>JAPCYP010000065.1:1497355-2994711 GCA_035048595.1 Echinosophora koreensis
TTTATAATATATTTTTTAAATACGTGTATACAAAAAAATAAAAAGTAAGTAAGAAATAGAGATAAATATATATAATGTCATATATGATATCCAAATTATGATATTCAAATAACATAACCGTTAAAATAATAAATGACTAAATTATAAAAGAAGTAAGTTGAAATGCTAAATAATAAATGAAATAATGACTTCAATAAAAGCAAACATTTAGTACAGGTTTCATTACATGGAGGGAACAACCAAACTCACTTTCGACCATTTTTTAAGATGTTTGACTCTTGGATGTATAAGCAATTTTGGATTCCATAATCAATTCTACCATAAGCAATTTAGAGTAGCTTCTACTTCTAGATTAAAAAATTACATTAAGTTTTATATCAAACTTGCTTTTGAAATAAAATCATCCAAACATAAACCACTTCACTTCAAACTCAATTATATTGAAATCAATTCTACAAAATCAATTTTATTAAAAATCACGTTTAGTAAACATTTATCCAAACACATACTTAGTTATTAGCCCAAAGAATAACGATATCAAAATCTTTAGATTTCTCTTAGTCCCATTTCTTAAAACCTCATGGTGTGTTTGGTTCAAAGGAGGGGAAGAGAGAGATTTTAATACAGGGATGAGGAGGGGAGGGATTTTAATTAGACATTATGTTTGGTGTAACACCTGAGTACCGACAAAGACGGGGAGTGGTGGCCGGTGCAAGAAGACACGGACAAGGAGCGGCTTTTGGCAGACTTCTAGGTGGAAGGGCACATGAATGAACCGATTACACACCGGAATGAGAGGGATCCTGAGGCTGTGTAGGTATGAGACTATACAGTTAAGGATGACTTATATGAATTGATTGGTATTACCTATACTAACAAGATGGATCTTCTTTTCGGTAGCTTATCACTTAAGAACTCCATAGTTAAGCATGCTCGACTTGGAGCAATTCTGGGATGGGTGACCTCCTGGGAAGTTTTCCTATGAAGTGTATGAGTGAGGACAAAGCACACTGAAAAAACCAATGTTAATCTGTGGGGACAGTTGTCAATCCATAAAACAGCATAGGATATTACATTTGGTTGAGAAGAGGGAGACAAAATAGCACTTTGGAGAAATTTTGCTCCGCTCGCCTCTAAAATCTGAACCAATCATAAAAGTTACAAAGGGAAGTGCTTTTAGTTCTTCATAAAATATATTTCTTGCGTTTACAACCACAGACCCTTTTCCAGTATCCACAAAATTCTGACATCTTATCTTGTAGATACCCAACACGCCCCCTTATTCCATGAGCAGTATCCGAGGCACTAATAGTTACACTTTCCAGTGCCAAAGTTCAGTAGTGGATTCGGATTCCCTCCTTCTGCATCCTCTCCAGCGCCCCTCCTGCATGAGATCTGGACCGTCCGTTCAGATCTGACGGTCCAGATTAAATGCTATTTTATAAATAAAAAAACAAAAAAACCAAATTCTTTTCTTTCTATTCTAATTCTAATTTCAAACCCTTCCTAGTTCCTTCGACACCCTTCTTCCCGTGTACCGATTCGCACACCCCCCCTGTTCTGAGTGACCCACCGCACCGCCGCCGCCGCATAAGGTTGCGATGGGTCTTTACCTATTGTTGGCCTAGATAGAAAAGAAAAGATATTACACGAATAAACTAAATCAAAACATGAGATTTTGGGGCTAGCTTTGCTAGCTAAAACATTCACCTCCTGCCACATAATGGAAAATGCTTGTAGTTACAACTAGCATTTTTTTGAACTATTTGCTTCAATAAATTGATGAATCTTTTGATGGTCCAGACAAATCAAACCGTCACGTGTGCTTGTGTGTGTTAGTGAAAGTAAGCGGCACGAGGGAGAGAGAAGAAAAGACATAGACAAGAAAGAATTGGGTGAAGATATATTTTTTTTTTTCTGAAGAGGAAAATGAAGAAAAAAAATGGATCTTGGGAAGCAGAAGGGAGTTGCTGAGTTGGTGTGGCAGTTATAAAGATGAAGAGGAGTTTGTGAATGTCAAAGTCCTTTTGTGGCTGAAACCAAAAGATAAAAGGTGAGGCATTAATAATACAGACCCATCGCAACCTTATGTGGTAGCGGCGCTCCGGCGATGGCGGCGACGGCGCGGTGGGAGGCGGCGGTGATGGGTTACTCACAACAGTGGAGGGTGCGAAAGGGTCCACGGAAGGTGTGTAGGGAACTGGGAAGGGTTTGAATTGAAATTAGAATAGAAGAATTTAGTTTTTTTAAAATTTATAAAATAGCATTTAATCTGGACCGTTAGATCTGAACGGACGATCCAGATCGCATGCAGGAGGGGCGCTGGAGAGGATTCAGCTGGAGGGAACCTCCTGGGAAGTTTTCCTATGAAGTGTATGAATGAGGACAAAACACACTGAAAAAACCAATGTTAATCTGTGGGGACAGTTGTCAATTCATAAAACAGCATAGGATATTACATTTGGTTGAGAAGAGGGAGACAAAATAGCACTTTGGAGAAATTTTGCTCCGCTCGCCTTTAAAATTTGAACCAATCATAAAAGTTACAAAGGGAAGTGCTTTTAGTTCTTCATAAAATATATTTCTTGCGTTTACAACCACAGACCCTTTTCCAGTATCCACAAAATTCTGACATCTTATCTTGTGGATACCCAACACGCCCCCTATTCCATGAGCAGTATCCGAGGCACTAATAGTTACACTTTCCAGTGCCAAAGTTCAGTAGTGGCTTCTAGCAACCAAAGTTCATCAATGGCTTCCGATGACCAAAGCAACAGAGAAGGCCATAGCAGCAACGACTTTAATCAAACCCAAGTGGTGGTGGTGATGGTACCTTTCCCAGCACAAGGCCATCTCAACCAGCTTCTGCAGCTGTCACGCCTAATCTTGTCACACAACATACCCGTTCATTATGTTGGCACAGCCATTCACAACCGTCAGGCCACAGTTCGTGTTCAAGGTTGGGACCCAAACTCCATTTCAAACATCCATTTCCATGACTTCAAAGTTCCACCTTTTGCTTCCCCTCCTCCCAACCCCAATGGTGATGAAACCAAATTCCCATCTCATCTGATTCCTTCCTTTGAGGCCTCTTCACATCTTCGTGAGCCTGTAGCAGCACTTTTGAGATCCCTTTCATATGTAGCTAGAAAGGTCATAGTCATATATGACTCCCTGATGGCATCTGTGGTACAAGATGTCACAAATATAGCAAATGCTGAGAATTACATTTTTCACAGCACCTCTGCCTTTACCACCTTCACGTTCTATTGGGATAAAATAGGAAGACCTCCATTAGAAAGCTCACTTATCCCAGAACTACCCTCACTGGAAGGATGCTTCCCAACCCAAATGATAGATTTTGTTACTGTGCAAGCTGAACTCCATAAATTCAGTGATGGGAACATCTACAACACAGCAAGGGCAATTGAAGGTCCTTACATGGAGCTAATAGATAGCATCAGTGGTGGCAAGAAGAACTGGGCTCTGGGGCCCTTCAACCCTTTAACCATTGGGAAGGAAAGCTCAAAAGAAAGGCATTTTAGCATGAAGTGGCTTGATAAACAAGAGCCGAAGTCAGTTATTTATATATCCTTTGGGTCAACAACAGCCTTGACAGGGGAACAAATGAAAGAGATTGCAATTGGATTGGAACAAAGCAAGCAAAAGTTCATTTGGGTGATAAGAGATGCTGATAAAGGTAACATATTTGATGAAGATGATGTTAGAAAACATGAGCTTCCAAACGGGTTCGAAGAGAGAGTTGAAGGCTTGGGGTTAGTTGTGAGAGACTGGGCACCCCAATTGGAAATTCTTAGCCACCCTTCAACAGGAGGCTTTATGAGTCACTGTGGATGGAACTCTTGCATAGAGAGCATAACTATGGGGGTGCCAATAGCAGCATGGCCTATGCACTCTGACCAGCCATGGAACAGTGTTTTGATAACAAAAGTGCTGAAGATTGGTTTGGCTGTCATGGACTGGTCTCGAAGAAATGAGTTGGTGACTGCATCAGATGTTGGGAATGCCGTGAGAAGGTTGATGGAATCAAAGGAAGGTGAAGATATGAGACAAAGGGCACTGAACCTGAAAGATACCATCCATAAGTCCGTGGATGAAGGTGGCGTTTCTCATGTGGAAATAGATTCTTTCGTTGGTCATATCAGTAGATAGTACGGTTCATGGGAGGGTCTTACTGAATGGTGGTCGTGGTACCGAATAGGACATGGCAGAATTTCATAGTACCTGAAATGAAAGTAAAATAAGTTAGGAAAGACAATTTTTTCTGTTTAAAGACATCATTGGGTAAAGTTTTCGGGATGAATATGTATTCTCAGCCTTTTTGCTTAAATACTAAAATGAATGTAATTGTAAGTTTTCTTATCTAGGTATTTCAAAACAGTCCTTCTCATAGTCGTGCTTATAAGTCAGTCAGAGTTATGAAATTGTATATATAATCCAAGAATTCAAATAGAATTTAATCTAATACATATTTATGTTTAGTCTGTTCTATTCTGACCTCCTACAAGATACAGATGTAAGGTTTTGAGGGAAAGTCAACAAGCATGGAGCGGTTGTTAATTAAGATCGCGCACCTCAAGTAGATGTTTCCTACACTGTTCCACAACTAGGCTCATGAGATACTGTCGCTGGAACTCATGCACCCAAAGCATTAGGCTGGAGTGCCTGTAGCAGCATGCTTAATCCACTCAGACCACCCTACCATTACAAAAAGCTGTGCGGAGAGTAGTGGCATTATCAAAGTGGGGCTGGGATGATGAAAAGTTGTAACGTGCACTTATGCTACATTTAGTTTGTGCAAATAAATTAATAATGTTGACAGTGTTTGATTTACAACATAATGAAGATGAGTACATAAGGGTGAACTGCACACGCACAAACAAGACAGAACCAAAGAAGTAAATACCAAGAAGTGAAAGAACCAATTTAAATGGGAAACAGCACATCCAAAATGCTTCAACACCACTTTGATCGTTTTAAGGTCAACTTAGACCATATGATTCAACAAAACAGCCTTTGGTTCTCCCCCCACATGTTCCTCTTTCTCTTTCCTAATATGCAGTTCAACTTGTAGTGATCAAAAGAAACATTCATTCATTGCAACAATCAAACAAACTTCACAGCATTGCAAAAGAATGAGTACAATTTGTGGTGACGTTAGTCACACCCATGCCAGGAAAACTGGCCCTATCAGCATACGCCTATGGGCAAATTTTCATAAGTAGTGTAATTTGGTAATAGAATTACGTGAATGGTGTAGTTTTTAAAATAATTATAGAAGTGGGGTAAGTCGTAAGTAGTAGTAACGAAATAAGATACAAAAGTCGTACATCCTGCTTACGATTCATTTTTAAATTCATAAAATAAAAAAAATCAAGGGAGTCATATGCATCTTATACGACTTGTATTTTTTTTAATTTCTTTTGGCAAGTCGTGTGTTACAATTACGACTTTAGTGTTTTTTATTTTATTTTTTTTATCATTTTTTTAAACAAGTCGTATTCAACACTTACGACTTATATATATATTTTTTTGAGTAAAGACTCAAAGTGATCGTTCAAATTTTTTGAGTAGTGGTAAAAAAAAAAGGGAGGTCCCCCAAATTTTAAAAATAGGGGACAATTCGGTCCCTCCGTAAGGACCAGATTGTCCCCCGTTTTAAAATTTTGGGGACCAAATTGTCATTTTATTTTTTTTTGGACCAAATTGGCTTACTCGAAAAATTTGAGGGACCACTTTGGGCCTTTACTCTCTTTTTTTTTTGAAAAATATCCAAGAAGTATGTCATAATAATGCCATATATACGACTCTAATGAATAAATTTTTTTTAATTAATAAAAAAGTCGTGAGTATATATTACGACTTATTTAAAAAAATTAAATGAAAAAAATAAAAAAATAAAAAATCTGCACCCAAGTCGTCTGTGTTGCTCACGACTTGCCAAAAAAAAAAAAAAAAATCAAGTCGTAAAAGATGGTTACGACTCTCTTGGGTTGTTATTTTATTTTATTAATATAAAAATGAATCGTGAGCAGGGTATACGACTTCTGTTTTGATTTCGTTATTACGACTTACGACATACCCCACTTTCGTAAATATTTTAAAACTATACCATTCACATAATTACCCTACCAAATTACACTAGTTACGTGAAAAAACCTACGTCTATGATATGATCCCTAGCGCAAGCATTCCCACAACACAAGCAAGCAATTGATCAACACATCAAGCATTAACATGAACCATCAACCAAAGACATCAAGTTAAGACACCAACATAATCACCCATTGAAATTGATTTATTTTCTTACACTTATAAGAGTAAATATAACAATTATTTTTATAAATTTACTAACATAAAATACAAAAAGTATTTTATAATATTAAAAAAATATGAGAATTTGAAATTTATGTGAATATAACTTAATATATTATATTAAATCTTTAAAATAATTTTTAATTATTATCGGTTCGACCATTATTCAACCACTATAAAATCATTGAATCTTAAATCGATGTCTTTGTTGGTTCAATAGCTGGTCCTGTTTTGAAAACCTTGGTAAAGAATATACATAGACTATATAGTAGAAAAAAATACCCAACTCCTACACCTATTATATAATAACCATTTTCCGAGGCACTAATATTTACACAATCTAGTGCGGTGACAAAGTACAATTATTGCTTCTTGCAAAAAGTTCATCAATGGCTTCCGATGACCAAAGCAACGGAAAAGGCCATAGCAGCAACGACTTTAATCAAACCCAAGTGGTGGTTGTGATTAGGAGTGTAAGCGGATCCGATCCGATCCATGAATCCGGCGGATCCGAACCGATTTTGACGGATTGGTTCGGACCATCGGATCGAATCTGATTTGAAAACACCAACCCGAACAAGGTTGGTTCGGGTCTCGGATCCTACAATTTGAATCCGATCCGAGCTGAAACCTATAAAAATTTATTTTTTTAATTATTTATATACATATATATATATAATGTTAATATATTTTATATATATATTTAATATAATTAATTATTAAATATGTATATTTTATTTTTTTGCTTTTTTTTTTTTTATTAAATTTTGAAGTTTAAAAAAAAATAAAAAAGATCCATGACTGATCCGATGATCCGAACCGATCCGATCCGATTGTGGTCGGTTCGGTTCGGATCCGCAGTTGAAAAGTGACCAAATCCGAACCGATCAAATTTGATCGGTTCGGATGATGAAACCCCCCAAATCCGATCCGAACCAACCCGATTACACCCCTAGTTGTGATGGTATGGTACCTTTCCCAGCACAAGGCCATCTCAACCAGCTTCTGCACCTGTCATGCCTTATCTTGTCACACAACATTATTTGTTTATAATATTTTTTTTTTGGTGGTACAAAAATAATCACTTAGTATATAGTAATTACGAAAACGGGTATCAAGATATTTGTTTATAATATTTGCTTTTCTTTTAATATTAGATTTTTTATATCTTGTCATCAAATTTTATCTATTTATAAAAAAAAATAATAAAATTTCTAACTTTTTTCTATGACTATGGAAAACATATAAAAATATATTATTTTTTACAATAGTTAAATAAAAAAATATTTCAGTTTAATAACAAAAAAATTTGAGAGATAAATTCTAAACAAAAATAAAAATATGTCATTGTTTTACAGCATAAAATAGACACAACCATGAAAGAAACTAAACTATAGGTCCTTTAGGCAATCTCCAATGCGAAAGTAAAATTGGGATCTTCCCTCGTAAGAACAAAGCACCTAGGGTTAAAGCAAAATTAAGAATCGGTGCTTATGAAGGAGGGGTGCTTCTAGAAGCACCGATTCTTAACTATTTGTGTGGGCCAATGTTGATTTTTTTTAAATAAAAAAATCTGACTAGTTTGTACAAATTTTTTTTGGAATAAAAATAAATAAATTATTGATAAAATGTAAGGATGTGGGGTTATTGGTGGGGTCCATTTAGAATTTTTTTTCAAGTTACTAAGTTGGAGAGATAAGATGTTTAAATTGTAAAAAGTAAAGATGAGTGATGTATCAATATGGGACCTATTTAAAAACCTAAAAAAAAAATAAAAATATTGGGTATTGGAATGGAGATAGCCTTGCCCAACATCATTCACCAGATAAAAAGTCGATGACCGAAGGAAAGTAAACCAAATGGATCAATCCAAAGTCACCATCCAGGAGTAGAA
Organism: Echinosophora koreensis; assembly: GCA_035048595.1. NCBI lineage: Eukaryota > Viridiplantae > Streptophyta > Magnoliopsida > Fabales > Fabaceae > Echinosophora > Echinosophora koreensis. The sequence goes on from JAPCYP010000065.1 coordinate 1,505,586, forward strand.
AAAATGTTGGCAGCCAAAAAGGACTTCTCCCTCCGAGTAACTAATAGCCATCGCGCACCAGTGGTTATTATGGGAATTACAGAAAAGAATAAGTAACTTTAAAGTATAATCTAAATTTTTTCAATCAAACTGTCCTCATAAGCAGTTGATTAAAAACAGCTTAAATTTGTGAGAAAAAACATTTTATCAAATTCAGCAGCAAACCCCAAAAAAAAAAAAAAAATTATACACAAAACAACTTTTAAGTGTTAAAATAGTTGTTTGGACTCTTAAACTAAAACAAACTAGATGATATAAAACAGTTTTTTTTCTCCAAAAAAGTTTTTTTATAAATTTAAGTAAAGTGTCAAACGTGTTGGATTATTTTAAAAACAACTTTTTGGGAATAAAACAATTGAAATGAAAAAATTTCAACTTTCTTAGACATGTTCTAAGTTTTATAACAAACTTGTTTTTAAAATCAAATCATCCAAACATGAACCACTTCACATTATAATATTGAAATCGATTTTACCTAATCAATTTCATTCCAAATTAAGTTTATCAAACACACACATAATTATTGGTCCAAAGAATAACGGTATCAAAATCTTTAGATTTCTCATACTACCATCGCAGGTTCGCAGCTCCCATTTCTCAAAGCCTCCGTGTTTGTTAGGTACATATACAAAGGGAGGTGCTTTTCTTTCATCATAAAATATTTCTTGCGTTTACAACCAGGGACCCTTTTTGCACTAGTAGTTCCACTTTCCAGTGCCAAAGTTCAATAATGGCTTCTAGCAACCAGAGTTCATCCATGGCTTCCGATGACCAAAGCAACAGAGAAGGCCATAGCACCAACGAGTTTCATCAAACCCAAGTGGTGGTGGTGATGGTACCTTTCCCAGCACAAGGCCATCTCAACCAGCTTCTGCACCTGTCACGCCTAATCTTGTCACACAACATACCTGTCCATTATGCTGGCACAGCCACACACAATCGTCAGGCCATAGTTCGTGTTCAAGGTTGGGACCCAAACTCCATTTCAAACTTACATTTCCATGACTTAAAAGTTCCACCTTTTGCTTCCCCTCCTCCCAACCCCAATGGGGATGAAACCAAATTCCCATCTCATCTGATGCCTTCCTTTGAGGCCACTTCACATCTTCGTGAGCCTGTAGCAGCACTTTTGCGAGCCCTTTCATCTGCAGCCAGGAAGGTCATAGTCATCTATGACTCCATGATGGCGTATGTGGTACAAGATGTCACAAATATAGCAAATGCTGAGAATTACATTTTTGAAAGCATCTCTGCCTTTTCCAACTTCTCATTGTCTTGGGATCACATGGGAAGACCTCCATTAGAAAGCTCATTTATCCCAGAACTGCCCTCTCTGGAAGGATGCTTCTCTACCCAAATGATAGATTTCATAACAGCACAAGTTGAACTCCATAAATTCCATGATGGGAACATCTATAACACAACAAGGGCAATTGAAGGTACTTACATGGAGCTAATGGAACGCTTTAATGGTGGCAAGAAGAACTGGGCTCTGGGGCCCTTCAACCCTTTAACACTTGGGAAGGAAAGCTCAAAAGGAAGGCATTTTAGCATGAAGTGGCTTGATAAACAAGAGCCAAAGTCAGTTATTTATGTATCCTTTGGGTCATCAACAACCTTGACATGGGAACAAATCATAGAGATTGCAATTGGATTGGAACAAAGCAAGCAGAAGTTCATCTGGGTGTAAAGAGATGCTGATCAAGGAGACATCTTTAATGGAGATGAAGTTGGAAGACATGAGCTTCCAAACGGGTTTGAAGAGAGAGTTGAAGGCTTGGGGTTAGTTGTGAGAGACTGGGCACCCCAATTGGAAATCCTAAGCCACCCTTCTACAGGAGGGTTCATGAGTCACTGTGGATGGAACTCCTGCATAGAGAGCATATCCATGGGGGTGCCAATAGCAGCATGGCCTATGCACTCTGACCAGCCAGGGAATAGTGTTTTGATAACACAAGTGCTGAAGGTTGGTTTGGCTTTGATGGACTGGTCTAGAAGAAATGAGTTGGTGACTGCAGCAGATGTTGAGAATACTGTGAGAAGGTTGATGGAATCAAAGGAAGGTGAAGAGATGAGACAAAGGGCAATGAACCTGAAAGATACCATCCATAGGTCCATGGATGAAGGTGGCTTTTCTCGTGTGGAAATAGATTCTTTCATTGTTCATATCACTAGATGGTTTGGTTCATGGGAAGGTCTTAACTCTTAACAATAGTGGTGAAATGAAAGAAAAATAAGTTTGGAAAGACAAATTTTCTGTCTTGAGACATAATAGGGTAAAGTTTTCGGGATAGATATGTATTCTGAGCCTTTTCGCTTAACTACTAAAATGAATGTAATAGTAAGTTTTCTTATCTAGATATTTCAAAACAATGCTTCTCATTGTTGTGCTTATAAGTCAGTCAGAGTTATGAAATTGTATATACAATCCAAGAATTCAAATAGAATTTAATCTAATACATATTCATGTTTAGTCTGTTCTATTCTGAGCTCCTACAAGACACAGATGTACCGATTTGAGGGAAGAGTCAACAAGCATGGAACGGTTGCTAATTAAGATCGGGCACCTCAAGTAGAGGTTTCCTACACTGTTCCACAACTTGGCTCATGAGATCCTGTTGCTGGAGCCTGGAGCCTGGAGCTCATGCACCCAAAGCATTAGGCTGGAGTGCCTATAGCAGCATGCTTAATCCACTCAAACCACCCTGCAATAACAAAAGCGGTACAGAGAGTGATGGCATTACCAGAAGGGGCTGAGACGATGGAAAGTTGTAACGTAACTATGCTACATTTTCGAACTAGCTTATTAAAACAGCTTTCCAAACCCCAGGCGGTAATTTTTCTAATAATAACTTGATTTAAATAAGTTTTTAGTCCCTGAAAAGTTTACCAATTTTGGTTTTAGTCCTTGTAAAAAAAATTCTTAGGATTTCGTCCCTGTATTTTCGAAAATTTTATAAATAATCCCTATTGTTACCCCTGAGTACTAGAAATCATACTAGATGAATAATTTTGTCAATTTTAATCCTATGACCCTAATATATGATTTTATTTCTACTTTCTAGCCAAATTTCGGAGGAAGTCAGACAAAAACGAGAAATTACCTCGGTACCCCCTGAATACTAGATATCATATAAAATGAAGGAATTTAGCAATTTTAACTTTATGTCTCTAATATATGATTTTGTTTCTATTTTATGGCCAAATTTTACAGCAAGTCGGACAGTAAAATAAAATTATCTCGATACCCATAAGTACTAGATAACGGAAAAAGATGACAGTAGGGACTATTTGCAAAATTTGTGAGATTACAGGGACGAAAACCTAAGAAAAAATTTCACAGGGACCAAAACCAAATTTGATAAACTTTGTAGGGACCAAAAACTTATTTAAACCTAATAACTTTATTAATTAATTGTCAAAATTACATTTCTGCATAACACTTTCAGAATCAAAGATCTAATCACTATTCAACTTATTTTAAATCACACTTATACCAACAGAGCTTATTAAACAAGCTCTATTCTTATAAGTACACTCGAATAATTAGTTATTACTGTTCATTCAAGCGGGCTTTGCTGCTTAATGACCAAAAACTTGGTACCTTTTCAACTGGAATGACAACAAGATGTCAAAAAAATAAAATAAAAAAAAATCTGAGATTCTATTTGAACATTTTAAAACAAAAAATTCACTAATAATAATATATGCAATTAGGATCCATTTATTTCACCCCGGGTAACTCGCATAATCATACGAGTGTCCTTGCAAATGACCAGAAAACACTTTTCTAAAAGACTAGAAGACATTCGAAAGAACAATATAAAGTTTATTTAGACAAAATCTTAAAATCTTAACTGGTATCATTTTCCTTAAATTGACAATGGACTAGACAAAAAAGGTTGTCACTTTATGGCATCAGCAATATCCCATATCTTATTAAAACTTATTTCTCTTTCCTCACAAATTTATTTATCTTTATTTGTTATTGGTTTCTATTTCCAATAAAGGAATTATTTGAAAAACATTGTGTGGAAAAATAGTTAATCAAATTTCTACCATCTTCAAACCTAGTTCCACAGTATCAAAAACATACACAAGTCAGAGCGGAGTAGATGGTAATTCACAACCATTTCAAGGATCGAATCTACAAAACAAAATGGAACAAAATAGTATATACAGGCAAAAATAGAATGGTACATAGATTAACAATGACTACTCAATAGACTTGAGTTTATGATACGATCCCTGCCCATAAATAAACAGTTGACAGTGACATAAATTTGTTTGCCCTGTAACCTACAACAACTTTACAAATGTACCTGAAAAAACAGCTAATCAAATAAAGAAATAAAAATCAAGGTAGAATGGGAAACTCCACCCTTTCAAACGAAAAGAAACTGACCCGTCCATCATCAACCAGACAAATTTTCAAAGGAACACCACCACATTGTCTCTCGAGGACTTCAATTTCTGCTCTAGACGGGGGACGGTCCCTAGAAGATGATACATATTATAATGATTGATTAAAACATATTTTCAAAATTTAAAAATAAACAACAAAAAACAAAAAATAAAATCAAAAGGGAAGGAAGACGGGAAACAAGAATAAAAAAGGGAGAATACGAATTAACAACTAACCTGTATATACATAAGGATCAATTAACCAGTGTAGTTTTTAGTGTTCAATTTTGAACCAAAAAACAAAACTATGTGGTTATTTGATCCTATGGATAAAATAACTTGAATTGCCAACCCCTCTTGTTTTCCCAAGGATCAAAGCTATTTCTCTAAAATTGAAGGAATGGTTAGTTCTCAGTTAGTCAGTTAGCATAAATAGCTGAGGTAGTTATTTTGTCAAATAGTTAGAGAGCATAGCTGATTGCTCATAGCAGCATATATAAATAGCCTTGTATCTCCTTCTAGTCAATCAATAAAATGCAATATACAAAAGCACACAATTTTACATGGTATCACGAGCCAAAATCCTGACATTGTGACACTGCTTAGTTCCCTCCAACTATGGCGAAAGATCAAGAAACTTCTTCATCAAAGAAAGATGATACGTCATCTCCTTCCCAAGACAAGAAAGCCACCATTGATAATGAAGGTGTCATTGATATTATGTCACCTTATTATCTACATGCTTCAGATCAACCTGGCCAAATTTTTGTGACATGAATTATGGGGAGTGGGTAGCAGACATGACCAACGCCTTATACGCCAAGAACAAGATTGGATTCGTAGATGGAACCATTCCCATGCCAAAGGCTGATTCTTCGAACTTGGCATACTAGATGAGATGCAATGCAATGGTCAAAGGTTGGATCGAGACAGGCATGGATAAAGAAATCAGGGGAAGCGTTAGGTATGCCACCACCGCTCAGGAAATATGGGTTGATCTTGAACAAAGATTTGCCAAAGGCAATGCACCAAGGGCCTATGAGCTGCGCTGCGCCATAACCCATTTGAGACAAGAGAAGCTATCGGTTCCTTCCTATTACACCAAACTCAAAGGGATTTGGGATGAAATTCAGTCAATAGCACCATGGCCAAAGTGCAAGTGTGAAGGATGTGAGTGCGATCTGCAGAAACAACTTCAAGAAATGCGTGAAAGGGAACAACTATATGATTTTATTATGGGTTTAGATGATGAGTTTAGCACGGTGAAAACCCAAATTCTTAGTATGGCGCCAAAACTCACACTTGGGAATGCATATCACTTTGTGGCTGAGGATGAACAGCAAAGGTTGATTTCTGCAATGCATAAGCCCATCACAGAAGCCTCTGCATTTTAGATACGGAGAGATCGAAAAGGTATCAAGAAAGATAGGCCAAGGTGTGATCATTGTGTGAAAGTAGGCCACATTCAAGAAGAATGTTGGGAAATTGTGGGGTACCCGCAGGATTAGAAGAAGCCTTACAAAGAAAGAAAGGAGAAAGGGGGACCTTGGAACAACAAGAAATGTGGCTCAAGGGTTGCCCAGATAAGCACTGAAGGAAGCCCTATTCCAGGCCTCTCAATGCAGCAATACGAAAAGCTTATGTAGCAGCTGCAAAGTGATGTTGAACCTGTGATAGGAGCACCATCAGTCAAGCCAACCATCAATATGGCAGGTAACATTCCTTTGAGCAGACCCTGGGTTATAGACTCAGGGGCAACTGAACATATAACTTGTGATCAAAGTCTGTTATAGGAAAAAAAATTTCTAAATCAACAACCAGTTAGAATTCCTAATGGCACTAATGTGCCAGTGAAGGGATCAGGAAGACTAGACCTCCAAATGGCACGAGAGTCAACAATGCTCTCTATATACCTGATTTCCACTGCAATCTTATTTCTGTGAGCAAACTAACAAAGCAATACAACTGTGCTATAACCTTTGTGGCTGATTCATTTGTTATACAGGACTTACCCTTGATGACTCTGATTGGAAAGGGTAAGCACCAAGATGGATTGTACCTTCTTGAGCCAATACATGATGGAAGAAAGGCCATAAAGGTTGGTAGATCAGTTGATGCAAGCTTATGGCATTTAAATGATAAGTTGTTAGATATTGAATCTATTCCTAATGTAGTTAGTGGACAAATAAGTCTTGTGACACATGTATTCGTGCAAAACAAACTAGATTGCCCTTTCCTTCTAGCTCAATAAAGACAAATTCTTGCTTTGATTTGATACACTGTGACATATGGGATAGGCATAACACTGCCTCAATGGCAAGGGTTCATTACTTTCTTACTACAGTGGATGATTCAGTAGGGGAGTATGGGTGTATCTTATGAAATATAAAACTGAAGTTGAACATTGTTTGCAAACATTTATATGCATGATTGAGACACAATTTGGTAAGAATGTTAAAAGGGTAAGATCAGATAATGGATTGGAATTTATATGTAACAATATGCATAAATTGTAACAGCCTGTTTTTCAATTACACTGTGTTACCAGTAAAAATATATTTAATTATATTTTTATCTGAGACCAAGAAAATGATTTTGGATAAAACAAAATCATTATCATACTTTATCTTATGGTAGAAGGTTACGGTAAAATTTTGGGTTTAAAACTCAGACGGAAACCGGCCTACGTTTTCACTGACAGTAAGATTTTACTGATCAGAAAACCTAATTTTGGACTTGTGAGCGAAACGGTTTAGGTTTAAATCATATTTCCAACAACTTTCATTACGGGGAATAAGTCGGGTAAACGACAGAGTCGAGTATGGAGCTGAGGTAATAGGAGCAATTAATGCGGACAAGGGGACAAGCATTAAATGCTAGTAAACATGAGTTTTTGGGTGAAATGACCAAAATGCCCTTAATCTTAACCTAACCTATCCTAGTTAATTTTTAACCATGGTTAAGGCAAGTCAAGGCCAATTTGGCTTCTTCCTCCTCATTTGTGGTCCAAAATCAGCCACACCATCCATTCATTTTTGACCACATATTTTTAACTTAACCATGATTACTATTAACTATAGTTAAGTTATTATAACCATAGTTAAGTTATTATATTATTTTCTAACTTAACCTAGGTTAAGTAAACTCAACCATGGTTCCATTTTGACATTAAACAATTCCTCCCCCCACTCCCTCACTCAATGTCACGGCCCAAACCCCCCTCTCACTTAGACAAAATTTTCATTTTCCTACTCTAAGTTATTTCTTCACAAAACAACACAAAGAACACCTAAGAAAACATACTTGACAACTTGTGATCTTGATCAAATTTCTTCATTTTCTTCATCAAACTTCTTCATTCCAAGGAGAGGAATCTCTTCCTAATCATCTTAGCTTCATTAATCATCCATCAATCTCCATGTTTATCAACTATTTCATGAATTTCCATTCTTAGATCTAGAACTTCAAATAATTCTAGAAAATTGTAGAAAAATCATTTTAATGTGAAACCAATTTCTATGGTATTGATATGTTTAATACTTTCATCATCTAAGAGCATGTAAGCAAAAGAATTTTCTTTCCCTATTTTCTTTACTTGGCCGAAACCCTCATGAAAATGGGTTTGATGATTTTGTTCTTCTTTTTGAAATCTAATGCTTGATTTGAGCTCTCTAGTACTTATATCATCTAAATCCAAGAGCTTGAATCCAACTAAAATTTCTAATCTAATTTCTCTATGTTGGCTGAAACCCTAGAGTGAAGAGGTTGAAATATTTTTATTCAATTTTTGAATGATGAAGCTTGTTCTTGATTCTATCATGCTTTGTGATCACAAATCCAAGAGTTTGAACTCAAAAGAATTTTCTAACCTATTTTGATCATTGAGGTCGAAACTTTACCCTAAGGGGTTGGATGACTTTTATTTCATATATTTTCAACTTATAGTAATTTATCCAAGCTATCTAAGACCTTAGTAGCTAGTATCCAAAAGATGAAATTGAGAAAATGATCCTAGCCCTATTTTGAATTGAATGGCCGAACCTAGCATAAAATGGACATAGATGAGTTTTGTTTGATTAACTTGTTTTATCATTGATTTGGTTGAAGGTGGATTTGGTAACTTGTGGTGTGATAACGAGGAGCTTCGACTTCGTGTTTCGGGTGTTAAGTTAGGTGGGGGAAAGATTCAACCTATCGTCGGAATGGATAAGTAGTTTATAATATAATAATTGTGTAGGGCGACCTAAACCCCACTAGTGGTCAAGTAATCGACAAGGCCAAAATCGCATTGGAATCTTTTCCGTAATACCAATGATGATTTGGGAATTGTAGGTTTATCGACGTTAGGATAATTTTAGAATATTTGAGAATGTCTGAATTTAATATTGTTGACTGTTTGTGATATGCTGGTTGAGGTATTCTACTACATGTGATGTTCTATTTTGATGTTTGAATAGTTTGTTGATTATTGTGTTATGCATGAACTACCTGGTTTGATAATGTGCTTAGTTAGCTATAGCTATTAAGCAAAGATATGTGTTGTTTGGAGATATTTGTTTGGGTGAGAGATTAATTGTGACTTAGAGGTGCCTCGCCTGAATTAATCATTTTCATAGATGAGAGGTGATATAGAATTGGCGTTGAGGATATGAGGGAAGGTTGAGGCACTAGGTTGCTTTTGATGAAAATCAGTGAGTTTCATGTGTTTGTATTGTTGTCTATAACCGTGTATTGGAGATACACGAGGTCCGAAGTTCTCGTGGGACCGTTCCAAATTAGATTTAGGTTGTGCAGCTATAGTGTCATTGATTTTCATGAGCACCCCTGAGCCAGGATGTGCACCGACTGTGCTGTGCAGCTATAGTATCATTGCTTTGCGTGAGCATTCTTACCATGGATGAGATTGTGCACCAACTATGCTGTGCATCTATAGTGTCATTGCTATGCATGAGCACCCTTGAACCAGGGTGTGCACTGACTGTACCGTGTAGCTATAGTATCATTGCTTTGCATGAGCATTGATGAGGTTATGCACCGGTTAATGGGGACGCGTCGCTTGGACGACTGACTGATATCCTTAAAGTGGGACGTGTGACATGATTGATAGTGATTACTTTAGCGTAAAGGTTTAATCGTATGAGATTGAGGGTAGAGGAAGATATGATGATTGAGGATGATTGTTTGTCTTTGACTATTATTATATTATGTGCTATGTATTCCTTTCCGCTTTTGATGATAGAAATGTTTCTTATCCCCTGTATTTTTCTGTATGCTGTATTTTATTTATTATGTGATCGTACGAGAAGATCCTGTGGAGGAGCTTGATAATGAGGAGTTGGATGGAACTCCTTATGAACCCGAAGCTGGAGGACGAGCTGTGAATTAGAGTGGTAGCTTTTAGGAAGTATGGCCAGTGCATCTTTTGAGACGTTTTACTTTTCCGCTGAACGTAACAGTTTGTGTAAGTATATAAATATGTACCTGTAAGGGATCTTACTAATAGGATACCCTAAACAATGTTTTGATGACTCTGATGGAAGACATAGTGTGTATGTATTTTATTATATAAAGTGTGATGCTTTAACTTTAGAAGTTGTATGCTTTATAATTTAAGTTTTAAATTTTTACGTATTTCAACGTTAAGCGTGGGATTAAATAATTAATTAATAAGGTTTTAACTTAATAAAACAACGGGGTGTCTCATATGGTGGTATCAGAGCAATTCGATTCTAATCGGACTATAAGGTCTAGGATGTTGTTACTGGCCGTGTCTAGTTGAATCCACATCGGATATTGACTATGCTTAGAAGTTAGGTAGTGTGTCCGAACTCGAGGCGATAACTGACATTAGTATGGTATATAGTATTTATATACTTGTTTATGTAGTATTATATGTCATGCGAATGGGAGCTGATGATTTCTTTAAACAGGATCATGGCTCGAGGAAGAGGACGTCCTACCAATAGTGGTGATAGAACTCCCGAAAGAATTGTTGGAGCTAGAAATGTTGGGAATAATCCTACTGGAAGTGGAGGAGAGCCATCTGAGACTCGTAATGTCATGAAGGACATAGCTACTGGTTTTTACTACAAACACAACAGAATGCTGAGATGCTGCATATGAACAAAGAGTAGCAGGAACTACAGAATCAAAGGAGAGCTGCAGCAGCTGAAGATGCCGGAATGACTACTTTTCTGAAAGGGAAGCCACCCCAATTTCGAGGATATTATGACCCAGAGAAGGCAGAATGGTGGGTACAAGAGATAGAGAAGATATTCAATACATGCGTTACAGAAAGGATAGGAAAGTGACGTATGCTGCCTTCATGTTAACTGGAGGAGCAGAATCTTGGTGGAGAGACAAGCGAAGACTGCTGGAGACTGAGGGCAGAGTTATCACTTGGCAGTTGTTTAGCGATTGTTTCTTTGAAAAGTATTCTCCGCGTCTAGTTCGACGCGAGAAGGAGAGGAAATTCATGAGTCTCAAACAAGGCAACATGATTGTAGGTGATGATACATCACGATTGGAGGCTCTAATTAAGTTCTCAGAATTCTATCAGAGGTTCCCAAATGAGGATTGGCAATGTAGGAGGTTTGAGGAAGGACTCCGACATGAGCTCCAGAGGGCTATAGTATTTCTAGACATTCAGAGTTTTCCGGAACTGGTTGAGAGATGTAGTGCTATAGAAAGTATAGGTCAGAGGCTGGCTAATGAGCAGAAACAACTGAGGATTGGAGGTCCTACTCGACCGGGTTTTCAGAGGCGAGGAGGTAGTGGTTGTCAATGGAGACAAAGACCATATGCCCGGCCAGTGCAGACACCTGCACCAGCACCAGTGGTTAGAGCGGGTCAGCAACAGCAAGGCTATGCTTGTTTCAGATGCGGAGGATCGCATCATATTAGGGATTGCATGGAAAGGCCTAGTTGTTTCAACTGTGGAAAACCAGGTCATATGGCACGAGAGTGCAGACAGCGAGCTATGCAACAGCCGGCAGCTGTGGGTAGAGGAGCTAGAGGCAATAGAAGTGGAGCTGGAAGAGGAGTTCCGGCAGTAAGACAACAAATGGCTAGACCTCAAGCCACTGGAAGAGTGTTTACCATGAGGGGAGCTGAATCCTCTCAATCTGCTGATCTTATACAAGGTATGTATTTGATAGCTGGTAGACTCTCATAGGTGTTGTTTGACTCGGTCGTTACACATTCATTTATTTCGCACTCAATTACCTTATACCCTTACAGTATCTACTCCAACTAGTAATTCTTTGACTACTATGTCCATTTGCTTACAGTGTCCTATAGTGGTTGAGAATAGGACATTTATTGTAGACTTTGCTTGTTTGCCAATGCAACAGATAGATGTTATCCTTGGCGTGGATTGGCTTTTAGCTAACCATGCAATGCTAGATTGTTCTTGTAAGACCTTATCATTTCTTGAGTCTTCTAGTCTAGCCTCTTCCAATGAAGGAGTATCCATGAGGAGTGATAATTCTCGAAAGTACGTGATGTTGTTCGCGGAGGAAGCTAATGAGACTCCTAGGATAGATTCTATGCCTATTGTGAAAGAGTTTCCTGAAGTTTTCCCTCCAGACGTTCCAGGTTTGCCAATAGAGAGAGGTGGAATTCACTATAGATCTCGTACCGGGGACAGGACCTATATCTATAGCGCCTTATCGAATGTCACCCGTAGAATTGACTGAGTTAAAGAAACAGTTGGATGACATGTTGGGGAAAGAGTTCATAAGACCGAGTGTTTCACCGTGGGGAGCTCCGGTGTTGTTTGTTAAGAAAAAGGATGGAAGTGCTAGGTTGTGCACTGATTACAGACAGTTGAACAAGGTAACCATTAAGAACAAGTATCCGTTGCCTACGATAGATGATCTGATGGATCAGCTGAAAGGAGCAGCAATGTTTTCTAAGATTGATTTGAGGTCTGGATACCATCTGATTAGAGTAAGGAAAGAAGATATACTGGAAACAGCTTTTAGGACAAGGTACGGGCATTACGAGTATTTAGTCATGCCTTTTGGTGTGACTAATGTACCAGCATTGGTCATGGATTATATGAACAGAATTTTTAGACAATTCCTCGACAAGTTTGTTGTTGTACTCATCGACGACATCTTTATCTATTCTCGTACACGGGAAGATCATGAGGAACATTTGAGAGTAGTGCTGCAAGTTTTGAAGGATAGGCAGCTTTATGCTAAACTTTCCAAGTGTGAATTTTGGATGGAAGAAGTCTAGTTTCTTGGACATGTGATTAACAAGGAAGGTATAGCAGTAGATCCAGTTAAGGTTGAGGCAGTTCTTAAGTGAGAACGGCCTAAGTCAGTAAGTGAAGTACGAAGTTTTCTTGGGTTAGCTAGATATTATCGGAGGTTTATAGAGGATTTCTCAAAGATCGCGTTGCCTGTGATGCAGTTGACGAGGAAAAATACAGCTTTTGTATGGACGGACAAGTGTGAGTAGAGTTTCCAAAAGCTCAAGGACAGGTTGACTACATCACCTGTGTTGACTTACTCGATCCGTTAGGACAGTTTGACGTATACTGTGATGCATCATACCAGGGTTTAGGTTGTGTTCTGATGCAAGAGGGAAGAGTTGTAGCTTATGCTTCCCGACAATTGAGAATTCATGAGAGGAACTATCCGACTCACGATTTGGAATTGGCAGCCATAGTGTTCGTATTAAAGATATGGCGACACTCTCTGTATGGAGCGAAGTTTAATGTTTACAGTGACCATAAAAGTATGAAGTATCTGTTCGACCAAAAAGAGTTGAATATGAGACAGTGGAGATGGATGAAGTTTATCAAAGACTATGAGTTTGATTTACTGTACCATCATGGGAAGGCGAATGTTGTAGCGGATGCCTTGAGTAGGAAATCATTGCATGTATCCGTGATGATGGTTAAGGATTTGGAATTACTGGAACATTTCAGAGATTTGAACTTAGGAATGGAGTTGGTTGATGATAAAATTTGCTTAGGTATGATCATTATTAGTAGTGATTTTATGAAAGATCTTAAGGATAAACAAGTTCAGGATCAATATTTGCAAGAGATAAGTAGAGGCATAGATGAGGCTAAAATTTCTGAGTTTAGTAGAGGAACAGATGGTGTATTGAGGTTTAGAGATAGAATATGTGTGCTAGAGGATTTAGAACTCAGGAAAATGATTTTGGAAGAAGCACATAAGAGTAAGTTGAGTTTTCATCTTGGATCCACCAAGATGTATCAGGATTTGAAGAAAATGTTGTGGTGGACAAGGATGAAGAAAGAGGTAGCAGAGTATGTTTTATCTTGTCTGGTGTGTCAGAAGGCTAAGATAGAGCATCAAAAGTCGGCGGGTTTATTGCAATCATTAGATATCCCAGAGTGGAAATGGGATAGCATAGCTATTGATTTTGTGGTTGGATTACCACGAACTCTGAAGAGGTATGATGCGATTTGGGTTATCATTGATAGGTTGACGAAGTGTGCTCACTTCTTACCTATTGGTGAGAGTTATAGTTTGGAGAAGTTGACCCAGAATTATATCAAAGAAGTTGTTAGGTTGCATGGCGTGCCATCGAGCATTGTCTCAGACCGAGATCCTAGATTCACATCTAGATTTTGGAGAGAGTTGCATTTTGAGGATGAGTTCTGCTTATCATCCCCAGACCGATAGACAGTCAGAAAGGACAATTCAGTCATTGGAAGATCTTTTGAGAGCTTGTGTTGGAACACACTGGTAGTTGGGATGAGTTCTTGCCATTGATTGAATTTACTTATAACGATAGTTTTCACAGTAGTATCGGAATGGCACCATACGAGGCTTTGTATGGTAGGAAGTGTAGGACCCCACTATGTTGGTATGAGACTAGTGAGAACCAAGTTTTGGGTCCAGAGGTGGTGCAACAGACTACGAAACAAGTCAGGAAGATAAGGGAAAATATGAAGGAAGCACAGGATAGGCAGAGGAGCTACAGTAATAAGAGGAGGAGACCATTAGAATTTCAGGAGGGTGATTACGTGTTTTTGAGAGTCACTCCGAAGACTGGAAATGGCAGAGCTATAAAATCTAGAAAACTTGCTCCTCGATTCATTGGACCTTTTCAAATTCTTCGACGGATTGGTCCAGTAGCTTACCATATTTCTTTACCACATAATCTTTCTAACCTTCATGATGTCTTTCATGTCTCTCAGTTGAGAAAATATTATCCTGATCCTTCACATGTTATTGAGTTTGAGTCTATACAACTGCGAGAGAATCTAGAGTATGAGGCTTTACTTGTTAAGATAGCAGATAGAAGGATTAAGGAGCTTCGCGATAGACAAATTCCTTTGGTTAAGGTTATATGGGATGCGATTACTGAAGATGCTACTTGGGAATGTGAAACGGATATGCAACAGTAATATCCACATCTTTTCTGAGGTATGTAAATTCCGAGGACGAATTTTTTTTTTAGTAGGGTAGTAATGTAACAGCCTGTTTTTAATTACATTATGTCACCAGTAAAAATATATTTAATTATATTTTTATATGAGAACAAGAAAATGATTTTGGATAAAACAAAATCATATTCATACTCTATCTTATGGAAGAAGGTTACGGTGAAATTTCGGGTTTAAAACGCAAACGGAAACCGGTTTGCGTTTTCACTGACAGTATGATTTTATTGATCAGAAAACCTAATTTTTGACTCGTGAACAAAACGGTTTAGGTTTAAGTCATATTTCCAACAACTTTCATTATTTTGAAATTTTTCATTCGGAAATGAAATAATATAGAGTAAATACCCATTTTGGTCCTTGAAAATTTTTGCGAATCCCATTTTGGTCCCTGAAAAAAAAAATCCTCAATTAGTTCCCCAAATTTCATTTCGTGAGACCTTTTAGTCCCTCCGTTAGTCAAAGCGTATTGACCACCGTTAAGTGTGTGACGTGTCACGTTATGTGCCAAGGTGTCATGTTAATATTTTCCAGCTAGGAATTGTTTTTAAAAAAACCCAAATAATTAAGCCCCTCCAGTCGTAGGAAACGGCGTCGTTTGAGTAGAAAAAGGGATTATTGTATCATTGCCCTATGCTATGTTGTTTTGGTGATTCAAATTGGGGGGAAATCAAGCAGGTTAGCAGGGGAACCAAACGATGCACGATATAGGGAGTCTATAACCTTCTTCTCCTCCTAAATAGCAAGTTAAACCCTAAATAGCAAGAGTGAAATTGCAGAGGTGATCGAAGCTCTGGTTGTGGCGGTTCGGTTTCTGGTCATTTTATTCGTTTTCCGTCGGCGTTTCGTGGTGGTCGTGACTCGTCGTTTCTGACACCGTTTCTGACAAGGTGAGTTTGTGACACCCATTTTGGTTTTTTTTTTTGCAATTTGTCCTCTTCATATTTTTGAGTTGTTTAATCTGGTGGGGTTCATGTGCTAGGTTCATTTAGGACAAAAAGGGAGGTTGTAGGAGTTGTGTTTGTTGCATGTGAATGTGGGTCAAACTTGTCCCTTTGTTTCAATAGGCTTGTGGGTCACAGTGTCTCTGTCATGGTTTGTTTGTGGTTCCAACTTTGGAGTGAGACTTTTTTGTCTATTTCGATGCTTTGTGGTTATGCATGTGCGTCTGTGCATGGTGGTTTTTGGTTACTACGCCTTGGTTGTATCGTATTGCATGTGAGGGCTGTATCATATGGTTTTGGCACATGTTTGGTCCTTATAAATTCACATTTGACTCAATTTGGTCCTTTTCTGGCCTTTTTTTGTTGCAGATGACTTTTTGGATCTCTTTCTTTTATCATACGGGTGGGAGTTTTATAAGAGACAGAAAAAGGGTAATGAAGTATGTGAATGGTAAAGTGGATACCTTGCAACGAATGGACATCGACTTAGTAAATTACTTTGACTTGAAGAAGTTATTCATAGAGTGTGGATTTCATGACTTCAAGACAATGTTTTGGATGGATCCGGAACGGAGTGACTTTGATGGTGGGCTTAGAGTTATTCTCGGAGACAAGGAGATTAACGAGATGTGCGATGCAACGATGAAAAAGGGGCTAGATGCCAATAGATGCGACATACACATCTACTTTGAACATCCTGTTTTGGGTCCTGAAGATGTGGAGTTTGTAAACATTGAAGAAGTAGGTGAGGAGCATAGTGTGGAGGAATTGATATTGTCCGATGACTATGACAGTGCTGAAGATTCTTTGTACAAGCCAGGAGCATCATATTATGAGATAGATGATGATAGCGAGGATGTAGATGAGTCCCCAAGTGAAGAAGAGGCTGGTGAAGCATCATTTGAGGCCAACGGTTATGAATCTTACTTAGAAGATATGCGTTCCCCGGAGTCATCGGATGATGAGGGTTCTTCAAAGCCTGCATTTCCTGTTTTTAATGACAAATCTCAGTTTGGCCAAGTTCACTTAGAAAAAGGAATGGAGTTTGCCAACCTGGAGTTGTTCAAAAATGCGGTGAAGGACTATAACATTGCTCTTGGATGACAATTTAAATGGAAAAAGAATGATAAATAGAGGATTCGGGCGGTATGTAAAGTTGAGGACTGCACTGGCTTGTTTATTGTGCTTGGAATAGCAAGACCAACCCGTACCAAGTCAAGACATTTGTTGAGGAACACATATGCTGCAAGGTATTCCAAAACAAGGCAGGTAGCTATGGTTGGGTGGCGAAGAAATTAGAGCAAAAGTTAATTACCCAACTAGAACTTAGAAGGAGACAAGCCTTTGAGATCATGAAGGAGGACTTCATGGTCCATTTAAATGACAAGAAACTATCAAAGGCATTGAAAAAGGCACGACTAGCTGTGGAGGGTTCAAAGAAGGATTAGTATGGTATGTTGTGGGACTACATGAACGAGCTGTTGAGGACCAATCCGGGATCAACTACCAAGATGGATGTCATGCCTCAACCATAGGCTCCTTCACTGTTTCAGAGGATATATATTTGTTTGGAGGCATACAAGGAAGGATTTAAAAGGGGTTGTAGGCCATTGATAGACCTTGATGGGTTTTTCCTTAAAGGGTATTATGGTGGGCAGCTCCTCTCGGCAGTTGGACAAGACACAAACAATCAGTTCTATGTTATTGTGTATGCTGTTGTAGACTCTGAGACAAAAGATAATTGGAGATGGTTTCTACAACATCTGGAAGCTGACCTTGGTGATCATAGGACTTATGGGTGGAATTTCATCTCTGACCAACAGAAGGTACACACTTATGCTTATTATTTTGGATTAGTTGATATCTCTATAAATTTGACTTTTATTCAATCTACTTGAAATTAATAGTTGTGTATGTGTAGATGTGTATCATATAGGTATCTGTGTAGATGTGTATCATATAGGTATGGTTAATATGGTTCATATGGTAAGGTTCTGTTGACATGGGTTGACAGAGACCAAAATGGGCCACGATAAAAATGTTAGGGACTAAAATAGCTCACTTAAAATTTATTGAGGACCAAAATGGCTCACGATTATGTTCTTTTTTGCATTCCAGGGATTATTGCCTACACTAAAGGAGGTTATGCCTGGAGCACATCATAGAAACTATGTTCTACATATCTGGAAAAACTTTGGCAAGCAATGGAAAGATAAAGAAATGAGAGGAATGGTGTGGGAATTGGCTAGGTGCACAATAGAAGCTGAATGAAGGCACAAAATGGAGAAACTGAGATCAATGAATGAAAGGGCATGAAGCTACCTCAATAACATTGACCCAGGTGCATGGGTTAAAGGTTTTTTCAGCCATTGGCCCAAATTGGACAATATCACAAACAATATGTGTGAGGTATGGAATTCAAAGATAGTTTACTATAGAGAGAAACCAATCTTGACAATGCTTGAAGAGTTGAGGAGTTACATAATGAGAAGAAACAATGCTCATAAAAGAGTATCACTGTCATGGCATGGAAGGTTGCCCTCTGTTCAGAAGAAAAGACTTGAAGCATTGAAGGTGGACAGTAATAAATGGACACCCACATGGGTTGGTGATCCAGACTATGAAAAATTTGAAGTGCAAAAGCATAGGACAAAGGTGTCGGTGAGTCTAACCCAACAAACTTGCACGTGTCAGGTCTAGCAGTTAATTGGACTTCCTTGTGCTCATGGCATTGCAGCCATTGCATGGAAGAATGAAAGGCCTGAAGATCACGTGCATTAATGGCTTACCATGGATGCATTGAATGCAACTTATGACCACTACATTAAGGCAGTCAATAATCAAGAGTATTGGGCTATAATGGACAACCCCAACCCAGCTCCACCAAAGCTAAAAAGACCTATTGGCCGGCCCAAAAAGCATAGGAGGAAAGACGCGCATTCAGAAGAAGCTCCTAGCAGCCAGTCACACAAGATTCGAAAGACTTGGGAGGTCACTTGTAAGAAGTGTGGTGAAACTGGTCATTTTGAGAAGACATGCAAAGGACCCGCGAGACAAATACCAGTAAAAGCAAAATCTGCCAAGAGGTCAACAAAGAAAAAACAAACAATGAACAGGTAAGAATTTTTTACTGTATATTCCTATGCCTGTATGAATCATGTTTTTATTGTGTATTCTTCTTGTTGATATAAAACTGGATGTTTGAACTTGTCTTTCAGAGTCAACAACAGGCTAATGACACTGTCCAACCTAATGCACAGACAATATCAATGCCTACCTCATCTCATGTGGAAACTCTTGCTGCTAATTTGTTGAATGAAACTTATGTAAGTCATGGTGCATACATGTTACTGCATTGGTGCATACTGGCATTATTTGCATATTGCAGGGACTGGATTGGGTCAGTAAAGAAAATTTTAAGGACTAATAAGGGTCACTAATGGAAATTTTAAGGACTAATATGGGTCACAAAAATACCACTAAGGCTCTTTTTAAGCTTTCATTTTGATGCATTAAGTCCATGATAACACCACTAATGCAATGCTGTTTTGTCAATTCCAGGATAGTCAAGAGTGGGATACTCCACTACCACCCCCACAACCAGCTATCAGGCCAACACCCATCCGGCCACATGTTGCCATGACACCACCTGCAATGCCTCCAGCTTCACGCCTTCTTCCTCGATGGCAACCCAATCGATTTGCCCGCTAGCCCCACCAGTTAGACAGTACAGGCCACCAAGATTGGCTGCTGATGTTGAATTTGTCTCTGCTGAAACTCTTGCAGCAGCAAGCGAAGGAGTAGCATCTAGGATGTTTCGGTTCATGCCAACCCCTAGATATAGACCCCCACTACCCCCACAGCAGCAAGCAAAGAGGTAGCTTCTAGGATTGTAGTTTGTGTTTTTTGAAAGTCTGGAGCTTCATTTTTGCAATCCATATATTTGGCAACTATGCCTTGGCTTTAGATCTTGGGTTGTAATTTTTTGTCTTTTTTTTTTGGAAGTCCGGAACTTCAGTATTTTCTACATCTTGGATTGGAATTCATGTAATTGGAACCTATGCATTAGCTGTGTATTTGACACCGCAACCTCCAGTTTTTGATATGCTAATACAAGTTGGAGTATTCTAATGGAGCTAACCACTAGTCTTATACCTGTTTTGATATGATATAGATAGAGAGTCTATCAGATGGCCTTGTTTTCAGTTACTTTAAATCTTCTTCTACATGTTTTTCTTTTTATATGTTTAACCACAGAAGCTTTAATGTTCTACATGTTAAGCTTTACCCAGGGAGCCACATGTGAAGTTCAAACAATATGCAGGTTATATCATGGTCAATGAAACTCGTTGAAGAGCATTGTTCTATTGGTTCTTTATTTAGTAATCACTGTCATATACTACTGCTATTACTATCAATGATTGATTAATTAACTTACCTTTACAAAATTCTTTACCAAAAAGAAATAGTCTACATCCAAATTTTCATTCAAGCCAACATTTAATTCAACACATTTGATAACAAACAACATAATTGGCTACAACCAAAATACATAACCTAAACCATCTAGGTTATGTATACATGATTTACTAGATCTCTCCCAACCATGGTTGTCAAACTCGCTAGTTGACTCGTAGAATCGTCCGAGTCTACGTTTCTAAGTAGGCAAAACTGGTTAACTCGCATGCAGAATCAGTTTCATAGCAGACTCGGTCAAACTCGCGAGTCTAGGTGCGAGCCACCGAGTTTGCAACACGACCTGAATCTCCACTGCGAACAGAGCAGTAAACCGGCGCGCCACCTCGGACCACCACCGCACGAATCTGTTCCCCCCCATCCCTGCGAGTTTGTTGCGAGTGACCGTGTCTCTGCTTCCTGCTGAGCCTGTCGCGAGCCCGCCGTCCCTCATCTGTGCAAAGGTGGCCGCGTGAAGGGTTGGACTCTCCTGCTGTGCGCCGTTTCTATCTTTGTTGGAGATTTAGGATTACTTTCTGTTATGTCTCTAGGTCAGGGAAGAAAGAAGAGGATGGTTGAGCCTTTTAAACCTAAAGGCCCATGTAGTCAAAATTAAAATCTATAGCATCAGCAAATAGTTTGGGCTGGGACTGAGAAACTCTATAGGTCCTATTATATAGTAGTTTTTTTTTTTATAGATAAAAGGAGTCCTATTAAATAATAATAATAATAATAATAATTACTATTTTATGATTATGATGTTACTGTTTTATATATATATATATATATATATATATATATATATATATATATATATTAGGTAGACTCTTACGAGTCTACGTACCCTCCACGAGTCTACGTAGACTCGCGAGTCTGACAACCTTGCTCCTAACTTCAAAATACAAAGACCAGTAACTATAGCAATAAGGACAACCCCAAACACCCTAACACAATGTTCCCAATTCATAACTTCTTTCATCTTTATTTGCATTTCATTCATCTGATTTTGCATGAGTTCCATATCCCTCTCCATGAATTCCATATCCCTCTCCAATTGTGCTATTTTGCCTTCTTCAGTCTCTAACATTGCCATCATTTCCTTTTCATATTGATCAACCCACTTGAAAAATTTGCAATAACGTTTCTTCTGCTGCAACAAATGAAATGAAATGAAACAACTCAGAGTAGGGACACCCATAAAATCAAATGAAGATTTCAAATGGTGGGATTTTGAACCTTAAAATAGGGACAACCATAAAATTCTCTATCTGGGTTCCTAAGCATCTTTGAGATGTAGGCAATAGCTTCTATCTTGCAAAAACATATTGGAGGAGGAAACCTTCCATGGGTAGCAACACTTGCAACACTGTCATTCCCACTCCAACTCACCTGACCCTTGGAGGAGACGAAATGAGAACTGTCTGACCCACCATGGCTTTTCATCTTCTCAAAGACAGCAACTTAAGAGCAAAACAATGGCTGAATCAACCTTCACCCAGCGAAATTTCGAGCTCAATAGAGGGCAGAAATGAAGTTAGGGTTTTAGTATTCGGGGAAGAAGATGACATATAAAGAGCCGTTGGTTTTTAACACAGATATATATTTTTTATTTTTAATTAAATGCCTATTATTTGGGTTTTTTAAAAACAATTCCTAGCTGGAAAATATTAACATGACACCTTGGCACATAACGTTACACGTCACACACTTAACGGTGGTCAACACGCTTTGACTGACGGAGGGACTAAAAGGTCTCACGGAATGAAATTTGAGGGACTAATTGAGGAGTATTTTTTTTTTCAGGGACCAAAATGGGATTCGCAAAAATTTTCAGGGACCAAAAAGGGTATTTACTCAATAATATATTTTTTGGGCGAAAACTTTAAAGAAAACGCGTAAAACCTAAGTCGGGTAAACGACGGAGTCGAGTATGGAGCTGAGGTAATAGGAGCAATTAATGTGGACAAGGGGACAAGCATTAAATGCTAGTAATCATGAGTTTTTGGGTGAAATGACCAAAATGCCCTTAATCTTAACCTAACCTATCCTAGTTAATTTTTAACCATGGTTAAGGCAAGTCAAGGCCAATTTGGCTTCTTCATCCTCATTTGTGGTCCAACATCAGCCACACCATCCATTCATTTTTGACCACATATTTTTAACTTAACCATGATTACTATTAACTATAGTTAAGTTATTATAACCATAGTTAAGTTATTATATTATTTTCTAACTTAACCTAGGTTAAGTAAACTCAACCATGGTTCCATTTTGACATTAAACAATTCCTCCCCCCACTCCCTCACTCAATGTCACGGCCCAAACCCCCCTCTCACTTAGAAATTTTCATTTTCCTACTCTAAGTTATTTCTTCACAAAACAACACAAAGAACACCTAAGAAAACATACTTGACAACTTGTGATCTTGATCAAATTTCTTCATTTTCTTCATCAAACTTCTTCATTCCAAGGAGAGGAATCTCTTCCTAATCATCTTAGCTTCATTAATCATCCATCAATCTCCATGTTTATCAATTATTTCATGAATTTCCATTCTTAGATCTAGAACTTCAAATAATTCTAGAAAATTGTAGAAAAATCATTTTAATGTGAAACCAATTTCTATGGTATTGATATGTTTAATACTTTCATCATCTAAGAGCATGTAAGCAAAAGAATTTTCTTTCCCTATTTTCTTTACTTGGCCGAAACCCTCATGAAAATGGGTTTGATGATTTTGTTCTTCTTTTTGAAATCTAATGCTTGATTTGAGCTCTCTAGTACTTATATCATCTAAATCCAAGAGCTTGAATCCAACTAAAATTTCTAATCTAATTTCTCTATGTTGGCTGAAACCCTAGAGTGAAGAGGTTGAAATATTTTTATGCAATTTTTGAATGATGAAGCTTGTTCTTGATTCTATCATGCTTTGTGATCACAAATCCAAGAGTTTGAACTCAAAAGAATTTTCTAACCTATTTTGATCATTGAGGCCGAAACTTTACCCTAAGGGGTTGTATGATTTTTATTTCATATTTTCAACTTATAGCAATTTATCCAAGCTATCTAAGACCTTAGTAGCTAGTATCCAAAAGATGAAATTGAGAAAATGATCCTAGCCCTATTTTGAATTGAATGACCGAACCTAGCATAAAAGGGACATAGATGAGTTTTGTTTGATTAACTTGTTTTATCATTGATTTGGTTGAAGGTGGATTTGGTAACTTGTGGTATGATAACAAGAAGCTTCGACTTCGTGTTTCCGGTGTTAACTTAGGTGGGGGAAAGATTCAACCTATCGTCGGAATGGATAAGTAGTTTATAATATAATAATTGTGTAGGGCGACCTAAACCCTACTAGTGGTCGAGTAATCGACAAGACCAAAATCGCATTGGAATCTTTTCCGTAATACCAATGATGATTTAGGAATTGTAGGTTTATCGACGTTAGGATAATTTTAGAATATTTGAGGATGACTGACTTTAATATTGTTGTCTATTTGTGATACGCTGATTGAGGTATTCTATTGCATGTGATGTTTTATTTTGATGTTTGAATAGTTTATTGATTCTTGTGTTATGCATGATCTGCCTGGTTTAATAATATGCTTAGTTGGCTATCAAGCAAAGATATGTGTTGTTCGGAGATATTTGTTTGGGTGAGAGAATAATTGTGACTTAGAGATGCCTAGCCTGAATTAATCATTTTCATAGATGAGAGGTGACATAGAATATGTGTTGAGGATATGAGGGAAGGTCGAGTCACTAGGCTGTTATTGATGAAAATCAGTGAGTTTCATGTGTTTGTATTGTTGTCTATAACCATGTATTGGAGATACACGAGGTCCGTAGTTCTCATGGGACCGTTCCAAATTAGATTTAGGTTATGCAGCTATAGTGTCATTGTTTTTCATAAGCAATCCTCCATGGATGAGGTTGTGCATCGGTTAATGGGGACACGTCGCTTGGACAACTGACTGATATCCTTAAAGTGGGATGTGTGACAGGATTGGTAGTGATCACTTTAGCGTAAATGTTTAATCGTATGAGATTGAGGGTAGAGGAAGATATCATGATTGAGGATGATTGTTAGTATGAGTGATGATTGTCTTTGACTGTTATTATATTATGTCCTATGTATTCCTTTCCGCTTTTGATGATAAAAATGTTTCTTATCCCCTATAGTTTTGTGTATGCTGTATTTTATTTATTATGTGATCGTACGAGAAGATCCTGTGGAGGAGCTTGATAATGAGGAGTTGGATGGAACTCCTTATGAACCAGAAGCTGGAGGACGAGCTGTGAATTAGAGTGGTAGCTTTTAGGAAGTATGGCCAGTGCATCTTTTGATACGTTTTACTTTTCCGCTGAACGTAACAGTTTGTCTAACTATACAAGTATGTACATGTAAGGGATCCTACTGATAGGATACCCTAAACAATGTTTTGATGGCTCTGATGCAAGACATATAGTGTGTATGTATTTTATTATATAAAGTGTTATGCTTTAACTTTAGAAGTTGTATGCTTTATAATTTAGGTTTTAAATTTTTACGTATTTCAACGTTAAGCATGGGATTAAATAATTAATTAATAAGGTTTTAACTTAATAAAACAACGGGGTGTCTCAGAAATTCTATGAGGATAAGGGCATCATAATGGAACTGACATGCACCTACACCCCTCAGCAAAATTGGGTTGTAGAGAGAAAGCACAGACATATTTTGGAAATGGCTAGAGCATTGAGGTTCCATTCTAGTCTTCCTATCTAGTTTTGGGGTGAATGTGTCCTAACTGCAGTACATCTTATCAATAGGTTACCATCTAAGGTGATCATGATTATGATTGTTTAGTTGAGGGTCTTTGGTTGTTAGTTTATGCCTTAAAAACTAGAAGAGAAGGGAAGTTTGATGAGAGGGGGAGAGCATGTATTTTTATAGGCTACCCTTATGGACAAAAGGGCTACAAAGTTTATGACTTGACAAATAAGGAAGTTTTTGTGTCAAGAGATGTAGTCTTTATTGAAACTGAATTTCCTTTCAAGAAAGGCAACACTCAGGAAATGCAAATAGACCAGTAACCTGCTCTTTGGGAAGATAACTTAGAGCAAGTAGAACCTGCAAGGTCCTTAAACAATAATGAGATACAGGATATTAATGCTGATGATCAAGGTCTGCACTTAGCAGAACCTGTTGACAGTACTGATGATAATACAGAACAACATGTGCAGAGACATAGTGAAAGGGTAAGAAACCCCCTGCACACTTGAAAGACTATGAGGTGGACTTACCATCCTCTATTGCCATTCCTACAAACAATTCCTCTTCAAGTAATCTAGTTGCATATCCCATTTCTAATTACATATCATATGATAAATTGTCACTTTCACATTTGGCTTTTTAGCAGCCATCTCTTCTAGAGATGAGCCAAAAAAATTTTAACAAGCAGTGACACAAGAGCATTGGAGGGAGGCCATGAGGAAGGAGATTGAGGCTCTGGAGCAGAATGAGACATGGACTTTGGAGACACTTCCACCAGGAAAGAATGCAGTGGACTCCAAGTGGGTTTATAAGATCAAGTATAAACCAAATGGAGATGTTGAGAGATACAAGGCACGATTGGTTGCTCGAGGATTCACCCAAATTGAAGGGGAAGATTTCCATGAGACATTTGCACCAGTTGCAAAACTTGTCACTTTGAGGTGCTTGTTGGCCATAACAGCAAAAAGAGGGTGGATTGTTCATCAACTTGATGTGAACAATGCATTCTTACACGGTGACCTAACTAAAGAAATCTACATGCAAATACCCCAAGGATTTGCAAAGGAAGGAGACACCCGGGTTTGCAAGTTAAAGAAATCTCTTTATGGCCTAAGACAAGCTTCTAGGAATTGGTACCAGAAGTTCACAAACACCTTGAACACCATGGGCTTCAAGCAATCAAGAGCAGATCACTCACTGTTTATTTACCAAGCAGAAGGGATTTTCTTAGCTGCATTGATCTATGTTGATGATGTGGTACTAGCAGGAAACAATTTGCAATTCATGACTCAAGTGAAAAGCCAGCTAGATCAAGCTTCCAGTATCAAAGACCTAGGGACGCTAAAGTACTTCCTTGGCATTGAAGTAGCAAGGTCACCACAAGGGATTGTACTCAGCCAAAGAAAGTATACTTTGGATATACTTAAGGAGACTAAGATGCAGAGCAGCAGACCCAACAAGTTTCGCATGGAACAAAACTACAATCTGCGAGTAAATGATCATGATCCTGATGAAGATGCAGCAAGATATCGAAGGTTGCTAGGCAAATTGTTATACTTGACAATAACAAGGCCAGACATAACATATGCAGTTAATACACCATGTCAGTTTATGTCAAGACCTAAACGCATACATATGGATGCAGTGGAGAGAGTCTTGAGATACTTGAAGACAACTTTTGGACAAGGAATCTTCCTTTCTAGTAAAGGTGATCTTCAGCTGTAGGGATTTTGTGATGCAGACAGGGGAGGTTGCCCGATGACAAGAAGGTCCTGCACTAGGTATTTAATCTTGCTAGGAGGATCTCCTATTTCCTGGAGGACCAAAAGACAATCAGTGGTTGCAAAGTCTTCGGCTGAGGCAGAGTACAGATCCATGGCATCAACAGTTAGTGAGGTGATTTGGCTAAGGTGGTTGTTACAGGAATTGGCAGCATCTCAACAAGGTCCTACTCAGTTGTTCTGCGACAACCAAGCAGCTCTACACATCTCCATGAACCCTGTCTTTCATGAAAGGACAAAGCATGTAGAAATCGATTACTACTTCGTGAGGGAAAGGATACAATCCTGTGACATTCAGCCAATCAAGATTGGGACAAAGGATCAGGTGGCAGACATTTTCACCAAACCTTTAGGCCGTGATAGATTTGAAATCCTACTCAGCAAGTTGGGCATTATCAACATACATGCGCCAACTTGAGGGGGAGTGAAGGAATGATTAGTTTTCAGTTAGTCAGTTAGCATAAATAGCTGAGTTAGTTATTTTGTCAAACAGTTAAAGAGCATAACTGATTGCTCATAGCAGAATATATTAATAGCCTTGTATCTCCTTCTATTCAATCAATAAAAAGCAATATATAGAAACATACAATTTTACAAAAATGTCTACCAATTTCTTATGGATACTTTGAAGCACTTAGCTTTTATCAAATCTAAAAGTCAATTTTAGCTAAACACTTGCATTTGGAGATAAATTACCATTTTGTAGTCATTAAGAATTTTCCTAGTCATCATTTTAACACTTCCACTCAGCACATGCAACTACATCTGCCTTCATCAATAATAGTACTTATAGTTATGACTTTCGCCACACCAGTTTAGTTAAAGACTTATAACATCACAGATGCATTTGCTATTCCACT
Organism: Echinosophora koreensis; assembly: GCA_035048595.1. NCBI lineage: Eukaryota > Viridiplantae > Streptophyta > Magnoliopsida > Fabales > Fabaceae > Echinosophora > Echinosophora koreensis. The sequence continues at coordinate 1,533,260 of JAPCYP010000065.1, forward strand.
AGATTAATTATCAATGCGAAGCAAAGTTCAATAAAATATAAGCCAAGGTCCATGGTCTATTTTACTATAATAGGTTAGCTCTAGAAGTTCAGTTTGAGGAAGCTGCGTTTATTTATGGTAATGATACACATTAGATGAACAAGCTTCACCTGCATGGCCAGCAGGGTGATTTCAGCTATCTCCAAGAAGTATGACTTTTTCATTCTAATATGAAAATTCTAAGGAGGAAACATGAAATTAGAATCATACACATATACAACTTAGTAAAATGCTTGCTTTTGTGTGTGTGTGTGTGTGAGTGAGTCAGTGAAAGTGTGTGCAAAATGCAAGTCATAGTCTGCTTGTTCCTCCAAGTCATGTTCTTCATTACTCCAATACTTAAATAAATTTTTATAATATTATAATGATCACTTCACGATGAAATTTCTTTAATCAAAAGTAATCATCAAAGTGATGCAGTTACTGAAGTATTAATTACCTAGACAAGTGAAGAAGAAAACTCGGATGACCTAGAGACAACTTTCACAACTTCTTGCTTGGAAGATCTGGCCTCAAATCACTAATCTGCATCTCCCTGAACAACTCATTTACAGGAAGTTCAACACTAGAACCCATGTCTACTATTTCCTTGCTTTCTTGAAAGCCTTCAAGAGCAACAAGTGTTAACTGCAAAGGTGTGTAAAGCCACTTTTGGCTTTAGTAAAAATCAACAAAGGCTGCATGGTGGATGGTGAAAGTCCTTGTAGTTGGAAGTTGGGAGTTCAAGCATTAAATGCAATGCTTGCAAGTTTTCTCTATAAATAGAGAAGCTTTCATTCAGGAAAATCATCCCACGGCAAGCATAAGCCAAGAGAGCAAGAGAGAAAAAATATTAAGAGAGAAAGATAGTTTCTCCTGTGAGGTTTCTCCTTGTGTGTATTCTCCTATAGTCAAGAGAGAGTGTTATTGTTCTCTCCTTGTATTTAGAGAGAGGTGTTGTAATTTCTTCCACTTAGTGAAAATCCTTTACTATTGCCCCGTGGTTTTTCCCTTATTTGTTGATGGTTTTCCACATAAATGCTCAGTTCCTCTTTTCTCATCTCTTATTTTAGCTGCGTGATATTATTCCGTCACTCTGGTACCCAACAGTGGTATCAGAGATATTGGTTCGTGGTCACTATTCCGCTGCAGTAAACTGATAATTGCTCTGTGGTTGTAGTATCCTCTGATCTTCCACATCAGAAAAGATTATTCTTATTGCTGGAAATAAAGTGTGGCAGTGTGATAGTGCATGTCTAGGAAAGTTCTTGCTATAGGAAAGACTTGGTATTTAAGTGTGTCTATTAGTGACCCACCTCTCTTTCCTGGGAACTTACCTGGTGTACTATTTACGGACTACGGTCACTATTCTAGTATTCAGTATTGTTCACGGGAGTAATTTGGTGTAAAACCATGGCAGCAAAATTTGAGATTGAAAAGTTCAACGGGAGTAATTTCTCCCTATGGAAATTGAAGATAAGGGCAGTTCTGAGGAAGGATAATTGCCTAGACGCAATTGACGGTAGACCCTCAGATATCACTGATCAAAAGTGGAAAGAACAATGCTGTTGCCAATTTGCTCCTAGCAATGGCAGACTCGGTATTGTCAGGTATTGCAGAAAAAAGGACTGCAAAGGAGATCTGGGATACTCTCAATAAATTGTACGAGGTCAAATCGTTTCACACGAGAATATTCTTAAAGAGGAGGCTCTACACTCTTCGAATGGGTGAATCCACATCGGTGACGAATCACATCATTACTTTGAATACGCTATTTGCTCAGCTCACAGCGTCAGATTTCAAAATAGCAGAAAATGAACGTGCAGAACTTCTTCTTCAGAGTTTACCAGATTCGTATGATCAACTCATCATCAACATTACAAATAATAATGTGATGGATTCTCTGCGCTTTGATGATGTTGCCGGTGCTATTCTTGAAGAAGAGTCCAGGCGCAAGAATAAGGAACAAAGGACAGAAAGTTCAAAGCAAGCAGAGGCGTTAACGGTGATGAGAGGCAGATCAACGAAATGTGGTTCCAGTGGGAGTCAAAATCATGGTAGATCAAAATCTCGAAGAAGGAAGAATCTTAAATGCTACAATTGTGGCATGAGAGGGCATGTGAAGAAGGAGTGTTGGCATAACAAGAAGAATGGAGAGAAAACTTCTGAAGCAGCAACATCTCAAGGATGTGTTGCAAGTACCTCGGATGATGGAGAAATCCTATATAGCGAAGCAACAACCGGTTCTAAAGGCGGAAAACAACTCAATGATGTCTGGATAATGGATTCGGGCGCGACATGGCACATGACTCCACATCGAGATTGGTTTTGCACTTACGAGCCCGTCTCGGAAGGATCTGTGTTCATGGGAAATGATCATGCCTTAGAAATTGCTGGAGTTGGTACTGTCAGATTAAAGATGCATGATGGTACTATTCACAAAATACAAGGGGTACGGCATGTGAAGGGATTGAAGAAGAACTTATTGTTCATTGGACAATTGGATGACCTCAGGTGTAAGATCCATACTGAAGGTGGGATCTTAAAAGTAGTGAAAGGCAATCTTGTGGTGATGAAAGCTGAGAAGATCACAAGTAATCTATACATGCTTTTGGGAGATACATTGCAAGAGGCAGATGCATCAGTTGCAGCAGCAAGCCAAGAAGAAACAACAATGATGTGGCATCGCAGATTAGGCCATATGTCAGAACGTGGCTTGAAAGTCCTTGCGGAACGCAATCTCCTGCCCGGGCTCAAGACGGTGAATTTATCGTTCTATGAGAACTGTGTGATGAATAAGCAGCATAGATTGAAGTTTGCTAGAGTAACTACTAAAAGCAAACACATACTGGACTTGATCCATTCTGATGTATGGGAATCGCCAGAAATATCTCTGGGAGGAGCAAAATATTTCGTGTCATTCATTGATGACTATTCCAGAAGATTATGGGTGTACCCAATCAAGAAGAAGTCAGATGTGTTTCCAGTATTCAAGGAGTTCAAAGCACAAGTAGAGCTTGAAACTGGGAAAAGAATTAAGTGCTTGAGGACAGACAATGGAGGAGAATATGTAGATGGCGATTTTCTGGCATTTTGCAAACAAGAGGGTATTGTAAGACAATTTACAGTTGCACATACACCTCAGCAGAATGGTGTAGCAGAACGGATGAACATAACTCTCCTAGATAGAACAAGAGCCATGCTGAGAACAGTGGGAGTGGCCAAATCTTTCTGGGCAAAAGCAGTTAAAACTTCCTGTTACGTGATAAATCGATCACCATCAATAGCGATTGGCTTGAAGACACCAATGGAGATGTGGAAAGGAAAGCCAGCTGATTATTCTTCTTTACATGTGTTCGGATGTCCTGTGTACGTGATGTACAACTCCCAAGAAAGAACGAAGTTGGATCCAAAATCCAGGAAATGCATGTTCTTGGGTAATGCTGACGGTGTTAAGGGGTATCGCATGTGGGATCCCACTGCCCGCAAGGTTGTTGTCAGCAGGGATGTAGTCTTTGCAGAAAATGAACTGCAAAGTGAGCAGAAAAATGACAGCACTACCAAAGAAACTACTGCAGTTGAGATAGAAAGAAAGTCTGGAGATGATGATTCTTCTGAGGCAGAATCAGGGCATGAGGAACGAGTACCAGATGAGGTCAATGATACAGAAGTTCAGCGATCGTCACGCCAAACAAGAACACCATCATGGCACTCGGATTATGTTATGGCAAGCCATGATGCATATTGTCTTCTAACTAAAGAAGAAGAACCGTCAACCTTTCAAGAGGCTTTGAGCAGTTCAGATGTTTCTCAATGGATGACAGCAATGCAGGAAGAAATGGAGGCCTTACATAGAAACAACACATGGGAACTTGTTGAACTTCCAAAGGGTCGGAAAGCCATCGGGAACAAATGGGTCTATAAGATCAAACGAGATGGCAATGATCAAGTGGAAAGGTATCGTGCAAGACTGGTAAAGGATATGCTCAGAAAGAAGGTATAGACTTCAATGAGATATTTTCTCCAGTTGTCAGACTTACTACTATCCGAGTAGTGTTGGCTATGTGTGCTACATTTGATTAACATCTTGAACAGTTGGATGTAAAGACTGCTTTTCTTCATGGAGAACTTGAAGAAGAAATTTATATGCTCCAACCGGAAGGCTTTAAAGAACAAGGAAAAGAAAACTTGGTTTGTAGGTTGACCAAATCTCTGTACGGTCTAAAGCAGGCGCCCAGATGTTGGTACAAGAGATTTGATTCCTTCATTATTAGCCTTGGATACAACAGGCTAAGTTCAGACCATTGTACATACTACAAGAGGTTTGATGATAATGATTTCATCATTTTGCTATTGTATGTGGATGACATGTTGGTGGTAGGCCCCAACAAAGATCGAGTCCAAGAATTGAAGGCACAATTGGCTAGGGAGTTTGATATGAAAGACTTGGGACCCGCAAACAAGATTTTAGGGATGCAAATTCACCGAGACAGAAAAGATAGGAAAATTTGGTTTTCTCAAAAGAATTATCTAAGGAAGATCTTGCGGCGCTTCAACATGCAAGATTGTAAGCCAATTACTACCCCACTTCCTGTCAGTTATAAATTATCCTCAGGTATGAGCCCTAGCAGTGAAGCGGAGAGGGTGGAAATGTCTCGAGTACCGTATGCATCGGCGGTGGGAAGCCTTATGTATGCCATGATATGTACAATACCAGACATTGCACAAGCAGTGGGAGCGGTTAGTCGATTTATGGCAAATCCGGGTAGAGAGCATTGGAATACTGTTAAAAGGATCCTGAGATACATCAAAGGAACCTCGGGTGTTGCATTATGTTTTGGAGGATTAGAATTCATTGTCAGGGGTTATGTCGACTCAGATTTTTCATGTGATCTTGATAAGAGAAAATCTACTACTGGCTATGTGTTCACACTTGTAGAAGAAGCGGTAAGCTGGTTATCCAAGTTACAGACTATTGTAGCTTTGTCTACTACAGAAGCTGAGTACATGGCAGCTACGCAAGCTTGCAAGGAAGCTATATGGATTCAAAGGTTAATGAAGGAACTCGGGCACAAGCAGCAGCAAATTACTGTGTATTGTGACAGTCAGAGTGCCTTGCACATTGCAAGGAATCCAGCCTTTCATTCCAGGACAAAGCACATAGGTGTTCAATATCACTTCGTTCGAGAAGTAGTAGAAGAAGGAAGTGTGGATATGCAGAAGATTCATACCAAAGACAACGTAGCATATGTTATGACGAAGCCAATCAATGCTGACAAATTTACATGGTGCCGATCCTCCTATGGTCTATCAGAAACGTAAGCAACAAGAAAGTTGGCAAGGTAGAGAGATTTTGAAAGCTCACCAAAAGTGACTTTAAGTGGGAGATTGTTAACGTGCAAAGGTGTGTAAAGCCACTTTTGGCTTTAGTAAAAATCAACAAAGGCTGCATGGTGGATGGTGAAAGTCCTTGTAGTTGGAAGTTGGGAGTTCAAGCATTAAATGCAATGCTTGCAAGTTTTCTCTATAAATAGAGAAGCTTTCATTCAGGAAAATCATCCCACGGCAAGCATAAGCCAAGAGAGCAAGAGAGAAAAAATATTAAGAGAGAAAGATAGTTTCTCTTGTGAGGTTTCTCCTTGTGTGTATTCTCCTATAGTTAAGAGAGAGTGTTATTGTTCTCTCCTTGTATTTAGAGAGAGGTGTTGTAATTTTTTCCACTTAGTGAAAATCCTTTACTATTGCCCCGTGGTTTTTCCCTTATTTGTTGAGGGTTTTCCATGTAAATACTGTGGGCTCAGTTCCTCTTTTCTCATCTCTTATTTTAGCTGCGTGATATTATTCCATCACTCTAGTACCCAACAACAAGTTTGTCAGAACTTTCAATACTCTTCACACTCCAAGCAAGACCGTGCTGTCCAACTATGTAGCCAAGAGATTTGAGGTGCCTATAAGCCTCAAATAGCTCCCAACAGCATCCATTCTTCCCACCTGTGACCTTTCTGTATATTTCTGTTAGAGATATGCTTGTATCACCATTATCGAAGAGTTGTAATGCTCCTACTAACTAAAATGAATTTTTAAATATTTTATTCTAGCAAGAAAAATATGCATAACTAATACCTCTTCTTACTATTTCTCTTCTAACAAGTACAAAATCTCAATAGCATTTATCATATAAGTATATCACCAGACTAAATGACCTATTTTACACAAAGAAAGCTCAGGCTTCGATTAATATGTGATTGTATATTAAGCTTGCTCTAAGGTGTAAATAGAAACTCTTGCCTCTTCAGTTCTCAGCTGAAGGAATAAAGTAAAATATAATCATTTCACCGATAAGGTCTCCATAATTGAAAAATAAGCCTTGCCACTGAAAATGGTTCCAGTTGTTACCCACATTTTGCCCTTCTTTTCATAACTTCTGCCATTCCCAATTCATCATTCCATCTAGCTTTAGATTTCACAGTCCTAATAAACCAAAATGAAAAAACTTTGAAAAACCATACCAAATCAGGAGGAGAGATGGGGAAAATACTTTATTTTCTTTACTTCATTCATCCAAAATGCTTTATCTAAAGTGCAACTTGGCATGGAATGAGATGAAAAGTTATGCTCCTCTTCATCACATGCATATTTCAGAAGGCCCTCACCATCGTTGTTTCTATCAAAGAAACATTCCCATACCTTGCCTTCCAAGATCAAGAGCTGTAATTTAAAAAATAAATCAGTTAAAGAGTAATTGCTAGACAGGCAATAGCTACAACTAGTATTATTATACCAAAGCATTGTTGCCATGACCGAGATCAATGATAGGCAACTAGATTTATTTTAATAGATTTGTAATCAGCACCAATTATATTTGATTAGGAAAAAATAGAAAAAAATAAAATCATTTGAAAACTGGTGTTCAGAGATAAGGTCAGTTTCAGGAGTCTAATTATACATCGTAAAGTGTGGAAACTCAATCCAATTGCACCCTTGATACATCCGTCCTTAGATGATTTCTTTTGAAAAAAAGATATGCATCCTAAGACAAATATCCTAGGATGAGTACATAAGGGTGAATTGTACACGCACAAACAAGACAAAGAAGCAATTCAACCAAAGAAGTAAATACGAAGAAGTGAAAGAACCAATTTAAATGGGAAACATCACATCCAAAATGCCTCAACACCACTATGATGATTATCCATTTTCATTTTAAGAGGAGGTAAAAAAGGTCAACCTAGACCATATGGTTCAACAAAACAGCCTTTACTTAATAAATGAATGCCATCCACTGTGTATCCTTTGGTTTTCCCCCAACACGTTCCTCTTTCTCTTTGCTAATTTGCAGTTCAATCTATAGTGATTAAAAGAAACATTCATTCATTTCAACAATCAAAATCTTCACAGCATTGCAACAGAATGAGTACAATTTGTGGTGACTTTAGTCACATTTATGCCAGGAAACCTGGCCCTGACAACATATGCCTATGATATCCCTAGCTCAAGAATTCCCATAAGCAAGCAATTGATCAACATATCTATAACAGCCCAATTTTTCAATGCTTTTAAATATCAGTAGAAATGTTCATATGGTTATAATTTTATCCGGAGCCTAGAAAAATGATTTTGACTAAAACAAAATCATATTCATGTCATGTTTAATGATGTAAAGTTCCAGTAAAATTTTGGGTTGAAAATTCAGACGAAACCCGGTCTGTGTTTTCACTGACAGTATAAAATTACTGATCAGGAAACCTAATTTTGAAAAACGAACGAAAGATTAATGATTTTTATCTCTTTTTAAGAGATATGAGTCATTTTCATATTTTTTTGCTCAAAAATAAATATTATAATTTATTCGGGCGAAATAATCAAATGGAACGCGCGTAAGAATATTTAGTCGGGTAAACGATAGAAAATGAGAAAGGTACAGAGATAATGTGGAGCAAAGATGATGGAAGTGATTGAGAGGACCCATGAAAATTGTCACATCATGTGTCACTTAAAGTCATCATGACAACTTAACTATATAGTATTTTATTGTAAAAACCCATTAATTAGAATTGCCTTAAGACAAACAAAGCACTAAAATATCTAATACCCTTCCCCCTTATTACCTCCCCCCCCCCCCCCCCCCCCCCACCCCCCACCCCTCTCACCCCTCTCACACTCTCATTTCTTCATTTTGCTTATACAAAGTTGAGAGCTAAGTTGTTTGAAGATCCACCAAGCTAAGGCCATCATCTTCCTTGTCTTCAAATTGGTAAGTTCTTTGTCATTGATTCTTCTCTTTATTTATTCTCTTCATTACTTCCTTGACATGTTCATGTAGATAGAGAAACCCATTTCTTTCTCTTATGAACTTACATCATCTTGTTACAATATGATTGAAGTTTCTCACTTGATAATCTCCATGATCTTGTTGTTGTTGTTGTTGATGTAAGAATTGAAAAACCAAACCCTTGCCCTATTTTTTTGAAAGGCCGAAACTGACCTTAGAGGAGGGTTGGTGGATTTTGCTTCATTTTCAAATTCTAACACTTGATTTAAACTCCTTAGGACCTATATGATCAAGCTCTAAAAGCTTAGGTTCAACAAAAATCCCTAACCTTATTTTGCCCTTAGGCCGAAATTCCCCCTTAGAGGGATAGGAGGAATTTTCAAATTAATTGACTTGTATTGTGATGTCTTGTGAAGGAAACGTAGCTTAAGAGTACTTTCCGGATTCGTGAGAGGAAACTGAATCAAGGACAACTCTTCACGGGCAAAGATTTTCACTGCCTGAGGTAAAGGGAGTTTGCCTGAGGAGCTATTTTTGGATAGTCATATACAATGTTTGATATTGAATTGGGATTGATTGTTTTTAAATGTGTGAATAGAATTAATTTAAAATTGTGATTGATGATTTTTGGATGGTTGATTTTGAAGATGATTGTGGAATTGCCTGTTATGTCATGTTTTGACTTGTTGATGAATAATTATGTTATGATTTGATATAGTGATTATCTTGATTGACTGTGATTGGCTGATGGCATGACATTGGTCATTGCTTGTTAACAAAAACTAAGATATTTATAATGTGTTTAATCCACAAAGAACGAAACCACAAATGTTTTAACTTCTTTAATCAAAAGTGAAAAGAGAAATCCAAATGTTAAAGGATGAAGATAGATTAATTTTAGGAGAAGAAAGAAAATGGAAAATTTGCGGAAATTCTATGAACCACGTGTTAGAGGAACATAGGTTCTAAGAAATGGAGGAATCTTTAGAAAATAAAGAGTTTCTTTTGAGTGTTTAAGAAATAGTTTTCAACTATGGAAAGTTTTAGACAAACGCATTTCTAAAACCTGAATTTCATTTTGAAAATGTTGGAGTTGTACTAAGTTGAGAAAGGATTTTAGTGATTTTACTAAATTTAATGAAATATGATTTTTTTTATAAAAGAAAAAGTGTTATTGAAAAGTCATTTCAAAAACATGAATTTATTTTGGTGCAAAGCCTAGGAAACAAGGAAGTTTTGTTTTTCGATCTAGTTTTCACTGAACGAAAAGAGAATCAAGTGGAGAAGTGAAAGAAGTAAAAAGGACCTAGGTTTCGAGCTATAAACCCGGGCTAGATTTGGATTGCCGAAATATCGGGCTAAATTCGGAGTGTCGGTAAAGCCGGACTAGCATTCCTGTTGAGAAGGACCTAGATCACCGAGACGTTGGGCTAGTGTTCGATTTAAGTAAGAGATTTTTAAGATCTTTGTTTTTGACTTAAAAATCTTGGATTTGGTATTTAGAATGCCTCTAATACCTGGATAAAATTAGTCAGGAGCTTTAAGCCTTGACGAGGAAATAAATGATGCGACAAAGAAAACGAAAACGAGAACCTTGATTTTACATGCATAGTCTGGCTAATGAGCCATTGTGGCAGACGTGCCATTGTGTATCGAGCGACAGTTTCACAAAGGGTGAACTGACAAATTGGACAGTTACGGACCAAAGATGGCTCCTTTAGTCTTTGGGTCTATTAGAGACATTTGGGCTCGAAAACCCACGGAAGGCTCGGGCACTTGCACCTTCGGGCCGTGGAAATCGTTACCCAGCACGTAATATACTCAATCAGGAACTATTCAATCTTATTTAGGTGATACGCGATACACTAGAACAATTGCGGATTGGACCTAAATAGAGAGGCCAACCCACCGCGAATTGTGTTATAGGCATTACCGCAGCCTATCGTGCTCGACGAAGGGAAGTTAGGATATCCGGAGAACTATGAGTTAGAGGAAAATTTTGAAGTGACATGAAAGTTTTTATAAAACTGCATTTGGTTGTTTGGTTTGAACTTTTACTTAAACTATGACATTATGTTATGAAACATTCATGTTGCTATGATCTTGTTTGTGTGTGGTGTATGTGGCTTCTATTAAATGCTCATATATTGGTAACTCACCTTTGCATTACTTTGTTTGGTTCTCTTTGTGGTATATCTTTTTTCTGTCGATAGATGGATCCGATGAACAACATGACCTATTCGGGGTTCCTGGGGCTGGCTTTTGAGCGGAGGGATGAGGGTGGTGCCTGGGTCATACGCTCGGGGGCCCGGAGCGCTGTATATATCGGACCGTTACTTACTACTAAAGGAACAGAAGCAGGAACCATGACTTACACTCATAGCATCAAGACAGTGGAGGTGCCATTACCCCCGCTATGGCTTCTCCTGAGGAATTTGGTTGCGACTGGCAACACTTATCATCAACCTCCCCCACTTCAGATGATTCCGGGGCCAACACCTATGGTTGTGGTCGGAGGAGAGAACGATAACGACTTTATGGTGGAAGAAGACCCTGAAGAAGAGGATCCAGAGGAGGATGAGGAAGGGGTAGAGTATCACCCCTTGGATGATGATGTTATTGTCCCCGCGGCTGATGCGGAGGTTGGAGTAGGTTCACCCGATCCTTCTCCAGTTAGGGATGATCATGGTGGTCTCCCTAACGGCTTCCATTAGTTTGACCAGCTTAGGAGTTGTCTGTTAGGGGTAGTGTATTTTTTGCTTTCCTTTTACTGTGCATCAGGCTAATGAGAGCCATGTCTTTTTGAAATCCTGGTTCTCTGCTTAACCCCTAGATTATTTTGGTATTGTATCTATTATGTCTGTAACTATGTCAAAGTACTTGCAACTTCTGACAAAATAGCCTTAACTACTTTGGTCTAGCAATGTAACTAAGGATGGTGATGTGTAATTAGATGAAAGTGTATGTATATACAGGTTATGTTTTTTATGTTTCTAATTAAAGTTTTTTCTTTACACCGTTATTTTCGAAAACTAGAATAAGAGATATTTTCTTTTCCGAAAGTAAACCAGCAAAAGAAATTCTAATTTATTTTCCGCATTTGAGTGGTTTATGTAGCCCCACGGGAGGTGTTACAACATCAAGCATTAACAAGAACCATCAGCCAAAGGCATCAAGGTAAGACACCAACATAATCACCCATTTGCAAATAGAGCACTAGAGTCTAGATATAACCGAGGGAGTCCCAGAATAAACAGATCATAGCATACTTTGGACAAAAGACCACAGATATATACTACAACTTGACCTAAGCCCAAAATATAAACATATTGCTAGCTTTTCACATATAAACATATTGTTAGCTTTTCACATATATATTTGTCACCTCAGTGCTTTGACTGCTTTCAATATTGATTAGCAACACAACATATCATAAAAAATAAATGAAATAAAGAAAGGAAAAAAAAATAAACAGAGAAAGCCACCTAGTACATAAATCAAGGCCAATTTCAGTTTTACAAGACTGGTTTAAGAGATTTTTCTTTTTTCGGAGCAAATAGTATGGAACTAGCCTACAATCAAATGAACATAATAACCTTGAAACAACAATCCCCTAGCTTCCCAAAATTATCAGTAAAATTAACACAAGGATCTATCAACTAACACGGATACAGCCATAAGATTATACTAGTGATTTAAATATTTCATCAAATAGATAATCGGCAACTAAATTTAAAACAAAATGCCTATCGCTTAACCCCATTCATTGCCATAAACCAACACTAATACAAACCACCCTAAACATCAATCACAACCAAAGTTACAGTATTCAAGTAAAAAATAAATAAAAAATGAGAGTGAGTCAATGACCTATGTAAATTCCCAGCGAGCTTCCTCAGACAGAGAATGTCCTCCCAGCTCTCTCTTCAACTGTCAAAGTGGGGCCACCTTGTTTAATAAAGCAGCTCTTTCACAAAAAAATTAAAATATATTAAAAAATTTATTAAATATTTATTAAATTACTTTTTCCATCCTTACAATTTCACAAATAAATTAAAATATATTATTCATTTTTAAGGTTTTAAATTAATTTTTTACTTGAAAATTGTTAAACAGGTTTCTGTTACAAATTTAATAAATTTAATTATGAAACTTTTACAATTAATTACAACTTAATTAAAAATTCATTTGAAAGGAAAGTTTTCAAAATATATAAATATAATTAAAAAAATAAATTATAAAAAGTATTTGAAAGTTAAATGCAACTGAAAATATAAACTAAATTAACCTAAAATTATTTAATTTTGCCACTACGATCCTGCTTATTTCATTTGAAGGAAGACATATTAACCTCTCACTATGGCATGGGTTTAACTTGGTCCAAACTCGGTCTAATATTATCATAGGATCATTTATTAAGATTTAAACCGAACCCGAACCTGAACTCGATCTAATATTCAGCTAGACTGATTGCGGTCGAAAGCCTGCCCAACTTCAAATAAATTCAACATTAATTAAAAGTCATCAACAAAAACAAAATATAATTAATTAACTACTTAAAAAATCTATTAATTACCTGCAACCATTTGTCTTTAATACCAGTGGAGACAATGTCTAACATATGTCTCATGACATAGTAGGCACACTCCCAAGAGCTAACTTGTTTACGAGACTACAAATCAATTTGAAATTGATCAATATCAAGTAAATATAATGTATTTAGTAATAATAATAATAATAATAATAATAATAATAATAATAATAATAATTACTATTTGATAAACTACTTACCTTTGGGATAATCCAAGTAGGCTTGAGTTTTGCCTCGGCACTCCTACTTTTACTATTTGCGCAAGCAATGCTACATGCAATCATTGCACTATGATAAAAAAAAAATATGAATGTCAATTATATGTTCATGCATGTAATAAAATAAAAGCAAAATGTTACAAATTATATAAAAGTTTACGTACCTATCAATATTCTATTTCAATTTAATATCCGACTGATAGTGCAACGAGCAAAGAAAAACGACTGTATGCTGCACAGGACAAAGTAGGAGCAATGCCAATGACCATTCCTGACAAGTGGTGCCATATATACCTCTTTGTGGCTTCCATCAACTAGGCTTTGCAAGTATCTGGTGATCGCATCTCCGTCAAGGCAGAATTCACCCAAAATGACGCTGGGATCTAAGAATCCATAAAGAGACTAGATGCCCATTGTCATAGCAAGACGATGTAGATACATAAGATATGAAATAATTAGTTAATGTTAATTACATAATATATTGAAATAAATTATAATATTGAAATACCTAAGATACAATATGGCAAAATGTACCTACGTGTACCAGACACTGAGAACCGAATTGGCTATCCATTGTCGATCATGGAATAGGTCACCCACATCCGCCCCTGAGATACAAAAAAATAGGCAACTAGCCACTTGTAACGCCGTGTTCCAAAGGCAAGGCAAACTAGTGGTATTGGTACTCCGCCGCAAATGCAGCCAGACGAGCTATTGCAGAGAGACGTTTTCTCGGCGTCAACGGAGCTGCGTTGTCCTAAACAACAAATATAAAGCATTAAATAGGGTTAAGTTATTTCAATTGTAAAAAAAAAACATAAGTAATAATTGATTGATTATGAATACCTAGGGTGAAAGAGACTTCGCCATCTGCTCCGACTGATTCGATGGACCAACATCCTAAACAATTAACAAAGATAATGAATTAGTAAACATTGTCAAGTCATTTCAATTGTAAATAGAGAAAGACATAATTAATTGAATGAATATGAATACCTTCGGCTCCACCGGCTCCATTGTGTAACACCCCGTTCTTCGGATGAAAAGCCTTTAAGCGTTTTATATGTTATATGTATGTTTGTGTGTTAATGTAATGTTTAGAAATATGCCTTAGGAATGTTAGAATGGGGTCAAGTGGGATTTTCTAGAGAAAAGTCCCTTCCTGACATATGAGCATGGGCGTGCTCATGTTCAGCATGACCACGTGCTCGTTGGCTTGTTCAATGGCTGCTCGGGCCACGAGCACGGCTGTGCTCAAGGGGAGCACGACCGTATCGGAAAATTGGCCGTTTTGACGTGAATGTTGCGGACCCCGTGCTCGGTGTTGAGCACAACCGTGCTTAAAGTGAGCATACCCATGCTCATGGTCTGACAGCTTAAATAGGTGAGTTTCATGAGGGTTGCGAGCCAAACCCTCATTTTGACACTTTTGGCAATCCTAGTGTGACAGAAACCTCTCTTTTTCCCTTTCCTTTGAACCTTTCGAAGTTCTTGGTGTTCTTGCATCTGTTTGGGAGAGAAATCGCGTACACTAGTGTCAATTAAGGTAACATGGTCATCCCTTTGTAATCTCCTTTCTTGTTTTCTTGATTGGAGATTAATGGTTTGCCTTTTTGTGCTTAGCCAGGGCTTGAGGAGTTCGTAGAGCCGCTCGAGGGGACGAGAGTAGAATCGCTTACGTTTGGCAATAGCTTTAATCTCCATACCAGGTATGGGGAGAAGGGATTTGTATAACATGTAGGCAATGGGGTAGCGTAGGATGAAGGGTTAACCCATGACCCTGTTGTGTGCTATTTACCTAAATGATGCTTGCTTGCTATATGATTATTATTATCGATGTTCTCTATATGATTGGCATGTTTTAGATTGTAGATTGTTATTGATGATGATGATGCCATGATTGTATGAATAAATGTTGGAATTGATGTTTGCCATACTATGAATGTATGCTTGGGTTGTTGATGTTGTTATTGCTGATGTCAATGTTAATAAGATAATAATTAAAAGAAGATTGGTAGTGATATTTAAGAATTAAGGGATAATTTCCCAAAATGCATAAGACATGAGTTATAATAATGAGAGGCAAGGTTATTACTCAATGGTATAATCAAGACTGATTAATGAGTGTTTAAGGATGTTAATAATAAAACAGAATTAAAGGATTAATCCCTAATGATCATAAGACATGAAGATTAATTGAGAAGAATGAAAGCAATGCTTGATGGTGTAATTAAAAGCCAATAGTATTGAATCAATGAATTCCCTAGGAAGCTTAGCAAGGGTTTCCAACCCTTCTGCCCAGAACAGTATGGCCATGCTCCATTAAGCACGGTCGTGCTCAATAGATAGCACGCTCGTGCTTAACTAAAAAGTAAGCACGCCCGTGTTGAGGGAAGCACGACCTTGCTCCCCTAAACAGAACAGAAGTTAGATGAGGACAAGGGTAGTGTTACCCGAATTGTTCCCTATGATAGAATAAGACACCAATCGAAGTAAGTACAAGTTAGATAATTAAATGAAGACTTAACGAAGATAATTAACTACAAACGTTAAGATGGTTAACTTGGTAACGATGTGTTACCGCACGTTGTTATGCTTTGGTGCTTATTGGCATGCTTAATGGTCAAGGTATTGATGATGTTAAACTCTAATGCTTAATGGTCAGAGTAGCCTTGATGCTTATTGGTCAAGGTGTTGATGGTGTTAAACTTTGGTGCTTATTGGCCAAAGCGGAGATGGTGGTTACGCTGTTACTTGTTGATTATTGCTCATGCATTCACGCATTGGAGATGTTAGTGGGGGAAGTTCAGCATATAGGAGGTCGTCCAAGAGTAAGGCGATCTAGCCGTCCGCGGTGATTCATCCGAGAGTTAGGTGGATCGTGGCCCCCCGTGGTGGTGCATCCTATAGTACGGTGCATCGGCTATCTAAGGGGTTCACCCATGGTTTGGTGAACTACTGGTGTTGGTACTTATTGGCCAATGTGGATATGTAACTCCGAAGTTGTCTTCCTGAGATAGTTTTGGATCCACATGCATAATGGAGTAGTGGAGTAGCACTGCATCACATAGCATACTTGATGAATATGTTGAATATTGTTATGTTATAATATGCTATTCTGTGATGTATGCTCATTTTGCCATTATGTTTATACATCGATTTCTTACTCCCCATTTTCTGCTGTTGTTTGCATGTAACTTTCTTTTACACAGAGGATGGTGAGCAGTCAGTTAAGGAGTGACTCTGAGGAGCCGCTTACTTGTAGTTAGGATTTATCTCTAGTTTAGTTTGTTTATCCGATGTATTCCGGATTTTGGTTATACCAGCTCTGTTATGTGATATCGGGGTTGGGATTAAGTTTTCTGTTATGTTTAGGAATTGAAAGTCTACGACCATTAGATTGACTCTTTATCGGCTAACATTTGATCAAGATGTTGTTTTGCCATTGGAGATTAATGTGAAGTATCTAAGAGTGGCTAAGCAGAATAAAATAAATTTTGGGGAGTATCATCAGGCTATGATCATGGAGTTAGAAACTTGGAATCAACAGATGAAGACCGATTAATGGCTCTTGAAAATATTCGGCTAACCAAGCAGAAGGTTGCTAAAGCTTATAATAAACATGTAAAAAATAAGCGTTTTGTAGAAGGTGACTTAGTTTGGAAAATCTTTTTACCAGTAGGAACTAAGGATCCTATGTATGGAAAATGGTCGCAAACTGGGAGGAGCCTTATATAATTAGTCAGGTAATTCCAAGTGGTGCTTATGGATTACTAAACATGCAGATGGAAGAGTTGAGTAGAAGCATCAATGGGAAATACTTGAAACAATACTTCCCTTCTATTTGGCAGGGCAATTCAAACATGTTTGTCCAAAAAGGATAAAGAGTTAAATCCTAAAAATTCCTACTCGACGACTAGTGGGGCATCACTGGTGGTTTCAATTGTTGTTGGAAGGATTAACAGGAGCAAGAACTGCAGAGGCAGATTCTGAATTAGCAGGTTCGGTAGGAGTTGGATCGGCAGAGGCACTTGGATCAGCAGAGCTAGGAATTTCCTTTGCAGGCTTAGTTGCAGTATGAGGATCATTGACTCGCATAGGCTCAGGGTTAAGAGCGGCTTCCTCTTCAAGCTGAGTAATTATTGTCTCAGCCGAAGAAGGTGCTACATCTTTCTTCATACTGGCCAAAAGTCCTTTTTATCTAGCCAAGGTCTTTTTAGCCAACAAAATCTCTTGTTCTCCTGTATATAAATCCTTCTCCATGGCTTCTCGCTACTGCAACAGATAGTGTTGAGACCTCATAAGTCTAAAACACATTCAAAGTGTAAATCCTCTATGTTTTGATGATTCCAAATAGTTCAAGTATGGTAATATTGAACCAAAAGAAATTACTGATATATTTGATAAGTGTGCAGGAAAATAGACTTGAAGTCACTCGTCTAAATTTCACCCGTCTATCTTTTAGTAGAAGCTCAGCAGTGACTCGTCTAAGTTTCACTCGTCTAGAAAATTAATCAAAGAAAGTCAACGCTCAAGAAAGACTAAGCTCAGTTGATGACGTGGCAAGAAGCATGCGTCTAAGTTTGGCTCAGCCAAGCTTTCACCCGTCTAACTTTGGAACAAGCTTTCACCCGTCTAACTTTGGAACAAGCTTTCACCCGTCTAAGTTTGGAACAAGCTTTCACCCGTCTAAGTTTTTGGATGACTTCCACCCGTCTAAAAATTCTCATTGCTGACACCAAGTCAGTATGTCAGAAATCAAGTCCTAGTCACCATATTCAAAATTATAGGCCATCCTTAAGGATCTCGAAGACCTATGGACAATATCTCGAAGGACAAAGAATAAAGAACGTTGTTTCAAGGTTTTAAGGAATAAACACGCTATCTCTGCACCACTGCAGTAACCTTTTGCCTGTTCTAGTACAAAGTAAAAAGTACTTTATGGAAAAGTAAACTGATGTTGCACTGAAAAAGGAAAGCTCTCTGCAACAAGTACAAGAAGCCTGCTGCCATATACTCTGAAAGAACAGCTGTTCAGTTTAAAGTGTACTCTTGGACACTCTTGACAATGCCCAATGTTTTCAAGCATTTAATGAATACTCAGAACGACTCTTTGGC
Source organism: Echinosophora koreensis (assembly GCA_035048595.1). Lineage (NCBI taxonomy): Eukaryota > Viridiplantae > Streptophyta > Magnoliopsida > Fabales > Fabaceae > Echinosophora > Echinosophora koreensis. Next base: position 1,551,477 of record JAPCYP010000065.1, read on the forward strand.
ATTAAATGGTGTCTCAGAAAGCTCAAGTCAGATGCAAACACTTTCTGAAGCTGTGTCAAAACGGATCTCTTGATTGAAGCCTTTAAATAGATCAAACAAAGAAGATGAAGCTAAGAAGTTGAATATCAAAAGAACTCTGCACAGAAGCATTTACTCTCTTCATTAACTTCTTCATTCCTTCATTGAATACATATTCAATCATTAGATATAAATTCGCTGTCTTTCATACTTCATATTTACTCCACTCTCTGAGTGTGATCTGAAAGACTTGCAAGTTGTATTAACTATACAAACCTTTTATCTCTTACTGTTTTTGAGCCTGAAGAGGCTAGGTGAGAAAAGAATACTTGTTTGAGTGTTGAGCCTGCAGAGGCTAGGTGTGCAAAGAATACTTGTACTGTAATTTACTCAGTTATAGTGGAAACTTGGTGCTGCCAAGAAACTGGACGTAGCCCTGTGGATTTTGGGGTGAACCAGTATAAATCTCTTGAGTGATATTTCTACTCCCTTATCTTTTAATTTGCTTAAGTATTATTTCAGTCTTAGCTTTTTAACTTGGGGAGTTAATACTGTGGTTATCAAACTCATTTTAACCTTCTTGGTTTGTGTGTGCTATTCTGTTTTAATATTAGACGTTTCACTCGTCTAATCCTCTCTTAATCAAACCTTCTTGCTGTGCCTGCGAAAATCTTTTTAAGTAACCGAAAAAGTTGGTAAACACAATTCAACCCCCCCTTCTTGTGTTCACTTTGGTTATTTCAGTTGGTATCAGAGCTCAGCCTCTGGGTTGAGCACTTAACAGTGTAGAGGAAAAGATCTTGGAGATGGCAGGAGAAACCAGTGGAAGCAAGAACCATGCTGGAGAAGGATCCTCAATGTCGAGACCTCCTTTCTTCAATGGAGAGGACTACATCTACTGGAAAGAATAGATGAAGTGGTTTTTACAATCCACTAACTCTGATCTTTGGGATATCATTGATGAAGGTCCTTTTGTCCCTAAAGATGACAAAGGAGAGGAAGTTCCTAAAGCAAACATGACCACTGATCAAAGAACAAAGTGGCAGCTTAATGCCAAAGCTAGATATGCAATCATGTGTGCTCTGAGCAGAGAAGAATTTGAAAAAGTCTGTGCTTGTGAGTCTGCAAAAGAAATGTGGGACTCACTAGCTATTGCTCATGAAGGAACTAGCAAAGTCAAAGAAACAAAAGTCAGCATGCTTGTCAGAAAGTATGAGCTGTTCAAAATGGAGGAAGGTGAAACTATTGGCCAAATGTATGGAAGGTTTCAAACCATAACCAATGGATTGAAATCTCTGGGAAAAATTTACAAGACTGAGGAACACATTCAAAAGATTCTCAGAAGTCTTCCAAAACAATGGAGACCACTTGTAACTGCTGTGTCTCAGGCCAAGGATCTAACAACAATGAAGCTTGATGAGCTTCTTGGGACTCTTCAGATTCATGAACAAGAACTGATTGAAGAGAACAATGGAAAGAAAAACAAGTCCATTGCACTCAAAGCTGACAAGAAGTCATCTAAGGGAGCAAGTTCAAAAGCTCTCAAAGCAGATGAATCTTCAGAAGAATCTGGAGAATCAAATGAGGATGACTCAGATGATGAAGATGATGAACTGTCTCTCTTCACCAGAAAAATGAAGAAGCTGTGGAAGAAAAGAAACTTCAGAAAAGACAAACCCTTCAGGCGCTTCAACAAAGACAAGCACAACAAGGATGGTGGATCTAATGACAGAAATGTCATTGTATGCTATGAATGTAAAAAGCCTGGTCACATCAAGGCAGAATGCCCTCAACTCAAAAAGCAATCTTCCAAGAAATTCTTCAACAAGAAAAAGAAAGGAATGATGGCTACTTGGGAAGATCTTGATGAAAGCTCCACTGAAAGTGAAGGAGAGGAGCTTGAAGCAAACCTCTGTCTTATGGCTGATACAGATTCAGAATCAGAAACTGAGGTACATTCTGAACTTGAAAAATTGAATGATGCCTATGATGAACTTTTGGAAGAATCCAACTATATATCTAAAGCTTTTAGATCCCTCAAGAGACAGTATGCTAAACTCTCTAATGAGTACACACAGAAATCTCTAGAGTGTGAAAAGTTAGCAGAAGAGAATAGTAAACTTAAGATTGAAAAGTCTGAAGTTGAGATCTCAGTTGAAACTCTACCATCTGAAGAAGTAACTAAACTTCAACAGAAAGTAGAAGAGCTCACCTCAGATCTTGCCAAGTTTGTTAATGGTAGAGATAATCTGACTAAACTCTTAGGAAGTCAGAGGCACTCCCTTAACAAAGAAGGTATAGGATATTCCAATCAAGAACATCATAAAGGATCAACAAAGTTTTCAAATATAGCTGTTAAATCTATATGTTCCTACTGTGGAAAAGCTGGACATATCATGTCTAAGTGTATTCACAAAAAGAGAAGGAAGTCTTTACAGACTCCTCACACTAACAAAAAAGGACCCAAGAAAATATGGGTACCTAAGGTCATGATCATTCCTATTGTAGACATTCTCAACAGAACAAAGCAAACACCTGTCATGGTATCTGGACAGTGGATGCTCGCGACACATGACAGGCGAAAGGTCTATGTTCCTAGACCTCCAACCTAAGAAAGGTGGACATGTAACTTTTGGTGGCAACCAGAAAGGAAAAGTTGTTGGTTTAGGTAAAATTGGTGGTAAACCTCCCTTACCTATTATTCATGATGTGTTATTTGTGAAAGGATTTAAAACATAATCTGCTTAGCATAAGTCAATTATGTGACAGTGGACTTTCTGTATCTTTTTCTAAGGATGCATGCATGGTCAATGACTGTAATGGAAAAACCCTCTTTTCTGCTAAAAGGCAAAACAATCTGTATAAGATTGACATGACTGAACTTTCAGATCAAAGTGTAACATGCTTTATGTCTAGAGAGGATGAAAAATGGCTGTGGCATAAGAAATTAGGACATGTTAGTATGAAGCAAATTTCAAAATTGAAAAAGCATAACCTTGTGAGAGGATTGCCTGACATTTCTTTTAAGAAAGATATTTTGTGCGATGCATGTCAGAGAGGTAAACAAGTAAAATCAAGTTTCAAATCCAAGAAAGAAGTCACATCCTCTAGACCTTTGCAACTGTTACACATAGATCTGTTTGGACCAGTTAGTGTAGCTAGCCTAGGTGGAAAGAAATATGGTTTTGTCATAGTTGATGACTATTCTAGATTTACATGGGTACTCTTCTTAACCCACAAGGATGAATCTTATAAAGCATTTTCAGTATTCAGTAAAAGAGTACAAAATGAGCAAGGTTTTTGTATCTCTGCTATAAGAAGTGATCATGGAGGAGAATTTGAAAATGAGCAGTTCAAACTGTTCTGTGAAGAAAATGGTATTTCTCACAATTTCTCTGCACCTAGAACTCCACAACAAAATGGAGTAGTTGAGAGAAAGAACAGATCTCTTCAAGAGATGGGAAGAACAATGCTTAATGAAAATAATCTTCCTAAGTACTTCTGGGCAGAAGCCATTAACACTGCTTGTTATGTACAAAACAGAATACTGATTAGGCCTATTCTAAATAAGACTCCTTATGAATTGTGGAAAGACAGAAAACCCAACATATCATATTTTCATGCATTTGGTTGTGAATGTTATATTCTCAACACAAAAGATCATCTTGGTAAATTTGATTCTAAAGTAGATAAAGGAATATTTATTGGTTATTCTGAAATGTCTAAAGCTTTTAGAATTTTCAATTCTAGAACTTCTGTTGTAGAAGAATCAATTCATGTAAAGTTTAATGATGGTTTGAAGACTGATAGGGAACTATCAGATCTAGAAGATGATGTTGCAGGTATTGAACTCAATCCTACAGTAGAAGAATCTTCAGACAAGTCAAAAGTAGACGTATCTGAAATACAGACTGATGCTGATAAGTCTGAAACTCAGACTCTGAAGAAAGATTGGAAATTCAAGACCTATCATCCAGAAGATCTCATCATTGGAAGTCCATCTCAAGGAGTTAGAACCAGATCTGCCTTCAATGAAAACAACAACATGGCCTTCATATCAGATTTGGAACCTAAAAAGATTGAAGAAGCTCTGCAAGATGAAAGCTGGATTCTAGCCATGCAAGAAGAGCTAAATCAGTTCAAAAGGAATGATGTCTGGACACTAGTTTCTAAACCCAAAGAGAAAACCATTATTGGAACCAGATGGGTGTTTAGAAACAAACTAGATGAAGATGGAAAAGTGGTAAGGAACAAGGCAAGACTAGTTGCTCAAGGTTACAATCAACAGGAAGGTATTGATTTCACTGAAACTTTTGCTCCTGTAGCTAGACTAGAAGCAATTAGGATTCTCATGTCATATGCTGCACAACATGATATGACTCTTTATCAAATGGATGTTAAAAGTGCATGTCTAAATGGAATAATTGAGGAGGAAATTTATGTCAAGCAACCTCCAGGTTTTGAGGACTCTGAAAATCCTCACCATGTCTTTAAGCTTAAGAAAGCTTTATATGGACTCAAACAAGCTCCTAGAGCTTGGTATGATAGATTAAGCACATATCTAATGGAAAATAACTTCATTAGAGGAAAAGTAGACACTACACTTTTTAAGAAATGCTCAAGAAAAGACTTCATAATAGTACAGATCTATGTTGATGATATTATATTTGGTGCTACTAATGAAAAGCTCTGCAAAGAGTTCTCTGAGTTGATGCAGAATGAATTTGAAATGAGCATGATGGGAGAGTTGAAGTTCTTCCTTGGTCTTCAAATAAAACAGTCAAAAGATGGAATCTATATCCATCAACAGAAGTACACCAAGGAGCTTCTGAAAAAGTACAAAATGGAAAATTCAAAGCCTATGAGTACTCCTATGCATCCAACGGTTGTTCTAAACAAAGATGAGGAAGGTAAAAAGGTAGATCAAACTGTCTACCGAGGTATGATTGGATCTTTGCTATATTTAACTGCTAGCAGACCTGATATTCAATTCAGTGTCTGTCTTTGTGCTAGATTTCAATCTGACCCTAAGGAATCTCATTATAAGGCTGTCAAAAGAATTTTCAGATATTTAATTGGAACCACTAACCTTGGTCTATTATATAAGAAATCTGAAGATTTCGGGTTAGCTGGATTTTGTGATGCTGATTTTGCTGGAGACAGAATTGATAGAAAAAGCACCAGTGGAGGATGTCACTTCATTGGAACAAATATGATCTCTTGGTCAAGCAAAAGGCAAAGCACCATTGCTCTATCAACTGCAGAAGCTGAATATATATCTGCAGCTGGTTGTTGTTCACAACTACTCTGGGTAAAATATCAACTTGAAGATTATTCAATGATTGAACATAATATACCTGTTTGGTGTGATAATACTAGTGCTATTAATCTGTCTAAAAATCCAATACAGCATTCTAGAGCAAAGCATATAGAAATAAAGCATCATTTCATTAGAGATTATGTTCAAAAAGGTGTTTTTGAAATTAAGTTTGTAAACACTGATTATCAGTGGGCAGACATTTTTACCAAACCTTTAAGTGAAGACAGATTTGTTTTTATAAGAAGAAATCTTAACATGCATAATGTACCTGAATAAATGTTTTGCCATGTTACTTGTCTATATTCTCTATGATTACTCAACTCGTCTAATTTAGCCAAGCATCTAATGACGTGGCTAAAAGCACTCAGTGCTAAATTCTGACTGAGACACGTACATTGCACTTTCCCTCCTTTTCTTAAATACTTTATTATATTTTGTTTGAAATTGATTGTTTGTCATTTATGGCAACACTCTCTTTCCTCTTTCCCAATGCAAAAAGCACTCAAGCGTTTTTAGCATAAACCCGTGTCTTTTCAAAAACTACCCACTCAAAAGTTCCTTGCTTACAAACTCTCTCTCTAAGCTCTCTTCGTCTTCACCTTCACGAAACCTTCTCTGTCAAACCCTAATCTCTTCTCTCAAATCAATGGCACCCAAAAGCCTCCTTGAGATGCTATCTGAGAAGACTAAGATATCTGTTACTGAGTTGAAGAAGGTGCTCCCTGGAAGAGTTCCAAACTTTGATGAACTCAGAACCAAAGGTTTGGACGTACTCCCAGAACTTAACCATGCTGGATGGTTACCATTCTTCCAACTGCAAGAACTTGTCTTCCCTGCTCTTGTTAGGGATTTCTGGACTACAGCGAAGATCACCAAGGACACCACTACCCACATGATTTCTGGGGATGTTGGTGAGGATCATATCTTCATCACTCACGAGTTACTCGCTGAAGTAACAAGATGCCCTAGGGAAGGAGCTGGGCATTACAAAGACTGGATGAAGGATCAAGGGGAAGCTAATGTAAATTTGGTACTCTATGGGACTGCAAACCCTGACAACATGGACTCCAAGTATCTGACCCCCAAGGCAAGGTTTTTACATGTTTTACTTATAAACTGTGTAATGCCTAGGACTGGGTCTAGAAACCATGTCAATCTGCTGGAAAAGTTTGCCCTATTCCATCTTGTCCAAAGAATAAAGATAGACATAACTGATCTAATCTTTATTCATATGGAGAAAGCAGTAAAGGGAAAAGATAAAGATTACCCCTTTGGAATGGTTATGACTAGGATCTTCAGGGCTTGTAAGTTGGATTTAAGAAGGGCTGTTTCTGCTGATCTCTGTACTGAGATTACCACAAAAACCCTGGCCTTAATGAAGATGAACCTGAACCCTACTCTGGATGGCAATGCTGAAGCCTCTGCTCAGATGGAAGCAACTGTTTCCATTCCTGGTGTTAAATCTGAAGTGGTTGAGGAACCAGCTGAGGAAATTAGTGATCAGCTTCAGAGGAAGAAGAGGAAGATTACAAAAACCTCTACTGAAACTGCTGGGACTGAAGAGTCTACTCAGGTTGTTGAACCTGCTGCTGCTGTTGTTTCTGAGGAAGCTGCTGTACCTAAGATTACCAAGGTATTCAAGAGAAAGAGGACAGTACAAGCTGAGGGAGAGTCTCAATCAGAAGAGACTGTGATCCCTAAAAAGAAGAGGACAACTGTTACAAAGAGGAAACTTGTCTTGCCTCCCTCCTCATCTCCATCACCATCATCTTCACCTCAGAAAGATTCATCCCCTCCACCTCAGGAAACAGAACCTTCTATCACCACAGTTCCAACTCCACAACCTTCACCTCAAAGAATGCCTACACCACCACACAAATCACCTACACCCCCTCCATCACCAAAAATTCCAACACCCCCTCCATCACCAAAAATTTCCACACCACATACATCACCTAACCATCACTCTTCTGAACCTAACCCTACCACATCAGAACCTCACATGTCTGATACTCATTCACCTGCTCCACCCTCACCACAAATATCTCACCATTCTGATATTCCTCAAACTGAGGATATCAATGACTTTGAGTATTTTGACAACCCTATTTCACCACCCTCACCACAATCACCAATCCCTGATCATATCTCAAACCAATGCCAAGTGCCTCTGAGAACAGTCTTTCCAGACTTATTCTCTGAAACCAGACACAACTCTCTCCCCTTAGCCACTTTACCACCCTACAACTCATCCTCCAGAACCACACCCTTCTCTGTAATAGATGATCTCTGTCCCTCTTACCTTGATGGCAAGACTCTGGACATGATTGCTTCTCTGGAAGCTGAAAGGCAGATTGTGAGGCTGGAAAGGTTGCAGAAGCCAGTAGGAAAATGGCTATTTAATCCTCACATCTTCATGAAGCCCTCTACTGCCATAAGAGTAATGCCTGACTCAATGGTGTTAAAAGGAAAGCAGAAGACAACATCCCTGCCATTGGATCAGAAGTTCTCCCTTATCAAGAGAACTGATCAGAAGCTGAAATTCAAAGAGAAGATGTTCTCTAAGGGTGGCTGCAGTTCTGGGTTGACAGAAGAAGAGAAGGCAGACATTCCCATTAGAGGTAGCCAAGCCTATGCTCTCTACCCCGTCTCACCCTCTATTTACTTTCTCCCTCCCTTTTTCATGGTATTCCCCTTCTCTGTCCTAAACTTTCCTGAAACTGCCCCTTTTACTCACATAAATCTCATTAGGAGATCTTATGAGTTTCTTCTATCTATCATAGATTCCCCTCTACATCATGACAGAATTCATGCCTTTTTAAAAGAATTCTACCCTAATAATGATTTTGAAACCACTCTGTCAACAAATGTGTTTCTAGATCCTCACCCTGAGGATGATATTATTGTTGAAGAGTTACCTCCTACCCCTCCTCCTTGTCCATCAGCTTCTGGAACTTCTCTGGCCACTACAGATTCTACTGCTCCAGTTGTTGCATTTGATCCTGCTGCACATCAAAGACTGGATGAAATGGCTACAAGTTTGCAGACTGTCATTCAAAGACAGGATGAAGCAATTGCTCAACAGACTGCATTTCAAGCTCAGATGTTGGCTCAGCAGCAAGCAATGCAGCAGATGATGGAAGCTTTCTTCAAAAGCCAAGGAGGCCCTAGTTCTTAGTGTTTAGAAATCTGTTTTTCATTTCTTTGTTGAGTCATGCAATGTACTAAGTCAGTGATGTCTATCACTTGTAATCTTTCATGACTTTGATTAAATGACATGAGTTTTTCATCTGGCAATTTATCTTCTACGATTTTTTTTTTGTGTTTGATTGATGCCAAAAGGGGGAGGAAATATAATTAAGTTTTCATGATTTTATGTATGTTATTCTTTCTAATATCATGATGTTCTGATATCTGTCTTAGTGCATAAACTAAGGGGGAGCTTAACATACCCTGATCAATTATATCTGTTTAGAAATTTCTACTGTTTCTTTTTTATGTTCAATAAAATCAGAAAAGATATTTGTCATCATCAAAAAGGGGGAGAATGTTGAGACCTCATAAGTCTAAAACACATTCAAAGTGTAAATCCTCTATGTTTTGATGATTCCAAATAGTTCAAGTATGGTAATATTGAACCAAAAGAAATTACTGATATATTTGATAAGTGTGCAGGAAAATAGACTTGAAGTCACTCGTCTAAATTTCACCCGTCTATCTTTTAGTAGAAGCTCAGCAGTGACTCGTCTAAGTTTCACTCGTCTAGAAAATTAATCAAAGAAATTCAACGCTCAAGAAAGACTAAGCTCAGTTGATGACGTGGCAAGAAGCATGCGTCTAAGTTTGGCTCAGCCAAGCTTTCACCCGTCTAACTTTGGAACAAGCTTTCACCCGTCTAACTTTGGAACAAGCTTTCACCCGTCTAAGTTTGGAACAAGCTTTCACCCGTCTAAGTTTTTGGATGACTTCCACCCGTCTAAAAATTCTCATTGCTGACACCAAGTCAGTATGTCAGAAATCAAGTCCTAGTCACCATATTCAAAATTATAGGCCATCCTTAAGGATCTCGAAGACCTATGGACAATATCTCGAAGGACAAAGAATAAAGAACGTTGTTTCAAGGTTTTAAGGAATAAACACGCTATCTCTGCATCACTGCAGTAACCTTTTGCCTGTTCTAGTACAAAGTAAAAAGTACTTTATGGAAAAGTAAACTGATGTTGCACTGAAAAAGGAAAGCTCTTTGCAACAAGTACAAGAAGCCTGCTGCCATATACTCTGAAAGAACAGCTGTTCAGTTTAAAGTGTACTCTTGGACACTCTTGACAATGCCCAATGTTTTCAAGCATTTAATGAATACTCAGAACGACTCTTTGGCATTAAATGGTGTCTCAGAAAGCTCAAGTCAGATGCAAACACTTTCTGAAGCTGTGTCAAAACGGATCTCTTGATTGAAGCCTTTAAATAGATCAAACAAAGAAGATGAAGCTAAGAAGTTGAATATCAAAAGAACTCTGCACAGAAGCATTTACTCTCTTCATTAACTTCTTCATTCCTTCATTGAATACATATTCAATCATTAGATATAAATTCGCTGTCTTTCATACTTCATATTTACTCCACTCTCTGAGTGTGATCTGAAAGACTTGCAAGTTGTATTAACTATACAAACCTTTTATCTCTTACTGTTTTTGAGCCTGAAGAGGCTAGGTGAGAAAAGAATACTTGTTTGAGTGTTGAGCCTGCAGAGGCTAGGTGTGCAAAGAATACTTGTACTGTAATTTACTCAGTTATAGTGGAAACTTGGTGCTGCCAAGAAACTGGACGTAGCCCTGTGGATTTTGGGGTGAACCAGTATAAATCTCTTGAGTGATATTTCTACTCCCTTATCTTTTAATTTGCTTAAGTATTATTTCAGTCTTAGCTTTTTAACTTGGGGAGTTAATACTGTGGTTATCAAACTCATTTTAACCTTCTTGGTTTGTGTGTGCTATTCTGTTTTAATATTAGACGTTTCACTCATCTAATCCTCTCTTAATCAAACCTTCTTGCTGTGCCTGCGAAAATCTTTTTAAGTAACCGAAAAAGTTGGTAAACACAATTCAACCCCCCTTCTTGTGTTCACTTTGGTTATTTCAGTTAGATGATTTCACCCTCCAAAGAGGAAGATTGTTTATAAAGTTGAACTCTAATCCCATCACTGGCATTGATTTTGTTAGTGACATCCTCTAGGTTAGGCTGGAGATCAGCTATCTCCTTCTGGATTCGCTCTAGCTCAGAGTTAAGCACTGCCAGCTGAGTGGTCATCCTTGCTTGTTCGGCCAAGTTTTGTTGTCGTTCTGTTTCTCTTTCTTGAAAAGAAATTCGGAATTGAGTTTTCTGGTCCTGGAGTTCCTTTAGCCGATTTAGATCCCTTTGAGAAATCTCTCTCCTTTCATTGCAAGTCTTGTGATTAAAAGTTATGTCTTCAATCTGAATGGGCATCTGATTAAATATTGTTGTTGTGCGCCAGTAATATTGGCTGCTCTGGCCAGTTCGAATAAGGACTGTTGAAAAGCTGTTACTATTTTTTGGTCAGTAGGGATGTCCCCACTAAAGTGCTCTTTAACAAATGTGGCGTGTTGCTCAATAGGGAAGGATACTGGTGTTGTAGTTGCTTGAAGGATCGGCGAAGAAAAGTACTTCGCTAAAACTTCTTCGAAGATGGAATCAGCTGGAATATTGACTGCCGAGGGGTTTGTTGGAGGTGCTTGTGATGAAGGTGAGGGAGTTATTGTTGCTTCCTGCTGATAAGTACATCAATATATTAGTTGTAGGCTTAAGTATGAATCGTCTAAAGAGAATAAAATAAAAGTAGTATATCTAAACAACTGGTTCTCTAGAGGGAAAGATGCTTGGTGTTGGATTGGTTTCAGGGGAGCTCTCGGTTGATTGCTGACCTTCACAAGTCTTATTTTCTTAGCCGCTGGTTGCTGTATGACCAGGGGAGGGTCCAATCAAAGAACTTGGTTATATTTACTATTGAGTTGGTGCAGAGAAAGAACTTGCACAACCAAAGAAGGAGGAAAGTGTGGTGTTCACTGTCTGAAACATTGGCCTCTTGACTTGGCATTTGCTGTGATAAAATTCGAATAGGGCGCAGTGGTTTGTAGAATTGAATCTTCAAAGCTTCACAGGAGAGGTGGTGTAATGATGGAATTTTGTCCCCAGTTGGGAAGCCTATTAGTAGAAGCAACATCCAGCAAGGTAGGGCTCAACGCACTAAAAGGAAAGACTAGCTCGTTGATGGAGATGGGCCAAAAACCCAAGAAGCCGAAAAGAAGGTTAGAGTTGTAGGGAATTTTGTATTGGGAAATCATAATCAAGCCATAAATGCCTCATTCCTTCCAACTTTCGCTTCGGCTAGCCGATATGCGAGTTAGCCAATTCGTGTATTTGGTGTTTGGGTGAGGACAGGCGCGCATCTCTTTAGGGCATCAAGAAATGGAGAACCAAGGTGAAGTGATTTGTAGCTCAAAACATTTTGGGTAGAGGAATTCGTTAAGGAATAGATGACCTAGAGTGGTGTCGAAAGTACAAGGGTGAGTTTGGGAATACATGGTAGGCACCAAAATGGAGGAAGTAGAACCTTGTTATTTTTCAGGGGAAGGTGTGGCGCTCGGAGGAGAATGAAAAGAGAGGATGATGAGGATGCATCGTCACCATAAGATTACTCTTAGTTCCATGAATCGGAATTAGAAGATATAGTTGAAAGCTTAGAGTTTTTTTGCAGAAGAGCTAAAGCTAGAAGGCGAAGGTAAAATCGGCTATGTGATGGATTCGACCGATTATAAAGGAAAAAAGGGTAGAATTTGAAAAGGTAAAACAGATAAGTTCAACTTATCCTTTTGCTGAATTACCGTTGGCAAAAAAATTATGGGATTGGTCGAATATCTCTCTTATAAAGATAAGTGGCTAGACTTGATGGACGAGTAGTTGGGCGTGGAGCTCGATAATAGTTGAAGATTGTTAAATCGTTCAAGCTTTACTCCACTCAACTGGAAGATGTAAGGGGCCAAATGTTATCACCCAAAAATTAATTGATAGCCGAAAACACACTACATGAAAATTGGCAATTTGCAACAAACACTTTACGGCGATTTTGATAAAACAGTCGCCGATCATAATTTGCGATGGTTACCTCGTCAGTTCTCGTGAACCGTGACAATTTTGGTCATGTTGTCCAATTTGTGTTGTTCAACATTGTGAAGTATTGGTAACCAGTCAGATTGAATATGATAATAATTATATATTGACTCAATTTTGGAAGGAGCTACAACATGTATACTAGGTCTGTAATTGCTTCTGTAACAACTCATAATACATGAATTAATTCATGTACTTAAAGGTGTATTTTGGTTACTGCAATCTCTATTTCTGTAATACATTTAACTTGCTTGTAATAGACCTGTTTGATACATTCTACTTCTCAGGTAAGGCTGGCTCAAGACGTGTTCGTCAGAGGTGTAAATCCACACCAATTCAACAAAATGTATCTTTCGAAGGATCTGTAGATCTACAACAAAGTGAGACTTTACCTAATGTTGAATCATCATTTCGAGATGAGGTACACACTGCGCCAACTTCTGAATCTAAACCTGATGTGGTTGAAGGTCCCCTGCCAGTTCCCAAAAAAGCTCCAACATATTGGACAATGGATGTTACGAGTATGTCTAATGTATTTTAAATTTTTCTTTAATCTTTCTTAATTTTATTATATGTTGGGTTATGAATTGTTTTGTTTACTTTATGTGTTAGATGCGAGCGGTCATGTGACGCAAACATGTTTAAGGGTGACAGACGTGTTTGCATCAAGTGGTACCCCAAGGGTTATAACTAGGTTGAATTCACTAGCTCAATCAGTGGGAGAGTCCGTTGGTTTATTAGTAGGATTTTGGGTGAACTTGCAAGAAACTTTAACAACATTCCCATAATGTTTGAGAACTGGGAAAAATGTTCCAATAACTTTGAAAGCAATCTTTTTTCTCAGAAAATACAGGTATTGAAAAGCAATCTCTATTCTCAGAAAATACAGGTATTATTTATAATTAACTGAATATGTTTGATTTATTATGTGCTTTGTTAGCTAAAACTATCTTTTATTATGTTGTCTTAAAGACAAAGTTTGTTGTTAATGATAGAGAACACAAAAAGTATACTTTATCTAGCCTTGGAAAAAAAAATGGAGGGACACACAATGTAGATTATTTACCAAACATTATGATTGGGAGCTTTCCTTGGCGGAGAATCTTCAGAAGCACCCACCTAATATTGACTCCGATCATTGGGTTGTTTATGTAAATTATAGGCAGAGCGCTAAACAAATGGTAATCATCATAAATTGCAATATTTCTTACTTCAACTATTATTTACTAACTCTTCATTATGTTATTAATTGATGCAGGAGATAGCTGACCAAAATGCAGCAAATCGTGAAAAGTTAGTGATCCACCACACACTAGGCTCCAAGGAGATTGTGAGGACAGAAGATGAGTTGGTATGGTTCACTCTTTTTTTTTTGTGTTTGAAATTTAACAATATAACTTATTTGTACTAGCACTTATTGTTTGGTGCTTAATTTTAGGAATTGCTAGAAGGACGAGAACATAGCAAAGTAGAAATGTATCCTATGTCTCACAAAAGGAAGGATGGATCATTTGTTAGCAAAGAGGCTAGGGAAAAAAGGTAAGTACAACGTATTATTTGTAATCTTTTATTGTCATTTTTATTTCATTACTATTTGTATATTTGGTTAATAGGATCTATGATGATGAGCTGCATAGTACACACTTAGTAACTAGAACCCTTCATTTTCAATTTTGATTTGATAGAATTAGATCCATTATTTGTTGGCCTGCAAGAATAGGTTTATGGTGACTTTGTTACTATGCTTATTATTTGCTTGTTTGCTGGAAGTTCAACACTTAGTGTTCGCATATTTTTTCAATTTGCATGCCAGAACTTCCTATATATAGGCAAAAGTAACAAAAAAGTAACTTTCTATAGTTAGTTGTATTTCATTGTTATCGGTGGTCTTTAAGTGATTATGTATGTCTTCAATATTATATGTAGGAACAATTGCAAAATGAAATTCATGAGGGTTCATCTGAGAATGACGCCTTTGTGAAAGTTTTTGGAAAAGACCACCCTAGATATGCTAAAGGAATGGGACTTGGGATAACACCATCTAAGGTGTGTGGATTTAGGTCTCACTCTGAGAGATTGGTATCTTCCTCTAAGAAGATAGAAAATCTGGAAGCTGAAGTCGTAGCGCTTAAGGCACAAGTTGCGTCCTATGACTTCTTGAAGGAACAAATTGGTTTCCTTATGCAGAATGTTAAGGGAAATCAGGCAAAATAATTGCTTTTAAATTGAGTTTTTAAATTTGATAATCCACTCATTCAATTAGTGGTTATTATATAATTTATGATTTCTTTGAATTACAACGAGCTGACTTAAAGTCACCAAGAGATATGAGACATTCCTCCGAGTCTAGTCATATGCCTAAAGACCACAGAGCATCGTCACATAGGAACATTTAGATCGTTTAATTTAGTTTTCATTTTATGAACGTGAGGGATTTTACTTGTATTTCTTTATATTTGTGTACAGTGAACTATATTTGGAATATTTATGCTCGTACTTTGAAACCGAACATTTTATTTATAAGTGAGTTTTAAATTTATTTGACTCGTATTATTTTATTTACCTTTATTTGTTTTAAGAAAAAAATGTATTTAATAAGCAGGTTTTGTAAATTCAAAAAAACGATTTTCTTTTAAAAAAAATCATTAAAAATTGTTTGTGGCGGTTCTAAAAGCGTCGTAATATTGATGCATTTAGGTTATTAAAAGTTGTGGCTGTTGAAAACCGATGCTATTTATTTTATTTTATTTCTAAATTTTATCATTTGTTTTACGGCGGTTGCAAAACTGCCGCTAATTAACTTTCTTTTAAAATAAGGAAAAATATCGTGGCAGTTATATAATCGTCGCTATTTATTTAGTCAATTTCGTGTTTGTAATCTACGTCGATTCTATAACCGCCGTAATCATTTTTCATATCTTGAAGCAGTTTGTACGATAGTTGTGGCAACCGCCGCAAAAGCTACTCCCGACAGTGGACATTGCGATGATTGAGGAACCGCCGCAGGGTGAGTCTGCGACGGTTCCAGTCGCCGTAGTTAAAACTAATAATCGCCGCAAAATATCGCTTTTTTGTAGTGACGGTTGACAACTCATTAGCCGAGGTAACTAGCCGATAAAAAGGCAACCATAGGCGAATGATGGAATCTCGATTGGGTGTATATTAGGTTGGGCTTTGGATTGATGGGTCCGTTTACCTATAGAAGCAGAGTACTTTTGGTTAGCCGAAGTCTGGAATTTGGTTTGCAACTTGTTGTATTGTGATGCCAGAAGCATGGGTGATGGATAAAGTTAGTTGTGAACTGGATAGAATGTTCGGATAAACAGAAAAAGGAGTGGATTGAAGTCGTTCAACAAGGAGGCCGAAGAAGTTGCCTGAATGATAGGAGCATGTTATGTCATGGCTAGATGTTGCAAAATGAGTTGTAGTATTCGTGGCTGAGTTTGTCAGTTAATGTGCATAGGTAGTTGCTTGAATTTAAGAGTGTTAGCCAATAAGGATGGCTATAGTGAGATTTTGTTTTTCCATATAAATACCATTTGTACAATTCGAAGAAGGCATCAATACAATCATCCAATTCATATTTTCTGTGCATTTGCTTTGAGTTTTTATTTCCTTTAATTTCAAGCAATTTCAGTCTTTCCAATTCCATCTTCCACACTATGCTTTGTTTGACTGTGAGAAGAAAAGGAGAAGAGAGAAAGAGGTGAGAAAGAGTATGAGAAGAGAGAAAAGAGTGAGAAATTGAGTAGATTTGATGTGTTGTTTGGTGTAAAAGAAATATGAGAGAAATAGAAGAGAAAAAAGTGTGTTCTCTCCCCCCTTTGTTTGGTTGGATAGAGAGTGATGAGAAGAGAGAAATGCAAAGTTTTTTAAAAGACAAAAATATCCTTAACTAAAAAAACAACATACAAATATTTTAATTTTATTAATTAAGTTAATTTAAATAATCAAATAATTTAAATAAATTTAATTGATTTAAGTTATTTTAAATAATAAAATTTATTAGTTTATTATAATTATTTTGTTGATTTCAATTTAATTTAATTAAATAAATGATTAGTTTAATTCAATTTATTTAAATTTATTAAATAATCGAATGAGAATCTAAATAGAAGGTATAAAAGTCATTTTACATGAAACACACTCTCTCTTCCTTCCATTTTCTTCTCACTTGGGGAGAGAAAAAAATTTGAGGTAGGTTCCACCAATTTTCTTCTCTCTTCTCTATTTATTTCCTCCACCAAACAAGTAAAAAAATGTATTTTCTCCTCCTTTTCTTTTTTCTTATTTTCTCTCGTCATTTTTTACTCTAACAAACAAAGTATAAATGCTCTTTGGAGTAACATAACATGGGATGGAGATCCTCTGTCCCACTTTCATGTCACATTCCCCGTCCCCCACCAATTATAATTTGTCACTTAATAAAATAAAATCTTAACTCATTAATACTTATATACATTCTCAGTATTTGATTGGTTGGAGACACCAAAACATATTTTTTGGGATAACATATTTGTATCCACAACCCTGACATAGCAACCCACGACTAAGTAAGAAACAGAGTCTCTTTTTTAACATTTTATCGACTGATTAAGGAATCATAGTACACGAATAACTCGAGGACTCGGTTAGCACCAATTGGTGACGCTTTGAAACTCAATAATTTTTCCTAGTCTTATTTGATACACCATTTGGGAAGTCCATCCCGTGAACTATGATATGACCTATGAATGAACCAGACTACCTATCTTTTTTTTTTTTTTTTTGTACGACCTATGAATGAACCATACAATCTATCTAGTGATATGAGCAATGAATGAATCTATTTCCAAACGAGAAATGCAACCATCCATGGACCTATGAATGGCATCTTTCAAATTCATTGCCCTCTGCCTTGTCTCTTCACCTTCCTTTGTTTCCATCAACCTTCTCACAGTATTCTCAACATCTGATGCAGTCACCAACTCATTTCTTCGAGACCAGTCCATCAAAGCCAAACCAACCTTCAGCACTTTTGTTATCAAAACACTATTCCCTGGCTGGTCAGAGTGCATAGGCCATGCTGCTATTGGCACCCCCATGGATATGCTCTCTATGCAGGAGTTCCATCCACAGTGACTCATGAACCCTCCTGTAGAAGGGTGGCTAAGGATTTCCAACTGAGGTGCCCAGTCTCTCACAAGTCACAACTAACCCCAAGCCTTCAACTCTCTCTTCAAACCCGTTTGGAAGCTCAAGTCTTCTAACTTCATCTCCATTAAAGATGTCTCCTTTATCCGCATCTCTTATCACCCAGATGAACTGCTGCTTGCTTTGTTCCAATCCAATTGCAATCTCTTTGATTTGTTCCCATGTCAAGGTTGTTGATGACCCAAAGGATACATAAATAACTGACTTTGGCTCTTGTTTATCAAGCCACTTCATGCTAAAATGCGTTCCTTTTGAGCTTTCCTTCCCAAGTGTTAAAGGGTTGAAGGGCCCCAGAGCCCAGTTCTTCTTGCCACCATTAAAGCGTTCCATTAGCTCCATGTAAGGACCTTCAATTGCCCTTGTTGTGTTATAGATGTTCCCATCATGGAATTTATGGAGTTCAACTTGTGCTGTTATGAAATCTATCATTTGGGTAGAGAAGCATCCTTCCAGAGAGGGCAGTTCTGGGATAAATGAGCTTTCTAATGGAGGTCTCCCCATGTGATCCCAATACAATGTGAAGTTGGAAAAGGCAGAGATGCTTTCAAAAATGTAATTCTCAGCATTTGCTATATTTGTGACATCTTGTACCACATACGCCATCATGGAGTCATATATGACTATGACCTTCCTGGCTGCAGATGAAAGGGCTCGCAAAAGTGCTGCTACAGGCTCACGAAGATGTGAAGTGGCCTCAAAGGAAGGCATCAGATGAGATGGGAATTTGGTTTCATCACCATTGGGGTTGGGAGGAGGGGAAGCAAAAGGGGGAACCTTGAAGTCATGGAAATGGATGTTTGAAATGGAGTTTGGGTCCCAACCTTGGACACGAAGTGTGGCCTGACGGTTGTGTGTGGCTGTGCCAGCATAATGGACAGGTATGTTGTGTGACAAGATTAGGCGTGACAGGTGCAGAAGCTGGTTGAGATGGCCTTGTGCTGGGAAAGGTACCATCACCACCACCACTTGGGTTTGATGAAACTCGTTGGTGATATGGCCTTCTCTGTTGCTTTGGTCATCGGAAGCCATGGATGAACTTTGGTTGCTTGAAGCAATAATTGAACTTTGGCACTCCACTAGGTTGTGTAAATAATATGGTGAAGGCTATGGTGCACCACTCACCAAAGTGGTGCAGTAGTGCACCACCCAAATGGCATACTCTTATTGGTTTATATTGCCACATGGACTTTTCAACTTAAATATTCCTGGTCAAAGTGTATTGTATTTTATGTATTTGCAAAAAAAGACACTGTATTTTCATATTTAAATTAATACCCTTTTATTTTATTAATTAATCTATTAATTTATATGAAAAAATTAAAAACATTTTTTCCCATGTGATCCATCGTCGTACAAAACCACCTCTCCACAACCACAACCACAACCACCATCCCACCATCTACCACCTTCACTCTTCTTCCACAATCATCATCCCCATCCCATGACACCCAAACAAATACCCATGATTTTTTTTTTATGAGCTAAATTTTTATTGAGAAGGAGGCAAAAGCATAAGAAATGCTAAGAGTAGCCATAAAACAGAGTTCAGAAACCTGCACAAACGAGCAAGGAGCAAACACCCAAAGCCAAGTAAAAACAAAGCCTAGTAAGACCCTTTGTAAAATAGAGAACAACACATAAAAATACAAAGATCTGTAAAGCATCAGAGCAGCACATTGAAAACATAAAATTACCCACAACCCAAAACCTTCAATTCATACCATCTCTCCAACCAATAAACAGAACTGTTACAGATCCCGCCATCTTCGCCGCCCCAGATGGCCAGATCCACACGAACCGGAGCCGCCGCCGGAGCGCATCCTTGCTAGAACAGACCCCGTCGCGAACCTCGCCACGTCCGCCCCTGGTAAGTCCCACCACGATGCCACGCGCCTCCACGAAGAGATGGCTCTCGATCTCATCAAGGCTAAACCCAGCGGCCACTCACGCACCAACGTCGAGGAGATCATTCAAGGGATTGAGTGAGACTACTCTTTGCCTGGGCTAAGGTTTGGTTTGAGGTGGTGAAGGGGCGGGATATGGCTAAAGCACCGGCGGAGATGGGTCAGGGACCGACGAACAGGGGCTTCAGAAACAACAAAAAATGCATTACAGAAAAGAGACGAAGCAGATACGTGCAAATACAGAATAATACACCACTAAAGTGCAAATACCAAATAAAATAAATACATTTGACCATTAAAATCTACTTTGACTTGGTCAAATACTACAGTACAAGTGACAATATAAACCAATCAAAGAATGACATTTGGGTGGTGCACCACTGCACCACTTTAGTGGGTGGTGCACCTTAACCCAATGCTTATATGTAGGTGTAGGTGTTGGACTGTTGGGTATTCTTTAAGGAAAATGCAAATATCTATCAATTATAAAGAGACAATTGATTAATGCAATTATGTATTTTGTATTTATTAATAAAATCTTAAAGGCAATAAGAATAACAGTTATTGAATAATACATATCATTTTTTATTATTATTATTATTATTATTATTATTATTATTATCTTTATTATCTTTATCTTTATATATATCTTTATATATATAAAAGGAACAGAGGCTGGAATCAATTTTTCCCTCCAAAACCGGGGTCAAATTTGTCAACTCGATTTTTTATTTTGTTTTGTTTTATTCTTTTACCTAATTAATTCATATTATCATTTACTAACATATGTCACATTTTAAACGGTTCTCTGTCTTTCCCAAAGTATATTAATTGTTTTATCTAATCTTAATAAGAAATGCAGCTCCATGTTCCCAATGCTCACGGTCACGGTAAATAGACCAAAGATCAAAGCTATTTGCCTATTTTACTTTCATTAGTTGTGGGGAATTTATTGCTTTCTTTGAGTTTCAATAAATTGGTTAGCTTTTCCAGTTCCTGGAGCAAGTAATAGACGTACAATGCCAATATATGTATAAGATAGCATTCATAGATGTTTCAATTATGACCTTTTTGAGTTGCAGATGAACTGGGAGGCTGAAGTGATGGCTGCTGGGACACTAGACAACTTTTAACAAGTGGTTTGTTCTCATACTATTTTCTTTTTACTGTCTTATGATTAGTTAACTTGAGTGTTGAATCATATGATCTGATATTGTTAGCTTGATTAAATGAGACTTTAACTGTTGGGAGCAGTACATCTAATTGAAGCTGTGAAGTAATCATGGAAGAAAGGGAAGACCTCCTTGCTGTGACAAATCCAGTGTGAAAAGGGACCTTTGGCCTACTCAGGAAGATGCTAAAATACTTACCTATGTCTTCTTTTTTCTTTTTTTCTTGAATCTGTTTGCAGAACTGAACAGTTACTTTTGCATATTTAGGAGATAAAACATTCAAGCGAATGAAATCGAGAAGGAATGATTCTCTTCCACAATGATGTTGGGAAGAAGAATGAAGTTGGCCGATAATGTTTTGATAGTTTAGAGGTAATGGTAAGAGACTCAATGTAGTGATGACTTCTTTTTTTTCTTTTTTCTTTTTTGGGTTCTGTTTGTTGGATGCTATGCTTTAATTTTCACTTGACAATTCAGGTATGGTAGTGTTTGTAGAGTTTTTTTTTAACGTCTTATAAGTATGAATGTGAGTGACTGAATTGAATCAAATTATATTTTAATTTTATTTGAAAAAGAAAAAACTAAAAAGGGCTGATGGATGTATGATTTTGTGCTTCTAAGTTACAAGTAGTTTTAGGTGGTACTGTTTGTATATATTGTTGTATTGCATTGGGTGAATCTTTTGCAACTTGCAGCATGTTCTGCTTGACCTTTCATATGTGTAAATTTTTATTTGTCATTGAGGTTGCTGTTATATCCTCATCCTTTTTTGCAATATTGTCAAAAGCTTCTATTATTGTGTTGGCTGCAAATGAGAAGCCTGCATAAGGAACACTCTGCAGATCAAAAAAGTTGAGGGACAGTAGCTAAATTCAACTTTCTGCCAGGAATTAGTATAGAGCTTGCCAATGCCAGGCCATTGTTGATGGGCTAAGGGACAATGTGCTTGAATCATAAATGACAGGAGCCTATCCCCCAAGGACATCAATATCCCTCGACCTATTAACCGTACATCGTATACTCTTTAAAAACAACTATTTTAAATTTGTCAATTTGATTCTATATTTGAGTTATGTTGAGTTACATCCTATGTTTACTTCAACGGAAAGATAACATATCTACAATAAATTTAGTCTAATATGTATCATTATATTTTTAAAATTTCTTAGGACTCTTTTAAAATTGTATTTTTGTGATTTACTTTTGGGGTGAAATTATGTGTAGGTGGGGCCAATTTGATTCTACATTTGGGTTCTGATAAGTTGCTTCGTATGTTTGCTTCGACGGGGAGATAACATAACTATAACCAGTTTAATCTAATACATACCATACTATTTGTAAAATTTCTTAAAACTCATTTATTTAAAGTGTTTTGAAGTGAAATTTCATTCATTTTATATTGTTTTTGACATATACTATAAGCTTTGATTCAGCTGAGTATATAAGGGGCATTTGAAGAAAGTAGAGCAAAGGAAAGTTGAAGTATAATAATTTCTGTTTTCTTTGCACATATATCCGGTCTTACTTTATGGAGAAAAAAAATTCTTTAGATCGCATTATATCATGTTAATATTAATTTGTCAACAACTTTTGCTTATCTTATAATTTTTAATTTACAAAATAAATTTTTCAACCAAAAACTTTACCCGTGCATCACACCGGTACAAGTGTATTGTATTCATATTACCTTAATTAGAAGGATTGTGTATGTGTTACCTTAATATTTATTTATTGATAATATTTTTATATTCTTATTATTTTTAAGATACAATAAATGAACTTTAAGATAAAAAAAAAAAAAACACATTATGTTTTCAAATAATATGAAATTATATTGTGGATACATATTTTACCCGTGCATCGCACGGGTCCATCGTCTAGTTTTTATGAAACTAAGGTAGGCAAAGACATCACTGTAGTGAAATGTATCCCAGCTAGACTGATATGTCCTAACACTTCCTATTATTTGCAGCGCGCGCATATATATATATATATATATTTTTTTTTTGAGAGAGCATACCTATATATTATTGAAATATCATTTATTAGTTCTATATAAGTTGTTAATGCCAAAATATATTATTAAAATTAAGTAATAAAATTTATTATATATATATATATACAAAAGTTTAAGTGAGCTGGGTCTCGTGGGCTCACCAGGGCCAGGACAGGTCTCAGGGCTCAATGAGCGCTTACAGAGGTACTTACAGATTACCCACCAACAAGGTATATATTTTAATATAGTAAACAATGTCAGAAAAATATTATCAATATTGAATATGTAATTAAAATGAGATAAGAGTATTATTAATAAAAGGTAAATAATGAAGAAAATCATCTATATATATTTTTCTAAATTTATATCTACATATTAGTAAAAACGGCTTGAAAGTCGTCAATTAATTAACTTTAAAATATTACTCTTTTTTGTTTAAGGGAATAAATATTAGCTATTATTTTCAAATATTGAGAAGTAATTAGTATGTATATACTAACAGGGTTAAACAGTGAAATTAGACCATGAGAGATATTCAAACATGCTTTTTTGTTTTCGAAAACCCAAACTGTTTCTGAAAATAGAAATCAAACATATGTTCATGGTCTTCGTCAATTTTGGTCTATGAATTCTATGAAAATTATTCCCAAAGTTATTAAATTTGCATTCCATTGTCCAAATTAGCTGTCGATTATCCTTTATTTTCCTATTTTGTCGTTAAATAGCGTCCGTATAGAGGCTCAACCAAACACGCTGTTGCTGACTGGGAGCTCTCGACTCTTTTGGTAAAAGATAATAACTATTACCGATAAAATATAAAGAAATAATTTTTTTTTGGGTTACAATATACTCCCTCCGATCCTTATTATAAAAGGTAAGTGACTACTTTTTTTTGTCCAAAATATAAGAGACATGCATACATTTTGACAAATATTAAATGCTCATTTCCAATTTTACCCTTATTTATAATAGGGTTTATATTTACAAGATGGTGCAACTTTCAACACAAGTAGTTTTGTTCATTAATTATATAAGGGATAATTTTGTAAATTTATATGAATATTAATTACAAATAGTTTATTTCAATGCATTTCCTTGGTATGTGTGTTTTAGGGTTTTGCCTCTTATATATAGGACCAGAGGGAGTAATAAAGAAATAATTTATTAACGCGATTATGTATTACTCCCTCCGGTCTCTATTGTAAGCAAAAATTAAATGGGACACACATATTAAGATAGTTAGTTAATCTCATTTAAAAGAGTCATTGGAAATAAAAAATTAAGTTTGTTACCTAAATTACCCTTCCTCTTATTTATTAAGCTTGTGTTATTGAGAATAAAAGGAGTCTTTGGAAAACAAAATTTGTATTAAATGAAGGGTATTTTGAGAATAACTTCATTAAATGAGAAGAAAGTAGTTGAAATTTGCTTATATTTTGGACCAAAAAATTTGGAAGCTTACATTGTGGACCGGAGGGAGTACGTGTTAGTAAAATCACTAAGGTTGCTTATTGTTCGTGCTAAACAACAAATATCAATATATCAAGTAGTAATTGTATTAATGGAGCTCAAATACAAGAAGATGATCTTAGTACATTTAGGTCATCATCCTCTACTATGAGTGTGAGTGTGTGAATAGTATAATGGAATCTGCCTTAATGAGGAAGATGACCGACTTACATATAGGCCTAGCGCGTGCCTATCATATGTGAGACAGTTACACCGAGTAGGGCCCTCCTTTCCGTTAACGCGATTCACGGACATGGGTAGAGGATTCTCCTTCTCTCTCCAATCATCGTGGGATCCTTCCTAAACCATGAGGTGTCCTCATGATGTGTCCCTATGAACTCTTCCTCTTCTGAGCACCTAGGTGGATCATTAACCCGAGACTCCCGACCTGCCTGCAAGGCCCGAGCACCTGTCCTGAGCCAGCTCAGCCCGAGGGACATCGCCTCTATTCCTGACGCGATCTGTGTTGCCGACCTGCTCTTTGTTGGAACCAAAGTAATTTGGATTAAATAATTTCTAAGTTTTGATGTTAACAAAAAGGATTAAATTTGTATAGTAAAGTGTTAGCAGAAATCTAACAAGTGCCTTCACCCTTGAAGAATCTCTGATAATATATATAAGTTAAAATATTAAGTCTATTTACATTGCAATCCGCGTCCATATGTAATTTAATTCTTTAATTGAAAGATTCCCTGAGTGGTCGAGTCCATTCTACCACTGGAAGGATTTCCTTTAACTCAAGTGCCACGTCAGTGGACGAGCGCTTGAATGCATACTAGTAGACGGGGAAGTTCCCTTTTAGTAGACGCGAGTTGCTCTCCAAGAATTACATTAATTACTAAGTGCCACGTCACTGGACGGAGATCTTAAGTAACTCAAGTTCTGGCAAGACCAATGAATTAAGTAGACGTAGAATTTTTGCCACGTCAGTAGACGAAGCCTTAAAAGTTTTCTTACTGACCTTGCCTTACAATTGTTTTGATGGACGAAGAATTTGAGCATTGATATCTTATTTAATGCAATCTGGTCCATATTGAATTTATTTCAAATGATTGATATTTATTTCAAATATATGATGGTCCTTCTTATTTGTTATTAACGGTTTTATTGTCTTTTTTCTATGAGAGAGACATAGTACATATGAGGAATTACAAAATGCAATATAGTACAATGCAAAACGAATTGTACCCTGTCACCTTTTACGCTGGAATAGCTGGAATTTGTACAAGGAAGGCAAGACAGTTTTTCGAGTTGCATTTGCTCAGAGGTATGCCCATTTCATGCAAGAATATTGTCACATAGTACAATGGCCACGAGCAAGCTAAGTCACAACGGATATTACATTGTTGATTCTATCCCTAAACGGAAAATTCAAATACAACCATTGATGATTTTGAAGAGTAGAGCAAGTCTCTATATATAGAAGACCAAGACTTTTGAAGAAACAACTTTTGCGCATATACAGAAATATCAAGAAATCTCTTACGAGCAAACATTTGTTTATTCTTTCAGAAAGCAAAAGTCTGTAATATCTTAGCTTGAATATTGCTATAATATTCATCTGACCTTAAACTTTCATATTCTCACACATAGTGAGTTAGAAGATCAAAGAAACCAAAAACTCTTTGTTAGAAGTAGAGCCTGACGAGGCTTGGTAAGAAAGGAATACTTGTGTGCCTGGAGAGGTGTTGAATACTTGCTGTAATCTATTTGGAGAATAGTGGAGAAAACCTTCAAGTAGAAGGGACTAGACGTAGCTCTTGGTTGGAAGAGAGTGAACCAGGATAAAACAACTTGCGTGAATCTTCTAATCCCTTATCTCTTTAGTTTTACGTGTTTATACTAACTGTGGGGATTTGAACTTGAATTTGTTATTCTTTCAAAAGTTTGTTTTTCTGTGTGTTTGCTTCTGCCTCTTTATCTTTGTGTGAGAAAACTGTTCTTGAAAAGTTTGTTTTCGAAAAATATTAACAAACACAATTCAACCCTCCTTCTTGTGTTTGCCTGTGTCAACTTCAGTTGGTATCAGAGCTCAGCCTCAAAAGGGTTGAGCATCTAACAAGTGCTGAGGAAGTACGATCTTACAACCATGGATGCAGAAGGACAAGCTATCAACAGACCTCCACTCTTTGATGGAACTGATTATGATTGTTGGAAGAAGAGAATGATGGCCATCTTGGATGCACAGAACTTAGACATCTGGGAACTGATTGAGAATGGCTATTCTGAGCCAAGAGGTGAAAATGGAGCAGTCTTGGCTAGAACAGATTGGAGTGTAGTTCAAAAGGCTAAACATCAACTAAATCTCAAGGCCAAACATTACTTGATGTGTGCCATCACCAGATCAAAACATGATAAGGTTCACAGCTGCAACACAGCAAAGGAAATCCGGGATACACTGGCTCTTGCTCATGAAGGCTCATCACAAGTGAAGGAGTCAAAGATAAGCATGCTGGTTCACCAGTATGAACTCTTCAAGATGACTGATCATGAGACTATAGATCAGATGTTTGGAAGATTTCAAACAATAACAAACAGTCTCAGATCTCTTAGAAAAATATATGAGAATAGAGATCATATCAGAAAGATTCTGAGAAGTCTCTCCAAGCAGTGGAGACCAAAGGTCACTGCCATTCAAGAAGCTAAGAATCTAAACACTCTCTCTCTCGAAGAGCTTCTAGGGTCATTAAAAGTTCATGAGCTTGAACTAAATGAAGAAGACAAATCCAGAAAGGGAAAATCCATTGCTTTAAAGGCAAAGAAAGCCAGCTCTTCAAAAGTCCTTAAAGCTGTTGAGTCTTCAGATGATGCTGAACCTTCAGACAGTGATTAAGGATCAGATGAAGATGAATTATCTTTCATCTCCAGAAAGATACAACATATGTGGAGAACGAAAGGTAACTTCAAGAGAAAGCAGTTCAACAAGAAATTTTCTAAGGAGAAATCAGACTCCAAAGAAAAAGGCCCACCTCTGTGCGTTGAATTCAAAAAGCCAGGTCATTTCAAAGCTGACTGTCCTGACTTAAAAGAGAAGAAGAAGTTCTTCAAGAAAAAGAAGGGCTTAATGGCTACATGGGAGGACTTGGACTTATCCTCATCAGATGAGGAAGAGGAAGCTGAGGAAGAGGCAAACACTTGCCTCATGGCTGACACATCATCAGAAAATGAGTACACTAATGATGATGAGGTAACAGATTCTGAACCTTCTACTCTCAAAAATGCCTTTGATGAATTACTGCATGACTCATCCATACTATCTCATGAATACAAAATTCTTAAAAAGAAGTTTGCAAAATTAACAAAAGAATATGATAGAGTTTGCATTGAAAAATAAAGTTTAGTTCAAGAAAATGGTAAGCTAAAATCAGAGAATGTCAGTCTAACTGACAAATCTGAATATGAGCCTGACAATTCTTGTGAAGTTGCAAAACTGAAACAAGATGTAACATACTTGACAGACACTCTGTCAAAATTTGTAGGAGGCTCAGATAAGCTTAGTCTTATTCTAAGGTATTCTAGGTCACCATTTGATAAATCTGGCCTTGGTTATGACAATAAGAAGCATGAGGCATCTTACATTAAGTCAAAACCACCTATATAGCAAAGACCTTCAAAAGCTCCAACTAGGTATGCTAAAGCCAAGTCAGGCCCGTCTAACACCTTTTGTAAAGTGTGTGGAAAAAGTGGGCATTCTACATATAGATGCATACATAACAGGGATACTAAATATTCTCGTCCAATGAAAACTAACATGAAAGGACCCAAGTCATTTTGGGTGCCTAAGGACAAGATAATACCTGTTGCAGATTTGCTTAGCAACAGGAAAGAAACAAACGTCCTAGTACTTGGACAGTGGATGCTCACATCACATGACGGGAGAAGAGTATATGTTCCAAGACCTTAGACATAAGGATGGTGGCTAGGTGACATTTGGAGGAAACCATAAAGGAAAGATCACTGGTATAGGTAAAATTGGTAAACATCCTTTTCCCTCCATTGATAATGTTCTTTTAGTAAATGGTTTAAAACATAATCTGCTGAGCATAAGTCAATTATGTGATAGTGGATATGATGTTTCTTTTAATAAGAACATGTGCTATGTCAAGAAGAATGATGGATCAATCTTATTCACTGCTAAGAGGCAAAACAATTTGTACAAAATTGACTTGGAGGACCTCTCAAATCAGAGTGTCTCATGTTTAGTGTCCATTGAAGATGAGCGATGTATTTGGCATAAAAAGCTAGGTCATGCAAGCTTGAGATTAATCTCAAAGCTAAATAAGCATAACCTCGTGAGAGGATTACCAAACCTTAAGTTCAAATCTGATGCTCTCTGTTATGCATGTCAGAAGGGAAAACAAGTCAAAGGTTCTTTTGAATCTAAGAATATTGTTAGTACCAAGAGACCACTAGAACTGCTACACCTTGATCTTTTTGGTCCAACAAGGACTGCTTCTATCAGTGGTAAGAAATATGGTCTAGTCATTGTAGATGACTACACTAGATGGACATGGGTTATGTTCCTTGCTCACAAGGATGAGTCCTTCAAGGTATTTTCTGTATTCTGCAAATGTGTACAGAATGAAAAAGGCATGTGTATAGCTTCAATAAGAAGTGATCATGAGGGAGAATTTGTCAATGAGCTATTCCATGAGTTTTGTGAAGAAAGTGGTATTCAACACAACTTCTCAATACCAAGAACACCACAGCAAAATGGTGTGGTAGAGAGAAAGACCAGATCTCTTCAAGAGATGGCTAGGACTATACTCAATGACAATTATGTCCCTAAGCACTTCTGGGCTGAAGCTGTGAACACTGCCTGCTACATTCAGAACAGAATATACATTAGACCTATTCTGAATAAGACTCCCTATGAATTGTGGAAAGGTAGAAAACCCAACATTTCATCCTTTTGGATGTAAATGTTATATTTTGAATACAAAAGATCAACTTGGTAAATTTGATGCTAAGGTAGATAATGGAATTCTTCTAGGATTTTCTGAAACCTCAAAAGGATTTAGAGTCTATAATTCAAGAACTTTAATAGTAGAAGAGTCTATACATGTTAGATTTGATGACAAACAGCCTGATAAGAAATTATCAGAGCTAGATGAAGCTATTACAGATCTTGACTTAAACATATCAAGAGAGACAACAGAAGTTAAAGCTGATGATCAAGTTGAAGACATTTCTCAACAACCAGAAACATCCACCTCTCAACAAGACATTGTTCAAAGATCTTGGCATTTCAAGAATTATCATCCACCGGATCAAATCATTGGAAATCCAAGTGATAAGCTAAGAACCAGATCAACTTTCAGAGAGCAAGAAGATTTTGCATTAGTCTCTGAATTGGAACCAAAGAGAGTAGACGAGGCTCTGCTGGACAATGGTTGGATTTTAGAAATGCAAGAAGAACTAAACCAGTTTGAAAGAAGTAAAGTTTGGACTCTGGTAACCCTACCTAAGGATAAATCTGTTATAGGAACAAAATGGGTTTACAGAAACAAGCTTGATGAGAATGGTAAGGTTATCAGAAATAAAGCAAGATTAGTTGCACAAGGTTACTCTCAAGAAGAAGGTATAGATTATACTGAAACCTTTGCACCTGTTGCTAGATTAGAAGCTATCAGAATTTTACTTTCATTTGCTGTACATCATAATATTATGCTTTTTCAAATGGATGTAAAAAGTGCTTTTCTAAATGGTTTTATCAATGAAGAAGTTTATGTTATGCAACCTCCGGGTTTTGAGAGTGAAACCCAATCTGAACATGTATACAAGCTTAAGAAAGCTTTATACGACTTTAACAGAGGAAAGGTTGATACAACCTTGTTTAGAAAGTCAATTAAATCCAACTTCATAGTAGTACAGATTTATGTAGATGATATTATATTTGGTGCTACTAATGAATCTTTGTGCAAAGAATTTTCGAAGTTAATGCAGAAAGAGTTTGAAATGAGCATGATGGGAGAACTCGAATTCTTCCTTGCACTTCAAGTTAAACAGTCTATGGACGAGGTGTACATCCATCAAACTAAATATACAAAGGAATTACTCAAAAATTTTAAGATGGATGACTGCAAACCTATGAACACTCCTATGCATCCCACGTCCATACTGAACAAAGATGATAAAGAGAAAAAGGTAGATCAGAAGGTATACAGAGGTATGATTGGATCTCTCTTATATCTAACTGTTTCTAGGCCTGATATTATGTTCAGTGTTTGCTTATGTGCTCGATTTCAATCTGATCCTAGAGAATCTTACTTATCAGCAGTTAAAAGAATTTTTAGATATTTAAAAGGTACTACTAATCTTGGTTTGTGCTTTAAGAAAAATGAAGATTACAGATTAGTTGGCTTTTGTGATACTGACTATGCTGGAGATAGAATTGAAAGAAAAAGCACCAGTGGAGGATGTCACTTCATTGGAGCTAACCTAGTATCACGGTCAAGCAAAAGGCAGAGTACCATTGCTCTATCAACTGCTGAAGCAGTATACATATCAGCTGCTAGTTGCTGCTCACAACTTCTATGGATCAAACACCAATTGGAGGACTACAATGTATTTGTAAGTAATATTCCACTTATGTGTGATAATACTGCTGCAATCAATATATCTAAGAATCCAATATTGCACTCTAGAGCTAAACATGTAGAAAGCAAACATCATTTTATTAGGGATTATGTGCAAAAAGGTGTTTTTGATATTCAATTGGTAGATACTGACCATCAATGGGCAGATATCTTTACTAAACCTCTTGCTGAGGACAGATTTATATTTATAAGAAAGCATTTAAATATGTTGTATGTGGTTTGATTTAGTATATTTGTTGATTGCATGTTTTCTCTGCTCGTCCACTAGTCATGGCGTCTAGCTCACGTGTAGTCTACGCGTCCACTTCTGTTGGAGTACCGCATCCACTACATATGTGTCTACGCGTCCACTCTCAATCTTGTGTGGACTCGTCTATGCATACAATTATTGATTGCATTAATTTGTCTTTCGACATATTTATTTAAAACGTTTGGTTTTCATTTTTCCTTGCTGAGTCAGCTACTTCCATCAATCCCATCATAACTTTTTATGGTCCCAATTTACCAACGCCGTTTTTCACTAATGACATGTCTTGTCAATTATTTCTTTTTGAATTTTTTTAAAAAACTGTTGATATTCGGAACTCTTTTAAAGTAACCTCTTTCCCTCTGAAAAACCTTTCGCTACTCTTCATCCCTAATAATCTCTCTCTGAAACTTTCGAACTCTCTGTTCTTCCAAACCTTAACTCATCTTACTCAACAATGGCTTCAACCTCTGTTCCCATGCCTGCTTTTGCAACTGACACCATGAGTATAGCTGTGGAACATCATTTCAACTTTGAAATTCTAATACAACCTAGATGTGAGTAAGTTCATTAACGCTACTGGTTGGGATGGCATTTTTCTGGAAAAAGGTCTTAGTGTATCCTGATTTGATAAGGGAATTATGGAGAAGACCGAAAATTACTGAAACAGAAGTAGTAGGGTTTGTGCTGGGAAGAAAAGTAACAGTATCCGAGAAAACCATCTCCGATGCGATTGTATGTGCTCAAGAGGGTTTGGTCTTCATGTAACAGCCTATTTTTAATTACGCTGTTTAACCGGTTATAATATAATTAATTATATTTTAATCTGAGAGTTACAAAGTGATTTTTAATAAAATAAAATCATATTCATAGTCTCTCTTATGGTAGGAAGCTTTAGTTAAAATTTGGGTTTAAAACTCAGATGGAAACCGGTCTGCGTTTTTTTTACTGACAGTATAATTTTATAATGACAGAAAACTCTATTTTGACCCGAAAACTGAAATTTGTAGATTTTTTATATTTTTTCCGTGAGGAATTCTACTTTCCAAATTTCTAATCAGAAATAAAATATTATGTGTTTTCGGACGAATTTTGGTGAAAGTTCGGACGGGAAACAGTCGGTGTTTTCACTGACAGTAAGATTTTAATGATCAGAAAACCTAATTTTGACTCCTGAACGAAATCATTTATAACTAAATCATATTTCCAACGAGTCTGGTTAGTTTGAAAATTTTCGATCGAAAAACAGAAAGAAACCCTAATCGGGAAACCGACGGAGTCGAAAACGGAACTGCAGAGACCCGTCAAGAGATCGGGACAACGAGTCATACATGATGACTCATGGAGGATGAGTCACCAAGCATTTATGAGAATTAAATGCTAGTAATCATGACTTTTAGGTAAAATAACCAAAATACCCCAAGCTTTCGCGATTATTAACAAGACACATCTATGCACTTTTAACCACTCATTTTACAGGGTTGTAAACCTCCCACATCTCTTCAATTTCGTGCATCCACCTCCAATGAACCATACCTATTTCATTTTGCTTTTGTTTCATCATTTTCCTCTCAAAAACCGAAATCGAGTAACTGACGGAACTACATACAGGATTTCCGGGAACCGCTAAGGGATTGGATCGATGAGTCATGGATGGCTCATTAGATGTGGCCCAAAATCAGCCACACCTACATTAATTGTGAGACACATACTTTTTAACCCTAGTTAGTAACATAACCCTAGTTAAGTTAACTATTAACTATGGTTAAGCATATATTAATTAAATATTCACAAAACCCATTAAACCAATTCCTTATAACCAAACAAAGCCTAAATCTAGCCTATAAATACTCCTCAAAACCGTGGCCTCCCTTCCCCTTCACTCACTTCTTCATTTCTTCCATTTCTTCTTCACTTTTTCTTCAAAAACTCCATTGTTGTTCTTGCACAACTTGATCATTCTTTCACTTTCTTTTATTATCTAGAGGTAAACCCTCACTTATGTGATCTTAGTTATATTCCTCATCTCCTTAACTCTCTTTATCAACCACTACTTCGGATTAGAGGAGAAGAATTGAGAGAGAAATCTCAATAGTTGCAAGAAGCCTTTGTTGGAAGCTTTGAAACCAAGTTGGAGCAGTCGCAGTGAGGGAGTCTCCAAACACTCTTCTACCGTTGGATCATTCCCAAATTTTATAAGAAGGTTCAAGACTTATGGTTATTTATATCCAACGGTCTGAATTTGGGACAAACCTCCAGAGTGTGAGATATGAAGCTCGGACAGTAGGCCTAGGAGGTGAGAAATTCAACCCGGATACCATCTAAGCTGTCACCAAAGAATTGCGATCTGAGATGTTTTAGCCGTTGGATCGAGCTGAAACTTTGTAAGAAGGTTTAGGAAGGATCGTTCTTCATTGTCACCGTTCGGTTTTCAAATAGAGCCCTGTGTCCAGAGGAATGGAGTTCGAACAGTAGCCCTATTTTGGTAGCTTTTCCCTAGGATTCATGAGCTTATTTTGAATCCGATTTTCCCTAAGTCCAGCCGTTGCTCTCATAAGTTTTTCCATCGATTTTGTCTCTTGAGTCAAAGAGATTTAGTTATTTGAAACCCTATTTTTGATTCGGTTGGTATTTGGTGTTTCCGGCGAATTGTGTTACTCGTACGTGTAATCGGGACGCAAAGAGAAACGGTGGATGTGTAAGGATGGACGGTGGCATATTTGTGAATGTTGTTGGACAGTGTGCTGAGGTTCTTGGCAGTAGCGTGGACGTATTCGGAGCTTCTACGGGAAAGCGCGCACGTCAATCAGGTGGGGGAAAGAATAAACCTATCGTCGGAATCGATAAGTAGTAGATTATATGATAATTGTGTAGGGCGACCTAAACTCTACTAGTAGTTGAGTAATCGATAATACCAAAAATCACATTGGAATCCTTTTCTGTAAAACCAATGGTGATTTGGGGATTGTAGGTTTATCGACGTTAGGATGATTTTATCTTATCTGAGGTTGATTTGAATTTATTATTATTATTGAATTGCTTATGTGATATTTTGTGGTATTTGAATATTTTCTGATGTTATGTTATGCATGATCTGCCTGGTTGTTAATATAATGCTTAGTCGATTTTACGAAAAGATATATATGTTGTTCGAGAGATAGTTGTTTGTTTTGGGTGTGAGAATAATGGTGACTTAGAAGTGCCTAACCTAGATGATTTATTTTAAATGAGGTATGGTGACCTAGAATATGTGTTAAGTTCTAGTGGAAGGTTAAGACACTAGGATGTTGTTAAAATGGGTTGGTGAGATTCACGTGTATTGGTAATATAATACACAAGGTCGATGTTGTCGTTCACAACCGTGTATTGGTAATATAATACACGAGGTCAAGAGTTCTCGCTAGACCGTTCCGCCTTAGAAATAGGTTGTGCAACTATAGTGTCATTGAATTTCATTGAGCACCCCCGGGAGTGGAAGGGGTGTGCACCGGGAGCATCGTGCAGCTATAGTGTCATGCTTTGCATGAGCGTTCTCACCATGGAAGAGAATGTGCACCGGAAATTTAGAACATGTCGCTTGAACAATTGACTAACATTCCCCGAGAGGAATGCGTTAAAGAAATCAGTGGTGGCCACGTCAGTATGAAAGTCTAGTTGTACGAGATTGGGGTAGAGGATGATACTTGAATTTGAGGATGTTGTGCTAGTTAGGTGTTGAATGATGATTTGTCTGTGACAATTACTATATAGTTTACTATTACTCTTTTCCACTTTTTGATGATTGAACTGCTTCTTATCCCCTATATTTCTGTATTCTTGTGGGTTACTTTACTTGCATTAGAAGACCCGATGGAGGATTATGTTGCTGAGGAGCTGGACGGAGATCTATATAAAACAGAGGTTGCTGAGGAGTTGGATGGAACTCCTTACGAACCAGACGCTGGAGGTCGAACTGTGATCCATGGTGATTAGAGTATAGATAGTATGGCCAGTGTGTCTAAGAAGTAATTTTCATAAGTTTCCGCTTAATTAAGTTTATGCTTGTGAGGGATCCTATTGAAAGGATACCCTCAACAATGTTTTGGTAATGTAATAAATAAACATGTGTGTATTTATATATTACAACGTTGGTGTGTTTAATTTGCAGAAGTTATATGATTATTAAATAAGTTTTAATTTTTACGTATTTTTCACGCTAAGCGCACGATTAAGAAATGATTTAAGAAAGAATTAATCTAATAAAACACCGGGGCACAATGGGGTGTCTCACTTCACGGAGAACTGGGAAGAAGACCTAGGCGGTACAGAGACAATTGCTGTTACCCTAATGAGGGAAGACACCGTGAGAACTCACTCCTGGAGATCCTCTGAGATGAAGGATCACATCAGGATTCTTCACCAAATCCTGAACAAGGTGGTGCTGCATAAGACAGGTCTAAGGACAACTTATCAGCTCTTCATAAATTTTGTCTTTGCAATCTGGTTTTTGAAACAAAGATAAACTTACCATGGATCCTGTTTCATTGTTTAAGGATGCCATTACCAACAAAGAAACTGCCTCACACATCACCTTCTCTCACCTTCTGTCAAATATTTTCAAACAGCAAGGCTTGTACGATGTTCTGAGTGCAAAGCCTCAGGATGAACAAGAAAGACTCCTTCGTGAGAAAGGAATGCAAGCTGCTATTTTTAGCAGAAGTAATCTCAGTGGCATGCAACTTGACACTTACAAGCAAGTGGAAATGGGCAAGCATGAGGAAAATATGAAAATTAAAGAAAAATCAATTGACGCCAACAATGCTGCAACCTTTGGTCTCAAGTGAGGAACCAAGAGGAAGACAATGGCCGTCAGGAAGCTTAACCCTAGAAGGCCTACCAAAGGCATTGTGATTAATGAGCCTAGAGCTGAGGCACCTCAAACTGATCCTCAACCTGCTCCCAAGAGAGCAAGGAAGTTGGTTTTGTCTCAAGATGAGGATGATGAAGAAGACAATGTTCCTCTGGGAACAATCTTGAAGAGGAAAGCTAGTGAAACTGCTGTTGTGCCTACCAAGAGGAGGCAACCTGTAAGGAAAGCAAGGACCTTTGCAGCCTCTGAGGTAAACATCTCTGCTGAGATTCCTGTTGTCAATACTGTGAGTGATAGTGTCTCTACTCCTGAAGTAGGTTTCTTTGATGATGTATACAGACCAACTCTACCCACACCCCAACCTTCACCACAAAAAGCCCAGACTACAAACCACAACCCCATCCTCACCACAAAGCACCTCAAATCTTTTGACCATACCACAACCTACACCTATCAAAACCATCTTTCCACCAATTATACCTGATTATGACCCCTGGTTTCATCAAACTGATGATGGAATTTGCCTAGGTGCCCCTTTTCCTAAACCCCTTAGAAAACTCTTTCCACCCATTGTACCCTCATCCACCTTTTTTGCCAACAAATTTGAGAATTGGGTCCAGATCAAGAAAGATTAGAGAGTTCTGTTTCACACTCACCAACCTGGCCTTGAGATTAACCCTGACACTCCTCTCACCAGGTGGTACCCATATGCTGAATATGACTACGAACCATATGAGGATTACCCTTGGACCAACAGATATCCAAACTCTCAGCCTCCCAAAGGACCCTTTCCCTCAGAAATGCACAATCAACATGGACCTCTCCTTACCCACCTACCCCTTAAACGTTTCCCTAAACGAAAAATTTACCCCAACCTCATAAAAACCCCACCTTTGATCCCACTTACTGATGGAGTAGAAAGGCACATCATTCCAGTATGGGAGACTGAGCCTAAAAGGAACAGGCTGCTTACCATACCTGAGAAAAGAGCCAGATCTTCTGAGCATATTCCAATCATACTGGATGGCAACACTAAATGGATGAAATTCAAACATCCCAGCATCTATGGAAGAGCCTCTGACCCCTTCACAGATCATCTTTTCTATAATATACTGAAATGGGAGTTCAGTTACTTCCAAGTAGACAGAGCTGCACACTGTGTTCCATTCACCTGGCTTAGGCATGGAAAGGAAACAAGTCTAGGAATTGCTCCCTACCCTGTCTGTCCTAGGCTTGGCATGATTGATCTCAACAAGGACAAAGACAGGAAGTGCAGAAGAAATAAAGGTGTTATGCCTGAAGCTCACTCTGCAATGCTTATCTTATCTGAAGAAACTTTTGATTACTCCAAGCTTGAGCACTATCTGTACATGGAAGAAGTGAGGAATATAGAAGAGAGGATAGCTGCTGACTTCTGGAAGTCTCACATAATCCACTGCACTAGGGAAGCCTCATCTTCTGGCCTATCTAAGGAAGAGAAGCAAAAAATTCCCAAGGTCAGAGGAAAGTGTGGACTCTCCAAGATCAGGCACATGATCTACAAAGATCTGTGGGCACTCCCAATTACTAGCAGGGAAGTGGAAGAATTTACTCCTATTCACTGGGCAAAGGATATCCCTGAGCCAATTTCATCTTCAACCTCATCTTCTGAACATATAGCAGAGGAGTTAATTGTAGAAGGCCCTGAACTGAATGCTGAAATTTCTTCTTATCCTACTTCTGCTGAGGATGTTGCTGCTGTTGACCCAACTCCTGCTGAACCTTCAACTGTACATGCTGAGCAGTCTGCTGAGGTCTGTGCTTCTATGCAAGGTGCTGAGTCTGCTAAGACTTCATCTCAACCATTAGCTCTTGCTATGGTTAATCCACCAGCTCAAGCTCAAGACACTGTCTCAGATACTGCTGAGAGCTCAAGACAATTATCCTTGCCACCCAATCTTGAGGATATCATTGGAAAAATTGTTGATGATAAGGTTAGTGGTTTCTAGACTTTGGAGTGATCAGATTGATGTTAGACGATCTTTGGATGTTGGAAATCAGTATCAGGATGATGAGAATCATTCTCATGATAATGTTTCTGAATTTACTTTGGTCATTTCTAAGTCTCATAAGAGAAATCAGAAGAAGAAAAACAAAAATAAGCCAATCAATAATGCTGATAGGCACAGAAACAGATCTCGAGTAGGACCTCAACAACTTTCTTGATGAAAGTTATCTATTGGAATATTAGAGGTATTAGTAACCTAGACTCTAGGTTAATGCTTAAGAAGCTTTGTTTTTTACATAAGCCTAATCTTTTGTTAATTTCCGAACCTATGATTTCTATAGATCAATTGCCTAATGGTTTCTTGAAAAGTCTCAAGTTGAAGTGTTTTGCTGTTATTAATAGACAGATGCTTGCCCTAAACCTTTGGTGTCTATGTTATGAGGCTTTAAATCCTTTTGTCCTTAATTCCTCTAGCCAGCAAGTTTCTTTTTCAATTGAAGTTAATAGAGAATTGGTTAATTTTGCTGCTATCTATGCTTGTACTACTTATTTTGCTAGAAGAAGTCTTTGGTCTGAGCTTTCTGCTTTCCATCAACAGCATCATGGTCCTTGGTGTATTTTGGATGACTTGAATGCCATACTTGGAGCTCTTGAGCAAAGAGGGAGAGGTCTTCCATCTAGAATCTCTTGTGATGAGTTTAGGGATTGGTCAGAAAATAATAATTTAACTCATTTGCCAACTAGAGGTGTTGAATTTACTTGGAGCAATGGTAGGAGAGGCACTGCTAACACTGCAAAAAGGTTGAATAAAGTGATTCGCAATGATAATTGGTTTTATTTTTGGGGATTCTTCTTCTTACTACACTTTAACCAGGAATAAGTCAGACCATTACCCTTTGTTGTTGGTTCTTCATAAAGGTGTCAAGCTTCATACAACCTCCTTCAAGTTTCTAGTGTTCCAGTCCAAAAATAACAGAGCCCAAGGCCCTTCCCCATTTTAGGCCCAAGAAGGGTTCGACCCACAAAACTGGCCCACAAAGCATCATAAACCAGGCAAACTGCTCTGACCGACCTAAATTGCTCGGCTATTTGCATATATAGTGGACTTTCCCATGTAACATTCATGATTTTTATGTTGTTTACGTAAGAGGATTAGGTTTAAGACTTGGATTATATTTAAGATATTGGTTAAGGTCTAGAGACCCTTACATGGAAGGTACGCAACCGTCTAGAGTGAGTTTGAACGTAAAAAGATCTTAGGGTTTTTCCCCGGTTATCGTCTTTAAGGCGGATGAGTATGAAACAAGAAATTTGGAGTTAGGAATGGGATTATGCATTTTTGATGATTTGAGGTGGTTTATTATGTCTTGATGGACCTATATATCAAATTTGAGGTCAATCGGACGTCGAACGGACTCAGAACGTGACAATTTGTCTTATGGACAATGGTCAACGCTTAAGCATAGAAAACCCCATTTTCAAGCATCCACCGAACGCTCAAACATGGGCTTGCCCATGCTCAAGCGTGGTGGTCAACAGACCAGCTCTAGCATTCACCTCCACATGTCAAAAGGGGCATACGTGACACCTCCGGATAGGTTGCATGGCGCGGTGACATACCTGCCTCCCATGCTCAAGCGTGGAGGATCCCAGGCTCAAGCGTCGAAATTCCCATGCTCAAGCGTGGGTGCGTAAGTCAACAAAAAAAAAAAGTGACTTAAGTCACTTAGTCTTCCAAACTCAAAACATAGAGCAGCAAGCAGAGAGCTGAGAAAATAGAGAGGGTGAGTTTAGAGAGAGAGGGAGAGAAAAATATAGAAAGAGAAAGAGTTCTAGTTTGAGTGTCGACTTGATCGATCGTCCCGGAATTGCAGATTTTATGAGTATTGATACATGATGAGTATAGTGATGTATGTGGGGGTTCATGATACTTAAATTCAGAGGTGCCTAACCGAGATGATTTTGTAATATGATGATGCGATTGATGAGATGTGATTATTATGGAATTTTTTAAGAGATAGTGATGAGCGGTTAGGGCACAAGGGGGTGACCTGAAACATGGTTTGTTAGATTATCATGTGGTCGACCTGAAACATGGTCTGTGGGGTTTGATTCCTAGGAGGGTGAATTCCCGAGGTTCAGACTATTGGCAAGATCGTCCCAGACATTATTTAATTATTGTTGCAGCTATAGTTCATGCTTTGCATGAGCACCCTGGCCATGGTTCAGTGGTGTGCACCGTCGTGCTTTTGTGCAACTATAGTGTCATTACTTTGCATGGGCATCCTCCCTCCGCGGACGAGGATGTTTGCTGGGGCCTCTGGAGGTGTCGTTATGGATATCTGGATATGTGACCAAACCTGAGTATACATACAGCATCGCATTGCATCATGATGGAGGGTAGAGGAAAATCATAGAAGTATTCGAGGATGGTAGTATTATATATATATATATATATATATATATATATATATATATATATGGAGATGGATGTTCCGTGAGTTTATGCTGTTATAGAATTAAATGTTGTTAAACCCTTTCCACGTTTGACGTTAAATAGTTTCTTATCCCTTTTCGTGTTGTTGTTGTGCTTGTTTTATTTATTGTTGTACCTTAGACCGCGTGCTCGAGGATGGCACATTGGGACCATCCATGGATGACACAGGAGGCGGGCTTCCCCCTCACGGGGACGTTTGAGTTTGAGTTCTTGGACCCTAACGGGTGGCTCGTGGACGCAGCCACTCGTTTCGCAGTATACACGGTTAACGGATTTCAATTCCGTCTTCAAATTTGAACTCCTTGTAACATACATTTCAAATGTGATGTCTAGGTGAATTTTTGGAGGCTCGGAGGCAATGGTTCTTGACGGGGCAGAATTGAGAGCGTAGAGGGAACGCTTGTTTCATGACATTTCGGTGATCGTACGACATTCCAGGTAGGGGAAAGAAGCCATCTAACGTCGGAAACGGCGAAGTGGCATTTAACTCGATAATGGCGTAGGGCGACCTAAACCCTACTAGAAAGCGAGTAACGGACAATGTCAATATCACATTGGGGACTACTTGGTAGTACCGAGCATGATATTGGAATTGTACATTTATCGTCGTTACGTATAAAATATTATTATTTTATTATCAGTGTTGACTATTTTGACTATCTGTGGTATATCGTTGATACATGATGAATTGACTGCGATATTTGTGCTGGTTGGATAATAAATATGATTATTTTATATTATTTTATATTATTTTTTTATATATATGGAGATGATTGTAATTATGACATGTTGACATGATGGGTGATTTTGGTGATTAGAGATTTTATGCGTATTGATACATGATGAGTATAGTGATGTATGTGGGGGTTCATGATACTTGAGTTCAGAAGTGCCTAACCGAGATGGTTTTGTAATATGATGATGAGACTGATGAGATGTGATTATTATGGAAATTATTTATGAGATAGTGATGAGTGGTTAGGGCATTAGGGGTGACCTGAAACATGGTCTGTGAGATTATCATGTGGTCGACCTGAAACACGGTCTGTGGGGTTTGATTCCTCGGAGGGTGAATTCCCGGGATT
This sequence comes from Echinosophora koreensis, assembly GCA_035048595.1. Classification (NCBI taxonomy): domain Eukaryota; kingdom Viridiplantae; phylum Streptophyta; class Magnoliopsida; order Fabales; family Fabaceae; genus Echinosophora; species Echinosophora koreensis. Next base: position 1,593,038 of record JAPCYP010000065.1, read on the forward strand.
CAAACTATTGGTAGGACCGTCCCAGACATTATTTCATTATTGTTGCATCTATAGTTCATGCTTTGCATGAGCACCCTGGTCGTGGTTCAGTGGTGTGCACCGTCGTGTATTTGTGCAACTATAGTGCTATTGCTTTGCATGGGCATCCTCCCTCCGCGGACGAGGATGTGCGCTGGGGCCTCTGGACACGTGTCGTTATGGATATCCGGATATGTGGCCTATAACACCCCCCTTGGGCATTACTTTGTAACACGTGCGAAAATAAATAAAAAAAGTTATTTGCTGGTTGCTTTCGAAAAATTTATTTACTTTAGGTCAGAAAACTCGGTTGTAAAAAAATTTCTTTCTGAATACTTCAGCAAAGTGATATACTCAACAACAAAGTAACAATCACATTAAACTTAATAATACACTAAACTGGGTTTGTTCATAAATCAGGCCACCACAACATATAAGTTTTGTTGAAATTATTTCCATACTGAGAATTTACAAACCATACCAAGGATTGCAGAATCCCCTAAACCAATTTTCTCAAAATTACATAACACAAGGAAAAATCCTAAGCTCTATAAAACATCGACTGGATCTCACCACTACTACCAATCTCTGCAAAGATCGGGATTAGTATCCCCAATTGAAGTTAAGACTTCCTTTGCACCATCCACTACCAATACCATGGTACAGCGGCAAATACGAGTAAAACCTGATATATTATAAGGGTGAGACACCAATATATGGATATAAGCACGATAACTACATGCGTGACACACAAAACAACATGTAGTCATAAAAAGTCACACAGCATAAACTTCTCAGAATAACAACTAATTTACCAATGGGTTTCATCCCAAAGCAGTCATTGTCCTTTCTAAAAGAAATTAATGACACTACACAGTTCAACATCTAACCTTATATCTAATCTCCCGGAGATTCACTCACCAAATAAATGAGCTGATCAGGCTCTTGAATGGCACATTGTCCAAACTCTTGGTACAATGGTCAACAACATAATGGCACATTATCCGAACTCCCGGCACAATGGTCAACAAAACAAATGGCAGAAACCTAATGGTTTCGTTCACGATTCGAAATTAGGGTTTCTGATCAGTAAAAGCTTACTGTCAGTGAAAATGCAGAAAACGCAGACTGATTTCCGTCTGAATTTTCATTCCAAAATTTCCCCGTAACCTTATAAAAATAAGTATGACAGGGAAGTGACCTTAGTTTATCCAAAGTCATTTTCTAAATCTCGGATAAGAATATAATCATTTATATAATTATTACCGATATTAGAAAGTCGAAAAATCGGGGTGTTACATGGCCAAACCTGAGCATACATATAGCATTGCATTGCATCATGATGGAGGGTAGAGGAAAATCATAGAAGTATTCGAGGATGGTAGTGTTATATATATATATATATATATACATATATATATATATATATAGGAAGGGATCCACTTATTCCAAGAGTAAGTTTAAAACACTTACTCAAAATCTCCACCCTTCAATTTTTGTTAATCCAATGGGAGTTAAATGAGTTCTTTAATGAATTAACATAGACCATTAGATTAGAATAAATTGAATGTCGAGGATTTGGAGTAAGTGGATCCCTACTATATATATATATATAGATTTATGGAGATGGATGTTCTGTGAGTCTATGCTGTTATAGAATTAAATGTTGCTAAACCCTTTCCATGTTTGACGTTAAATAGTTACTTATCCCCTTTCTTGTTGTTGTTGTGCTTGTTTTATTTATTGTTGTACCTTAGACCGCGAGCTCGAGAATGGCACATTGGGACCATCCATGGATGACACAGGAGGTGGGCTTCCCCCTCACGAGGACATTTGAGTTTGAGTTTGTGGACCCTAACGGGTGGCTCGTGGATGAGACACCCCGCTGTGCCCCTTGTGCCATTAGTTATTTAATTAGATTCCTCGTGTTATTATCATTGATTATAAATCGAAAATGCGTAGGAATTAAAAATTTGACTAACAATGAAAGCTAATATCAAAGTCATATTATAAAGACACACTTCAATACCAAAACACTGTCTAGGGCATTCTCTTAGTAAGATCCTGAGTAGGTACATCATTATACTTATTTGCAGAAACATAAACACATAGTTCTAGACTCACTAGCCCTATTTACTTAAACTCCATTACTACCATCTATAGCTCGTCCTCCTGCGTCTGGCTCATAAGAAGTCCAGTCCAACTCCTCCACATTAAAATTCTCAGTGAAGTCCTCAGCTGGTTCCTCCACATAGTCATCACCCGGATCTTCCGTAAAATCTTCTCGTATCCACATAAGCAAAACATATACAAATACAGAAATAGGGGACAAGACACATTTCTATCATCAAAGGTGGAAAAATGGACATAGTATATAAATATAATAACCATTAACACAAACATCTCTCAAAACTCCAAATCAACCTTAAACCACTATATGGTTCTTTTACCCTTCCTCTCATGTAAACTTGGCCATCTATATTCCTGTCATTAGTCAGTAGTACTCCAATCGGTCTGGTGCAAGTAACTTAGTGCCATGGTGCCTATACACCATTCCAGTAGTTCCAAACTACTCATGCCGTTGTGCCATTAGTGCCATACCTCAGGGACTCAAGGACTATCCCGACCTCGTGTGTTCCATCACACACGGCCATGAACCTCAACGCATCTATATTAATGAATCTCACCAACCCGCATTCATTATAGCCTAATGCCTCAACCTTCCACCACAAGTGTCAATACTCATTCAATATCTCATCTCTTCTATACACTAAGGCTAGGTATCACTAATTCATCATAATTCACTCACCCAAATACATCTCTTAAATCACCCATATCATGCCCTAACATAAACTAAACAGTTTATCATCCCAGGCAGATCATACATGCTACATTATCAATCAACTACTCAAGTTTCACAAGACATCATAATAAACAATTTATCACAACATAATTCAATAATCAATAAATTCAATCAACCTCGAATATCATAAAGTTATCCTAACGGTGATAAACCTACAATCCCCAAATCATCATTGGTTTCACGAAAAAGCTTCCAATGTGATTTTGGTCTTGTCGATTACTCGACCACAAGTAGGGTTTAGGTCGCCCTACACAATTATTTTAATTTAAATACTACTTATCCGTTTCTGATGGTAGATTGGTTCTTTCCTCCACCTGAGTTAGCACCGAAATCCCGAACTCGACGTTCCTCGCTATCACAGTTTAATAGTATCACCTTGAACCAAACAACATAACTATAATTAATCAAACAAAACCATCTATGACACTTTAGGGCTAGGTTCGGCCAAGACTAAGAAAATAGGTTTAGGGTTATTTTCTCAACTTCATTCTTTGGATTCTAACTACTAAAGTCCTAACTAACTTAGATAAAATGGTTTCAAGTTAAGATTTAAAATAAAATCCTCTAACACCAAAGGTTAGGGTTTCGGCCCATATTAGAAAAATAGGCTAGGAAATTTAGTTGGATTCAAGCTCTTGGATTTAGATCATATTGGTACTAGAGAGCTCTAATCAAGCATTAGATTTCAAAAATGAAAACAAAATCATCAAACCTTCTTTTGGGTGAGATTCGGTCACTTAGAGAAAATAGGGAAGGAAAATGTTTTTGATTACATGCTCTTGGATAATGAAAGTAGAAGATATAACAAGATCTTAGAAATTGGTTTCACGTTAAAAGGAGTTTTCTACAATTTTCTAGATTTATTTGAAGTTCTAGATCTTGGAATGGAAATTTATGAAAACTTGATGATCATGGCTTGATCTTAAAAAAAAAAATTAAGGAGAAGACTTAAATGATGAGAAGAGGTTTTACCTCTTGAAGCTTGAAGAAATGGCAAGAATTGATGAAGTTCTTCACAAATCCAATATGGTGTTCTTGGTGTTCTTGGAGAAATGAAGAAAGTGAAGAGAAAGGGGGGGGGGGGGGGGGGGGGGGTGGCGCAAGGAGGAGAGGAATAAAGGAGTGAAGGGAGTGAATTGCTTATTTATAAACATAGGATTAACCATAGTTGATCATAGGTTAAGTTAGCTTAACTATAGTTAATAGTAACCATAGTTAAGTTTAATATAAATATCTTGATATTTTCAAATAAATATCTAGATATTTTCACTAAATATCTAAATATTTCCATCCGTTCTCGGCCCCGTCGATTACTCGATTAACGACCAAAACGCCCGAGAATCGTCTAATATCTTATTTTTTTTACAAAAATTTCAAAATACCCTATCTCATTGGAAATGTAATAAAAATCTACTTTGATTCGTTCACGAGTCAAAATTAGGTTTTCTGATCATTAAAATCATACTGTCAGTGAAAACACCGACTGGTTTTCGTTCGAACTTTTGCCAAAATTCGTCCGAATACACATAATTTTTTATTTTTGATCAGAAATTTGAAAAGTAGACTTCCTCACGGACAAAATATAAAAAAATCTACAAATTTCAGTTTTTGGGTCAAATTAGGGTTTTCTGTCAGTATAAAATTATACTGTCAGTAAAAAAATGCAGACCGGCTTTCGTCTGAGTTTTAAACCCAAATTTTAACAGAGCTTCCTATCATAGAGCTTCTAGATATGATTTTGTTTTCTCCAAAATCATTTCTTAAGTCTCAAATAAAAATATAAATATATATTTTTACTTTTAAAACAACGTAATTAAAAACAGGTTGTTACAGTGGACCCAGTCACTCGTTTCGTAGTATAGACGGGTCCAGTTTCGGTGACTTCTGGTTTCGGACAGGGACTTGTGCCTGGACCAGGACCTGCACCAGAACCAGCACACACACCGGAGCCTATGCTTGCACCTGTACCAGAGGAGGACCCCATAGCACGAGTTCCAGATCAGATGCCTATTCTAGAGGTCCCCGCACCTCCCGAGGTTCGAGCCACAGGGTCGGAATCTTCTCGAGTGTCCTCCCGGCTACCTTCCCGAGATAGCAGAGTTTACAGACGGATGTTCCAGAGACCTTCAGATAGGAGCTCTTCCAGTGGTAGTGGAGGAGTAGCAGGACCGTCGAGACCACCGGTTGGTAGTGAGGGTAGTAGTTTGTGATAGCTCAAGCCAGTGCTATCTGTGTAGGTGCGTGTGAGGTTTTTTTTTTTTATGTATTTTGAGAGGGGACTGGGTGTTAAGAGTCGGTGAGGCATCTTTCTTTCAGTATTTTGATGTATTTTCGTTATCTTACTAGTTTGTATATATTGGGATCCTACTGATGGGATTCCCTTTATAGTACTGTACTAGTTTGATGTATATATTTGATGCATGTATGTATATGTTGCCATATCTGTATGGAAGTGGTTTATATTTAAGTTAAAAAAATTTCCCTTGTTTTAATATAACCGCTTAACGCTAATAACACGATTAGGTTTTAATAAGTTCAGGTTTTCTTTAATGGGATGTCGGGGTGTCTCATCCGGCATTGGGAAGGAACCTAATCATATGTACCTGTCCCCGCGCGGGTTAGAGAGGAAGAGTAAAACCGCCCCTTTTCTCCTGACACACGTGATTATCTATCCAAAACCATCATTACGGACATCCCATTCTCCAAAGTTAGAAGGATAAGCACGTTATGAGGCATGGGACAACATGCTTGGAGTCATTAGGATGAACCCCAAGTACAGGTATATAAGTAAACCTCCACCAATGAAGAAGGTAGGCAATTTCTCTTCACGTAAACATTATATACTATCTGCAAGACCATTGCTGGCTTAAGCATCGGAGTGTCTTCGCAGGTACCCTCCATTCGGTTCAACACGAAGGAGCCAAAGGAAGAAGAAGGAGAAGAAGCCAGAACATTGGGCCAAATCAACAGAACCCGTATTGAGTTTTGATTTTTGACTAGAATAGGTCTTTTTAGGAGTTTTAGCGAAGTGACTTGTTTAAAAAAACATATAAAAACAAAAAAAATTTCTTTTCAAATATATAATAAAAAAAATAATAAAATACTTTTTCTTAAAAAATCAAAAATATCTAACCAATCAAACATTTTCTATTACAGCTACGTGATGTTGAATTTTCCATTGCATTCAGGAATATGTAGGAGTGAAATTAATTATTTCGTCAAGCCACAACTAAATTTTCCTAATTTTTGTGTTTGTTTTTTCTTTAATTTTTTTTGGGTAAAATAAATATTTTTAAAGTTATTTAAAATTGCACAATTAACTTGGGGTACCCTTTTTTTAAATAGTCAATGTTAGGTGCTAACACCTTCCCTACTTATTAGTGACACCCAAACTTAAACCTCAATTTTTTTTTTACAAAAGACCAACGGTTTTCCAAGTTTTTTTTTTCAAACATAAAACTTGGTGGCAACTCCTCTTTTTTTATCCCCCCCCCCCCCCCCCCCACGGTGCCCGAACGGGACGATCATGACAGTTAGTATGTGAACCATAATCCTAAAATCCACGTATATGTAAACCATATCTCAAATCACGATATAAAAATTATTATATCACTATTTGAAATTACTATTTTTGGTCCTTACTATTATGTGACATCCATTAACTACTTATATGTCTAACAGGGTTCCATGTTAGCATGTGATTCCCCTAAAATTTTCTATGAATACTGAAATGAATTCTATTTATATATGCCCAAAATTGATCAATGCTACCGACTAAAAATGGTGATATCAAAATTTAGATGGATGAACACCAAAGAAAAAAAAATATTTATAGGGACCAAAACAAAAATTTGCTCATTTTATAGATACCAAGATTAGTAATTTTATGTTTTAGAGGGATGAAAACCAAAAAGAAGTTTTATAGGGACCAAAACTAAAATCTGCTTACATATTTAATCCTATATTATTTTTAAAATTCATTCACGCGAAGTCTGTAAACATTAAAATAGAAGAACTTTTAATCCCAAGAGGTTGTTCTAGGGAAATATAACATGGTCTCATATATAATAAGTCGCACATTTGAGCCCTCGTTAATTTTGTCAGGGGAGGTAAATGTAAATGTACTCCATGTCCTCACACTAAAATTTCTTCCATAAAAAAGAAATAGTGGATCGAGCTTTATATTTACTCTACTTGCTAATGTTTATTTTGATAATGATTTTTATTTTATTTATTTAAATAGAGTTTATTCACTTTATTGCCACAATTGTCTCGTCTTTCTTGCTCCCTCTCTCACTCCACTATCCGAGCATTCATTTCCGAGTATTCATCAACTTTCTTAATTCAACTCACACACACACACGCTCCTGATCATATCTTTATTCTTTATAGGCCTAATTTGCAGCCTGCCAATCTGTAGATACCCCTTTTTCTCCCTTAAAGTAGAGTAGTGATATTCGGACACCCGGGTGCGACACCAAATTTCGACACCCGGGGCACTGTAACGCGGTACTGTAGCGCTACAGTTGTTGTTTTTTTTTTTTTATACAAATTTTGACTTTTTTTTATAAAAAAAAATTTAGTTTTTTTTAAATACTAACATTTTTTGTTAATCCAGTGCAAATATTTGGTTAATTCAATTCATTTTATATGAGATATATCTCATATAGAATGGTTGAAGCATCAGAGTTACCGATTAACCACAGAATACACTGAATTAACCAACCATTTTCAAAGGATTAACCACGTGTTTTTGTTTTTAAAAAAAGTCGAAATTTGTCCCAAAAAAAAAAGATCCATTAACCATATAATAAACTGAATTAACCAGAAATTTGCATGTGATTAATCAAATATTTACATGGTTGTGAAAAATGATTGTTGAATCATCGGGATAATCGATTAACCACAGAATACACTGAATTAACCAACCATTTTCAAAGGATTAACCACGTGTTTTTGTTTTAAAAAAAAAGTCGAAATTTGTCCCAAAAAAAAAAAGACCCATTAACCATATAATAAAATAAATTAACCAGAATTTTTCATGTGATTAATCAAATATTTACATGGTTGTGAAAAATGATTGTAAGCTTCAGGATAACCGATTAACCACAGAATATACTGAATTGACCAACCATTTTCAAAGGATTAACCACGTGTTTTGGTTTTAAAAAAAGTCGAAATTTGTCCAAAAAAAAACCCATTAACCATATAATAAACTGAATTAACCAGATATTTGTACGTAATTAACCAAAAATATTAGTATTCAAAAAAACTAAATTTTTATTTTTAAACAAAAAAGGCAAAATTTGAAAAAAAAAAAAAAAAGGTGCTACAGTAGCGCTACAGTACGTTACTGTAACACTACTGTATCGCTACAGTGTTTTGGTGTCACACCCGGGTGTCCGAATAAAATTACTCCTTAAAGTATTAAAACACAGTGATGAATTTATTAAAAAATATATATATATAGTGATTGAAAATCAATGATAATGCAAACAAAATGTAGTACTTATGCTTCAGTGCAAAGAGGTTGACATGCAGAAAGGGAAAGTAATTATTGTGATTTTGAAAGGAAAATGGTAAAAATTCAGAGAAGGATAATATATACAGATCCGTTTGAGTTTTTAATAAGAGAGGAAGCATAGTGTTTTTTTATTTTATTTTTGAACGAAGGAGATTTCAATGAGGGTCTTGTCATGCAGTGATAGAGAGACACAAAGCAATGGATGGACAGGTTTTGTCTATTTGGATTCAGGAAATGGTCCTCAGTATTCAGAGTTGAGACTACTCTCTGCTCTTCTGTTCATCGAGGCCCGAAAAACGTGCCGGGCTCAATGTTTTTTTTTTTTTTTGAGTGAATGTCCTAACTTATTCCTTAAAAATTTTGGGACCTACTTTTAATCTTAAAAAAAATAAATTAATTATTTATTCTCTCAAATTTTTAAAATGGGATATATTAGTCCCTAAATTTAGTTCGAGAAATGTTTCCCTGACACATATTTCTACACCTTACACCGTATAGTGCCGCACAGTGCGGCACTGTAGCTGCACTGTAGCGTTTTTTTTTTTTTTTTTTTTAAGTTTTGGCTTTTTTTAAAATGTTATTTTTTGATAAATAAATTTTTTGGTTAAGTATGTGCAAATATCTGGTGAATCATGTATAAATATCTGGTGAATTCAATTCATTATCTGGTGAATGGGTTTTGTTGAGAAATAAAATTTTTCGTTAAGTGGTGAATCATGTACAAATATCTGGTGAATTCAGTTCATTATCTGGTGAATGGATTTTTTTGAGATAAATTTTTTGGTTAAGTATGTGCAAATATCTGGTGAATCATGTACAAATATCTGGTGAATTCAATTCATTATCTGGTGAATGGGTTTTTTTGAGAATTAAAATTTTTCATTAAGTGGTGAATCATGTACAAATATATGGTGAAGTCAGTTCATTATCTGGTGAATGGATTTTTTTTAGATAAATTTTTTGGTTAAGTATGTGCAAATATCTGGTGAATCATGTACAAATATCTGGTGAATTCAATTCATTATCTGGTGAATGGGTTTTTTTGAGAAATTAAATTTTTCGTTACGTGGTGAATCATGTACAAATATCTGGTGAATTTAGTTCATTATCTGGTGAATGGATTTTTTTGAGAAATAAATTTTTTAGTTAAGTACATGCAAATATCTGGTGGATCATGTACAAATATCTGGTGAATTCAATTCATTATCTGGTGAATGGTTTTTTTTGAGAAATAAAATTTTTCGTTAAGTGGTGAATCATGTACAAATATCTGGTGACTTCAGTTCATTATCTGGTGAATGGGTTTTCTTATAAATAAAATTTTATTTTTTATAAAAAAATAAAATTAAAAAAAAAAGACCCACTACAGTGTCGCACAGTGCAGCTACAGTGCCGCACAGTGCGGCACTGTACAGTGCCGTGATGTCCTTGTGCGCGTCCCTTGCACACATACGGTATAAACCGTATGTGTGTAAAAAATGTGTGTCATCCTATCACATCTCATTTAGTTCTGACATTCATTTACTTGCCTACTTGACAAATTAAACACCATACTTGACCGACTTGTGGTCATACGTGACCTATGACGAATTTCCTATGTAGAAAACGAGTAAAAACTGAAAAACATGCATAATTTTAAAATTTAAATACCTGAAAATTATGTAAGTTTTTTTTTTTTACTTTTCATTAATTTTGCATGATTGAAATGCTTTATGGGCCACACAGGATCAATAACAGGTCAAGTGAGATGGTTAATAATAGGCAAGTAATGGACGTCGGAACTAAATCTAGAGACCAATATGTCCTATGTTGAAAATTTGAAGAATTAAATGGTTAATTTATTTTTTAGGACTAAAGTGGGTCCCCGAATTTTTTGAGGGACAAATTTGGGTCTTCACTCATGTTTCTTTGCATTTCACGGTCCTTACTTTTTAGCTTTTACCCTTTGTTTGGATTAGGGAAGAAGTTGCTAGGATAAAAAGAAGTATGAGAGAAAGAAGTAGGAGAGAATAGAAAATAAATAGAAAATGAGGAGATTTTTATTTTATTTGGATTAAAAGAAGTAGGAAAAAAGTATGAGAAAAAGAAAAGTTTAGTTTTCTCTTAACTCGTTGGTTTGGATAGAAAAGTGCAAAGAAAGAAAATGAGTTTTCTTGTAAAGATATTTTTGTCCTTGTTATATATATATATATATATAATAAAAGAAAATAAAATATATTATAAAAATAAAAAAAATACATTTATTGTGATGGTTTTACATTCAGACAAGGCCTGCTATTGCTAATTGTACAATTCCAATAGTCGTGTCCTCTTTGGTCAAAGAAATTGTATGGTACAGTCGTATAAAATGCGTGGCACACAAATGATAGGGCTAGAGATGTAATTTTATATCTATTGCTCCTTTTCTCTTCGGTTTTCTCCTCATCGAAGGAGAGATTTTATTTTTGGTGGGTCCCACTGGTTTTTTCCTCTCTTTCTTACTTCCTCCCCTTCCTAAACAACAAAAAATTATTTTTTTTCTTCCTTTTCTCTCTTTCCTACTTCTCTATTCTCAAACTCTGCTGAAACAAACAGAGTATTAATCTTTTCAAGTTTCAATATTTATTTGGAAAAGATGGGTCTGTTTACTTGTCATATCCGATTTAACCAGTTTCATCATTACGAATTTCATGACAGCGAGTTCCTTTGGGTCCACAACCATCTTGTTTCATAATTTTTTTTGTCACGATAAAGATATTTGGACACACAATTACCTTGTATAAACACCGTAGAGAGCTTATAAGTGTCTTGTGAGTGATGAAATACATGATGAGAGAGAACAAAACAATAAATAAGTGGGAAATAATACTTTTATACGGTGTTGAACACCATTTTTGTATCCAAATATCATTATTCTTTTTGTCACAGTCCCCGACGTTTCCTCAGCCAAAAGGCCATATTTTTATCCTCTCTTTGATGGTCCTCGTGAAGTTGATACAGGGAAACACAAGAAGGGGGTTGAATTGTGTTTCTTAACAGTTTTTCGAAAATACTTTTCTCAAAACCTTTTTGCAAGCAATTATAGATAAAAGCACACAAAGGAAATAACTTTTCAAGGGTGTTAATAAACTCAAGTTCAAATCCCCACAATTAGTATAAACAAAGATTGTAAAAGATAGAGATAGAAGATTCACACGGATGATTTATCCTGATTCACTCTTTTCCAAGCAAGAGCTACGTCCAGTCCCTTCTACCTGAAGTTTTTTCTCCACTATAATCCAATAGCTTTACAAGTATTCAACACCTCTTCAGGCTTACAAGTATTATTTCTCTACCAAGCCTCTTCAGGCTCTAACTTAGAGAAATACAGTATGGTCTTACAAGCTCACTACGTGTGAGAGTATGAAAGTTTAAGATCATATGTGATTATAAATGAAAGTGTTCAAGAGAACTTTGAGCAGAGTTTTGGCACTTTGAATTTCAGAGCTTGGATCTGCTTTCTTTACTGGGGGTCGTCCATTATTTATAGGTGAAGTGCAGCTCTATCTTGTTCTTCTTCAACGGTCTTCAACTTGTATCCATTTAGAGATAACATTTAATGCTAGGATCCGTTGAGATTGATAGCTTGATATGCTTTCTGCGAGATGTGCTCTTGGTTATTAGAATAATGCTCAAAGTGGTGCTGTCATTTCTCTATTATACCAAAGGTTGCTTTCTGACTTTCCTTCTTGGTACTTGGTTCAACTTTACAGCAATATTTGTGTCAAAGTACAAAGGATTGTGTTCTCAATGGTACTATGTTTCTTTTACCAAGAAACAAAGGTTTCAACAATTCAAACAACACAGGAAAGGAACAAAAATTCCTTCGTATTAAATAAACAATCATTTGAAATAAATTCACTTGACTAGACGGGTTCAGTTCCAGTATGTCTTTGGACACGCATGTCTTTGGACGCGCATTTTAAACTATGTATAGCAACTGGGTAGTCTACTGATTTTGCATCTAGTTGACTTCTCGTCTAGTTACAAGTCTTTGGACTTGCTATTTTGCTAGATTACTTTCAGTGGCTCTTCTACTACTTATTTCAGAGGTAAACCTAAACACTCGTCTAGAGCCATATAACTTAGCTAATTTTTAGTGCCCTGTCTAGTGATAACCTTATGGACTTAGATTTTTATCATAGTTTTTGAAGGCTCGTCTTGCAAGTTAAGTCTTAGACCCGATAAGCATTTTAAGCTCTTCTAAGAAACTTTAACTTAGTTCCCTCGTCTAGCGATACTAAAAACAGTCCTACAAGCTAGAATAGACAAATTAGTCCTTTAACATAACTTTGCCATACAAATTTAATCTTTTTGTTAGCATCAAAGCTTAAGAGATTATTTAACCAAAACCACTTTGGTTCCAGCAATCTCCCCCTTTTTGATAATGACAAAAACATATTAAATTTGAGTAAGCAAAGTCTGAAAGAGCTATAGAGCCCCCCCTAAGAGAAGGCATTCAAAACTTAATAGAAAATAATCACCAAGCAAGTATGCACAGATTTAACAGATATCAGAGCATATGAGATTTAAACAATTACTCAGACATTAAAAACATGTATATCAAAGCAAGTAAGCAGTAAACAAAAGTATGAAAACACATGTGACAAGACAATTTGAAGAAAGGTTTTCAAAAGACTTTTTCAAACATTTTCAAATTTACTCTCTCAATCCTTTCTCCCCCCTTTTTTGTCATCAGACAAAAAAGTAAGACAAGGGACAACATCATTGTCAGTTATACAGAAAGAGAGAAAGAAAAAAAAATTGAAAAGAAAGACTAGGGATTAGAAGGTGGAGGAGGGTTTGGAGGAGGCCCCATCATAACATTTTGCATCATTTTGAACATCTCTTGAAGCAGATAGGCATTGTTAGCTTGAATAGCTGCTTGGATGTCAGTTTGAATATCTTGCCTGACTTGTTTAGCAATAGACTCTTGAAGCTCTGAGGTGTTTACAGTTCTGGAACTCTCGGTAGTTGTATCCAGATTCCCTGGGTAGGAATGGTGCTTAATGCTCTTGAGACTTGAGGTGCTTCTGGATGAATTACTGTCAAGGCCAGAGGTTGAGAATTCTAATTTCCAGAAGTTCCACTTTTGCTTCTTGACTCAGCTATTTCTTCTTCATTGAGCACAACTTGATCAGTCTGTTCATTCATCTCTGGGCCTTCAACAATTATTCTTCTATTTCTTCAAAAGAAGCTTCAAATGCTTGCACAGTAGGCTCAGGTGAGGGCACATATGAAACCTAGTGAACATCATCTTCTTCATAAACAGGGCTCCTTAGAGGAATACCTAGAGTGTCCTCATGTATATAGAATATGACAGAGGAGAAACCATATCTGCCTCTTACAGTAGGAGTGTTTGCCTTCTCATCATCAAAGAGTCCAGAGGAGGAAGGTTCTCTATTACAAATCTTCATGTGACATGCTCAAAAGCCTCTTGCATCATTATTGGTCCTTTTGCCTTCATCTTCTTTCAGAAGCATTTCCATGAATTCATGGTCAATTAGAGGATCTGAGCTTGGCTGCAGAATGCAGGAACTTGGTGCAGGCATTCTGTGATTGGGAAGTTTGAACTTGCCATCTTTATCTTTATTCATATCAAGCATAGGCAGCCTTGGGCAAATTCTTGGAGGAATCATGCCGACCCTTGTCTTGAATGAGTGAAACAGCCAAGTGGGAGGGACAAAATTTGCAGCTCTGATGTATCTTGGCAGATCTAAATCAGCCTTGAGATGGGCATACATGACGTGATCACACACACCAGTAGCAGTGCCATACTCTCTTGGATGAACAAACTTCCTCCACTTCACATTCCTATCCAGAATGAATCGATGATAGCCATAGGTTCTTGACCTTTGGAATTGTACTTCAGGGTCTTTTAGCTTTAAGGGCACAGTCCACCAGACAGGAATGATATCTCTGTCAACACCATCAGTGTGGGGTTTGAAGGGTGGAAATTTGACAAGGTTTGGATAGATTTTCTTGGGAGGGAATTTCTTCAGTGGGAGGTGAGTTAACAGAGGTCCATTGGTAGTGAAATGTTCAGAAGGTTCAAATGGTATACCTATATATCTCCTAGGAATGACTTCCTCAGGCTCATACTCATACTCCGGTAAGGGATAGAAGGGTTTGGTTGATTCTGGTTCAGGCTGGTGAGTGTGGTACAAGATTCTCTAATCTCTTTTCACCTTGGCCCAGCTTTCAGCTTTGCCATCATATAGAATGGAGGGGTTAGTGTAGGGAAAGGTAATCTTGGGAAATTTGGGAAAGGGTGCTCCTGGATTGATCCCAAACTCATATGGTTGATTGAACCAGGGATCATTAGAGGGTATGATGGGTTGGAATTGAGGCCTGGTTGGAGAGGTTTGAAAGGATGAGTGTGCAGGGGAATGTTGTGGTGTGGAGTATGGTTCATATGTTGGTTCAGGTTGGGGTAGGGTTAGTTGTTCTTGGACAGGTGAAGTTGGTTGTTGTGGAAGTGTTTGGATTTGAGTTTCTGGTTGTGATGGTGGTGTGGTGTTAACAGAAACATTCAAACTTTCAACCAAAGCATTAACAGCTATTTGTACAGGATCAGTTGCAGGTAGGATTACCTCAGAAGTCCCAAAGGACTTGACTTTCCTAGCAGGTTGCCTAGCCCTAGTAGGAACAACAACTGATGGTTGAGCAGCTAGCTTCTGCTTCTTCAGAATAGAGCCAATAGGCTGATCATCCTCTTCATTGCCCTCTTCTGCCTTAGAGCAACTTGTGGTTCATCAGCTCGTGTTTCCCTGATGACCACCCCAGTAGCAGGCTTACTAGTAGCAGCTAGACGAGTGGATTTAACTCGTTGTCCAGTGGGCTTCTTCTTCTTCATCCCTTGAGGTTCAGCTTCATTAAGCTCTATTGGCTCCTCTTTCACTTTAAACATTTCCTCCTTCTTAGCCAATTCCACCTGGATAAATGGATTAAGCTTCATATTTGTCAAGTTTACCTTGCTAAAGACAGCAGGGAACATGCCCTTTTCCTTGAGGATTGCAGCTTGTTCCTCAGGAGTCTTTGCTTCAAGCTTTGCATATATTTGGTGAGCCTTGAAGATCTTTGAAAGAAGATGGCAGAAGGGTATGGCAGATGCTTTCTCCCTATGAACAACATAATCTCTGAATCTACTGAACAAAATGTGAGGCAAGTTGATTTTAGTCTCAGTTAGGAGGTGGCATAGGCAGAACTTGTGAAGAGCAGAGAGGTTGTCTTTTCACCCAACCTTGTGCAGAACAGATTTATTCAGAATCTGACGAAGGATACGAGCTTCATCTTTCATTTCCACAGCTTTCCAAGATCGAGACCTTACTCTATCAGCTCTCATCAAAATAGATGCAATGGTTTCTTCTCCACCCAGGCCTTCTTCCCATTTCTCGGTTAAGGTTAGACCTTCTTGAATGCAATGAATAGCAGTTGCGATTGTTGCTTCAGATACCACCACTTCAGTATCCAACACAGTAGCAGAAAACTCTATCTTTGTAACCTTAGGTTTCTTCCAGAAAGCCTTGATGAGGTCTGGATACACAGAGGCCTTCTCTATGAATAAACCTTCCCACCCAGCAGCTCTGACATACTGACTAACATCAACATTGTGCTCTTTCAGAATACCAAAGTCAAAATGATGCTCTATTCCAATTTCTAGAGCATTGACATTGTAACTACCAGCAGCAGTTGAAGAGGCCATTGCTAAAGATGAAGGTTTGAAGGTATGGGGAAGTAGGGAATGCTTTCGCAAAGAGAGATCTGAGTTTCAGGGAAGTGAAAATTTTTTTAGAGGGAAGAGATAGTCTTTAAAAAGGTTTCGTAATGTGAAAGGTTTTTCTCGGAAAAAAATTTAAAAAAATTTAAATTAAGGATGTGACACCCGAGACCGACGAGGGCGGGGAGTGATCGCCTGTGCAAGAAGGCACGATCAAGGAGCAGCTCCTGGCATGCTTCTAGGCGGACGGACACATGAATGAACCGATTACACACCAGAATGAGAGGGATCCTGAGACAGTTGGGGTTTTCATGAGATAATCCTCTTTAAAAATCATATCTCAAGGCGGAAGAAAACCAACCTATGGATTGCGCATTACAAAACATGAATCACATAAAGGGCTATTTGTGTTTACCACTTGAAGCGTGCTTTCATTGTGATCACAAGTGCCACAAAGGAGAAGCACCTCTACTCAGTCCACGCGAGCAAACGGGCGACGGAGCTTTGCGTCTTGTGCTAGCTGACGGCTAAGGGAGGCAAGATTAGCAAGACCAGGTTTAGAACAAGACTAATGATCTATTTATAAGCCACATACTCATCTTGACCTAACTGCCCACTTATTGGGCCTTTTACACTACAAGTCCAATAACCTTTAAATTAATTAAATCATATTTAATTAATTAACCCGCTCCGCATTTGCTATTTGCGTGTGACCCTGTAGGCTCCCACTAAGTTGGCAATAATATTCAATATTACAATAATATCAAATATTAAATATAATATTAAATATTATAAATAATGAGTGGCATCTAGCAATGCATCATTACTACCCAATTAGCAAGAGTATCAGTGATCCGATTTTAGCTTTACCGCGACCAAAATTTACTGTGCATTAAATGTCCCTTCGTCCATATGTCTTAATTGAACTCAAGGCATAAGAGTGTAATCCTTGTTATGTTCAATTATTTATTCCTCGATCCTCGAGTAGACGTGTAATCACAAATGGGCCCAATATCACATATTGGCCCACTTTCGCGTGGCCACGTATATTTCCTGTCTCACTCTATCGAGGGACCCAAGACATTACCCCTGTTATGTAGGAGGGACGAATCCTATCTACGTCATTCACACTCCTTAACATGATTTATTGCAGACCCAATAACTACCTTTATGATCACCCTGTTACGCGTGACGTTTGATAGCATTAAAGCCTACAACTCCTTATGTAGGAATCGTAGTGACTTCAAGTCGAAGGACTACTTCACTATGTTCGCCATGAGAATATTTATGACACTTACATAAATATTATGAAGTATTCTCAAAGTGGGTTATCCAGTATAAATATTACTCCTAGTATTTGTACTTGTGTGCCGACTTGATATCACATATCCATGACCCGTGAGATGTGGTCATCAGTCTACTCACACAATAGTCTCTATGTATTATTGTCGTCCTAATTAACAATAATACTTGACTACAGATATTTAAGAATAGAGTTCTATTCTTCAATGAAGTCTTACTATTAAGTCACATACTTAACATCTCATTGAATGAACTGCCTATTCTAAGGACTTTATTATGTTATAAACTAATAACGTAATAAATTAATGCCTTATTCATATATCAAATATATGATCAGATTCATGATACAAATAATGATCTATTCAAAATAGATTGGCCACTAGGTCTTACACCAACAATCTCCCACTAGCACTAGAGCCAATCAGGCATCATTCTAACACCTATCGATCTAGTGTGAGTGTCATGCTACCACCGAGCAAGAGACTCTATTAGCGGGATATTTGGTGTTGTCATTCTGAACATCTTCATATCTCTCCTCTATCGATCATCTATCAAATGAGATGGAAGCACCTAAGTATATGTTCGAATCGTTGGTGAGATTATGTTTCCTTAGCTTATGCGATTACTCCATCATCATCGCAACGAGATCAATGGATTTCGCAAAGTTAGGAATCATTCCTAGTTCATAAATGAACTTGCCGATCCAAACGACCTTTAAATCTACATTTAAGGCAACTATATACTTGGCCTCTGTAATGAAATCTATAACTGTCTCGCACTTGGAACCTTTTCCAAGTATACAGTGCCACCATTAAGATAAAACACAAATCCAGACTACGATCTGGAATAACCTTTATCGGTTTGAAAACAACGTTGATGTAACACCTTACAACGACTTCTTCCTCACCTTCATTTGTTAAGAATATATCCTCAGTTCTTCTCAGATACTTAAGGATGTTCTTAACTACAATTCAGTGACCTTCACTGATATCAATTGGTACCTTCTTGTCATGCTCAAAGCATACAAGATAACTAGTGTAGTACATAATGTAATTTGACTAAGGCCTAACAACTTCAGTGATCTATCTCTATAGATCCTGATTCCTAACATGTAGGAAGCCTCGCCTAAGTCCTTCGTCGAGAAATAATTCCCTAACCATGTTTTCACATTTCGAAGTGTAGGGATATCATTTCCGATAAGTAGTATGTCATCTACAAACAAAACGAGAAAGATAATCTCACTCCCACTAACCTTCTTGTACACACAAGGTTCATCTTTGTTCTTGATGAATCCAAACTGTCCGACAGCTTCATCATAACGAAGATTCCAACTTCTGGAAGCTTGCTTTAATCCATAAATGGATCATTGCAACTGACATATCTTTCCAACATCCTTTGGATCGACAAAACCCTCAGATTGTGTCATGTACACATCCTCAGGAAGATTCCCGTTAAGGAATCCAGTCCCGACATCCATCTGCCATATCTCATAGTCATAGTATGCAGTAATAGCAAGTTGAATCCGAACAGATTTAAGCATCACTACTGGGGAGAAAGTTTCATCATGGTCTATACCATGAATTTGCCTGAAACCTTTCACAACCAGTCGTGCCTTAAAGGTACCCACTTTACCATCCATGGCAGTCTTCTTTTTGAAGACTCACTTGCACCCTATGGGTTTTACCCCTTAGAGTGTCTCAACCAAGGTCTATATTTGGTTTGTGTACATGGATTCCATTTCGGATCCTATGGCCTCAAGCCATTTCTCATATTCCGGTCCAATTACAGCTTTCTGGTAGGTTATAGGCTCATCTTGATCCATGAGCAGCACATCACCTTCCCAAGTCAGGAGAAATCCATATCTCTTGGGGTAGTGACGTGGCGTGTTAGACCTACGCAAGTCTTGTGTTACTTGAACCGGTGGTTGAACCACAACATCTTGCGGAGCCGGTTCTTGTTCCATGAACATTTCATAATCCTATAGTATAGGTATAGAATACTAAATTAATTTTTTTATTATCTTCATTTTAGGATAATTTCCCAAGTTCTACATTCCTCCCATTGTCTCCTTTAGAGATGTATTCCTCTCAAGGAATACTCCAATCCTAGCGACAAACACTTTGTCCACGAAGATGTTGTATAATTAATATCCTTTGGTTTCCTTAGGATATCCCACAAATATACATTTATCTGATTTGGGCATAAGTTTATCCGTCATAAGACGTTTCACATAAACCAGACATCTTCAAATCCTCATAAATGACAAATTGGGCCTTCGGCCCATCCATATCTCATATGGAGTCTTTTCAACCGCCTTAGACTGAGCATGGTTAAGAGTGAATGCAGCTGTAAGTAGAGAAAAACCCTAGAAAGAGTCATAAAGGTCTGAATGACTCATCATGGATCGTACCATGTCTAACAAGGTGTGATTCCTCCTTTCAGACATACCATTCCATTGTGGCGTTCTAGGAGGTGTGAGTTGGGATACTATCCCATACCCTCTCAAATAGTCATCAAACTCTTGGCTTAAGTATTCTCCACCACGATCTGATCGTATGGCCTTAATACCTTTGCCAAGTTGGTTCTCCACTTCATTCTTGAACTATTTGAACTTTTCAAAGGTTTCAGACTTGTTTTTCATAAGAGACACAAATCCATATCTACTGAAAAACATCAGTAAATATGACGAAGTAAGGATAACCACCTCTAGTCGACTTGTCTAGGAGCCCACATACATCGCTATGTATTAAGCCCAAAAGATCATTTGCCGTTCACCTTTCCCGATAAATGGGGGGTTAGTTATCTTCCCCAACAAGCAAGATTTGCATATATCAAACGATTCATAATCGAATGTGTCCAAGAGTCCATCCTTATGCAACTTGGAGATGCGTTTCTCACCTATATGGCCTAAACCACAATGCCAAAGGCATGTAGGGTTCAAATCACTTGGTTTGACACTTTTCGCATTTATATTATAGATAGGCATATGAGGATTAAGGACACCAAGTCAATTATCCGAAAACGTGCTAGCCTAGAAAATATCGTGTGATTGATGTTTCTACCAATAGCTGGAACATAAATAACATTTATTTAGTTCCAAAATAAGCCCTGAAGGCAAAGTCAAAAACTTCTATAGTTAATGCAACAACTTTTGTTCCATTTCCTATTCACAGGTTAACTTCGCTTTTAGTCAACGTCCTACTCCCTTTGATCCTTCACATTAATGTGAGATCCACATGCGGTATCAAATACCCATGATTTTGAAGTAAGTTGACTTCTACAACATAATGCTCGAAGAGGAAGTCATACTACCTTTCCTTTCATATACTCTTTATGGTATCTTTAGCAGTTTTCAAATGTCCGGTCAAACCGCAATGAAATCAACTGTCTTCCTTTGCAACCTTGCCTATTAGCTTCAAGACAGAAGTACTGGGCTTGAACTTGTTCTTGCCCTTGTTCTTCTCCTTGTTTAGCAGGCTTAAGAATTTCCCTTTCAAGACTATCACAATAGTCTACCCTTTCTAATGTAAAGACTCTGCTTAGAAGTTCTCAACTTCCTTGCAATATATAGTAGAGGTTTGTCAGAATCGTTCATAACGAATTTACGATAACTATTTGGCAACAATTGCAAGATCATATCACTAGCCAACATTTGGCCTAAAAGAAATCTCATTTTACCATGTTCTTAATGTACTCAATAATCTGAAGCACATGATAACTGTCTGGATTTCCTTCTGTTAGTTCGCAACTGAAAAAGGGTTTGGAAGACTTGTGGTTCTTATGCATTGCATGCTTTCAACAAAGCATCATGAGGTGCATGATCATATCACGCGCCTTCATGGCTGCAAGCATGAGGAATCCTACATCTAGGACATCAACTTGATGCTTCTCGTAAGCATCCATTTCGATCATAGTAGGAACTGGTTGCTCAAGAATCATTTACTTGAGAACTTACAGCTTTGTCTCGTACTTGAGGACAATCCTCAATTCTTGTACCAATCCAGAAATTTAATTCCGGATACCTTGTCCTTCTTAAGGACAAATCGCAGTAATAAATTATAGTGTTTTATTTCATGGTAATTCCAATTACAGAAATATGGAGAATATAAGTATCATGATAAAACATATTTAATAAGGTCTTTTATTAAATACACTCCCACTATTTTACTCAAATCGACCCTCATCATTGACTCGGAAAATCCTATTGGAAGATTTTCTAGTGAGACCAAGATCCATATTTCACCTCGTTCTGAGTCAACTTTGGTTGATCTCCCAAAACTTAGTTATTTAGGTAGGAAACTTCTTTCCAATTACATCTCATGTAACTCTTGGATCAGTTGGGTGAATAACTCTTATTCTAATTCATCTCTATGAATTATAGCCCAACTCCCTGCCTCTAGGCCCATTTCAATCCTATTGAATTCGACCCAGTTAAGTCAAGCCCAATGGTTGACAATTGGACATTACAATTATCCCATCGCATCTTACTAGTATAGAAAAATGCACTCCGCTTTGGCGGACCTACACTCATTCGATATTAGTCTTGATGAGTGTCACGCATTGGAAGGCCCTTGAACTTAATATTTCCTTTTGAGGGATTTTTATTAAAATGATCTCACCGGCATTGTATCTCATACAAGACGTCTCTCAGAATACATGCATACATGCTATCATACATTTAACAAACATATATAACATTTAAAACATACATGTATACATACATTTCATGCATCACATACAAAAATATACATCCCATACATTTCATGCATCTCATATATAAACATATAAGATAAGATATTATAGTTATGGCCTCCTAAAGTGCAAGAATTAAATAAACTAATTATTATAATTCTTTGACCCTCGAGCAAGCTTCTCAAGCTTCTCCAATGGTGTCATCATATGGTGTTGTCTCCTCCTCAACTCGAGCAATTACATTTATTTAAAATTAAATAAATAAATTAAAAAGGCACGACACGCAGGCCGTATTAAAAATAAATAAATCACGACACGCAGGCCGTATTTACCCTAAATAAATAAACACCATAAACTAAGGCCATAACCATATACCAGACATTTAAAACATTTAATAATAATAAATAATAATAACTTTTATTACTGTTATAATTATTTAATAATTTTAAAATGAAGATCATCATGAATTCAATTGCCAAAATAATTTCACATGATTAGATTTCCATATCCGATTAAAATCAAGTAATTCATTTTTAATTGATTTCAAAATCAATTCTAAATAGCAAATGATAAAGATGAATCCATAATTAACCAATTGCCTTTTCTGTAAGGATTCTGTAAGTAATGAACCTTTTAATTGCAAAAGGAATTTCAAAACCCAATGAAATTCAATTTTTAAATCAATTAAAAAATAATAACCAAGGAAGGTGATCAAATCATGTACTGGTCATTGAATTTAATTGAAGCCACACACAATACACGTACTGGCCGGTTCTATGGTTCAAGTACCAAATCATGCCACACATAATTCAAAATTCAAAATTTTCACAATTTGAATTCAATTAAAATAATATGCCCAGGTCACATTCAAAAGCATATATGTACTTGACCTTTAAATTATAGTGCGCATGTACTGTTAGAAAAAAAGGCATTCAATTGGATTTGAAACCAATTCTAACGTGAATACAAGCTTTCAAAAACACACGTCCATTCAAATGGTGTACATGTTCATATTCATTCACGCACAAAAGGATTTCAACGCCCAGTTCGACATCACGGTGAAAGTTCTTATTCACGCCAGTACGGATTAAAAAAAAAACATGTGTTCATATGTCAACATATATAAACAAAATAAACATGTGATCACAAAGAGGATAACATACATTTCAATTGAATCATATTCAAAACAATAAATCATGTTATCAAAGGCAAACAAGCACTAAGGATTCAAGGTAACTACGACCATGTCTCTGATACCACTGTTGGGGCTTTCATGAGATAATCCTCTTTAAAAATCATATCTCAAGGCAGAAGAAAACCAACCCATGGATTGCGCATTACAAAACATGATCACATAAAGGGCTATTTGTGTTTACCTCTTGAAGCGTGCTTTCACTGTGATCACAAGTGCCACAAAGGAGAAGCACCTCTACTCAGTCCACGCGAGCAAACGGGTGTCGTAGCTTTGCGTCTTGTGCTAGCTGACGGCTGTGGGAGGCAAGATGAGCAAGACCAGGTTTAGAACAAGACTAATGGTCTATTTATAAGCCACATACTCATCTTGACCTAACTGCCCACTTATTGGGCCTTGTACACTACAAGTCCAATAACCTTTAAATTAATTAAATCATATTTAATTAATTGACCCGCTCCGCATTTACTATTTGCGTGTGACCCTGTAGGCTCCCACTAAGTTGGCAATAATATTCAATATTACAATAATATCAAATATTAAATATAATATTAAATATTATAAATAATGAGTGGCATCTAGCAATACATCATTACTACACAATTAGCAAGAGTACTGGTGATCTGATTTTAGCCTTACCGTGACCAAAATTTACTGTGCAGTAAATGTCCCTTCGTCCATATGTCTTAATTGAACTCAAGGCATAAGAGTGTCATCCTTGTTATGTTCAATTATTTATTCCTCGATCCCCGAGTAGATGTGTAATCACAAATGGGCCCAGTATCACATATTGGCCCACTTTCACGTGGCCACATATATTTCACGTCTCACTCTATCGAGGGGCCCAAGACACTACCCCTGTTATGTAGGAGGGACGAATCTTATCTACGTCATTCACACTCCTCAACATGATTTATTGCAGACCCAATAACTACCTTTATGATCACCCTGTTACGCGTGACGTTTGATAGCATTAAAGCCTACAACTCCTCATGTAGGAATCGTAGTGACTTCAAGTCGAAGGACTACTTCACTATGGTCGCCATGGGAATACTTATGACACTTACATAACTATTATGAAGTATTCTCATAGTGGGTTATCCAGTATAAATATTACTCCTAGTATTTATACTTGTGTGCCGACTTGATATCACATATCCATGACCCTGAGATGTGGTCATCAGTCTACTCACACAATAGTCTCTATGTATTATTGTCGTCCTGATTAACAGTAATACTTGACTACAGATATTTAAGAATAGAGTTCTATTCTTTAATGAAGTCTCACGATTAAGTCACATACTTAACATCTCATTGAATGAACTGCCTATTCTAAGGACTTGATTATGTTATAAACTAATAACGTAATAAATTAATGCCTTATTCATATATCAAATATATGATCAGATTCATGATACAAATAATGATCTATTCAAAATAGATTGGCCACTAGGGCTTACACCAACATGTGTAGGTATGAGACTATACAGTTGATGGTGGCTTATATGAATTGATTGGTACTATCTATACCAACAAGATGCATCTTCTTTTAGGTAGCCCATCACTTAAGAACTCCACATTTAAGCGTGGTTGATTTGAAGCAATTCTGGGATGGGTGACCTCGTGGGAAGTTTTCCTAGGAAGCATATGAGTGAGGACAAAGCACCTGAAAAGACTCATGTTGGTTTGTGGGGACAGTTGTCAATCCATAAAGCAGCCAGGGATGTTACAAAAGACGTGTGAAGAGACGTGCATTAATGCTGCCACGACGTTGGTTTCTTGAAACCATAAAATGCAATTTTAAAAATGATGGAAATAACTGACTCAGCAGAGAGAATTTGAATTAAATGTCTTAGAGACATAATAAATGCAAATAATAACAAAAAGTATGGACGAGTCAGTAAAGCACAAGCAAACAGATATTGGACCGAGTATGCAATAGAAACGCATATAATAGACGGCCATGACTGGACGACATATTAATCCACACATATCATGTTAAGATGCTTTCTAATAAAGATAAATCTGTCCTCGGCTATTGGTTTAGTATAGATATCTACCCATTGATGGTCAGTATCAACAAACTGTATATCAATAACACCTTTTTGTACATAATCTCTAATAAAATGATGTTTGATCTCAATATGCTTAGGTCTTGAATGTAAGATTGGATTTTTAGTTAGATTGATTGCAACAGTGTTATCACACATAAGTGGAATACTACTTACAAACACATTTTAATCCTCCAATTAAAATTTGATCCAAAGAAGTTATGAGTAGCAACTTGCAGCTGATATGTACTCAGCTTCAGTAGTTGATAAGGCAATGGTGCTTTGTCTTTTACTTGACCACGAGACTAAATTAGCTCCAATGAAGTGACATCCTCCACTGATACTTTTTCATTCTATTCTATCTCTAGCACAGTCAGCATCACAAAAACCAACTAATTTGTAATCATCATTCTTCTTAAAACACAAACCCAGATTAGTAGTACCTTTTAAATATCTAAATATTCTTTTAACTGCTGATAGATGTAATTCTCTAGGATCAAATTGAAAACGAGTACATAAGCAAATACTGAACATAATATCAGGTCTGGACGCAGTAAGATAAAAAAGAGATCCTATCATACCTCTATATACTTTTTGATCTACCTTTTTATCTTTGTCATCTTTGTTTAATGAGACACCCCGTTGTGCCATTAATTATTTATTTAAAACTTACCCGTGTTCTTAACGTTAAACGTATATTCCGAAATACGTAAAAATTAAAAACTTAAATATAAACATACAGCGTATTAAATTTAAAACATCGTACTATATATATATATATATATATAACATACATACACACCATATGTTTATTCATCAGAGTATTTAAACACTGTCTAAAGACACAGTAGCCATAACACTTAAACTCTACCACTAGAATCCACAGCTCGTCCTCCCACATAAGGTTCATACGGAGTTCCATCCAACTCCTCAGCAACTGGTTCCTTCACAGGGTCTTCTCATACGATCACATAATAATAAAATATAACATACAAAAAATATAGGGGATATGAAACATTTCTATCATCAAAGGCGGAAAAGAATCATAGCATATAATATAATAACAGTCAAAGACACACATCACACATAACTAACAATCATCCTCAAAGTACGATATCATCCTCTATCCTTACTCTCGTGCAACTAAACCTTTATGCTAACTTGGCCATCTCTATTCCTATCACGTTACTCAGTAGTCCAGACGGTGCGATGCTAAGATCTTAGTTCCAGAAACTCAATGTGCCACTATTCCCCCATTGTAAATAGCACAATATGCAGTAGTGCCAAAATACATATGTCGTAGTGCTGCAGTAGTGCCAAAATACATATGCCGTAATGCTACAGTAGTGCCAAAATCCATATACAATAGTGCTAACATCCATATGCCGTAGTGCTAACATCCATTTGTAGTAGTGCTATAATACCTAGTATCTCTATCCTCTATAGGATACTCAGAGCAATGCGTCGTCAATGACTAAAGAGTGTATGCATCAATGCCTCTAAATGAATCTCACTGCCTCATATCCATAACAACCTAGTGCCTCAAGCTCCTATCATAGCCTCAACTCACATTCTATGTCACATCTCATCCCTTAGATAATTTAATTAATCTAGGCACCTCTAAGTCACATTCATTCTCTCACCCACATGAACATCTCCCGAACAACATATATCTTTACTTAAAAGTCAACTAAGCACATTATCAAACCAGGCAAATCATGCATAATACAATAATCATAAAATATTCAAACAACAAAATAAAACGTCACATGCAGTAGAATACCTTAACCAGCGTATCACAAACAGTCAATAATCATAAAGTCAAGCATCCTCAAATATTATAGGATTATCCTAACGTCGATAAACCTACAATCCCTAAATCATCATTGGTATTATGGAAAAGTTTCCAATGTGATTTTGGTCTTGTCGATTACTCAACCACTAGTAGGGTTTAGGTCGCCCTACACCATTATTATAAAATATACTACTTATCAATTCTGACGACAGGTTGATTCTTCCCCCACATGAGCTAACATGGAAACACGAGTCGAAGCTCCTCGTTACTAGACCACGATTATCCGTTAACCTTCAACCAACACAGCATAACAACAATTAATAAAAAAAAACTCATCTATGGACATATGGTGCTAGGTTCGGCCAACTAATCAAAATAAGGCTAGGGTTATTTTCTTAATCCAATCTTTTAGATACTAGTTTCTAGAGTATTAACTAACATGAATCAAGTGTTACTAGTTAAAAATATGAAACAAAATCCTCTAACCAAGTAGGTTAGGGTTTCGGCCATAAGGGTTAAAATAGGCTAGAAATTCCTTTTGAGTTTAAACTTTTGGATCTAGAACCTACACACCTTACATAGTTCATAGAAATCATGATCTAGTTTAAGATTGAAGAAAATTTATTTTGTTCACATAAAGCCAAATTCGGCCATGACTAGAAAATAGGGTTATGAGTTTCTTTTGATTTCAAGCTTCTAGATCTAACTACTATAGGTATTAGAGAGTTCAAATTAAGTGTCATATTTTAAAAATTGAACAAACTTCATATGCCTAAAACCATATAGGTTCGGCCTCAATAAGAAAAATAGGAAGTAAAATGATTTTTCTTACATGCTCTTAGATAATGATAGTAGAAGTCATATGAAGATCATAGAAATTGGTTTCACATTAAAATCATTTTTCTACAATTTTCTAGAATTATTTGAAGTTCTAGATCTAAGAATAAAAATTCATGAAATAGTTGATGAAAATGGAGTTTGATGGATGATTAATGAAGCTAAGATGATGAGGAACATGATCCTCACCTTGGAATGAATAAGTTTGATGAAGAAATTGAAGAAGTTTGAAGAATTTAGCAAGAGCAAAAAATGGTGTTCTTTGTGTTTTGTGAAGAAATGAACTTGAACAAGTGAAATGAAGATTTGGCTAAGTGTGTGATGAAGGAGGAGAAGACAGCCACGAAATTGAGTGAGTGAGTGAGTGAAAAATGTTTTGTTTAATGTTAAAATGAACCAAGGTTAAGTTAATTTGACATAGGTTAAGTTTAGAAAATAATATAATAACTTAACTATGGCTATAACAACCTAACTAGAGTTAATTTGTAATCTTGATTAGGTTAGATTATGTGGTGGAGAATGAAGGGAGGTGTGGCTGATTTTGGACCACATCTCATGAGCCATCCATGATTTATCGATCCAATACATTAGCGGTTCCCGGAAATCCCGTACGCAGCTCTGTCATTTACCCCATTCCGGTTTTTGAGAGGAAAATGATGAAACGAAAGAAAAATGAAATAGATATGGTTTATTGGAGGTGGCAGCACGAAATTAGAGAGATGCAGGAGGTTTACAACCATGTAAAATGAGTGGTTAAGAGTGCGTAGATGTGTCTTGTTAATAACCACAAAAGCTTGGGGGTATTTTTGTCTTTTTACCTTAAAAATATCTTAACCATCATTACTTGTCATAAATGCTAGGTGAGTCACCCCTATGACTCACCACCCTAGGTGGCAAGATGTCCCATCATCTGGGTAGTTCCATTTCCGACTCCGTCGGTTTCCCAATTAGGGTTTCCATCCGTTTTTCACCAAAATTGGCCCGAATAAAATCAAATATTTATTTTTGGACAAAACTTTGGAAAATAGATTTCCTCATGGACATAATATACAAATCTATAATTTTTCAGTTTTGAGTCAAATTAGAGTTTTCTGCCAGTATAAAATAATACTGTCAGTAAAAACGCATGCCGGTTTCCGTCTGAGTTTTAAACCCAAATTTTAACCAGAGCTTCCTAACATAGAGTAGGTTATAGATATGATTTTTTTTCCTCAAAATCATTTCCTAGGTCTCAGATAAAATATAAATAAATATATCTTTACCGTTAATACAACATATCCGAAAATCGGGCTGTTATATTCAATATGGACGTGGGATGCACTGGTGTGTTCATTGGTTTGCAGTCATCCATCTTGAACTTCTTTAAGAGTTCCTTTGTATACTTGGTTTGATGAATGTACACCTCGTCCACTATTTGTTTTACTTGAAGTCCAAGGAAGAATTTGAGTTCTCCCATCATGCTCATTTCAAATTCCTTTTGCATTAGCTTAGAAAATTCCTTACACAAAGATTCATTAGAAGCACCAAAGATTATGTCATCAACATAAATTTGCACAATTATAAAACTGGACTTGTTGGATTTTCTAAATAAGGTTGTATCAACCTTTCCTCTACTAAATCCATTGTCCATTAAGAATGAACTTAGCCTTACAAACCAAGCTCTTGGAGCTTGTTTGAGGCCATATAAAGCTTTCTTTAGCTTATATACATGTTCAGGATGAGTTTCACTTTCAAAACCCGGAGATTGCATAACATACACTTCCTCATTTATAAAGCCATTTAAAAATACACTTTTCACATCCATTTGATAAAGCATAATATTATGATATGCAACAAATGACAATAATATGCGTATTGCTTCTAATCTAGAAACTGGAGCAAATGTTTCAGTATAATCTATACCTTATTCTTGAGAATAGCCTTGAGCAACTAGTCTTGCTTTATTTCTTACAACCTTACCATTTTCATCAAGTTTGTTTTTGTAAACCCATTTGGTTCCAATCATTGATTTGTCCTTTGGCAAAGGTACAAGAGTCCAAACTTCACTTATCTCAAATTGATTGAGCTCCTCTTGCATGGCTAGAATCCAACCCTCGTCCAGTTGAGCCTCGTCTATTGTCTTTGGTTCCAACTCAGAGACAAAAGCAGAATCAGCTTGTTCTCTGAAGGTTGATCTGGTTCTTAGCCTATCACTAGGACTCCCAATGATTTGATCTTAGGGATGGTAGGTTTTGAAATGCCATGACTTTTGATAATTTTCTTGTTGAGAAGTTGTAGCTCCTGACCCATGTTGCTGTTGATCATCCACTGAATCATCAGTCTTGATATTTACTGGATTTTCTGAATCTCTAAGATCCAAATCTGCAAAAACTTCATTAAGCTCTGATAATATCTTATCAGGCTGCTTGTCATCAAGCTTAATATGTATGCATTCTTCAACTACTAAAGTTATAGAATTATAAACTCTAAAGCCTTTGGATGACTCAGAATACTCTAACAGCATTCCATTATATACTTTAGCATCAAACTTACCATGTTGATATTTAGTATTTAGTATAAAATATTTACAACCAAAAGGATGAAAATAAGATATGTTGGGTTTTCGTCCTTTCCACAATTCATAAGGAGTCTTATTCAAAATTGGTCTTATGTATATTCTGTTCTGAATGTAGCAGACAGTGTTAAGAGCTTCAGCCCAGAAGTGTCTAGGGACAGAGCTGTCATTGAGCATTGCTCTAGCCATCTCTTGAAGAGATCTGTTCTTTCTCTCTACCACACCATTTTGCTGTGGTGTTCTAGGTATTGAGAAGTTGTGACGAATACCACTTTCCTCACAGAACCTTTTAAATTGCTCATTTTCAAACTCCCCCCGATGGTCAATTCTGATTGAAGTGATACACATGCCTTTTTCATTCTGTACACGTTTGTAGAATATAGAAAAGACCTTGAATGACTTATCCTTGTGAGCTAGGAACATAAACCATGTCCATCTAGTGTAGTTGTCTACTATGACTAGACTATATTTTTATGCCACTGAAAGAAGCAGTCTTTGTTAGACCAAAGAGATCAAGGTGTAGCAACTCTAGTGGTCTATTGGTACTAACAATATTTTTGGATTCAAAAGAACCTTTAAATTGTTTTCCCTTTTGACATGCATCACAGAGAGCATCAGATTTGAACTTAAGGTTTGGTAATCCTCTCACGAGGTTATGCTTATTTAGCTTGGAAATTTATTTCAGGCTTGCATGACCTAGCCTTTTGTGCTGAATCCATCACTCATCTTCAATGGACATTAGACATGATACACTCTTATTTGAAAGGTCCTCCAAGTCAATCTTATACAGATTGTTTTGCCTTTTGGCAGTGAATAAGAGTGATCCATTAGTCTTCTTGACATTACACATGTTCTTATAAAAAGAAATAACATACCCACTATCACATAATTGACTTATGCTTAGCAAGTTGTGATTTAAACCATCAACTAACAGAACATTATCAACAGAGGAAAAATGATGTTTACCAATTTTACCTACTACAAAGATCTTTCCCTTCTGATTACCTCCAAAGGTAACCTAACCACCATCTTTATGTCTAAGGTCTTGGACTCCTATCATGTGACGTGAGCAACCACTGTCCAAGTACCAAGATGTGTGTTTCTTTCCTGTTGTTAAGCAAATCTGCAATAGGTATAATCTCGTTTTTAGGTACCCAGATTGACTTAGGTCCTTTCCTGTTAGTAGTCATTGGATGAGTATGCTTGACATTCTTGTTATGTATGCATCTAGATATGATATGACCAATTTTGCCACAAACTTTACAGTAAGTGTTGGACGAGCTGGATTTTGTTTTATGATGCTGTGTTTGAGTTTTAGAAGCTCTATGGTGTGCATGAGATTTTGATACTTTGTGAGATGCTTCATGCTTCTCTTTGTCATAACCTAGGCCAGACTTATCATGAGGTGATCTAGAGTACCTTAGTATCAAGTTTAACTTTTCTGAGCCACCTACAAACTTAGACAGGCTGTCTGTCAGATATATCACATCTTGTTTCAGTTTTGCAACTTCACAAGGGACATCAGGCTCAACTTTGAGTTTGTCAGTTAGGCTGACATTCTCTGACTCAAGCTTCTTGTTTTCATTTACAAGAGCTTGCCTTTCCATGCAGACTCTATCATACTCCTTAGTCAACTTAGAAAATATCTTTTTGAGAATTTTATATTCGTGAGACAAAATGGACGAATTGCTTAATAACTCATGAAAAGCTTCTTGAAGAGTAGACGAGTCAGAATCCATAACCTCAGCATCAGTGTATTCACTTTCTGAAGAAGTATCAGCCATGAGACAAATGTTTGCCTCTTCCTCGGTTTCATCTTCTTCTTTAGATGATGATAGATCCAGATCCTCCCAAATAGCCATTAAACCTTTCTTCTTTTTGAAGAACTTCCTTTTGTCCTTTAATTCTGGACAATCAGCTTTGAAATGACCAGGCTTTTTGCACTTGAAGCACAGAGGTGGACCTTTATCCTAGGAGTCTGACTTATCCTTGGTGAACTTTTTGTTGAACTGTTTTCTTCTGAAACAACGTTTCTTTCTCCACATGTCCATCTAGTGTAGTCATCTACTATGACTTGACCATATTTTTATTTTCCGCTAAGTAAACAGTTTGTATAATTAAGTACCTGTGAGGGATCCTACTAATAGGATACCCTAAACAGTGTTTTAGTATTGTAATGGATAAACATGGGTGTGTTTATATAATATAACGATGGTGTGTTTAACTTTCAGAAGTGTATGTGTTGTATTTAAGTTTTTAATTTCTTTATATTTTCGGGTTATGTTTAACGTTAAGTACGCGAGTAAAAGGTAAATAAATAATTAATGGCACAATGGGGCACAACGGGTGTCTCATGATACCCTTATAGTTCTAGATGAGTCATCCCGTATCCTAACGGGAATGAGGATACTTTTGTATTGTGCAGCTATTCACTAACGAGAATGGGGGAATAGTGTCATTCTTTGAATAAGCATCCTAACGGGAATGGGGGTGTGCTCATTCACTGAATGAACACCCTAATGGGAATGGGGGTGTGCACCGATGCACATATATATGGATACTCCGCTTGGACGATTGGCTTATATCCCTAATCAGATGAGGAATGGTGACAAGATTAGAGAAGGTCACGTCAGCATAAAGGTTTAGTTGCATGAGAGTAAGGGTAGATGATGATATCGTAATTTAAGGATGTATGTTATTTATGTGTGATGCTTGTATTTGACAATTATTATATTGTATGCTATGTATTCCTTTTCCGCTTATGATGATAGAACTGTTTTTTATCTCCCTACTTTATTTTGTATATGTTTATCTTATTCTATAAGAAGACTTTATGGAGGAACCAGTTGCTGAGGAATTAGATGGAACTCCGTATGAACCGGATGCGGTAGGATGAGCTATGGATTCTAGCGATCGAGTCTAGTGTTTATGGCCAGTGCGTCTTTTCAGATGTTTTACTTTACTTTGTTTACTACAGTTTGTATAAGTATGTACAGGGATCCTACTGATAGGATACACTAGTCAGTGTTTTGTACCCTGATGGATAGACTTATGTGGTGTATTTGCGTTATGTCTTTGGTGTGATGGATTATTTTCAAGAGTGTATGTGTTATAATTAAGATTTTAATATCTCTGTATTTTTGGGTTACGTTTATCATTAAGAACGCGAGTAAGTTTAAATAAATAATTAATAGCACAACGGGGCACAACGGGGTGTCTCATACACCACACCGACAACTCTCTTTCTCTAACTTTTCTCTCTTCCTCTCTCTAAACTCTCTTTTCTGTCTTCTCTCAGTTTTTCTGCCCTTTGCCTTCAGTTCTCACTCTCTGGACTTTTATTTTTGCCGATTCACGCTCCTACGCTTGAGCGTGGGAATGGCCACGCTTGAGCGTTACCACGCTTGAGCGTGGGAGGTAGGTAGCACCACCGTGCAAGCAACCAATCAGGGATTGCCATGTAAGCCATCTTGTGCCACGTGGAGTCAACACTAGAGCTGGTCTGGTTGACCTCCATGCTTGAGCACTGGAAAGGTCACGCTTGAGCATTGACCATTGACCATGAAACCTACTTTCACATTTCGTCACGTTCTGAGTCCATTCGACGTCTGGTTGATCCCAAATTTGAGATATAGGCTCATCAAGACCTAATAAACAACCTCAAACCCTAAAAAATTGTTAATCTCATTCTTAAATCCAAATTTCTTATTTCACACTCTTAAGCCTTTTTAAACGATCTACGAGAAAAATCCTAGGGTTTGCTCACGTTCAATTTTACTCCAGATGCTAGCGTACTTTCCATGCAAAGGTTCCTAAACCTTAATCAACATATTAATCATATAATCTAAGTCTTAAACCTAATCATCATACGTAAAATAGAATTACAAAAGAACAGCTGTTACAAGAAGCCTAACAATAGGTAAGGTTCTTCGATTTGCATGAACCAGTATACCCACTATATCTACAAGAATTCTGGGAAAATGCTGAAGAAAGGATGTCTCAACTCAGATCTCCATTCGGACACAATGTAATGAAAGACCCTATTCTTTCATTCTCAACATCATTCAGAAAGCAACTGGCTACCCTAGGCAAGGTGCTCCCTTTACTGATGACTGGGAAAATGAATTTGGTGAGGAAACTGTTCATCAAGTTTTGTATGGGGTATCTAACCCTAGGAATAAGGCTGCCTCCAACTCATTCCCAAAAGAAGATTTCTACATGTCCTGTTGACCAGTTGTGTCATGTCAAAAACCAGTGCTCGAGACAATGTCAACAAGATGGATAGGTTTGCCTTATTTCATCTCTTAAGTCTGATGAAGATAGATATCAATGATCTAAACTTTAAGTATATGCTGAGAATGGCAAAGCCTCAAAACAGAACCTCCTATACCTATGGGATGCTGATTACCAAATTGCTGGATATCAAAGGCATTCCCCTCACTGGGAAGATTGAGAGGACTCTCTCTCAAATGAAGCTCAGGCCACCAGGAAAGATTCCTGATTCACATGAACAGGACAAAGGCAAGAAGCCTTTAGAGGAGTCTAGAAAAGAAGAATCCGAAGAGTCTGATGACTTAGAAGCAACTGAAGTATCTGTACCTTTGGATCCCAAGGTCAGACCTAAACTTCAAGTAAATAGGAAGCTGGTCATCACAGAGGATTCTGATGATGATGATGACCAATCAATTTATAAAGTCTTGAAGAAAGAATTGGTTAAGGAGCAAGCTGCTACCCCTCAAAAGGAATTGAAAACGAAAGCTGTTGTTGCAGCTACACCAGTTAGAAGGTCTACAAGGCTAAAGATTACTAAGCCTGTGTAGGTCCCTTTACAGATAATGTCAATTGTTGTTTCACCAGTAAGGTCATCTGTGCAACACCCTCTACCCCGCATGTATATATAAGCGATAAAAATATAAGATAAATATAAAAACATGCATAATTTATTTAATAACCAAAAACAACGGGTAAATGATACCACATTGTAACAAATCTCAACGCGGAAATAACATAAGTTTTAAAACGATAACATAACAAGAAAACAAAACCCAACCCCTGATGCCACATACAGAGCATGTATAACCAATCCAGAATTAATCTTCGGATAAGCAAACTAAAACATAAAACAGGAAATCCTAACTATGAGTCACGTCTCCTCAGAGTCACTCCTTATCTGGCTGCTCGCCATCCTCTGCATAAAATATAAATGCAACAAAATACAAAACAGAGAAACGGGGAGTAAGAAACATATATATGAATATAATGGCAAGGAAGTAGTTAGCAAGACGAGCATGTATAACAACAATCATGTTATCACAACAATAGTATATAACATAAACAATCAATCTCATTATACAATATTGAATGCTATGTGATGCAATGCGACTCCACTACTCCCATTATGCGCTTGGATCCATTCTACCTCAGGAAGTCAACTTCGGAGTTACATATCCACATTGGTTAATAAGCACCAACGCTAGGGCAATCCACCAAACCTTGGGTGGACCCCTAGGATAGCCAACGCACCTTACTCTCGGATGCGCCACCACGGACGCGCACGATTCACCTAACTCTAGGATGAATCACCGCGGACGGCCAGATCGTCTTACTCTCGGACGACCTCCCCTATGTTGAACATCCCCCACTAACATCTCCGATGCGTGAATGCATGATCAACACAACACACAAACATAACCACCAGCTCCGCTTGGGCCACTAGGCTACCCAAGTTTTATCACCATCAACACCTAGACCACTTGGCTATCCAGGATTAATGTTATCTTTTCATCATTTAATCTTTTAATACCTGGCCGTTCTGCACCAGGGATTGCCACCTCGACCACTCGGCTATCGAGGACCCCTTGGCCACAAGGCTACCAAGGTACAATATCCTCTTTAGTTAACACTCTGGCCATTAAGCGCTAGAGATTACCTCCTTGACCATCATGCACCAAGGCCCCCTTGGCCACTAGGCTGCCAAGGTGCAACATCTTATCACTTGTCATTTGTCTTCATGTTCGTTTGGTGTCTTATTAGATTGTTTAAGGCGTTTGTGGTAAATACCCCTGTTTCAGCTCTGTTTTCTGTTCTAGGCAAGGAAGCATGGGCATGCTCCCCCTTCAACACAGGCATTTGTGCTGACTATTAAGCATGGCCGTGCTTATGCAGTGCGGCCATTTTGAATTTGAAAGTGGAGCATGGGCGTGCTCCTTATTAAGCACGACCGTGCTACTTGGAGCATGGCCATACTGGTCTGGGCAAAAAGGGTCAGAAACCCTTTCCCAAACCTTTTGGGGTAAAACATGGATTAAACCTATTGGCTTTTACTAAGTCTTTGAACATTAATTTCATTACTTTGGCTTGGTCTTCATGTCTTACAGAAACGGGGAATTTAGTCCTTTAATCTCAGTTTCATGTTAATTGTCCCTAAACACTCGTAGATCAATCCCTAGATTCTTTGACTAAACCTTTTTGGCATAATCCTTGCCCCTCATTACTATCATTCAGTTTTATGAACAAAGGGGAAAAATCTCCCTCAACATCATTAACAGTTTTTCAACGTTTTAACATTAACGCGTTCACAACGAACAACCAACAACCAATAACATTATAAATCATCCAATTATGCATCAATAATTCAACGTGTTATAGCAACAACATCATCATCAAATATACTAAGATAAGCATGTTAAACATTCATACCATAAACAAATAGACATATATATATTCATGTTATCACCCAATAATCATTTAGGCATTTTTATCAAACATTAGGGTCATGGGAAACCCTTCGTCTTACGCTACCCCCAAGCCTACATAGTCATACTATCCCTTCTCCCCATACCTGGTATGAAGATTTCCCTTTTACCAACGAAGCTCTAAACCAGTTCCCTCGATTGGCTCGATGAACGTCTCAAGCCTTGGCCAACACAAAAAGGTTAACCAATTAGTTCCCAATTCAAGAAAAGGAAAAGGAAACAGAAGAGGGAAGGACCATTACCTTACTATTTGGCACAAACACGTGATCTTATTCTTCCAAACACGAATGGAACACCAAGAGACGATTGGGTTCAAAGGAAAAGGAAGAGAGAGGCTTCCGTCACACTTAGGGTTGCCTAAAGTGCCAAAGAAAGGGTTTAACTCGTAACACTCGCTAGATGACGCGTATTTTATAGATTCTAACCCGAGCACGGCCGTGCTCCCTCTAAGCACGGTCGTGCTTAACTTAAGCATGGAGTCGTGCTCAAGTTAGCACGGTCAGACAAAAACACCGTCAATGAGTGCGTTGAGCATGGCCGTGCTCTCTATTCAGCACGGCCGTGCTTGTTGCCCAGACAGCCACAAAACACGTGCCTTAAGCATGGGCATGCTGATACATGAGCACGGTCGTGCTCATGAATCAGGAAGGGATTTTCATCTTAAAAACCCCACTTAGCCCTTTCTAAACATTCCTAAGCAAACTTCTAACAAACAAACATGCAACAAGCATAGAGAAGTGCTTACAACGAAAAATGGTGTGTTATAATTCCACCTCCTTTATAAGAATTTCGTCCTCGAAACTTCTGCTCACCTCGAACAAAAAGGTGTGGGTATGCCTCCATCATCTTGCTCTCAAGCTCCCATGTAGTACTTTCCTCAGTTGCCCTGCTCCAAATGACTTTAACCAAAGGAATCTCTTTGCCTCTCAGCTGATTCACTCTCCAATTTTCAACTCGAAGGGGTTGTACCTCGAATGTCATGAATGTATTTTCTAAGTTGTGACACATGGAACACATTATGAAGTTTGGACAAAAACGGTGGCAAGGCTATTTGGTAAGCAACTTCACCGACTCTTTTAAGAATTTGGTAAGGGCCGATGAATTTGGGAGTAAGTTTCTTCGCTTTCATCACTCTACCAACCCCAGTTGTTGGAGTAACTCTCAAGAATACATGATCGCCTTCCTAGAATTCGAGTGTCTTCCTCCTTTTGTCATGGTAGCTCTTTTGCCTACTCTGTGCCACCTTCATCTTTTCCTAAATCATCCTCACTTTTTCTGTGGTTTCATGCACTATCTCAGGTCCTAGCACCACATTATCACCAGGTTCATTCCAACACGAGGGTGTCCTACATCTCCTCCCATAAAGAGCTTCATAAGGTGCCATCCCAATACTAGAATGGAAGCTATTGTTGTAGCACATAAGCTCTCAACAAGTCCTCTAAGGACTGGATGGTCCTCTCAGACTGCCCATTAGTATGTGGGTGGTAAGCTGAACTTAATCTAAGCTTGGTCCCTAAAGCATCATCCAAACTATTCCAGAACCTAGAGGTAAATCTAGGGTCTCTATTTGACACTATGCTAGCGGGTACACCATGAAGCTTAACTACCTCTTTGATGTACAGCCTGGTCAACTTTTCCAAAGGGTATTTCATTTTCATAGGGATGAAATGGGCATACTTAGTCAATCTATCCATAACAATCCATATCGTATCACAACCAGCTGGAGTCCTAGGGAGTCCAGACACAAAATCCATGGAGATACTATCCCATTTTCATTCAGGTATGGGATACTCAAGGGTTACAACTTTCTTGAAGGCTTTTGGTGTTCTATCTTAGCCTTTTGGCACACTAAGCATGCATATACAAACTCAGCTACGTCCTTTTTCATCCTAGGCCACCAAAACACCTGCTTAAGTTCCTGATACATCTTGGTGGCACCTGGGTGCACACTCAAACCACTCTTATGTCCTTCCTCGAGGATCAACTTCCTAAGCTCAGGAACGTCTGGTATGCAAACTTTATCTTTGAACCTCAAAACTCCATCACTTCCTTCCTTAAAACTAAGGTCTCTACCTTAGCCGAATCCACGGCTATCCCACCTTTAGAGATGACGTGTCCTAAGAAACTCACCTCTTCGAGCCAAAACTCGCACTTAGACAACTTAGCATACAACTGCTTTTCTTTAATGGTTTGCAAGACAACCCTTAAGTGCTCCTCATGTTCCTCCTTGGTCTTGGAGTACACTAAGATGTCATCTAAGAAAACCACACAAACTTATCTAAGGGTGAAAGGTCTTGTTCATATAGTCTATGAACACAGTAGAAGCACTGGTCACACCAAAGGGCATAACCAAATACTTATAGTGACCA
Source organism: Echinosophora koreensis (assembly GCA_035048595.1). NCBI lineage: Eukaryota > Viridiplantae > Streptophyta > Magnoliopsida > Fabales > Fabaceae > Echinosophora > Echinosophora koreensis. The sequence continues at coordinate 1,632,728 of JAPCYP010000065.1, forward strand.
TAACGTGTCCTAAATGATGTCTTCGGGGTATCCTCAGACTTAACTCGAATCTAATGGTACCCTGACCTCAAATCTATCTTAGAGAAGACACAAGCACCTATCAACTGGTCTATAAGGTCATCAATCCTAGGGAGGGGATACCGATTCTTAATGGTCACTTTGTTAAGTTGCCGTTAATCGACACACAACCTTATACTGCCATCTTTCTTCTTCACCAGCAACATTGGCGCTCCCCATGGGGATACGCTAGGTCTAATGAACTGCTTCCGCATCAGGTCCTCTTTCTATTTCTTCAACTCAGCTAGCTCTAGAGGAGACATCCTATAAGGTGCTATGGATAAAGGCCCGGTGCTAGGCACTAAGTCTATGGTAAACTCCACATCTCTCTGGGGGGTAGTTTTTAAACATCCCCTGGAAACACTTCAGGAAATTCTCGCACAACAGGCACTCTTTCAACATCAGGAGGGCTCTCTACTTCCATGGAAGATAGCATCATTTACACTTAGACTTCTTCTTTCATCGAAGCCTTAACTTGGTTGGCAGAGAGAAACCTAGGATACTTAGACTCCACTAGAGTTCCAAAAACTATGGTTTTATCAAAACAATTCAAAAGGACATGGTTGGAAGATAAACAGTCCATGCCAAGAATAACATCAAAGTCCTTTAGGGGTAAGCATACAAGATCAACAATAAAATCTCTACCATCTATGGTAATAAGAATATTCTTGCATGCATGAGAAGTAAGAAGAGGTTTATTCGTGGGTGTGACAACAATCAAATCACACTCAAGAAGTGTCACAGGCAATTTAAGACGCTTAACACATTCATGTGATACGAACGAGTGAGTCGCACCCGAGGCAAACAATACAGCTAAACGAATACCATTAATGAGGCATATACCTTGGATCAAGTCTTCAGACTCGAAGGCCTTGGCTCCACTGAGACGAAAGACTCTCCTCATGGTCTTCAGTCGGTTGGCTTGAGGCTTCTGACTCTTGCTAGCACTCTGTGGTTCTGATTTTGCTACTCCGCAGTCCCAACTGATGTGGCCATACTTGCCACCCATGAAGCAGATTATGTCTGTCTCCTTGCACTGAGTAGTAAAGTGATCCCGTCCACACTTGCCACACCGAAGAGGTCTAGGAGCAGAAGAATCCCATCTCCTAGACCTGTCTGAAGAAAACTGAGGCATCTTGCCATCCCACATGAAGTCCCGGCCAGCTGGAGCAAGACACGGCTTCCACTTGTTCCCCTGATCACTTTTCTTGCCGCTCTGATTATCTGATCCCTTGGAGCCTGACTCTCTAGACTTGTAGTAAGAAACAGAGAAACGGGGAGTAAGAAACATATTTATGAATATAATGGCAAGGAAGCAGTTAGCAAGTGTGACACCCTCTACCCCGCATACATAAAGAAGCATTTAATTTAAAGATATAAGAAATAAAAATGTGCATTTATTTCATAAAATCAAACCAAGGTAAATGGTACCACATTGTAACAAGTCTCATACGCGGAAAAATAACATAGGTTTTAAAACGATAACATAACATAAACAAAACCCAACCCCTGATGTCACATACAGAGCTGGTATAACCAAATCCATAAAATATCCTCGGATACAACTGAAACAAACTAACTAATAACATAAAACTGGAAATCGTAACTACGAGTCACGACTCCTCATAGTCACTCCTCAACTGGATGCTTATCGTTCTCTGCATAAACGATACATGCAACAAAACACAAACATAGCAAAGGAGAGTGAGAAACATGAATATGAATATAATGGCAATGAAGCAGTTAGCAAGACGAACATAAAGCACACAAGCTTGTTATAACAACAACAATATAACATAACAGTAATCATCATACAATCACGTATGCTATGTAACGCAGTTCTGCTCCACTACTCCATTATGCACTTGGATCCATTCTACCTCAGGAAGTCAACGTCGGAGTTACATATCCACATTGGTCAATAAGCACCAACACCGGGAGAATTCACCTTACCATGGGTGGATCTCAAGGATAGCCGATGCAATTTACTCTCGGATGAGCCACCGCGGGGGCGCACGATTCACCTAACTCTCGGATGAATCACCACGGGCGGCCAGATCGCCTTACTCTCGGACGACCTCCCCTATGTTGAACATCCCCCACTAACATCTCTGATGCATGAATGCATGCTCAACACAGCACACAAACGCAACCACCACCTTCGCTTGGGCCATTAGGCTACCCAAGTTTTATCACCATCAACACCTCGACCACTCGGCTATCGAGGATTATTTTTATCTTTTCGTATTTATTCTTTTAAACACTCTGGTCGTTCTGCACCAGAGATTACCACCTTAACCATCAAGCATCAAGGTCCCCATGGCCACTAGGCTACCAAGGTACATCGTCATCTTTAATTAACACTCTAGCCATTAAGCACTAGAGATTACCACCTTGACCATCATGAATCAAGGCCCCGTGGCCACTAGGCTACCAAGGTACAACATCTTATCACTTGTCTCTTGTCCTCGAGTTCGTTTCAGTATGGTTCTGCGTTCTATTCAGCATAGGTGAGCACGAACGTGCTGAGCTCACAGTCAAGCACGGTCGTGCTGATTGTTGAGCACGGGTGTGCTTAAGCAGTGTGCCCTTTTTGGATATTGAACTGTACCACGGGCGTGCTCCTTGTTAAGCACGGTCGTGCTCAATAGAGCGTGACCGTACTGATCTGGGCAGAAAGGGTCAAGGACCCTTTGCCAAATCCTTGGGGCAGTTTATAGATTCAATCCTATTGGCTTTTACTAATCCATTGAACATCAAATTCATTAATCTTGGTTTAATATCCATGTCTTACAATTAAGGGGAATTAGTCATTTTATCTCAGTTTCATTTAATTGTCCGTAATCACACATAGATCAATCCCTAAGGTCTAAGACTAAACCGTTTGGCATAAACCTCACACTCATTACTATCATTCAGTCTTATGAACAAAGGGAGCAAACTCCCTTAACATTATTGACAACTTTTACTTGTTTTGACATCGTAACATTCACAACGTCAATCAATAGCCAATAATCATAATAAACTCATCATAAACATGGCATCATAACATCATCATATTCATGATAGACAACATTCATTAACAAGAACAGTCATGCCAATATCATCATAAACAGTTAAACATCAAATTACAATCAGGCATATAGGCATATCAGCATGTTATAAAGGAATAGGGTCATGGGAACCCTTCGTCTTACGCTACCCCCAAGCCTATATACTCATACTTTTCCTTCTCCCCATACCTGGTATGTGATAGGCTCCGACAAGTGTATCGGATCGAAGCAAGTAATAATAAAACGGTGAGAAACCGAGTATCGAACTCAGGGATTGGGAAACCAAGTACCACTTTACAAATTAAACAACTATTACTAAGAAAAAGATGTGAATAGATTTCAAGAAAATAAAAGAAACAATAACAGAAATCAAATATTTTTGGGTTTTTAAATATGAGAAGAGAGCTTCCAGGATCGGGACTACCGCAATGACCAATTATGAATTCTAATTGATTATACCTTTGTTAATATCTAACTCAATTGAAGGTGAATTTATCCTAATAAAGTTAACGTTCCCTCTCGAGATACAAGAACCGTGCCCAATGAAACCAACACCTACTCTCGTGATAATTGTATTTAAATTGAACCCATTAAGGTTTGTGACAATCCAATGAACCCTCGAAGGACCGCTTCTAACTCTCGTGATTTAAGTCCTAAGTTCAATTCCTATAGATCCGATACCTAAGTTCACCGCTAAGTTCGTCCTTAGAATATCTAAGACATGCAAAAAGGTGATCAATCAATTCACATGGATAAAGCACAATAAGAACCAAATCAATGAATCAAACATTAACAAAAGGGAAAGATCAAATATTCATCATAATAATATCAAAGAGCATTGCCCAATCCTAGAAACAAAAGAATTACTCAGCCATAAAATAAAGAACAAGAAGAAGAGAAGAAAACTGCATTATTCGACACTGTGTATATCCGCGGTACTGCTTGCGGTTCTCTCTGGCGCTGCACCTATTGTGTGCCCTTTGTGTGGTACTGCTTGCTGCTGTGAGGCGTTCCTGGTACGGCCTGCACCCTGCGCAACTCTCCTCGTTTGCGGTTGTCGCTGCTTCCCCTTTATATTGCAGCCCTGGGACTCTTTTTAATCCCAAATCAAATATCTATTAGATATGTTTCAATCAAAACCAAATCATGAATTGATCCTCCTTCTCGCCCTGCTAGTTTTTATTCACGTGATCATTGAATTCCCTTGGACCTTCACCTTTTTCTTTGACTTCACGTGGGACCCTTGCTAATTGCAATCAGATTTGCATTCCATGTTTCACGCTGGCCAACTATTATCCATGTATAAAAGATTGGATTACACGCATTGCTCCTAATGCTATTTCAAATGGAAATTAACATCATGTGGAGCCATGGCATTTTTGTTTCACCAACTTCAATTTGGCAAGTCAGATTTGTTTCTTCCATCTTCAATGCAATTCACTTTTTAATTTCAAGAGGCAGTAGCTTTTCTTCTACATGTAATTTTATTGATCTTTTCAATTCTTATTTCAATTAATGTGGCTTATCAAATTGAAAGCCTTCCAATTAGCATCCAATTGCCAAAATATATGACAAGTAGCTTCCCATAATATCTGGATATATTTTTCAATTATCATTCTTCTTGTCAATCTTTCCTAAAAATCAAAAATAAGAAAATCATGAGAAAATCAATTAAAATCTAATTAAATCAATTAAATGCACTAGTTGACTCTAAAATAACTAAAATAGGAAAACAAAATCTAATTTGGGTTAAATCAAGCATTCAACAAAATTTAATTGATGAAATCCACTCTAAAATATTAGCTAAAACATGATAAGCAAGCGGATTATCAGTATGAAGAATCCTCGTTAAACTGAAGACGGTCCTAAACTGGTTCCTTTGAACGGCTCAACGAACGATTCAAGCTTTGGTCAACACAACAGAAGTTAACCAATTAGTTCCCAATTCATAACAAGAAAAGGAACTAAGAAGGAAAGAACTATTACTTTTGCTGATTGGCACTAACGTGTGATTGACTCTCCCAACGAAACAAGGACACCATAAACTGGTTGGGTTCAAAGGTGAGGAATGAGAGAGGCTGCCATCACACTTAGGGTTGCCTAAAGTGCCAATTTTGAGGGTTTAACTCATAACCCTATAGACTGACCTGATCAAGGTCGTGCTCCTCGTTGAGCATGGTCATGCTCAACTTCGCGTCAGCGAGACATGTTTGCACTTGAGCACGGTTGTGCTCCCTATTGAGCACGGTTGTGCTTGTGGCTCAGGCAGCCACAAGATACATGCATCAGGAAGGGATTCTAAGCCCATAAAAATCTCACATAGCCCCAAAGACAAAACCAAAGCAAAAAAGGCATATACAAAAGCACTTATATGATATGAGACAAGATGGGGCAACTCAACTTTTCAACAAAAATGATTTGAGCCCAATGAAGATCATGGATCAAGAAGCACTACAAGGACTTGGTGGGCCTAAAACAAGAGCTAAAGCCAAGAAAGCCCAAGAAATTATCAACCAAATAGTGTCAACCTTGATGGAAATAAGCCCAAGTTCAAGTTTTAATGGAGTAGGGGCCAAAATGCTTACTTATCTCATCCAACTTGAAGACCCATGATGGGCTTGGACGTCCACCTCTTAAAAATGGCATTTTTCCAGTTTATTTCTATTAAATAAAGTGTAATAAGCTTGGCTTCATGAGGAATTTTGAATTCTAGGCTTAGTTAGAGGTATTTTTTGGTTTGCATACCACAAGTAACTCCTTTTTGAATTATTAGTCTTTTACGTGTTTTGTTAATTATGTGGGAGTTACACTTTTAACATGAGAAATAAGTGTGACTGCTACATAATGGAGAAGAGAGAGAATAATAGCTCACCATTAGTGACTGAGTTAATTTGTTAGTTAATTGAGTCATTAGTTGTTGAATTAAGTTAGTCATTAGGTGTAGGTTTTGGAATATTGAGTGAACAAGGCAAGCCAAAAGTTGGCAGCCACAAGCTCTATATGTAACACACCTTATTCATTGGAAATGATTACTTGGATGTTCATTTTGGATCAAATTCCATTTTGGTGAGAAATATTGTTTCTCCTTGGTTCTTGGTTAAGCCAACTAGTTCTTATCAAGAATCCAAGATTCTTGTGGTGAACATCATTTAGCTTATCAAACTTATAGTTTGTGGCGCCACCCCACTCCTTTCTTCTTCCATTTTTATAATTTCTTCTTCTTTTATAATGAACTTCAACATGACCCTTAACTTGGTTTTGTAAAATTCAATCATAAGATCATCTCCAAAGGCAACCCATCCTTTGGTCGTCATCAAGTGGTATCAAAGCTCAGGCTTTGGTTGAATTTTGTGTTTGTGTTCTTCATCTTTCTTTCTTCTTTCTTTTCTTCCAAAACCCAAAATAAAAATATATATATATATATATATATATATATATATATATATATTCTGTTTGTGAAGGGAAATTTCAAAATTGTGTTCTTGCTCTAACATGTTTTCAAGTGTGATTCTCTTCTTCAAAGTTTAAAAAAATATTTCGCATATTTAAAAAAAAAAATTGTGGAAGAAGGATTGAGAAAAGATAAGGGAAAAGTTCTTTGAGCATTTGGTATTCTTGAAAATATTTCCCTTCTTCTTTTGTTTCATTATTTTCCAAGCTTTTCCTTTCTAGCCTTTCCTTTTGTTTCCTTTGTTTTGATAAGTTTCTGTGAAAGTTTGTTGCTTGATTTTGGAATTTTTGTGTGGATTGTGTTTGACTCTTCTAAGGCCTAAAAGAGAACAATTGAGTGGAAAAAGGCAAGAGTGAAAAACTACATCTTGTGTGGAAAAAGCCAATTAAGTTAAATACATTTGTGTGCACAAGTGAGGGAGTGTAGTGAGGAATTTTATAATTTCTTGTTATCTTTTGATATTGTGTGTTCAAGTGATGACAGCCCATTAAGAGAGTTCGTCATTTTCTCCAAGGTCTTCAACTCTTCATGCTAGAATGGCTACTCAAATACAAAACCTTCAAAGGCAAATGGAGCAAATGAGTGCAAATTATGATAGACAGCTAGCCATCCTTCAAAACCAAGAAGATAGAATTGAAGGGGTCAAGATCAAAGTTCCTACCTTTCATGAGAAGAATGATCCCCAAGCCTATTTGAAATGGGAGATGAAGATAGAGAAAGTGTTCCATTGTAACAATTACAATGAGAGAAAGAAAGTGAAGGTAGCATCTCTTCAATTTAAGGACTATGCACTTGTTTGGTGGAATCAATTTCAAAAAGAGAGAAGAAGATATGAGGAGGAGCCTATTGAGACTTGGGCCGAGATGAGAAAAATTATGAGGAGAAGATTTGTTCCATACCAATCCCATAGAGTTCTTCCTAACAAATCAAAGAAGGAGGGTAGCACTTCAAACTCTAAGGAGGCTGTGGCTAGTGCTTATGGAAAGAAACCTTTGGAAGCCTCTCCTAGTCCCAAAAACCATGATGGAGATTCCAAAAAGTTCTCTTTTGTACACCATGATCACAAGATCAATCTTGCACCTTTGTATCCACGAGAAGTGAGTGAGGATCAACTTAGTTTGAGAGAAAGAAAAATGCAAGAGGAAAAAGAAAAAGAAAGTGAAAAGAAGAGTGATGAGCAAAAGAAAAAGGGTGAGCAAAAAGAGAGTTCTTTGGCAACAAAAAGTGAGGAGAAGAGGGTTTTGATTTCAAGGCAGTCCCAATGCATACTTTATTGCAAGAACTTTTATTTGATTGTTAATGCTTCTAATGATCTCTTTTTACCTAGTGGTGTTGAAACTCTTTTGCAGGAATTTGTAGATTTAATCCCAAAGGAAGCACTCCACGGTTTGAGAACTTACATGGGTTCCCAAAAGCTCACTTATGCACCCATTCATGTTTTACCTTTTCTTGAAAAATCTCTTCAACTTAAGTTTGATTCATACAAATGTGATTGTGAGGAACATTTTAGATGAACCACCAATATCTACTTTTGGTGAGAAGCACAATTGGCAATGCTTGGGCATTCCACTTATGAAAATGAGTTGATGCCTTTGAAATGGAATGATAAATTTTCATATGTCATGCAACATTGTCAAAGAAAGGTAAATATTGTGGTAGATGCAATTTCAAGAAGGTATAATTTGCTTACTACCTTTGACACTCAATTGTTTGACTTTAAATATCTTAAGATGATATATGTGCATGATTGGAAATTTCCTAACATATTTATTACATGTGAAGAATTCTTTAGATATGTGCTCGATCCCGGAGATTGGGATTGGGTGCATATGAAAAATGAGCGGTTTCCTTCATGGAGGAAATCCAAGCCTCAACCAAGAGAAGATGGGCTATTACAAGTGTTTGCCAAGGTCAATAAGTATGGTGTTAGTGCAATATTCAATGTGGCTGAATTGTTTCCATTTGATGTAGGTGATAAAGAATCAAATTCGAGGTCGAATTCACTTAAAGAAGGAGTGGATGATATGAGCCAAGATGGGGCAAGTCAACTTTTCAACAAGAATGATTTGAGCCCAATGAAGATCATGTATCAAGAAGCACTACAAGGACTTGGTGGGCCTAAAACAAGAGCTAAAGCCAAGAAAGCCCAAGAAGTTATAAACCAACTAGTGTCAACCTTGATGAAAATAAGCCCAAGTTCAAGTTTTAATGGAGTAGGGGGCAAAATGCTTACTTATCTCATCCAACTTGAAGACCCATGATGGGCTTGGACGTCCACCTCTTAAAATTGGCATTTTTATAGTTTATTTCTGTTAAATAAAGTGTAATAAGCTTGGCTTCATGAGGAATTTCGAATTCTAGGCTTAGTTGGAGGTATTGGTTTGCATACCACAAGTAACTCCTTTTTGAATTATTAGTCTTTTATGTGTTTTGTTAATTATGTGGGAGTTACACTTTTAATATGAGAAATAAGTGTGGCTGCTACATAATGGAGAGGAGAGAGAATAATAGCTGACCATTAGTGGCTGAGTTAATTTGTTAGTTAATTGAGTCATTGGTTGTTGAAATAAGTTAGTCATTAGGTGTTGGTTTTGGAATATTGAGTGAACAAGGCAAGCCAAAAGTTGGCAGCCACAAGCTCTATATGTAACACACCTTATTCATTGGAAATGAAAACTTGGATGTTCATTTTGCATCAAATTCCATTTTGGTGAGAAATATTGTTTCTCCTTGGTTCTTGGTTGAGCCAACTAGTTCTTATCAAGAATCCAAGATTCTTGTGGAGAACATCACTTGGCTTATCAAACTTATAGTTTGTGGCACCACCCCACTCCTTTCTTCTTCCATTTTTATAATTTCTTCTTCTTTTATAATGAACTTCAACATGACACTTAACTTGGTTTTGTAAAATTCAACCATAAGATCATCTCCAAAGGCAACCCATCCTTTGGTTGTCATCATTATATGAAAAAGGGGGTGTCACAATTCCACCCCCTTATAAAAATTTCGTCCTCGAAATTTCTACTCACCTCGAACGAAGAGATGCGGGTATGCCTCCATCATCCTGCTCTCAAGCTCCCATGTAGCACTTTCCTCAGTTACCCCGCTCAAAACGACTTTAACCAAAGGAATCTCTTTGCCTCTCAACTGCTTCACCCTTTGATCTTCAACTCGAAGGGGTTGTACCCCGAATGTCAAGTTTTCTTTTAACTGAATTGTGTCGGGTACTATCACATGGTTCGGATCATGAATGTATTTTCTAAGTTGTGACACATGGAACACATTATGAAGTTTGGACAAGAACAGTGGCAAGGCTATTCGGTAAGCAACTTCACTTACTCTTTTAAGAATTTGGTAAGGGCCGATGAATTTGGGAGTAAGTTTCTCTGCTTTCATTACTCTACCAGCCCTAGTTATTGGAGTAACTCTCAAGAATACATGATCGCCTTCCTGGAATTTGAGTGCCTTCCTCCTTTTGTCATGGTAGCTCAGTTGTCTACTCTATGCCATTTTCATCTTTTCCTGAATCATCCTCACCTTTTATGTGGTTTCTTGCACTATCTCAGGTCCTAGCACCACATTGTCACCAGGTTCATTCCAACACAAGGGTGTCCTACATCTTCTCCCATTATGAGCCTCATACGGGACCATCCTAATACTGGAATGGAAACTATTGTTGTAGGTAACTCTATCAGGGGCAAAAACTTGTCCCAACTACCAGACTGTTCTAGCCCACACGCTCTCAACAAGTCCTCTAAGGACTGGATGGTCCTCTCAGCCTGCCCATCTGTCTGTTGGTGGTAAGCTGAACTTAGCCTAATCTTTGTTCCTAAAGCCTCATGCAAAACTATTCCAAAACCTAGAGGTAAACCTCACGTCTCTATCTAACACTATGCTTGAAGGTACATCATGAAGCCTGACTATCTCTTTGATCTACAACCTGATCAACTTTTCTAAAGGGTATTCCATGTTCATAATGGGCAGACTTAGTCAATCTGTCCACAACAACCCAGATAGCCTCAAAACCTGTTGGAGTCCTAGGGAGTCCAGACACAAAATGCATGGAGATACTATCCTATTTCCATTCTAGGATACTCAAAGGTTGCAACTTTCCTGAAGGCTTTTGGTGTTCTATCTTAGCCTTTTGGCACACTAAGCAAGCATACACAAACTCAGCTATATCCTTTTTCATCCTAGGCCACCAAAACATGCGCTTAAGGTCTTGCTTCATCTTAGTGGCACTTGGGTGCACACTCAGTCCACTCCTATTTCCTTCTTCAAGGATCAACTTCCTAAGCTCTATGATATTGGGTATACAAACTCTATCTTTGAACCTCAAAACTCCATCACTTCCTTCCTTAAAACTAAGGTCTCTACCTTGAGGTAGCAACTCCCTCTGGTCTAAGAGAAACTTATCTATCTTTTGGCCTTCTCTAACCTGATCCATCAAACTATTGGTAACCTTCAACGTTCCAAGTCTAGTGCTCTTAGGGGTAACTTCCTATGCTAAACTCAGATCTCTAAATTCCTCGATCAAATCCATCTCCATAACCATCAAAGTGGAGACGTGCAATGTTTTTCTACTTAAAGCACCGGTCACTACATTAGCCTTTCCTGGGTGGTAGGTTAGATCAAACTCGTAATCCTTAAGGAACTCCATCCACCTACGTTGCCTAATATTGAGCTCTTTCTGATCAAACAAATATTTCAAACTCTTATGATTGCTAAAAACCTCAAACTTAGCTCCAAAAAGGTAATGCCTCCAAATCTTTAAGGCAAACACCACAGCTCCTAACTCTAGGTCATGGGTAGGGGAGTTCTTCTCGTGGGTTTTCAACTGCCTAGAAGCATAAGCAACTACCTTACCATCTTGCATCAATACTCCATCTAAACCTTGCTTCGAAGTATTGCAGTACACTACGAAACTACTCGGATCGGGTAAAACTAAAACTGGTGCTGACGTCAACCTATCCTTTAAGGTTTGCAAACTCTCCTCACACTTGGAGTCCCACACAAAGAGTTGTCCTTTCTTGGTGAGACGGGTTAAGGGTAAAGCTAACTTGGATAAACCTTCTATGAACCTCCTATAGTACCCTGCTAAACCCAAGAAACTCCTAATCTCGATCATTGACTTTGGCGCTTCCTAGTGGAGCGCCATCTCTACCTTAGTCGGATCAACGGCTATACCACCTTTAGAGATGACATGACCTATGAAACTCACTTCCTCTAACCAAAACTCACACTTAGGCAACTTAGCATACAACTGCTTCTCCTTAAGGGTTTGCAAGAGAACCCTCAAGTGTTCCTCATGTTCCTCTTTGGTCTTGGAGTACACTAAGATGTCATATATGAAAACCACTACAAACTTATCTAAGTAAAGGTGAAAGATCTTGTTCATGTAGTCCATGAACACAGCAGGAGCATTGGTCACACCAAAGGGCATAACCAAATCTGACCATAACGCGTCCTAAACACTGTCTTTGGGATGTCCTCAGACTTAACCCAAATTTGATGGTACCCTAACCTCAAATCTATCTTCAAGAAGACACAAGCTCCTATCAGCTGGTCCATAAGATCATCAATCCTAGGGAGGGGATACCTATTCTTAACGGTCACTTTGTTGAGTTGCCGATAGTCGATACACAACCTCATACTGCCATCCTTCTTCTTCACCAACAACACTGGCTCTCCCCATGGGGATATGCTAGGCCTAATGAACTGCTTCTACATCAGGTCCTCTATTTGTTTTTTCAACTCAGCCAGCTCTAAAGGAGACATTCTATAGGGTGCTATGGATATAGGCCCAATGCCAGGCACTAAATGTGACATCCTCTACCCCGCATGTATTCAAAAGCGATAACACAGATATAAAAGAGAGATAACACATGCAAATATATATAATATAAAAAAAGGGGCAGAGACTGCCGTATTGTAACATAACGCGGAAATAACCAAACATGTTTACAAAGGAAACATAACATAACTGATAACATAAACGAGCCCAACTTCGATGTCACACTACAGAGCTAGTATAACCAATCCGATAAAACAACTCGGATACAACTGGAAACAAACTAACAACTTCTGAAATGGAAATCCTATCTACGAGTCGCGGCTCCTCAGAGTCACTCCTCAACTGGCTGCACATCGAACTCTGCATAAACATTACATGCCATAAAACAAGAAACATAGAGATAGAGAGTAATAAACATATATATGAACATAACAGCAAGGAAATAGTTAGTAAGACGAGCATACATCAAACAAGTATGTGATAACAAACAGCAATATCATAACCTATACAATTATCATCATACAAATGTGTATGCTATGCAATGCAACTCTACTCCACTACTCCGTTAAGCATGTGGATCGAAACTATCTCAGGAAGTCAACTTCAGAGTTACATCTCCACATTGGCCAAAAAGCACCAATGCCGGGCCAGACCACCAACCATGGGTGGACCCCTAGGATAGCCGATGCACCTTATTCACGGGTGCGTCACCGCGGGGGTACTTGATCCCTCAGTCTCAGATGAATCACCGCTGATGGCCAGATCGTCTTACACGCGGATGACCTCCCCTCTATTGCATAACCTCCACTAACATCTCCAATGCGTGAATGCATGTTCAACACAAACACACAACAACATCCACCACCTCCACTTAGGCCACTAGGCTACCCAAGTTTATCACCATCAACACCTTGACCACTCGGCTATCGAGGATTATCGTTATCGTTTCATATTCATTATTAAACACTCTAGTCTTTCTTCACTAGAGATTACCACCTTGACCATCAAGCATCAAGGCCCCCTTGACCACTAGGCTACCAAGGTACATCATCATCAACTCCTTGACCATTAAGCATCAAGGCTCAACATCATTTTTTCACTTATCTTTGGTCTTCTTGTTTCGTTGGTATCTTATTAAGTCTTTTAGAGTATTTAGGGTGAAACCCCTGCTTCTGCACTATTCTGCATTCTGTTCTGCACAAGTAAGCACGGTCGTGCTCACCATTCAGTACGGTCTTGCTGAGCTTCCCAAGCAAGCACGGTCGTGCTGCCTGTTAAGCACGGGCGTGTTCAAAAGTGTGCCCTGGTTCTGGGTTTGAACAGGAGCATGGGCGTGCTCCCTATTGAGCACGGGCGTGCTCAAACGGGCGCCCTACGGTTCTGGGTAGGAGGGTCACAGACCCTTAGCCAAAAAGGATTGGGGACATCTCAGATTCAATCCTAGGGTTCTTCTAATCCATTAAACATCAACTTCATTAATCTTAACTGTTCTTCATTAATATTCACGTCTTATCGTCGTGGGGAATTAATCCTTTAATCACAGCTTCATTATTAATGTCCCTAGAATACTCACTAATTAATCCTAGGGCCTTTAACTATGATCTATGAACATAACCTTACCTCTCACACTATATTCATGTCTTATGAACAAACTGGGAAAACATCCTTTAATTCTCATTATTATCATGAACGTATTTTAACGTCTTATCATTATGTTGGTATTAACATCCTCAACAGTCAACATTCATAAAGGGTATCACATCAATAACAGTCAATAACATCATATTCATCACGGCATCATAATATTAACATATTCATAACAAACAATATCAAATAATAATAATAGTCATACTAGTATTATCATTACAACAGATAATCATCAAATAACAATTAATCATATAAACATGTTAACAAGGGAAAGGGTCATGGGTAACCCTTCATCTTATGCTACCCCCAAGCCTACATACTCATACTATTCCTTCTCCACATACCTGGTATGAAGAACAGACTCCTGATAGCAAACTGGTCGTGTTCCCTCAAGCGGCTCGACGAACGAATCAAGCCTTGGCCAACAAAAAGGTTTACCAATTAGTTCCCAATTCAACAAAAGGAAAAGGAAACAGAAGAAGGATAACCGGCTTACCTTACAAGACACTAATGTGCACGTTCCTCTCTCAAAACTAGAGCAAGAACACCAATAACTTCAAGGGGTTCGAGGGAAGGAAGAGAAAAAAGGTTTCTGCCACACTAGGATTGCCCAATGTGTCAAAATAGGGTTTAACACGATAACCCTCGTGCTACTGCCTTCTATTTATAAACTCTGAGACCCGAGCACGGTCGTGCTCCTCCTTGAGCATGACCTTGCTCAACTTAGTGCCTACGAGGCACGGTCTGCCATTGAGCGCTGGCGTGCTCCCTGTTGAGCACGGTCATGCTCAACTTAGCGTCAGGGAGACGAGCTTACCCAACGAGCACGGTCGTGCTCTCTATTGAGCACGGACGTGCTTGTGACTCTGACAGTCACAAGACACAAACCTAAGAAAGGGATTTTTCCACCAAAAACCCCCCACTTAGCCCACTCTAAACCTCCCTAACAAACAAGGCACACACAACAGCACTTACACAAAAAACGGGGTGTTACACTAAATCTATGATAAACTCCATATCTCTTTCTGGGGGTAGTTCATAAACATCCCCCGAAAACACTTTAGGAAATTCTTACACAACAGGCATGTTGTGACACCCTCTACCCTACATACGTTTAAAGCATTAAAAGATAAGATAATTAAAATAAAACATGCATCATGTATTAAAAATTTAAACCACCAACGGATAGAGAATACCACATTGTATCAAGTCTCAAATGCTGAAATAAAATGTAACGTAACATAAAAGAAAACCCAACCTCGATTTCATTACAGAGCTAGTATAAAAAATCCGGAATAAATCCTCGGATACAACTAAAAAAGCTAACTAAACAAACTACTTGAAAAACTGGAAATCCTAACTACGAGTCGCGGCTCCTTAGAGTCACTCCTCAACTAGCTGCTTGCCTCCTCTGCACAAAAGATACATGCCATACAAGAAACATAGAAATAGGGAGTAAGAAATATGTATATGAATATAATGGGAAGGAAGCAGTTAGCAAGACGAGCATACAACAAACAAGCATGCTATAACAATAACAGCAACATAACATATAACATCATCATACAAACGTGTATGCTATGCAATGCAACTCTGCGCCACTACTCCATTATGCACTTGGATCCATCTATATCAGGAAGTCAACTTCAGAGTTACATCTCTACATTGGCCAATAAGCACCAATGCCGGGGCAATCCACCAAACCTCGGATGGACCCCAAGGAGATCCGAAGCACCTTACTCTAGGATGCGGGTGTACATGATTCACTTGAATCGCCGCGGACGGCAAGATCACCATAACTCGGGTGACCTCCCCTATGTTGAACATCCTCCACTGACATCTCCGATGCGTGAATGCATGCTCAACATAACATACAAGCACAACCACCACCTCCGCTTGGGCCACTAGGCTACCCAAGTTATAACACCATCAACACCTCAACCACTCGGCTATCGAGGATTAACGTTTATATTTTCGTATTTATTTATTAAACACTCTAGTCGTTCCGCACTAGAGATTACCACCTTGACCATCAAGCATTAAGGCCCCCTTGGCCACTAGGCTACCAAGGTACCATATCATCATTAACACTCTTGCCATTAAGCACTAGACATTACCTCCTTGACCATCATGCATCAAGGCCCCCTTTGGCCACTAGGCTAACAAGGTACAACATCTTATCACTTGTCTTTGGTCTTCATGTTTCGTTGGTATTCTATTAAGTCTTTTAAAGCACTTGGGGTGAAAATCCCTGCTTCTGCACTATTCTGGTTTATGTTCTGCACAAGTGAGCACGGGCATGCTCACCCCAGCACGGGCGTGCTGAGCTCTCCAGGCAAGCATTGTCGTGCTGCCTGTTAAGCACGGGCATGCTCAAAAGCTCACCCTGTTCTGGATTTTAAAATGGAGCACGGGCATGCTCCCTATTAAGGACGGTCGTGCTCAATGGAGCGTGGCCATATTGATCTGGGCAGAAAGGTTCAGAACCCTTTGCCAAATCCTTTGGGACAATTCACATATTCAATCCTATTGGCTTTTACTAATCCATTGATCATCAATTTCATTAGTCTTGATTAATTATCCATGTCTTACAAATTAAGGGGAATTACTCCTTTAATCTCAAATCATTAATTGTTCCTAATCACTCATAAATCAATCCCTAAGGTTTGACTAAACCGTTTGCATAACCTCACTCATTACTGTCATTCAGTCTTATGAACAAGGGGAACAACCATCCCTTAGCATTATTAACAGATTTAACGTTTTAACATTAACACGTCACAACATCAACCAACAGCCAATACAATACAATATCATAATTATGATAAATCACTCCATCATGGCATCATCACATTCAACATGTTCATAACAATCAACATTCAATAACAAGATCATTCATAACAACATTAATCAACTAATAACAGTCATGCTAGTATCATCATCACAACAATTAACATCATATAACAAATAGACATAAAGGCATATAAACATGTTATCATACAATAGGGTTATGGGTAACCCTTCGTCTTACGCTACCCCCAAGCCTACATACTCATACAATTCCTTCTCCCCATACCTGGTATGAAGAATTCCTGTTAAACCGAAGACGCTCCTAGACTGGTTCCCTCAAACGGCTCGACGAATGATCCCAAGCCTTGGTTAACACAAACAGGGTTAACCCATTAGTTCCTAATTCATGAAACAGAAAAGGAAACGGGAGAGGGAAAGACCATTACCTTTGCTAATTGGCACTAGCATGTGGTTGTACTCTCTCAACTACGAACAGAACACCAAACAAGGATTGGGTTCAAAGGGGAAGAATGAGAGAGGCTACCGTCACACTTAGGATTGCCTAAAGTGCCAATTTTGAGGGTTTCACTCGTAACTCTCGCTGCTCACTGTCTATATATAGATTCTGCCTTGAGCACGACCATGCACCCCCTTAAGCATGGTCGTGCTTGACTTAGTGTCATGAGACGCGCTTGTACCTGAGCAAGGTCGTGCTCCCTATTGAGCATGGTCGTGCTTATGGCCCAGACAGCCACAAGGCACGTGCTCAAGCACGGGCGTGCTGACGCATCAGCACGGGTGTGCTCATGCATCAGGAAGGGATTTTTAACTTAAAAACCCCATTTAGCCCACTCTAAACCTCCCTAACAAACCAGGCATACACAAAAGCACTTATTTCCCATCTACTGGACTTGCCTGAAGAAAACTGGGGCTTCTTGCCATCCCGCTTGAAGTCCCGACCAGCTAGAGCGAGACGCAGCTTCCACTTATTTCCTTGATCGCTCTTCTTGTTGCTCTGACTATCTGATCCCTTGGAGGCTGACCCTCCAAACTTGTAGGCATATTCAAAGATCCTACACTTGTTCACTAAAACTGGGAAGACTCTGATCTCGTGGTAGCTGATAGCCTGCTTAATATCTGGACGCAGACCAACCTCAAAATTTATGCACTTGGAGCGGTCGTCTGTCACATACTGATATAGTGTATAGTAATGAGCGAGCTCCTCGAACTTAGGCGCGTACTCTCCCACTGACATATTGCCATGCTTCAGCGCCAAGAATTCCATCTCCTTTTTGTCGAAGATGTCTGCCGAAAAGTACTTCTCTAGAAATCTGTCCTTGAAGACATTCTAAGTAACCACAGTATCCTCAGCCTGCATGCGCTGATAACAGTTCTCCCACTAGTGCTCAGCCTCCTCCGTCAGCATGAAGGTCTCAAAGATGACCTTCTGCTGGTCGTTGCATCCCATAGCTCAGAAGATCTTCTCAATCTTCTTCATCCACAACAGGGCACCCTCAAGATCATAAGCTCCTTTGAAGGACGGCGGATTGTTCCGCTGGAACTTGTCAAGACCCTGAAACTCAGCTGGTTCCCCATTGTTGTTGACATTCTGGTTCTGGCCTATCACGTTGGCATGGAGTGCAAAAGCGTCTATGATAAACTAGTCGTTTCTGCCTCCTCTTCCTGCCATAAGTTCCTGTAAATGCCCAAAGTAGCTTGTTAATACAACGAACTTAAAGCAGGAAAAGCTAATGGCTCGTAACACTAAGCATCATTGCCCATATAAATACAAGCAATTCAAACAGGAGCATACAACAGACTCATACCATGGCTTGATAGGATGGACCTGCTCTGATACCACTAAATGTGACACCCTCTACCTCGCATACATAAAGAAGCATTTAATTTAAAAATAAAAACGTGCATTTATTTCATAAAATCAAACCAAGGTAAAAGGTACCACATTGTAACAAGTCTCAAACACGAAAAAATAACATAAGTTTTAAAACGATAACATAACATAAAAAAAACCCAACCCCTTATGTCACATACAGAGCTGGTATAACCAAATCCGGAAAATATCCTCAGATACAATTGAAACAAGCAAACTAATAACATAAAACTAGAAATCTTAAATATGAGCCGCGGCTCCTCAGAGTTACTCCTTGATCCGCTGTCGCACACGGGTCAAATGAATCAAAATTTAAAACTGTAGTACAAGGTGATAACCTTGGTCGTCTCGCAAGGATCTCTGATTCAATTAACCAAATACAAGAATCATGCAAAGTAATGAGAAAAATGGGGGATTTTCGAATTCAATTAGAAAAGAAAATAGATTGTAAAAGAGAGATGAGAATCAATATATCAAATCAATTAATCCAATGGTTTAGGGTAATTTCACTTGGACCTATCACAGATTTCAGAGGATCTAATCTCTTTTCATGATTCTATTCTTGTTTGACCATAGAATTGACCAATTAAGCATCAATTAATCCAATAAGAATTCCTACTTGATTAAGCATCACAGAATTTGATTAATTATAATAATGGAACAAGCGTCACAAAACCATAATTAATTTGAAAACCGAATTCAATCAAACCTACACTAAGCATCGTAGATCCTATCAATCCTTATTCGTAACAAATCAAAACAAGCGTTCAACATGCTTCGAATAATCTCAAATCAGATTATAATTAGATTAGAATGCAAAAATGAGTTTGAGTGATTAAGCATCAAAACACAAAAACGGAATTGCAAACATTGATCAAGAGAGATGAAGGATTAAAAGGAAAAGATATAGAATTACTAAAACGAAATTAACATTGAAAATCAAACCTCAAGGTCTTTGTAAAAATCCCTAACCAGTGAATTAATCTAAGAGTTTAGCCTTCCATGGGAGGCTTGAACGAAAATCAACTATGAAGAAGAAACTAGGAGATGTTGCCGTCACTCAAAAGATGATTTTCAAGGTCTCAAAACCACTTACTTATAATCCTAGGGTAAACTAATATGTCTGACCTAGAGAACCCAATGGGAATTAATTGGCCCATTAATGATTGATTACATGGAGATATGACAACAATAATTCCAATTCCCGCACTAATTTGGACAGCTTCGGTAATTAGCCTTTTCGACCATCACAACGTCCGAACTGGGCAGAGAGGTCAACATGAAAGTTGTAGGTATGCTTCTTAGCTTTCCAACGCCACCAAGAGCACTCAAATCTGACAAGTATAGCCCAAGTTATGGCCTGCACAAGGAAGATGGGTCAGGATGCACTAAAATCCGAAAATTAACAATGTTTAGCAATTAAGCCCAATTAAGCCCAATAATGCAAAACTCAGCCAAATCACCAATATTAAACACATATATAAATTAATTAGGCTAAGTATACAATACTAAAAGGTGACTCAAAAATGATTTATCACTCCTCAACTAGCTGCTCGTCGTTCTCTGCATAAACGACATATGCAACCAAACACAAACATAGCAAAAGGGAGTAAGAAACATGAATATGAATATAATGGCAAGGAAGCAGTTAGCAAGACGAACATACAGCACACAAGCCTGTTATAAAAATAGCAATATAACATAATAGTAATCATCATACAATCACGTATATATGCTATGCAATGCAGTTCTGCTCCACTACTCCATTATGCACTTGGATCCATTCTACCTCAAGAAGTCAACGTCGGAGTTACATATCCACATTGGCCAATAAGCACCAACGCCAGGACAATTCACCTTACTCTTGGATGCGCCACCGCGGGGGCGCACGATTCACCTAACTCTAGGATGAATCACCGCGGACGACCAGATCGCCTTACTCTTGGACGACCTCCCCTATGTTGAACATCCCCCACTAACATCACTGATGTATAAATGCATGCTCAACACAACACACAAACGCAACCACCACCTCTGCTTGGGTCACTAGGCTACCCAAGTTTTATCACCATCAACACCTTGACCACTCGGCTATCGAGGATTATCGTTATCTTTTCGTATTTATTCTTTTAAACACTCTGGTCGTTCTGCACCAGAGATTACCACCTTAACCATCAAGTATCAACCCCCCTTGGCCACTAGGCTACGAAGGTACATCGTCATCTTTAATTAACACTCTAGCCATTAAGCACTAGAGATTACCACCTTGACCATCATGCATCAAGACCCCCTTGGCCACTAGGCTACTAGGGTACAACATCTTATCACTTGTCTCTTGTCTTCGAGTTCGTTTGGTATCTTATTAAATTTTTTAAGACGTTTGGGGTGGAACACCCCTGCTTCAGCACAGTTCTGCGTTCTGTTCTGCATAGGTGAGCACGGGCGTGCTCACCCTTAGCACGGGCTGTTGACAAGTGACCTCAAACACAAGAGGGGGTGAATTGTGTGTGAATTGATTTTTGAAAACTTTTGCTAATTTAAACAACACTTAAAAACGGTTTTATCAAAGTGCTAGATTAATAATAAAACGTTATGAAATAAAGCTTAAGAAATATAAAAGCGTTACGAAAAGATAAAGAGGAAAGGGAAGAAAATGACACAATGATGTATCTTGGTTCGGCCACACAACTACCCATGTCGTTTACGTCTAGTCCCCTAGGCAGTACTACCAAGGGTTTTCAATCAACTCTAGTTTTTAAAACAGGCTAAACTAGAACCTTTACAAATCAGAGCACTCTCAACACAAATCACAGGACATACTATCCCTTGTGCAAGAGTCTCAAAAATAGTTTCGTGAGATCACACTCATTACAATGAGAAAGCACTTTTGAGTGCAGATATGAAATACAACTTGAAGTGCAAATACAGTAACATCTATATGGTGTATAGAATTCTCAAAGCAATATGGTCATGTGTATGTGCAAGAGATGAAATAGTATAAAGAAATTGATCAGAGTTTAAGCACAGAGATAGATAGTAGAGTATTGTGTAACTGAAGCAAGGCTGTCCATTCATTTATTTATAGGAAATAGGTGATGGTTCAAAAATAGGTCAAGCCTCTTAAAATTCATTTATGTCGCGTAATAATCAATTTTTGAAAAGGTATAATCGATTATTTAAAGTATTTTCAGGAAGCGTTCATTTGGACAGAATAGGCATAATCGATTATGAGTCCACTGACTTTTACATTGAAAGCTATAATATCGATTACATAATCGATTACAGCGTTTCTGTTTGAAGCTCATTGAAAGTCAGTAAGGTCATAATCGATTATTCAATTACCATAACCGATTATTCTATTTCAAAATTTGAACTGAATGACTTTAATGTCATAATTACTCATTAACACCAATTAAAGCCATTTAACCACGACCCATAATCCATTATAGGGATACCATAATCGATTATGGTGCATACTAGATTGGATTTCAAAAACTTGACAATTAAGAAAAAGATTGCCCAATTAAACTCAAATAATTGTCAGTTTTAATACTTTAAAAATCACGTTAAAAAACATTTAAACATATGATAAACCTTTTAAGCACATGTTAAATATGTGTGTGTGTGGGACCATTATTAATTTGATAACCCTACTTACCATTTACACATAATTCTAAAACATACAAATAGTAAAATTCCGATTTTACCCCTCGTGCTTGCTTGCTTTACAATTTTTCACTTTTTGCACTTTAGTCCTTCTGGACCTTTTTCTTTTGTCCATCATCAAAACATATGTACCTGTCAGGGCATATATCCACACGGGCATGCTGAGCTCACAGTCAAGCACGGTCGTGCTGACTGTTGAGCACGGGCGTGCTTAAGCAGCGCGCCCTTTCTGGATTTTGAATTGTAGCACGGGCGTGCTTATTGTTAAGCACGGTCGTGCTCAATGGAGCGTGACTGTACTGATCTGGGCTGAAAGGGTCAGGGACCCTTTACCAAATCCATGGGGCAGTTTGTAGATTCGATCCTATTGGCTTTTACTAATCCATTGAACATCAGTTTCATTAATCTTGATTTAATATCCATGTCTTACAATTAAGGGGAATTAGTCCTTTTATCTCGGTTTCATTAATTGTCCCTAATCACTCAGAGATCAATCCCTATGGTCTAAGACTAAACCGTTTGGCATAAACCTCACACTCATTACTGTCATTCAGTCTTATGAACAAGGGGAACGACCTCCCTTAAGATTATTGACAGCTTTTACTTGTTTTGACATCGTAACGTTCACAACGTCAATCAACAGCCAATAATCATAATAAACTCATCATAAACATGGCATCATAACATCATCTTATTCATGACAGACAACATTCATTGACAAGAATAGTCATGCCAATATCGTCATAAACAGTTAAACATCAAATTGCAATCAGACATATAAGCATATCAGCATGTTATAAAGGAATAGGGTCATAGGAACCCTTCGTCTTACGCTACCCCCAAGCCTACATACTCATACTATTCCTTCTCCTCATACCTGGTATGAAGAATACTCGTTAAACTGAAGACGGTCCTAAACTGGTTCCCTCGAACGGCTCGACAAATGATTCAAGCCTTGGTCAACACAACAGAAGTTAACCAATTAGTTCCCAATTCATAACAAGAAAAGGAACTAAGAAGTGAAGAACTATTACCTTTGCTAATTGGCACTAACGTGTGATTGACTCTCCCAGCGAAACAAGGACACCACAAACTGATTGGGTTCAAAGGGGAAGAATGAGAGAGGCTGCCATCATACTTAGGGTTGCCTAAAGTGCCATTTTTGAGGGATTAACTCGTAACCCTCGCTGTTAGCAATCTATATATAGAATCTGACCTGAGCACGGTCGTGCTCCTTGTTGAGCACGGCGTGCTCAACTTAGCGTCAACGAGATGCGTTTGCACTTGAGCACGGTCGTGCTTGTGGCTCAGGCAGCCACAAGATACGTGCATCAGGAAGGGATTCGAAGTCTATAAAAATTCCACTTAGCCCCAAAGACAAAACTAAAGCAAACAAGGCATACACAAAAGTATTTACATGCATCACAACAATCATGTTATCACAGCATTTGTATATAACATAAACAATCAATCTCAATATACAATAATGTATGTTATGCGATGCAGTGCTACTCCACTACTCCCACTATGCGCTTGGATCCATTCTACCTCAGGAAGTCAACTTCGGAGTTACATATCCACATTGGCTAATAAGCACCAACGCCGGGGCAATCCACCAAACCTTGGGTGGACCCCTAGGAGAGTCGATGCACCTTACTCTCGGATGCGCCACTGCGGGGGCGCACGATTCACCTAACTCTCGGATGAATCACCGCGGACGGCCAGATCATCTTGCTCTCGGACGACCTCCCCTATGTTGAACATCGCCCACTAATATCTCCGATGCGTGAATGCATGATCAATACAACACACAACCACCACCTCCGGTTGGGCCACTAGGCTACCCAAGTTTTATCACCATCAACACCTCGACCACTTGGCTATCGAGGATTAACGTCATCTTTTCATCATTTAATCTTTTAACACTCTGGCCATTCTGCACCAGAGATTACCACCTCGACCACTCGGCTATCGAGGCCCCTTGGCCACTAGGCTACAAAGGTACAATATCATCTTTAATTAACACTCTGCCCATTAAGCGCTAGAGATTACCACCTTGATCATCATGCATCAAGACCCCCTTGGCCACTAGGCTGCCAAGGTGCAACATCTTAACACTTGTCTTTTGTCTTCATGTTCGTTTCGTGTCTTATTAGATTGTTTAAGACGTTTGGGGTAACTACCCCTGTTTCAGTTCTGTTTTCTATTCTGGGCAGGGAAGCATGGGTGTGCTCCCCTTTCAGCACGGGCGTGCTGACATTTCATTCAAGCACGGTAGTGCTGACTATTAAGCATGGCCATGCTTATGCAGCACGGCCTTTTGAATTTGAAAGTGGAGCACGGGCGTGCTCCTTATTAAGCACGGTCGTGCTACCTGGAGCATGGCCGTACTGATCTGGGATGAAAGGGTCAGAAACCTTTCCCCAAACCTTTTGGGGTAAAACATGGATTAAACCTATCGGTTTTTACTAAGTCTTTGAACATTAATTTCATTACTTTGGCTTAGTCTTCATGTCTTGTAGAAACGGGGAATTTAGTCCTTTATTCTCAATTCATGTTAATTGTCCCTAAACACTTGTAGATCAATCCCTAGAGTCTTTAACTAAACATTTTTGACATAATCCTTGCCCCTCATTACTATCATTTAGTTTTATGAACAAAGGGGAAAAACCTCCCTCAACATCATTAATAGTTTTTCATTGTTTTAACATTAACGTGTTCACAACAAACAACCAACAACCAATAACATTATAAATCATCCAATCATGGCATCAATAATTCAACGTGTTATAGCAACAACATCATCATCAAATATACCAAGATAAGCATGTTAAACATTCATACCATAAACAAATAGACATATATATATTCATGTTATCACCCAATAATCATTTAGGCATTTTATCAAACATTAGGGTCATGGGAAATCCTTCGTCTTACGCTACCCCCAAACCTACAAACTCATACTATCCCTTCTCCCCATACCTGGTATGAAGATTTCCTTTTTACCAATGAAGCTCTAAACCGGTTCCCTCGATTAGCTTGATGAATGTCTCAAGCCTTGGCCAACACAAAAAGGTTAACCAATTAGTTTCCAATTCAAGAAAAGGAAAAGGAAACAGAAGGGGGAAGGACCATTACCTTACTATTTGGCACTAACATGTGATCTTATTCTTCCAAACAAGAATGGAACACCAAGAGACGATTGGGTTCAAAGGAAAAGGAAGAGAGAGGCTGCCGTAACACTTAGGGTTGCCTAAAGTGCCAAAGAGAGGGTTTAACTCATAACCCTAGCCGACTGACGCGTATTTTATAGATTCTGACCCGAGCACGGCCATGCTCCTTCTAAGCACGGTCGTGCTTAACTTAAGCACGGAGTCATGCTCAAGTTAGCACGGTCAAACAAAAAGACCGTCAATGAGTGTGTTGAGCACAGTTGTGCTCTCTATTCAGCACGGCCGTGCTTGTGGCCCAGAAGCCACAAAGCACGCACCTTAAGCACGGGCGTGCTGATACATGAGCATGGTCGTGCCCATGCATCAAGCAAACTTCTAACAAACAAACATGCAACAAGCATAGGGAAGCGCTTACAAAGAAAAACGGGGTGTTACAATCTGAGCCCTTACCACCTTCACCTGTTAACTTACCATCACCTACTACCTCTTCTTCATCTTCATCCCACACTCCTCTCCTTCATAACCAAATTACCATTGCTGAAAATCTTCTAGCTTTATCTATCAGAAATTGAAATCTAAATCTCACTCCAGATAACCCTTCACCAGAACCATAATCTTATCCCTCACCAGATTACAACTTAGAGCATCACTGATCACCCTCATCCTCTCCTTCACCACAACATCAAACACTTGTTCCTGTTACAAAAGTCTTTGAATCCATTCTTTTACCACTTTCTGGCTTGTCACCACCATCCACTCCATCACCAACATTACCTGATCCTACCATCACAAACATTACCACAATCAGGGCACCTTCTTCTACCCAACAACCAATTGATCAAATCAACCCAAACCTCCTCACCTCAGATGATCTTAAGACCATTAGCAATCTAATTGCTGAGCAAGCTGTAGCCTCTTGGAAATACAAACCATATCCATCTGCTTGTATGGGGCCAATTACTATTCTAAAAAATATGTCCTGATAGAGGATCCCCTCCCAAGAAATAGAAGCTGAATCTTAAATCCAAGAAGCCCTTTCTTTGGCTGAAAAGAAGGCATATAGCGCTTAAGTTTCCCTGTTGGTCCACATCTTTCATGAGCCACCCTGAACCAAGGATTACTCAAGATCCTGCTCATCACTGTGTATTACTCTTGGTAAAGAAGCTCAAGGCGCCTACAGACAAGGTCAGGCTCACTTCTTATCAGATTCCATGGATTGGATATCCGGATGAAGACCGAGAAAATGCAAGGCAACTCTACCCCTTCCAACCAACCCTCATTTTCACTCCATTTCAGTTTATCTTACCTTTTCGTTTTTATGAAAACCCTTTTTTCTGTTTATTCTTTCAATTTTCCGGTTTCTTTTGAAAATTTAACTTGGTTTTTCATTCGTCTATCTCCTCTTTTTTGTTCTCTCTCAAATCTTGAATTCATTTCTTTTCGAATTCCATATTTGCAACCTTTTGGATCACTACATTCAATGTTTCCTTTAACTCTCTCGCTTTTTCCTATAATCTTTGATATTTCTTTCATTTACTCTTTTAGTCTCTCGCTTCCCTGGCACTGTCTAGAACTTGTTCCATATGAACCTCCTAAGACATCTGATGCCACTTCTGAACCTAGTCCTTCAACTACATCAACACATGGAGACTTTGCTGAAATGGCATCCACCATCATTGGCATGGATCCTGTTGCCAGATCAGAAATCAGCGGTCTTCGTGACACGATGGATTATGTTGTGACCCTGCTTAAAAAGTTTCTTGACAAGCAAAATCCTTAGTTTCTATGTTTTCTTTGTGTCAGCAATGTAATAGTCAATGATGTTCTTTTTCAATAAATACTCGCCTTGTTCTGTGTTTATTGTTTATTTCCTTTTCGCTGATGACAAAGAGGGGGAGAAAAAAAGAAAAAGTTATACACACTTATTCGCATATATATATATATATATATCATAATACATCTGAATGGTATCTTATATATAAAAAATGCTCTATCTAAATCTTCTTATAATCATACCCTAAAACCTGTGTAAAGAAAGCATTAGTTTAGGGGAGCATAACTGCTTTTAAACTTTATCTTAAGCTCTTACTTTGATTATATTTAAAGTTCATTAAAATCATAAGAATATGTTTGTCATCATAAAAAAATGGGAGATTGTTAAGTCTAGGTTTATGACATCTCAAATTTTGATGAATCCAAACAAAAGAATGATTTTAAGTGAACCTCTTGAAATCCACTAATGTGTGTATTAAGTGTGCAGATAATAAAGCAAGAGCATACAAGTCTTAAAAATGCATCTGTGTTACGATGCGTCTGAAGAAAGACTCAGCTTCTACAAGCCATGAAGATGTGTCCTACTCTCTACTCTGACTGGAAGTTCTTCGCTTCACTTTTATTCGATAGCAAAGAATATTCCCTTGCATTTTCATATCGAGAAATTCAAATTCAGAAGGTAAAAGCATCAACCCGTGCTTGATATTCTTTTTGTTGCAAAAAGCAAAATGACCTTTACTCGGTCACAGACCGCGTTGCACAAATAAGGGAAGTCGCACTGGCCAAGTCTGAAAAGCAGCATACACTGCTCTGAATCAAGCTGCACTCTGATAAAGCAATGCTAACATATACGGTCAACTTGTTTTGAAGCTCTCCAATGACCATAAACATTAAACGCAAGATTAGAACGACTCTTTGGCATTAATGAATGAAGAACAAAAATTTTACTCATCTGAAGAATCCTCCTCAACGAATTTATTACTAATGAATATAAATAGAAGACTTTGAAGACCGTTGAAGACACACACCAGAATGAACTTACTCAAGCATTCAATACTCTCTTTGCATTCAAAGCTCTCTTAAGTTCTTCTTAGAAAATTTCTCTGCTCAATCATTTGTATTTATTGAGAAGTCTTTGTTGCGGTCATACCAACCTTAAATACTTATTCACTCTTTGAGTGTTACTCGGTTGACTTGCAAAGTTGTAATCTGTGAAGCTGCTGCTTCATTCAACTCCTATCTTTTGTAAAGCCTGAAGAGGCTTGCTGAAAGAATACTGGTTTGAGCCTGGAGAGGCTAGGTGTGCAAAGAATACTTGTTAGTTGACCCTGTGGAGGCTAGGTGTGCAAACAATACTCATCTATAACCTGATCAATTATAATGATAACACTTGGGAAACCAAAGACTGGACGTAGCCCAAGGTTTGGGGTTAACCAGTACAAATCTCTGTGTTGGCTCTCTTATCTCTTTCCTTAAGATTGCGTTATATTTTCTGTGCTAACTGGGTTGAAAGTGTTAAGTTTTTATATTTTCAGTTTTACTTCATATGGCTCTTTGTGTCTGATCGCTTCTTAGAAAGAAAACTTTGTGATTTTAAAAAATATAAATAAAGCACAATTCAACCCCCCTTCTCGTGTTTTATAGCTGTTCATTTCACTCTTTGCAAAAACTGATTGTTTTCTTTCTAAAAGATTTTTTCAACCAACAAACCAAAATGTGTTTTTGCAAGATATTAATTTCACAAGACTTAGAATTCAAATAACTAGGATTAACAACACTTAGATTTCAGATGGGATCAAATATCGTAAACAAATCAAATCATGCGAACTTCCCTATCATATTTCTAATTCATGCATTTAACAATAAGCATATAAAAGAGTCTATGGAAAGAGAAAATGCAAACAAATTTTTTCCTGGTTCAACTACCTACTCTGGTGACCTACATCTAGTCCCCACACGAGTTTCGTCCACTAATCAAAAAACAATTTTACAAGATTCTTTTACAAAAGCTTCACTTCTAAGTTCCTTCTACCCATATGACAGTTTTCCAAGCAATCTTGAAAACCCACAAGAGTTCCTTCTAGTCTTGCATAGTGAAGTTGACACAGGGAAGCATAAGAAGAGGGTTGAATTGTGTTTCTTAACAGTTTTTAAGAAAACCTTTTATAAAACCTTTTTGCAAGCAAGCAGTGAAGTAAACACACAATAAAAACTTTTAAAGAAGTTAACAAACTTAGAATCAAGTCCCCACAGTTAGTATAAAGAAAAACTGTAAAGAGCTAGGGATAGAAGATTCACAAAGATGTTTTATCCTAGTTCACTCTCTTCCAACCAAGAGCTACGTCCAGTCCCTTCTACTTGAAGGTTTTCTCCACTATAAACCAATAGCTTTACAAGTATTCAATACCTATTCAGGCTTACAATCACTCAAGTATTCAAGACCTCTCCAGGCACTCAAGTATTCTTTTCAGTCAAGCCTCTCCAGGCTATCTCTAACTAAAGAGATTTAAAGATTGATCTACCAGCTCATTATGTGTGAGGGTATGAAAGTTTAAGATCAAATGAAATTACAATGAAAGTATTTGAGAGAATTCTGTGCAGAGTTTTGGTACTTTTTAATATCAGAGCTTCGATTACTTCTTTACTGGGGTCGTCCAGTATTTATAGAGTTCTTTAGCTTGAGCTCTTTCTTTTTCAACGGTATTCAAAAAAAAATATCCATTTAGACATAGCATTAAATGCTAGGATCCGTTGAGTTTTGATAACTTGATATGAGATCTTCAGAAAGGCACTCTTGGTTATCAGTAGAGCAGGAAATGGTTCTGTCACTTTTCTCTTGTACTAGAAAGTAGCTTTCTGTCTTTCCTTCTTTGTACTTTATTCAACTTTATAGCAGCATGTGTGTCAGTGTACAAAGTTTTGTGTATTCGATGGTACTATGTTTCTCTTACCAAGAAATAGAGTTTCAAACTGTGACACCCTTCTACCCCGCATGTTAATATAAAACATTGACTTAAAAGAGGAAATATAAAGACATGCATTTAATGGAATAAAATAAAACTTGGATAAAAAGGTTTCACATCTCAATGAAAACAACGCGGAAATAACATAGTTTTAAAACAGTAAAACATAAACGAAACAACCAAAACATAACCCAACCCCGATGTCACATATAGAGCTGGTATAACCAAAATCCGGATACATCACGGAAACAAATTGAAATAACTAAACAAAACTAACAACTATAACTAAGCATCCTAACTAGAGTTGCGGCTCCTCAAAGTCACTCCTCCACTGGCTGCTCACCGTCCTCTGCATAAAGAGATACATGCAACAACAGAAACAGGAAAACAGGGAGTAAGAAATCATGTAAACACAACGGCATGGGAATAGGGAATAAGATGAACATACATCATATCAGGCATAGCATCAACGTCATACAACATCATTTACATAATACAAGTCAACAGTCAAAAGATGCTATGCGATGCAACACTACTCCGCTACTCCGTTATGCATGTGGATCCAACTATCTCAGGAAGTCAACTTTGGAGTTACATATCCACATTTGCCATAAAAGCACCAACGCCGGCAGTTCACCAAACCATGGGTGAACCCCTTGGATAGCCGACGTACCATAACGGGGTACGCCACCTCGGGGGCGCACGGTTCACCAAACCATGGGTGAACCACCCGAGACTTGGGCCAGATCATCATAACAGGACGACCTCCCCTATGTTGAACATCCCCCACTAATCAACTTCAACGTATGAATACGTGAGCACAACAACACACAAGTCAACCACCTCCTTTGCTTGGGCCAAAAAGCACCCAAGACTTATCACCAACATCAACGTCAACACCTTAGACCCAAACCGTGGGGTCAAGGTCCCCTTGGCCAAAAAGCACCAAGGTCCAAGTTAACAACACCTCGACCCAAAAGCATCGAGGTTACTTTGGCCAAAAAGCACCAAAGCGCAACAACGTGCGGTAACCCATTAGGTACCGACTTAACCAGCTTATTACTCTTTGTCATCTTAATTAGACTTTAATTAAGTTATCTAACTTGTTATCATTCGACTAGTGTATTATTACATCAGCTGGGCATAATTGGGGTGAAACACCCCTTTAATTCATTAGTTTCAGTTTCTGACCAGAGGGTTGAGCACGGTCGTGCTTATAACCCAACACGGTCGTGCTTAACCACGTGAGGGCGTGCTGCCCCTTTAAGTTAAGCACGGTCGTGCTTCCTATTGAGTACGGTCGTGCTCAACAGTACGGTCGTGCTCTTTGTCCTGCACGGCCGTGGTAAACAGGGCAGCCATTCTCCCAGAATGCCACTGGGAGCACGGTCGTGCTCCCTGTTCAACACGACTGTGCTCCTGTAGCAGGTCGTACTGTTCTGGGCAGATATCAAATGTGTTCTTGGAGTTAAAACTCCCTAACGCTCTCAAATCAGATCCTAGAGTCTTAACTAAAACATTCGGCATGAAACCTCACCCCTCACTAATGCGGTTCATGTCTTATGAAACATTGGGGAATTAATCCCTCAATTCCTATGTAAACTAAGAGTCCTAATTAAACCAATTAGAATCTTAATAACATATTCAACGTGTTAACAACATCAGTCAATCAACATTCAACCAATCAACATCATTAACATCGTGGCAGTAACATTCACATCATAAACAGATTCAATCAATTATACATCATTGGCATACAACAGATAAACAGTTCAATCAAACATACCAAATAGGCATTTTTAATAACCAATAACAATTATGACAATATACCAACAATAAACGGGGCTATGGGAACCCCTCATCTTACGCTACTCCCTAGCCTAGTGTATACACTATTCTTCTCCCATACCTGGTATGAAGAATCGACTGCAACACAACCGCGACAAACTGGACTCGTTCCCTCAACCGGCTCGAACAACTTCCAAGCCTTGGCCAAACAACAGGGACAATCGATCAATTTCTAGATCAACAGGGAAAGGAAACCAAGAGGGAAGGGATCATTACCTTACAAAGATTGGCACCGACTAACTAAACGCTCCTAAGGGTCTCCACGGAAGGAGTTTAGAGAAAATAGGGAACGAAAGGGTTGCGGCCGCACTGGGGAAGCCGCTAGTGCCAAAAAGGGTTCTGATGTAAACCTTGGTCACGCTTTTCTTATAAAGACTCGCACTTGAGCACGATCATGCTCACTGTTGAGCACGGGCGTGCTCAACTCAGCGTCAACGAGACGCTAACTAACAACGAGCACGGTCGTGCTCCTTAACAAGCATGGCCGTACTTGTAACTCAGAAAGTCACAAGACACAAGCCTAAGAGAAGGGATTTCTAGCCTAGAAGTCCCGCTTAGCCCTCAAGCTAAGTCTTAAGGCTTAACCAACCAAACAAGCATACAAAAGCACTTAACGAAAAAACGGGGTGTTACACAAACAACAGGGGAAAGGATATGGAAACATTCGAAATTAAATAATCAATCATTTGAAATAAATTCGATGTCTGGATGAGTGAAAAACAAATACGTCTTTGGACGTGTATTCTGATTATAGAACATGAAGTAACATGGTAGTCTATTGAAAACTCGTCTAGTACTTCTACCGAGTAGACTAGTGTAACTTAACTTTGTTTTTATCGGGTAGTCTAGTCAATTACTCGTCTAGCTTCTATCGGGTGAACTACAAGTCTTTTGACTTGTTCTTTTCCTAGAAGATTTAAAACCTTGTCTAGCGCCTCTTATACTTGATGTATTTAGGGACTCGTCTAGCGCTTACACAGATACATTTAGGAATTCGTCTAGCGCCTTTTAAACTTAGTTATTTTTAACTACTCGTCTAGCGGTAACCTTTTAGACTATATATTTACCAAATGAGTTTGTGAGCTCGTCTAGCGAGTAAACCTTGGACCCGCGATGCTTTTAAACTTTCCTAAGGAAACTTTTAGACTAGTTTCCTCATCTAGCGAAAATTAAATACAATCATGCATCCTTGAATAAACAAGTTAGTTCACAACATAACTTTGCCATACAAATTTAATCTTTTTGTTAACATCAAAACTTAAGAGATTATTTTAACCATAACCACTTTGGTTCCAACACACAACACCAAAAGTCCCTTCTACTCTTGAATCAGTCAACGAGAGAACCTTCTCTCTAATCACAACTTTTACAAACAGAAAGATTGAATACAGATTCTAAAAAATCAGATTTACAAGTTGAAGTCCTATTGAGAATTCTGCGATTTTCTCAATGCTAAGCTATCTCAAATTTTCAGTGAATGATCTCGTATTCTTAGTTCTAGATTTTTGAAAAAGTGTTTACTTATGACCTTATATAGTTATAAATCAAAATAGATCCGTTGGACACACTTTACAAGTTAGTTGAGATCAAAACAAAATTGATTTGAAAATCATGTTATCAGTCAATCGATTAGTACACAGATGTATTAAACAAAATTTCTCTTTCAGAACATGTGTACATCGATTGTTGTTCCTGTGTACATAGTAAATTCTTCTATGTTCAATCGATTATGATCTTGAATGTCCTTGATTTAAAGAATTTAAGAAACTCCTTGGTTCTGACTTTGCTTATAAACAGATGTACTAATCGATGTACATTATCAAAAATGTTTTATGATCAAGCAACTCAACTGTTAATCGATGTATAACACTTATTCATAGATGTACACACAGGTTTTCATTAAAAGTTAGTTAGTAAACTGAAAGTACATAGATGTACACATAGATGCACTGATCCATTAATTAACCTTTTTCATTCTAAGTTCATTTTGAAAACTTGTTTACTTTTGAAAATCATTTTCCTTATTCTTTTGAGAGCTTAACTAAGTTAATTTGAGAACATTCATTACATAAGCATCTAAGGATCTTCTTCCAATTGTTTGCTCATGATGCCCTTTCTTCATGATCCTCACTTTAAGTTCCATTGCATCCACTTTCCTTGCTCTAAAATACTCATTGAAAACTCAAGCTATGCAAGTAGTTAGTGAATCAATTTAAATATCAAATCATTCTCAATTTAAATATCAAATCATTCTAAGTTTATTCATTAATCAAAACACTTAGAGTCATTTATCCACAATTTGTATTATGGTTCTGATTACTTAATTGGTCTTAGAAGTTATGACATCACTAGCCTTACTAGTGATGTTAACATGATGGGGTATGCTAACACAAACCAAATTGCATCTGGCATTCACTTTAGGCTGCATGCTCGTGCTTTTATTGTTGAAGAGCAATTGCTGTAGAACAAGTTGCTCGTTTGGTGGTGAGATTGGTAGAGGAATGGGCGGAAAGCAGATAAATAAAGAAGAGAGTTGGAGCAGTGTTTTCTATTTTCTTATGAGATAATGTGACACAATAGAAAGCTTTAGATAAATCTAACGATATAGAAATAACAATTGCAATGATTACATGATATTTGTGAATTTAGGGAATTCGGATCTGTGACACCCTCTACCGCAGATACGCGTAAAGCATTAAAAATAAGATAGTTGAAAATAAAACATGCATCATTTATTGAAAATTTAAAACCAACAACGGATAGAGAACACCACATTGTATCAAACGCGGAAAAATATCCTCAGATACAATTGAAACAAAATTGAACTAACAACATGAAACTGGAAATCCTAACTACGAGTTGCGGCTCTCAGAGTCACTCCTCAACTGGCTACTCGCCGACCTCTACATAAAGATACATGCCACAAGACAAGAAAACATAGAGATAGGGAGTAAGAAACATGAATATGAATATAATGGCAAGAAAGCAGTTAGCAAGATGAGCATACATCAAACAAGCATGTTATAACAACAGCAATATAACATAATAATCAACATCATACAACATATATGCTATGCAATGCAACTCTGCTCCACTACTTCATTATGCACTTGGATCCATTCTACCTCAGGAAGTCAACTTCGGAGTTACATATCCACATTGGCCGATAAGCACCAACGCCGGGGCAATTCACCTTACCATGGGATTCACCTAACTCTCGAACAAAGAAGCCAAGTTTGTGAAGGAGCTACAAGATTTCTTGCCAATTTTCATAAACCAATAGGTGATTCTTCATCCTCACAACCTTCTAAGTATTGTTTCTTCAAATCATTTTTGATTTGAAGCTTTCTTGATCATGTTCATCTTTGTGTTCTTAACTTTGAAAATTCATAACTAATTATAGAAAAATCCCATGATGTTGAAACCAATTCCTATGTTCTTGATATCATGTATACTATCTAAATCCAAGAGCATGTAGTAATCAAAAATTTCCTTCCTAATAAACTAGCTATGGCCGAACCTAGGAGGATGGGTTTGGTAGGAGTTTTGTTCATATGTTGTCATGTATGACCATGTAGTTCATGTGACATGTATGTCTATATACTCTAATCCATGTTAGTTAATCAAAATGAAAATTCTTACTCTATGTCTCTTGATGGCCGAACCCTAGGGGGGAGAGATTTGATGGGTTTTATTCAAGGTTTTCATCCATGATCTTGGTAAACATCCTATTAGTATGTATGCTTAATAAATCCAAGTTGATTTATCAAACCAAAATCCCTAGCCCAAAAATCATGTCATGGCCGAAACTAGGTGTTGGTGAGTTAGGAATTTTTAATTATTAACCTAGTTGTTTAGTTCCTAATCTATGATCTTAGATGGTTAAGGATCATTAATCCATAACTTAATCATGATTAGGAATTTTTAGTCACAAAGACCCTTGAGGCCATGACCATGTAGGAAGGATTTTGATGGTTTTAATTGTTTGATTAGTAATGGTTTGGTTGTGGTTGTTGAAGGTTGAGTGATTGTGTTGTTGTACGTGAAACCGGATCGGCGACAAAGTTCTAATCGGAAGTTACGTTCTTCGAGAGGTAAGGGGAGAATACCTGAGGAGTTTTTCCTATAATCATGTGTTATCAAGTGTTGTCTATAATTATTTATCTGTTGGTGTTTGTTTAATTCTGTTTGAGTTCTGTTATTTTGATCTGTGTTAGTTGTTTGCATTTAATTGTTTATCTGCAATTATATTATTATGCTGTGATGCATGATCTGTTTGGAAATATTTCTGTGATGATGTTGTTGGTTGTTGTTTGAAATGCCTGACAGTGGTCAGTGCTCAATTAAATTAATTGGATAAAAGCTTGAATAAGCTGCATAAAATTATATTCAATGTTTTATGGGAAATGTTGGAATATAATGTTTATGTAAAATATTATTTGGGAAAAATAAGGAATTTTCGAAAATATCATTATTTTAATGATTTACCGCTGTAAAAGTGAACTATGAGTCATAGTGAGGGCGAAACCGTGAAATTATTTTTGTACTGCTAATTTTTACGTAAGAAATTCCGTAATATTATAAAAACTTATTTTATGAAATTAATGGTGGAAAATAATTTAATTATGATTTTAGAAAATTGTTTGAGTGGAAAAAGCTAAGTTTTGGCTTAAATGGCTTTAAAAGTGCTAATCGACGGCAATTTGGAAAAGTATTGACGGCAAGTATTTCTAAAGCGACAGTACGTATTTTAAACAAGTTTGAGCCTCAAGTGACCCTCCTTTCTGAAAACTGAATTTTTAGTAACCGATGATGTTATAAAGGAATTTTCAATTAGAAATGATTTTCTATAAATGAATTTGGATTCAACGAGGTTATTCCGTCAACTTAGATAAGTTGCGGAGATTTTGTTTTGCATTGTGCTTCACAAACAAAAGACGGTGTTCACGTTGAAAAATAAACCTAGTATCCGAGACGTCGTGATACCAGTGTTCTATAATAAAACACGAAGATCTTTGATCCGTGTGACGGTGAGAATTTTAAGACGTTGAAAATGTTGACACGATGAGAATTTTAAGACGTTGAAGACGGTGAATAGTCGTAAGCCATTTTGAGCTTCG
Organism: Echinosophora koreensis; assembly: GCA_035048595.1. Lineage (NCBI taxonomy): Eukaryota > Viridiplantae > Streptophyta > Magnoliopsida > Fabales > Fabaceae > Echinosophora > Echinosophora koreensis. Next base: position 1,669,957 of record JAPCYP010000065.1, read on the forward strand.
ACAAGAATATAATGAACGAAAATAAAATGACGAGGACAAAATGTTTTACATTTGTATTTACGGCAGACGTGCCTGACGTTGTTTAACGTGAGACCTTAATGGAAAAGGTATCATGTGACGGTGTATCATTATACTTGAATGTATAATGAGACGATGTATGTGTATCATTATGCTTGAATGGATAATGAGACGATGTATATATCATTGTACTTGGATGGACAATGAGACGATGTATTATCATTGTGCTTAAATAGACAATGAGACGATGTATATGTATCATTGTGCTTGAGTTGCCAATGAGACGATGTACATATCATTATGCTTAAATGGACAATGAGACGATATATTATTGTTGTGCTTAGCTAGCCAATGAGACGATGTATCGAGTTTGATCAACTCATTTTGAAGACGTTGGGATCTTCGGAGATTAGGTGTGAATGTTAGACGATGAATGTTGAAGTGTCATGCATATTTTTAAAATGACGATGATCGGGTATGAGACCCAGTGATAAACTATTTGTTTAGTTATGAGAATCTTATGTTGTTGTGGTTATGTGCTACTTGAATATGTGGTGCATGTGATTATCGTTATAAACTCATATATTGGCATCTCACCCTTACAAATACATCAGGTTTCTTCTGGTATTGCTGTTGTACATTGGTACACTAGTGCAGATGGAGCTGAGAAGTTTCCCTAAGTCTTTCGGGACTTAGTTTTAGATACTTGAAGAGGTATTTTGATTGTGGGAACGGCAGCGGAGTCTTCCCGATAAATGTCTTGTAGAGTGACCAGCTTAGGAATCTTAGTTGGGTGGTGTGTCGAAATGGTCAGTAACTTTGGTGTTAAACTTTAGTCTTAGGTTTAATTTTCTGTTTTGGAAATTGAAACTTAATGATTAAAAGTTGTATGCCTTGGCGGCTTTATTCTGAATATGATTATCGCTTTGTGTGGTGATGTACAATATGAGTTTACTGTAAACAAAAATTTTTACACCCGAATGTTCTGGCTTGAAATTAATAAATGTTCCGAAAGCAACCAGCAATTACTAATTTATTTTCCGCTTTTTGGGTAACTATGTGATGACCCCAGGTTAGGGTGTCGCAACGCGCGCAGTCTTTCTCCACGTCAAGCAGCGGCTCACGACTGGTTGGACCAACCCAGGAGGTGGCGGCGCACGGCCGAGTGGCGGTGAAGGGTGGTTGTGCGTTGTTGAGTGAAGTGAAGGTGAAGGAAGATGAAATGAAGAGGAAAAGAGATGAAGTGAGGAGGAAGACGAAGAGAAAAAAAGAAAAAGAAGAAGTGTGGGGAGGACTTGCGCGTACGAGTGAGAGAGAAATAGGAGAAAATTTCATTTTTCTTTTCTTTTAGTTAGTAGTAGGTAAAAATGTGTGGTGGAAATTGAGTGTAGAAAAATAAATAATATTGATCCTTGGATCTAAAAAATAATGAGTGACAAATATATAATTTCAAAATTCAAAATAGGGTAAAGATTGATAGTTGAATTTATCTACCAAGAAAATCAATGATCCAAAATTAATCTCAGATTAATTTTAAACCAACATATTTTCAAATCTAAAATTAAAAAGAGTAAAATATGAAAATAATTTCTTTCAATCCTATCATGTGAAATAATTTTCTAAACAATTATTAATAGTGACAATAACATAATATTGTTGTCTAGTAAATGTGTATACACTGAAATAAAGCAGTGCCAACGCACTCAATAAAATAATTTTGAATGAGTAAATAAAATTACTCAAATCAAATCCCTTAAAATAAATTAAAATAAATATCCAGAAAATTAATCAATCCAAATAAAAAAATAATATAAACAGATATGTTTATTGATGTTGAAAAACAGTAAAAACCGGGGTGTTACAGGGATCGAAGAAGAAGAACGAGAAGGTCCCCATCAATGATTGTCCTATTCCCTATGGAGCTCCCAATTCGTTTTCGGCGTCAAAGCTCCAAGGGATCCTTCGACCGTGACGGAAACGGCACTCGGTGAAGATGAGACCCTCTGTGATAACGCCATCGGGGTCGAAGCAGAAGAGGCAACAATAAGGTCCTCTTCCGTGATTGACCATGTCCTTGTGGAAACCCAAGGTCGTTCTCTACGACAAAGGTCCAAGGAATCCATGGCGGCCATGGTGGCGAGGAAGGGACTCGTGACGGACACCACAGCAGCGGAACTGAAAGTCGCCATAAACATGGCAGTGATGGCAAGGTTACAGAACCAAGTATGGTTGGAGCCAAGATCATCGGAGCCACACGCAGAGAACCCGAAGTTCAGGATTGGAGAAGGGTGAGACTGAGAGAGTGCTCGCAGTGGTGGATTCCGGTGCCCACATAACCCATGTTGACGATGAAGGTCTTACTCCTCTGATGTACACCACACAGTGTTGTTCTGCCTTTGTCCTCAACAGTCTTCTCTTCGGTGTTGTCAGTTGTAGTGATGGAGGACTTGTCCATTACAGCATAGTGATGTTCAACAATGGGGGTGGGAGGTATTGGAGGCTCGGATACTGTAGCAACAGTGAATTAGTCTGGTTGTGGCGATGGGGATGATGAATCTTGAAGTTGGCTTGTGGGGAGTGGATTTGCATCAGGATGGGATTGATGTAGAATCTGGGATTTTAGGTTTAGGGATTTGAAGGTATTGAGAAAGGATTCATGATTAAGTTTTTCTGAAATGATGAAGTCCCTAATTGATTTACTGTAGTCATTAATTGATTTAGTGAGGGCATTGATGGATTCTAGGAGTTTGGTGTAGTTTGATTTTTCTGAACGGGAATGGTGATGCATTTTTTTTTTGTTGATGAATGAGGTTGAGTTGCAAGATGAAAGCACCAATGATAGGAAGTAGAATTTAGAGAGGAGAGATAGGAAGAGAAATTTAGGGAGAGAAATTGAATCCCCTTATTAAGGGGAAAGCCTCGGGGGAGGGATAGATTTCTGATCAAATTTCTTCTTCTTTTTCTCATTCCATTCATTCCAGTATATATAACAACTTGGATACAATATTACTTCCTAATAATAAAGGGTAAGGAACACCTGGACACAAATCCTAACTAACTACTCATTCTAGAATATTCCTAACATAAGTAATTGTGTGCCCTTTATTTAGACATATTCTTGATAGTGGGCTGGTTCCTTTTGGGCATGGCACTGAGGCCCATATCTTGTCTTGTATCACTATATTGTTACAAATTATTCCCGTGCGTTGCACGGGTTTAGTTACCAGCATATGTATATATATATATATATTCCAGTAAATTAATATTATTTTGTTTGTGATGTCAATCATCTATAAAACAATGTACAGGATAAAAAATTGACCTGTGACTCAAGAAATATTATCATGTGCTATCCTACCTATCATGTGCTCCAATTTGAATCAAACACATCATTAATGTTACCAAGTTGATGAATATTATGTTGTTTTTTGTTTAATAATGTTTTATATATTATTTTTAAAAATTAAAAAAATATTATTTAACTATTTCGGTTCAATCACAATTAGATCATTAATCCTTGAACCAATGTCTTCATCAGTTAAATGACCAATCGGGTTTTAGGCTTTTAGCAATATTCAAAAATCAAGTGGACCATTTTCTTTTCCTATACCTACTACAAATCACGTTCGTTTCCACTTTCGACCTAAAGAGTCAACAATTTTTTCTTCATTACCTGACGCGTAATATACGACACGACCTATCCCCTCCCCTTGTCGTTTCGCTTGCGCGCTCTCACTCCTCCACTCACCTCATTGAGAGCTAAGCTATCACTCAATATCAAAATATCCTTAGATCTACATATTCTTGAAGTCAAACAAGTTTGTTATGCTCTCTGTTTTGGTCGAAAATGGAGAGGTATTTGAAGGATTTTGTATTGGAGAATAAGAATCGTGACATCGAAGCTTTGAGTAGATGGAGATCAGCCGTCCGATTGGTCAAGAACCCTCGGAGAAGGTTCCGCAATGTTGCAGATATACTCAAACGCGCCCAAGCGGAAGAGAAGAAGCAGAAAATACAGGTTTTTAATTTCTCACTTTCATCCATGGCTTCATGCTATTTCATTTTATTTTATTTGCCGTCTTTTATTCTGATGTTGAACATGCTATGTTGAACATCTGACCATAGAGAAAAATGTAAATGGGAAAAAAGAAGAAGGGAAAGGTAACGAGAAAAGATGAACAGAATGGATAGTTGAAAAAGTGAAATCTGCTTTTGTTGAAAACGCATCGAACACTAGCAAATATTCCATGATCATCACTAGCAAATCAAATGGTGCACCAATAACGTTAATTAATTTTTATTTTACATTTTTATTTTTTCTAACTGAATAAGAGAATTTATATGAAGAATTATCGAAAATATAATTTTTGTTTTAAAGGAATTGATTTTGTAAAAATCTGAAAAAAAAATTGATTTGTATTTGATAACAATGTTTCAAAATTAGTTTAAAAGAAATGATTTGTCTTTGGATGATAAAATAAAATTATTTTTTATGTGTAAATATAAAGAATTTTGTAGGTCCCATATCCAGAATCAATTCTATTCAACGGAGAAGCCAGAAACTCTTGCTTTCATTAAAATCAATTCTTACTCTACTAAAATCAATTATTTTCAATTGATTTTTTCACCCAAACACATCCATTACTGTTGTAGCAACCTGGGTTTGAGCGTCAAATGCCATTTTGCGTTACTTGGGCGAAAGTTACGTTTTTCTCCATAATAAATAAATGGATGTCTGCAATTTGCCGTTATGGTGTCCAATTTCCACGTTCCCGGGGCCCGCTACTGCCTACTATCGGAAGGAACCGGATCCTCTCCATTTGTAGAAGAAATGGAGAGTTCCAGTCCAATTAATATCAGTCATACACATGGCAATCCATGAAATTAATGGTTGAAATTTATTTTCATTTATTTTATTATTTAATTAAATCAGAAATTAAAATTAGTATAAGATGGTTGAATTTAGCGAATTTTATTCTCTTCTAAAATGTGGACAAAAATAAATTTCATTCATTTAAAATCACACTCACTATAAAAAAAGTTTAGAAATCAAAATAATAAGTTGATATATTTTTAAAGATTAAAAATATAGCTAAGTTTGAACCTATATATATATATATATATATTATAGAATTTAATTGTTATGGATCGTCTATGTAATCGCAATATCAACCAATAATGAATTAATACATTAATACATTATTTAAAATGTTTTAGACTCTCAATCAATCATAAATTTTGTATCATTAAAATTGTTTTACCTTTATCATAACTATTAAAGTCACATATAGGATGACTTGTAATTGTTTGATAAACTTGAGGATTTAATGTATATGCACTGATAGTATAAGAAAGTTTTACACAATCATCTAATCATATCCTACCACATAGGTATTTGTGAAGATGTTTTATGAACTAATATAATAAAGTGACATAATGGTGTAATGTGATTGGACGTCCGTGTAAAATTTTTTTACACTGTCAGTGTATATTTATTAAACTCTACACTTTATATATATATATATATGTGTGTGTGTGTGAGTGAGAGGAGCAAATCATAGTCATTAGATCATATCATACATGGTCAAGATTAAAATAAAAAAGTCAAATGTGACTTTTTTAAGTTGGCATGCGACTTTTTAATCTTTTAACTAACTTTTAATCTTGACTATTCATGGTTGGATCTAATGGTTATAATTTGCTCATCTCACTCTCACATAAATGAAGCCCTCTCACTTGACATGCTCCTTATATATATATATATATATATATATATATATATATAGTGACGGACCCAGAAATTTTGACTAATGGAGGCAAGATCATATATTATAAATATTTTTATAAAAAAAATATATAAATGCATAAGCGATAAAATAATGATGTCATTACCATTAAGCTAGAAATTGGAGATTACAAACATTATATCATTTTATACCCATAAAATTGAAGATACTTTAACTTCTATAAATTATAATTGCTCTTTGCATATCTTCATATTTGAGATTGTTGTATATTTTTTCATTTTCAAGGCTATAAAAAATATTTTTTATATGTACATAATCAAGTTGTACTAAAAAAATTAAAGATGTTATGTAAAGTATGGTTGCATAACAATGAGGGCAACTTTTTTTGTGTTATTTAGAGTGGGGTCGGAGAACATTGGGGGCAAAATTTTTTTTATCTAATATTTAATAGCATAAAAAAAAATACTTAGTTGGGGCAGCTGCCCCAAACATGCTCAACCTAGGTCCATCCCTATATATATATATATATATATAAATTTAGGTACTAGATGCATGTGATGTTGTAAAAACAATTGCAATAAAATGTGTATAACAGTTGTTTCATGTCATTTTTTTGATGATTTGTTACAAATATCCTTTTTTTTTTTTTTATTGAAATATAGCATCGCAAGCATATGTAGAAGTCACCGTCCTTGTCTTTGTTGCGGGATCTTGTTGGTACATTGTAATTGTAGTATGGGACTGGAGGAGTTTGTAAATTGGTATGCTATTTTTGTGGGTAAAATAAAATATCTTAGTTAATGGTTAATTTCTAAAATATTCATTATTATTAGCACATTAACGTGCCGGTCAATTTATAGGGCGTTTAAAATGAATTATAATTATAGAAAATGAATTATACTGATAATTAATTGTAATTATTTTAAGATTTTTTTTTAACAAAAATTATTGTAAGAAGTTGAGAAACGTTTTCAATAATAGTGCATAAACGAATTATAATTATTATATAGTAAAAACTAATTGAAGAGCAAGAAGTATTTCAATAATAAAATGGTTCCTGTTTTAACTTTTAATATCCTTTTAAATAAGTGCTCTTAATTATAAATGATTTCAAATTAATCTTTGCCGTTAAATAAAAGTTATAATATTATTAAGGTTTATCGTACATGCCTGAAAGAAGTTGACATCTCTTTTTGTAGCTGAGGTGATAAGTCAATTTTTATTAGAAACATAAAATAACATTCCCGGTGTTATAATTTTTCCTAATAACATTGATTCATTTGAAGATATTTATAATTAGGATGCCTTATTTTCAAGAAAATTGAATATAAGGACCAACTTAAAATCGACGTAGACTAAAATTGTATATATTTATTTTGATAGAGACTAAAATTATATTTTAACCTGTTATAAAATCAAATTTTTTTATCAGTTTTTTTATTTTAATTAAACGTAGTGATGACGGCAATCGATGAAACTTCCTGGAATTTTCTGTGGCTTGTCGTGGCCCAAATGAGAATAAAACAATTAACAGATATGGTTTAACAATGACAAAATTTTTGAGAGAGCATCTCCCAATATGAGATAAGGTTGGGGCACCCGTACCCTCTACCTGTCTTTTAACAGGGCTGTTATTTGGACAATCCAAATACCGGACAACCTTGACAACTCGGTACTGTAGATCTATTGTAGCCTTTTTTTTTTTTTTTTTTTTCAAATTTTGACTTTTTTTTTAAATAATAAAAATTTTATTTTCTCACAAAGACCCATTAACCAGATATTTATACATACTTAACAAAAAAATTTATTTCTCAACAAAACCCATTAACAAGATAATGAACCGAATTCATCAGATATTTGTACCCGATTAATCAGATATTTGCACATACTTAACCAAAAAATTTATTTCTCAAAAAAACCCATTAACCAGATAATGAACCGAATTCACCAGATATTTGTACCTGATTAACCAGATATTTGCACATACTTAACCAAAATTTTATTTCTCAACAAAACTCATTAACCAGATAATGAACCGAATTCACCAGATATTTGTACCTGATTAACCAGATATTTGCACATACTTAACTACAAATTTTATTTCTCAAAAAAACCCATTAACCAGATAATGAATCGAATTCACCAGATATTTGTACCTGATTACCCAGATATTTGCACATACTTAACCAAAAATGTTAATACTTAAAAAAAATGCTAGTACAAAAAAAAATGCAAATTATTAATTTTTTTTTAATTTCGAAATTTGAAAAAAAGAAAGAAAAAAAAAGTGATCAGTCAGTGTAGTGTTACAGTGCCACACAGTAGCGCTATACTGTTCAACTATACGGGTTGTCCCGTATAGTTGTCAAATGTGGTTGTCTAAAAAACATTTCTGGTCTTTTAATGAATAATATTATTAACATCGACATTTTTTTTTTTGGATTGGATATGAATGTGATATTTACATCCATTGATCTATCAAATTTTAACTATATTTGATGGAGTTCATATTTTCATATTCAACGATGGAGGAGAGTTAGGTGAAGAAGTAAATATTAACTATATCACGGACTACACTACTGGAATATCAGGGTTTAGTTTTGATTTTTATCGGTACGAGTAATCACACATCACAGAATTAAAATTTGCTGTTTGTACATTGAATATACTGAATTAGAGCTGAACCAAGAACGCTATCTATCTATCTATAAAACAAAGGAAGTTTAAAGATAACATTCTTTATGCCAACAATACATGTTATATAAAAATAATTTAATCATTCGATCACGGGAATATGAAACAATGGAAATTTTGTATTTGACTTGAGTCTGAGACACCTGTGAATATTTGTTTTTATTTAATTACTTTTGGTATACTTTGGGTTTGATCTTGAACTAGTAGGAGAAGAGGATTCAATTTTAACATGGATTTTACGACATATTTTTGGACTTGAGGTGCTACAGGATATCGTACCCTGACCTATGATAAGGATGTGGCTGCCTATGGCCTAAGGGTTTGGGTTTTGATCTTCCAGAACTTCTACCAGATGCAATGACGTTATTCACTATACCAAATTTTTCATATATATATATATATATATTGTAAATTTGTCATTTCTAGTTTGACCGTTTTATCTTTCTTAACAGCATCATCTAAGGAAAATTCGAGTCGCTGTGTATGTTCAGAGAGCAGCAGAACATTTTACCAATGGTATGGTGCTTAAAATTATAATTATTTTAAAACCATTCACTTTCTGTTTATCTGCTTTGTTAGTTCATCTAGTTTTCTTCTGCAGTTGTTGGTCCAGTTGAATACAAGCCATCAGAAAAGACGAGAGAAGCTGGTTTTGGTATTGATCCAGATGATATTGCATCCCTTGTTAGTGGCCATGAGTACAAGAACTTAAAAAATGTTGGTGGAACTGAAGGAATTGCAAGGAAACTCTCAGTCTCAGTGGATGAAGGTGTCAGTCAAGACAGTATACATAGCAGGCAACAGATTTATGGAGTCAACCGTTATACAGAGAAACCTTCTAAATCCTTCCTGATGTTTGTTTGGGAAGCATTTCATGACTTAACACTTATTATTCTCATGGTTTGTGCTGTAGTTTCTATAATTGTAGGGATTGCCACTGAAGGATGGCCAAAGGGGGTTTATGATGGTCTTGGAATCATACTAAGTATATTCTTGGTAGTCACTGTAACTGCTATCAGTGACTATCAACAATCACTGCAGTTCAGAGATTTGGACAGAGAGAAGAAAAAGATCTTTGTTCAGGTCACCAGGAATGGGAAAAGACAGAAGATCTCAATTTATGATCTGGTAGTGGGAGATATTGTACATTTATCAACTGGTGATCAAGTTCCAGCTGATGGGATTTATATATCGGGATACTCGTTGCTAATTGATGAATCAAGTTTGTCTGGTGAGAGCGAACCAGTAGATGTTGATGAACAAAGACCTTTTCTTCTTTCAGGAACCAAAGTACAAGATGGTCAGGGGAAGATGATAGTTACAACTGTTGGCATGAGGACTGAATGGGGGAAAGTTGATGGAAACTCTAAGTGAGGGAGGAGAGGATGAGACTCCACTGCAGGTGAAATTGGAGGGAGTTGCTACAATTATTGGTAAAATTGGTTTGGCTTTTGCTGTGCTTACATTTTTGGTGTTGACAGTAAGGTTTCTGGTTGAAAAGGCAACTCATGGTGAGTTTACTAGTTGGTCTTCAAATGATGCAATGAAGCTGTTGGATTACTTTGCTATTGCTGTGACCATAATAGTTGTTGCAATTCCTGAAGGATTACCACTGGCTGTGACACTTAGTCTTGCTTTTGCTATGAAAAAATTAATGAATGATAAGGCACTTGTGAGGCATCTTTCTGCATGCGAGACGATGGGTTCGGCTAGTTGCATTTGCACAGATAAGACAGGAACATTGACCACTAACCATATGGTGGTTAATAAAATTTGGATATGTGAAAAGGCCATGGAGATTAAAGGTAATGAGAGTGCAGACAAACTGAAAACAGAGATATCTGAAGAAGTTCTAAGCATCCTTTTCCAGGCTATATTTCAAAATACTTCTTCAGAAGTAGTCAAAGATAAAGATGGAAATAACACAATATTGGGAACACCAACAGAATCAGCATTGTTGGAATTTGGCTTGCTCTCAGGTGGTGATTTTGATGCCCAGCGTAGAGCCTATAAGATACTTAAGATTGAGCCTTTCAATTCAGTCCGAAAGAAGATGTCTGTGCTTGTGGGTCTTCCTGATGGAGGGGTTCGAGCTTTCTGCAAAGGTGCTTCAGAAATAATATTAAAAATGTGTGACAAAATTCTTGATTGTAATGGAAATTCTGTTGATCTTCCTGAAGAGCAGGCAAAGAAGGTCTCCGATGTTATAAATGAGTTTGCCTGTGAAGCTTTGAGAACTCTTTGTTTGGCTGTCAAAGATGTAAATGAAACCCAAGGGAAAACCAAGTTCCCTGATAATGGCTATACTCTCATAGCCATTGTGGGAATCAAGGATCCTGTTCGCCCTGGGGTTAAGGATGCAGTTCAAACTTGTTTAGCAGCTGGAATAACTGTCCGCATGGTCACTGGTGATAACATAAATACAGCAAGGGCTATAGCTAGAGAATGTGGTATACTTACTGAGGATGGTATAGCCATTGAAGGACCAGAATTTCGTAATTTGTCTCCAGAGCAAATGAAGGATACCATACCAAGAATTCAGGTTGTGAAATCTTTGTAAGTTCTGTGACTTTCAATTCTCCTTTGAGGTGTCTTTCTTATGTGCTTAATATGGTTTCAGGTAATGGCAAGATCCTTACCGCTTGACAAACATACCTTAGTAACTCACTTGAGGAATATGTTTGGTGAGGTTGTAGCTGTTACTGGTGATGGAACCAATGATGCTCCAGCACTGCATGAGGCAGACATTGGGCTTGCCATGGGAATAGCTGGAACCGAGGTTTGTGTCTATAAATTGTTTACTACGATGAATCTGATGGTCTTGGTAGCATCCACTGGACTGTTTTCTGTATAGTTGCTATGCATTTTGTTTAAGGCATGAAATGTTATCTTCTGTTCTAGTCACACTATATATTTCCCAATTCTTTATTATTTTCCTTTCGCTCTTGTCCCTCCTCCCCTCTTCTGTTTAGAGGGGCAGAGGTAGGCAGGCTTTATCCTCAAATTAGTAGATGAGAATGACCGTTAAACTAGTTGTTATTATCTCTATTCAGGAATCAGTATGGAAAACTAAAACTGCAGCCGTTTGTCATCTGTCATACTTTCTCTTCAATCGATAAACATTATGCCTTGGACATGAACTCCTTTTTAAACCCTTTGTTTGTACCTTCTAAATTTTTCCACTTGGTTGTAATGTGCTATTTATTTGATGATCCATTTATTCCCGTGCTCATGCAACGGTATATTGGATGTTGGGTATGTCTTGTCATATCCCCCCTCTTGTTTGTTATAAAGGTCTATGATCAGGTATGGAGAGGGTGACAGGATGCAAAGTGGCCTGGCTGGGTTTTGATTCAACCAAGCAGTTCCCAAAAGAATCTGTGCCATGTGAACTAAGGCTCATTGGCATCACTTATCATATTCTTTTAGACTTGTTAAACTTGTTTTGGTATATTTTTGTATTAATCCCTGTTCGATGTTATCAAATTCTGATTCTATTTTTCTTTCTTTTGAAATTATACCTTCTACAGGTTGCCAAAGAAAATGCGGATGTCATTATAATGGATGATAACTTCGCCACTATTGTCAATGTGGCCAAATGGGGACGGGCAATATACATAAACATTCAAAAATTTGTGCAGTTTCAGTTAACAGTTAATGTTGTTGCTCTGGTTATTAACTTTGTTTCTGCTTGCATCACTGGTTTGTTGATTTATAGAAGTTTTTTTTTTTTCATTGAAGTGTTGTTGAATATGTTTCAAGGAACGGCAATGATAGTTTTTTTTCTTTATTTTCAGGATCTGCTCCACTTACTGCTGTTCAGTTGCTTTGGGTGAACTTGATTATGGACACTCTTGGTGCATTGGCCCTGGCTACTGAGCCTCCTAATGATGGACTTATGAAAAGAAAACCGGTTGGAAGGAGCGCAAGTTTTATCACCAAACCCATGTGGAGGAATATCTATGGTCAAAGTTTATATCAACTAATTGTCCTTGCAATTCTCAATTTTGATGGGAAGAGGTTACTGAGAATTAGTGGTTCAGATGCAACTGAAGTACTCAACACTTTAATATTCAACTCCTTTGTATTTTGCCAGGTAAAGTATCGCATGCACCCTCAAAAACACCAAAATTTGTTTATTGTAATAGGTGAATAAATGATTATACTCCTAAAAGAAACCACATGATGTTTTAATCCATATATATTATAAAAATTTGCAGAAGTGAGTCTAATTAAAAGGTTCTGAAATTTTACAGAATAATGTTTCATATCAAATTCATTTTACTGTGACTTATAGATTGAAGAATTTTAACATGTTCATACCTTTTCTGTTAGCCTCTATGATCCCTCAAATTTGCCTTCAAGTAATGTGGTAATCATGTATAAATGATGTAGTTCCATTGCGTTCTGCTTATTTAGTTTGTTGGCTCCCCTGTCTGTCTTTTTGGCAGGTATTCAATGAGATAAACAGCCGAGAAATTGAAAAGATAAACATATTCAGAGGCATGTTTGACAGCAAGATATTTTTTATGGTAATTTTCTCCACAGTGGCATTTCAAGTAATCATAGTTGAGTTCCTGGGAGCCTTTGCCAGCACTGTGCCTCTAAACTGGCAATTTTGGTTGCTAAGTGTGTTAATTGGAGCAATTAGCATGCCTATATCTGCTATCCTCAAGTGCATTCCAGTTGAAAGAGATCCTATAAAGCACCATGATGGTTATGAGGCACTGCCCTCTGGTCCCGAGCTGGCATAAAATATGCGAAGAGTATGGTTTTTTTTTTTTTTTTTTGGTCGAACAAATATGTGAATGGTATGGTTTTCCCCTTCCTTCTGTTTCCTGTTTCTTCTGTGCAACGTGGATGAAATTTTTGCCTGTGTGCCATGAATATTTCTTTTCTTTTCTTTATGATGTCTTTGGGGAAACCTATTCTCACGAAAATAGTGGACATACACTAATTTCTAACAAAATATTTTGGAATTAAAAGGTTCTTGTTTTAGGCAATACCTTCTGAAGCTTGTGTGTATTGGTAGTCATTTCTTCATTATATCGCAAATATGTCAATTGGCAAATTATGGATGCAGATTCCATGAATACTTGGGATGAAGATCTTCTATCTCATTTTCCTGCCACATTTTTTATCCCCTACCAATTATAATTTGTCACTTAATAAAATAAAATCTTAATTTATTAATACTTATATATATTCTTAATTTTTTTTGGTTGGGAATATCGAGATACCCTTTTTTGGGACAGTAAATTTTTATCCGAATACTTGTTATGAGAATACAGTTTCATTTACAATAAATATGATATGGAATTCCGTCCTCCTTCCGTGGCTTTCTTGCGATCATACTCATCATCTACATCTAGATTGACCATAAAGCAGGTTGCCCTAGGACCATAATATCCATGCCCCAGAGGCTCAAAAGCTTATTTTTCATGGCCATGTATCCAACGTTCTTACCCAGCAATTTAACTATCCCAAGAAAAATCAATTGAGTCAGCTGCTAAAATTAAGTAAGCGGCAACGACTTAGAATTTGAAAAGAAAAAACACAATTTAGTTAATTTTTTTTGGGAAAATTACATGGACCACCTATATAATTTATGTTATTATTACATTAAGCTCTTGAGATTTATGTTGAAGATTTACTTAATTACACTCGACACCCTCTTATTTTAGAAATTACACCAATCTCTATTAAGGTTTACACTACACTTTCCCTTTGAAATTTATGTTGTCATTGCACATATCCCTTGAGATTTATGTTATCATTATACTTAACACTCCTTACATCATAAACATAAAGATTAGTATTTTATTTAAAACAAAGTGTGTATAATTAAATTAAATCTCAGGGTCAGCATAATTTCCCTATTTTTTTTAATACAAAATTAATCTCTCCAAAAATTAAACATCGTTAAAATCATCCTTGTGTTGCCCACCTAATAAGTATCCAAAGGACCAATTTAGTGACATTTTTATAACATCGAAGGGTTAATTTGGTGAAAAAAAATGTAAGCAAAAACTAATTGGTAATCTTTGGAGAACCAATTTGAAGGTTTACTCTGCTTTCAAATTTACATACTCCCACTGGTCCTATATATGAGGCAAAACCCTAAAATATACCGACCAAGAAAATGTATTGAAATAAGCTATTTGTAATTAATATTCATATAAATTTACAAATTTAACCCTTCAATAATTAATGAACAAACCTACTTGTATTGAAAGTTACACTGTCTCGTAAATATAAACCCTATTATAAATAAGGGTAAAATTGGAAATGAGCATTTAATATTTGTCAAAATACATGCATGTCTCTTATATTTTGGACCAAAAAAAAGTAGCCATTTGTCTCTTATAATAAGGACCGGAGGGAGTAATTTAAAACATAATAAATTCAAACCTTCGAGCAACGGGAAAACAACAACAATTTTAGGCTACTAAAACATACACCACGGTATAAAAAGACTTCGGTAGTTGTAGCATTGAAACATGCACCACCTAGATTAGTAAATGATTTAAAAGAAACAGTTATTTTATATAGCCACGTAGAAAACTAGATTTAAGAATAGCATGAAAATAAAAAAAATTGTACTCCCTCCGGACCTAAATATAAGCAAAAAAGTAGTTACATTATTTGAACTTAAATATAAGCAAAAATCAATTAAGTCAACACTATTAAATGTTAGTATTGCAAAAATCAAGAAAATTAACCAATCAAACCAATTCTCCATTTACTTTTCCAAGAGCATTACATATTCCCTAGACAATTAACTCTCTTTTTTACACAAATCAAGATAATTAAACTAACTTAACTAACTTTCTTAATATGTGTGAATTTAAGTTTTTTTTGCTTATAATTAGGTCCGGAGGTAGTACCTTCCAAAGAAAAATGAATATAAATAAATAAATGAGAATGCAGGTTAATGCTACTCAAGCAGAATTAGTTTGCCAATACGAGTGCCAAAATGAGTTGGCAATAATCTTCTCTAATAATCAACGTGTAATCAGGTCTCATTTTTTATGGTTGAAGTAGCACTACTCTTTACTTGCCACCATCGGTATATACTTGGTAGAAATTTTAGTGCCTATTATAATGTATGAAGCAAACAAAGATCTGAATTCTAAAGCTGCAAAACCAATAAGCAAACATATTATATATGTTTGAAGCACTTCAAGAAGTTGGCTGGTTTTCCTGTAAAAAAATATACCAAATAAAAGAGCAACAGTTTATCTCAGCTCATAAGCTCAAGATTCCTGCAATTTCAAGCTCTCCAACTGCTCCCGTGCTGTAACCTGAGCTCAGGAAATGACATAAAACCGATTTCAGCCATAAGCCACATTCCTGGAGCAGCATTACTTAAATTCCATTACTCATAATAAGGCACACAATAAGTTAAATCATTTTCATAAAATAATCCTGATAAGTGATAACCATTGAAATAGCCTCTAATGGAGTAAGCAAAAACAAGAAAAAGCAACCAAGATAAACATCCATGCAAATTCTCACCATATAGATTGACTCTGGAAATTCAGGCATAACTTGACATTCTTTTAAAAACGGTTTTGCCACTGAACCAGTTGCTTATATGAACTATCCAACCTTGTTTTGTTTTTGTTACTTTTTTTTCTTCTTAATTTTGTGGTAACACATAAACTAACTTTACTTGCAGGGCTAATTTTATTGTCATTATTGCTAGCATGGTTCCTATCTTATATTTACGTGTGGTCTTATTTTTATTCTCTTTTATATAAAACAGTTCTATTTTGCATAAACAGCATTTCATCCAAATTATTGTATGGTCACAAATTTCCAAACCCGTCTTTTAGAGACTCTTACTCCTAGTTCCAAAATGCATACCTACTATGCAAGCTTTTACTGATAAATCTATATGTTAGAAGAATTGAAAGAAAAATCAATAATACCCACTTGCTCCAGCTTCAGATCAGCATCTTTGAGTGATCGCAGAAGATGAACTATACGGTATTGAAGTTTTTCATTTTCTGCAGCAAGCTTCTGAGCCTGAAAATCAAATCATTGGTAAAAACATGTATGACACTCAACCCCTTAGAAAAGTGAAATGTAAATAAGCCATAAATGATCTAACCTTCTCTTTTTCTGAAATTAACTCTGCATTTGCATCTTTTAGCTTTGACTGAAGATCATTAATCACTTTCAAGTGCTCCTCGTTTCCAGTATCTGTGCAAGTTTCATATATACATAATTTAGGACCACACCTCAAGAACAGACTCGAATCTGCAAATACTATTGGTTGTGGTGAGTAACTGCATACCTTTTTCACTAATTAAGGCAGCTTCAAGTCTTGATAAACGGTCCTACAATAAGCATATGGTGGTAAGAGAGTTGTAAGGAATCCTTCTGTAACTAACTCATGCAAAAAACTTTAACAAACCCCTCACCAAAAAACAAAGCTTTAATGAAACTCCATTATCAAGTAAGTTTGCAGTTTTACAGGCATAGAGGAACCAAGATCACATGCACATTGATAGGATACTAGGTTTGGGCCTAAGCCCAACATATAGGCTGAATAGAGAATTAGTTATAATTGCTTATGTGGCCTGTTGGAGGGAAAGTAGTTATAGGGAGAGAGCATGGAAGGGAAGGGCATTATGGATCTTGTTGGTTAGAACCTTAGGGTCTGGGCAGAGAGAGAGAGAGAGTCATCTTTTCTTCTCTGAGGAGCTTTGCTCTAGGGATTATAGGGGGAAACTCTTGTAATCATTATCTCTACAGTAATAATATTTCTATCTTCCTACTATTCTGTTTTGGATCTCTATCAATTGGTCCGACCTGCTGGATTATCGAGGGAGAGCTAGCGATGTCGAAGGAGATTCCAGTGTTTGATGGAGTGGGAGATGCATATTGGTGGTTGATCCAGTTGGATCAGTATTTTGAGGACAACAAGTGGATCCATGAGGAGATGAAGAAAATGGTGGTGACACTGTTTGCATTGAGAGGAGAAGCTTTCACATGGTGGTCTTCTTGGAAGCAAGACAATCAGGATGCAACATGGAAGGCTTTTGAGATGGCCCTGATCAAGAAATTCATACCAGATTTATGGGCTTGTCTTCAAGTTTCAGAAGAAGGGGAGCCAAATCCAGAATCGGAGCCATTGACAGCCATCGAAGAATTTTCTGAGGAGGTGGAGACACTCCCGGTGGAGATCGCTATTGTTGAAGAAGATGAAGAATTAGAACCAACACTGTCAGCATTCAAAGGGAAGCTGGACATCAGGATTGAAGATGAAACGGAGATGGTTTTCAAGGTTGAAGATGAACAGAGGAAGGAGAGGTGGAAGGAACCATTGGTGAAGCTATCGAAAGGGAGCAAACCAGCAATGATGGTGGAGTTCGGGTTCTCACAGACGCCGCCGTCAGAGCCGCCAGATCTGTACTTGTACATGAAGGAGGGCGGGTCAACCAAGACACTGTCACCGGCGCCGTTAGAACTGTCGGAGTCGTTGATGAAGCAGTCGAACCTGTGCCTTTCTACGGTGACAGACCCGGCCACGCTACAGCCACCGAAACCACCGGACCTATGCCCTTCTACGGTGACGGATACGGTCAAACTACCGCCGCCGGAGCCGCCGGATCGAAACGCTTGCGGGATGGGGGTTGGGTCGCGCATGGTCGAGCTTTTATTGCCACCTACAGAAGCTGAGTTCAGGCCGTCCAAGTTGCTTCCGTCAGTTCCGCCGTCACATGGCATGGTCGAGCGTCCATTGTCACTAGCGGCTGAGTCCAAAAGGGTGAAGGAGAAACGTACGGAGGAAAGGACAGAGAAGGAATTACTGAAATTAGGTCTAACCTTTGACCTAATGGGCCAAGCCCAATTTACTGTGTTAAAAGAAGGGACAAGAGCAGATTGGGAACTTCCATTTTTGGGTCCATGGCTTAACCTATTGGGCCTAACCCAAATAATTAAAAAAGAAAGTTGGGCATCTGAAGAGGAGGTTCAAACCCAATTGTTTAAAAAGAAGGGCTGGGTTCTTAAAAAAGGGAAGAAAGAATGTAGCACAACCTCTGCCTTTGAGTGCACAAAACAGAGCGAGCAAGTTGTTCTTGCTAATTTAGTAAATGTAGAGTTGGAATTGGACAATCTTGTGAAGGCACTGTCAGTTGCAAAATCTCTCTTAGAACGTCCAGATTATTCTAGAATTTACATCTTTCTAGGCCATGTGGGTGTGGCAAAAGATCTTTGCTTGCTGAACAGAGCACAGGAAGCTGCGGAACACTTGTCCTTCTATTTGTCTGGAGGAAACAGTGAAAGCAAAGGGCCATACTTAATGTGGTGGGATAAGGAATTTTTCTTTTGGTTGTTGAACATGTTGGGTAACATGCGAGAAGGAACTAACTTTGCTGCAGAAAAAATGGTGACCATATGGCCAGAGGTAAGGTGTATTGCTGCTGGTAACAATGCAGCAATCACACTCTGTTTTCTGATAAAAAATACAACTGAAAACAGAGCATTTGACCCGGGAGGAAGTCCTTTTGTTTCATCCACAGCTTGGTCATTATGCTTCAAGCTATGGGACCCTGGAAGGAGTTGCTTTAAGCTGCTGCAAGACTCCTGCCCAATTCTTCACCAGTTTCTTCAACTGCAAGAACACCATTACCCAAAATAGCTCGTCAAGTTCCCAACAGAGGGATCCTGGTGGAAAGGACTCGATTTTCCACTACTGTTTTGCAAATGGAGAGTTTTTGTTAAATTCTATTATTGGGAACTACTATTGAAAGAGACAAATTTCTGGAATTGGACATGGGATAGCTCAGTTGCACTCTATACTTCCTGTGTACTTTGTCACCAGTATGCTTCTTCGGTTGAGAAGCATGACACTTCTGATTTCTCTTTGGCAATTTTTTGGTCCTTATGGTTTCTGCCAGTGATCAGTACAAATTTCAGAATAGTTCCTTCACCATGTCATGTAATTACTGAATTCAGCCTTGAGGACAAGGCTGTTCTTCTAGCGGTCGGTAGTGATAGGATACTAGGTTTGGGCCTAAGCCCAACATCTAGGCTGAATAGAGAATTAGTTATAATTGCTTATGTGGCCTGTTGGAGGGAAAGTAGTTATAGGGAGAGAGCATGGAAGGGAAGGGCATTATGGATCTTGTTGGTTAGAACCTTAGGGTCTGGGCAGAGAGAGAGAGAGAGAGTTATCTTTTCTTCTCTGAGGAGCTTTGCTCTAGGGATTATAGGGGGAAACTCTTGTAATCATTATCTCTACAGTAATAATATTTCTATCTTCCTACTATTCTGTTTTGGATCTCTATCACACATAAACCACAAGAGTCATTTGGATTTAAAACATGGTAATAAATGTCAATGTCATTTCCCTTCATCGAAGAGGACTTGAAGTTCTCCCAATATCAAATTTTCATGTCTCAACATAGCGCCAACTGCCAAAATTTCATGCAGTTGATAAAGCACCAAGTATATGGTAAGAGAATATAGTGGAATCTCATTTCTGTATCTGCACACGATATAGGTAAATTGCTGTAAAGCAAAGGAACCAGAATGTCGGGGGGGTTACATTGATCAGTAAACAGACAGGTCAGTTTTACATAATGTGGGTTGGTTGATATAGCAATAGAATTGCTTCCTAAAAACCCTACCTTACACTTATTTGGAAACACTGATTATTGTAGAATTCAATTCCTATTAAAATGCTATATAGATTAGGAAGTCCTTCAATATTGATTGCTAGCCACTCAACAGTCAAATATAAGGTGTCTATAAAAGAGCTAGCTATGTGTAATATAAGATACAACAACAACTACAACAACCAAACCTTTTCCAACTTGGTGGAGTCAGCTACATAGAACAAATGATGCCATAATGTGTAATACTAATATAAGATACTGAATTTTCAGTCATGAATATCATTCCAAGGATTTTCCTTGAAATCTGATTGAATTTTAGATCAGAGGTTTCTGTCCCTGGAACCCTTAATTTCGAAGGAGGTGCCAAAAATGTGGGATTTGAGCAGAAATAAGTTGCATTCCACTTTCAACCATCCCACATTTTTGTTTGTATCAAGCAAATATAAAATCACTTCAGTTACAAATTTTCTACTACGTACTTTCAGCTCAACCCAGCACATCTTAGGGAGAAAGGACACAGGTAAATGAAACAGAACATACATATGCTAAAATAAATAGTTTTGAGAACACTTTAAGACCCTAGGGACAAAAATTTGCCAGTGTATGGAAAAATATATTGCAATACATGTATGTTCTGATGGAATATTTATTATTTAATAATTTTTTCCCAAACTTTTGCAAACTTATTAGTTATAAGTCGGGAGATGTTTTCTTGCAATACTAAATGTGACACTAGTAGGACACCGAATGCGGACGTCCAAGTGTGTGTTTGGTTCTACTTTAGGAGATACCAGAAGTGTTTCTGCACCCGTCAAACGTGATAATAGGTGTTTGGTTATATGTTTGGAGAATCAATTTTGCATCCAAAATTGATCATACCAGAAGTAGCTTGGACTTGGAGTAGCTTCTACTTTTGGATTGAAAAATTACACTATGTTTTATATCAAACTTGTTTTCAAAGTAAAAACATCCAAACTTAAATCACTTTACTTCAAACTCAATTTTATTGAAATCAATTCTACTAAATCAATTTCATCCAAGATCACGTTTGTCAAATGCTCATTCAAACCCATTAGAAGTAATGAAGTTGTTATAAGTCCCGCCCTTTAATGAAAAGACAAATCTGTTGATATTACTTATGCATATTTGGCAGAACACTAAATACAAACATGTCTAATGTTACATAACTTCTAGGGTCGGGTCACACCCTTCTTCGAAATGTATGGGTTTGAACGAATACAGCTCTTTATTTACGGCACGTTTCTTAAACATTAAAGCTATTCATAAGAAGGACGCAGATACATAGCTTTAATTGCAAATAGATTGAAGAATGGTAGATAGATTAATTCTCTGCCAAAAAAAAGGTAGATTTAAAAAACATGAGGAAGAAAAGTGTCGTGGGAAATCAAGAAAATGATTCTGACCTCTGCTTCTGAAGCTCTCTGATAGAAAGGCTTTAAGGTCTGTTCGAGGTCGCTTGGTTTTACGGAGTCCACCATTTTTTTTTTCTTTTTGCGGCCGCCCTAGTCCTATACTTCGAACCACTGCACTGGCCGGTGGTGAATGGTGACCGGTTGGCGATTGTCACCCACGCTCCTATAAAATATATGTAAGGAAATACACCACCCGAAATTATACTCGCATCCTTAAAGTTTGATTTAATAACATCTAATACCTCTCTTATATTTTTTATTTTTTTTTAAAAAAAAATGACATGTAAAGACATCTCAATGGATATTGCCATCCCAACTAAGTTGATCACACAACTATCATCTATCATTTGTAGCACACCATAAAATCTTATTAAAAATTAGAAAAGAATACATAGGAAGAGCATGAGGGACATAAACCAAAACTCATCCAAAAATTATTTGAACCTATAAAAGGGAAGACCAACCCTATTGCGGGAAAATTCATCACTAATAAAACTTGGATAGTATCCCACAAAAAAAAAAAAAAAAAAACTGTATGGAATCCCATGAGGGACATTTTTTCTACACAGCGATTGCCTTCTCTATAAATATGAGAAAAAATAAAATTCATTTGATTGGATAAATGCAAACAATTAAGCCATCTATTTCTAAGCCTTCAAGGAACCACACTGACCGATTTAAAAGCAAGAATGACCAGCTGAGAGTCACACTCAAGCCAGAAGTTATGCCACCCTTTTTTGAATGCCAATTCAATAGCCAAAATTGCTCCCATCAACTCAGCATGAAGAGCAAAAGATATTCCAAGATTTTGAGCAAAGCAACGCAACGTAGCTGCACTATAATCTCTGAAAATACCTCCACATATAACTTGACCAGGAGCCCCTCTTGTAGCACCATCAGTATTACATTTGATCCGGTTGTACTTCAAAGGGTACCAAGTAATCGGCTTAACGATAGAAGCCTTACTAGGCTTTGAAGCAACCTTAAAAGCTTGGAGGATTTTAAAATCATGAATAGAGGTGGACATGCTTCCAGAGCTAAGTTTTCCAGCCAGATTTACATTGGCTATAATCATATCAATGGCAGACTTGGAATGAATAAAATTATTCTCAAATCTTAGCTTATTTTTACAGTGCCATGTTGACCAAACCACAGTGACCACACTCACTGTTATGATGTCTTTAACATGGGAAGCCCATTGATAATCACAGATTGTAAGACTACTATGCACAAAAGACAGATCTAATCCATGCTCAATAGCTCCACTAAACCAATCAAAAATTTCTCTAGCAAACATACATTCGCAAAAAAGGTGTTGAATTGTTTCCTCAGCATTGGCACATAAGCTACACATTGATACACAAAAACAGTCTATTGTCATCAGTTGGCAATTTATTATGCATACCTCTCCAAAATACAAGAGATTTTGATGGAGGAATGAATTTTTGCCATATAAGCTTACACCACTTAATAGTTGGACTTTGCGGCTTGTGAAAAAGATATGAATCTTTGAAAGTAAGGAAACCAGAATCTGTGAGAGCCCAAACCTGTGAATCTTTACAATCAAAGGCAGGGATGATGATGTTCTGTAACTGAGCACCTAAGATAGGAAATTGAATGAGCAGAACATCAGGAACTTTACAACAACCATTTTTTTTTATGAAATCTTCAACATTGGCATTCAAGAATTTATGAAAAGGTTCTGGAATGTTCAATAACTCTACTAGAGGATGAGAAAGCCAAGTGTTTTTCCAAAACTTGATATTTCTGCCATTACTAATTTGCCTAGATGTGTTCTATATAACCAGATGAAGATAGTGTCTTAGACCTGTCCAAATCGAAGAGCTAACATAATAAGAGACTAGAGAGTTATTTTTAAACACTCTTGCTTTGAGAAGACAAGACCATTGAGACTCTGAAGTGACTAACTCCCAGCATAACCTGAGCATAGCAACTCTATTGATGTCTCTGAGTGATCTTAGACCCAGACCTCCATCAAGTACATGCTTACAAACCTTATGCCATGCCACTGCGACTAATTTTTTAGTGCATAAGTCCCCGGACCATATGAAATTCATTAGCCATTTATCAATCATTTTGATCAAGCTTACTGGCCAAGCATAAACCATGAAGCTGTAAATAAGCGTGCCTTGGATCACTTATTCAACCTGAAGAGCTATTCTTGTAAAAGAGAGTAATGAGGCTTTCAAAGCAGATAATTTGATCCTAATTCTATGTGCAATGCTCATAAGGTGACTTTCCTAGGCTTACCATTAAATATGGGAATGCCTAAATAATAAAAAGAAATCTTTCCATGACAAAAACCAATAGTGGCATGAATCTGTGATTGCCTTTTACTAGTAATTTTTCCAGAGAAGAAAGTTGATTTACCCGGGTTGATCACCTGCCCTGAGACTTCTGCATACTTACCAAAAAGCTCCATCAGATTCTTGAGATTCCTCTGAGTGCCCCTGCAGAATACCATCACATCATCTGCATACAGCACATGGGCAGGGACCTGCATTCCTAGAGGACCTGACATTAGTTGCAACTTGCCTTCTTCAAGCAGCTTGGACAATCCTCTACTCAAGACTTCCTCAGCAATACAAAAAAAGGAGGGGAGACAAGGGATCACTTTGCCTAACCTGTCTTGCAAGAAAAATAACCTTAGGGCTTTCCATTAACTGATATTGATAATTTAGTAGAATGCAAGATAATATCCACCCATTTACATAATTTAGAATCAAAGCCAAAAGTATGAAGAACCTTTAAAAGGAAGTTCCAATCATGGGTATCAAATGCTTTCCTTATATCTATCTTTATAGCTAAATTACCTTCATAGGAGCTTTTGTCAAGCAGATTAATGGCCTCTAATGCCAGGCAAATACAATCAGTTATCTTCATATCTTGTATAAAACCTCTCCAGTTTTCAGAAATTATTACTTTAGAAATCTTAGCCAATCTATTAGCTAAGACCTTAGTAACAATTTTGAATTTAAAATTTGCTAATGCAATAGACCTGAACTGCTCAATTTTGTTAACTCCTAGGATCTTAGGAATTAGGACAACAAGATTGGAGTTGAAGTTTGGAAGCATCCAGCTCTGGGAGAAAAACTGTAATATTGCCTGAAACACATCTTCAGTAATGATTGACCAATATGTCTGATAGAAGAAAGCACCAAATCCATCAGGACCCGCATCTCTATTAGTGTTAATTGCAAAACAGCATCCCTTACCTCATCAAGGGAGGGAAGTTTGGTTAGCATAATATTATCCTCCATAGAAACAAGTTGAGAAATGACATCTTCAATGATTTTATTGTCATGGCAGCTATTATATGACAAAACAAATTTTCAAAGTAGTTTACCACATGGTTCTCAATACGTTTCTTATATTGAAAATTATAGTTTTACGTTGTTATTTTTATCTTAAATAACCATTAATATATGGAAATTGAATGTAATATCGGAAAATTATATGTAAGATCAATGTAATTTCACAAAAAATCCAATCATTACCTTCAACTTGTCACTCGGAACTAACACAAATTGGAACTGGAGTCACTCACCATTGAACTCAATCAACTATCAGCCTCAACTTGTGTTCCAGAACCACCACGAATTGGCGTTAAATTGGAACTCAACTCATCAGTATCCTTGACTTGCCACCCAAAACCACGACAAATTGGTACCAAAGCCACAAACCACATAACGCGACCCAACATTACCCTTAATTCGCAACCTGTAACACCCCGTTTTTTGTGTTAAGCCTCTAAGAGGTTGTGTGTGTGCTATATATGTTAAGTTTTATCTTAGGAGTGTTGTAAGGGGCTAAGTGGGACTTTTCAAGTGAGAAATCCCTTCCTGATGCATGAGCACGGCCGTGCTCATGTATCAGCACACCCGTGCTCAAGGCGCGTGCCTTGTGGCTGTCTGAGTCACAAGCACGACCGTGCTCAAGGAAAAACACGCTCGTTGACGGTGATGTTGCAAGCCCGTGCTTAAGTGAGCACGACTCCGTGCTCATGTTAAACACGGTCGTGCTCAGTGGGAGCACGACCGTGCTCAGTGGGAGCACGACCGTGCTCAAGCCTGAAGTTATAAATAGAGAACAGTCTGTGAGGGTTTCGAGTGAAAACCCTCATTTTGACACTTTGGGCAATCCTAGTGTAACAGAAACTTGTTCCCTTTCCCTTCCCTTGAACCCTTAAAAGTTCTTAGCGTTCTTGAGTCCGTTTGGGAGAGAAGTCACGCGCTAGTGCCAATTAAAAGGTAACGGTTTGTCCTTCTATTAATCTCGTTCCTATTTCTTGGATTTGAGATTAATTGGTTAATCTTTCATGTTTGACCTAGGCTTGGGAAACTCGTCGAGCCTCTCGAGGGAATGTGTTTAGTTTGCCCGCGTCGTCATTGTTGGGAATCTTTATACCCGGTATGGGGAGAAGGGCTAGTATGAACATGTAGGCTATGGGGTAGCGTAAGATGAAGGGTTAACCCATGACCCTATTTGCTTGATGTCTACTTAATTGATGTCTTGCTATATGCTTGTTCATGACAATGATATTTGGCATGTTTATTGTTATTGTATTTGATGATGGTGTTTTATGATGATGATGCTGTATTGCTTTGATAATGATATTGCCATGGATAAAAATCAATGTTATAAGACATTAAAAGATGTTAATAATGACGAATGGAATTAAGGGATAAAGCCCCAATTGTTCATAAGACTTGAATGATAGTAGAGAGAGGCAAGGTTATAGCTCAAAGGCCTAGTTAAGACCCTATAAGTGATTCTTGAGTGTTTATGGACATTAATAATGAAAATAGAATTAAAGGATTAATTCCCCAATAGGTGCAAGACATGGAGATTAATTAAGAGTAATGAAACTGATGTTGATAGTTAGTAAAAACCAATAGGATTGATCTTTGAATACCCTAGGGAGCCTAGCAAGGGTTCTTCAACCCTTCTGCCCAGAAACAGCACCGCCATGCTCCAGCGAGCACGACCGTGCTCAACAGTCAGCACGACCGTGCTTGACTTAACAGTCAGAACGCCCGTGCTTGACTTAACAGTCAACATGCCCGTGCTGGGGGTAGCACGACCGTGCTCCCCTACTCAGAACAGAAAGCATAAAACAGAAACAGGGGTGTTTCACCCCAATTGTTCCCAATGATATAATAAGACACCAAAGAAGTAAAGACAAGCTAGATCACTTAATGAAGACTGACTTAACAAAGATGATTAAATAACAAATGTTAAGACGTTGATGTTGTACCTTGGCAGCCGAGTGGCCAAGAGGGCCTTGATGCTTATTGGTCAAGGTGTTGAGCTCTGGTGCTTATTGGCCAGAATGTTAAAAGATATTGCACCTTGGTAGCCTAGTGGCCAAGGGGGACTTGATGCTTAATGGTTAAGGTGTTGAGCTCTGGTGCTTAATGGCCAGAGTGTTAATTAAAGATCGATAATTAAATATTAAAGATGATGTTAACTTTGGTGCTTTTGGGTCAAAGATGTTAAGCCATAATAAATGGTGTTGATGGGGGTGGTGGTCAAACGATTGTTTGTTGTATGCATGCATTCATGCACGAAGCTGTTAAGGGAGGTACGACGATTGGGGAGGTCGTCCGAGAGTAAGGCGATCTGGCAGTCCGCGGTGATTCAAGTGAATTGTGTACACCCGTGGTGGCGCATCCGAGAGTAAGATGCATCGGCTATCCAAGGGGCTCACCCATGGTTTGGTGGACTGTCGGTGCTGGTGCTTAATGGCCAATGTGGATATGTAACTCCAAAGTCGTATTCCCAGTATAGATGGATCCACATGCATTCGGAGTAGTGAGTCAATTGCATTACTTAGATGTTATATGTGATGTGCTTTGTGATGTATGATATGATGATGTATGTTGTGTTGTTTTGTTGTATGTTTGTCTTGCCAACTATCCTGTTGCCGTTATGTTTATATATATGGTTCTTATTGCCCGTTCTTCTGTTTCTTTGTTGGCATGTATCTTTTATGCAGAGGACGGTGAGCAACCAGTTGAGGAGTGACCCTGACGATCCGCTAGGATCCGCTACTCTTAGATAGGATTTGTTTCAGTTTTAGTTTATTTTGTTCATTCGAGATGTTTCGGACTATGGTTATACCAGCTCTGTAATGTAACATCGGGGTTAGGTTTTGCTTTATTGTTAGGTTTCCCTTTTAAAACTACGTTATGTTTTTACTTCCGCATCATGACGTTTTGTTTACAATGTGGTATCTTCTACCCATTGATTTTATCATTATGATATAAATGATATGCATGTGTTTATCTTATTTTCAAAATTAAATATTTTCTTCCATGTTATTGCTTTATAAATACATGCGGGGTATAGGGTGTCACATTTAGTGGTATTAGAGCAGGTCTGTCCTATCAGGCCGTGGTATGAGTCTGTTACGAGTCTTCTATGTGCTCTTGTTTGAATTATCTATATTTATTATAGATAATGATGCTTAGTAATAAGAACCTTTAGTTCTTCCTGCTTGGTTCTCTGTACTTAATAGTTGTTTTGGACGAGTGCAGGAACCAATGGTAGGAAGAGGTATGAACGACCAGACTATCACTAATGCTTTGGCACTACTTACCAATGCAATAGGACAACATCAGAACAACAACAATGAAGGACCAGCTGAGTTTCAGGGTCTGGATAAGTTCCAGTGGAACAACCCCGGCCTCGTTCAAGGGAGCTTATAACCATGAAGGTGCTCTTTTGTGGATGCGGGAGATTGAGAAGATTTTCCGGGCTATGGGATGCAACGACGTCCAGAAAGTTATCTTTGGGACTTTCATGCTGACAGAGGAAGCTAAGCACGAGTGGGAGAATTGTCGCCAGCATATGGAAGCTGAGGGTACAGTGGTTACTTTAAATGTCTTTAAGGACAGATTCTTGGAGAAGTACCTTCCAGCTGACATCCGCGACAAGAAGGAGATGGAGTTCTTGGCTCTGAAGATGGAAGCATGTCGTATGCTGCGAAGTTTGAAGAGCTTGCTCGTTATTACACACTGTATCAGTATGTAACTAACGGCCGCTCCAAGTGCGTGAAGTTTGAAGATGGTCTGCGTCCAGAGATCAAGCAAGCCATCAGTTATCAAGAGATCCGCGTCTTTCTAGTCTTGGTGAATAAGTGTAGGATCTTCGAGGATGCCTACAAATCCAGAGTGGCAAGTCGCAAGACTTCAGATGTTCAGGGCAGTAGGAAGAATGATCAGAAGGATGAGGGAAAGCAGCGTTTAGCTCCAGTCGGATGGGACTTCAAGCAGAGTGGCAAGGAGTCACAGTTTTCAGCAGGCAAGCCCAGGGACTAGGATTCTTCTGTTCCTAGGCCTATCAGATGTGGCAAATGTGGAAAGGATCACTATAGCAGATAGTGCAAGGAGACAGACGTCATCTGCTTCAAGTGTGGCAAGTTTGGCCACATCAGCCGGGAGTGTGGAGGAGCAAAGCCAGAACCGCAGAGAACTAGCAAGAATTAAAAACCCCAAGTTAATCGACTAAAGGCCACTAGAAGAGTCTTTACTCTTAGTGGAGCTGGAGCCTCCGAGTCCGAGGACTTGACCCAAGGTATGTGCCTAATTGGTAAAAGCATACCCAATCAAGTTGATAGAAATTTCGAGGATGAAATTTTTATAAAGGGGTGGAATTGTAACATCCCGTTTTTCGTGTTAAGCCTCTAAGTGGTTGTGTTTGTGTTATATATGTTAAGTTTGACCTTAGGAGTGTTGTAAGGGGCTAAGTGGGACTTTTCAAGTGAGAAATCTCTTCCTGATGCATGAGCACGGCCGTGCTCATGCATCAGCACGCCCGTGCTCAAGGTGCGTGCCTTGTGGCTATCTGAGTCATAAGCACGACCGTGCTCTAGGGAAAACGCGATGTTGTGAGCCCGTGCTTAAGTGAGCATGACCCCGTGCTCATGTTGGCACATTGGGCAATCCTGGTGTGACAGAACAAAATGTGAAAAGTCGGTATGATGGTTGTTTTGACACAACAAAATGTAAAGATAGGGCTTTCTGTGAAAGAAAAGAAGCCTGCCACAATGAAGGATTCTGAGTGGGATGAAATTCATGATAAAGCTCTCTCCACCATTCAGTTATGCATCCCAGATGCTGTATTATAAGAAGTTCTATCATAAAAAATAGCAATGACATTGTGGACCCGATTGGAATCCTTATACATGAAGAAGATGGTGGCCAATTGTCTTGGCATATTGCATTGATTGTACATTAGATCATATATTTTTTGAGTTCACTTCACTCGTTATGGAATTAAAACATATGAACGAGACACTCTCAAGTGAGCAACAAGCAATGGTGTTGCTTTGCTGCTTACCTCCCTCCTACATGCATTTTCGAGAAATGCTTATATATAGGGTTGAACGTCCAAATATTGATAAGTTTAAATCCTCTCTTTTGAGTCATGAAAAGATGGAGCACAATAATTGTGGGTGTGATGACCTAGTTGTATGATTGTTTGCTAGAGGGAGATCAAAGGAGGTTGGCTCATGTAGCTTTAGCAGAGGCAAGTCTAGATCTAAATCTTGACATCATAATGGAAGATGTCGATAATGCAAAAATGAAAGGCATTGGAAAGCATAAAATCCTAACCATAAAGAAAATAATGAGGCTAGTTTAAGTAATACAACAAGTGTAGCTGAATGTGCCAAAAATGTTCTCTCGGTATCAACTAGTTTAGTTGGTGAATGGTGATGCTTGGATTACCAATCAGTTGATGGTGATATTGTCTTCATGGGAAATAATATGTCTTGTAAGGTCATTGGCATTGGAATATTACAAATTGAGATACATTATGGAATTGTAGAACTTTAACTGATGTTTGACACATACTGAACTTAAAGAGAAATCTTATTTCTTTGGACACTATTGATTCTTGAGTTTGTAAGTATTATGATCAAGGTAGGGTTCTAAAAGTCTCCAAAGGCACTCTTATTGTTATAAAAACAAAATTGGTCAATGACATATACGTCTTGACTCAGATTCATATACTACTTTTGGTATATGACATATACGTCTTGCACATATGAGCAAAGCTAGAATGTCTAATTTGAGCTAGCGTGACTTTCTAAGTAATCATGAAATTGGGAAGCTTTTGTTAGCATTGTGTCCATGGGAAGAAAGTTAGAGTCAAGTTTAGCACTGACATCCATAGAACCAAGGGTACAGTTGACTACATTCACTCAGATTTACGGGGCCCTGTGCCTGTCACGTCAAATGGTAGTGTGAAATACCTATTAACTTTCGTTGATGATTTTTCAAGGAAAGTTTAGGTATAGTTCACTACAAAAAAGATGTTTAGTGACCGAAGAAATCGGTCGATAAACACCCAATTTCAGTCACTAAATTTGTTCGCGACCAAATTAGTGACCGAAATTTGGGCATAGCAAAAACCATGGTCGCTAAGGATATAGCGACCAAAATTTTAGTCGAAGAATTTATTAATTCGGTCGCTGATAGATTGGTCGCCTGCTTCAGTTAACCAAAAATAGTAACTGAACAGGTGGTCGCCAAATCGGCCGCAAATTTTGGTTTTACTAACCAAATTAGCTACTGAATATTAGGTCGCTAATTAAGTATTAAATATAATATATAATTAAAAATTAATTCTGATTTACACCTAACGACCAAAACTGTGGTGGCTATTTCGGTCGCTAAGTTTTTTTTTATATATTTTATATTTTTTTTTTTTTTTTTTTGGGATTTATTTTTAACATATTGTTATGCTAATAGATAGTTAGACTTCAATATAACTTTTTTCAATTTATTATTATAAATTATGATTAAAAAATATTTAAAATATTAAATACTCTCATCATATAAATATATCATACAAAGTATCAATGTCAACAATAAAAATGTCTAAAATGTATAAATTATGAATGTAGTATGAGAAGTAAAAAATGGGGCGGAGGCAGGAACTCGTCCTCATCGTCGGTGGCGGCGTCTGCAATGTCGTCGTCCTCTGGAGCACCATCATGGACGAGCGGTAAATTCTTTACTCTCCGCCATACATTGGGACAAGACAAACGCGGTGGAGGGGATGTAGTCTCCGCACAACGTTTCTTGAATGGATTTTTATTCCTCCTATAAGGATGTTCCGGTGGAAGGAATTGATGGTGACAATAAAGTATGAGATCTATCCACTGTTATTATGCGTGAATGCCTTCGATTGCTCCATACATATTAGGAAACCAAGCTTCCCCGCAATCATCCAAGCCAACATCATCCCATAGGTCGGAAAGTCATTAATCGTCCACATCAAAGCTGCTTTCATCATGAAATTCTGCCTCAACGATCACTTCACAACGTTGTCAACTCATCTACAAACGGCTGCAAGTACACATCAATCTTTTCTTTTGGATTAGACGGGCTCGGAATTATAACTGTTAGGAACATAAACTCCCGCTTCATGCACATCCCAAGGGGAAGATTATACAGAGTCAGGATAACCGGCCAACAAGAATAAGCTTTTCCAGATGGCCAAAAGGATTAAATTCATCCGTATATAATCCCAATTGGACTTTTCGAGGGTCCCGTAAAAATGATGCACCCTATCAAAATGCTTCCAAGCTTCTCCATCTAATGGATGACACAAGACATCATGCTCCCTCTGATTCTCACTATGTCATCTTATGTGAGATGCAATGGCCATTGAAGATCGTAAAATCTTCTAAGCCTTGGAACGAGCGGAAAGTACCACATCTTTTTTACAGAGGTCTTCTTCTCAATGCCCCTTCTAGTGGTTGTCTTGTACCGATCCGCTCCACAAAATCGGTAACATGTTATGCTCTCCGCTGAATCATCCTTATAGTACAACATACATCCATTCGAGCAACAATCAATTTTCAAACACCCCAGGCCTAAATTCTCCACTGACTTCTTAGCATGATAACTAGTAGGCATGCGGTTGTCTTCCGGCAATGCATTGGCCATTAACCTGGTGATTCAATTAAAACATCCCTCTTGCATATTATAATCAGATTTCATACTTGAAGCTTGTGTACCTTGAGAAGGTATGCATGTGTACCTTGAGCTCATTAATATTGAATCTCAAATGGGAAACTAAGGCTTTTGTAAATAATTTATTTAAATATAAAATAAAACTATGATTATGTTTTCACTTTCTGACAATATAAAAATAAATTAACTATTAGGGGTACTACGCAAACTTGGATAAAATTTACAAGCATAACCCCTAAATCACACAACCTATTGAGCTCCGCTCTCTACTAACAAACAACACTTATTTGATAAACACATGCATCATTTCTAAATTATCATCACACCACCTATCGAGCTCCGCTCTCCACTAACAAAAAACAGATAATTGAAAAACACATAAATCATTTCTAAATTGTCAGCACAAAACTAGCATCTCGCCTTTCGGACAGGATCACATCCTATTGAGCTCCGCTTTTCGCTAACAAACAAGAAAGAATTGGCAGACATATGCATAAACTATAAATTATCGTCACATAACCAGTACCCTGCCTTTCGAACCAGAACTCTGGGTCCATAAGAAAATAAAAGCTTAAATATTTTGCTTATGCTTGAGGTAGGCTAAGTTGGAGAACTAGTACAAGAGGGAGAATCTCAATTTAGAGAATTTGTCATGCTTCAATGTTCCCAGACCTTGCAAAAATTTCAATACAAGGGAATGAAGGGATCACACCAGCATTTCATCAATTTAAGGGATATCTTCTATTTCTAATAACCCAAAGCTTCCCTAGGTAACCTTTTTTAGAATAATAGAGAAACAAATCAACATTCTAAGCAGTAATGTCCAAACTACTATATACTACTTCTACCACAATTCCTATTCAACATTAGCATAATTTTTTACTCATTGCAATAGACTTGTATCGTTATTCTAGCTTTATACATTTACAGAGAAGACAAAAGAGAAAGAGCATCTTTGGATACAGAGCAAAAATCAAGTAATCAGAGATTAATGTAGATTAAGTTTTGATTTTAACAAGTAATGATCAAGCTAATGCCATTTTTGCTTTGAACAAAATAAAAATAAAAATAAAAGACAGTAAATACACAAAATCAATGGCATGGTATTAACAAAAATGTCAGCCAGGGAGATTTTCCAGAAAGAATAAAGAACTACTATCAAGAAACACAAAATAGAATAAACATTAAAGCAAAATCCTCAGTATACTACTTCTTTGGATACAGAGCAAAAATCAAGTAATCAGAGATTAATGTAGATTAAGTTTTGATTTTAACAAGTAATGATCAAGCTAATGCCATTTTTGCTTTGAACAAAGTAAAAATAAAAATAAAAGACAGTAAATACACAAAATCAATGGCATG
Organism: Echinosophora koreensis; assembly: GCA_035048595.1. Lineage (NCBI taxonomy): Eukaryota > Viridiplantae > Streptophyta > Magnoliopsida > Fabales > Fabaceae > Echinosophora > Echinosophora koreensis. Next base: position 1,703,853 of record JAPCYP010000065.1, read on the forward strand.
GTATTAACAAAAATGTCAGCCAAGGAGATTTTCCAGAAAGAATAAAGAACTACTATCTAGAAACACAAAATAGAATAAACATTAAAGCAAAATCCTCAGTATAGAAGAGATTATGAAACAAAAAGAAAAGTAAATTAATCATCATACAAAGCATTAGGGGTAGGGATGGCAATCCGGACCCTACCCGCCGGGTACCCGCAAAAAATACCCGCCATGGGTAGGGTAAAAACCCGCTTTATGGGTATGGGTACGGGCACGGGTAAAACCCGTAAATCTGAGAGGGTATGGGGGCGGGTACGGGGACCTTGGTACCCACCCCTCCCCACACCCGCATATATATATATATATATATATATATATAGGGTAAAGGCCCATTTTGGTCCCTGACAAAAAACGTGGTGCCTATTTCAGTCCCTGACAAAAAAAAACTATGCCGTTAGTCCTTGACAATTACTACGTGGGACAAATTAGTCCCTACGTGAGTTCTGTTAGTCAGCGTCCGTTACTAAAATGTCCCACGATACTAATTGTCAGGGACTAATGGAGTAGTTTTTTTTTTTGTCAGGGACTGAAATGGGCATCGCATTTTTTGTCGGGGACCAAAATGGGTCTTTACCCATATAATTATATTAGATCAAAATCAGAAACTGAAACCCTACTTCACTATTCTTCTCATCTCAGCGCCGTTTTACTTCAGTTCTGCCCATCTTCCTTGTTCAGTTGTTCATCTCCAAGACTCCAACCATTGTCCCTTCCTCCTTCATTGCCGGCCAGAAGGTTCTGCCCGCCGTTATCTTCCTCTATTCGGTGCGACACCCTACTCCCGGGTCATCACATGGTTACCCGTTTTCTGAAAAGAAAAGTTTAATTCGCTGGTTGCTTTCGGAAAATATTAATTTCTCAACGCTTATCCTTTCAAAATATTGTGATAACTTTTTTAGTTCTGCAAAATACTTCAGAAAAAAAAAAATATACATCACAATAGTAGAATTACTTTATACTTATATACAAACCGAATTTATTCATAAACCAAAACATTGCAACATATAAGCTTTTCTGAAATTGTTTTTCATACACCTTACAAGGTGTTTCAAACCATTTATAACAACTTTCCCAAAATACCCAACCCAAAGAAAATCCTAAGCTGGTCGCCTTACAAGACATCTACTGGAAAGACCCCGTGGTCATTCCCACACTCTAACATCTCTTGAAACATCAGGACCAAAGTTCCCGAGTGCAGCTAAGGACTTTTCTGCACCATCTACTTTCGTGTACCAAGACACAAAAGCCAAACCAGAAAACCTGATATATTATAAGGGTGAGATGCCAATATATAAGTTTATAACGATAATCACATGCACGACATACTCAATTAGCACATAGACATACATAACCATAACAACATAAGATTCTCATAACTAAACAAGTAGGTTATCACTGGGTCTCATACCCGATCATCGTCATTTTTTTAAAATATGCATGACACTTCAACATTCATCGTCTAACATTCACACCTAATCTCCGGAGATCCCAACGTCTTCAAAATGAGTTGATCAAACTCGATACATCGTCTCATTGGCTAGCTAAGCACAACAATAATACATCGTCTCATTGTCCATTTAAGTACAATGATATATATATCGTCTCATTATCCATTTAAGCACAATGATACATATATATCGTCTCATTATCCAATCAAGCATAATGATATATACATCGTCTCATTATACATTCAAGTATAATGATACACATACATCGTCTCATTATACATTCAAGTATAATGATATACCGTCACATGATACCTTTTCCATTAAGGTCTCACGTTAAACAACGTCGGGCACGTCTGCCGTAAATGCAAATGTAAAACATTTTGTCCTCGGCATTTTATTTTCGTTCATTATATTCTTGTCGAAGCTCAAAATGGCTGACGACTATTCACCGTCTTCAATGTCTTAAAATTCTCATCGTCTCATCATTTTCAACGTCTTAAAGTTCTCATCGTCACACGGATCAAAGATCTTCGTGTTTTATTATAGAACACTGGTATCACGACGTCTCGGATACTAGATTTATTTTTCAACGTGAACACCGTCTTTTGTTTGTGAAACACAATTCAAAACAAAATCTCCGAAACTTATCTAAGTTGGCGGAATAACATCGTGAAGTAAAATTCGTTTATAGAAAATCATTTATAACTGAAAATTCCTTTATAACATCATCGGTTACTAAAAATTTAGTTTTCAGAAAGGAGAGTCACTTGAGGCTCAACTTGTTTAAAATACGTACTACCGCTTTAGAAATACTTGCCGTCGATACTTTTCCAAATTGCCGTCGTTTAGCCTTTTTCAAGGCATTTAAGCCAAATATTAGCTTTTTCCACTTAAATCATTTTCTAAAATCATAATTAAGTTATTTTCGAAAATTAATTTCATAAAATAACTTTTTATAATATTCCGGAATTTCTTACGTAAAAATTAGCGGTACGAAAATAATTTCACGGTTACGTCCTCACTGTGACTCATAGTTCACTCTTATAGTGATAAATCATTAAAATAATGATATTTTCCAATATTCCTTATTTTTCCCAAATAAATATTTTCCATTAATATTATATTCCAATATTTTACTGTTAAAACATTGAATATAATGTACGAAGCTTTTCAAAGGTTTTATCTGATTAATGGTTTGGGCACTGACCACTGTTAGGCTTCTCAAACAACATCCACAACAAATATCACAGTAATATTCCCAGGCAGATCATGCATCACAACATCAGAATAGAACACTGCAGATAAACACTTATACGCAGATAAACCATCATAGATAAAAATAACACAACTTAAACAACTTAAACAAACACCAACAGATAAATAATACAGACAACAACAAACAACACATGATTATAGAAAAAACTCCTCAGGTATTCTCCCCTTACCTCTTGAAGATTCAAGTTTTGGTTTCACGAACGGCTTTTCGATTCGAATCCGGTTTCCCCCGTGCAACTCAGGATAATCCACAAAGATTTATCCTTCAACAATTCACAACTCAACCAATCAAAATCAAACAAATATCATCACCTAAACACTTCATATAGGTCAAGGCCCTAGGGTGATTTTGTGGCTAAAAATCCTAAGATTGCTTAAGTCATTGGATTAATGATCCTAAGTGCTTAAATCTTTAAAACACATGATTAACAACAAAGATTGAAACAACACATTCCAATCCCTCAAGATCTCATTTTCGGCCTTCAAAGAAAATATGAGTTAGAAATTTTAGTTTGATATAAGACTTTGGATCCAACATATATATGATATAGAAAGTTGAAATCAATGATCACTTTAGGTTTAAATAAGCGTTTAGTCCCTGGAAAGTTCACCAATTTTGGTTTTAGCCCTTGTAAAAAAAAATTCTTAGGATTTCATCCCTATATTTTCAAAAATTTTGTAAATAGTCCCTATTGTTAGCCCTGAGTACTAGAAATCATACTAGATTAGAAAATTTGTCAATTTTAACCCTATGGCCCTAATGTATGATTTTATTTCTACTTTCTAGCCAAATTTTGAAGCAAGTCGGACAAGAATGAGAAACTATCTCGGTACTCGCTAAATACTAGATATCATACAAAATGAAGGAATTTAGCAATTTCAACCTTATGTCCCTCATGTATGATTTTGTTTATATTTTATGGCCAAATTTTATAGCAAGTCGGACAGTAAAATAAAATTATCTTAATACCCATGAGTATTAGATAACGGAAAAAGATGATGGTAGGGACTATTTGCAAAAAATTTGAGAGTACAGGGACGAAAACCTAAGAAAAAATTTCATAGGGACCAAAACCAAAATTGATGAACTTTGTAGGGACCAAAAACTTATTTAAACCACCACTTTATAAGAAAATGAACAAAATCTCCTTCCCCCACTTCATGAAGGTTTCGGCCACGGAGGGTTAAATGGGGAGGAAAACTTTGTTTGCATCAATCTCTTGGACTATGGTAGTAGAGATGATAACTAACTCATAGAAATTGATTTCATATTTTTAGGATTTTTCTATGATTTTCTAGAGAATTTCAAACTTCTAGATCTAGAAATGGAAAAATATGATTCATGGCATAAACATGAGAACTACATGAAGATGAAAGCTTAGATGATCAAGGAGATGAGCTTTTACCTCTTGAAGATTGAAGAAATGAAGAAAATGATCAACCTTCACTTAGTTGAAAACTGGACAGCTTGAGGGTATGATGGTTTTGTGAGTGTATCTCACAATATACTCATCCAAAAATCATAAACTTTCGCTTGTTAGAAAGATAAGAAGAAAAGGAACAACTTTGGTGTTGAAGGTTTCATTTGGTTCGGATCAGAACAGGGGTAAAAATAGGCTTCTTTCTGCTGTCTCGCATGGATCTGAGGATTCTGGGCAGTTTCTGTATTTTGGTCATAACTCTCAACATACTCATCCGTTTTTGATGATCTTTAGCTCGTTGTAAATAAGAGAGAAAGAGGAACAACTTTCATGTTGAGAGTTTTTCGAGTTTTATAGAAAGGAAGATGGTCATAATTTCGGTGCAAGTTCTGCTAGTTTTAGGACATCAATGGTAGCTCATGTGTGTGTTAGAAGGAAAAAGGAGGAATGGAGAAGATGATGGATGAAGTGAGAAGCTTGGATAATGATCTAGAAACACTTGACTCATCCAAGTTTATGAGCCAACCATGGGCCTTGTGAAATTTGGGCTTGGAAGCCCACTTAAGCCCATTTGATTTTGTCCATTGAAAATGCTTAAGACATAAACTATGTCATAGGAAACTTATATAAATGAATTGACATCATGAAAATAATTTCATGGGCATGGAATTTAGGCTCATGGCCGCAGTCCCCCTAATGGGCTTGGATGAAGATTCTGGCCCAATTTGACAAGGATAGCTTGAAGAATTCACTTTGGACTAAAAAGCGATTAAGAGAAAGTTAAAGGACCAAAATGCAATTTCCCTAGAAATTGTCATCATGACTAGTGACTCCATCCATGACATCATCCACATGGCCTTGTCATCTGTGACTCATGGATATTATCCGTTGGCGGTTCCCGGAAATCCGGTAATCTGCTCCGCTGTTTACCCAATTAAAGACGACGCCTGGATAAAATATAATATTTCATTTTTTAGTGAAATATTTCAAAATAACCAATATCGTAGGAAATTAAATAAAAACCTTAAGTTTTTTGTTCACGAGTTAAAATTAGGTCTTCTGAGCAGTATAAATATACTGTCAGTGAAATTCGCAGACCGGGTTTCACCTGACTTTTCAACCTAAATTTTTATCGTAACTCTCTACGGTCAAGTAGAGTGTAACTATGGTTTCGGATTAATTAGAATAATTTTCTAAGTCTCAGATAAATATATAAACGTATTTATATAAATTTCCGATATTAGAAAACAACGAAAAGTCGGGGTGTTACATTCGGCGCTCGAGTTCGACCCTTCCTTCATCTCTAACCACCGTCCCTTCCTCCTTCATCGCTGGCCAAAACTACCGCTTTATAAGTTTATAATGTATAACTAATATAATGTATGTTTTTTATTTAACAGGTTTTGGAGAACATTGGCAACATCGGCTCAAGAATTACAACTTAATGAATTTATTGTTTTGGAGGCTTATTGTTATTTACTTGTTTTGGATATTTTACATGTTTTTATTTGGTATAATACGCTGGTTTGTAATGTTTGATGAATACATTCGAAACATCGTTGTATGGTTTTTAAATTAAATTATGATCATTTTGTTATTTATTTATTTTTTCTTTGTTAAAGTGCGGATAATGGGTGCGGGTGTGGGTACTTAGGTACCCAGAGGGTACGGGTAAGGCTGCTGAGGTTGCTACCCATGAGGGTACGGGTCCGGGCACTGGTAATTTTTTTAAACGCAGATATGGGATGGGTACTATAGTACCCTACCCAAACCCTACCCATTGTCATCCCTAATTGGGAGCAACACTGGAACTACCAAGCATACATCAAATAAAAAAGAATGAGAGAGAGAACAGAGGCTCACCAGAGGCGCGCTGCAGTGGTGGTGGTGTCACCGGAGGCGGTGCTGTGGTGGCTCACCGGAGGCACTGCAGGGACAAAAGTTGAGAGAAATCAGAAAGAGAGAAAGAGAACGAAGGCTCACCGGACGTTGTCGGCACGGCCAGAGCATGGAGGGTGTGTGGTTGCCGGAGCAAGGAAAGGGGGAGGAGCTGCGCGTGAGAGCAGAAAAGGAGAAAAGAGAGAAATGGGGCGAAAAGGGAAGAAGGTCATGATTTAGGGATTGTAATTTTAGTGACCGAATTTTCGGTCACTAAATCGGTTCCAAAACCCAATAACTTGAAATCGGTCGCAATTCGGTCGTTGTTTGGCTACCAGTTAAATTTTTAATAATGCGTTTTAGCGACCGACCTAAATCGGTCGCTGTTTGGCTCCATTTCAATCAATTTAGTGACCGAAAAAGGTATTCGAATGCTAGCAATTCCGAATATTACTGTTGCAATAAAATCGATTGCAAATTAGTCAACAACCTTTGACTTTTGAACTTATTTGTTTAGTGACCGATTTCGTGAGCGAAGTTTTTGTCACCACCTAAATCGGTCGCGGATTAAATTTTTTTTGAACTTTATAACAGATGCTCAAATCAGTTGTAGTTTCGGGCGCTAATAGCCACCTAGTAAATCGGTCGCTAGAATTCGATCTCTATTTTGAATTTTTTGTAGTGGTTTTTGAAGCGCAAGAATGATGTTTTTTTTCCTTCTATTTTCAAGAAGTGGAATGCGCTTAATAAAACCAATCTGGTAAGAAAATCAAACGTCTTCGAACAGACAACAATTTGTTGAATAACTTGGTAATTTCTATTATTAGTTGATAGCCAATGGTGGAAGTTAACCGAATTAATTGGTAGTCGATTGGGGTGAATAGTTGATATAATGATTTGTTAGTTGATAGCCGAATATGGATGCTACCTGATTTACCAATTTAACTGATAGCTTATTGCAGTAATTAACTTATTAACCCGTTTAGTTGGTCTTGATAGCTGATGCGGAAAGAAGATGAAGCTCACCTGATTATAATATAGATAGGGCTTCAATTGAAGCATTTTCAGACTTGATGAGAAGAGATGGCTTGGTTAGCCTAAGATATTTTTAATGGCACGTGCCCTAAAATCTAAAGATAAGGATATAGTTGGTTTTTAAAATGTAGATAGAGGATAAAAATGGGCTAATAACATGCAGTAGCAGTTTCTAGTGCATACAAGAAGAGCACACTAAAATATAGGGATGTTGTTGAACGTGGTTAGCTGATGAATAATTGAGGGTGGGTGTAAGTAGTCATTTTTATAAGTCATCTTTATCAGCCACACTACTAAGTTAGTTATCGATATTCAGGGGAACATGGTCAATAGGGATGATGGTAGAGTAATTATTTTGCAGGTCTATAAATTTGCTATGTATATACCATTGTAAAAACATCATTCAATCAACCACTAACTTATTTTTTTCACATTTTATCTTTATCGTTTTATTTTATTTTCTTGCAAAATTAACTTGTTAGTTCAACCTTGTTGATGTGGCTTCAAACACTCAAGAGGGGGGTGAATTGAGTTTTCTAACTCTTTTCAAGACTTAAAACTTTTTCAAAAACTTTGTCTCAAGATCTTTATAAAACAGAAAATCATATTTGGTAATTCTTGAATTGATTAATAAGATAAGATGAATCAAGAACATATTTGATACAACTAAGTTCAAGTGCTAAACTAATGAAAACAGATTATACAGAATTCAGTTTAAACATTAAAGATCAAGAAGAAAGATTCGCACATATAAAGAAAAGTAAAGAGATTGAGTTGAGAGATAACCACACAACCAGATTTATCCTGGTTCAGCCACCACCACTTGTGACTTACATCTAGTCCCCACTCCACATGTGGGTTATCTCCACTATATCAACAAGCTTTACCCAGGCTCTTGTAAGCCTTCACAACATAGAGCACTTTTTCACCCATGGGATACCACACCCTTATGAAAAAGCCTCAACAATTGTTCTTTCTAGCCTTAGGGATGCCTCACCCTAATCACACATAGAGAGATTCCGTACTCTCCTACAATCAAAAATTGAAACAAATATTTGATCTAAAACTCTCAAAAATCAGATTACACAATTTGAAGAATAATGAGAAAAACACTCTCCTTTTCAAGATAACTCAATGAAGAATATGAAAAATTTTCGAATTAATCTTTTCAGAATGATTTCATATATATGTATAGTGTTCTATCAATCCCTCTTTATATAGAAAACAAAATATGCATGTTGGATTAATTCAAAACAAATCTGGACTGATAACAGAATCAGTTATTCAGTTCCTGGTTTCTTGAACATGGGTTATGTACAAAAATGTATTAAATCAAGATTCATATTGATGACACTCGTACACCTGTGTAGTACATGGTTGTATGTGTTTATCAAAACTTATTCTTGATTTAACAACCAGTACACCCATTCAGTACATCTATGTATTAATGAACCTTAGATACTTCAAAAACTTGAATATGCGCGTACTGTTAAGTTTAAGTTTTTTATATCTATAATTTTGATGAATCCAAACAAAGAATGATTTAATTGAACATTTTGAAATCACTAATATGTGAATTAAGTGTGCAAGACATAAAACAAAAGCATTTTTGTAAAACAATGAGTCTGAAAAATGTGTCTGTGTTTACTTATAAAATGTGTCTGACTTCAAACCCAGTGGCAACGAGCTATGAAAATGCGTCTGACCCTGCAAAGTGTCTGAAAGTGCTTCAGGATTCTTTTTATTCGAAAGACAAGCATTTTCCTCAGCATTTTCAATTTGAAGAATATTGATTCAAGTGCACAAAGTATAAAGGTACAAATCACAGACGCCTATTTCAGCAAACTGAATAGCAGCTATTAACGCTCCCCAGTTAATAACCAAGATAGTTTAAATAAACTGAATAATAAAGTAAAGAGCTAAGGAAAGAAATGACGTTGACACAAGGAAACACAAGAAGGGGGGTTGAATTGTGTTTCTTAACAGTTTTTCGAAAAAGCCTTTTCTAAAAACCTTTTTGCAAGCAAAGCAAGATAAGTACACACAAACAAAATAACCTTTCTAAAGAGTTAACAAACTCATATCCAAATTCCCACAGTTAGCATAAGCAAAGACTATAAAAGATAAGGATAGAAGATTCATATAGATGATTTATCCTGGTTCACTCTCTTCCAACCAAGAGCTACGTCCAGTCCCTTCTACCTGAAGGTTTTCTCCACTATAATCCAATAACTTTACAAGTATTCAACACCTCTTCAGGCTTACAAGTATGCTTTCTCTACTAAGCCTCTTTAGGTTCTAACTCTAACAAAGAGATTTAAGGAGTGATCGTACAAGCTCACTATGTGTGAGAGTATGAAGGTTTAAGATCTGTTGTGATTATAAATGAATTTGTTCAAGAGAACTTTGAGTAGAGTTTTGGCACTTTGAATATTGGCTTAGATCATGTTCTTCACTGGGGATCGTCAAGTATTTATAGATGAAGTGCATCTCTGCCTTGATCTTCTTCAACGGTTTTCAATTTGTATCCGTTTAGACATAGCATTAAATGCTAGGATCCGTTCAGAATGATAGCTTAATATGCTTTCTGGAGAAGTGCTCTTGGTTATCAGAAGAATGCTCAAAATAGTGTTGTCATTTCCCTGTTGTACTGAAGGTTGCTTTCTGACTTTCCTTCTTCGTACTTGGTTTAACTTTACAGCAATATAAGTGACAGAGTACACAGGTTTGTATTCTTAATGGTACTATATTTCTAATCTCAAGAAACAAAGGTTAAACAATTCAAACTACACAGGAAATAGACACAAATTCCTTCGTATTTAATAAACAATCATTTGAAATAAATTCACTTTGACTAGGCAGGTTCAATTTCAGTGACCTGTAGATGCACATGTCTTTGGACGCGCAGTTTTAACTATGTATAGCAACCGGGTAGTCTACTGATATGCATCTAGTTAACTTCTGGTCTAGATACAAGTCTTTGGACTTGCTATTTTCCTAAGAGTTTTTAATTGGCTCGTTTACTCCTTGTTTTACACATAGACTTAGGTACTCGTCTAGTTACTTTTAACTTAGTCAAATTTAGTACCTCGTCTAGCGATAACCTTATAGACTCAGAATTTTGCCATGTTTTTGAAGGCTCGTTTAGCGAGTGAAGTCTTAGCCCCGATACTGTTTCTTAGCAAAACTAAGAAGCTAAATATAAGTTTCCTTGTCTAGCAACTCTTTAAGCAATCCTGCAAGCTAGAGTAAATGAGTTAGATCTTTAGCACAACTTTTCCATACAAATTTAACTTTTTTGTTAACATCAAAACTTAAGAGATTATCTAGCCAAAACCACTTTGGTTCCAACAATCTCCCCCTTTTTTATGATGACAAAAACTAATTAAATTTGAGTGAGCAAAGTCTAAGAGAGCTACAGAGCTCCCACTAAGACAAAGCATACAGAAACTTAATAAATTCTAACATTAGGCAAATAAGCATAGAGAGCTAAGTATAGAGCACAGAGCAATTCACACCATTATCAGAGCAGAGTAACAAATATCAGAGCAAGTATAGAAGCTTGCATCAGAGTAAATAATAAGCAAATATGAGCAGATATAAGCATATGTTTAGAAAATTTAATCCTTTTTTCTATTCTTCTCCCCTTTTTTTGTCATCAAACAAAAAGGTATGAAAGATGATACCATCATTGTCAGTTATAAACAAAGAAAAAGAGAATAAAGAAAACGAAGACTAAGGATAAGAAGGTGGAGGAGGAGGAGGGTTTTGATTTTAAGGGTTTGGTGGTGGTGGAACAGGTTGACCTTGGTTCTGCTGGAAGTTGGAGAGCAACTGAAGCATTTGATTGAGGAGAGCATTGGTAGGTTTCAGGGATTTCTCTACCTGAGCTTCAGCCTTCTTTGTGATAATTTCATCCAGATCAGGTGGCAAGGAAGTTCTTGAGCTTTCAGCATTAGTAGTCAAGTGACCTTGTTCTAGCGTTATGCTCAAAGCTTGTGAGTGTTGAGGTTGTGCTTCAGGATGAACAACTGCCAGAGCTAGAGATTGAAATGAATGTTTGCCAGAAGTGCCTTGTCTACTGACAGATTCAACAACTTCTTCATTAATAGCCTCAGTCTACACAGCTTTCTCAGTCATGTTAGGACCTTCAACAACAATTTCTTTCATTTCCTCAGAAGATTCTGCAGATACTTGTATGGAAGGTTCTAGTGTGGGCAAATCTGGAGCCCAGTGGATTTCATCTTCTTCATAGGTTGGACTGATCAGAGGAATGCCAAGAGTGTCCTCATGTATGTAATATCTGATAGAGGAGAAACCATATTTTCCTCTAACGGTAGGAATGGTTCTCTTGTCAGCTTCATTAAGTCCGGAGGAGGAGGCTTCTTTGTTGCAATTCTTGATGTGACAAGCCCAATAGCCTCTGACATCATCAAGTGTCCTCTTTTCCTCATCTTTAGAAAGCAGAAATTTGATGAATTCTTGATAAGCTAGAGGGTCTGGACTTGGATCCAGAATGCAGGAATTAAGAGCAGGCATAGGGTGAGTATTCAGTCTCTTCTTTGCATCTTTATTCTTGTTCAAATCAATCATTGGTAATCTGGGACAAATCCTTGGAGGTCGCATGCCAACCTTGGTGTCCTTGGATGAGTGATACAGCCAAGTAGGTGGGACGAAATTGGCAGCCCTAATGTACCTTGGCAGCTCAAACTCTGCCTTGAGATGAGCATACATGATGTGATCAATCACATCAGTAGCACTTCCATATTCTCTGGGATGCACAAATTTCTTCCACTTGACATTCTTGTCCAAGATGAATCTGTGGTAGCCATTGGTTCTTGACCTTTGAAGAGGTATTTTATCTACCTCTACTGCCTTTGATGGCACAGTCCACCAGACAGGGATAATATCTCTGTCAACACCATCAGTATGGGGTTTGAAGGGTGGAAGTTTGATGAGGTTAGGGTAGATTTTCTTTGGTGGGAATTTTGTTGTGGTAGGTGAGTCAAGAGGGGTCCATGGGCAGTGAAGTGTTCAGAGGGGAAAGGTTCAGAGGGTTCCTATGGTATGCCAATATAGCTTCTAGGAATGACTTCCTCTAGCTCATACTCATATTCAGGTAAATGATAGAAGGGTCTGATTGATTCTGGTTCAGCTTGGTAGGTGTGATACAGGATTCTCTAATCTCTTTTTACTTTGGCCTAGCTTTCAGCTTTGCCATTGTACAGAATGGAAGGGTTAGTGTATGGAAATGTGATTTTAGGCAGTTTTGGAAATGGTGCACCTGTGTTGATCCCAACATCATCTGGTTGATTAAACCAGGGATCATCAGAGGGTATGATGGGTTGAAATTGAGGTCTGATTAGTAAAGTTTGAATGGGTGAGTGGACAGGAGAATTTTGTAGTGAAGCTATGTGTTGAGGAGGGGAGTGTGGTTCATATATTAGTTCAGTTTGGGGTAAGGTTAGTTGATAATGTTGTTGTGGAAGTGTTTGGATTTGGGTTTCAGTTTGTGATGGTTTAGTGGTGTTGACAGGAACATTAAAGCTCTTTACAAGAGCATCAACAGCTAATTGAACATGATCATTAGCTAGTAGAGTTACCTCAGAAGTCACAATGGACTTAGCTTTCCTTGAAGGTTGTTGTCTTGCCTTGATTGGAATAGCAACAGATTGTTGACCAGTGAGCTTCTATTTCTTCAAAACTGATCCAATTGGAAAGTTGTCCTCATCATCATCTTCATTGTGGGATAAGATCACTTTTCTTGTCCTCTTCTGCCTTGGGACATCTTGTGGTTCATCAGCCCTTGGTTCCCTAATGACCACCCTAGTAGCAGGCTTCCTTGAGGTAGCTAGACAAGTAGATTTAACTCATCGTCCAACTGACTTCCTTTTTAGCCCTAGAGTTTCAGCTTCATTTAACTCTATCTGTTCTTCCTCGACCTTTAGTAACTCCTCCTTCTTGGCCAGTTCTACCTGAGCAATTGTACTGAGCTTCATGTTGGTCAAGTTTACCTTGCCAAACACAGCAGGGACATACCCTTCTCCTTGAGGATTGCAGCTTGTTCCTCAGAAGACATCGCTTCAAGCTTTGCATAAATTTCATGAGCCTTGAAGATTTTGGAGAGCAGATGGCAGAAAGGAATAGCAGAAGCCTTCTCCCTGTTAACCATATAATCTCTGAATCTTCCAAACAAGATATGAGGCACGTTGACTTTAGTCTCAGTTACCAAGTGGCAGAGGCAAAACTTGTGTAGGGCAGAAAGGTTGTCCTTAGACCCAGCCTTGTGCAAGACTGTCTTATTCAGGATTTGATGAAGAATGCGAACTTCATCCTTAATTTCCACAGCCTTGCATGAGTGATTTCTTACAGTATCACTCCTCATCAGAAGAGTAGCAATGACTTCTGGTCCACCCAAATCTTCTTCCCATTTCTCAGTTAGGGTTAGACCTACCTGAGCACAGTGAATCGCAGTTGTGATTGTTGCTTCAGATACAATCACCTCAATCCCTATCACAGTAACAGAGACTTCAGTCTTAGTAACCTTGGGTTTCTTCCAGAAAGCCCTAATTAGGTCTGGGTACACGGAGACCTTCTCAACGAACAATCCTCCCCAACCAGCAGCATTGATGTACTGACTTACATCAACATTGTATTCCTTCAGTATGCCAAACTCAAAGTGATGCTCTATTCCAATTTCGAGAGCATTGACATTATAGGTAGCAGATGAAGTAGCCATTTTTGAAGGTTTGAAGGTTTAGGGTTAGAGAAACAAAGAATTCTTTCATAAAAGGTTTCAGGTTCAGAGTGAGTGAAAGGTTTTTCAGAGGGAAGAGACACACTTAAAAATGTTTCGAAATATGAAGAGTTTCTCTCTGAAAATAATTCTAAAATAAAATTGAATGAAAGACATGTGATAGGACATGGATTAAATGCTGACACGGTGCAGGTTTTTGAAACTATAAAAAGCAAGTTAAAGAAATGATAGATATAACTTACTCAACAAAGAGAATTTGAATTAAATATGTCTTAGACATAATAAATGCAAATTAATAACAGAAAGCATAGATGAGTTAGATGCAAACAGACAATAGAAGGAGCATGCAAGAGATGCACCTTTAACATATAATAGACGGCCATGAATGGACAACATATTATTCCACACAAATCATGTTAAGATGTTTTCTAATAAAAATAAATCTATCCTTGGGTTTAGTAAAGATATCTGTCCATTGATGGTCAGTATCTACAAATTGTATATCAATAACACCTTTTTGCACATAATCTCTAATAAAATGATGTGTAATCTCAATGTGCTTAGCTCTTGAATGCAAGATTGGATTCTTAGATAGATTGATTGCAGTAGTGTTATCACACATAAGTGGAATATTACTTACAAACACATTGTAGTCCTTCAATTGATGTTTGATCCATAAAAGCTGTGAGCAGCAACTTGCAGCTGATATATACTCATCTTCAGCAGTTTATAAGGCAATGGTACTTTGTCTCTTGCTTGACCATGAGACTAAGTTAGCTCCATTGATGTGACATCCTCCACTGGTACTTTTTCTTTCTATTCTATCTCCAACATAGTCAGCATCACAAAAAACCAACTAATCTGTAACCATCATTTTTCTTAAAGCACAAACCCATATTAGTAGTACCTTTTAAATATCTAAATATTCTTTTAAGTGCTGATAAATGAGATTCTCTAGGATCGGATTGAAATCGAGCACATAAGCAAACACTGAACATAATATCAGGTCTGGATGCAGTAAGATATAAGAGAGATCCTGTCATACATCTGTATACCTTTTGGTCTACCTTTTTATCTTTGTCATCTTTGTTCAGTATGGATGTGGGGTGCACAGGTGTGTTCATCGGTTTGCAGTCATCCATTTTGAACTTCTATAAGAGTTCTTTTGTATACTTGGTTTGATGGATGTACACCTCGTCCACTGTTTGTTTTACTTGAAGTCCAAGGAAGAATTTGAGTTCTCCCATCATACCCATTTCAAATTCTTTCTGCATTAGCTTAGAAAATTATTTGAACAAAGATTCATTAGTAGCACCAAAGATTATGTCATCAACATATATTTGTACAATTATAAAGCTGGACTCACTGGATTTTCTAAACAAGGTTTTATCAACCTTTCCTCTAATAAACCCATTATCTATTAAGAATGAAGTTAGCCTTTTATAGGGGCATTCGCGGATCTGTTTGGATCGGTTATGAGGCAAAAAGTCATCCGATCCAAAGATTAAATAGACATGTGGTTCGGTTCGGTTTGGATTGCTCCCTTAAAAAAATTCGATCCGATCCGATTAAATGCGGTTTGGATTGGATCGGTTGATTCGGTTTTTACCGACACATCGTTACATATTTATATTACATCAAAGAATCAAGATTATAAGCTAAATTAAATAAAATCTTAAATATTTATATACTTATTGATGCATTCATGTAATAACATTTCATAAAATATATATAAAATAAAAAAAATCATCATCATCTAGTTTCAAAACTTCTTTTATTTATGTTTAGAACATCAGAAATAACAAAAAAATTACATCAAATCAAACTAGTAAGCAATATTAGGAAAAAAACAACAAATAAAATTAATAGTGCAAAAAATAGAATAAACATATATTAAATTTTATGTATGCGGTGTTGTTTGGATTGGTTCGGTTTTGAAAAGGGGATCCAAAATCCGATCCGATCGGTTTTCACAAAATAAGATCCAAAAAAATCCGAAAGACATCGGTTTTGTTTGGTTTTCGGTTTCTTTGGATCGGTTTTCGGTTATTTTTTGGATCGGTTTGGATATGAATACCCCTAGCCTTTCATACCAAGCTCTAGGTGCTTGCTTGAGGCCGTATAAAGCTCTGAGAAGCCACTACTCTTAGTTTAGGATTTCCAGTTTTAGTTTGTTTACCCGAGTTGTTTTTCTGATTTTGGTTATACCAACTCTGTATTGTGACATCGGGGTTGGGTTTGCTTTTATGGTTATGTTTTCTCTCTTTTAAACTTGTTTATTTTTTTCGCGTTGAGAATGTTTTGTTATATGTGGTACGTTTTACCTTGGTTTTTATTATTATGAAATAATATGCATGTTTTTATTTTATTTTTATATTTTCCTTTATGTTACGCTTTTATAATTACATGCGGGATAGAGGGTGTCACATGGGGACCATTGAGTTGGAGTACCATGACGAGAGAGGATGGAGGATTGACCTGGCCACATTCCTCTCTGTTTATACCGGGCCTGTTACAGTGTACATGCGTTTTGGTGAGGCTCCATACTCGTGCTTCATTGGAGTCTTCAGGTTGGGACAGTGCCTTCCTTTTCGTTTGTTTTGGCATCCACCACCTAGATCGCAGCCACCCCCGTGGGATCTATTGTAGAGTTCTGAGGCTGTTAGACGTGTTGGAATAGTTCCCCAGGGCAGTGCCTGATGTAGTCTCCAGTACCAACGCATGCACCAGCATCGCCTAGTCGTCATTTCTGACAGTAGTGAGGCGACCGCATCCGCACTGCCACAGAGACCACCTTGGAGGGTGTACTGACGCAGATATGGGGAGAGTCAGGGTAGTACTAGATATCCACGCTAGTGCTAGTGGATGGCCAGAGGGTCGTATGTATATAAGGTAGTGTGGTAAGCCATTTTTGATGTATTTGAGAGTGGGTGGGCTCAGTGTGATGTTGAGGAGTGGTTTTCTATTTCTCTTGATCTTTTTATTTTATGTATTTTGGGTTGTATCAGTTATGACGGTCTGTATCTCTGTGTGTGAGATGTTTATCCTTATATATTTTATGTTTTAAGTTTTTAATATATCCGCTTTTCTGTTATACGAGTTTTTAATATCACGATTAAGATTTAGTTATTAGGATTTTATTTAGTGGGACATCTGAGTGTCTTAGTTTATATATATATATATATATAATTTATTTTAAGATAATTATCACTTTTAATACTATAATTTATTTTAAATTATTTAACATTTCAAAAATTAAAATATTAATTTTTAATTTTAATATTAATTTAGTTTTAATTATTTAAATAAATAAAATGGAAGAATAAAGATAAAATTATATATCGATATTATTTTTATATAAATTTTATTTTTTAGATAAAATATATTTTCTATTTTTTTTATCTTAAATATAAATCTAAATAGTGAAATCAATTCTTATTTATATACCATGTTAAATGATTAATATTTATTTTTATTAGCTATGGATAAGTCAGAAATTTTATTAAGATAGTAGGGATAAAAATGAAAGAAAAATGATAAGCTATACACTATAAGCTCAAATGCTACTTCAAGTAGCGTCTGGAAAAAACACTATAAGCTAGTGAAAAAAAGTTATACAATTTTAGAAACGATTATCAAACATGACTACTTTTCTATCCGTTATAAGCTATTTGCTATATTCTAGCAACCAAACATACTCTTAGAGCATGTTTGGGATAGCTGAAATTGTTACATTTCAGCTGTTTTTTTAGCTTAAAAGCTGTTTCATAGATAATCTAACATGTTTGGTATTTTGCTTAAATTAATAAAAAAAACTTTTTTTAGGGAAAAAAGCTGTTTTATACCATCTAGTTTTTTCAAGCTTAAGATTATTGTGATTTGATTATTTTTCATTCTCAAAATACTCTTCCATGTTTACCCCTACAAAACTTATTTCTAAACAAATATTATTAAATTATACAAATAACTCCATACCCTTTTTCGTAATTTATTATATAAAAGTGATTTTTTTTACACCATCCAAACGAAATAGATTATCTTAAAATTGCTTTTCAGCAAACAGACCCAAACAAAAAACAGATTTTGATTATAATCGATTATCACAATAATCGATTATACAAAAATTGATTATCAGCATAATCTTTTTTTTTTTTTCAGCTTTCCCAAACACACTCTTAATGATCGATCCGATTTTTAAAACATTAGTTATAATCTTTAACCGAATTAACTATTCGGATCACACGATTGGGTCGGACCTACGCAGATTCATATTTGGGTTGCAAATCTGCATAGTGCGAAGCGCACACTCGCAGTTCCCCTGTGCTCTATAGCTAGAGACTCGAGAGAAAGGAAGCGATTGGGAATCAGAAAGATCAAAGATGGACACTAAACCCACTGAAATCAGCAGCTCTAAGATGTTCGGAGGTTACAACAAGAGGTACAAACATTTCAGCCCTACCCTCGGCTGCTCCATGACCTTCCACATCTACTTCCCACCTTCTCCTTCTCAATCTCACAAATTCCCTGTGAGTCCTCTTTTCTCTCTCGTTCACCTTACTTTTACAATATATATTTGTCCCATCATTACCGACTCACTTTTTTTTTTTTCTTTTCCTGGGAGTTTAATTTTAGCATGTTCGAAAATCTGATCGAATTATCGTACAAAATAAAATAGTTAATTTTGTTTGCAGTTATTGTTTAGATTCAAAGTTCAAGCCATTAGAGCGCGACTTTTAGTTGTTTCACAACTCACTGCCACTGTGATTGAAAATAGTATGCCACACAACAATATTTTAAAGTTGAGGTCAACACTCTTTTCAACATAATCTATATGAGATTCACTAAATTATATGGGTTCACTCTCTATTTAGTGGATATACTACATGAAATAATGTGTTGAAAAGACTGTATGGCTTGTGTGTGTGTGTGTGTGTGTTTTTTTTTAGAGTTAACTTCTCTTCTATTTGTGTATTAGCTTGCATAAATTAAGTTCCATGGAATGTATCATGATTTCAAGGTTTTAACGTTGTTTTGAGAAGGTACTCTACTGGCTCTCTGGTCTCACTTGCTCAGATGAGAATTTCATAATCAAGTCTGGTGCTCAACGTGCTGCTTCGAATGAGGGTATTGCCTTGATTGCCCCTGACACATCTCCAAGTAAGTTAGCAGCAGTTAAAACTATGTTTTATGTTCTTGGTTAATGTATATGCAATGCTACATTGAAAGAGCATGAGTTTTTTGGCTGGTAGTTTCTATGTTCATGTAGACCAAATGCAACCAATTAGGGTTCTTGCTCAATACATATTCTTTCGTAAAACATATCTCACTTTTTAACTTCATGACATAGGAGGCTTAAATGTGGAAGGAGAAGCAGACAGCTGGGACTTTGGTGTAGGTATGCCACTTGAGAACATTATATTTGGGTCTTGAAACGAGCTGGGCCTGAACTGGTCCTCAGGCCTAACTTAAGAGATTTTGTTTGGCTTGAGGCCGAGCCAATTTGAAAATTGATCGGCTCAAGCTCAGGCCTAGTTCATGGCCGACTTTAGTCTAGCATATTGTTGTCATATGAGAATATTGAATTTCCTGGAAGTGACTATTATTTCTAACCTTCCACAATGCCATTGCAGGTATGATACTAGACTTACATTTGGTGTTCAATTTTTTTGTCTTACTGCTATTGTTTATAAATGTGACTTAGTGACTAGGCTTTCATTTTATATGACCCAATCTTGTGTTTTACACTTATTAATGAATTAATGAATATAATGTGCTATAGAAGTATTATTTTATTATCCAATGCTATATTTTCCCTGAAGTGTTTATATATGAAAATAAAAGGAATTTTGACTGATAACCACTGATCATGGTTGCTTCTTCTAAAGATAAGGTAGTGGGAGAGATCACATGAAAAAACCAACCTAATGTGGATTTATATGACTAGCCAATAAAGGGAGTATACTATTTTTCGTTCTCTAAGGCTATTCCTTTTTGTTACTGAATGCTGATCTCATTTGCACAGTTCTGCTGTATTTTATTTGAAAAAAATAGCTCACTTTTGTTTGGAAGACACTAATGCTCTGTAGAATAATTTAAAATAGTTGTGGGAGCTATGAATCACCTTGAGATGTGCTGTATATATTTTTTTGTTCACAGAAGATATCTTAATAAATTGCATGTGTACATTTCTGGAACAGGTGCAGGATTTTATGTCAATGCTACACAAGAGAAGTGGAAGAATTGGCGTATGTATGACTATGTTGTCAAGGAATTGCCAGAGCTTCTAAGTGATAATTTTCCACAGCTTGAAACTTCAAAAGCTTCTATATTTGGTCATTCTATGGGTGGGCATGGTGCTCTTACAATTTACCTGAGAAACCTGGATAAGTATAAGGTGTTGATTATTATGCAACTGAAAACTTGTGGTTTTGATATAGTCAAAATGTGTTACTGTGAGATTCTTGGAAATATTTTGAAAGTTATGGCTAGTTTACTTGATATGAGAGATTTCTGATTTGAACAAGTCAAGAGAGAACGCTCTCAACTGATATAGTTATAAATTTATAATCACATTTCATTTGCAGCCTACAAAATCTTACCCCTCAATTTTAGGGATTGTGTTAGGAACCTTCTTTCCAAGATAGGTAAAACAGAACCTAACTAGTGTAAAACAGAACACAGCAAGAGAGAAGAAAGAATACTTCTTTATTGAAAATAGAATGAAAACAGTCACAAAGAACAAGGTATACAAGTATACCCCCAAAGGAGCACTCTCCTTTCACACTAGGAATAACCCAGTCACAATATCAATGATTACAAAAAACTGCCTTTCACAATCTACAGAGGTCTTATCTATACTATCACATCCAGCTAGCTAACTGACTCATCTCCTAACAGAAACTACTAACAGATATAACAGATTCTCACTAACAAATAGTAGTTATGGATAGTTACATCTAACAATTACTTCCTCCCCTCATTGAGCCTCTTTCTATAATAACCCTGCAGGGTCTTTCCAACCCCTGTAGGTGGCTCCATTACATAACAGATGAAGCAACCTATTTCCAGCAAGTAAATCAGTCCTTATTACCATCTATATCTGTTAGTATCAGCTAGGATCAATAACTTCAGAACTTGAGAAGAAAAATGAGATATGAATTTATGAATGCTTGCGTGAAATTGCCACTCGGCTGATCTGATTTTATAACACTCAGGGAGTAGATACAATGTGTGATTTATAAGAAAATTAATGTAGTTCTAGTTCCTAAGTGCATGCATGTGATTTCGTAGGTACATGAACGACTATAATTTATTGATACAAATTCCAATACAACTATCTGTTAATTAACACCAATACAACTATTTGTTAATTCCAACACTCCCCCTCCAACTGGAGCATATAAGTCAAATGCTCTAAGCTTGGAACAAATATATTGAATTCTTGGTCCCTTTTAGAGATTTTGTGAAGAGGTCTGCCAGTTGATCATTAGAGCTAACAGATTCGATTATGACTTCTTTAGAATGAACTTTCTCCCTAACAAAATGACAACCAGTTCATCAACAGTAGGAATGTTTGGGTTTGTCAGGACTTGATTTCTAACATTTTAAAGTACTTATGCAGGTCATGAAGAACAAACACCATGTAACTCTGATATAACTTTTCGACCACTTGTGTAGGATCACTATTGGTTAAAAGCATCTTTACATTCTTATTGTGGATTGGGCTTTATTTAGGTAGGAAATTAAGTCATGATCCTGTATTTGAAGAGTCGCCAAATTATGGACAGAATCATAGAGTCATTGAATGTCATTAACCTAGACACTTTTAGCCATCTTCCAATTATCATAGCAAGACTTGTAGGAGCGATAGTGAACTAGAAGTGATGGATCAATGGACTGCAAAAGATGAGATTCTAATTGATAATCAATCTTTTGCCATTCATCCTTCGGTGCAACATCAATTTTCTCAACTTGAGTTGTCAATGGTCTGAAAGTCCATGACCAAGAAACCAAATTTCGACAGGAAAACACCAATCTATGTAGTTTTTGCCATTAAGTTTTATAGATGTAGTTGATGGGGTTCCTGTAAAAGAAAATGAAATGGGACTTTTCTGGTCATTGTCAGAATCTGCAGGTGATGCCATTGTTATAGAAAGGAAACTAAGATGAAAAATCTAGGAACCGAATGGCAGTTGCTTCAAGGCTCTTAGACCCACTATCCAAACAGTAGACAATTGCATATCTGACCACTTAGACAGACAGAAGAGTTGACGAGAAGTTCTGGATAGGTGCAGTGATTTCCCGGCAACAAGAGGTAGAGTGTGGCCAATACACTTCGGGAAGACACAAGCACGTGGTCGACGCATGGTGTTGCGTGCGATGTTTTCTGGTGACAGCGGTTGGTGGGATGGCTGATGGGCGATGTCTTAGCTAGTTCTCGGAGGCGGTGGGAACTTGGTTGACGGTAGTGATGGCTTTCTGGAAGGGACTGTAACAGGACTTAGGGTTTTAGAGGTTTCTGCTGGACCAGATAGCAGAAAAACCTCCGAGGACATAACAGAAGCAGGACCTACCTGCTTTGTTGCCAAGTCGAGACTGAAGAGTTTGTAAAATGCTTAAGTGAATGATCACTTAGCAGATAATCTATTTATACACATGATTAATACAATTTACAAAAAGGGGAATTAATTCTAGCTTCTAATTCTTAAGATACAATGAATCCTAAAAGTACAATGAACTCTAATTAGTGGAATAATAATTATATTCTACTTCCAATATAAATATCTATTTCCAACAATAGGCAACAAAAGATATTCCTATATTAGGAAGTTTGCATAA
Source organism: Echinosophora koreensis (assembly GCA_035048595.1). NCBI lineage: Eukaryota > Viridiplantae > Streptophyta > Magnoliopsida > Fabales > Fabaceae > Echinosophora > Echinosophora koreensis. Next base: position 1,726,547 of record JAPCYP010000065.1, read on the forward strand.
GGGTCGGCATTGAGTCAGTATTTTTTATCCTTAGTATCATCGGACATACTTATTGGGGACATTCAAGAGCCAATGCTTCAATGTATGCTTCTTGTAGATGATATAATCCCAATTGATGGGTCGTGTCAATGCTATTTCCAAACTTGTGTTGTGAGTATAAGCTTTGGAATCAAAATGTTTTTGATTAAGGAGGAATACAACAGATTAGCGGAAATGCTAGCATAGCAAGATGTGACTTAACAATGTTTTGGAGATAAAATTTGGGGATCACATTGTACCCCAAATGTGCTGTTAAGGAATCTTAGATCGAAATTAAAAACTGATGGAGATTCTAGCTGGGTGGATGAAATGGCGAATGCTTCAAACATAATTTGAGATTAGTAGATTACAAAGTTTGTATCAATCTGAAAAGTTAAGATCAGCAATGCCCTATCATAGTGAATGTTGGGAATATTGTGCAAAAAGAGCAAAAAACTTAGCTGCTGTCGAGATGAGATTGTTGAGGTGGATAAGTGGACATACGAGAAAAGATAAGATTAGAAATGAATGTATTTTGGAGAAGGTTGGATTAGCACCTATTGAGAAGATGGTAGAAACTCGTTTACAGTTTGTGCTTAGCATTTTGTCTTTATAACCAATTAAGTTTGTTACAAGTTACAACCAATCATATCATCCTTTTGGTATAGGAGACTTTGAAGTTTCTGGAACTCCGTTCCCTAATGCAAAATAGACTGTACCTTGTCTTCATAAGAACTTTATTTTATATCTTGATTCTAATTCTAACTTATTTTTCTTGTGTTTCTTTGCATGCTTGTTCCAGTCTGTTTCTGCCTTTGCACCAATAGCAAATCCTACAAATTGTGCATGGGGACAGAAGGCATTCACAAATTATCTAGCTGGCGATAAATCTGTTTGGGAGGTAAATCAGTGTGGAAAGTGGCATGTTTGCTCTATAACTCATATTTCATTTTAGTAACATGTTGGCAATTGCAGGAATATGATGCCACTTATTTGATAACAAAGTTTCAAAATGTATCTACTACCATTTTGATTGATCAGGTGAGAGATTGGATTTTGTTTTTGTTTCAAACTTTTGAATGATATCAAGAGTGACAAAAGTTTAGTTGCTGGTATCTTGTAGGGTTTATGAGATTGTATTTCACAGGGGTTGTGTTTAAGAAATATAATTTTTAGTAGCAATATGAATATGAATAAATCAAAATGGTTTGCAAGATATAATATTGTTTACCATAGTGCAAGGCTTCGATTTATAAACATATACCTATAGTCTTAATTCTTGCTGGTTGTATCTGCTTACTGTTCCTGTACTTGTCAGGGGGAAGATGACAAATTTCTGCATGATCAACTGCTGCCGCACAAGTTTGAAGAGGCATGCAGGAATGCCAAGGTTCCACTACTCTTGCGTTTTCAACCTGGTTATGATCACTCTTATTATTTCATTGCCACCTTCATAGATGATCACATCCGACATCATGCTCAAGCTCTTAAAAAAAATTAGTTAAATTGTGCACCCTGTGACGATCTAGAGCTTTTGTCAACTCTACTGAATCTACTTAGCTCTATTTGCTTGTGATGCATATTTGACTATGGATTGGAACTTCATGTTTTCATACCAGTACAAAACTGATGCAATGTCTATGTAATGTATAAATAATATAATGAAACCAAGTCGACAGGAGACGGATAAGCTATCTGCCTATAATCACTGGTATATTTAGGGGTGGATTGCAATGTGGTAATAGAAGAAGTGTCGTATTATAGCAACTTGTTCTTTGAATCTCATCATCTTTCACCGGTTCCTTTGTACATGGGATACCGAAAACACCGAAGCATAGGCTATGCTTTATAGGGACTTGTGGAAGAAATGTGCCTGAAAAGGGTGGAAAATTACCATGGTTAGTTTAGTGGCTGTGGGTATTTTTTTTGGTAATAATATTATTTGAACATCTGAAAAACTAATACATGTGACACTTGGTCAATGTGGTTCAAAATCATAGTCAATGGCATGTTGAGTTTGGTCAATAGACATATATGTGATAGATGAATAATTCGTTAATTAATAACTTGATTAATGATATATAAAATCTTGGTTAATAAAACTCAATAAAAGGTTAATGAGTTACTCAATTTTGATGTACTCGTTAATTAAACTCAACATACTATTATTAACCATGATAGCACCATTAACAAAGTGTTGCGGATGTCAAATTTTGTGATATTCAAATAACAAAACAGGTATAGTTGTGAGACTAACTCTTGGATCAAGGTTGTAGATAGGTCAAGCCTTCAAAGTGACAATTCTAGTTTTGAACTTGACTTTACAATTAAAGTTTATTTGAGTACGTAGGTGTCCAGTTACAGAACATTGCAAGTATCATGTTAACTTCAATTATATTTTTAATATTCTACATTAATTATTACATGAATGGCAAATTTTTTTAACAATGTTTGTTATAATAGGTTCAATCGTTTAAAGAAAATCATTATAAAATAATAAGAAAATATATGTTCATATTTCAATAAAAAAAAAAATCAGTCTACATATCATATAATATTATTATATAATAAGTCTTGATGTACTTACTCGTATTTATAAATTCTTACGGATATTGATTTTATTAGTCTAACCGTTGAATTGAAAGTTCTCATCAAGTAGATTAAATTTACAAAAATTTTGTAACAAAAAAAGATATACAAAATTTTAGAAAATTTAAGAATCATTTAATACTTCAACACACTATTTTATTGTAATGTATAATATTTTATTAGTAAATATTAACTAAAAGATTACATATATATGAATATCCAATTCATTTAAAATTTGGTATATATGATCCTCAAGATAATATTATGTAACTTTAACAATTAGTTTTTGAGTTCAATTGTTATACACTGTCAGTGTAAAGTTTTATACGCTGTCAACCAATCCATAATCATGGTACAAATGATTTTTAAGGTTGTTAATATAAGAGTCAAAGATTTTTAATGATTTATCAATTTCTGATTGGTTGACAGTGTAAAAAATATTTACACTATCAGTACATATATCAATTAAATCCTTAGATTTATTAAAGTCATATTCCATAAAAAGTTACTAAAGAGAGTAAGTATTTATGACTTACTCCTTGATTATATATATATATATAGATGTAAGATGACCGTTTAAAAAGTCACATGACTTTGTATTTTAATTTTGATCATTTAAAGTTGGATATATATATATATATATATATATATATATATATATGAGAGGGGATCAAGTTACTCTAAGAGTAACTTAAAGGTTTTACTCCCCATCTCAGCCTTTTATATTATCATAATCCAACGATTTAGATTAATTCACTAAAAATGTCACGTGACCTTCTTCCAAATAGGGATCCCATTTGTCTCCAGCGCTTTCGATCCAGCGCTTTCCACCAGCAGCGACGTGGACCATTGGATTGATCCAACGGTCCAGATTAAATCAGCCATAAATAATTATTTTAATTATTAAAATATTAATTTTTAAAATTAAACCCAAAAAAACCTCATCCATCCTAACACCCACGGACGACCCACCCCACCCACGACCCACCCTTCCCCTCACACCCTCGCAGAGGCTACTGTGCCGCCCACTCCCCACCACCGCCGGCCACCAAGATCCGGCGGCGCCGTCCCCTTCTTCGGTTCGCTGAGCTAACACCCCACCCCACCCACGACCCACCCTTCCCCTCACACCCTCGCAGCCGCCACTGCGCCCCCTCCCCACCACTGCCGGCCACCAAGATTGTTGGCTTGCTTAGTTGAATATATCACCCTAAATCCTAGTTTTATTTTCTGCACTTGTTGGCCTCTGATGCTTTTATTGTGCACTTGTGGTGGGTTAACCATATAAGAACATTTGACAAGTTGTCACTTGCAGGATTTAACCTCTAAGCCAAAGTACCTTGTGACCTTCACAGTTGGTTATGATCAGAAACACAATATTGATGCAGCTGTGTACTTCAATATTTCTTGCTAGGTGTTGCTGAGGTGTTCACCTTTGTTGGACAACATGAGTTTTTCTATGAGCAACAAAGGATTACCTTAGCACTTTGATTCTCACTGTTGTTGATTACATTACAACAAAGGATGGAAAATCTGCTGTCATGTGTTGCTGTGAAGTGTGAAGAACATTTTGTCAAGTGTGAAGAATTTATGTATCAGACTTTTTTGTCCTCTGTCATGTACAATTGGATTTCAATAGTTCTGAAAATTTGGTATCAGACTTATGTAACAAAAGTTTTGACTTATGTATAAGACTTATGTAACAAGAATTTGATAGCAATAAAATGATATCTGAAGTCTTGCTTGTGAACATTTCTTGTATGTAAATTTAATCAAAATCACATGTGGTTGATCAATGTAACCCACTTTACAACATATACCCCACTTTACAGCATATACCCCAGAAAATACCTATTTGGTTCCAACAATCTATACCCAAAAAATACTTCAACTGCTATAAAAACAAGTACTGCAGCAATTAACCCAAAAAAAGATTGACTGCAGCCCTACAAAACATTTTCTTCAAGACTTCATGGGTTGTTCAATGTTGTCTCATCCTCGTCATGTTCCGCCTATAATTTCAAATACACAAGTTAATATTTCAAATATTAATATGAAATGAGTGGGTATAATATGAAACTTACCATCAATAAATTAGTAAAACTAGTGACACCAAGGTGGTGTAAAGTGTCATTGGTCTCCTACACAAAAAGGAAAACCATTTAATTACTAATCAAATTTCAAGGAAGTGTCATTGGTCTCCTACACTAGTTTATGCTAGAAGCTTACCATGGGTGGTTGATTCAAAATGTCATTGAGCCATGGTGGGTTTGATTGAAACACTTGAGCCACCATACTAGGTTCTTGACTTGGTTGAAGCACTTGAGCCACCATAGTAGGTTCTTGACTTTGTGAAGCACTTGAGCCATCATTTTTCTTTCTTTTGGTAAGTTTGCGCTCTACCCAACTTTTATGACGTTTCGAACCCTTTGTGCCTTCTTTCTTCTTGAAACCTTTTACTTGTGTTGAACCATCATTGATGCTTGCAATCTCTTTAAGGCACCCATGCACTTGAGCACTACTTACTTCTTTATTTTGAAACTCTAATATTTGCCTATCCAATCCATCTGCAACTTTGTTAAGGAACATGAATGTTTCTTGACTTCTACATGCTTCAGTGACTATCCTAGCGGGGACAAAGCTCCTTATAGCGTTGTGTTGGGGACAAATCAACATCTTCAGCACTATGACTAACACCAACATCAGGTAAAGCACCACTTCTTGCTAACTTTGTCCACCTCTTCAAGATGTATTGCTCGGGCACTGATTTGACATCCATATGAATAAAGACTCTTACACAATGACAACAAAGTATGCCATAACTCTCAAACTTACGACAAGAGCAACAAATTGATTTCTTATCCAAATCAAAAGACACCCTCCACTCTCCCAAATCCCTTGCCATGGCAATAACAAAATCAAGTGTTGATGCCATTTTGTTCACACTCTTCACTGAACATGCTTCAAATAAATTGTACTCTTGTTGGAATAGATCAGAAATAGTGGGAGTATAAATTTGTGACACTTGTTGCAAGATATCAGAAAATGGGTTCTTAAGTCTTGGAATTTTTTGTCGTGCTTCATATTCACACTTCAATTCTTTATATCGCTTTTCTTCTACAACGTCTTCAAAACGCTTAAAAAACTTGACAGCATCCAAGTTCACTTTCATGAAACTTTTAATATCCGCATTCACACTTTCACTAAGTTGGGTGCTTCGCATTCCTAATGTGAATGCCTTCTTCATGTAACAAGATGCCCATTTCTCCTTCAGAGTGTATACTCTTTGCAACCAAGAGTTTTCCTTAACATCATACTTTTCAAGGAGGGTTCTCCAACCTTCTTCAAATAACTCTTCATCCTCAAAGCCATACATACACTTCTTAAAGTCGGTGAGAAAATGAGAGTCGCCTTTCATTAAGTTGCCCAAGTGTTTGATGCCATTTTGCATCAAATGCCAAGTACAGAGGCCATGGTAAGTTTCAGGCATAACTTCAACTAGTCCCCTTGCCATCGCCTGGTCTTGATCAGTGAAAACCGTAAGAGGTTTTTTTTGCTTATGTGCCTCTAGAAATGTTTCAAAAAGCCACTTGTATGACTCTATTGTTTCGTCATACAATAGTGCAGCCCCAAAGACCACTGCTTTTCGATGATGGTTAAATCCTGAGAACAGAGCCAGCGGCCTATGCGAACTATTTGTGCAATATGTTGAATCAAGCGAAACCACATCACCAAAATACCCGTAATCAATGAGCATCCTTGCATCTGCCCAGAATACATTGGTGATTTGATCTTCTGCATCTATTTGATAGGCATGATAAAAAGTTGGATTTTCAACCAACTTTCTCTGAAAGTATTGCAACAGATATCCGGCTTCCCCATTTGCCAAGCTCCTTTGTCTTCTTTTGCTAGGATAATTATTTTGATCTTCACGAGTAAATCCAAAAATCGTTCTACCTCCAACTTCTCTACTCATCAAATCAAATAACTTCTTTTGTTGTAGGCCAGCATCATCAGCTAGATCAATTTGATGACATTGAACTTCTGAAAGTTTTCTTTGAGATGGCAACAAATGAGCTGTTTCTGGTGTTTGTAAAATATGGTTATGTTCCTCCACAAATTCATGCACCGTCAATTTTCCCTTCCTATCCTTAAGTCCTAACCTTGCTTGACAATTAGTTCTCGTTTCCGGTCTAGAATTGACTATTTTAAAATCCCGCTTGTCTGCCTTTCGCAAGCCTTCTTTACAGCAAACTAACCGGCAAGAAGAAGTTGAACCATCTTTTCTCAAATGCCTATATTCTTTCCTCGCTCCAAAACCAACTCTTCCGCTATAATCAACCCAGAACCTCCAAGCATCATCATAATTATCAAAGGTTATGCCCACCTTTGGCTTCCAATCTTCCTCCATCTTCTTGCTTCCAATCCTAATAAAGGACAACCACAATCAATTACAAAGCAAGAAAGCAAGAATGAATGGCAAATAGTGACATAGCAATTACAAGCAATAATGTTGTTTCTGCAGAAAGATTTCTATATAATGTATAAAGCAATAATGCTATCCAAATACACTTAAACATATCACCTCACATTTACATTTTACCATCCACCTAGCATTATTCTCTATAAAACAACCAAAAACATGTGACAGAGCAGCTGTTTTTAAGATTAAAAAGGGAATTTTTTTACTACATACAAAGTTGCGGGCGGCGGAGGAGACGGTGGCCGAAAAACTAGCGGCGGCGGGAGCAGGCGGCGGCACTGCCGGCGATGGACCAGAAACGAAGGAGAAGGGGCAGATTTCCCTGCTACACGCGCGGAATGTTGACGGGTGGAGGAAGACGGCGGCGTAACGGTGATGAAGGCGGCGCCGGAGGAGGTGGTGGCCGGTGGTGGGCAGGGGCGGCGCGACGCCGTTTCTGGTGTGAGGGGAAGGGTGGGTGGTCGTGGGTCAAACCAAAATGGGAGGGAAGGGTCGTGGGATTTAGGGAACGAGATTTAGGTTTTAATTTTAAAAATTAATATTTTAATAATTAAAATAATTATTTATGGCTGATTTAATTTGGACCGTTGGATCAATCCAACGGTCCACGTCGCTACTGGTGGAAAGCGCTGGATCGAAAGCGCTGGAGACAAATGGGATCCTCCAAATAGTCGGTGCCTTTTTCTTCTTAGAATTTTATTGCCTCTATGTTAGTAGGTTTTCATTAAAACTTTGCCCAGTCCGCCGCCATCGCCCATAGTCGCTACCGTTCTTGCTTCCTAACATTGTTGGCCTATTATGCACCTTATCCTTTCTCATTCCTGAGCAGTTTTCTAGTTGCCAAGTGACGAAGAATTCCACTTAGTAAATTCAATTTATTACCCACAAGCCTCTCATCCACGCCTCTGTACACTATTTTAGAATGCCATCTACTTTGCTTCGTATATGTTGTGAAGGTGGAATTAAGCCTATCCTTATTATTGTATATAATTAGCTAAATGGAATAAAGCCTATCCTTTATTATTTGACTCGATATAGCTTTCCAATATATATGGAATTGATGTCAGTTGGAAAATGGAAACGTAAATTAGTCAAAAAGTCTGGAAAATCGAATTTGATATGGTCGCGTATGGTTCTGGTAACAAGAAAGCGCAATGGACTGGGCGGAGTAGACTGTTGTTGCTCTTCCATGAGTATGTTTATCTCTCTGGCAGAGAACACCTGGGAAAGGTTTGGAAGGCCAGTCTGTCTGTGTTATCCGGGAAAGCATTGGAAGAGGGAAGAGGGGTCACGTGCGGGAGTTTAATCACTTAATCTAAGTCGTCGGTTTCAAATAAATAAATGGTCAAAATGGGGAGTAAAACTTTTTAAAATACTCTTAGAGTAACTTGATCCCCTCTCTCTCTCTCTCCCTCCCTCCCTATATATATATATATATATATATATATGCGAATCTCTATGAAAACTTTTTGACCATGCCTAATTAAGATATCATGTTAGCTCTAATTTGCAAAAAGTAGAGTAATAATGAAATTGTTATGTGTTAAACATGCCTATTTAAGATATGTTAGTAATTGTAGTTTGAAAAACTAGAATACCAATGAAATTGCTTAGTGTTAAAGAATGCTAGCAACACTTTCATTTTTAACTTATGGATCCCATTTCACACTCTTTAAATCATGATATTTTTTACCAGGCAGAGAAGAAAAGACAAAGTTCTAATCCCATTTCACACTTGTTAAGTCGGGGTGATCCTGTAGAATATCCGTTCGCTCGTAATAGACCTGTTGTCTCTTTTGAGATAGGGCAGCCATTGGGTTATCTGTCGTCTTAGCCTTTCTTCATACTAAGAAAAAAAAACATAAAACATAATTTTTCGTAAATGGTTGATATTATTAAATAAATATAGTGTGCCCTTATCTTTGAATCTGCTTATTTTTTTGTTTTACGCCTCGTAATTTTCCCTCAGCCAGGCTTGGGCAGAATAGCATAGCAAGTAAAGGATGCTTTCGCGCAGCTCAATCCCTTGCTTGTTCCCAAAATTCCCATGTCTTTCTTGATTGGTAAACCCAACCAGTGCAAGTGAGTGAAATAAACTACCGGCATTGTGTTTCCACGCCCCTTCGAGACCTTGAAAAATGGACAAATTCCTTTTCTTAGGAACACATACAAGATTCGTCACCATAGACAAAAGGATAGTGGTAACCCCACCGTTAACTACTTCAATTTAATAGTTCTCACTGAAGCAAGCAACATGTGGGATCTTACTATACGATCGACCTAAGGCATGGTACTGAACTAGTAGATACGGTTGATTATGCTCGGGTTCATGATAGGGATTCCATTTATGGCATGAGGTTCAGTTCTTTATCTAAAAGCATACCTAGATATTTATATGAAAGGAGGAAGAGGTAAGATAAAAAAAGCGAATTCAAGATATTCCTCAATGTGCCGACTATTCATGGAACGTGAGAGTATTCATCTGCTTCCGAAAGAAATTGTAACTTCATGGTATACTCATGGATTGGCAAGTTCCTATTTGGAGGGCTGCAACTTCTTAACCGCTACAGTCTCGACTCCTGCTAATAGTTTAGCACACTCTTTATAAGGTGTATATTATTCAATAGTGGCCGCTTTGGGCTTTCTTATAATTTGGATATGTTATTTGGGGATCAATTTATTAGGAATAGGACTACATAGTTATGGTTCATTTACATCTAATTGAATTAAAGTAACATAGAGTTTGTAACACCCCGTTTTCTCGATTAAGGAATCGGAAAAGGATTAAGCGTGTGTGATGGCTTAATCTTGTTTGTTATGTGTCAATGAGTCTGTTTATCAAGTTTGAGGCCAATCAGACTTAAGACGGACTCAGAGTGCACCGAAACGCGCGAAATCGGGCAACCGACATCAGTGAGAACGCTCAAACGCTGCATGTCCAGCGCTCAAGTGTTCTGGGTTGAATGACACGTGGCAACACGTGTCAAAATGGATGACACGTAGCTGAGCAGCATGCAGCATGCAGCGCTCAAGCGTGGCCAGGCCAGCGCTCACGCGCTGGGGAGGTGGGCGCTCGAGCACCCAGTGCTGGCTTCACCTACCCCCACTTTCTTCTTCTCTTCAAGCTTGCATGCCTCTCATTTCACCCTTGCGACCAGAAAAACGAAGAACGAGGGAAGAGCTAGTTCTAGAGAGAGAATGTCAGGTTTCGAGGTGTTTCGTACGTCCGTTTTTGATTCCGTCTTCAAACACGCGTTTAGGGCAACAAGCACGTCACATACATACCTACGATTAGTCAAACAATGGAGGTAATGCTTGAATGTGTGGGCTGTTCGTATTTTACCGAAGGGTTTTGAATTGCCCACCCCCCGATCGTATTACGCATGAGATTAAAGAAAAGATAGGTAATCAATATACATACATAAGCTCATTATAAAATTTACAAATTTTATATACTGGTTTATCTTTTCAGTGTGTTTTGTCCTCACTCATAATCTTCCTGCGAAAACTTCGCAGGAGGTCACCCGTCCTAGAATTGTTCCAAGTCAAGCACGCTTAATTATGGAGTTCTTAAGTGATGGCTTACCGAAAAGAAGATGCATCTTGTTTTTACTTTTAATTATTGTCTTATTTCATCATGGGGGAGATCTGGGTGAAGCCACCCAAATTCCACTTAACATCACATATCATCATCATCATTAACAAATAGCATTCCATACCAAATCATGTTAATTATAGAGACAACCATATCACTCATATAACAATGACAATAAAGCTTGTTATTAACTTTCACATTAGCAAACAAACATTACAAGACACATAGCATGCAATAGGGTCATGGGTTAACCCTCATCTTATGCTACCCCAAAGCCTACATGTTCATACTAATCCCTTCTCCCCATACCTGCTATGAAGATCCCAACTATGACAACGCAAGTAAACTATTCTCGTTCCCTCGAGCAGCTCGACGAGTTCCTGAAGTCTTGGTCAACATAAAAGGGCAAACATTAATCTCAAATTCAATTAACCAAGAATAAGAGATTAACAGAGGGATGATCACGTTACCTTAATCAACACTAGTGTGCGTGACTTCTATCCTAAACGGACTTAAGAACTCCAAGAACTTCGAAGGGTTCAAGGGAAGGGAAAGGGGAGAGGTTTTTGTCACACTAGGATTGCTAAAAGTGCCAAAATGAGGGCTTCCACTGCAATCCTCACAGAACTCACTTATTTTTATACCTTCTGGCGTGAGCACAAGCGTGCTCCCACTAAGCACGAGCGTGCTTAACGTGGGCACGGTGGTGCTTAACTAAGCACGGGGTCTGCACTGTTAACGACACTCGCTCACGATTTCTGACATGGTCGTGCTCGTGACTCAAACAGTCACAGAGCACGCTAAACAAGCATGGGCGTGCTGGTACATGAGCACGGCCGTGCTCATGCACCAGAAAGCGATTTCTCACTCCAAAATCCCACTTAGCCCCTTTTAATGTTTCCTAGTCACAAACCTTAACAACATGCAACACGTAAACATACTTAAGGGATTAACGACTTTATACAAAAAAACAAGGTGTTACAAGATAGGGATTTCCTTTAATTTCTGTTCTAATTGGACATCATCCAAAAGCAAAGACACAACATCCTTAGGAGCAAAAAGATCACCACCAACAGAGCCACCACTCATAACGAGGTTTTGTACCATACTTTTCTTGTAGCACCCCATTTTTCGTAAGTGTTTTTATAGAGCTGGTTTTATTAAGTTAAAAGAGTTGGTTAAGGGCTAAGTGGGATTTTGGCTTAAAAGTCCCTTTCTGGTACATGAGCACGCCCGTGCTTAAAGTCAGAAGCGTGTTTCTGATTTTAAGTTGAGCACGACCGTGCTCAACAGTGAGCACGCCCGTGCTCAATGCGCTGACCGCGTCTCGGTGACGCTAAGTTGAGCACGACCGTGCTCAAGGGTGAGCACGACCGTGCTCAGGTCCGAGCTATATAAAATTGGCATAGAGCTCGAGGGTTAATGTGAAACCCTATTTTGTGTTGGCAGCCGTCACCAGTTTCGGCCAGAGTGATCTCTTTCCCTACTTTCACTAAACTCAACCCATTTCTGGAGTTTTGGAAGCCTTTGGGAGCCCCCTTGTGAGTCTTGTTGGTTTAGAGGTAATGGTCCTTTCCCCTCTCTTTAGTTTCTTTCTTGTTTTTGTTAGAGAAACTGACCAAGTGTATTTTTGGTTAACCAAGGTGTAGAATCGGACTGAGCCGCTTGTGGGGACGTGATCAGTTTGACTATTAGAGCAACCTTCAATCCAGGTATGGAGAGAAGGGTAATGTACTCATTAGACAGTGGGGGTAGTGTAAGGTAAAGGGGTCCCCATGACCCCGGTTTGTTGTATGTATTTGTATGTTGATGACTATTTTGTGTATCATGAATATGTGTTTATGTTCTTGATAATTGTTTAATGAGTATGATGAAATGTTAATTATTGTTATTAACATGATTTTGGTTGATTGATGTTATTGTTGTTATGATGAGGTTGAGGTTGATGAAATTATTTAATTGGTTAATTAGGTTTAAAAACGTGTTAAGTTTAAGGGGTTTAATCCCTAAAATAGTTGGTTAGAATTCGGATACTGTTCCTGTCCAGAATAACACTGTCGCGCGATGAGCACGACCGTGCTGAACAGGGAGCACGACCATGCTCCCAGTTGAATTCTGGAAAATGGCACGCTTTTAGCACGGCCGTGTAGGACAAATAGCACGACCGTGCTGCTAAGCACGATCTTGCTTCACTTAAGTGGCAGCACGCCCTTCACATGCTTAAGCACGACCGTGCTGGGGTTTAAGCACGACCGTGCTCACCCCTCCTGGACAGAAACAGAATTAAAGAACTTAAGGGGTTTCAAACCCCATTCCCCAATGATGATAAGTTGATATAGCTAATCGAAGATGAAGACTAGACAACCTGGTTAATAATTATCAAAGATGATTAAGATAATAAGATGTTAAGTCGGTATCCGCTGAGTTACCGCATGTTGATAAGTTGAAGTCTTGGGTGCTTATTGACCCAAGCATGTTGAGTTGAACCTTGGTGCTTATTGGCCAAGGGAGCCTTGACCCCATGGTTTGGGTCTAAGGTTACATTGATATTGACGTTGAAGTCTTGGGAGCTTCATAGCCCGAGCAAGGAGGTGGTTGAGATTGTTGTTGTTGTGTGCCATTTGCATATAGCATTGGAGTTGTTGATGGGGGAGGTTCGACATAGGGGAGATCGCCCGAGAGTACGGTGATCTGGCCATCCACGATAGGTCACCCGATGGTTTGGTGACCGAGGCCCCCCGTGATGAGGCATCCACGGTTTAATGCGTTGGCTATCCATGGGGTTCACCCATTCCGGTGTTGGTGCTTCTATGGCCAATACGGATATGTAACTCCAAAGTCATTCATCCTGAGTTAGTTTGGATCCACATGCATAGATGGAGTAGCGGAGTAGTTCATGCATTGCACAGCATAGCATACTTGGTTGATATATTATTGTTGGATGTTGATGTATGCTTATGTTGTATGTTTACCTTGCTTCCTATTCCCATGCTGTATATGTTTACATGAATCTTACTCCCCTTTATTTGCTTGTGTTTGGCCTGATCGGCATTTTGCAGAGGATGATGAGCAGCCCGGAGAGGAGTGACTCTAAGGAGCCGCCACTCATAGTTAGGGCTTGTTTTATGTTTAGTTAGTTTATTTCAGTTGTATTCCAAGGATATGTTTCCGGAAACGTTTATACCAGCTTTAAGTTCTGACATCGGGGTTGGGTTATTTATTGACTATGTTTTGATTTGTTTTAAACTTGATTTATATTTTCCGCGTTGTGAACTGGTTCATGTAGGACTTTTCTACCCATGGACAAATGTTTTATTTTATTTATTAAAATGCATGTTTTTATTTTAATTGTTTTTATATTAAATGCCTTATAACATGCGGGGTAGAAGGGTGTCACATTTCTGGCTTGCTCTAAGAAGAATCTTCTGTTCATCTGTCTCTTTACATATAAGTCGATAAACAATAATCTACAAGTTTCAAAATATATATAAATTTACTTTTGAACTATAATAGTAAGGTTACATGGAAACTCAAAAGGAGTTACATGAGTTTGAGGTAAAAATGAAAAATGTCTTTATTGAAATTATATATTGAAATGGAGTGTTGAATGGAGTGCTTTTTTAAGATTTGTAATATGAGATTTTGGATGGCAAAATATAGTGCATTTTCTTAAAGTATTGTTCACCTCATTACATCTTCTTTTTCACATCTATTCCTATTATTCAAAGTTACAACCTCATGTTTTTGGTTGTGTAGCCCTTGTTCATGTTCATCGAAACATCGCAGTAACTTTGATCCTCGTGTTATCAAATGTGTTTTCGTGGGTTATGTTGTTGACAAGATGGGGTATAAATGCTATCAAGTCGTTGTTTTTTTAGTGACTTAACGAAGAAAGGAATCATGTACTCCAAAATAAGAATATAAGACTAATATTCTTAGAATGGTACAAAAAGCATAAAGAATATACTACATTTCTCTTTCTTACAACAAGTTAAAGCACCTTTACCAGAGCCTTTCTCAATGTTGCACAAATAAGAAAGTCGCACTGTCCGAAGCCAGAAAATCAACTTTGCTTAGGGAGTTTTAGAGAGATGAAGTGAGTTTGTGAGCAATCCATTCGTCAGCTTTTGTTTTCGACTTCGAATATACTATCAGGGCAACGAGCACGTCGTATATCTGCAATCGATTCGTTGATCGATCGAGGTAATGCTCGAATCCTTAATGTGACACCATCTACCCCTCATGTATTTATAAAACATATAAATAAAAGATATAAAATAAAAACATGCATTTATTTCATAAAATAAAAACTGGATAGAAAGTACCACATTGTAACAACATCTCAACGTGGAAAATAACATAAGTTCGAAATAAAACATAACATAAAAGAAAACCCAACCCCGATGTCACATTATAGAGCTGCTATAACCGAAAATCCAGAAGAATATCACGGATAACAAACTAAAACTAAACATAAGTCCTAACTATGAGTAGCGTCTCCTCGGAGTCACTCGTCAACAGGCTGCTCACCGTCCTCTACATAACAAAAGGGGTACATGCAAAGCAACAACAAAAGACGGGGAGTAAGAAACATATATATGAACATAACGGCATGGAAGCAATTAGTAAGACGAGCATGCATCACAACAGGCATATAAAGCAACAACAAATATAACATATACATATCAATTTCATCATATAACATCGTATGCTATACGATGCAGCGCTACTCCACTACTCCGTTATGCACTTGGATCCAATCAAACTCAGTAAGTCAACTTCGGAGTTACATATCCACATTGGCCATTAAGCACCAACGTCGACAGTTCCCAAACATGGGTGAATCCCTTGGATAGCCGACGCACCTTACTCACGGATGCGCCACCACGAGTGTACATGATTCGCTTTAATAGCCGCGGACGGCTAGATCGCCTTACTCTCGGATAACCTCCCCTATGTTGAATATCCCCCACCAACATCTCCTATTCATGAATGCGTGAGGAACAACAACACACAAACCACAATCACCACCTCCGCTTGGGCCACTTGGCTACCTAAGTTTTATCACCATCAATACCTCGACCATTTGGCTATCGAGGTTCCCTTGGCCACTTGGATACCAAGGTTCAACGTTATCTTTAACCTTTAATCTTTTAATTAACACTCTGGCCATTAATAACCAGAGCTCAACACCTCGACCACTTGGCTGTCGAGGCCCCCTTGGCCACTAGGCTACCAAGGTACAACATTAACAACACCTTGACCACCTGGCTGTCAAGGCTCCCTTGGCCACTCGGCTACCAAGGTACAACATCTTATCACTTGTTAATTTAATTAGCTGTGTTGGTTATCTAACTTTTACTTCATTGGGTACCTTATTACATTATTTAAAACATTTAGGGTGAAACACCCTTGATACTGCTTTCTATGTTCTATTCTAGACAGGGGAGCACGGGCGTGCTGAACTTTAAGTTGAGCACGGCCATGCTTACTGGAGCATGGTCGTACTGGGTTGGGCAGAAAAGGTTAAGAACCCTTGTCAACCCTCTTGGGCAATTCATGGATTGAACCTATTGGTTTTTACTAGGTCTTTAATATCAGTTTCACTGTTCTTAATTAATATTCATGTTTTAGACCTATTGGGGAATTAATCCTTTAATTCCAGTTTCATTGTTAATGTCCCTAAAACTCTTAAGAACTAATGCTAGGGTCTTAACTAAGTTAATGAATATTAATCTCACTCTTTACTACGGTTCAAGTCTTATGAACAGCTGGGAAACATCCCTTAATCATTATCAATGTTTTCAATGTCTTATTAACATCTTCGTTATTTGTTCCACAACCTCAACCAACAGTCCAGTCATGTATTTTTGACAACATCAAATTCACTCAAGGTATAATCATCCCACAAAACAGTTTACAATTCAATTAACAATTAATCATGGCATAAGCAACATCATTAATAGTTATGATACAATAAGCATGCCAACTACCAACATCATAATCATATAGCAAAATATCAAGTAACCATTCAATGAAAAATAGGGTCATGGGTTAACCTTCATCTTACGCTACCCCTAATGCTCACATGTTCATATTATCCCTTCTCCCCATACCTGGTATGAAGATCAAACCCCTTAGCTAAGCGTAAACGAAGCTGTCCTCGTTCCCTCGAGCGGCTCGATGAGTTTCCCAAGCCTTGGCCAACACAAAAGGGTAACTAATTAATTCCAAATCACAAAAAGAAAAGGAATTAAAGAGAGGGATAAATTGTTACCTTTCTAATGGCACTAGCGGGTGACTTTCTCTCCCAAACTAGAGCAAGAACACCAAGAACTTGGTTGGGTTCAAAGGAAGGGAAAAAGGAGAGGTTTCTATCACACTAGGATTGCCTACAGTGCCAAAATAGGGTTCACACACGAAACCCTCACACACTTACTTGTTTATATAGACTCAGACCTGAGCACGGCTGTGCTCCCCATTAAGCATAAGCACGAGGTAGTGTTTAAGTCAACACGGTCAAACAGAAAGTGCGTCGCGAACGCTCACTTCTGGCACTGCCGTGCTCCCCTTGAGCACGCCCATGCTCATAGATGTGCTCATGGCTCACTTAGCCACTGAGCACACCTATGAGCATGGGCGTGCTGGTACATGAGCACGGCCGTGTTCATGCACCAGAAAGGGATTTTGAGCCTAAAAATCCCACTTAGCCCCAAAAACATTTCTAAGGCAAACAAAGCATACATACAACACATACAAACATACTTAAGTGCTTTTACATGAAAAACGGGGTGTTACACTTAATGCGTTGACACATCGACATTGTCATTCTTCATTCTTTCCTCATTCTTGCTTGATTTCTTGCTTCATTTGCGGATTTCTTGGAAGATTAGCATTTGTGACAATGTCTGGTTGTTGTCCGTGTGTTAGGGAAGATTTTGAAGCACTGAGGGACTCCCTTTGACGCGTGGCAGCAGTTGTGTGGATAGGGGGACATGTTTCACGAGGTTTTGTGCGAGAAGTATGCGAGTATACAAGGTGGGGAGAAAGCACCTAACATGCCGGGGAGACAAGCATAGTACTGTATGTTAAGTTGTATGTGTAGGGTTCCCCAGACCCAACTAGTTGTCGAGTCTTCATGGCTAAACCCTTGTTGTAAATGATTTTAAAATGCTTGTTGGGGTTTAGTTATCGTAGGCTTATCGACATTAGGGCAAAACCATAGGTTAGTCAATTCTGGTTGAGGATGCATGTTTATTTGCTATATGATAATGTCTCTGGATGATTGTGCTAGTTGATGTGTGATACCTATTTATATGTTTATTTTATATACTAATAATATTGATGGTTGTTAAATGATCTGTATTCTGTATACATTTGTTGTTGTTAGAAACGCTAGTTGACATCTCGAGGGTACATTGTTTCTGAAAGTGATGCGAATGCGGTATGTGAGTACCGATATGAGTTGTGGATGCTTCGGGCATCATGAAAAAAGCTAAGTGTAAGGTTTGTACCAGTGTCAACTTAGGATGGTTATGCATTGCATATTGCCAAAGTGGCGAGCCATGTGACTGGGAGTCGTGCGAGGTTGGTGTACCTGGGTGTGGGAACGAAATGTGAGAACGACGGTCTGGGGACCCTGGGGATGTAGCCAGGTTTAGATTGATTAACATTGACCAGTGACTAGTATACCACTATGTCTTGATCTCCACTGATACTCGACAATCTCGACGTCTGGGCCCTGAGTATTCCAGTCGCAGGTGGACCTCAGCCAGAGGCTAGGAGCCACGTGGGCATGGTTCAGAGAGGCGGGAGGAGGAGTTGAAGGAGGAGAAGGAGGAGCGTTCAGACCATGTATCGCTTTTGTCGTAGCAGAGTGCTGATGAGTAGTGATGAGTCTATCTAGGAGCCGAGAGACAGAGATGCCAGAGTCTACCGAAGGAGGTTTGACAAGGGCGGGGGTAGTTCCAGACGCCCACATCACTGATGGTGGATCTGCCGGATGCGTCTTCTAGGGTGTGCCTTTGTGAGCTGATTTTCATGTTTTTGATGTAATTTGTATGAAAGGCAGGTTGGGTAGGTTTTGGACTTTTGCTTTTGTATATATTCTATGACCAGTATTTATGTATCTTTTCTTCAGAGACTTTATAGTTTTGTTAGGTTTATGGTCCCTCTGTTGGGACATCACTTACTTTGGTGACACCTTGTATAATATGTATATATATGTTTGTTGTTTATCGTTTGTGCATGTTAAATGTTTTTATCTCTTTACAGTTTATATTATTATTATTATTATTATTATTATTATTATTATATTTTCGAATGATACAACGTGCAAACGTTAATAAAGAATTTAGGCTTAGTTAATTAGGGTTCTTCTTTAATGGGACATCGGGGTGTCTCAACATCTAACTTCGCTTCTTGTTACTATCCAGCCGAAATTGATACGAAAAGGACTAAAATGCCACATAACGTAGATGTAGGTAAAGGTTGTCATTTGGTCCTCCTATATGAATTTTCAATAACCCCGACAAATCTAGTGGAAATCCAAATCTTTTTCTTGGGGCGACATGACATTAACACTAACCACTTGTACATTCTTTGATCTAGGTGTTTCACACGTGGGAGAGATGTGACGAAGTGAAAATAAATCTATTTGACGTCCTTTTGAAGCTTCAAATGGAGGTGAAGATTGAAGGATAAAAAGTGAGTGAATACCCAATTTGGTCCCTGAAATTTTAGGGCACTATTAAGTTAGCCCTTGAAATAAAGAAAATTCAAAAAAAGTCCCTATAATATTGTAAATTGTAAGTTGTATTAGTCCACACCTTACCCTCTTTACAAATTAGACCCTAAAGTTAAATACTTACAATCAAATTGAACCCTACAAATTAATATTTTTGAGGACTAAGTTGACATTCATAATTAATTTAGAAGGACTATTTTGATTTTAAGCATTCAACTTTAGGGTCTAATTTGAAATATTTGACAATATAGGATACTGTTTGAACTAAAATGACTGACAATTTCAAAGACTTTTTTTGAATTTCACTTACTATAGGGACTAACCAAACATTTGTTTATAATTTCGAAACCAATATGGGGTTTCACTCATAAAAGTATATCCATGGGCTATAATATGATCAAAGGAGAAGAAAAAGTGAAATGAAATAAAAATTTTGGGTTAGAGTGGAGTGTGGGTTGTGCATTGTGTGTGTTTGGTTTCACGTTAGAAACCTCTAGAGTTGATGCTGCGCTCAGTCCAACATGATTTTAGTAAAAATAAGATGTTTGGTTTCTATCAGGTAAAATTGATTTTGCCTCCAGAAGCAATTCTGACTAGAAGCTATAAAAAATAGCTTTCGAGTTGAGTTGGAAAATTTACACTAAGTTTTACATCAAACTTGCTTTCAAAATAAAAACATCCAAACATGAATCACTTTACTTGAAACTCAATTCTAACAAAATCAGCTTTACAAAATCAATTACAATCAAAATCATTTTTATCAAACGCTCATTTAAACACGCACTTTCAAGGTGTGTGAGAATTTTGAATTTTAAATTTGAAAACACGTTTTAGAACTGAAGGGGGAAAATATTTGGAAGTTGGAATTGAGTTCCCAACACCGGGTTCGACACTAGACTCAGAACTAGTTCAGTTTAGATAGATAAAGCTGATACTAATTAAAATAATATTATTTTCTTAGTATCGGTTTCTTCACATTTTTAGGCTCTGAACATATTGTCCAATATCTAAAATATTTATAACTCATTTTGTTCGGTTAAGTCCGAATTTTTATTCTCTGGTGCCTTCCCTAACATTATTGGTTTATACTGTCAGTGGAACCCGAACTGAGTAAAAAGTTGAGCTTTTCATCATCAAAAATCTTATCTAACTATATATAATAGATAATATCTAATTAATTATTTTCAAATTTTAAATGAATTTTTTAGGATGTTACTTTGGCTACACACAAAAGACGCTTTCAACTCAAGCCCATGGAAGTCGTTCTCTTTTAATACATGGCTTGTGCATTCTACAAGAAGGTTAAAGGTGAATTCCATTCAATCCTTATTAGAGCATGTTTGGGAAAAATTATTTTTTCTCCTTTCAGCTATTTTTATACTTAAAAGTTGTCTTGTGGATAAATTTTTGTGTTTGGGTTTACAACTTAATTTGTTAAAATGCTTTTTCAAGTAAATTTCAGCTGCTGTTAATAAGCTGTATAATTCAGCTGTTTGATGGAAATTTTTAGAATATACTTTAAAGAAGTTTGCCTTTCTCATAATAACCCCACCCCCACCCCCACCCCCACCCCCACCCCCACAGCAATGCGCAGTTCCTCCTCCCCTAGTTGCTATGGAATATGGATTAACCGATCAAGGGAGAGTCTGATCAATAACAATGTGTTGTGTTTTTATAAAAATATGGATTATTTTAATAAATAGGAAAAATTTGGACAAAATATATATAAAAAAAACTAATGTTAAAAAAAACAAATATTATAAACAAATATTTCCATACCCTTTTTCTTAATTTACTGTGTAAAAGTGATTATTTTTACACCATTCAAACGAAATAGATTATCTTAAAATCGCTTTTCAGCAAACATACCCAAACAAAAACAGATTCTGATTATAATCGATTATTAATTTATTACAATAATCAATTATATAAAAATCGATTATCAGTATAATCTATTTTTTTCAGCTTTCCCAAACATACTCTATAATATAAAGATGTCAACAGGGCTGTGGAAGCCACAGGGCAACTAAGGCACTTGCCTTAGGTCCTACATTCAATTAGCTATTGACTCTTTGTAATTTTATATATTATATAAAGGCCCAAAAATCTAATATGTAATAATTACATCAAAACATTATAAAGGCCTAACATTAACAACATGTATGTGAGAGAGATTTTATTAAAGCATCAAGTAGTAACGTGGCTTTCTAGCTCAAGCTAGCATCAAGTGCTATAATTATATGATCCAACAATCTTAATACATTTTTTTTAAAACGAGATAGTCTCAATATTTATGAGTGTGAAGGAGTGAAATTTCGAGAAAATAAAAATTGATTGCAATTGAAACTATTTGTTCCTTTCGTCTAAGAATTTTAAGCATTGGTTCCGTTGGAGAAAAATTAGTCAGGCATGTGATTTTGTTAATAATAATGAATTAAAATTAAGAAAGGCTTTTTTTTCTTTCATATATACAAAAAAATGTGAAAATCATTTCTCTAATAGATCTGCTTTAGGCCCATGCTATATCTATATTCTTAATATATTATTAGTTGAGCAGAACTATATTGAAACTCAATAACAAGAAGATAGACAAAGTAACAAACAAGCCTATATGATAGTAGTCACTGAGGATTAGAATTGGAGCATGTGTCATTAGAAGCCATTTCGGATTTGTTTGGCAAAAATAGCTGATAATCTAGCTTATAGCTGATAAGCTAATTTTTAGTTGATAGCTCATAGCTGATAGTTGGTAGCTGAAAAACTAGCTGATTGAAATTGAAGTGTTTGGTAAAATTAGCGGTTGAAATAGCTTATAAATATAAAATGACATAAAATGACATATTTATGATAGACATGGTAATGTGAGAATTTCATTAAATGAATGTGGGTAAAAACGAGAAAAAAGTCAGTAAGCTATAAGCTATAAGCCATAAGCTAAATAAATTAGCTTATGAAGAAACGATATAAGCTAATGAGATAAGCTTGTTTTCCAAACACCTCTATTTTAGTCAAACAAGCTATAAACTAGCTTATTGGACTTGCCAAACAAAGCTTTCGTGAAACATGGTGCCATGCAATATAAAAACAAATAATAATTTTATAATAAAAATAAAATATTTTAATAATTATATATAAAAAATACACTTATTAAAATATAAATAATACTTCTAATCTTGTATTATTATTATTTTTGAAAGAAACTTTTAATGTAATATGATATACATAATATATTTCATATGACAATGCTGAAATAATATATCGTTATTCACATCAACATTCGATGGATGAGGAGTAACAACATAGACTAATTCCAATATTTTTTAAACTTGAAGGAACCAAAATCTAAAATAAAAAATAAAAAAATATAAGGACAAAGTTACAAAACTAAAACACATCTACTTTGTTGGCATTAAAAATTCATTAGAAGTGTTGTTACAAAAAAAAAAAGGTAAAGGCTCATTTTGTTCCCTGACAAAAAGTGCGCAGGTCATTTTAGTCCTTGACCAAAAAAAAAAAACTACTCCATTAGTCCCTGACAATTACTAATGTGGGACATGTTAGTCCCTGCGCTGACTTCCGTTAGCCAGCGTCCGTTAGTTGGGTGACGTGGCCGTTAAATTGTCCTAGCTGGCCCATGTTTAACCAAAACTACCTCGTTTTGCGCAGTGAAGGCCAACAATTAGCTTCTTCTTCTCCTTCACTCTATTAGCATGTTTGGTTGAAACTTCAACCCACAGTTAACTAAAATCCTATCAGTTGGTTCCTCCGACCACTCCACCACCTCCGATCTCAACCTCGACGACTCGGCCACCTCCAAATTTCATCATTTTTCTCAGAAATCACCCGAAGAAGATGATCAAAAACACAACAAGATATGAAATTTTCTTGATTCCCAAGAACCCTTTTAACTCCCGATCGGAACCCACTAAGCTAGACAGTGTCAAATGGAAGTAAAGCAAGATCAGATTCAATTCCAATTGTAGCAAAGCAAAAGCAAAGCCAGTACATCTCCACCAGCTAGCAGAGCCAAAGCCCTTTTACCACAAACCCCAGATGAATTTCTGCAACAAGTTTTTATTTCGATGAAGACAACTAGTAACTTGATCCAAAAAGACAACATAATAACTGTTGAGATATGCCTCAAAATCAACAATATCAAGTTGAAGTTGTAGATGCATAATCGATTATGGTAATGGCATAATCGATTATATGTTTGACAGAAGCATAGTAATCGATTAGGATAATCGACTATGGCTAGTATCAGAAAAGGCGTATGAGACAGAGATAGCATATTCGATTATGGTCAATGGGATAATCGATTACGGAGTGACTAGTTGCAATCTGTTGAGAAGTTGGTTAGTTAGTTGGTGTCATAACTAACTTGGATCAAGCATCACAAGGGTTGGTTACTTCATATGGATGACTCACATAAGTCTATAAATAGACATCATGTGATAGGATTAGACTTAAGCTTCAAGTAAGACACACAATGTAGAGTGTGGGAAAAGAAGAGAGGGATTGAGTGAGGCTTTTCTATCTTGAGGGAAAATCTAGAGAGATTGGCAAAGGTGCATAGGAATAGAAAGATCAACCTTGGGTGTAGTTCTTGGAGAGCATTATGAGAAACATGGGTGTACAAGAAGAGGCAAGGGTTGAGGGGATTTTCTATTGTAAAGCCTTGCAATCTCTTTGTTGATCAAGATAGTAAAGGTGGAGATGGAGTGATGTGGGTATGGACACACAAAGCCAAGGACCTAGCATTGAAGACTTGTATGGACCTATGACAAGGGCAATGCTTAGAAGAGTCCAAGACACACTCAAGAAGATGGTGGTCAATCACTTGTCTCATAGGCAACTTCACGAAGAGGGCATCATTTTGAACCTCTTATGCATTGAGCCATTGACCACCTAGTTATGGATAGGACCTAGGACCTTTGTATAGATTAGACTTCATGTAATAGAAGTGCTTATTCATAAAAGCACTTAGGACTAGTCTAGGATTTGGGCCTATTGGGCCATAGCATAATAGTAGAAGGCATTAGGCCCAAAACAAAGCTCACACTTGGGTGGAAGGAGCTAGGGGCGCTACTTGTGGCTCAAGTTAGAGTAGTTTACACTTCAAGTTAGTCTAACTTGTACCTTAAGTAGGATGAGCCTATAAATAGGTAACATGTAAATCATTTTGGGAGTTTTGGAATACATTTGAGTTTTCTCACACTTGAGAATTCTAGAGAGAGTTAAGAGTTCTCCTCTTCTTGGTTCTTGAATTGAACCTTTGATTCTTATCTTGAATATCCTTATTCAAGTGATGAATTCTCCTTTGGCTTATCAATTCAATCTTCATCTCAATGAAGCATTGATTGTGGCGCCTTCTTCTTCTTCTCTACCTCTTTCATTTTCTATTTTGTGTTCTTTAATTCTTGCAATTTAAATTCTGCACTTTTATTCTTGTTCTTGTCATTTCAATTCATATATAATTATGCTCTTCTACTCCTTTTTGTTTCTCTTGATTCTCACTTGAGAATCAAGCTTCATTCTATTGTTCTAGTTAGTGTTTGATCTTGAATTCTTAGCACTTGAAATCAAAGAAAGATCCTCAAATGTTTAGTGATCAATCCTTGATCATATCATGTGGTATCAGAGCTAGTTCTTTGATCTTCAATTGTTTTGAATTTTTGATCAATTTTTTTTTTCAAATTCAATGATGAACTATGAATTGGCACCATTATCATGATCAATTTCATTTGAGTTAGGTGCCATTTGTCACTAGATTTGGATGATGAAATTCAAATTGAATCCAAAAGTGATCATAGATCTAGAATTTGAAATGAGTTAGAATTGATTTTGCTTGAATTTTGGTGAATTTTTTTTCCCCCTCCACTTTTTACCCTAGCTTTTTAGCGCCATACATGTGCATGTAATCATAGATTACATGTGAATTTTGGTTGCATCTTCAAGCATAAATCTCTTTTACTTACTTTGTGAATTTGAACAATTGCAAAATTCAAATTCAAATTTCAATTCACAATAGTAAGCTTGATTCAAATTTTAATCAAAAGTGTTTCAATGATTTCTTATTATTAGAACCTCATAGATCTTCATGAAATTCAAATTGTGGAAATGATGTGTTTATCATCTACTTGAATGAAAGATCTAGGTCTCTAATATCTTAATTTGTGCTTCATTACTTGGAAATTTATTTTATAGTACTCCAATTGTTCATATTTCCAAGTATTACACCAATGTTGTTGAAGTTTGTTCACGCTTGAATGATCTCTTTTGTATTTCGAAATTTTCATTGTAATTGTTGTGGAAGTGTAATTAGGAAAAGTCAAGTGGCTGCAATTTTAAAAAAAAAAAAACTGGTGTAAAAAGAAAAAGTGTGCCAAAACCGAAAATATACAAAGTTTTGGGGCAAAAGTGCAAAATCTGAAACAAATTCAGCAAAGGTAAAAGACTTGCTACCATTCCACTTATATTTGTATTGATACTTCATATATTGGTTTAGCACAATTCACTTTGATCATTACTTGTTCATAAGCACTTTGATTAAAATTGAATTACACTTTGTTGAACTCTTTCAACTAGTCTTCTTCACATCAATTTGAGTGTGCAATTCTTCTTGAACCTTTTCTTGCTTGTCTTCTAAACTCCATTAGTTTTGTATTAGTTGTTTTCCATTTTCTTGACCTCTTGGAATTGATTTGCTTATTGGTTGCTTTATCACTTGTTTTTGGACTAATAGTTGAGAATCTTGTTTCAATTTTTAGATCCCTTGAGGAGGAAACTCTTGAGTGGAAAGAGACAATAGTGAAATCATCTTGTAAAAGTCTACTTGAGTGATATACACGAGTGACCATCTTTGAGTGAATGGTGAGTGAGTGGTGAATTCCTTGTACTTTCATTTTTCTTGTAATTCTTTGTTCTTTAAGTGTAATTGTCACTAGTTTAGTTTGTACTTAATTCTTTTGATTTTTGGTGATTTAATTGTTCTCATTGGTGTAATCTTCATTTGTTTTGTGTAATTTTTCATTTGCTGGATTTTGTATGTAATTTTTGAATTTGTAAGTGCACCATGACTTCCTTACATGAAGAAGATATTGAAGATTCTCCTACATCATCACCAAGAACAAGGAACTTGAATTGGAAGTTGGATAGAATGACAAACCACATGGAAAGAATGTTTGAAAGATTGGAAATACTTGAGAACAAAGAAGGATCAAGGCATACCAACTCTCATAGAGGTTCATCACATTCAGAAGACAACTATGAGGAAAGACCTAGATTTAATAGATGGAGACCTAGACATGAGCATAGAGGAAGAAGGCATGACAATGATGACAAGTTGAATAATGTGAAGGTGAAGATCCCTAGCTTCCATAGGAAGAGTGATCCCGATGCTTATTTGGAATGGAATACCAAATTAGAGCATATATTTTCCAAGATGACTCATTTTTTACCATGTCACAAAATTGATGATGCTTGCCATGTAGCAAACCTTTTCTTTAGGGAAATAGTTAGACTACATGGGATTCCTCGAAGCATTGTATCCGATCGAGATACACAGTTTTTAAGTCACTTTTGGAGAACTTTGTGGAGCAAACTTGGAACTAAATTACTCTTTTCAACTACTTGCCATCCACAAACGGATGGGCAAACTGAGGTAGTTAATCGAACTCTTTCTACTCTTTTAAGAACCATCCTCAAGAAAAACCTAAAGTCTTGAGAAGAGTGCTTACCTTTCGTTGAGTTTGCATACAACCGTGTGCAACATTCTACTACTAAGCACTCCCCTTTTGAAATAGTCTATGGTTTTAATCCTCAAACCCCACTTGATTTGCTTCCAATACCCATTGAACAAACATTGTTGCATCAAGATGGGCTTGCCAAGGCCGAATTTGTTAAAAAGCTCCATGAACAAGTAAAATTAAATATTGAAAAACAAGGGGAGCATAATGCAAGGCAGGTAAATAAAGGAAGAAAACAAGTGTTACTCAAACTAGGTGATTGGGGATGGGTGCACTTAAGAAAAGAAAGATTTCCTGTACAAAGGAAGTCCAAACTCCTACAAGGGGTGATGGACCCTTCCATGTATTGGAGAAAATAAATGATAATGCATATAAAATAGATCTACCTGGTGATTATAATGTGCGAGCCACGTTTAATGTGTCTGATCTAAGTCTTTTTGAAAATGACACAAATGATGATCAACACAATTCGTGGACGAATGTGCCTCAAGAAGGAGGGGATGATGTGGGCATGGACACACAAAGCCAAGGACCTAGCATTGAAGACTTGCATGGACCTATGACAAGGGCAAGACTTAGAAGAGTCCAAGACACATTCAAGAAGATGGTGGTCAATCACTTGTCTCATAGGCAACTTCATGAAGAGGGCATCACTTTGAACCTCTTATGCATTGAGCCATTGACCACCTAGTTATGGATAGGACCTAGGACCTTTGTATAGATTAGACTTCATGAAATAAATATAGGAACTAGGACCTTTGTATAGATTAGGCTTCATGTAATAGAAGTGCTTATTCATAAAAGCACTTAAGACTAGTCTAGGATTTGGGCCTATTGGGCCATAGCATGATAGTAGAAGGCGTTAGGCCCAAAACAAAGCCCACACTTGGGTGGAAGGAGCTAGGGGCGCTACTTGTGGCTCAAGTTAGAGTAGCATGCACTTCAAGTTAGTCTAACTTGCACCTTAAGTAGGATAAGCCTATAAATAGGTAACATGTAAATCATTTTGGGAGTTTTGGAATACATTTGAGTTTTCTCACACTTGAGAATTCTAGAGAGAGTTGAGAGTTCTCCTCTTCTTGGTTCTGGAATTGAACCTTTGATTCTTATCTTGAATATCCATATTCAAGTGGTGAATCCTCCTTTGGCTTATCAATTCAATCTTCATCTCAATGAAGCATTGATTGTGGCACCTTCTTCTTCTTCTTCTTCTTCTTCTTCTTCTTCTTCTTCTTCTTCTCTACCTCTTCCATTTTCTATTTTGTGTTCTTTAATTCTTGCAATTTAAATTCTGCACTTTAATTCTTATTCTTGTCATTTCAATTCATATATAATTGTACTCTTCTACTCCTTTTTGTTTTTCTTGATTCTCACTTGAGAATCAAGCTTCTTTCTATTGTTCTAGTTAGTGTTTGATCTTGAATTCTTAGCACTCGAAATCAAAGAAAGATCCTCAAATGTTTAGTGATCAATCCTTGATCATATCATGGAGACTTGTTGTACTCTCTCCCATGGACGTGGGCCACAATGGCCAAACCACTAAAATCCCGATGTTCATCTTCTTTTATCATTTTATCTTCTTTAGTTTCGATTATTTCTTGTTATGGTTGATTTGCATGTTTAATGTTCTTGTATGTTGTTTTTCATGGTGCCTTGGAACGTTTCGTGGCCTCGATCAACCCAACAAGGGCCACGAAACGTTCCAAGGCACCTTGAAAAACAATAATAACCCTTTTAAGTTTTATCAGAAAACCAGATGAATTTTTGCATCAAGCTTTCAATTTTATGAAGAAAAACAAGAAGGAGCAAATATAAATAACCCCCATTTTTCAAAACGAGAAGAAAGGTGGATTTCTTGAACTGGATGACACCCTTCAATGGAAAACCTTTGCCAGCGACGAAAACAGATTAGGAAGAGGATATGGGGTTGAAAACTTATTGCAAGAGGATATTGGCCACACACCACGGCATTGATATGTGTGGATGCGGAGCAGAGGAACATTCTTCGTGGATTCGATATGTGTGGAGGAGTGCAATTAGAACCATGGTGATTTCGCTGATGTTATAATGCCATGATCTTGTTCATGTTGCGTAGATGATGGGTCAAATAATAGGGTCGATTCGCATGAGATTGGGGCGAATTTGAAGGTTAAGAAATTAGGGTTCTTAGAAGTTTCAACCAAACCTGCCAACACAGTGAAGAAGAAGAAGCTGAAGAAACAACGTCGTTTTAGGACGATTTAACGGATACGTCATCCAATTAACAGATGCTGGCTAACGGAAGTCAGCGCGGGGACTAACGTGTCCCACATTAGTAATTGTTAAGGACTAACGGAGTGATTTTATTTTGTCAGGGACTAAAATGACCGGCGTACTTTTTGTCAGGGACCAAAATGGACCTCTAAAAAAAAAAAAAAAAATTCATTAGAAGTATAAAAAAAAAAAAAAAATCTCATTAAAAAACATGCCCCTACCATCAGTATAAAACAAGACCCCAAATCGAGCATCTCTCTGGTATGGTATCTACTTGGTACTGATTCTTCACAACTCAAATCCCTTCTCTGCTCTATTTTTTTTTTCCTTCTCACAACCATGTCCGGCTATCCTAATCAGCCTCCTCCCGGCTACTCCTACGGCTACGGTGCGCCGCCGCCATCCCAACCGTATGGCGGACAACCACCCGCTCAGCCATACTCCGCCAACCCCTACGGCGGACCGCCTCCACCTTCTGGCCAAACCAACCCCTACGGCGGACCGCCTCCACCTTCTGGCCAAACCAACCCCTACAGCCAGCCGTCCGCTCCTTACGCCTCCCCTTACTCCTCATCCTCAGGAAATCCCAACAAACCCCCGAAGGATGAACCGTACTCCCACGGCGGCGGAGGCGGAGGCGGAGGCGGAAGCTATCCACCGTCGGCACCGCCGCCATACGGGAGTCCCTTCGCGTCGCTGGTACCGTCGGCTTTCCCTCCCGGAACCGATCCAAGCGTAGTCGCGTGCTTCCAGCTGGCGGACCAGGACGGCAGCGGGTTGATCGATGACAAGGAAATGCAGAGGGCGCTTTCTTCTTATAACCAGAGCTTCAGCTTGAGGACCGTTCATCTTCTCATGTATCACTTCACCAACACCAACGTCAAGAAAATTGGTACTCTCTCTCTCTAACAGTTTTCCTTTCTCTCTGTACAATTGGGGAACTTAGGTTTTCCTCAAATCTGTTAACAATCCTTATCCACAATCCTTAATGACAAATTATAATTATAATTTAGATATGATTGGTTAAGGGAAGTATGAATGAGTAAATGGAGTTACTAATAGTCTTATCCTTCCTTTAAATCGCGCCGGAGAATGAGGTATCTCTGGCGCACGGTGCGTTGCTAAATTGGGTGGCGATTTGCTCCGGCATGTGGAATGACCGTAATACCCTTTGTTATTACCTGGTTTTGCGTTTTGGATCCTGGTTTTGTTGCGTTTTGGTTTACCTGCTCTTGGATAAAGGAAACGCGTGTGCTATTTTTTATTTTTATTTTTATTTTTTTTTATTTTTAAACTATAGAAACGCGTGTGCTTTCAATGCTGTGATTAGGTAACTCACATTTGTTGCAAGTTTTGTCTATCGGGTATTCGGATTTGCTTTTAAATAAGTGGATGCATGTATTTATGTCCACGTGGTCTCGGACGTCAGTTCCTTAGTCAAATTGGTTTGAAAATGAAACTTTTAGGGCCTGTTTTATTCATGTTTTCATTTTCAGGTTGCAAAAATATTACAGAACTGCCTTGTTTTCTATATGTTTGCTTTATTTTCAGATTCTTATTTTCATTTTTTTATTTTAAAAAGTAATTATAAAATTATCACCTTATTTATAGAATTGCCTTGTTTTCATTTGGTAATAATATTTTAAAAGTGGGTTTAGAAGAATTGATTTTGTTTAAGATGATAAAGTAAAATCACTGTTGAGATGTAAATATGTAGAATTTTGTGGGTCCTATATCTATAATATTCTCAACGGAAAAGATAGAAATTCTTGCTTCCACTAAAATCAATTCTATCCAGGGATGGATCCACATGTAAGGGAAATGGGGCAATTGCCCTCACTAAGCATTTAAAAAATATATATATATATATATCTAATAATTTGTTTTTGCTCCCATAAAAAATTAGATGTTGCCCCCACATGATAGATAATCACCACTCATTTGTGAAGAATAAAATTTACATTTATACGAGAGATGAATGAGGGAATAATTGTTTGGTTATATACATAGAGTGGTTTTGGTTATAGGCTGCTTCTAGGGTGAGCCATCTTGATATGTCTCTCATGGTGAGAGACATTATAGAGCCCTTATTTGCAAAAATAAAATTATTTCTTACCTCTTCCCCTTTTCTCACTTCCCCCTCTCCTCCCCCATCCTACAGCCTTGTCATTAATTGGTTCCTGATCCCCCTCCGTCGACAGATCTGATGCTGTCACGCCGCCACCACCGCCACCGTCAATTCTTTAGAGGACAGAGTTGTTGTTGTTGTTATTGTGTTGGGAAGGCCTAAGGGAAAGAACAACCCTTGCTTGGATTCGAAACTTCGAGGCATTACGGCGTCGTTGTTGGCTCCAGCGTCGCTTACAGGCCAGCCACACTGTGATGCAGGATCTACGGATGAAGCTTTTGAGACTATCGAATTGATGCATCTCTGCGTGATTCTGAGAGTTTTCGCCATAGGCATTGGTCGCTCGCATCATTTTAGGTTTTTGATGGAGTCCTTGATGCTCTTGAGCACATGATGGGAGAGTTCTCCAGAAATTCTCCGGCACACCGGAGAGAAGCTACAGGGGACAGGTTGATCTTCACGCTGCTGTCACAAATGCTTCAGATCCGCCGATGAAACTCGTGAATGTCACATGAGACTGTTCTACGATTTTGTTTTCAACATCTTTGTATTATTGAATGGGGTTTGTTTGAGTTGATTCTTGTGCTATGAGGTGGAAGAACTTGTAGTGAGAGGTGGATGGCGGAGGGCTTGAGGCGGAGGAGAGGGAGAGGGGGTGAGTGTGAGAGAAGGAATCAGGGTAAAATTTTAAATTTGAAAAGCTTAGGGATTTTAAAATAATTACTTTTTTTAGCATAAAGAGGCCCGCCCATGGTGAGAGACATGATGTGCTCTCTCGCCTTAGCAAAAGCCTTGGTTATATACATAGGGATACTTTCGATAGTATTGAAAATGGAAAAAATCATACAACATTTTCAAAATAATAATAAAAAAAAATGTATAGAGGGCAATTGTAATTTGTAAAAGCTTAGGTATTTTATATATTTTTTTTCATGATATTATGTATTTTTTGTGAGAGACGTTGGGTGTAATTGAGGAGTTGGTGAGAATGAAAATTAGTTTTGTGGTCTTTTATCTTTTACTTAGTGAATTGTTTCTCATTTCTTAGCTAGGTTTCACATTGAAACCAAACAACCTTTTATCTTGTATATTTTATATCAGTTTTTATCGTTTATACATATTTATAATATTTTCTTTTATAAAAAAAAATTTAAACTATTTGTTTTCCCCCACTAACCAAATTGTTTGGATCCATCCCTGATTCTACCCTCCCAAAAATAAATTATTTTGAACTGAATTTTGCACCCAAACACTTCAATTACTGTAGCAACTGGGGTTTGGGTGCCAAACTCTCGTTTGCAACACAAACCAAATAAGCACTTCGAAGTTACACTTTCAAATACAAACTTTTTATATTTTGATTTCTAGGGTTTGGTTAGTAAGACCATATTAAGAGGATGTTTGTTATAGATTATTTGATAAAAAAATTATTATTTATATAATTTTTGATGAGTTTAATTGTGTTTGTATAAGTTTTCATAAAATGAGAAGATACTTTCTTTAGCTTTTGGAAAAAATCATTTAAAATCACTAACTACTTTAATTTTATTTTTATTTTTTTTATTTTTTATGATTGTAAACAAACACAAAACAACTTCTACTTTTCTTTAAAATCTCTTAAAGATAATCTATAAATTATTGAATGTTAAAATCACTTTTGTTTTAATCTGTAACAAACAGACCCTAAATTAGTTTTTTTTCCTTGTTAATTAATTAAGATATTAAGAAGGTTGTAAAAGAATTAATTTAAAAAATATGAGCTTGTTCGAGTGTCCTAAACTAGGATTACTTATTGAGTTTAATTAAGTGATATATCTTAAAAATTACCGAGTCTCTCTCACTTGTTAGAAATGTTTGTAATGTTAATTTATTTTGAGAAGTTGTTTGCTCTATATCTAGATTCAATTCTATAACCAAAAAATTTGAAAAAGTATCCAAACATAGTTGTTATTTGTGTTTTGTGTTTATAATAACAAAAATGTTATTCGGACATAAAAATTTGACAACATGCGATACTTGGGTTAATGACGTTCAAAATTGTGTTTAATGACATGTTGGATTTGCTTAATGGGTACAGATATACTAGATGGATAACTAGTTAATCGACAACTTGGTTGATGATGTACAAAATCTTGGTTAATGAAGTTGAGTGGTTGGTTGATGAGTTACCCACTTTGATGTACCCACTAACCAAGTTCAACATGTTATTAATCACGATTAAGAACGTCATTATCTAAGTGCCACCATATTGTCAATTTTTTAAGTTCAAATAACACTCCTATTATAATAAATGTTAGATTGTGGCAGGTGAAGTGTTGAATCAGTAACCACTGATTACTGATGTATTTCTGCTATAGATATTTAGTTAAACATCCAAATCCAAGTTGTGATTTTACAAAAATTGGAACAAAATGTGTATAACTAATCATGGTTGAAAGTTAGGGGAGTATTTACAGTTTTTCCCTGATTATGTTATTCTTTAATTAATTCATTCTAAGTTGATTTACTTGCACATAATCAAACTTGCTGTTTAATTAGTGGTTATCATTGACTTTTTCTTCTTCCTCGCTGATTGAATTTTGGACTTCATGTAGGACCCAAGGAATTCACATCTCTATTTTACAGTCTTCAAAACTGGAGGGTACTTCTTTTTTTTGTCTTTTAGTTTGTTTTCCCTCTTGTTAATCATTCTCAACTTGACAAACTATTCTGTCTTTTGGCACATATTCTTCTAACTTAGCAATTGTTGTTTCAGGGTATTTTTGAGAGATTTGACAAGGACAGGAGTGGCAAAATCGACTCATCCGAGTTGCGAGATGCTTTACTGAGTTTGGGTTATGCTGTTTCTCCTATGGTGTTGGATTTGCTCGTCTCCAAGTTTGACAAAACTGGTGGAAAAAGCAGGGCTATAGAATATGACAATTTCATCGAGTATGGCTTTGCTACAATTTTTTTCTTTTATTGCATAAAGTTCTATTTATATTATGAAAAGATTCACCATTTGGTGTATTCTATTTTTTATTTTTTTTTATCTAAATTTATGTTTTATTTTAGGGTCTTGCTAACGAGTGCCCGGGCATTGGTTAAGGAACCCACAAATGGAAAATTTGTATTGAAAAATTAAGTGTTACACTTTTCGAAATGCTAAATACATTATTTCCCATACAAATTTTCCTTTCTTAGTTCCTTAAACATTCCCTAAGGGCACTTGTTAGCATTCTCCTTTATTTTATTATGACTAAAAGAGAGAAGAAAATTGTCCGTATACATTAACCACAAAGGCTCTCACACTAATATTTTTAATGATGTTTTTGACGCTATATTGTAGTTTGAAGTCAGTATACGTTTTTCAGATTCAAAATGGCATAAACTTTCATAAAATTGAGATTTTCTCTTTACATTAGCTTTATGAGTCCTGTTTCTATATTGAACTAAAATGCATTTTTAAATTGATTCTCTTCCCTGTTTGCTAATGCAGGTGTTGTCTTACTGTTAAGGTGCGTTACTAAATCACTCGAGTTATGATTTCATCAGTTTCTGCATTAAAATTACATCTTACTAGTCTTATCTGTTACCGAGTCTGAGAATGTATCATATCATCCTTTAAGCCTAAATTTTCCTTAATGATAGCAGTGCTTCGGTAGCAATAGCATCAGATACTGCATATAGAACTGCATCCATACTTAGACCGCTTCTTATAGAACCTTTTAAAAGTTTACTTGTTTATTATCAAAACTTTCATGTCAGAAAGTAATATATTATTGTCCTCTTAGATATATAAAATTATGCGTTCATCTAATAGCTTAAGCTTTTAAGAGGGTTGGTTCATAACATGATATTAGAACCTTTATGTTTAGAGTTTGGTCCTTTCTAGTTGCCGCCTCAATTCTTCTAATAAAAAGTTGAATTTCAAAATAAGGTATGTAGACCTGTGTATCGTCCACACTTCAAATTCAAAGGACTCTTGTGCCTTCAGATGTGTAAGATATATAAAAATCTTCCCCTAATAGCTCAAGTATTTGGGAGATTTGATTCCTAACAATCAGGAACAATGATAGTTTAGTATGTTATGGATAAGTTTGTTTAGTTCCAGGTTCCAATACTTTAGGCTATGTTTGCAGGAGA
Organism: Echinosophora koreensis; assembly: GCA_035048595.1. NCBI lineage: Eukaryota > Viridiplantae > Streptophyta > Magnoliopsida > Fabales > Fabaceae > Echinosophora > Echinosophora koreensis. The sequence goes on from JAPCYP010000065.1 coordinate 1,762,232, forward strand.
GGTTAATTTTCTCTTTCTCTTGTTTGTGAGTTCTATTATTGGAAGAAAAGGTTTTGGGGTATTTTAATTAATCCCCTATTCTCTTCCTCAACCTACTTTTTTCATTTCACTCCCAAACAAGAAGAGGGGTATACTCCCCTTCTCCTCCCCTCCTTCCTTTTTCCTTCCCCTTTGATCATCTCTCTTTCCTTCCCCTCCAAACTCATAAACAAGCCTTAGTGTCTATGAGATGATAAAGTACAACATGCTCCTTTTCATGAAATTTGTGTTACTAGATGATTCATGAAACATAGTTACATAATCAGCCTGGTTTTATTTCTTAGTATGAACCAGAAATTCCGCACTAATGAAACGGTTTATGTTGAAATCGTGGTGATGCGTTTCTATTTTCCTTATGGGAAGGTAAAGATCTCACTTTTAAATTGTATGTATTGCAGGGACTAACTGATAAATTCAAGGAGAAGGATACTGGGTATACTGGCTCTGCAACTTTCTCCTATGAGTCGTTTATGCTGACTGTTCTGCCATTCCTTATAGCTTAGGAAAGTAATGGTCTATGATCAGTTGACTTTGTAAGTGAGCCGGCGGTATTTGGTTTGAAATTGTGTGTGGTCGAATTACTTTATTTGCCAGCTTTTTATTATGCTATTCCCTGTTTTTAGTTTGTAAGTAAACAAATCCTAAAAATACTATATCTTCTGCTTGTAGTTGCTGATAACTTTCATCGGTCACTGTCTTATGAAAGAAAATTAAAATGAGTATCCATCCTAATGAATTAATGATGGTAAAAGTTTTTTTATTTTATTTTAGATGACAAGCTATAAAGCTCAATTTCAGTAAAAAAAAAATCTACTAGTTAGTTCGGACAAAAAAAGAAATAAAATAATAAAATACTTCAATTTTCTCTCAATTTGTTTGATTTTCATGTATTCTCTATTTTCGAAAGTTAAGCAAAACTCTTCAAATATTTATATAGTCACTTTATTTTGAAAAAATAAACAGGGAAGAGTGGATTCTAGGATGAAGTATGATGAAAAGTGGTTCGTGGTGAGCCACCACATTTTAGGATATCAATAGGTTTTTTTTTTTTTTTTTCCCTCCTTTTTTAAATTTTTTTAATATTTTGTAAATATGTTTTTTTCCACTTATCTCTTCCTCCTCCTCCCACCTCTCACCACCACCCCCTAGCTCCCCTCCTTATCTGTAAATGATAGATTCTAGGCATGTTGATCAACGCCAAGGGGATTTACAATTTTACATTTCATCCGAACATGAATTTCATTTGTCTAGTCCAATGTAAATACAGGGTTCAATGTAGCATATGCAAACCATATCTTTCTACTTTCCATGGAAGCATGCCACTGCAGTCGGTAACAACTTTTTAGGTTGGAGCATGTTCCATAATGTTGTTAAGAACATTAGGATTTAAATCCTACCGACCTCAAAATTTTGGTTTGCACCGCTAGGCATCAATCAACAAACTCTGTTTGAGATCCTTCCAGTTCCATCAAGTGTTGCTAGGAACGGAGAGGATGACTAGCGGCAGTGAACTAGCGGTCAGGCGCGGTGGGTTGCTTGATTGCAAAGAGGAATAGGTGTGGTGGTGGCACTTAATTTTATTTGGTAACCTGTTTAACAATTACTCAAATTTAATCTCAACCCTACAAATATTTTAATGATAATTATAATTGTAACATCACTGGTTGCTCTATCGATTGATGACTGTCTCCACAAACCAACACGAGTCTTTTCGGTGTGCTTTGTCCTTACTCACACGCTTCCTGGGAAAACTTCCCAGTAGGTCTGCTCCAAGTCAAGCACACTTAACTATGGAGTTCTTAAGTGATGGGCTACCGAAAAGAAGACGCATTTTGTTAGTATAGGTAATATCAATCAATTCATATAAGCCATCATCAACTGTATAGTCTTATACCTACACAGTCCCTCTCATTCCGGTATTTAATCGGTTCATTCATGTATCCCTCCGCTTAGAAGCCTGTTAGGAGCCGACAACCACTCCCCGCCCTTGTCGGCCCCGGGTGTCATATGCCCACCAGTTTCAGCGTGGTTCATCCCCGAACCACACCGAACTGGGAGAGGTGCCGCTTTGATACCATTTGTAACATCCCTGACTGCTCTATGGATAGACGACTGTCCCCACAAACTAACACGAGTCTTTTCAGTGTGATTTGTCCTCACTCACACACTTCCTGGCCCATCTCAGAATTGCTCCAAGTCAAGCACGCTTAATTGTGGAGTTCTTAAGTGATAGGCTATTGAAAAGAAAATGCATTTTGTTGGTATAGATAGTATCAATCAATTCATATAAGCCATCCTCAACTGTATTATCCCATACCTACACAGTCTCAGGATCCCTCTCATTCTGATGTGTCACAATAATGGTTAGAAATGATGGTCCATCGTAAACCACGTTTCATCATACCTCACCCTAAAATCCACTACTTGAAAGTGGTATTTATATTCTTAATTTTATGATCGTTGCTTGTAATGCTTGTAAAATTAGAGTAATGATATTTGCACACCCAAAGTTGACACCCAAATTTGACACCTTGGTTAATTGGTACAAATATTTGGTCAATTCAGTTCATTATATGGTTAATCATGTGTAAATATTTGGTTAATTCATGATGACCCATTAATCATATAAAAAAACTGAATTAACTAAATATTTACATGTGATTAACCAAATATTTACATGATTATGAAAAATAAGCTTCATATAACCCATTAACCATATAATAAACTGAATTAACCAAAAATTTATACATGATTAACCAAGTTGTCCACCTGGGTGTCAAACCCAGGTGTTCACCTATCATTACTCTAAAATTAGGGGTAGAAATTTAAGGCTATGAAAAGCAAAAATCATTTAAGATACTGACAAAAGTAAGCGTCAAAACATCTCTTTTAATGTCATTAATGGTTTCTTAATAACTTTGTTAATTTGAGGAAAGAAACTTAAATAGACATTAAACTTAAAAATGGTTGAAATTTAAAGGTGTAGGAAATGTAAAAAAAAAAAAAAAAATAGTACAGGAATTTAAAGAGAAGGGAGGGGTAAGAAAGCGGGAGAACGGGAAGAAAAGTGTAGGAAAAGTAAAGGGAAATATTGCATTGAAATTAAAAGTGTTGCAAAGTAAAGGTGGAAATTGATGTGATCCATGAGGCAGGTGGCATCAACATGACTTAGGACGCATAAAACTTTTGATCAAGGAAATCGATCCTTTATATATTGAGCTTACCAATATTTATAGACAAAACAAAATAATTGCACAATCTCTTCTCAATGGAGATAATTGAAATTGAACCCCTTTTATAACCACCTCGATTCTTCATAACATGAAAACTCTATCTCATAAATACTACCTTTGTAGCTAGGCAGCTAACACAGCTTGTTTGGGAACACCCAAAACAACTGTTTTATACCGAAAAAAGCTTTTTCACACAAAATTATTTTGTTTGGGTGTTTAGCTTAAATTTTGAAAAAGTTTTTTTTTGGGGGAAAAAAGGCTGAAATAGATAATAATCTACCATCTCTCACTTTGGACTGTTTTAAAGAAAAGCTTTTTTACACTACACGGCCATTTTGACTTTCCGTTCTTACCCCTATGTCAGGTACTTTGCCTTTATATGTTACACCTCTACTTTGCCTTTATACGTTACCACCTCCACTTGCTTTCATTGTTTATTTACATTTTTTTTTACAATATTCTTGAAAATTCTAATGTAAAAAATAATAATATAAAAGTTAATAAATTAAAATTTCTAGAGTGCAAAAAATAAATTAAAATGACTCATGGGACTCTCATCACTGGTTCCTTTTCTTAGAATTTTCAAGAATTTGAATTTAAAAAAATATAATTTCAAAACAAATTATTGTTAAAAAAAATCAAATATTATTAAATTATACAAATAATTTCATACCCTTTTTTATGGTAATTTACTATATAAAAGTTATTTTTACACTACCCAAACGAAATAGATTATCGTAAAATCGCTTTTCAACAAACATATCCAAACAAAAACAGATTCTGATTATAATCGATTATCACAATAATCGATTATTTGATAACAGATAATCAGCATAATCTTTTTTTTTTTTTTTCCATCTTTCCCAAACACATTCTATAAGGAAATATACCATCTTTTTCATTATCATACTATGAGGAAACCACATTTAACTCCTCTAAATTTGAGCAATTAAATAAGTAAAACTATATATACTCTTAATTTAACTTTAAGTACATTATGATCTTAACCCAAAATAATTTAGTGGCAGATTCATATCACATGCTCACTTAGATCACTTCTACAATATTGATACCATCAATTGTAAAGATGACGGATCACACATGCCTTGTGATGTGAAGTTCTTAATATGAATAGTAATGTATTTTTTATTTTATTTTTTGATTCTCAACGGGGCATAAAAGCCCAAAGAAACATCACCAAATAAAAGGGGAACGAGCTCCCTCGAAGGGAACTCAATCATAAGGAACCTTGAGGGTAAGAGAAGCTCCAATTAGCCATCCAATCAGCACACACATTCCCTTCTCTATAAGTGTGAGAGAAAATAATATGCCAGTCTTTCTTCTTCCATTCTCTGTTTCTATGAAGGAGATTATTTTGACTGGAGCAACAACCATCCAACTTCAAAGAGGAAATAATAGCAGCAGTGTCAGATTCAACAACTAAGTTTCTTATACTACTATCCCAAGCCACTTGAAGGCCCTTGACGATGCCCCACAACCCAGCAAAACAAGATGAGCAAATACCAATATTGGAGATATATCCCAACCCAGTTACCTCTATCATTCCGAATAAGACCGCCACAATCAGCATTCCCAGGGTTTCCCTTAGACGTCGTATCATAGTTGAGATAGAACTTTCAAGAGATTAATTGATATATATGTGGAATTGACTTTTCAAAAACTTAAATATATACATATTTAAATGCTAAATCATAACAAATTACTACCCAATAATGCAAGCATACTCATAATAAATGATCATAATTTATTTCATAAGTTATAATCTAAAGGTTGAGTGGTAGCAACCATGACTCAAGTCTGAACACTAAGAAATGATAGCACTGAGAGCAGAAAGGAGACAGAAACAGAAGAAAGAAGGAAAAATGATAAAGCAAAAACCAGAGATGGATGAGAGAAAATAAGAAGAAGAAATAAAGCATAAGAAGAATAAGGGAAGAGTTGAAGAGACGAACCTGTGTTGAAGAAACAAGGTGGCTGGAAACTGGGTCGGCCGAAAAACACGACACCGATGAGTGGAAGAGCGGTGGAGTGTTCGAAGTCCCTTACGAAATGAGAAGAAAGAGGAGTGAAATAGAACCCTAAGTCTGAAAATCCAAAAATGCCCTTATTTCATACCGTTAGATGCAAATCTGGAATGGCAACTTAGGATTTTCCCTCCACCAACTAGTAGTGGCCACTTTGACCGTGAATGGCTGCTAAATCCCATGATTTCGACTGCATACATGGTCGCTATTTCTGCTACTGAAAAATGCTACGCGACTGCTTCCCTGTAGCGCCCAGCCGTCACTCCGCCGCTATAGCGGCGCTATATCCCGCTATTTGCTATCTACATAGTGAGGGAAAATTGAATGTCTTTTGATTACTAAAAACATGGGCAAAAAAATATGCAACCTACAGATATGAAGTTCAATCAATATCATAAATGGCTTAGGCATCTGTAAGAATATTGAAGCATTGACTTCATCGTAGTACACTTTAGCAGAAACCATGTTTCTCTTGTGGAAACAAGAAATTGTGTGGGCTTATAACTAAGACGGTGATCAATAAATATAATCTCAATGGCGGCAAACTACATATGGACCTAAAGAAAAAGACTTCAAGAGAAATCCATGATTAAGATTTCCTTTCTTGGTTTGGAATTTCTCAGCTAAAATGTTTACATAAACGATGTAGCTATAACATATACATACTAATTAAATTTTCTGACAAATTTCATATTATTGGTATAGAAGCCAGCTTAGATAGACTAAAATAACCTTGGTTTTCTGATCATGATGCAATGTTAGCAGATGACTTCAATTTCTTAGGTGGTGGATTTCCTCTGGAGATAAGCACATACAAATAAAAGCAAAGCATTGCAAAGCTAAAAAAAAGAATTCAATGCATGTATAGAAGATTTAGACCAAAACCAGGACACTTGCAACCACCAAAAGAGCAATTGGAAATTTCAAACCATCAAAATAAAATTAATTTGTTTAAAGCCAAACTTGAGGTACCTTATAATAATAGTGAATCTAGTAGGAAATACTTTCTTTACCTGCATATAGAAAATAAAGTAAGTATAAAAAAGAAATGAAACAAAAGACAATGATAGTCCCCGAAAAAATAGATATACTACCAATGAGTAGCTCTGAAAGTTCTTCCAGATAAGAATCCCTGACAATGCTGTAAGAAAAGGAAACAAGAGATGAAATAATTTTTCTTAGCAACTGCATGCTGCAGCCTTTAAAGTTTCCTTACATTATAATTTCAAGAAAATGATGTCTTAATACTGATGAATCATATAACTGATTGTCCTAGAATAAATGGTAAACTTGATTTCCCTTGCCTCCAGACCTTCAAGCTATAGGATTTCGTGTCAAAAGGAATCCAATTATCCCACAGCTTAGAACAAATCCACCTAAGTTGAAGAGTTTGTGAGAGCCAGGCGGCTATAACAGTACGTACAAAGGAGAGAAGACAATCGCTCAGGCTATCAACATCGAGCAACCACCCCAGTCCAGGAAAAGAACGTAACACCCAGAGGAAAGGAGGTGCACGGAAATATGAGAGAAACTAGCTACGCACGACGGAAGGACATGCGGGAAGTCCGAGCAAGGACTAGAACACCTCCCAAACAACGAGAGTCATCGACTCCCTGAGTCATTTTCACCATTGCCGGAGGATTCGCAGGGGGAGGATCGTCAAATGCCACCCGAAAGAAACACCTAAGGGAAATCCTGAGTGTCTCGAAGGGCATCAAGAAGGGAAAAACCAACAGCCCCTGCATCACCTTTAGCGAAGATGATTATGGCACGTCAACTCCCGATCACGACGACCCTCTAGTCGTGTCTTGCGTAATGGCTAACTGTGAAGTAAAAAGAATCTTCATTAGCCAAGGAAGCTCGACCGATATCATCTTCGACAACTTGTTTAAAAAATTGGGATTGAATAGAGAGGAGCTCACCCACACCAAGGAGATCTGGTAGGATTCACCGGAGATAGGTGGTGCCCAGAGGGTATATAGGGCTAAGGCTGACCATGGGCTCACCCCTACTATCAAAGACAGTCAAAACCATGTTCCTGGTAGTGGACTGCCCTCTTCCTACAATGCAATCTTGGGAAGGCCGACCCTCAATGCACTCGGAGCTGTGGTATCTACGCCGCACCTAGCCATGAAGTTCCCTAATGAGGAAGGGAAGATCTGCACGGTGAAAAGGGATCAAGTAGAAGCAAGGAAGTGATACAAGATCAGCATCGAAGTACCCCGGGTCGTAGGAACCCGCAAGGACACCCAAGGCTAGAACGTATGCCAAAAGTTAACTAAGAAGGTCAAGGACGACCATGTACGCTTTAGTATTCTCGCTTATGTTTAAAAGTATGGAATGGAAAATGTATGAAACAAGTTATCAATGGAATATGACCTTTTGAGAATCAAGTGACTCCATGGCTAAATAACAATAAGAAATTGACCTCGAGTCTTCACTCGGTCAAAAGGACATCACAACCTCAATTCTTCACTCTGTTGGTCCTCGCAAAACGGCCTCGAGTCTTCACTTGGCCAAAAGGATATCATAACCTCGAGTCTTCACTCAGTTGGTCCTCGCAAAACGGCCTCAAGTCTTCACTCAGCCAAAAGGATATCACAACCTCGAGTCTTCACTCGGCTGGTCCTCACAAAACGGCCTCGAGTCTTCACTCGGCCAAAAAGATATTGCAACATCGGGTTTCCACCCGACCGATCCACATAAATAAACCTCGAAGCCTTGCTCAGTAAAAAAGAAAAAGTAAGGTTCTAGAGTTACAAGATAAGGCGATCAAGAACATTTGAAAACAAACAAAATCTTATTGCTTAAAAGAAATGTTACAAGGATATAAACGTTAAAACGCATGGCCCCCTTCAAACTAGGCAAAGGTAAAAGAAACCCGGATCCACGAATGAATCAAAAAACTGTCCAAACCTTGTCATAGATGAGCCTCCCCCGACACATTCCCAACAAATACACTCGAACAACAGCGGGGCTTCAGGGAAGTAGGAACAAGCAACAAGCCAGGGCATCTTCCCCAAATGGCAGACTACGCCAAGGGCTAAGTGGGAGACCAGGGGAAATTAGGAAGGAGGGTTTAGGGGTCATTCCAGCGACGTCAGGCTAAAATATTTGGCACAGACAACAACATGGCCGAACAACACCTTCTCTGAAAGCACATCGCTGAAAGGGAAGAACGAAGCGGAGGAAATGTTCAGAACTCTTCCACTAATCGGGAAAACCAACAAAGGGCAAGTTGCCCTACTTGTTCCCAAGAAGTAAGAAAAGGATGGGTACCCTTGTCTTCTTCACCACCCTAAGAAGAGGGCGAGGTGAGAAAAGACAAAGGAAAGAAAAATGTACAAAGAGCTCCATACAAACATAAGAGAAAAGGAGATAACTTAAAAAAGGGGGGCCACCTCCCAACGCACAGATTTTCCTCTGAAGAAAATCCAGCCATCCCATCACAAAGCAGCAAAAAGTCGAAACATCAATTCAAAAACATCCCATCAAATTAAAAAGGTGACTATTAAGTTACTGACATTCACAATAAAGGGTCCAGTACCAAAAATACAAAAAGTCATTACAAGCGAAACAAAAGCAAATTACAAGATATAAAAATAGCAAAGCTCAAGAAGCGACACTCTCCGAACCGTGAGAAGGCTCATCAGACGGCTTGACATTCCCAGAGTACCTCCATCAAGCATCCATCCTCCACCATACGAGTCACCGACAGCAAATCCATGCGGAGCGGAACCGACGGATTAAGCAATCGGATCTGAGAAACAACATTCTAGAAAGAAGATTTAGAGGAAGCATCAAACCAATCAGCAAACTTGGTAGCCTCCACCTTCCAATGCTCCAATTGCTCATTAGCCTGGTGAAGCTCTTTAGAGACTCGTTCGAGGGACTCTGGCATCTGAGTAAGCTCCTCAGAAACTTTGCTGTGAGCTTCCTGAGCAACCTTCAAATCCTCATTTACTTTGGCAGAAACTACCAAAGCCGACTATAGCTCCCACTCCTTATTCTTTAGAGCATCTTCAGCCTTTAGACGCTCAGTTTCCGCCTTCACAACCGCATCCTCTGCCTTCTGACGCTTCTTCTCCGACTCGGCCAAAGTTGCAACCGCTTTAGCTCGGGCCACCTCCAACTCCTTAGCCAAACCCTCATATTTGGAGCGACTTGGATTGCTCGACTCCATAAAAAGGAGCATAGTCGTGACGTTACATGCATAACCCATGGCAGTTGTCATGACCCGAATTTCATAGCCATGTCCGGCTAAAGAGGAAAGTATCTCTTTCCCCTTCGCAGCCTCACAAGCATACAAAAGTTCATTTCATCCAAAGAAAACGATTACATTCATTAATTACAACATAATGAATATAATACATTAGAGTAGCTAAATAGCATAAATTACAAAGTCCTGTTTAAAATAAGATATACTTAAACTATGGGTATCGCCCCATTAAAAGTTGTCCACATGGCATCCAAGGCTTCCGGCAACCTCACAGATACCTGTATCTGAAATGTTAAATGTGGAGTGAGTCCACTGACTCAGTGAGGTAGTTTCGCCCAAACACATGCAATCACATAAAGTCACACACTCAGGCAAGCACTAGATCAAATAAATAGATAATCATTCTCAGTCTACACATCATAAACGTCTTTACATATGAAAAATGTCTCATAAACTAACAAGATACGGTTTGGACATCTTGTCCCTCAATAGAGTACTTGTGGAATGGCTTGCACCACATTATTTTCTCATAAATAATGTCCCCCTTATAAGGGGATACATATCATATACATCGAATCTTTGGGTCCACTTGGGGTTGTTAACTCAAGGTCCCCCCGCCTCGACGGTTTTAATTTCGTACCCCGGAGATACCGCACCCCCCGACAAACATCAACATCCCTCCTCAACGCCTTGGGTATCTAGCGAGGTCCCCTCATCCCCGGCGGTGATATTTATATACCGGAGCCTTCCGCTCCCCTGTTAGCCTACCCAAAGATTCATAATCATCCTTTGACAATCCATTCCATCAAGTACTTTCCATAAGTTTCAACCGCATACCTCAATCATTCATTACAAACGAGCATATTTAGCAATCTCATACTCAACATATATGATATTTAGCATTTATCAATAACATAACCAACACATTCATTACTCAATATTTTGAGAATATAAAATATCACAGCACTTTAACACCTTAATCTCGCATTAGACATTTCATTTAGTGCATTCTCAAACTATATATATATATATATATATATGAACCTACTCAACAAGGAACACTTTAACAATAATTCTAATAGTAATATTTCAACCATGAGATAACTAAATAATTTACCTCATTTTCATATTAACCTTGCACATCCAATAGCATTTATCACAATCATATAATAAAACTTACCAATAAAATTATCAACTCAATCCATTACACAATACTTTCAATATCTCTTGTACAATTGAATATCTTAATATCGTAACAAATACTATAATAGTAACTTCTCATCATATACACACACACACACACACACACACACACACACACACACACACACACACACATTAATCCACCTATAAATACTCATAATGCAAGACATACATCAAAGCATGCAAAATTGTCTTTGAATACTTCAAAATGCCCAAAAGAACATGTTTTAAAAAGTTAAAAGAGTGTATCATCATAAACTATGATAAATCATCATTTTTGAAAAAATATAACTTTGACCTTTGATCACCATTTTTATCATATATTTTGAAATACTTAGAATTCTAATTTGAAACTTGTTTCATATGAAAGTAGACTCAGATAGCTTTCCAACAAGAGGTCATTTACTTAAAACGGATAAGAAATGAAAAAGTTATGCACATTTAAAGTTGAGCTATTCTGCACCTAGCGCCCATCGCCAAAATTCCAGCACCCAGCGCTAACCGAAAATACTTGAAACGCAATAAATGCTGCTGTTACGGGTTTTTCACCCCAAAACTCCATTTTTATGCTTCCAAACTCAAATCTAATCATCAAAATGCACAAAATACCAACACGGACAACATCCATGCAAAGATTTATAGAAACATTAGCTTAAATCATTTTTATACACATTATACTTCTATTAAACCCTAACATTCAATCCACAAAATCAACACAACAAATCACAAAATCCCTCACAAGAATCAGAATTTATGTACCCAATTGGCAAAGGAAAAGGGACAAGGCATACACATACTATTATAAAAGTAAAATCAAATATAAACACACAAATCCCTCACCTTATATGAAGATCATTGCTTTCAAGACTCAAAACATGAGATGAAGAAGGGAATTAGATGAACATCATCAAGCTTCTCCTTCTTTTCTTCCTCCAATCATCCAAGCTCTCTTCAATCTCTCCACTAGGGTTTGGAAGTGTGGAAGAAGGAAAAAAAAAAAAAGAATGAGGGGAATGAGAGGTTCCCCCTTTTAAAGGCAAAGCCTAAAGTGTTTGGGACCAAAATGCCCATTACCAAAGAGCATTATGGGAAATGACCCATAAATTGTTATTAACTTATTAATTAAACTAATTAAATTTTTAAGGGTGTGTCAAGTTATACACTACCTTGCTGATATCTTATTATTACAAACATATTTATAACTTTCAAAATAAAAAAAATTATCATGTAAAATATTTACATACACATTTTTTTTTTACGTTCTTAATATCAATTATACCCTTTAATAAAATTACTTAAAAGTTCCGGGTATTACAGCAGTGGCCAGCATAACCTCGTAAGTAAGTCCCTCAAAGGTAGAATAGTCCCGACCCGGGGGGAGAAGCGCCGTGTTAAGATTACGCATATAAGCGCTATCCGTCCCCCACTAAAGCTGGCATAGCCGAACCTTCCAGACGTGGCGATTTCTCCAGAAGGAACGCTTGTGAGACGGAAGACAACCGTCACCCATAGGAGTAGGCTTGGACTCAGCAAAAGGAGGAACGGTCATCACCGTCAACTTAGGAGGAGCACTTTCCGCTGGAACAATGCCACCAGGCGGAAGGCTACCACTTGAAACAGAACCAGGAACCACTTGCAAGGTCTTCGAGACCGGAGCGGTGGCCGGAGCTACACTTGGAACGGAGACTGGGGCACCCCGAGCAAGAGCCTGCCTCCTCCGGACAAGGGCAGCTAGCATCTCGTTGGTAGAAGCCATGTTCTTTGCAAAAGGAAAAAAGGGCAAAGTGCTACCTAGCCAACCCTCAGGATCCACCGCCGTTAGAAAATGTCGACAGCTAAGAAGACCAGATGTCCCGACCCACTCTGACAGAAACTGAATAGTGGCAGACTCATTGGGACTTAACGAATCCACCGTCAGATTGTAAAAAGAAGACTTTTAGTTAGCCCCTTCTTTACTCCAATACAAGGGAAAGAGAGGGGCACCGTTATCACCCAAAAAGAAAGCAGGGAAACGAGGAGGAATGCGTATACGAACAAATTCTTCCTTGAAGCCCTTGTAGGAGTCCTTGAAAGCAGTAAAAACTCCAATATGACAACGGGAGGAAAGGGTGGTCCAACCATGACGACCGACCTCCAGCTTGGATCGACTCATAGTCGTTCCCATGGAAAAGAAATGAAAAAAGGTCTTAACCATGCACAACAGATTATATACCCGGCAAAAGATCTAAAAAGCCTGGATGAAACCCCAGGAATTGGGATGAAGTTGAGAAGGGGCCACCCGAAGGAAGTCCAAGACCGCCAATTGGAAAGTAGAGAAAGGAAGACGAACCCCGAGGTCCGTAAAGACGGTACAATACATAAAGAAGGATCGGTTTCCATCCTCGGCAAAACGATCCAAACACACTCTCTCGTCTTCAGACGAAAATAGAATGTCATATTTCTCTATTTCCTCCTCAGTCTCTTCCTCCATCACCACTAACGCGCCCAATTGACTCACCATCGAACGAATCCCCAAGACTTCCCGATCAACCTGTGCATGTATGCCTTGACAGGTACATATATTTTGATGAATGACAAAAGATTTTTAAGACTGAGGACTTATTTGCAAAAAGCGTGAAAAAGGTCAAACAAGCAGTCAAGATTAGGCAAAGCAATCAAGAGGGGTAAAAAGGGAATCTTACTATTTGTATTGGTTGTTTTAGAATAATCTGTAAATGGTAAGTAGGGTTCTCAACTTAATATGGTCACTCACACACACACATATTTAACATGTGCTTTAAAAGATATATCATGTGGTTAAATAATTAATAACATGTGATTAAAACTGACAATCAAAATTAAGCTTAATTAGGCAATCTTTCCTTAATTGTCAAGTTTTTGAAATTCAACCTGATACGCACCATAATCGATTATGGAAATGCTATAATCAATTATGAGTCGTGGTTAAATGGCTTTAATGAGTGTTAATGAGTAACTATGATATTAAAGCCGTTGAATTCAAATTTTGAAATATAATAATCGATTATTGAAATTGGATAATCGATTATGACCTTACTGACTTCCAATGTACTACAAACTGAAACCCTGTAATCGATTATGTAATCGATTATAGCCTTTTATGAAAGAGTCAGTAACATCATAATCAATTAATGAGATCGATTATCTCCTTTGGTGAAAAAGCAGTGAACACATAATCGATTATGGTAATCGATTATGACCTTTCTGTCCATACGCGCGCTTCATGAAAATACTTTAAATAATCGATTATGGATGTCAAATAATCGATTATGCTACGGCAGAAATGCATTTTAAGAGGCTTGACCTAATTTCACATTGAACCCTAACCTAGTCTCTATAAATAAGAACCTTGGCAGCCTTGGAAAAATGCCCCATATACTACTCTCTATTCTCTATTGTGCTTAAACTCTGATTGATATTTCATTTTACTCTTGCACTTACACGTGATCATATTACTTTGAGAATCTTATACACCATATAAGTGTTACTATTTTTGTGCTTCAAGTTGTATTTCATATCTGCACTTTTGAGTGCTTTCTCATTGTAAATCTTTTACAGTTTACTTTAAGTGAGTGTGATCTCATGAACGTTTTCTTGAGGCTCTTGCACAAGGGATAGTACGTCCTGTGATTTGTGTTAAGAGTTCTCTGCTTTGTAAAGGTTCTAGTTTAGCCTGTTTTAAAAACTAGAGTTGATTGAAATCCCTTGGCCGTATTGCCTTGGGGACTGGACGTAGGCCACGTGGGTAGTTGTGTGGCCGAACCAGGATGCATCGTTGTGTCATTTTCTTCCTTATTTCTTTATCTTTATCGCAACGATTTTATTTTTCATACGCTTTGTTTCACAACGCTTTACTATTAAGTTATTGTTTATCAAAACAAGTTTTAAATTTAGTTTAAATTGCCAAAAATTTTCAAAAATCAATTCACACACAATTCACTCCCCTCTTGTGTTCGAGGTCACTTGTCAACAAGTGGCATCAGAGCTTAACTCTTGGATATAAAGGACGAAACCGTCTCAAAAGGAAAGATGACTTCAAACAGTTTTCGCAATGAGGGTAATTCCATAAACAGACCTCCATCGTTCGATGGTGAGGGGTATGGTTATTGGAAAGAAAGAATGCAAATCTTTTTAGAAGCATCTGATATTGATATTTGGGATGCTGTGGAAAATAGTCCATTTGTCCCCAAGCACGAAGTTAATGGTGCTTCGGTGGATAAACCAAAAACTCTTTGGACCGACGAGGAAAAGAAAAAGGTCCAATACAATTTGAAAGCTAGGAACATCATCACCTCAGCTTTAAGCTACGATGAGTTCTATAGGGTCTCAAATTGCAAGACCGCTAAGGAAATGTGGGACACCCTTGAATTGACCCATGAAGGTACTACCGAGTTCAAAAGGGCTAGGATGGACACATTAACCCATGAGTATGAGCTATTTAGGATGAAACAAGTTGAAAGCATACAAGATATGCAAAAACGCTTCACCCATATAATAAATCATCTTAGGGCTCTTGGGAAGGTAAACATAATGAAGATTTAATAAATAAAGTTCTTAGATGTTTAAATAGAAGTTGGCAACCCAAAGTAACTGCGATTTTCGAATCACGTGATCTAACGTCTATGTCTTTGGCAACTCTATTTGGTAAATTGCAGGAACATGAACTTGAGTTGAACCGCCTCATAGAAAGTGAGGAAAGTGATAAGAAAAAGAAAGGGCTTGCTCTCAAAGCAAGTATAAGTGAAACAAATGAGGAGGATATTGACTTTGATGAACTTGATGAGCTTGGCGAATGAGATGAGAATATGAGTCTAATGGTAAGAAAATTTAAGAAATTTATGAGGAGCAAAGGGAAAACACAACCAAGCTTCACCCCTCAAAAGAAGGTTGATGGAGAAGGAACCACTTATGTGTCAACGTGCTTCAACTGCAAAAAGAAAGGTCATATAAGGCCCGAGTGTCCTCTAAGTCAAAAGAAGAATGACAAATTTGAAAAGAGGCCACAAAAGGACAAAAGAGGAAGGAGAGCATACATTGCTTGGGAAGACAATGACATGGACTCCTCCGATGAATCCGACAATGAGGAGGCAAACCTTTGCCTCATGGCCAATCATGAGGACGACGAGGATGAGGTGTGCTTGAAAGCAAGGAACACAAATTGGTATCTTGATAGCGGATGCTCCAAGCACATGACGGGAGACAAAAACAAGTTCTCCTCTCTCACACCCAAAAATGGTGGATTTGTTTTCTACGGTGACAACAACAAAGAAATTCTGGGAAACACCTTTCTTGAGGAGAAAAGAACTCAAGAGGAGAACATTATTGATCAACCATCTCCACAAGAAGAAGAGACACCCCTTCCCGATCTTCCAAGAGAATGGAGAACATCAAGATACCATCCTCTTGACAACATAATAGGTGATATATCAAAAGGGGTAACAACTCGAAACTCTCTTAATCAAATATGTCATTACATGGCTTTCGTTTCTCAAATTGAACCTAATAATGTTGACGAAGCCATAGTAGATGAACATTGGACACTTGCCATGCAAGAAGAATTAAACCAATTTGAAAGAAATGATGTTTGGGAATTAGTCCCTAAACCCAAAAACCATTTAGTAATTGGAACTAAGTGGGTTTTTCGTAACAAGCTAGATGAAAATGGAATAATAACTAGAAACAAAGCTAGACTTGTTGCTAAGGGCTATAACCAACAAGAGGGCATATATTTTGATGAAACCTATGCTCCCGTAGCTAGACTAGAGGCTATTCGTATGCTTCTTGCTTTTTCTTGCATCATGGATTTTAAACTTTTTCAAATGGATGTCAAAAGCGCCTTCTTGAACGGTTTTATTCAAGAAGAGGTTTATATGGATCAACCTCCTGGTTTTACAAATTATGAATTTCCAAACCATGTTTTCAAACTAAAAAAGGCTTTGTATTGTTTAAAGCAAGCCCTTAGGGCTTGGTATGAACGCCTAAGCAAATTCTTACTTGAAAATGGTTTTCAAAGAGGAAAAGTTGACACCACACTTTTTATCAAAAACAAAAAGCATGACATTTTACTTGTGCAAATATATGTGGACGATATAATTTTTGGTGCCACTAACAAAGCTTTGTGCAAGGATTTTTCAAAAATTATGCAAAGTGAATTTGAAATGTCAATGATGGGGGAGCTCAACTATTTTCTTAGGTTGCAAATAAAGCAATCAAAGGAAGGAATCTTCATCAATCAGTCGAAGTACTACAAAGAGCTTCTTAAGAAGTTTGGGATGAACAATTCAAAAGAGCTATCAATTCCCATGAGCACATCCTATTACCTTGACAAGGATGAACATGGTAAATCCGTCGACATAAGTAAGTATAGAGGTATGATAGGTTCTCTCCTTTATCTTACTGCTAGTCGCCCTGATATCATGTTTAGTGTTTGCATGTGTGCACGGTTTCAATCGAACCCAAAAGAATCACATTTCGCCGCGGTAAAACGCATCATGAGATATCTCATTGGCACACAAAACATGGGTTTATGGTACCCTAAAGGGGCAGATTGTACCCTAATTGGATATTCGGACTCTGATTTTGCGGGTTGCAAATTAGACCGAAAAAGCACTAGTGGAACTTGCCACTTACTAGGAAATGCCTTAGTTTCTTGGCATAGCAAGAAACAAGCAAGTGTGGCTTTATCCACCGCCGAAGCGGAATACGTTGCGGTGGGTAGTTGTTGCGCACAAATCATTTGGATGAAGCAACAGTTAAATGATTATGGAATTAATCTCAACACTGTTCCCATAAAATGTGACAACACAAGAGCCATAAACCTCACTAAGAATCCTGTGTATCACTCAAGGACTAAACACATTGAAATTAGACACCACTTTATTAGGGATCATGTTCAAAAAGGGGATTGCATGATTGAATTTGTTGAAACAACCAAACAACTCGCAGATATTTTTACAAAACCCCTATCAAAAGAAAGCTTCTTTTTCATAAGAACTGAATTAGGGATTTTGAATCAGTCATGCATTTCTGCATAACACACCTTGTTATTTGCTAATATGTTTATTAAGTGTGCAGGCAGAAAGAGCATAATCGATTATCATAATCGATTATGCCAAAATGAAAGTTTCAGTCCACAAAACAGAGAAGTCATAATCGATTACCATAATCGATTATGCATCCGCTGTCTCTTTGGGCAGCGTGGACAGGAAGATTAGAATCGATTAGCACAATCGATTAGCACTACAAATTCAGAAATCCAGAAACAGACTAATCGATTACATAATCGATTACTGCTCTTCAATGTTCATCCATAATCGATTTTCTGATGAAGAACCCATAAAATAATCGATTACCTAATCGATTATTTGAAGCTGAAGGGTTGGCGCCAAAACCACATGGGCAGGATCCAGCCAATCAGGAGCTGCCACGTCATCAAAATAATCGATTATGAGGGTAACATAATCGATTATGGCGCGAGTTTATAAGGTAAATCCGAACCCTAACATCATTTGTGCTTGCTTTTTCACTGTTCCTGCTCCTCCATCTTCTTTTCTCTCTGGTTTTTGCTCAAAACTCGCCTACCATTAAATATCTTCATCCCTAATCAACTACTATCATCATCATGCCTCCTAAACGCCTATGAACAGACGCAATCAATCCTGGTCCACTTACACAAGAACAAGTGGATAAATGGTTCACCAATGGGGATCAGTTGGCAAACTACATGAGCACATACATTGGGAAAGAGATTCAGAAACCTCGTTTTCTGGACATAGAATGGATGAGAAAGAGCAACTTCAAATTTTTGGAGTATCTGGACCATGTAGAAATCACTGAGTTTCTATCTCAATCAGAGGATATCTACCCAGACTTGGTTAAGGTATTTTACTGCAACCTTAGGCTAGTTGATGGAGTTTTAATGTCTGAAGTTTGTGGGAAACCCATTCGTCTCAATGATGAGGCGTTTGGAAGAGTAGTTGGCTTGCCTTCTGAAGGCACCTATGCCACTGCCGAGGGTCCTGCTGCGGAACCCTTGGTAAATGAATTTGCTAGAATTCAAGTGATCAGGGATGTCCTAACTGAGCCTTCTGATGCAATTGATAAGGAAATAACTGCTGGTCAGATGAAAGTGCAAAGCAGGTTGTTGCACTATGTGGTAGCTAGGCTTTTATTTCCTAGACGCCATACTTTTTCTCAGTTATTAAGAATGGATGTTGTTTTTCTGTGGCTGCTGGAAAAGAAAAGAGAGTGAACTGGGCTGGCTTGGTCATGCAGCATATGTATGACCATAGAGGTGGTCCTGATTTGCCCTATGGTCATCTAGTGACTCGGATCCTTAAGCATGTTAGGGTTAACCTCACTGGAGAGGTTAAGTTGGATTATAAGAAGTTTCATGCTATGATGAAGGAGGGTACTATCAATCAGATGGGCATTGAATTTTATGTTGATGATTGGGAATACAAACCCAAAGGATGGAAATGGCGTACAACTGAGCCAACCAACACCGGTGGAGCATCATCTTCACAGCCACCTCCTGCTACAGCCTCACCAGAAATGATGGCTTTACTCGAGAGTATTCTTGCTGAGGTTCGGGTGAACACCACTGAGATCCGAGCAAACTCTACGGCTATTCGTGAGCTCTCATTGGAAGTAAAATCCTTGGAGCATAGAGTCACTGCATCTGAGGCCACTCCACTCCGTGGAGCACCACAGCCTCAGGATGACTTGGACAGCAGCAGCAGCACTGATGATGGCACTGATGATGATGGTGATGATGGTGGTAATGATGATGGTGGAGATGGTGGGGATGAGTACTATATATAGTACTATTTTATATCTAGTTTATACATTTCATTACTATTTTGGATGACTGTATATTCCTGGCACTTTAGCTTCCGTATGCACACTCTTATTATCTACGACTATGATGTGTGGTTTAATATTTATATGCATGCCATGGCTAAGTATGTCTTATGCTTGAAATATTTAAATCTTTGTGGATGTATGCCATGAAGTATTTAACCTGATTTTCCCGCTTTTTGATAATGCCAAAAGGGGGAGATATTTGAGTGCATGCTTAAGGGGGAGAATTTTGAGAATTTTAAATATTGCATGAAGTGAGGGAGAGTTGAGCAAACGTTTTTAAACTCGGATATATATACTCATTGCTCTAACTCTATCTTTTAGAAATTCCCTCATGAGATGTTTGTCATCATCAAAAAAGGGGAGTTTGTGGATGTATGCCTTGACAGGTACATATATTTTGATGAATGACAAAAGATTTTTAAGACTGAGGACTTATTTGCAAAAAGCGTGAAAAAGGTCAAACAAGCAATCAAGATTAGGCAAAGCAATCAAGAGGGGTAAAAAGGGAATCTTACTATTTGTATTGGTTGTTTTAGAATAATCTGTAAATGGTAAGTAGGGTTCTCAACTTAATATGGTCACTCACACACACACATATTTAACATGTGCTTTAAAAGATATATCATGTGGTTAAATAATTAATAACATGTGATTAAAACTGAAAATCAAAATTAAGCTTAATTGGGCAATCTTTCCTTAATTGTCAAGTTTTTGAAATTCAACCTGATACGCACCATAATCGATTATGGAAATGCTATAATCGATTATGAGTCGTGGTTAAATGGCTTTAATGAGTGTTAATGAGTAATTATGATATTAAAATCGTTGAATTCAAATTTTGAAATATAATAATCGATTATTGAAATTGGATAATCGATTATGACCTTACTGACTTCCAATGTTCTACAAACTGAAACCCTGTAATCGATTATGTAATCGATTATAGCCTTTTATGAAAGAGTCAGTAACATCATAATCGATTAATGAGATCGATTATCTCCTTTGGTGAAAAAGCAGTGAACACATAATCGATTATGGTAATCGATTATGACCTTTCTGTCCATACGCGCGCTTCATGAAAATACTTTAAATAATCGATTATGGATGTCAAATAATTGATTATGCTGCGGTAGAAATGCATTTTAAGAGGCTTGACCTAATTTCACATTGAACCCTAACCTATTCTCTATAAATAGGAACCTTGGCAGCCTTGGAAAAATGCCCCATATACTACTCTCCTCTATTCTCTATTGTGCTTAAACTCTGATTGATATTTCATTTTACTCTTGCACTTACACGTGATCATATTACTTTGAGAATCTTATACACCATATAGGTGTTACTATTTTTGTGCTTCAAGTTGTATTTCATATATGCACTTTTGAGTGCTTTCTCATTGTAAATCTTTTACAGTTTACTTTAAGTGAGTGTGATCTCACGAACGTTTTCTTGAGGCTCTTGCACAAGGGATAGTACGTCCTGTGATTTGTGTTAAGAGTTCTCTGCTTTGTAAAGGTTCTAGTTTAGCCTGTTTTAAAAACTAGAGTTGATTGAAATCCCTTGGCCATATTGCCTTGGGGACTGGACGTAGGCCACGTGGGTAGTTGTGTGGCCGAACCAAGATGCATCGTTGTGTCATTTTCTTCCTTATCTCTTTATCTTTATCGCAACGATTTTATTTTTCATACGCTTTGTTTCACAACGCTTTACTATTAAGTTATTGTTCATCAAAACAAGTTTTAAATTTAGTTTAAATTGCCAAAAGTTTTCAAAAATCAATTCACACACAATTCACCCCCCTCTTGTGTTTGAGGTCACTTGTCAACACAACCCACGTATATCGGTCAGCGCTATTAGAACCAAAGTGGTTTTGGATTAAATAATCTCTTAAGTTTTGATGTTAACAAAAAGGTTATATTTGTATGCCAAAGTGTTGCCAAAGATCTAACTTGTTTGTTATAGATTGCAGGACTGTTTGATTTATACTAGTCAGAAGAACTTAAAATAAAGAATGGAATCATACCGGATTCTATCTTGGTCCTCTAGACGAGCTCGCAATTCTTGGTAATATCTCTAAGTCTATTAAAAATTGTGTTTAGACGAGGTCATAAAATTGACTAAGGTAAACGAATAACTAAGTCAAACAAAAGTCAAGTAGACGAGACCATGAAATAAATTTTCAGAATTATAGCAAGTCAAAAGACTTGATAGACAAGTAGCCTCACTAGGCGCCACCTCAGTAGACGAGCTATTGAGTATAGCAAGTCTTGATAATAGACGAGTAGTCTCACTAGTTGCCACGTTAGTGGACGAGCTCTTGAAAATAGCGAGTCCAACCCTTGAAACTTGACAAGAATGTATAGACGCCATATCAGTAGACGAGCCCATCTCACTGATAAGTTATTGTTGCACGTTCAAAGATCTGTGTGTCTACTAGCTTTTAAGAAGTAATGATTGTCTATTTAATTCAAGAGAATATATGTCTTTTTACTCTTGCTGCTTCTATTGTTAACCCTTTGTCTCTTGGATAAAAGAACATAGTACCATCGAAAATATAAATCTTTATACTCTGTCAACTACTTTGCTGAAAATATCAAATCAAATACAAAGAAGGAAAGTCAGAAATCAACTTTCGGTATAACAGGGAAGTGATAGCTCTACTTTGAGCATTCCTCTGATAAACAAGAGCACTTCTCTATGAAGCATATCAAGTTATCAGACTCAACGGATCTCATGCATTAAATGCTATTTCTAAATGGGAAGTTTATTCAAGACTGTTGAAGTTTTTCAAGAGAAGATGAAGCTTACTATAAATAGACAACCATGTCTATTCTGAAGAAGAACTTTTGCGAATTGACAATCAAAATTCCAGTAAACTTTCAAGTGCAATAGTTTGTGTTCTTCTCTAGCTTGAATGTCTCTATAATATTCAT
The DNA here is from genome assembly GCA_035048595.1 of Echinosophora koreensis. Lineage (NCBI taxonomy): Eukaryota > Viridiplantae > Streptophyta > Magnoliopsida > Fabales > Fabaceae > Echinosophora > Echinosophora koreensis. Next base: position 1,784,787 of record JAPCYP010000065.1, read on the forward strand.
TAAATCTTAAACTTTCTTATTCTTACACATAGTGAGTTCTTAGATCAAGATCTTAAATCTCTTTGTTAGAGTTAGAGCCTGAAGAGGCTTGATAGAGAAAGAATACTTGTAGCCTGAAGAGGTGTTGAATACTTATAATCTATTTGGAGAATAGTGGATAAAACCTTCAGGTAGAAGGGACTGGATGTAGCTCTTGGTTGGAAGAGAATGAACCAGGATAAAACACTTGTGTGATTCTTCTATACCCTTATCTTTTACAGTTTTTGGTTATACTAACTGTGGGATTTGAACTTGAGATTGTTAATCTTTTAACTATCATTTTCTGTGAGCGTGCTGAGTTAATTTCTGCTTGAGAAAATTATTTGAAAAAGGTTGTTTCCGAAAATTATTAACAAACACAATTCAACCCCCTTCTTGTGTTTTCCTATGTCAACTTCAAGCACCTGGAGGTTGAGGATACCTCTTAGAATCCTCGGGGTCAAAACTGCGGCCCATATAGACTCCCCCTGAAACAAAAAAGGAGTTGGAATAAGAAGAGGACCCATAAGACAGAGAAATCCCCTTTTCTCGCAAGACACCTTCCTGGTAAGAAAGGTGCTTCCAAGGGGAGGAATCACGAAAGGTTCAGAGGGAAGAGCACGCATGCAAGACCCCGAAGGAACATCAGGGCTTTGTTAACCCCCAACCGCTTCACGAGAGGAAGTCTCCCTAAAAATCACGGTGGAATAGGCGCGACGACACTGAGAAAAACAGGGAGGAGGATTCGACAAAATCTCAACATCTGAATCACTATCGTCCTCCCCCCATTGACTCAACCTCACTATAATTCTAAAAAAAGAGCAGAAGCTACGAAAAGGGTGTTACCTGGAAAGATGGTGAGCAAGTAAGTTGCGACGGAAAACCAAAACGATGGAGGAACGAACAAGAGCGCTGGGAACAGATATGCCAAGAAAAAAGAACAAAGCGTAGGAGAATAGAAAAGAGCCCTCGAACGACACAAATAAATTTATAGAGGGAGAAGCGAAACGAGGCACACCCTCGAAAAACCAAAACAGATATCTACGCTCAGGAAATGAGACACGTATCTCTCCCTTCTTTTAATGGAATGCCTTGCCTAAAACCAGCCTGGGCCGTCCCAAGGGCATCTGTTTCGGTCCAAAATGACAAGCCCATGGTCCTATTCCCTTTTGGCCCAAGAAGGGCTCGACCCGACAGAAACCAGCCCCAAAAAACAACACCGTCCGGACAAAATGCTCCCATCGACCAAATTGCTCGGCCTTATTCCCACTTGTTCCTGTACGAAGTGGGATTTCCCACCTCGGGAATGAAACCAATCATGTCAATCCCTAGGCATATCAGAAAGGAAGGGTGAACCGCCCCTTTCCCCCTTGACACACGCGATTATCCATCTAAAACCATCATCACGGACACCCCATTTTGCTAAGTTAGAAGGACAAGCACACTAGGAAAGCTTAGGATGACACGCTTAGGATCATCAAGATTAACCAAAAGAGCAGGTATAGAAGTAAGTCCCACCATTGAAGAAAGATATGCAATTTACTCTTAATATAAACACTATATATTATCTGCAAGACCATTGCTAACTTAAGCATCGGAGTGTCTTTGTAGATACCCACTCCATTCGGTTCAACACGAAGGAGATAAAGGAGGAAGAAGGAGGAGGAGCCAGAATATTGGGCCAAATCAACAGAGGCCCAATACTAAGAAATGATACTGTTGTGTTATATATATATATGTGTGTGTGTGGGGCAAAATCACGTCATACATCAATACATATGCTATTTGTTTCGTACTAAGGAGCAGTTCCCTACAACATTGCTATTCAGTACGATTTGATTTTGCACTAAATGTGGACGATCCAATGTGGCAAACAGTTATTTGATTTTATTAAAGACAAGTATTAAATCACATATAAATCTCATATATGCTATTGGACAGAAATAAACCACGTTTCGATACAAGATTTCGTTTCGTACTAAGGAGCAATTCCCATTTGATTTTGTTAAAGGCAAGTATTAAATCACATATAAATATCAGATGTATGTATTTTTATGTACCCAATCGTTACATTTCTCATCTCCAAAACCAGTAAGAAAGTTTTCTTCAAGAAAACATAATGGCCAGAAAAAAATCACTTCATATATGTATGCAGAGAGTTGCAAAATTTGAAGGACCAAATATAAAATAAACTTCGTAAAAATTTCCCCTGCACCCTTCTGATGACTTCAGCAATTCATGCATTTGAACCACATTGTTGTATATCTACTAATGATAGTAATGGCATTTTGCACTCTGGCATCTCTGCTGAGAACTTTCAATGTTTTCATCGGTTCTGCTAGTTGCACCATAAGGAGAACAAAAGTAAATACCCTCCTTGTGATGCTCACTCTGATTGGAGCATATATCTAGAAATCCTGTTCTTTGCCTTGGTGTACTCATAGACCTTGCCTTTGCTTTGCTGGATTCTGTCACTGCCATGTATGTAGGAAAAACTGGAGAATTTGGCATGGAACACCCATCCCCAATTGAACTTCTTTTTACATGAGAAAATGATTTCCTTGGGATTGAAGTTTGTGAAATCAATCCTTCTTCTTGAAATTGTTTTTTCATTGTGGTCAGGTTTGAAGAAAGAGCTGCTGGTTTATAAAGCACATCCCAATAACATGTTTCTTTATTAAGCCACTGTCCTAGAGTACGGCAGCTTTCTCTTCCACATTCATTGTTGTGCACAGGTTCTTCCACCATTTGCAGAATTTTTCTCTCCTAGGAAAGATAAATTACATTGCAATTCTAAGATGCATGAAATGGTAATACTGGCCTAAAAGAAAAAGAAAATAATAGGGCAATTCCTTGTCATTGTCATGCCCTCATAGGAAAAAGAATGATGAGTTTTAGGATAGGTTCATTTTCAAATGACCTGACTTTTTATCTTTTTTTAGCTTGTTTCTTTCCCTCTACTTTTTTATGAGTAACAATGCCAGAGCATAATGTCAAAACAAATGAGATTACCCTTTGTGAAAAAGAGTACTGCTTCATGCGCTCTCTTTTGACAATGGCCTCTCGCTTTCTCAACCATATGGATTCAATGTCTTCTGTCGAGTGCAAGCTGCAATCCCAAGTTCTTTGACTATAGCTTTCAGGCTGTAACTAAATTGTGAGTGGATTAGACGAGTGAATTATTCAAACTCAATGCAGACTTTATTTACTGGCTTTTGATATCAAAACTATTGAAATCAATGCTCCACTGATTTCTTGATCCATTCCCTCATCTTGGGAAATGGATTACTGTAGATTATTATGGGTTGTGTTTTTCCCACACTTCTCCCTTTTACTAATATAAATGTCACAAACTTACCTTCAGTTCCTTCTCTTCTAACTTCTTCTTTTGCTTTGGAAACTCCTTGATCTGGTCATTTTTGTACCTTTCTTCAGCAGACTGACTGCTTCTTTCCTGGATTTCTACCTGATTCCTTGCATTGGAGGGAAAATTCTTCAGAGTGGTGGGCACTTTACGTCTCACAGCTTGACCACGAACTATCGCTTGCAGTCTTATAACTCCCTTCAATGCTCTTAATGCTTTCCTAGCCTGTTTCATTCCCAGTTTAGAGTTTAAGTTCAAGTGAGTTTAGTAGTGTTTAACTATTTGTGTAAGTCCACTAACTAGACAATGAGCTATGATTCACCATAAGTTAATGATACATTTCAGAATAGAGAATCAAATTGTCCAAAATTGAATTTCACAAAGCTAATTCTCAGTAGAGGAAAAAACAAAAAAAGTAAATCAGGGGCAATTACAAATGCAGATCATTACATTAGCTTGTTATATTACTTAAAAAGAAATTTTATTGCAAATCTCTTAAGTTCCAAATTCCAATCATCATTAGACTTTTCTAGAAAGCTAGAAATATATATTTGGAAGCAAAAGCCTGGCTAACTGAAATGGTCAACTGTGTCACTAAAAGGAATGCAAAGAAGGATTTTATCCAAGGTTGGAATGAGTCATCTTGCCTATTTAAATCTCTAGCAGACTACAAATCTACAGTTTGAGTTCATTTGATAATTCAGTAATTAATACACAAGAAGAACCAGGTTGAGAAGAAGCTCACAAGATGTGCACGGTATGCACTTTGAATCTTGATTGCAGCCGAACTTCGGTCTCCATTCGACAGATATGAATAAGAACGAGAAGCACCTGTGAGCTTGACAACCTCAGCAGCAGCATGTGCAGCAGCAACTGCAGCCTCTGCAGCAGCTGCTGTTGCAATAGCCACAGTCAAAGCATGTTTTCTCTGCTCTTCAGTTGCTTCAATCAATGTCTTGCTTGGAGCTGTAATAGTGGGATACTGTTTCTGTTTAAGCCTTCCAAGACTCCATCCCCATTTCTTTGGGATCTGAGATTACAGAGAATAAATATTAACCAAAATGAGTACTTCACTGTTGTTAGATGATTAGACAATACCAAAGAATTCTTGGACACCTCTTACTTTGTCCTTTGACTCAGAAGTGAATAGCCTTTTCACCCATCCAAACCAGCTCTTCCGCTTTGCCATGAAGATTTATGACGTCTCATTCAAACAGAATTCTTCAGACACCATTCTCTATTCCTCAAGCACATCCTATAATTGATATTGAAGAAAGAAAGGGGAAAGTAAGAAGTAAAATTCAAAGATGGTTATATACATGATTCGTTAGAGATAATTAAGCTTTTCTAGTCATCTTATTGTAATTTAATTGCTCAACTAGCTGTTCTGTTTCATCTGTCAACATGAAGGAACCACACTCCAATAAGGACCAACATGTCACTAACAAACTTTTATATTGAGTAACTACCATTTAGTGGTTCATTAGGATTCGAATATAACCTGAACTGAACAGTAGCGGTAGTAAAAGGAAAAATAAAGAAAAACACAATAAAACACAGAGTGTACCCAGAAAAGGATGTGTCAAATTTAATCATAGCAATAACACCACAAGTTAGGCCACTTCAAGAAAGTAACCTTTTACCTGTTTTGCATGATGTACCTAAAAAACAGGACGATGATGTTATCGAAGGCAAAGAGAATAGTGATTGTAAGCATAAGAAAACCCCCGCAGACATGCATACCCTGGCTATGATACTTCAAAGCTTAAACTTTCAACTTTGTTGATGATTTTCCAAGGGGGATTGTTTCTTCTTTGGATGTGTCATCAAAATTCGTAACTTATTAATCAATGTGTTCTGACATTGAGTACCATGTAAGCATAATATATGCTCATAAAGTGAGAGTGGAAGCAAGAATTGCATTGGGAAAGCCATAACAATGACTCTTGTAATGATGTGGTCAACGGAGTTAGCCTCAAAAGATGACTACTGGTTACTTAAAAGTTAATTAAAAGCGAAATTCCATTCAACTCTATGGGGTCCGTCTTGTCTCTCTTATCATCCTCAACTGTCAATTTAACAACTACTACAGGCCATTTCAAATGTCTGGTTTTGTCAAACTTCATGAAATATGACCTTTTGGTTTTGTAACTTCCGTTTCCTTCGGAAGGGGCAGTGGGGCTGACACTTCCGTTATTACTGAAAATGAATTGCGTTAATTCTTCAACATCAGAACAAAAAAAAAAAAAATTGGTTTAGGATCATCTTTTAATTTTTCTGTCTCGTATTATAGCATATAAGCGAGTAATATATAAAAAAGTTAAAATACTTTTTTGATCCTTTATTTTTTGAGTAAAATTAATTTTGGTCATTTATTTTTAAAAAAATTTATTTTAATCCTTTATATTTCAAAAGTGATCCAAAATGATTATTTTCGTTATCTTCCGTCCAATTCCGTTAGAAAATGATGACGTAGCCATTATCTTCTTCTTCTTCCCCAAGAGTCTTCTCCTTCTTCAGAATCCAATTCTCATTCCTTTCCTCACTTCATTCCCTTTCTTCTTTTCTGTCCTCCTCACACCACACTCATCAAAACCCACAGACACACACAAAACATTAAAACAACACCCAATCCTCTCTCCTTGTTTTCTGCAAAAAAAGAGGGGAACAAGGGTACCGGGAATCACCTTCAACCTCTTCTAGTCCACCTCAATCCAAAGTTAGATATGATCTCCAAGGTAACTTTTTTTATGCTTTTTACACCACCCCATTCTGGGTTAGGATGGTTTAGACTCTTTAGGCTTTGTATGGTTGATTGTAAACCTATGGAAAGGTTGATTTTGGTGGTTTGTGGTGGCTAGCATGTGTGTTATCTATCCTGTTACCATGCTTTTCTTGTGGAAAGCTCATTGATTTTTGCTCGGAAAGTTGTTGATCATTAGAGCTATTGATAGGTATTGATTCAACTTTTAGTGGTTATAGCAAGATTTGCCTACGGTTTCATTTTGGGGAAGAAGACTCAATTGGGGGAAGAAGAAGAAGATAACGGCCAAGTCACCGGAGTTAGATGGGAGAAAAGATATTTTGGGTCACTTTTGAAATATAAAAGACTAAAATGAATCTTTTTAAAAATAAATGATTAAAATGAATTTTACCCAAAAGATAAAGGACAAAAATGTATTTTAGCCTCTATAAAAACAAGTTTTAGTGCACCAAACATATAAAAGCAAATTTGATTTTGTGTTTTTTTATTTCAAACATGAGTTTGAGGACCAATCACATATCATATGTTTGTACCTTTATTGTCCGGCCAATTCATAATTTTTTTTTTCTGGTAAGTTCCTTAGTTTATTTATTTATTTTTTTATTCGATTGCTTATTTGTTATAGTTTAATTGTAACATAAAAGTCTCATTTTATGCACAGACATGAAATTTAACTATGGTAACTCAAAACGAACATGGAAAAAAATTTCTATCATAATTTTTTTTTTTCTAAGCAAAAAAATATATTGAAAAGATGTACAAAAGGTACTTTAACCCATATACAAAAGAAGCTGGGAAGCCAAATTTCTGTCATAATGAGTTAACTCTGATAGTCTGACAGCATGTGGAGTACTACTGTTTGGAGTTTTCTTTGAGAGCTTTCTACATTAAGATCATAACTGATGTCTTTGGTTGAGGGGGCATAGGGAGCACTTCTTTCTCTACACATGCATTATCCATTTATCATTCGCATTGATTTATGGAGGGGGTTAAACACTTCATGTGAAATTTGAGAAATAATAGCTTATGAGAGTGACCTATCAAAGACAATGGTAAGTTCACCTATATCAATGCTAGCCACAGAAGTCAGCATTTTATAAATATCAGAACCACCATGGTATCCGTTTAGCATAAAAACTTTAAATTAATGTAGTTCTAGAGTCATTAGTGTGTAAGAACAAATTGCATAGAAAATAAAGCAATGCTAGCATCACATTCACACTCTTCTTAATACACCCTCTATTATTGGGTAGATTATATGTGGGACCATGTGTTTTGGTGGGTCTCATGTATCCACCCAACAATAGAGAGTATGTTGAAAATGAGTGTGATAAAGAGTGTGTTCTTAGCATTTTTCAAGAAGATATTGGCATATTAAATGTTTGTCTTCTCAATCTTCTTCATGCACACATACTTGAATTTTCTATGCAAATTTGGTCCCAGTCTTCACTATGGTACTTGATGTGAGCACGTTTTTGACTTCTTCAGAATTGAGAATTTAAGCTCAAACCTACCCTATTATGGTCCATCAACATGGGATATTATGGTGACTTTTGAGCTGTTAGGTGCCCTCCAATAAAAGTCACGAATGCACAGAATAATAAAACCCGTTTCTTTTCTATTGTCTATCAAAATGAGAAAAAAGTTACTTTCGTGCTGTTTCAATGTCCCAACAAGGTATGCATTATGATAAAAGTCCAGCAAACTTTGCTTTAACTATTTTTTTCAGAAAATAATTTAGGGTAAACTAAAGGAAGATTGTCACATAAGACAGCTCAATGAGTGCTTACAAAAGTTTTACCCATAATCCACAAACAATGGATCTGGGCAAGAATTGAACTCACATATTAAGGGTGTGATTTCTCAACCCATCCTAGAAAGTGGGGAGGGAAAACACTTTGATGCTAAAGTTAGATCTTTTGAATAAATTTGATTATTTATCGAGGAAAAAAAAAAAAGTTGATGCAATTCCCTAACAAGTCATACCAACTACCTACCATTATAATATAAGCAACTAATTAAACTGGTGAGTTGTGTGTTTTTTGGTACTGGGACAGATCAATCATGTTAATTGAACCAGAAATTTTTGGAAAGCAATCCCACATTAATGCAGTGGCTTCATTCATAGTTAAAGTTCATGAATTGTATATCCTTTGATAATAACAACATTATTTAGTAAAATCTTGAAACTTTTTTAATTATTATTATTCAGTGAAGTTCATTGAACCCTTTAAATCATATTCTCAGTTATTAGCTAAAGATCATTTGGCTATCATGCATTTATACTTAGTTTAATAAAACACTTCTTTTGCGTTATTCTCTCAGGCCTGATATAAGTACGGATTATGGGAATGATCTTTAAGCTCTCATAATTAAAGCATGCATAAAAAGACAGCCCAGATTAAAATCATCACATTCAGCCAAAAGATAATTGACCACATAGTTGAATATTAAAATCAAACATTCTAGCAACTTCTCTAACTAGGCACACACACGTTGTTATAGAGACAGCCCAGATTTGATAAAGTAGACGTGTATAATAAGAAGGGGGAAAAAGTATATAGTTGTTATAAAGCTTGACTTTAGGTTTTGTTTAGTATTAGTATCCTGCTGCTTTAGTTAATCTCATCTTGTTTTGCCTTTGAGCGGCGACATAACAAGCTTTCATGTGGGAGAGGCCATAACTTTTAGGATTGAGAGTTTGAGATTACTACCAAATATTAGTAAGAGAAGCAAGAAAAACGCTTGAAGACTTGTGCTACATTTACATTGAAAAAATGTATAGTAATATTATTGAATTTTGTTTAAAATGAAAAGAACACGGCAATAGTGCAATATCTACGTTCCTGCACATATGTAATATGTTACACTTATGGCCTATTTGGCAAGGCAAATCCGCTAGCTTATAACGGATAAAAAAGTATATTTATATATAGCGTAATCATGTTTGGGTAACTATTTTTCTAATTAGCTTATATCATTTTTTCATTAGCTTATACTGTTTCTTCCTAACGCTAGCTTATAGTTATCATTTTTTCTCCCAATTTTACCCTACTATTTTAATTAAATTTCTCAGTTATCCTAAGCTAAATAAAATAGAATCTACGTATATGATATTTTCTAATCCCTAACTATACATTAATATTTTAATTTTTGAAATGATAAATAATTTAAAATAAATTAAAGTATTAAAATAAATAATACATATACATAAAAACAATTTATATGAAAAAGTATATAAAAATGTTTTTTATATCATTTTATATTTATCAGCTAGTTCAACTGCTAATTTCACCAAACACTTCAAATTCAATCTTCTAGCTTATCCTCTCTCCACCATCAGCTAGCTAATCCGCTATCCGCTATAATTAAGCTCATCCGCTATTAGTTGGCTTATCCGTCACCCGCTAGTTTTTACTAAACGGAGCCTTAATATAGTCGAAGATAGTTATAATGAATACATTTACAAATTACTAGCTACACTTTATATTTGTATTTTCTCTTGGCTAGGCAATGCCTAAACTTGCAGGAAGGACTTTCAAGATCGGGCTCGCAACTCATACAAAATTTCTACCTCTCTTTTCGCTATGGCGGGAGTGAGGTGAACCACCGTAAAACTGTCCTTCTGAGAGTGAGTGCAAAGGCCTGGCACATGAGGTGTTCGTGCACGTTGTGGGATAGCATTCCCGCTGAAAATGTGTCCACATGATCCTTTTGGTCCGAGGTTCCATCATACATCTCTCGATGTTGGTTGGTTGACAAAGATCGGTTGGCACACAGGTGTGCATGGTCCTTTCAGTGAATTGGTGTCCGACTGGCTCTTCAGGCGATTCCTACTCCTGTTGGGGGTTTTGGATCTCGCTTATTGGCTCCCTGGTCTGACTGTTGGTTCTTTCCCGACTCCTTTCCCGGGGTTCGGCTTGGGAGGTTCGGCTAGTCATGGAGTGCAAATTTTGATAAGTGGGGTCGTCCTCGGAGGAGGCTTCGGGTTCCAAGGCTGGAGCAGTCGTACCTATGCCACGATTACTTCCTATTGTTGGTGGACAGATGCCGCGATTACTACCTATGCCGCGATTACTTCCTATTCTTGAGCAGCTTTCTTTATGCATGAAGGAGGGATCGAGTGTCCCTCCTTTGTATAGGGATCCTCAAATGTGTTATGCACCCTAAACTTTCAAATTGTGCCAGATCCTCTGGCCCAACCGCCTCCTGCAACTCGGTAAGCGAAAGGGTGGTTTTAACTCCATTCCTCCTGCAATTTTCTAAAATAGTTTGTCTTATTATGGTTACCATGTGTTGGGAATGAATTTTCAGAATTCCTAGGTTTGCGTAAGACCGATGAAAGCAAGTTTATGAAGTTGAAAGGAAATGACCAGGTCTGAAAGTTGACAAAAGTAAGTTGACGAAAGAACTGGTATCAAAAGAAAGATGTCGAATTGGAAAATATAGAAGAATGGACAAGTGAAGGTTCGACATAAAGCTATCAAGTTGACACGGCAGACAACAAGATCGTTGAAGAGAATAAGTTGACACGGAGCGGTTCAAGCAAATGGGAAATTTGAAGAAGTTGTTTGTCAAGTAGTTTAAGTTTAAACATAGAAAACTGCCGTATACACGACAGATAATAGGATAGTAAGTTATTGTAGGAAGTTATTTTCTTTGTCTATAAATACTTGTAAATTCGATGTACAAAAGGTTGGAACTTGAAACATCCTGCACATCTCGAGATCACACAACATATTGACGGATTAAATCAACCTTCCATCCCTTTCAATTTACAATTCAAGTTATTCAATTAAAGTTTCTTTAATGTTCTTCCTTCATTCATAGTATAACACCCTGTTTTCTCAATTAAGGAATCAGACAAGGATTAAGCATGTATGATGGCTTAATCTTGTTTGTTATGTGTTAATTAGTCTGTGTATCAAGTTTGAGGTCAATCAGACTTAAAGCAGACTCACAAATGCATCGAAACGTGTGAAATCGGGCAATTGACATCAGTGAGAATGCTCAAACACTGCATGACCAGCGCTCAAGTGTTCTGGGTTGAATAACATGTGGCAACAAGTGTCAAAATCGATGACACGTGGCTGAGCAGCATGCAGCGCTCAAGCATGGCAGAGCCAATGCTCAAGCGCTGCAGCGCTCAAGTATGGGGGGCAGGGGCGCTTGAGCACCCATCGCTTTCACCTACCCCCACTTTCTTCCTTTTCTCCACTCACTTGCATGGCTTCTCCTCATTTTGAAGCACAAACCATACCTGTTAGAGCTCACCTAGAGAGAAAAAGTTGAGGTTTTGGGAGTTTCGCTCGTGCGTTTTTTATTCTGACTACATATCTACATTCTGGGCAACGAGCACATCGTATACATACATTGGATTCGTTAAACAATGGAGGTAATGCTCGAATCCCTAACTCGTCGACACGTCAATATTGTCATTTACCTTGTTTTGTGAATCTTGCTTTGATTTTGGCTTTGTCTATGAAATTGTTGCAAGATTAGGGTTTATGACATTATCAGGACTTTGTCCGTGTGTTCAGGGAAAATTTCAGAGCATCGGGGAGCATCGTGGATATCAAGTCAGCAACTGTTCTCTTTGGAGGGGTGCGGATTTCGCGGCGTTGACGTGTAGATACGACTGTCTAAGGTGGGGAGAAAGTATCTGACACGCCGGGGAGGCAAGCATAGTATAGTGTATTATGCTGTATGCGTAGGGTGCCCCAGACCCTACTAGCTATTGAATAGCTTGCAATAATTAAATCCCTAGTGAAAATGCTTTTGAAACTGTACACGGTATTTAGTTACGGCATGCTTATCGATGTTAGGTTTATTTTATCGTTTTACCTGTATATGCTGAGGTTGTCTATTTTATTGGTTTATGCTGTTTATGGTTATGATGCTGGTTGACGTGTGCTGATTGACGAATCCACCCCAATACCTTCATTCGAGATAACGTGTCGCAAAACTGAACTTTATCTAACCAAAACTCGCACTTTTCGGGTTTTACGTATAATTGTTTCTAATTTAGGATCTGGAGAACCACACTGAGATTTTTAGCATGCTTCTCTGGATTAGGAGAATAGATTAGAATGTCGTCTATGAAGACAATGACTAACTGATATAGATAAGGACGAAAAATCATGTTCATGTAATCCATGAATATAGCAGGTGCATTCGTCACTCCGAACGACATCACAAGATACTCGTAATGGCCATAGCGTGTTCGAAACACTGTCTTCGGGATATCCTCCGCCTTCACACGAATCTAATGATACCCCGATCGTAGATCTGTCTTCGAGAAAACTGCCACTCCACGTAACTGATCCATCAAATCATCTATCCTCAGAAGAGGATACTTGTTCTTGATTGTCACTTTGTTTAACTGACGGAAATCTATACATAAGCGAGAAGTCTCATTCTTCTTCTTCACAAGCAAAACTGGAGCTCCCCAGGGTGACACACTAGGTCTAATGAACTCTTTCCTCATCAGTTCCATCAATTGCTTCTTCAAGTCCTCTAGCTCTGATAGGGACATACGGTATGGTGCCATGGATATCAGTCCAGAAGTCGGTACCAGATTATTCGCAAACTCAAAGTCTCAAACATGTGGTAGTCTATGTACATCTTCAGGAAAAACTTCAGGAACCTCATTAAAGACATATGGACTGTAAGTCAAACTCACTATTGATATCCAAAGAAACCAGTTACATGTATCCTTGAGCTCCCTCTCTCAAAGAAACTCTTACTTGATTAGCAGACAAAAATACAGAAATCTCATCCTTAGGGAAAATTAAGGCTTTATTTGCACAGTCTAACAGGATATGGTTAGAACATAACCAATCCATCCCTAGTATCACATCTATTTGCGAAAGTGTCAAACATATTAAATTAACCAAAAAATTTCTATCTTCTACAAAGATAGCACAATTCAAACAAGCTGTAGTAGTCAAAATAGGTTCTGCAGTTGGAGTAGATATAATCAAGTCAAAAGGTAAAGAAGACATAGGTAATCCTAGCAATTTAGCACAGCATATGCAATGAACGAATAAGTCGCACCCGAATCAAACAATACAGTTAAAAATTTACCTCCCACTACAAAAAAAAGCTAAAATAGCGACCAAAATTTAGCCACCGAACCAGTCCATCGCTAATAGCGACCGAAATTGCGACCGATTTCATGATTTTCATACTTTTTATAAAACATGTGTTTAGCGACCGATTTAGCGACCGATTTGTATGGTCGCAAGTTCAGTGGTCGCTAAATCGGTCGTTAAACCAATTAATTACAAAGTCAAAAAATTTGACTTTATTTGAAACCGAAATAGCGACCGATTTAATTTAACGATAATATTGGAGTTATTTAGCAACCGATTTTGAATTCGGTCGCTAAAATGTGCTGGTTAAAATTAGAAGGGAGCCCACATAACGACCGATTATAGCGACTGATTTTTATTTGCCACCGATTTAGCGACCGAAATATTCGGTCGCTAAAAATAAAAGCCCTAAATTGTGAGGACTCCCCTATTTCTTCCTCATTTCTCTATTTTCTTCTCCCTCACTTCCTACTCCGGCCACCACACCACTCCCCCTTCTTTCTCACTTCTCTCACTCCATGCTTCGTTTACCACACCACTCCCCCTTCTCCTTCACTTCCCTGCTCCGACCACCACACCACTCCCCCTTCTCCTTCTGCTCTCATCACGGTTCCCCTTCCCCCTACCTCACTCATACAGATAACTTTTCGTATCACTCTCTGCACACACACAGAAATCCTTGTTCTTTACCCTCATCATCATTTTTTCTTCTTCAAATACCTAGATCCCAATATCGTGAGCCTTCGTCCGTGTCCTTCGTGTCGTCGTTGTTCCCATCTCTCCTCCGCCGTAGTTTCTTCCCTCCGCACCGTTGGTCAGCGCACAGCCATGCTTGGTAATCTTGTTCCATTTGTTTCGGTCAAGATATGTAAGTCTTCTTCACCTCTCATTTTCTGGGATTTGGGGCAAGGGTTCACCAGGGGGATATGTTCTTCTGACTTGTTATGCGAATTTTGAACAAATTTTTGGGAATTGTTGTTCCATATGTGCTTGTTATGAAGGTGTATCTTGTACAGCTACTATAATTTTTGCCCTCATTACCTATAGGAAAATCTTCTTGTAAAAATTGATAGGTTTTTAAGGATTTAATGTAAACTAATTTGTCTATTTTGTTAGGGTTTGGTGTTGGGCACATGCGTGACACCGAGACAAAAGGTGGATGAAGCAGATTGACATCTTTCTCATGGTTAACTTAAGTTAAATATAATATTTATCAATCTATTTCTATTCTCTTTTGGTTTAGATGTAAATTCTGTAGAGAAAAACAAAATCTGAAAGGAATATAAACGTATCGAAAGGATTTGTGTATTTGCTCTTGATCTCAACTCTAATTTCACTGTCATGAAATATTTCATGTATTGAAGTATGGAACTACTTTTCTTGGTAGTTCCAGGTACAGGTCTTAATATGCTTTAAGTGCAGAGTGATTTTATCCCTTTATACTTTTTGTGCTTAATTATCATCTACTGTGCTTAATTATCATGCTTTAAGTATGGAACTATGCTCAACTTTCATATGTTTCCCCATCTATCTGTCATCTTGCCACTGAATTAAAACTCTAATTTGTTAATTTCAGGTCAAGGAGGTCTTTCCATTGGGTTTTTACTGCTTGCTTGTGGTGCCTCCTGTGTTGTCAATGGGGAATTATAAATGAAAATCGGTTGATGGTAAAGGTCTCGGGAAAAAGGATCAGAAATTATATTTATATTTAGACATAATTACTTGCTTTATTTTTGGTATAAGATTAGCATCACTTGTATGATAAATTTACAGAGCATTACTTTTTGTTATCTAAAACATGTTTTGACAGTGTACCTTTTTTATTGACAAGACCACTTTCTTCAATGTGGAAAGAATGGATTAAGTGGTGTATTGAATTTGGCATAGAAGGAGAACGGTGGAGGTGTGAGGGACTTGTATGGTGAGGATAGTGCCACCGAGGAGCAACTTATCACACCATGGTCTTTCTCTGTGGCCAGGTACATAACATGATGCGTATTATGTATGACATGTCAAAAAAAGACAACTTAGAACTTGTCTCTACAATTTATTTTTATTTATTTTGGGTTTTTGTTGGTTTTTATATTTTATGCAGCTATTAGTCTCTTTGTGCATTTTGGATCTTTGTTTCATTAGTCTATTTGATCTCGTTATATTTATGGGCCTTTTAAGTTTTGGTTAGGCTATGCTTGTGTTCTGATCTATAAATCCCACTTTAATTTTTGGAAAATAAAATTGCTCCACTTGATGGCACTCCTTGGTTTTATGTGGTTTGGATAACTGAGCTTGCCGGATCAACAGAAATTGGAGTTATTTGATGCTGTAATGTGTTACAAAGCTATTCCATTCACTTGTTTTGATGCGATATGCATAAGAATTTAACATGTACTTCTTGTGTTATTATTTGAATTAGGCCAAATTGTTTAATTTTAATAATTGTTTGAAATTAGAACACTAAGGTTGAGTTAGCACATGAAGAATTCACGAAGACTTCTTGTGTTACTTAATTACTGCAATGATTCAACATTGAGATTCACATATTTCTATACTTCAGTTTATTGATCTTGGCTAGTCTTATTGCTTTTGCATATAGACTTTTTCCAAGGATTCTTCACTATTAATCATTGATTTGATAGTTCTAATTACTTTGTATGCAGGTATATGCCTAATGTGTTGAGGGATGATGGGCCTTTCTCTTAACCTTTTTTGGGTGGTCCACTTGAATTTAGGCTTCCATTTATTAGTGTGAAAATTCTGAAAATTTAAAATACTTCCAGATGTAAAGCATGTAAGATGCTAAGTCCTATGGAGTAGAAATTGAAAAAGTATAGCATTCTTTGCTGGCTGGCTGTTTCGTGGGGATGGCTTTCAGCTACGGGGAACAGGGTCCCTTGAATACTTCTTTGTAGGAGAATTGGCCAAGGATGTCCAGTTGCTGTTGTTTCAATGAGTTTATATGTTGTGGTTCACTGGTTTGTAGTTAAAGTCATAGAAAGGTGTTCTGTTTTGTCTTAGTTGCTGATTTTGTTGTTATTTCCTGGTTGGATGTGGTGGTTATATTTTTGTTGCTGATGCAAAAACCTTGATCAAGAGACAAGGGTGAAATAAGACAAGTGTATGCTTTCATATTGAATGTATTTATATACTCAATTATTTCTGACATTTTCTTCCTTGTTGATATTTAATTGATTTTTATGGAAGTTCTTGTTTATAAATAACAATACTGTGAGATCTTAAAAGAAGTTATTTTTCATTTATTTCAAAGCATTTGGCTTGTTAAATGTTTTTGGGTAAAGGTCCATATTGGTCCTTGACAAAAAATGCATGGGTCATTTTAGTCCCTGACAAAAAAAAAAAAACTACTTCGTTAGTCCCTGACAATTACTAACTGGGACTAGTTAGTCCCTGATAATTACTATGGGACATTATAGTCCCTAACAATATTTAAAGTGGGACTAATTAGTCCCTGATAATTAGTATCGTTGGACAATTTAGTAACGGATGCTGACTAATGGAGTTAACATAGGGACTAACTTGTCCCAGTTAATAATTGTCAGGGACTAACGAAGTAGTTTTTTTGGTCAGGGATTAAAATAACCCACGCACTTTTTGTCAGGGACCAAAATGGGCCTTTACCCTATGTTTTTTTTAAAGAAATCAGTCGCTAACTTGGTCTCTAGAACAAGTTTTGGGGACCAATTTAGTGACTGTTTTTTTTTTAATTAGTGACCAATTTAGCGACCAAATTAACGACTGAATTTTCGGTCGCTAAACTCAGTCACATAACAGATTTGGTGACCAAATAGCGACCGATTTTTATGATTTAGCGACTGAATTTTTAGGTTGCTATTAGCAACCGATTTTGAAATCAGTCGCTAAACAGGTTAGCGACTAGGGTTTTAGCAACCGCCACTGTTCGGTCGCTAACCAATTTAGCGACTGAATTTCAGTGAATAGCGACCGATTTCTTCTGTCGCTAAACACCTTTTTTTTTTGTAGTGTCCTATGACACACTGTCCCTGAATAAGATCTTCATTACGAGAGGCCTCAGCGCCGCTCATGGTATAGATCGTTCCTCCAGCTCTAGGCCTTGCAGCTCGCATGTTGCTCACGGAAGGTTCCGTATTGGACTGTCCACAATTCCTAGCGAGGTGCCCAGGCTATCCACACTTAAAGCAAATGATGCCAGTACTCTTGCAGTCCTTTGTAGCGTGACCTATGCCACACTTTATGCATTTCTTGGAAGATTCCTAGATGTTCCAGAACCTCCACTGCTTCCACTAAAAGATCGTTGTTACCACTGCTGCTGGACTTGCAGCATGTTGTATGGCTTCCTCTGAAATCGGTTGTTATTGTTGTAATTTCCCCTCTTGAACCTAGACGGTCCAAAACCTTGCTGTCTGGTGTCACGACTCGCTTTCAAGTCTTAAATTTGCCTACACTTGTCCACCATCTTTGGAAATATAGATATTTCTAGTGGAACTACTGCTTCTTTCAACTCATACTGTAACCATCCTTCAAACCTGCGGCATTTCCACTCTTCATGTGGGTTGTCACACAGATAGCCTGAAAACTTCTCCAAGCTTTCGAATCTGGCGTCGTATTTAGCTACAGTCATACTGCCGTGCTTCAGCTATAGAAATTCCATTTCTTTGGCTTCTCTTGCACTTGCAGGAAAATACTTCTCTAGAAACTTCCTCCGAAAAGCTTCCCAGCTGATCGCTTTTCGATCATGCTCAAGCAATTGACGAGCTCCTCTCCACCAATTCTCAGCATCGCCCACCAGCATGTAGGCAGCATAGGTAACCTTATTGTTATCAGTACATCTCATAGCAGCAAAAATCTTTTCCAGAGATTGAATCCAAAGCTCAGCTCGCTCAGGATTAAACTCGCCCTTGAATTCCGACTGATTTCTGCGTAAGAATTCATCCAGTCCTCTGCTTTCAGCTCCTCTTTCTTCGCGTCTCACAAATGCGGCAGTCATTTGTGTCACTTCTCACACAACTGCAGCCATATTTCCTCCGCCATGAGACACTATAATCCTACAAGACCAAAATCAATTAGTCATGCAGATTACAATAAACTCACCACAAAACAATATCATTTCTTTCGGAAATAATATCAAAAGCATACAGAGAACACACAGCACAAACAAAGACAGACCTAAACATAAACCCTAAGAGACTCAACCAGCTCCGATACCAAATAATGTAACACCTTCTTGGGCGCTACATTGTTTGTGACACTTACATTCTATAAGACCTAGTAAAATGGAAAATAAATCTTTTCAACCAAAAATACGGGTGTACCTTTTTTTTATTTTTTTGTTTTCGTAGATAGAACGATAAATAGTATTTAACATACATCATCAAACTTATGCATACATATTTTACAAACCACTCTCCAAGTACTAATAGTCATAAGCATCAACATCCAGAAAAGGGCAGAAATACCAACGCCAGTAATTTAACAATATACTGGAAATATGTTTATAATAATAGGAAACAACATTGGAGACACAACTCCACAAATATAAACATAGACACAAGACTCATCATGCTGGCTAATACAAAACAATGACAAAATGTCATCCCCACAGAACTACAACAGTCATGGATGATACTCACGCCATGGGTATACTCCCACGTCTACTATACCAAAGCCACGGAGATTGTGTCCATGCACCAAGTCATCTCAAACTCCAGCTAAGCGTGATGGTGAAACATTGCTGTCATCGTCTTTGTAGAACGTAAAATAAAACAGAAAACTAGAAAATACAGAAAATGAGGTGAGATTCCCATTCATCATAAACATAACGCAGATATGCAGTGGTACGACACAGAGGTACGTACAACAATCAATATAAAGTTATATCATCAATCATGTCAAAATAATAATGTTTCACAGAAACATAATCATAGGGCAACATTTTCCTAGATAGGAGACATCTAAGATTGGAGGAATGTCCTCTGAAATCCTATACCATGAATTAACAAACAGTCGGAGAGAGTGGTTCAGAGGATTGTTCCAGATTACACCAGCCTTGGGTAAAATGCTTCAACAGTCTGTAACGTGCACATAGCTTTTTCGGGAACATCCTACACTACCAGAACACACGTAGCATCTAGTCGAGTATGTCTGTGTATTGCAAGATCACCATGCCAAGGAGAAGCTACCAAATGGGCCTATATGAGTATTTCATACCCTAACATCCCCAAGCATCAACCAGATTGTCACTACGGAATTCACACCCGCATTAAAGTGCCAGCTCAATCTCCTAGGTACAATAGCCTTATTGAACATAGTTTCACTATGTGTTTAGGAAAAATTTGCAGGAAATGCGTTCTTCTCGTCCATCCACCGGATGACCTCTTGATTCCACCGAATTCTATTCAACGTGTTGTTCTTAGATGCTAGATGTTTTCAGGTCCGAATCACTGGCCCTTAACATCAAACTAAAGTTCTCAAGAAACCTTTCATCTTTGTGCAAAAGTGTCTTAAAGTACTTGATTACAAATCCTAACTCATTATGAAATTGGATCACAAGTCCAATTATTTATTTCTCTGCACTTTTGTAGTTGAGCTTTTTTCTTGGCTTCCAAGGAAAACAAATAACTCTTAGTCCATTAAATATTATGGAGGAATGGATAATGAATTATCCATCTTTATGACATATGGTCTTGTTCCACCCCACATCATACTTTATGACTCGTCGTCCTGGCTCCCGGCGTATCCCTGCAGTTCCGTATCCGATTCCGTCGTTTACCCGATTTCGATTTTACATCATTTTCTTCAAAAATTCACCCGACTAAAATACAATATTTTATTTTTAAGCGAAAATTTCCAAATTAGATTATATCACTGGAAATGCGATACAAATCTAAAATGTCTCAGTTTCAAGTAAAAATTTGGCTTTCTGCTCTGTAAAATCTTACTGTCAGTAAAAACGCAAAATTGAACCCCAACTTCCTACAATATAGTAGGTTCTAGATATAATTTTGTTTTTCAAATAAATCATTTTCTTGACTATCGGTAACAATATAAACAGATACATAATTACCGATACAACAAAACAGATAAAACGTATGGTAAAAGACAGGGTGTTACAACACTACCCCTCTAAAAAGAATTTCGTTCGCGAAATTAAATTTACCTTAAAATAGATGTGGATATTGTTCCTTTATCTTTTCCTCCATCTCCCATGTGTTGACAAGTGACTCCAAACACAACCGGGGGGGGGGGGGGGGGGGGGTGTGAATTGTGATTTTCGAAAACTTTGATAAAATTGAAATCTTTTTATTGTTAAAATAGTTGTTGAAAAATATTAACAAAAGCGCACGCATGTAAAAACGATTTGCGGAAAACAAAGCAAAAAGTAAAAGAGTTTAGGGTAAGAAAATTGACATGGCGATGTATCCTGGTTTGGCCACAGATTACCCACGTGGCTTACATCCAGTCCCCTAAGCAATACCACCAAGGGTTTTCAATCAATCCCTAGCTTTTAAAACAGGCGCAGCTAGAACCTTTACAACGAAACTTTTCATAGACCAGGGACAATACGCTCCCCTAGTGGTAGAGTCTCAAAAACATGAGATAACGACTCACATAAGTTTACCAAAAGATTACAATCAGAAAGCACTCAAAAGTGCAGATACAAAACAAGTTGAAGCTCAAACAACAATCACCTATAGAAAGCTTAGAGAAAATGTTCACAAAATTTCGTTCAGGTGTTGTATATTATTCTGTGTTTAGACCAATATATAAATCATTGAAGCTTAGGTCAAAACTCTTGAAAACTCATTTTTCTCGAGCCATAATCGATTATCAGAAAAGTATAATCGATTATTTTAACTAAAGTCAAAAGGCGCATGAAGAAACAGTTAGGTCATAATCGATTAAATCGATTACAATAATCGATTACATGGTCTCTGTGAAAAAGCTCACACTGAATCAACTAAGCATAATCGATTATGAAGCTCTGACTTTTGATCAGAAAAGTAATAATCGATTTTTGCAATACCATAATCGATTATAGTTCAATTTTCAAACTCAATGGCTAAGACAGAATCAAATCTTCATTAAAGCACATTTAAGCCATTTAAAACTGAGTTTAAAACGTGTTGATAGATCATAATCGAATATTACCCTAATCAATTATAACATTTTAAAATTTGAATTTTCAACAGGCAACATCTCTATCATTTAAAGACGCAACTAAGCATAATTAAGAGCTGAATAATCGATTATCCCTATTCGAATTTTGAATTTAAAAAACCTGACAGCTCTGTTATTTGGAAACTCATTTAAGCACATTTAGGAGCTGCATAATTGATTACAATAATTGATTATTCTTCGTGTAAAATGGTTTTTGAAAATCTTTTAAGGTCTTTAAAAAATATGGTAAAATTAACTTCGAAGACCTTTTTCAAAACAGATTTTTGTGTGCGTGTATGATTTATTTTACCTTTGAGAGACGCACATCCATTTACACTTTTTCTAAAACAAACAATACAAATAAGAAAATTTCCCTTTTAACCCATCTTGATTGTTTAATCAGTCCTTTCCACGCTTTTTGAAAATTGATCATCTTATCTTTGGATTTTGCGTGTTGGTCCTTTCCATGCTTTTTGTAATTTGATCCTTTTAGTCTTGGATATTGCGTGTTGGTCCTTGAACTTGAAATTCTCCTTTTGCTCATCATCAAAACAAATTACCTGTCAAGGCATATATCCACAAACTCCCCATTTTTGATGATGACAAACATCTCAAGAGGGAATTTCTAAAAAAATAGAGTTAGAGCAATAATATATCACAAGGTTTAGATTCGCTCTACTCCCCCTTAAACATGCAATCATGTATATATCATAGAGTTAGAGCAATATATATATATATATATATATATATATATCTCATTTAACAAATTTTGTTCTACTCCCCCTTAAGCATACAAATCATGCAATCTCCCCCTTAATCATTCACTCATGTTAATTCTCCCCCTTTTGTCATTATCAAAAAGCGGGAAAAACATTGTAGATCATGGCATATATCCAAAAAGTCAATTATTTCAAATGTAGATCATAGAATATACCATGTAAAATTAAATCAGGTAACTGCGGAAGTAAAAATGCCAGTAAGAATAAGATTAAGATTTTTAAATTGGAGGAAACAGTATGAAAGCTTATCTGATTGTCATCTTTGACTCATAATCGATTAATGTAATCAATTATCTGCTCTCTGGATTGAGGTTCATAGGGTAATCAATGTCTATAATCGATTATTGCTTCTCTGTTAGGACTCCTCGAAAATCCAGTGGTTCCCTAATCGATTCCTCTAATCAATTAATACTTCTTTGTTGATTTTTCTTGAATGACCAGTGGTTTCCTAATCGATTCCTATAATCGATTATTCTTTCTCTGTTTTGGAAATAAAAAAATTTCTTGGAATAATCGATTAACATAATTGATTATTACCTCTCTGTCTACACACTTAAACATGTTAGTGAGTAACAAAGTGCAGTTTGCAAACTTCAATTTGTGCATGATGGATCCAAAATTCCTAGTTCAGTTCTTATGAAAATGAAACTTTCTTTAGATAGGGGTTTAGTAAAGATATCCGCTAGTTGTTTAGATGTTTCCACAAACTCTACTGTGCAATCACCCTTTTGAACATGATCTCTAATGAAGTGATGCCTAATCTCAATGTGTTTAGTTCTTGAATGATATACAGGATTCTTTGTGAGGTTTATGGCACTGGTGTTGTCACATTTGATAGGTACTGTATTAAGCTTAATGCCATAGTCATTCAATTATTGTTCCATAGTCATTCAATTGTTGTTTCATCCATATTATTTGTGCACAGCAACTATCCGCTGCAACGTATTCCGCTTCAGCGGTGGATAAAGCCACACTTGCTTGTTTCTTGCTATGCCAAGAAACTAAAGCATTCCCTAGTAAGTGTGGCAGGTTTCACTAGTGCTTTTTCGGTCTAACTTGCAGCCCGCAAAATCAGAATCTGAATACCCAATTAGGGTGCAGTCAGCCCCTTTGGGATACCATAAACCCATATTTTGTGTGCCAAATAAATATCCCATGATGCGTTTTATTGCAGTGAGATGTGATTCTTTTGGGTTTGATTGAAAACGTGCACACATGCAAACACTTAACATAATATCAGGGTGGCTAGCAGTAAGATAGAGAAGGGATCCTATCATACCTCTATACTTACTCACATCTACTGACTTACCATCTTCATCCTTATCAAGATAACAAGATGTGCTCATGGGAGTGGATAGTTCCTTTGAATTGTTCATCCCAAACTTCTTGAGTAGCTCTTTACAATACTTGGATTGGTTGATAAATGTACCTTCCTTTGCTTTCTTAATTTGCAATCCAAGAAAGTAATTGAGCTCTCCCATCATTGACATTTCAAATTCACTTTGCATAGATTTAGAAAATTCCATGCACAAAGCTTCATTAGTGGCACCAAATATAATGTCATCCACATAAATTTGCACAAGTAGGATGTCATGCTTTTTATTTTTGATAAAAAGAGTGGTATCAACTTTTCCTCTTTGAAAATCATTTTCCAACAAAAATTTGGTCAAATGCTCATACCAAGCTCCAGGAGCTTGTTTCAAACCATATAAAGCCTTTTTCAATTTGAAAACATGATTTGGAAAATCAAAATTTGAAAAACTCGGAGGTTGATCCACATAAACTTCCTCTTTTATAAACCCATTTAGGAAAGCACAACACTCTTAACATCCATTTGAAAAAGTTTGAAATCCATGATGCAAGCAAATGCAAGAAGCATGCGAATAGCCTCTAATCTAGCTATGGGAGCATGGGTTTCATCAAAGTCTATGCCTTCTTGTTGATTGTATCCCTTTGCAACAAGCCTAGCTTTGTTTCTAGTGATTATTCCATTTTCATCTAGCTTGTTACGAAAGACCCATTTAGTTCCAATGACTAATTGGTTTTTAGGTTTAGGGACTAATTCCCAAACATCATTTCTTTCAAATTGGCTTAGCCCCTCTTGCATAGCAAGAGTCCAATGTTCATCTACTATAGCCTCATCAACATTTTTAGGTTCAATTTGAGATGCAAAGGCCATATAATGACAAGCATGATTAAGAGAGTTTCGAGTTGTTGCCCCTTTAGATAACCTATAATATTGTCAAGAGGATGGTATCTAGAAGTTCTCAATTCTCTTGGAAGATCGGAATGAGGTGCCCCTTCTTCTTCTTGTGGAGGTGCTTGATCTACTTTGTCCTTCTCTTGAGTTCTTTTCTCCTCAAGATAAGTGTTACCCAAAATTTCTGCAAGATCATCAACGCTTTCTTCCACTACAACTTTAGGGCTAGCCTCATCAAAAGATACATGTAAAGATTCTTCAATAGTCATTGTTCTCTTGTTATAAATTCTAAAGGCCTTGCTAGAATTGGAATATCCAAGGAATATGCCTTCATCAGCTTTAGCATCGAATTTGCCAAGGTTATCTTTACCATTATTTAAAACAAAGCACTTACATCTGAATACGTGAAGGTTGGAGATGTTAGGCTTCCTTCCCTTGTAAATTTCATAGGGTGTCTATTTCATAATAAGTCTTATGAGGACTCTATTCATCACATAGCATGCGGTGTTCACCGCATCTGCCCAGAAATACTTAGGAAGGTTGGTCTCATTGAGCATCGTCCTTGCTAGCTCTACTAGAGAACTATTTTCCCTTTCCACCACCCCATTTTGTTGGGGAGTCCTTGGTGAGGAAAAATTATGCCCGATGCCATTTTCAGCACAGAAAGCCTCAAATGACTCGTTTTGAAACTCACCACCATGATCACTTCGGATAGTTAC
Organism: Echinosophora koreensis; assembly: GCA_035048595.1. Classification (NCBI taxonomy): domain Eukaryota; kingdom Viridiplantae; phylum Streptophyta; class Magnoliopsida; order Fabales; family Fabaceae; genus Echinosophora; species Echinosophora koreensis. The sequence continues at coordinate 1,809,879 of JAPCYP010000065.1, forward strand.
AATGTTTAATCTCATCTCATTTTGTATAACCTTGGCAAGTTTCCGAAAGGCATCAAAAGCATCATTTTTGTGAGAAATGAACAAGATCCATGTATAACGAGAATAGTCATCCACAATGACAAGTCCATAGTAATTACCACCAAAGCTCATAGTTCTAGAAGGACCAAATAAATCCATATGTAAAAGCTGTAAAGGCCGATTTGTAGAAACAACATTTTTAGATTTAAAGGTGGCCATTACTTGTTTCCTTTTTGACAAGCGTCACACATCTTATCTTTTTCAAAATGGAGCTTTGGTAAACCAATTACTAGGTCCTTGCGGACTAATCTATTTAGATGGTCCATGTGAACATGAGCCATTCTCCTATGCCATAACCAAGTTTCATCCTCCTTACCAATTAGACTGCATGCATCATTTGAAGGTAGATCATCTAAGCAAACCATATAGATATTTCCAATTCTTTGGCCAATTAGTTTAGTTTGATTATTAGCATTCATAACCTTGCATTGAGTATTGTCAAACACAACATTATAACATTTATCACTTAGTTGACTTATACTAAGCAAGTTATGTTTCAAACCTTCAACATAGAGAACATTTTCTATGATGGGATTAGGACCTTTACCAACAGTCTTAATTCCCAAGATTCTACCTTTGTTGTTATCACTATAGAAGACATATCCACCTTTCTTTAGTGTGAGGGAGATGAACTTGCTTTTGTCTCCCATCATGTGCTTGGAGCATCCGCTATCAAGATACCAATTTGAGCTCTTTGCTTTTAGGCAAACCTACAAAACAGATTCAGTTTTTAACTTTTGGTACCCAAATCATGTTGGGTCCATGAGAGTTAGTCTTGGGGGCATTGGCCTTTTGTACCCACACTTTCTTGTCCTTTAACTTGTTGTTCTTTCTAGAATTTCAAATAGAGGCAGTATGTACTTTTCCACCACAATAAAAATGTAACAGCTTGATTTTTAATTACGCTGTTTAACCAGTTAAAATATAATTAATTATATTTTAATCTGAGAGTTAGAAAGTGATTTTTAATAAAATAAAATCATATTCATAGTCTCTCTTATGGTAGAAAGTTACGGTAAAAATTTGGGTTGAAAATTCAGATGGAGCCCGGTCTGCGTTTTTAACTGACAGTATAATTTTATACTGACAGAAAACCCTAATTTAACCCAAAAACTGAAATTTGTAGATTTTTTATATTTTGTCCGTGAGGAAGTCTACTTTCCAAATTTCTGATTAGAAATAAAAAATTAGGTGTATTCGGACGAATTGTGGCGAAAGTTCGAACGAAAAACAGTCGGTGTTCTCACTGACAGTAAGATTTTAATGATCAGAAAACCTAATTTTGACTTGTGAACGAATCAAAGTAGATTTTTATCACGTTTCCAACGATATAGGGTATTTTGAAATTTTTGTAAAAAATAAATAAATAAGATATTAGACGATTCTCGGGCGTTTTGGTTGTTAATCGGGTAATCGACGGGGCTGGGAACAGATAAGAGAAAAATATCTAGATATTTATTTGAAAATATCTAGATATTTGTTGGAAAATATCTAGATATTTAGATAGATATTTGAAGGTAAAAAGACTAAAATACCCCTAAGCTTAACCTAACCGACGTCTAGTTAAATCTTAACCATGGTTAGGGAACCATGGTCACTTTGTGTGGACAAGGGGCAGCCACACCACTCAAATAATGTTAGCCACATGAATTTCAACCCTAGTTAGCAAAGTAACCCTAGTTAGCAAAGTAACCCTAGTTGAATGAAATTGGGGTAGAGGATGATACTTGATTTTGAGGATGTTTTGTTAGTTAGGTGTTGAATGATGATTTGTCTGTGACAATTACTATATAATTTACTATTACTCTTTTCCGCTTTTTGATGATAGAACTGCTTCTTATCCCCTATATTTCTGTATTTTTGGTGGGCTACTTTACTTACATTAGAAGACCCGATGGAGGATTATGTTGCTGAGGAGCTGGATGGACTCTGTATGAAACGGAGGTTGCTGAGGAGTTGGATGGAACTCCTTATGAATCAGACCCTAGGGGTCGTGCTATGATCCATGGCGATTAAAGTATAGACATTATGGCCAGTGTGTCTAAGGAGTCTATTTTATCTTTTCCGCTAAGTTTGACTTTTATTTAAGTTTATGCCTGTGAGGGATCCTACTGAGAGGATACCCTCAACAGTATTTTGGTAATGTAACAAATAAACATGTGTGTATTTATATATTACAAAGTTGGTGTGTTTAATTTGCAGAAGTTATATGATTATTAAATAAGTTTTAATTTTTACGTATTTTTCAAGGTAAGCGCACGATTAAGCAATGATTTAAGAGAGAATTAATCTAATAAAATACCGGGGCACAACGGGGTGTATCAAAAAACATTTTACAAAAGGACTACTAGACTTGTTTGTTGGGCTAAAGAACCTTTTAAAAGATTTTTCATGCAACTTAGGGTGATAACCTAAACCTGCTTTATCATAGGTTCCTTTTTGATTGCCTAGCAAGAAATTTAGGTTATCCCTTCCATTAGTGAATTTAGCAAGAGTATCATATAAGTCTTCAATTTTTACTTTCAAAGACTTGCATTCACTACAACTTGAAACTTCATTATTTTTGTTTTCATATGGCAAGCATATAGAAGTCTTTTTCAACAAAACTTGTTTTTCTTTAATTTCTTCCATTTCTTTATTCAAAGAGTCAATTTTCAATTCAAGAATAGAAGTGGTTTTTCTTGATGATGAAATTGTTTTTCTAAGGCGTGTGGTTTCAACATTTAATTCTTCACAAGCAACAAGTAATTCATTATAAAATAAATTAAGAATGGTTTCATCATCCGTTACCTCATCATCATCATCCTCATAATTGGCCATGAGACAAAGATTAGCTTCTTCTTCTTCTTCATCATCGGTGTAATCTGTGTCGTTGTCCTCCCATGCGATGTAGGCCTTTCTACCTTTCTTATCCCTTTGTGGTCTCTTTTCCGTTCTTTCATTTTTATTTTGAGCTAGAGGACACTCGGGACGAATGTGTCCTTTCTTTTTGCAGTTGAAGCATATTGGAGTATAGGAGTTTGTTTCTTCTTCACTTTTCTTTTGAGAGGAGAAGTTTTGACGAGCTCTCCCTTTGTTCCTTAGGAAGCTTTTGAATTTTCGGACCATCAAGCTCAAATCCTCATCTCCATAATCAAGTCCTTCAAGCTCATCAAATTCGCCATCTTCATCAATGGATTCATTCATACTTTCTTTAAGAGCAAGCCCCTTTTTCTTCTTGTCGTTTTCTTCACTTTCAGTGAGGCGATTCAGCTCTAGTTCATGTTCCTGCAATTTACCAAAAAAAGTAGCCAAAGACATAGAAGACAAATCCCTTGACTCAGAAATGGCAGTTACTTTGGGCTGCCAACTTCTATTTAGACATCTGAGAATTTTGTTTGCTAAATCTTCATTTGAAAACGTTTTTCCTAGAGCTCTAAGATGATTAATTATATGGGTGAAGCGTTTTTGCTTGTCTTGTATGCTTTCACTCTGTTTCATTCTAAATAGTTCATATTCATGGGTCATCATGTTCATCCTAGCCCTTTTGACCTCGGTCGTACCTTCATTGGTCAATTGAAGGGTGTCCCACATCTCCTTGGTGGTCGCGCAATTTGAGACCTTATAGAACTCATTGTAGCTTAAAGTAGAGGTGATGATGTTCCTAGCTTTCAAATTGTGTTGGACCTTTTTCTTATCATCTTCTTTTTTTTTAAGCAAAAATGGGGGGCCTCGTTAAAACCTTATGATGCAAAACCCTCCTTAGGGAAAAAACATCATGAAGGAAAAAGAGCACCCATATTTATTGAATAATAATCAAAAAATACAAAGAAAAGAAAACAAGGGGGGCATAGCCCTGACCCTTGGAAGAATTAAACAAATCTATAACAAGGTAAACCAATCCTATTCCTAAGGAAATCATGAGCAACAAATCTTGGAATTGTATCCCACCAAAGAAACCCTGAAATCTCAAGGCCATAATTAGCTAAACTATCTGCACAGGTATTTCCCTCTCTATAAACATGAGAGATAGCAAACATCATCTTTTTAGTCAGATCCATGCAATTCTTCCATCTATTCTGAAGCCTCCAAGGCACAATATCAAAATTTTTAAAGGAATTCACTACAAGCATTGAATCACATTCTAACCATAAAAATCTCCAACCTTTGTCAAAGGCAATTTCAATAGCATACATAGCACCAATAAGCTCAGCATGAAGAGCATTCATAATTCCCAGATTAATTGAAAAACAACCTAAAGCAGCTGAAGAGTGATCCCTAAAGATTCCACCACAAGAGGCTTGACCAGGACATCCCTTTGCAGCTCCATCAGAATTGCATTTAATCATATACATACTAGGAGGAACTCAATTAACTTCAATAATTTTTGGAGCACAGTTACAATGACCAGTCACTTTCACAGCCTTTAAAACATTGAACTCCTTCATAGAGTTGAACATAGTGCCTTTGCTAGAATTGCCAGCCAAGGAAACATTAGAAATAATAATGTTTTTAGCCTGATACAAGTTAATTACCTTGTCATCGAATCTAAGACTGTTTCTGCATTTCCAAACAGTCCAGACCAGAGTTATCACTGCAGCCTCAACAACATCCAGCAGCTGGGAACTCCATCCCGATTTCAAAGAATCGAGCACAGATAGGATGCTAGAGCAATCAATGGAAACACCAAGCAAATCTGCTAACCAACCCCAAAGAGAAAAAGCAAAAGGGCAGGACAAAAATAAATGGTGAGACGACTCAGCAGCAGCACCACACAAACTGCAACAAGAAACAATAATACAGCCTCTATTCCAAAGGTTATCATCAGTTGGAATCCTGTTATGCAACAACCTCCAGAACACAAAAGACTTGGAAGGAGCAATGCAACTCTTCCAAACAGACTTATTCTAAGATACAGCAGGACCATCCTCCTTAAAGAAATGGTAAGCCTCTTTGAAAGACAGATTACCAGAACTTGTTCCCTCCCATATCAGTCTATCAGCACAAGGATCAGTCGGAATAACAACTTTGTCTATTTCTGACTGAATGATTGGGAAATGAGGAACCAAATCTGTTGGCATAGACCATCTACCATCAATGATAAAATCACAAACTTTTGCTTTTAAACTCTTAGCCACATTAGGATTTAGACCAATGATGTCCCCAATGGTTCTAGAAATCCATTTATCATACCAAAATCTAATGCTGTCACCAGAACCAAGGTTCCAAACAGAATTATCCAACACTATGGAATAATAATGTTTAATGCCTGTCCAAACTGAAGAAGATATATGGTAATTTATGATTGCATTGTTTTTGACAGCCCTAGCCTTGATAAGCCTACACCACTCTAAATTAGAAGTGCAAAAATCCCAAGCTAATTTTAACAGGCCAGCCTTATTAATAGATTTAATCGATCTCAAACCAAGGCCTCCCTCATTAGTCGGCCTACACACCTTGCTCCAAGCCACTGTTACAACCTTCTTTACATTAATATTTCCAGACCAAATGAAATTTTTGATCCATTTGTCTATCAAAGTCAACAGACTGCTAGGCCAACAGTAGACTTGGAAGCTATAAACAAGCATGACAAAAATAACAGATTTAACAAGTTCAACCCTACCCATAATGGATAAAAGGGAACCTTTCCAAGAGCACAATTTAGCTTTGATTCTATCTGCTATAGGATACAGATGCATTCTCTTAGGTTTACCTTTAAACAAGGGAATACCAAGGTAGATAAAAGGGACTGATCCAACAGAAAAACCAAGCAAATCAGAAATAGATCTTATCCTGACCTGAGACATGTTGCCAATGAAGAACTTTGACTTATCTTTACTAATTACCTGACCAGAGGCTTGCTCATAGGAGGAAAACAACTTCAACAGATTGGAAAGACTTTTTTTAGAAGCTCTAGAGAAAATCATGATATCATCAGCAAAGAGAATATGGCTAGGCATACTGGCTCCTCTAGGACCTGCCATAAGTTGAACTTTACCATCCTCCACTAATTTAGAGATACCTCTACTGAGAACCTCCTCAGCCAAACAAAAAAGAAGAGGAGATAAGGGATCTCCCTGCCTCACACCCCTGCTACAACCAAAGAAGCCAACTGCATGACCATTAATAGAAATAGAGAGCCTTGCTGAGTGAAGAATAGCACTAATCCAGAGACAAAACTTCTCACAAAAACCAAAAGCCAGCAGCACCTTAATTAGAAAAGTCCAATCAATAGTGTCAAATGCTTTTTTTATGTCAATCTTCATGGCAATTTGACCACCAAAGGCTCTCTTATCAAGCATATTTATACCCTCAGAAGCAGAACAAATACAATCAACAATTGATCTGCCTTTAATAAAGCCTCTCTGGTTCACAGATATAATAGAAGGAGCTAAGATGGCAAGTCTATCAGCTAACACTTTGGAAATGATTTTAAATTTGAAGTTGGCCATAGCAATAGGTCTAAAATTTTCAACTCTATCAGCTCCCTCATGCTTTGGAATTAAAACCACTGAGCTAGAATTAAAATTAGGAAGAATCCAACCTTTATCAAAAAATTGATGCACAGCCATGTAGACATCCTGAGAAATGATATCCCAATACTCCTGAAAAAAGGCACCACCAAAACCATCTGGCCCTTGAGCACTGTCCTTGTTAAGAGAAAAAACAGCTGCCTTGACTTCATCCATTGTGGGCATTCTAACCAAAGAAGCATTGTCTTGCTCTGTCACCAAACTAGGAATCACTTCTGCAATTAAGTTATTGGGTTGGCAAGAGTTGCTAGCAGCAAATAAGTTTTCATAAAAGCTAAGAATATGATTCTCAATGGCAGCATTCTGATGCAACACAACATCACCAACTCTGATTGAGGAGATATGTTTAGTAACATTCCTGAAGTTAGCCATCCTATGAAAAAATTCTGTATTCCTATCACCATATAAGTGCCAATTGATCCGAGACTTTTCTTTCCAAAAGGACTCCTCACAAGCTAAAGCTTTCGGCAGAGAAATCTGAGCATCCTTCTCCAAATTAAGTAACTGATCTGAAACACCAGTGTTCAGTTGCTGTTGAATGGAATCCAAGTTAGCCATTGCATCATGTACATTCTGATGAACATTACCAAAATGAGATCTGTTCCACTCCTTCAGGTCAGATTTTAAGTGTTTCAGTTTTTGAGTCAAAATATGCATTGGACAGCCCACAACCGAATTTTTCCAAGACTCTGCCACAATTCTGTAACAGTCTGCACTTTGAGTCCACATCTTCATGAATTTGAATGAAGAGCTGTAAAGTCTTTTGTGACACCCTTCTACCCCGCATGTTAAAAGCCAATTAATTTAAAAACAATTAAAGGAAAACATGCAATTACTGAATAAAATAGACAATTGTCCATGGGTAGAAAAGTCCCACATGAACCGTTTACAACGCGGAAATCAAATAAGTTTTAAATGATAAAAACATGACCAACCAAAATAATATAACCCAACCCCGATGTCACATACAGAGCTGGTATAACCGTTCCGGAATAAAATCCACGGAATTACAACTGAAACTAACAACTACGAAACATAAACTAGCCCTACGATGAGTGGCGGCTCCTCAGAGTCACTCCTCTCCGGGCTGCTCGTCATCCTCTGCAATGTGCCAATCAGGCCAAACACAAACAACAAACATATATAGGGAGTAAGAATCGTATAAACATATTAGCATGGGAATAGGCAGTAAAGTAAACAGCAAGCATAGCAGCATCACATCAAACATCAACATTATCATTATGCTATGCAGTGCAATGCAGTCCTACTCCGCTAAACCATCAATGCATGTGGATCCACTAAACTCGGGATGAACGACTTCGGAGTTACATATCCACATTGAGAATCTACTCAATGCCGGAGAATCTACTCCTTGGATAGCCAACGCATCAAACCAACAAATGCCTCGTCACGGGGGCACTAGGAGAATCTACTCCAACCGTGGATGGCCGGATCGCCGTACTCTAGGACGATCTCCCCTATGTCGAACATCTCTAAGCAACAACTCCGATGCAATGCGTATGCAACACAACAACAACAGCAACACCACCTCCATAACTCCAACGGGATCGACCGAAGGTAACAGCGGGATCAACCGCACCAACTTGCCTCGCGGAATCTACCTGAGGACTTAAGCGGAATCAACCGCAGTACCTGGGGCAAACTCTCGGCCACCAAGGTACGTAACAACAACACCTTAGACCCAAACCGTGGGGTCAAGGCCTCCTTGGCCCAAAAAGCACCAAGGCACAACTCATCAGCTTGCGGCACCCCAAAGGGTATCGACTTAACATCTCACCATCTCATCATCTTTATTTATCTTTGTTAACATTTACCAAGTTGTCTACTCAGTTATCATCATGGGGAAGTGGGGTTTAAAAACCCCTTAAGTCCTTTAATTGTATTCTGTCTCAGTGGGTTGAGCACGGTCGTGCTCGTAACCCAGCACGGTCGTGCTTAAGCACGTGAGGGGCGTGCTCCCCTGTAAGTGAAGCACGGTCGTGCTTCTTAATGAGCACGGTCATGCTCAGCAGCACGATCGTGCTATGTGTCCTGTATGGCCGTGCTCAACAGCGCGGCCATCTTCCCAGAATTCAACTGGGAGCACGGTCGTGCTCCCTGTTCAGCACGGTCGTGCTCAACGCGCGACAGTGCTGTCCTGGGCAGGAACAGAGGCTGATACTTAACCAAATTTCATAATTTAATCCATTAAACGTCCTAAACCAGTTATCAGACTTTTTAGGCATTACACTCATCAATATAACAACAACCAATTCGACAGTGGCATCAACCAACAACGATAACATCATGTTCATACCAATTGCAACAACGTAACTCAACCAACAATTTATAAATATAAACATAGCATATTCACAATCACTAACATGTTATCATAATAACCAACCAATCATACATACATAACATGCAACAACCGGGGTTATGGGAACCCCTTTACTTTACCCTAAACCCAAACCTATGTAGATACTACCCTTCTCCCCATACTTGGATTGAAGGTAGCTCTCTAGGATTTCCCAACAGCAACTGGTTCCTCTCCTTTAGGCGGCTCACGCACGGACGAGCCTTAAACAAACAGGTTGAAACGGTGTTAGTTTCCCAACCAAAAACGAAAGGAAACTAAAGAAAAGGAACGAAACCTTACCTATACACGAAGTGCAGACGAGACCACGTTTCCCTAGTGTCTCCAATACTCAAAACCACACTGAGTATGAAGGAAAAAGGGAAGAAGGGAGGTTGCAGCCGTACTAGGGTTTTTAGTAGCAAAAAGGAAGTGTACGGCGCAACCCGGGGTCTGCTCAACGTATATAGGTCCGGACTTGAGCACGGTCGCGCTCATCCTTGAGCAAGGTCATGCTCAACTTAACGTTACGAGACGCGGTCAACACGTTGAGCACGGGCGTGCTACCTGTTGAGCACGGTCGTGCTCAACTTAAAATCAGGAACACGCTTCTGACTTTAAGCACGGGCTTGCTGGCTAATGAGCACGGGTGTGCTCATGTACCAGAAAGGGACTTTTAGCCAAAAATCCCACTAAGCCCTTAAACGATAAATCCAACTTAAACCAAACCAGCTTAATTAAAATATTCTGAAAAACAGGGTGTTACATCTTTCTTCTTTTTTCATGCCAAGCAAAATAGGTCAGAGTTATTCCTGGTTAGAGTGCTACACTCAATAGCAGACCAAGCATTAATCCATTGCTCATTACATAAAGATCTATCTAGTCTCTTGGCAGTATTAGACCTGCCATGTCTGCCATTAGACCAAGTATAAAAAATCCCTTTTGTATCAATATGATGGAGCTGATTGGAGTCTGACCAAGAGCTAAAATCATCACAAGAAATCCTAGAAGGCATGCTATTCCCTCTGTATTCATGAGCCCCCAAAATAATGTTGAAATCACCAATTAAGCACCAAGGTTGAGGATGAGTTTGAAACAGAACAGATAATTCATTCCATAACTGCCTTCTAACCAGATAACTAGTAGAAGCATACACTGCTGAAACAAATAAATCCTGACCTTCAAAGACCAGGGACAATATGATCCCCCAGTGATAGAGTCTCAAAAACGTGAGATAACGACTCACAAAAGTTTACCAAAAGATTACAATCAGAAAGCACTCAAAAGTGCAGATACAAAACAAGTTGAAGCTCAAACAACAATCACCTATATGGTGTGTATGTCTCTCTCAAGTAATAGATTGATATGCAAGTGTAAGAGTATGAGAGTGATATAGAGTTTTGTTCAAGAGTTTAGAAAGCTTAGAGAAAATGTTCACAAAATTTCGTTCAGGTGTTGTATATTATTCTCTGTGTTTAGACCAATATATAACTCATTGAAGCTTAGGTCAAAACTCTTGAAAACTCATTTTTCTCGAGCCATAATCGATTATCAGAAAAACATAATCGATTATTTTAACTAAAGTCAAAAGACGCATGAAGAAACAGTCAGGTCATAATCGATTACAAAAATCAATTACATGGTCTCTGTGAAAAAGCTCAGACTGAATCAACTAAGCATAATCGATTATGAAGCCTCTGACTTTTGATCAGAAAAGTAATAATCGATTTTTGCAATACCATAATCGATTATAGTTCAAATTTCAAACTCAACGGCTAAGATAGAATCAAATCTTCATTAAAACACATTTAAGTCATTTAAAACTAAGTTTAAATCATGTTGAAAATAGATCATAATCGACTACCATAATCGATTATAACAGTTTAAAATTTGAATTTTCAACAGGCAACAACTCTATCATTTAAAGACGCAATTAAGCATAATTAAGAGCTGAATAATCGATTACCATAATCGATTATCCCTGTTCGAATTTTGAATTTCAAAAACCTGACAGCTCTGTTATTTGGAAACTCATTTAAGCACATTTAGGAGCTGCATAATTGATTACAATAATCGATTATTCTTCGTGTAAAATGGTTTTTGAAAATATTTTAAGGTCTTTAAAAAATATGGTAAAATTAATTTCGAAGACCTTTTTCAAAACATATTTTTGTGTGTGTGTGTATGATTTATTTTACCTTTTAGAGACACACACCTGTTTACACTTTTTCTAAAACAAACAATACAAATAAGAAAATTTCCCTTTTAACCCATCTTGATTGTTTAATCAGTCCTTTCCATGCTTTTTGCAAATTGATCCTCTTAGCTTTGGATTTTGTGTGTTGGTCATTTGCACGCTTTTTGCAATTTGATCCTTTTAGTCTTGGATATTGCGTGTTGGTCCTTGGACTTGAAATTCCCCTTTTGCTCATCATCAAAACGAATTACCTGTCAAGGCATATATCCACACCATGTAGCATCTCCAGATGTTGCATTACAGATTACCTTAACCAACAAGATCTCCTTCCCTCTTAGCTGTTTCACTCTCTGGTCCTCAATCCTTACAGGTAATTCCTCATAGGTTAAGTTATCTTTCAATTGTACTGTATTTGGTGCTATGACATGACTAGGATTAGGGATATACTTTCCCAATTGCGACACGTGGAAAACACTATGAAGATTTGAAAGAGAAGGCGGTAAGGCAATTTGGTAAGCTAGAGGACCTACTCGACGAAGAATTTGGTAGGGTCCAATGAATTTAGGAGTGAGTTTCCTGGATTTAATCACCCTACCAACCCTAGTAATAGGCGTGACTCTAAAAAATACATGATCGCCTTCCTCAAACTCAAGAGGTCGTCGACTCTTGTTCGCATAACTTTTCTGTCGACTCTGAGTTGGTCCTCACTTATTTCGCTTGGAGATAAAGGGGTAAGAGTGACCTTTTGGTCTTGATGTCAAAAGAAAATTTGTTGATGTACCCATCATGATTGGCTTTCTTATCAAATTGCCAAGGCCTCCCAAGCAACATATGACTTGCCTCCATGGGCTCCACATCACAAAGAACACTATCATGATACTTTCCAATGAAGAATAGAACTTCAACTTGTTTATTTACAACCATCTCACCCACTTCACTAAGCCAATGAAGTCTATATGGCTGTGAGTGTGGTCTAGTCACAAGATTCAATTTAGAAACCATTCTAGCACTAGCAACATTAGCATAACTCCCACCATTAATAATTAAAGAACATACCTTCCCTTGGATCAAGCACCTTGTATGGAAGATACTTCCTCTTTGGCTTTCATCATGCTCCTTGGCTTGGCTTCCCAAGAGTTCCTCACCATGAGCACATCTCCTTCCGAAATTATTTCTTCCTCACTTCCTTCTTCACTAGAGGCCTCAGATTGTGTGACAACTTCATTATTCCTCAATACCATGTCTTTTTAGTTGGACATTGAGATGCAATATGTCCATGGTCCAAACACTTGAAACACTTCAAATCACGACTTCTAGGACTAGGAGATGCTTCCATAGGCTTCTTTCCTTGGGATGTAGGCACGGTCTCCTTGGAAGATGAGGTTCCCTCATTCTTTGATTCTTCCTTCAAACTTGAAGATGAAATCTTTGAAGAATAAGGAAATTTGAACTTCTTCCTCTTGAGTTGTTGTTCCACTTTTATAGCTTGTTGGACCAAATCTTCTAGCTCCACATAGTTTTGAAGCTCCACTATGTCTTGAATGTCTTGATTCAAAACTATGTACTAACCGAGCCATAGTAGCCTCCCTCTCTTCATTAATGTTGGACCTAATCAAGGCCAACTCCATCTCTTTGTGGTACTCATCAACACTTTTGGATCCTTGTGTCAATCTTTGCAATTTGTTGTGAAGATCCTTATGGTAGTGAATTGGAACAAATATTTTTCTCATGATTTGTTTCATTTTTGCCCAAGTCTCAATAGGCTCTTCCTCATACCTTTTTATCTCCTTTTGCAATTGATCCCACAAAACAAGTGCATAGTCTTTGAATTCAAGAGCGGCTTCCTTCACTTTCTTCATTTCATTATTGTTGTTGCAGTCAAACACTTGCTCCACCTTCATCTCCCACTCCAAATAGGCTTCGGGATCATTCTTCCCATGAAAGGTAGGATCTTGGATCTTGACCCCTTCAATTCTATCTTCTCTATCTCCCCTCCTTGCTCTATAGCCTCTATTTCTTCTATGTCTTTTGGCCTCACTTTCATATTCACCTCCATGATTTGTTTCTTCACGGTTTTGGAGGTTGGCAAGTTGTTCAGTGAAATTTGAATTCATTTGCTCCATTTGCCTTGTAAGAATTTGCATTTGAGTAGTCAAGCATGAAGAACCGTAGACCTTAGAGAAAAAAGTGGACTATCATCATGGGCTGCCATCACTTAAACACACAAGATCATAAATAACAAGAAACTTTAAAATCCTCGCCACACTCCCTCACGTGTGCACACAATGTGTATTTCACTCAATTAGGCTTTTTCCACACAAGATGTAATTTTCACTCTTGCCTCTTTCCACTCAATATGTCCTCTTTTAGTTCTTAGAGGAGTCAATTACCAATCCACACAATAAATCCAAAATCAAGTAACAAAAATCACAAAACTTATCAAAACAAAGGTAAACAAAGGAATGGCTAGAAAAAGGAAAGCTTTAAGAATAAAGAAAACAAGGAAGAAGGGAAACTTTTTTCAAGAACACAACTTTGCCCAAACTGAAAATTTTCTTTCTTCCCTTTTACTTAAAATATCATGTGTTTTTTTTTTTAAATTTTCGAACCCTTTTTTTTTTTATATACTTTGTTGGAAAAGAAACACAATTAGAAACTTTGTTTCTTAGGGCAGAAAGGAGATAACCACGAAATTCCCTTCAAAACAGAATCAAAATGATAATTTTTGTTGTTTTGGGTAGAAAACATTAAAGGTAGAAGATGAAGAACCAAGAAAAAAAATTGAAGAATGTAACGTCCTCGACTGCTCTATGGATTGACGACTGACCCCTCAGATCAACATGGGTCTTTCCAGCGTGCTTTGTCCTCACTCACACGCTTCCTAAGAAAACTTCCCAGGAGGTCACACATCCCAGAATTGCTCCAAGTCAAGCACGTTTATTTGTGGAGTTCTTAAGTGATGAGCCCCCGAAAAGAAGATTCATCTTGTTAGTATAGGTAGTACTAATCAATTCATATAAGTCATCCTCATCTATATAGTCCCATACCTATACAATCTCTAGATCCCTCTCTTTCTGGTGTGTCATCGGTTCATTCATGTGTCCCTCTGCCTAAAGGCCTGCCAGGAACCGCTCCTTGTCTGTGCTTTCATGCACCAGCAATCACTCCCCACCTTCCTCAGTCTCGGATGTCACATGACCACCAGCTTTCGCTAGGTTCGTCCCTGAACCACACTGTACTGGGAGAGCTGCCGCTATGATACCAGTTTAAAATCCTTTGTCTTGGAATAAAGACTTTAACATAATTTTCGCCACAATGACATTTTTTCTAAGATTTTTCATCTGAACCAAACTTTTTGTAAAACAAAAGACTTTTCACTTCAAACAAGACTTTTCCCTTGATAACATTGAAATATTTTAGAGACTTGACTTTTTATTTTTGAAATATTTAGGGAAAATAAAGATAATGCAATTTTTCACTGCTTGTCCTCACTAACACTCATTCTTTAAAAATTATTCCAAAATCGTCTGAAATCTTTTAGATTCTTAAACTGTTTAATAACAGGGTCCTTAACTTATATTTTTTATAACATCTACTGCTTGTGAGAAAACGGAAAATCTCATTACTTTTTTAATTAAAGTTTTTGATGACTTAATTTATCATTATCAAGCTATGACCAGTGTCATTCTCTCAGCCAAACCAGTCATGCATAACAACATTCCATATAATCATACAGACAGTTACAACATTTATTCCTTAACAGTTAAGTAAAACAACATATTCTCATCAAACATCAAACATCACAAATATAAATATACTCAAACAAACACTTTAAGTATGTAACTTTGAAACTCATGAGGTAAGCTCCCCTTACCCCTTGTAGACAAGAAAAAGATCATTTCCTTGACGCATTCAACGGTTAGCTTCCTTCACAACGAAGCTACTCAAGATCAAACCCCAACTAATAAGCTAACATGACGTTTTCGGGTTCCTCTGACACCTTGCAATGCCTTCAGGTAACTCAACGACAGCTTCCAAGATTGAAATTCATGTTCCCACAAAAAAGCGCAGTCACGAACGACATCAAGAGCGAGCGTCCAAGCACATTCAACAACCAAACAACATATCAATCAATAACTCAACATTAATCTAATAAATTCAAACCTTTAATTTAAAAAAAAAAATCAATTTCAATAAAATCAATTTGGGCAAAATAGGGTTCATCACAAAAATTGGGGAAATTTTGATTTGATTAGAGGATCATGAAATTAAACTTAGAAATCGTCAATTAAAAGTTTTAATTGCACTAAAACATAAACAATTTCATAATTGGAGTAAGATGAAAAATTACGGTTTGGGTGAAATTAAGGGAATCCAAAATTAAGAGAAAATTTGAGCAATTGACATGGGGAATTTGAAATTGATATACTCAATTTAAAATCAGTACCATCAATTTGGAGATTTAGGTTCTAATTTAGAAATTAGGGTTAGGGTTTCAAAATTGGGGGCTTTGAATCGAAAGGTATATGGGTTGAATTTCACTCACCCAACAAGGAAGAAGAAGAGGTGGTGGCTGCTGGGTAGTCTGGTGCGGCGTCAGCTGCAGCGGTGGTGGTTTTTTTTGTAACAACCATCATTGAAAAAGTGGAAGAAGGCAAATAGAGCAAGCTTTAGGGAAGGAGAAGGTTCAAATGGGCAAGAATAGGTGGAGAACCAACATCAGTGGCGGCTAAAACTCGACCACGATGGCGCACAGTTGCGGGGCACAATGGACCAGACACGAGGGGTGCAGAGCTGGGTCGCGTTGCTGGTGGCGATGGCTGGACGGTGCTCAGGCGGTGGTCGTGCGTGGCTGTGGGTGTATAGAGAAGAAGGAGGAAAATTTGAAGTGAAGAGGAAGTGAGGAGAAGGAGTTCCAAAAGAAGAAGGAAGAAGAAGAAAAAAAAATGAAGAGGGGGAGGGGGTGTCATGCACTGATATAGAGAAGGAAGGGTTTTTTTTTTCTTTATTTATTTTTCCATTTACTTAATGTGTTGGTACAAAATAAGTGGTTGATATTGAGTCTAAAAAAAGATTTGATTTTAATCTTTGAATCTAAATGTAATGAGGAAAAAATATAAAATTTCCAAATTTGAAATAGGATAGAGATTGATGGTTAAATTGGTAAACCAAGGAAATCAATGATCCAAAATTAATCTCCAATTAATTCTAAACCAGTTTATTTTTAACTCTAAAATTAAATAGAGTAAATCTGAAAATAAATTTTTTTCAATCATATTGTTTAAAATATTTTTCTAAACAAATAATAATGGCGTAATATTATTGCCTTGCAAGCTTGCATACGCTGCCGTAACGCAGTGCGAACGCACCCAATAAAATTAATTTAAAAGAGTGAATAGAATTACTCAAATTAAACATCATAAAAATAAACAAAAATAGAAATTCAGAGAATTAGTCACTCCAATAAAATAATATAACATATAACATATTAAACGTATATATAAAGATTGAGATGTTACAACACTACCCCTCTTAAAAAAAAAAATTCGTCCTTGAAATTTCTTGACTCGGAACTAGACAGGATCTTGTAATTGCATCTTAACCCCAACCCCAAGATCCTACATTGCTTTTCCCATTGTTGCCTTCCCTTTAGGTGACATTGGTAACTTCATAATAGAATTCATACTTACCTTCGTTCTATTTATCCTCAAACTATCTACCACCACATTATTCCCACTATCCTTGACATTTAATCTTAGTTTATCACACTTGAAGGACATAATCAAAACTTAATCACTTCTCTTCTTTGTTCTGATCCACTATAAAACCTTATTCCAACATCTAACTCTCACAGTCAACACTGAGATCAACACTACCTTAACTTCCTACACAAGGTATCCAATCGCAGTCTTAGTTCCTTTTGTAACACCTCATTTTTTTGTTAAGTGCTTGTCTGTATGCTTTGTTTGTTAGGAAGGTTTAGGATAGGCTAAGTGGGGTTTAAGGTGGAAAATCCCTTTCTTAGGCTTGTATCTTGTGACTGTCTGAGTCACAAGCTTGGCTGTACTTAATAGAGAGCACGATCGTGCTAGTTGGGAAAGTGCGTCTCGTTGACACTAAGTTGAGCACGACCGTGCTCAACAGGGAGCACGCCCGTGCTCAAGTGTGAACCATGCCTCGTAGGCGCTAAGTTGAGCACGGCCGTGCTCAAGGAGGAGCACGACCGTTCTCGAGTCTGATGCTATATATGTAGAACAGTAACCAAGGGTTTTCGTATAAACCCTATTTTGGCACAAACAGAACCTTAGTGCGGCAACAAAACCTTCCTTCCCTATTTTCTCTAAACCCATTGCATTGTTGGAGCTTTGGAGACTTGTGGGAACGTCTAGTTAGTCAGTGCCAATCGTAGTAAGGTAATGGTTCTTCCCTTTCAGTTTCCCTTTTCTTGTTCTTGATTTGGGAACTAATTGGTTAACCTTTTCGTGTTAGCCAAGGCTTGGGGATTGTTCGTTGAGCCGTTCGAGGGAACCAGTTGGTGATTGGTGTTAGTTAACAGAATTCTTCATACCAGGCATGGGGAGAAGGATAGTGTATTCATTAGGCAAGGGGTAGTGTAAGATGAGGGGTTCCCATAGCCCCGTTATATGTTAATGTTAACTGTTAGTAATGCCATGTTATGAATATGCCTAATCTGTTGTCAATTCCAAGTTCTGTTTGGTTGTATGGATTAATTTCTATAATTGTTAGTTGGTATGCTTCTTTGTTATAGTTGTTAGAATGCTATGATGTTATATGCCAATAGTGTATGTTAATGAACTTTGTTGTTGAATGCCATTGGTTTATTAATGATGATGTTATGAGATTGCCGTTGGCTGTTGTTATGGATGATTGACTGAGTGTTGATGTTGAAACGGTTAATGAGACCCTAACTGGTTAATTAGGACTCTTAATTAATGAAACGATTAATGGATTAATTCCCCAATAATTCATAAGACATGAACTGTTAGTGAGAGGTGAGGAATGATGCCTTTGGATTAGTCTAAGGACCCTAGGATCTGATTTGAGAGTGTTAGGGAGTTTTGGCTCCAAGAACATAAGTTGAATTAGCCCAGATCAGTACGGCTGGCCCAGGAGCACGACCTTGCTGAGCAGGGAGCACACCCGTGCTCCCAGTTGAATTCTGGAAGATGGCCGCACATTGAGCACGACTGTGTAGGACAGTGAGCATGACCGTGCTTCACTTAAGTGGCAGCACGACCGTGCTGGGGGTTAGCACGCCCATGCTCCCCTTACTGGTCAGCCTGAGATTAAAGGGACTAAGGGGTGTCTCACCCAAAATGTCCCCAATAATGCAATAACACACCAATTGAATGAAGAAGAGCTAGATAACTTAATTAAAGATTAATTAAGATGAATAAGAATAATAAGTTAATTAAGCCGGTGCCTTTTGGGCTACCACATGTTGATATGCTTTGGTGCTTTTAGGCCAAGGTGGCCTCGATGCTTTTCAGTCGAGGAATTGATAAGTTAGACATTGGTGCTTTTTGGCCAAGGGGGCCTTGACCTAGAAGGGTTAAGGTATTGACGTTGACGTTGACGTTGACATTGACGTTGACGTTGGTGATAAGTCTTGGGTGCTTCTTGGCCCAAGCAAAGGAGGTTAGTGGGGAAAGTTTGTTGTTGTGCTCATGCATTCATATGTTGAAGTTGTTAGTGGGGAAAGTTCAACATAGTCTGGCAAAGTCCCGGGTGGTTTACCCAAGGTTTGGTAAACCGTGCGCCCCCGTGGTGGCGTGCCCTCGTTATGGTGCGTTGGCTATCCAAGAGGTTCACCCATGGTTTGGTGAACTACCGGCGTTAGTGCTTTTTGACCAATGTGGATATGTAACTCCGAAGTTTCCTTCCTGAGATAGTTTGGATCCACATGCATAACAAAGTAGCAGATTAGTGTTACACCGCATAGCATATGTTGGTTGAGATGACATGTTGATATGATTACATTATGTTGATGTTATGTTGTATATTGCTATGCCATGTTATGATGTATGTTCATCTTGCTTAATTACTTCCATGCCTTTGTGTTTACATGATTTCTTACTCCCCGTTTCTCTTTTTCTGTTGTTGGCAATTATCTCTTACGCAGAGGACGGTGAGCAGCCAGTGGAAGAGTGACTCTGAGAAGCCGCGACTCTAACTTGGATGTTTAGTTGTTCAGTAGTTATAGTTTGTTGTTAGTTTCAGTTTCGTTGTATTCTGAGGATTTTATTCCGGAACGGTTATACCAGCTCTGTATGTGACATCGGGGTTGGGCTATGTTATTGCTTTGTTTATGTTTTATCTTTTTAAAATTTATGTTTCCTTCCGCGTTGATGAGATGTTACAATGTGGTGTTTTTACCCAGTTTTATTTAAATGAAATAAATGCATGTTTTTATATTTCCTCTTTCAAGTAAATGTTTTATATTAATATGCGGGGTAGAGGGTGTCACACCTTTGAGCGTATTTCACTATTCCAGATTATATCAAAATCACACATTTCAAGTCTCCAAACAAAACATCACAACACTCCTTAAGGTAAACTGAAATCAAAAGGAACCACACCGGGTAGGATTATCCAACTCATCAACTTTGAACTTCTCTAACAAAATTATTTTACACAAGAGCTTATCTCTTTCGCTTGAATCTACTTAGGTGAAATTACTATAGGTACTTTCCTTTTAATCTTCCAAACCCATACAATCAATCTTAACTACAAGCATTTGATTATTACTCTAGATTCCTTTAGTGATATTCTTCCTCGATCATAATAAGATCTATAGTAATCATCTTACTTAATGGCGTTGAGTTTAAGGATTCTCATCTTACCAGTCACATCTACACCTTAACAAAGTTCCTATCACCTCTTGTTTATCCTACTATAGGGATGACAATACTTAGGTACTACACTTACTCCCTGCCAGCCTTCTAAGGATCAAATTGTTTCTTACTTGCCCATTGAGCTGAGGGTAGGGGTGGGAATAGGCCAGGCCAGGCTTTGCTTAAATAGGCCTAGCCTGTTTTAAAAAAAGAAAGCCTGAGCCTAGCCTGTTACCTGTTAAAGGCTTTTTTGGAAGCTTGGCCTAGCCTTTTTAAAAGCCTGACCTGGCCTGTTGGCCTTTTTAAAAGCCTATTTCATATTAAGGGCTTGAAATAGGAGATTTGACTTATCTCTAAATAAGCTAATAGGCTATTAAATTGATCACTGATCAAGTTCTATATTTGAACTAATAATAAGGACTTCCAGCAAGCAACATAAGGAACCCAATGGGTCTTCTTAGTCACTTAACCAATGATTCTAACTTCTATTTGCTCTCTATTTATAGAATGATAGTCTACTTCAGATATATACTTTTAGCAATGTGGGGCTAACTACTACATTCTTGTAAAGATAGAGTATTACTTTTTGGGAGAGTTGCAATACCTAACTGCTGCATAATGTATTACTTACGAGGTAAGAGTGCTGTACTTCAGACACTATTTCTTTTTATTGGGTGAATTGCTGATTAATATTTTAGTTCTTGTCACTTTGAAAATCGTGATTACCTTTGGTAATATATTTTTGTTTATTTGGCTTCTGGGAATGCAGAAAAAGCGAGACAAATCCTAATTGTAGGGCTTGAGAATGTTCTGACATCAAAGCCACTAATTGAGGCGTTATTGCATTTTGAGGCTATTCAACTCTTGCATTTTCTGGAGTTTTTAAATCTCTTTTGAGATGTTCAATTTATCAAGAGAGGTGAGGATAGGCATGCCAAACTGTTCTTGGCGCATAGGAGCATGTCAGAGTTGAAAAAACGTCATGCAGAGGATTTTTTGGCTTCCGAAAAAATAAAAGCTGCAAGAACTTATTATGTTAGTTAGTCCCACATCTCTCAAAATATACATGTGAAGCAAACCAACATTCTATAAATAAATAGCAAAATGCATATGACTCAAGTGAGAGTAATGTTTTATTGTGAGAGTGAAAGGAGCAAATCTGGGCCATTAAACCATATATGGATGGTCAGGATTAGAAGTTAGTAGGTGGTCATGTGATCACTTAAAAAAGTCACATGACTTTATGTTTTCATCTTGACCATTCATGTATGATCCAAAGGTCCAGATTTACTTCTCTCATCTCTCATAATAACACACTCTTCTCACTTGAGTTGCTCCATATATATATATATATATATATAATATAATTTCGTATTTCGTATTTTATAAAAAAAAAATATTATTTATATATTATTTATAAGTAGGCCGGCCTATCAAGCTTAAAAGGCTTTTTTATAGGCCTAAGCCTGGCCTATTTAATTAAAAAGGCTTTTTGAAAAGCCTAGGCCTAACCTTTTTACTAAACAGGCTAAGCCTTAAACAGGCCAGGCCTTAAACAGGCGGCCTGGCCTATTCCCACCCCTAGTTACAAGGAACCCTAATATGAAGTCGGAATTGAAATCTGATAACTGAAATGAAAGATAAGCCGAATACCGACGCAGGCATCATTTCGACATAAAAAGGGTAAGAATTACCTTCACTTAGAGAGAAAAGAAAGGTAGGATAGTGAAGACGACGTTGCCACGAACACAACGACATACTCAAAATTGTGTTTGGACGATCGAACGAGTTGTAAACTGCATCGGAACCCTCTCTCTACTTTCTCTCTTCCTCTCTCTAAACTCTCATTTCTGTCTTCTCTTAGTGTTGACTTCTGTTTTTTGTTTTGGGACTTAAGTGACTTATGTCACTTGAGCGCTGGAATCCTAGCGCTTGAGCGCTCCAATGCTTGAGCATTAGATCCTCCATGCTTGAGCGTTGGAGGTAGGTAGCACCACCATGCATGCAACCAATCAGGTGATGCCACGTGGGCCATCTTGTGCCACGTCGAGTCAACGCCAGAGCTGATCTGATTGACCCCAGCGCTTGAGCATTGGATATGCCACGCTCGAGAGTTGACTGTTGACCAGGAAACTTTCTTTCACGTTTTATCGCGTTTTGAGTCGGTTCGACGTCCGATTGACCCCAAATTTGAGATATAGGCTCATCAAGACCTAATAAACATCCTAAAACCCTCAAAAAATGCCTACTCACATTCTTAAATCCAAAATTTCTTATACCACACACTTAAGCCTTTTAAATGATCTACTGGAAACCCTAGGATATGCTCACTTTCAATTTCACTCCAGATGATTCCGTACTTTCCATGCAAAGGTTTCTAAACATTAATCAACATATTAACCCTATAATCCAAGTCTTAAACCTACTCATCATACGTAAAACAATTCATAAAAACACGACATTTACAAAATTCCTATTTGATCAGAAAGAGCTCAACATGATACAAAGATGGTGGATGGAATCTCTAAAGGACTACGACTTCACTTTACAATACCATCCTGGAAAGGTAAATGTAGTGGTTGATTCCCTTAGCCGAAAAGCCATCATATCTCAGCTATGATGGTTAAAGAGTCAGAGCTAATTGAAAAGTTTTGCAAACTAAATCTAGTTATGGAGGTAGGTCGAGAGAAAATCGGTCTGGGAATGATCAAGATATCCAGTGGTTTGATGGAAGAGATTCGAGATCAGCAATTTGGTGACGAGTTTCTTCAAGAAAAAAGGAATTACTCAATCAAGAAAAAGCTACAGAATTTAGTTTAGGAACAGATCACATCTTGAGATGCAATGGACGAATCTGTGTACCTAACAATCCCGAGATGAGGAAGATGATTCTGGAAGAATCACATAAGAGCAATTTAAGTCTTCATCGTGGAACAACCAAGATGTATCAAGATCTGAAGCAAAGGTTCTAGTGGCCAGGTATGAAAAAGCAAGTTGCGGAGTACGTTGCAGCATGTCTGACTTGTCAGAAAGCAAAGGGAGAACATCAACGACCTGATGGAATGCTCCGTACGCGGGAAGATCATGAGGAACATTTGAGAGTGGTGTTGTAGGTTTTGAAGGATAGAAAACTTTATGCTAAGCTTTCCAAGTGTGAGTTTTGGAAGGAGGAAGTTCAATTTCTTGGACATGTGATCAACAAGGAAGGAATAGCAGTAGATCCAGCTAAGGTAGAGGTAGTTCTTAAATGAAGTAAGGAGTTTTCTAGGGTTAGGTGGATATTATCGGAGGTTTATGGAGGGTTTCTCGAATATTGTGTTGCCTATGACGTAGTTGACGAGGAAAGATAAAGCTTTTGTATGGATAGACAAATGTGAGTAGAGTTTTCAAAAGCTGAAGGACAGGTTGACTACATCACCTGTGTTGACTTACCCGATCCTTTAGGACAGTTTGACGTATACTGTGATGCATCATACCAAGGTTTAGGTTGTGTTCTGATGCAAGAGGGAAGAGTTGTGGCTTATGCTTCTCGACAATTGAGAATTCATGAGAGGAACTATCCGACTCATGATTTTGAGTTGGCAACCATAGTGTTCGCAATAAAGATATGGCGACACCTTTTGTATGGAGCAAAGTTTAATGTTTATAGTGACCATAAGAGTTTGAAGTATTTGTTTGATCAAAAAGATTTGAATGAGACAATGGAGATGGATAGAGTTTATCAAAGATTATGAGTTTGATCTACTATACCATCCTGGGAAGGTAAATGTTGTAGCGGATGCTTTGAGTAGGAAGTCTTTGCATGTATCCGCATTGATGGTTAAAGAGCTGGAATTGCTTGAACAGTTCAGAGATCTGAACTTAGGGATGGAGGTGGTTGATGATAAAATTTACTTAGGTATGTTTACTATTAGTAGTGATTTTATGAGAGATCTTAGGGACAAATAGGTTCAGGATCAATATTTGCAAGAGGTGAGTAGAGGCATAAATGAGGGTAAAATTTGAGCTTCGCCGGAGAACAGATGGTGTGTTGAGGTTTAGAGATAGGATATGTGTGCCATAGGATTTAGAACTTAGGAAGATGATCTTCGAAGAAGCACATAAGAGTTAGTTGAGTTTTCATCCTGGATCCACTAAGATGTATCAGGATCTGAGGAAGATGTTTTGGTGGCCGAGGAAGAAGAAAGAGGTAGCAGAGTATGTTTTATCTTGCCTGGTGTGTCAGAAGGCTAAGATTGAGCACCAGAAGCCGGCAAGTTTATTGCAATCATTAGATATCCCAGAGTGGAAATGGGATAGCATAGATATGGATTTTGTGGTTGGATTACCACGAACTCCGAAGAGACATGATGCGATTTGGGTTATCATTGATAGGTTGACGAAGTGTGCTCACTTCTTACTTATCGGTGAAAGTTATAGTTTGGAGATGTTGACCAGATTTACATCAAAGAAGTTGTTAGGTTGCATGGCGTGCCGTCAAGTATGGTCTCAGATCGAGATCCTAGAATCACATCTAGATTTTGGAGACAGTTGCATAGTGCCTTGGAGACAAAGTTGAGGATGAGTTTAGCTTACCATCCCCAGACAGATGGACAGTCAGAGAGGACGATTCAGTCATTGGAAGATCTTTTGAGAGCTTGTGTGTTGGAGCACACTGGCAGTTGGGGTGAGTTTTTGCCATTGATTGAATTTACTAACAACAATAGTTTTCATAGTCGTATTGGAATGGCACCATACGAGGCTTTGTATGGCAGGAAGTGTAGGACCCCGTTATGTTGGTATGGGACAGGTGAAAACCAAGTTTTGGGTCCAGATGTGGTGCAGCAGACTACGGAACAAGTTAGGAAGATAAGGGAAAAGATGAAGGAAGCATAGGATAGGCAGAGGAGCTACAGTAACAAAAGAGGAGACCTTTAGAATACAAGGAGGGAGATCACGGTTTTTTAGAGTCACTCCGAAGACTG
Organism: Echinosophora koreensis; assembly: GCA_035048595.1. Lineage (NCBI taxonomy): Eukaryota > Viridiplantae > Streptophyta > Magnoliopsida > Fabales > Fabaceae > Echinosophora > Echinosophora koreensis. The sequence goes on from JAPCYP010000065.1 coordinate 1,834,841, forward strand.
GAATTGGCAGGGCTATCAAGTCTAGAAAACTTACTCCTAGATTCATCGGACCTTTCCAAATTCTTCGAATGATTGGTCCAATAGCTTACCATATTTCTTTACCACCTAACCTTGCTAACCTTCATGACGTCTTTCACATTTCTCAGTTGAGGAAATATTATCATGATTCTTCACATGTTCTTGAGTCTGAGTCTAGACGGATGAAGGAGCTTCGCGAAAGACAAATTTCGTTGGTTAAGGTTATATGGGATGAGACTACTAGAGATGCTACTTGGGAGCGTGAGATGGATATGCAGCAGCAGAATCCACATCTTTTCTGAGGTACGTAAATTCCGAGAACAGAATTTTGTTCTAAGTTGGGTAATAACGTAACATCATGCTTTTTAGCTGCGCTGTATTACCAGCAGCAAGATAATTATTTATATTTTTATCTGAGACCAAGAAAATGATTTTGGATAAAACAAAATCATATTCATACTCTACCTTATGGTAGAGGGTTACGATAAATTTTGGGTTGAAAATTCAGACGGAAACTGGTCTGCATTTTCACTGACAGTAAGATTTTACTGAGCAGAAAACCTAATTTTGACCCGAGAACGAAACAACTTAGTTTTATATCATATTTCTAACTATATAGGCTATTTTGAAATTTTTACTCAAAAATATTTTATTATACTTTTTACGGGCGAAATTTTAAAGAGAACGCACGTAAAACCTTAGGCGGGAAAACAATGGAGCCGGATACGGAATTGCAGAGAACCACCAATAGATCGGGACAATGAGTCATACATGATGACTCGGGGAAGATGAGGTCATCTGTAACACCCCGTTTTCTCGCGTCTTGACTGATAATTATATTTTATATTATTTCCGGGGATCTAGAAAATGATTTTGAGGGGGAAAAAATCATATTTGAAACCTTCTATATTGAAGGAAGTTATGGTTAAATTTTGGGTTTAAAACTCAGATGGAAACCGTTCTGCGTTTTTACTGACAATACAATTTTATACCGGCAGAAATTCCGAATTTCGGCCCGAAAATGAAAAATTTCAAAATGTTAAAAATTGATGGGGTAAAAATATATATAAAGAATTTCTACCCAAAAATAAAATATTCTATTTATTGGGGTGAAATTTTAGCAAAAAATGGTCGAAAACCTAATAGGGTAAATCGATGAAGCTGGAAACGGATGTGAAGAGATACAATGGAAGACTGAACGGCGAGTCATCCATGATGACTCATGGGGGATGAGTCACCATGGTCATAAATGTCCATTTAATGTCATAAATGTTCATTTAATGAAAATGATGAATCACCATAAATGCATTTATTGCAAATGGTGAATCACCAGAAATCATTTAATGCAAATGGTGAGTCATGGTAATGACTCACCTAGCCATCATGATCAATCCATTAAAAATAAAATAGTATATCTTTATCGGGAGAAATCTTCAAAGTAAGCGCGCGTAAAAACCTAAATCGGGTAAACGACGGAACCAGATACCGAACAAGGGACACATGTCACCTGAGAGTGGTGAGTCATGGGGTGAGTCACCACTATTAATTAATATGGCACCTCAAGAGGGGGGGGGGGGGTGAATTGAGGTTAAGTCACTTTCTTTGAAAACTTTGCTTTCTTTAAAAAATTGTTCAAGAAAGACTATGTATATTGCAAACAAATTGAGTAGAAGAAGAGAGTGATTATGAATGAATGAACTCAATTAAAAATCAGAGAATTAAATTCCCCACAATTAACCAAATACAATAATTGAACAATAATTGCAAGAACTAGAAGAGTGAGGGAAAGAGAAGATCACACAAACGATTTTACTGGTTCGATCACAACCTAAGTGATCTACATCAAGCTCTCAGGAACCTTGAGAGATTCCACTATTTGAAAACAACTACCATGACTCACCATGCATTTATGATGCATTTATGAAGCAATGATGACATTGAGGAAATATCTAGATATTTGTAGGAGGAAATGACCTAATTGCCCCCAAAGCTTAAGTGAATTCCTCAAATGCCCTTATGACCCACTCTTCTCCTCCACCACTTCTTCATACATGGCCTCACCTCTTTAAAAGCACATATTCATTTCATTTTTGCTATTTCACAAGTGTTCACGTTCTTACACATTCCTACACAAAAACTCTTAAGTTCTTCATTAAAATTTTCAAAGGAACTCTAAGTTCTTGTTGGTTTCTTGAAATTCCAAAGGTATAGCCTTATGATTCATGATCATAACTTCACTTCTCTTCACAAGTTTTCTTTCTATTTCCAAGTTTTCTTCAAGTTTCAATTCCTAGATCTAGTTTTTCAAATAATTCTAGAAAATCATAGAAAAGTCAATTAAATGTGAGATCAATTTCTATGAACTCACTATGATTCCAATATTCATCATCCAAGAGTTTGAAAAATTTAGAGACCCCTAGCTAATTCTTTCTATCTTGGCCCTATGTTCAAATGGGTTTAAATTGTTTTCTTCATTCTTTAACTTGTTTTCTTGTTGGTTATTCAAGACTAGGTTTTGTTGGTTCAAACCTTGAGGCTTTAGGTGAACAACATCCTTCTATTACTTGACTTTCCAAGTGATCTACAAGAGGTACAGGGGAGATTACCACTATCCTACCTTAATGTAGATATGCTGATGGTTTATTTAGTGTCTATATAGTCTTGTAATTCCTAAGTATGAAAGTTGTATATTTTATTTCATATGTGTGATCCACTTGGTGTAACACCCTGTTTTTACTGTTTTTACCCTTTTTACTGTTTTCATTATCGGTAGAATTTTTAATTCTTTATATATTTTATCTGAGATCTAGAAAATGATTTTGGATAAAAAAAAATCAAAGTTATACTCTACCTCATGGTAGAAGCTTACGGTAAAAATTTAGGTTTAAAACTCAGACGAAACCCGATCCGCGTTTTCACTGACAGTAAGATTTTATTGGTCAGAAAATCTAATTTTAACCTGAGAAAGAAACAGTTAAGGTTTATATTTTATTTCCAAGCATAGTGGTTATTTGTAAAATTTTCAAAATAAATAGGTTATTATATGTTAGCCGGGCGAATACTCAACGATCGGGGATCGACGGAATCGAGAACAGAGGTGCAGAGACAAAATCAACGCCGGATGGATGAGGACAATGAGTCATTTGTGATGACTCATGGGGGTGAGTCATAGGGGTTAGTCATCTTGCATTAAATGCAAGTAATGATGATTTTATGTAAAAAGTCCATAATACCCTTAATCCTTCAAAGTAACTTCGAGTTTGCCATGACAACATTTTACCCATTTAACCCTGGAAACCCACGGTCCCAACCTCTTAAGACCACACTTGGTCATTCATTTCCTTCATTTGTTCATGTTGCTCTCCAAAAACTAGAAAAAACTATTAAGTCTTACACTTGATTTACAAAGAAAGTCTAAGTTCCTGTTAATTTCTTCAAATTCTAAAGGTATATTCTTGTCATTCATGATCATACCTTCCTTTTCCTTCACAAATTTTCTTTCTATTTCAAGTTTTCACAAATTTCAAATTCTTAGATCTAGAACTTCAAAAATCTCTAGAAAATCATAGAAAAATCCTTTTAATGTGATTCCAATTTCTATGGTCTTCATATGACTTCTATATTCATCATCCAAGAGCTTGAAAAATTTAGAGATCCCTAGCTATTTCTTCCTAGCTTGGCCGAACCATGCTCAAAATGGGTTTGGTAGTTTTTTTTTCATTTTAACTTGTTTTCTTGTTGATTGTTCATGGCTAGGTTTTGTGGTGTAAAACCTTGAGGCTTAGGAACAACATCATCTCATTACTTGACTTTTCAAGTGATCAACAAAGGTATGGGGGAGATTACCATCATCCTACCTTAGGGTAGACATGTTGATAGTTTATTTAGTGTTATTCAGTGTAAATGGTTTAGTAAATCATAAGTGTGAAAGTTGGGAAATTTATTGTTTTGTATATGTGTGATCCTCTTGGAAAGATTGATTGATGTTTATGTTTGTGGAAGAATTACTATTGATGTTAAATATGATTCTATGATGCATGACTATTTAAGAAAATTATCTAAATCACTTGTTTAGGCCATTCGGCCTTGGCTGTTTAATAGGGTTGCATGATGATTTAAATTGTTTGAATAATTTTTATGAGTATTGAATGAACATATAAGAATATAGAAATTGGTTTGGATTGATTTGGATGTGTATATTGAAAGTTATGAATTTATGAGTCCTTAGGGACTAAAATGCAAATTCTGAGAATTTCAGTGGCTGCACTGAAATTCATGTTCTTGTGTGTTAATATTGTAGTCCTTGATGAGGCAAAACCATAGAAATTGGTTTGGTGTTAATTGGATTAATTTATAAAAAGTTATAGGCTTTTTTGTAAAAAAAAAAAAAAGGACCTTTTTGCAATTATTGTAAAATATATGGGGCAGAAATGTAATTTCTGGAAAATTTGAGGGCAACTGAAAAATATTTATAAAGAAGTTGGTTTGGAATGATTTGAAATCATAAATAAAAAGTTATAAGGTTTTAAGTGAATAAGGACTTTTTTGTAATTAATGAAAGTTTAGGGACTAAACTGTAATTTTTGAAAATTTATGTAATTGGACAGTTTTTTCTAACTTTTTTTCATGCCTATAAAACTGTTCTAAAACTCCAAAATGAGTTTTGGACTATTAGAGTGTAAAATCGTTGAAAAAGATTTACGCGATTTACAAAATTAACGACGTTCGGTCAAATTCTTAGAAATTTTGTATAAATGGAGATTTTAATGGAAAATAAGTGTTTCAACATTTTCATGTGAGTAATATAACCTAGGGGAGTAATACATTTGAGGTGAAGAACCATGTTTTAAAAAATATGGCTTTTTGGCCTAAATTCAGTAAAAAGAGGTGAAACCATTGTTAAACGTTTTTAAGGAATATATTTGAGGGAAATTAATCTTTAAAATGGATTTGATTTTATCTAGAGGTGTTGGTTTTAAGCCAAAAGGATTTTAGTCTTCAAAGACAAGATTTTACGGTAAAATGCAAAAACCTAAGTCAAGAATGACTTAGTGAAAATACGAATGTAATAATTTATGACGTGGGGTGGAACACGACCTTATGTCATAAAGTATGGATAATTCATTATGCATGTTCCATAAAATTTAATGGACTCAGAATGATTTGTTTTCTTGGAAGCCAAAGAAAAAGGCTCAATTAGAAAAGTACAGAGAAATAAATAATTGGACTTATATTCCAATCCCATAATGTGCTAGGATTTTTAATCAAGTACTTTAAGAAGAACTATTGCACAAAGATGAAAGGTTACTTGAGAACTTTAGCTTGATGATTAAGTACCGGTGATTCGGACTTAAGGACATCTAGCATCTGTAACAGTACGTTGAAAGAATTCTGAAGGAATCACGATGTCATCCGTTGGATGGACAAGAAGAACGCATTTCCGGCAAAGTTTGCCTAAACACATAGTGAAACTATATTATATAAGGTCGTTGTGCCTAGGAGATTGAGCTAACACTTTAATGCGGGTGCTTATTCTGTAGTGGCGAATCTTGCTTATTATAGGGGGTGTCGGGGTATGAAATACTCATATAGGCCCAGTTGGTAGCTCCTTCTGTGGCGTGGTGATCTTGCAATGCACCGCCATACTCGATTAGACACTACGTGTTTTCTGGTAGTGTAGGATGTTCCCAAAAAAGCCTATGTGCACGTTACTAACTCTGGACACATTCTATTGCCCAAGGCTGGCGTAATCCGGAACAATCCTCCGAACCACTCTCTCCGACTGTTTGTTAAAACCATGGTATAGGGAATCAGAGGTCATTCCTCGAGTCTTAGATGCCTTCTATCTAGGAAAAATGGTGCCTTGTGATTATGTTGTTGTGAAACATTATTATTTCTGTTGTGATGGATGATATATCTGTTTATTGATATTTGTACGTACCTGTGTGTCTTACCACTGCATGTTTGCGTTAAGTGTAAGATAAACGGAAATCTCACCTCATTTATGTATTTTCTGGTTTGCCATTTCTATCTTACGTCGGGCGAAGATGACGACAGCACTGTTTCTCCATCACATCCTACTGGAGTTTGAGAGTACTTAGAGACATGGACATAGTCTCAAGGGCTTTAGTATAATGAACATTTTGTCAGTATTTTGTGCTTGGCCAGTCTTGTGTCTATGTTATATTTTATGGAGCTATGTCTCTAAAGTTGTTACTATTATTATAAACATGTTTCTAGTAAGTTGTTGTTGTTTTAAGGGCATTGTTATTTCCGCCTTTTTTTTGAATATGTATGACTGTTGGTAGTTGGGAGTTTTGTAAATTATTTATATATATGAGTGGATGTAATATGTTAAAGAATATGTATGGTATTATTTGAGAAAGAGAAATAAAAAAGTAAACCCGTATTTTTGTTAAAAGAATTATTTTTCGTTTTACTCGGTCTTATAAAATAGAAAAGTCACAGACCATGTAGCGCCTGAGAAGGGTGTTACACTTGGAGGATTTGGTTGATGCTTGGTGGTGATATATGATAGTTTTGATCTTAATGATCTGTAATTGGAACCTTGGTTGTTGTTTGATTGATTGTTAAAAAATGCCTAACATGATTATTTAAGGCCATTCGGCAATGACTGTTTAAATGGGTTCCATGATTATTTAAATTGTTTGGATAACGTAAATAAGGATTGAATGAATATTAAAAGATTATAGAAATTGGTTTGGATTGATTTGGATATGTATATTGAAAGATATGAATTTATGAGTCCATAGGGACCAATATGCAATTTCTGAGAATTTCAGTGGCTGTCCTGAAATTCATATTCTTGTGTGTTGTGATTGTAGTCATTGATGAGATGAAACCATAGAAATTAGTTTGAGGTTATTTGGATTAATACATAAAAAGATATGAGCTTTTTAATAAACAAGGACCTATTTGCAAATATTGTAAAATATGGGGCAGAAATGTAATTTCTGGAAATTCTATGGGGACTGAAAAATATTTCTAAAGAAGTTGGTTTGGTGTGATTTGAAGTTATAGATAAAAAGTTATAAGGTTTTAAGTAAATAAGGACCTTTTTGCAATTAATGAAAGTTTAAGGACTAAACTGTAATTTTAGAAAATAATTATAATTGTATAGTTAGAAACTGTTTTTCATGCCCAACTAAGTGTTCGAAGACTCCAAAATGAGTTATGGACCATTTTTAAAATCGTAGAAAAAGAAATTACGCGATTTTCTGACTTAACGACGTTCGGTCAAGTTTTTAGAAATTTTGTATACATGGAAAGGAAACTGTAAAGTCAGTGTTTCAACATCTTAATGAGTATTGTAACCTAGGAGAGTAATAGATTTGAGGTGAAGAACCGCATTTTCAAAAGTATGACTTTTGGGACTAAAACCAATAAAAAGCGGCGAAACCATCGTTAAGCATTTTCAAAGATTTTCGAGAAAGTTCTTTGAGAAATTAATACCTATGTATCATTGATTTACTTATGTTCAAATCCTTTGGTCTTCACTAAAAAGTTTGGTTTCTACCAAAAAGGATTTGAGTCTTTAAAGACTAATGTTTTAAGTCAAATGCAAAACCTAAGTTATGAATGACTTAGTGAAAATATGAACTTAATAATTTATGACTTATGGTGAAGCAAGACCATTTGTCATAAAGTGTGGATAACTCAATATCCATACCTCCATAAGATTTAATGGACTAAGTGTTATTTGATTTCTTGGAAGCCAAGAGAAAGACTCCATTAGAAAAGTGTAAAGAAATAAATGATTGGACTGCCGATCCAATTTCATAATGTGTTAAGACTTGTAACCAAGTGCCTTAAAATATCTTTACACAAACATGGAAATTTTTATTGAGAACCGTAATTCAGCGAAGGGCCGGTGATTCGTACCGAGAATATCGTCCGTCAGAGATTGACATCGAGTGGATTCGGGTGGAATCACGAGGTTATCCGATGGATAGACCAATTGGATGTATTCCGGCAATTTCGCCCAAATACATAGTTGATACTATGTTCAGTGAGGCCATTGTGCCAAGAAGCCGAGTTCCGGTTGTAGAGGTTTCATAAAGAGCTTGATGTGTTACAGAGAGTTTGAGATCACATGTGATTACAATTGTATGTACGTTATGATTTAAGCCTTGTGTGCGTACCACGAAAGCCACAATGGTGCCTGAGGTGGGCGGATGTAAAACCTATACTGACCATTTCCTTCCAAAATGTCAAATTAGCTCCGATGTTAGAATCAGATATTCCTTGAGGCTGTGTAGATATGGGACTATACGGTCTGGTATGCTTGATAAGCTTACCGTTGAGTTTGGTATAGTATATCCTTGAAGTTTTGAGTTACATAATTAAAATGGGAGATAAAAGGAATATATGACTGTTGTATTATGTACATGTGAGTCGTACCACTACATGTCTGCCTTATGTGTAAGATAAATGGAAATGTCACCTCTTTATTTTATATTGCCTATGTTTGCTGGCTATGTGCTTTCTGTATCCTTTTGAGAAGATTGATACGTCAACATGTTGCTTGACCGATGCATCGTAGAGGTTGAGGTTCGAGTATGCGGACGATATGTTGGAGTTTCCACGGGATGTCTCCCAGAATTCAGATGGTTCAAGACGTTGGTGTTTGGGTTTCAGTTATGCCTAAACTTTCTTTTCTTGAGATAGGCATGATAGTCGATAGTTCGTAAGTTATGGCTCTTCCTTTGAAAGGGAAATGGCATAGTCTGAGAGTTATTTTTGTAGTGACTCTAATAGTGTCTTTTGTGACAACACCGGTAGTGGACTCAAATAGAGTTTCCACTAGATCAGGTCGGTTGGGTTTTTCCTTCTCACGATATTCGAGAAACGATTGTCATTTCTATTTTTAATTTGGCCAGCTGGGTATGTTTGGGAGTTAATGTTAACATTCATGGAGCTGCGACTCCAAGTATCTTGTATTCTAGGAGCTGTGTCTCCATATTTTTATGTACGGTCTATATTCCCTTATAATTTCTGTTTATGAGTCGGGTTGGGTTTTCATGTAAGTAACTTTCGAATTTATAATATTAGTTATGATTACGCAATATTTTATTGCCCAGTTATTTGATTTTAATTATTTATATTTACGACTTGCAAAAAAGGAAAATTATCCATTCTTTTATAGCCAATTTTAATTAACCTACTTTTCAGCCTTAAAATGTCACTTACAGTGTAGCGCCCAAGAAGGGTGTAACACCATCCATGACATCACAAGTAATAATGACTTTGGAAAATATCTAGATATTTATTTTAGTGAAAAGACTAAATTACCCTTGGACTTTCTAAGAAATTACAAGTTTCTCCTAAATTGTTTTTGGACCATTCTAAACACCCCCCCCTTCCAGATGGTTCAAGACGCTGGTGTTTGGGTTTCAGTTATGCGTAAACTTTCTTTTCTTGAGATAGGGATGATAGTCGATAGTTCGTAAGTTATAGCTCTTCCTTTGAAAGGGAAATGGCATAGTCTGAGAGTTACTTTTGTAGTGACTCTAATAGTGTCTTTTGTGACAACACCGGTAGTGGACTCAAATAGAGTTTCCACTAGATCAAGTCAGCTGGGTTTTTCCTTGTCACGATATTCGAGAAACGATTGTCTTTTCTATTTTTAATTTGGCCAGCTGGGTATGTTTGGGAGTTAATGTTAACATTCATGGAGCTGCGACTCCAAGTATCTTGTGTTCTAGGAGCTGTGTCTCCATATCTTTATGTTGGGTCTATATACCCTTATAATTTCTGTTTATGAGTCGGGTTAGGTTTTCATGTAAGTAACTTTCGAATTTATAATATTAGTTATGATTACGCAATATTTTACTGCCCAGTTATTTGATTCTAATTATTTATATTTACAACTTGCGAAAAAGGAAAATTACCCATTCTTTTATAGCCAATTTTAATTAACCTACTTTTCGGCCTTAAAATGTCACTTACAGTGTAGCGCCCAAGAAGGGTGTAACACCATCCATGACATCACAAGTAATAATGACTTTGGAAAATATCTAGATATTTATTTTAGTGAAAACACTAAATTACCCTTGCACTTTCTAAGAAATTACAAGTTTCTCCTAAATTGTTTTTGGACCATTCTAAACCAAACCCCCCCGCCCCCCGCCCCCCCGATTCCCTCAACATACACGGCCACACATACCTCCTCCCACACTTAGCCAAAATTTTCATCTTCTACACAAAGAAAACACTAAGAACACCATTGTAGCTCTTGCTAATTTCTTCAATTTCCTTCAAGTTCTTCATCAAATTTCTTCATTTCAAAGTGAGGATCCTCTTCCTCATCCTCTTAGCTTCATTAATCCTCAATTAATTTCCATTTTCATTAAGCTTTTCTCAAAATTCAATTCCCAAATCTAGTTTTTCAAAAATTCATCAAAAATCATAGAAAAATGTTTTAAGTGTTATGACACTTGATCTTACCTCTCTAAGACCTCTAGTTGTTAGATCTAGAAGCTTGAGATCAAAAGAAATTCCTAGCTAATTTTTCTAGCCTTGGCCGAAACTATGTATATGTGGGTTAAATGGATTTTGTTCAATTTTTAACTAAGCTGATGATGGTTATAAGCAATTTAAGGTGTCTAGGTTCTAGATCCAAGAGTATGTGAGCAAAAAAAAAATTCTAGCCTATTTTACTATGCCTGGACGAAACCCTAACCCTAGAGGTTAGATGGTTTTGTTTCAAATTTTTGACTTGTAACACTTGATCTATGTTAGTTAAGACTCTAGTAACTAGGATCCAAAAGATGGAATTGAGAAAATAACCCTAGCCCTATTTTGGTGTCTTGGCCGAACCTACCTAACGTGGTCATAGTTGGATTTGGTTTGATTAATTTGTTTTTGTGTTGTTTTGGTTGAAGGTTAACTGGTAATTTGTGGTGTGGTAATAGGAGATTCATTTTCGTGATTCCGGTGATAAGCTCAGGTGGGAATGGATAAGTAGTATATATTATAATAATGGTGTAGGGCGACCTAAATCCTACTTGTGGTTGAGTAATCGACAAGACCAAAATCACATTGGCGACTATCCCATAGTGCCAATAATGATTTGGGGATTGTAGGTTTATAGCCGTTAGGATAATTTTTGAATATTTGAGGATGTCTGATTTTATTATTATTGAACTATTTGTGATGCTGGTTGAGGGTAGTCTACTGTATGTGACGTTTTATTTTGTTGACTGAAATTTTATTATTATTTTATTGTGCATGATCTGTTTGGTATGATAACATGTTTAGTTGGATTCTAGGCAATGATATATGTTGATTCGGGAGATATTCATGTGGGTGAGAAAATGAATGTAGTTTAAACGTGCCTAACCTAATTAAATAATATTTATTACGATGAGATCAATGATGTGAGATAACTTGAGATAAATGTTGAGATAGTGATGAGGTTAAGGCACTAGGGTATGAGTCGATATATGTCGGTGAGATCCATAGAGATGCATGATGTTGATCATAGCTGTGTGAGTGGAACGTATGAGGTTAGAGTTCCTGTGGATATCCGTAATCCTTGTAGAGAGACTCTGCATAGCTTTGGGCTACTGTGGCTTTCGGATACTATGATATATATATATATATATATATATATATATATATATGATAAAGTGTAGTGCTTGCTCGGACGAAGGACTAACATCCATATTATGATAAGGTTGTGTGTCTTGATCACAGTGGCTACATTAGTATAAAGTCTTCGTTACATGAGAGTAAGGGTAGAGGATGATATTGTCATTTAAGGATGACTGTTAGCTATGTGTGATGCTTGTCTTTGACTATTATTATATTATATGCTATGAGTCTTTTCCGCTTATGATGATAAAACTGTTTCTTATTTCCCTGTTTCTGTATTTTGTGTGTGTTTATTTTATTCCATTAGAAGACTCTATGGAGGAACCTGTTGCTGAGAAATTGGATGGAACTCCGTATGAACCGGATGTTGGAGGACGAGTTGTGGATTCGAGTGGTAGAGTTTAGGGAGTTTATGGCCAATGTGTCTTGCGAGACTTTTATTTTCCGCTAATTATAACAGTTTGTATAATTATGTACCTGCGAGGGATCCTACTGATAGGATACCCAAAACAGTGTTTTGTATTGAAATGGATAAACATAGGTGTGTATGTGCAATATAACTATGGTGTATTTAACCTTCAGAAGTATACGTGTTGTATTTAAGATTTTAATTTCTTCGTATTTTCGGATTACTTTTAACGTTAAGAACGCGAGTTAGTTTAAATAAGTAATTAATGGCACAACGGGGTGTCTCAGATAGCCGACGTACAGTACTTTAGGATGCGCCACCACGGGGGGCCACGATTCGCCTAACTCTCAGATGAATCACAGTGGACGGCCAGATTACCTTACTCTTAGATGACCTCCCCTATGTTGAACTTTCCCCACTAATAACTCCAATGTGTGAATGTATGAGCAACAACATCGACAAACAAACAACCACCACCTCTTCTTGGGCCAATAAGCACCCAAGTTTAACACCATCAACACCTTGACCAATAAGCATCAAGGCCCCCTTGGCCAATAAGCACCAAGGTACAGCATCAACACCAAGACCAATAAGCATTAAGGCTACTTTGGCCAATAAGCACCAAAGCATAACAACACGCGGTAACTCATCATTGCCATCTTAACCATCTTAACATTTGTATTTAATCGTCTTTACTATCATTATTAATTCATCTATGTTATCTTTACTTTGTTTGGAGTCTTATTTCATCATTGAGAACAATTTTGGTGAAACCACCCTTTGTTCTTATGTCACATCTACTCTACTTGGGGAGCATGGTCGTGTTGCCCCTAACACAGGCGTGCTGGACTTTAAGTTCAGCACGGTCGTGCTGTCTATTTAGCACGACCATGCTTACTGGAGCATGGTCGCACTGTTCTGGGCAGAAAGGGTTGAGAACCCTTGCTAACCTTTATAGGGCATTCATAGATCAATCCTATTGGCTTTCAACTACACCATTAAGTATTTGTATCATTATTCTTGATTAATCTTCGTATCTTACAATTATTGTGAATTAATCCTTTAATTCCTGTTTCATTACTAATGTCTCTAAAACACTCATGGATCAATCATAGGGTCTTGACTATACCATTGAGCAATAACCTTGCCTCTCATTACTATAATTCATGTCTTATGAACAATGGGGAAATTATCCCTTAATTCTTATATGTCATTATCAACATTCTTTAATGTCTTATTAACATTAGCATTGGTATTAACCACAACAACCAAACATTCATTCATAGCATGACCATATCATCATCAATTGCATAACATTATCATCAATCTAACATTCATTCATGGCATAAGCATCATCATCAATAATTCACAATTTAACATGCCAATTATATATATATAATGTAGATAAACATATAGTAAGATAAAGCATTTAGGTAAATAGCACGCAACAGGGTCATGGGTTAGTCCTTCATCTTACGCTACCCCCAATGCCTATATGTTCATATTATCCCTTCTCCCCATACCTAGTATGAAGATTCCTCTAACACCGACACACAAAGCTACTTTGGCTCCCTCGAACGGCTCGACGAACTCTTCAAGCCTTGGCCAAACGCAAGAGGATTAACCAATCAATCTCCAATTTAAGAAAAAAGGAAAAGGAGATTAAAAGAGGGATAACTGTTACCTTTAATTGATACTATCAAGAGACTCCTCTCCCAAACAACGTAAGAACTCCAAGTACTTGATGGGTTCAAAGGAAATAGGGGAAAGAGGGGTTGCAGCCATACTTGGGTTGCTAAAAGTGCCAATTTGCGGGTTATACCCATAACCCTCACTAAACCTCCTCTTTTTATAAGGTCTGACCACGAGCACGACCATGCTCCACTTAAGCTCGGGCGTGCTTAACATGAGCACGGGATCGTGCTCTACCAACACGGGCTCGCAACATGTACGTCACAAACGTGTGTTTTCCGACACGGCCGTGCTCCCCCTGAGCCCGGCCATGCTCGTGGCTCAAGAAGAAAGGGATTTTCCACTTTAAAATCCTACTTAGCCCTTTTTAACATTCCTAAGACCAAACTTTAACAACATGCAACACATAAAGCACACATATAAGCACTTAGAGGCTTTATATGAAAAATGGGGTGTTACATAATTCACCAATTAATTATACTTATTCAGGTTCTTCCTGAAAGAGATTACTTGCCGAGCAAGCATCCTTCAAATATTCTTGGTTATTAAGCATTATGGATGTATGGATAAGTAAATCATCCAAAAATCATAAAATCCTTGTCTTTCACTAAGTCATTTTGACTTAGGTTTTGCATTTGACTTAAAATATTAGTCTTTAAAGACTCAAATCCTTTTTGATATAATACCATATTGTTTTTGATGAAAACCAAACCATTTGAATATAAGTTGAACAATGGTACTTAGGTACTAAATTTCTCAAAACCAAGTTTGCGATAAAACTTGAGATACTTAAAAGATGGTTTTGCATTTTATTGTAAATACTAGTCTTCGAAAACTAAAATCTTTTCTGGCTTAAAACCAAAACCTTGTGCTAAAAACAAATCATTTTGAAAGAAAACGCCAACAAAGGTACATAGGTACCAACTTTCGCAAAATATTCTTTCGAAATCACTTGAAGTACTTAAAATATTGTTTTATCGCTCTTTACTGGATTTCGGCCTAAACTCCATATTTTCAAAAGTCTAACTCTTTTTTCTCGAATCTTAAACTTTACTAGGTACCAATACTCATGTTAAGGTATTAAAACACAAATTCCAAGTCTTACGCTACAGTTTACACAAAAACCTTAAAACTTGACCGAACGTCGCTATGTTCGAAAATCGCTCAACTCCTTTATCAACGATTTTTAACCCTAATGGTCCAAAACTCATTTTCAAGTCTTAGTACTCTTAGTTAGGTATAAAATTAAGTTCTAACTATCCAAAACAGTTTTGGTCGAAAATCATGCCTTAGCTCATTTTTCATGCCCGGTTCTTTAAAAGTTCCACATTTAGGTTCACCGAAACCTAATTTTTGTTCTCTTAGAACCTAGAATTAGATTAAAACCATTTTGGGTCATTGGAACCACAAAATTCATATTTCAAACCCAGGAAAACCGTTTTTTAAACTTTCCTTTCCTTCATGGTTTTATTATCTTTAACCTTTAAATAAGCTTAGAATTTCATAGTTTGCGAAGATCTCACATTTTTATCATCCTTCGCCAAAACCAAGTCATAAAGATTTTCACTTCACTCATCAACTCACAATCACATGTACATATTCATATAGCAATACACTAAATCAATGGCATGATACTTTAGCACATTAATAATACTTTCCTACCAAAGTTCAAGTAAGTCAAATCATGCTTTTCTTTCAAACAAACATATATCATGTAAGCATATAACCCACAAATCGCAAGTGCAACAGATGTACAACACAATAATTACACAAAGTCCTCTTATATATTGGATTATATTAACATACACACATACCCCACACTCAGGGTTTCAAAACAGCACAAAAACACATTAAACCACACACACCCCCATAATAAGATAGATGGTGGTTATCTCCCCTATACCTCTTGTAGATCACTTGAAACAATCAAAGGATGGTTGTTCTCCACAAAGGGACCTCACGGTTTTGGCTAAAAAGAACCTAGCACAACAAACAACAAACCACAAGGATTACACACATGAACTTAGACATAAACCAAGAGGATAAACCATAGTAAGATCCTTACTTGAAGTGAAAGGAAAGGATGATCAAGAAGTTGATGTTCTTAGTCTAGAAAAAACCCATTTTTGAGGAAGGCTCTAAATGAAAATTTTGTGAGATAGCTTAGTCTTAGAATGATAAGAGGATGCTAGATATGCTTTTAGTTTTCTAAGCAAGTGAATGGATGGTGGTTTGGACGGTGGTGGCCGAAATACCCATTTCTTTAGAGGTCCCCAAATGGATTTTCATGTGGGATAAGAGAGGCTTAGAATGATGAGAGGTGCATGAATATGTTCTTGGTTTTTCAATCAAGCAAGTGGAAGGTGGATTAGTGGAGTTGCCCGAAACTTAAAGAAAAGGAAGGAATGGAGTTTCTTTCTTTCATGGAGAAAGATGGTGTAAATGAAAGTGAAGATGTGGAGAGAGGTGAGTTGGCCATGTAGTTAACTTGAGGTAGGGAATATATTTTAAGTTGGAATCATGGTTGGTTAATGAAACCATGGATAGGATAGAAAATAACATAAAATAAGTTAGATATTTTAATAAGTTACCATGATAAGATGAAATACCATTAAAGGATAGTCATCTAAGAGTCTTGGCTGAATTTGTCCATGAGGAAAGTGAGGGAAAAATTGTCAAAACACTTGTTGGACATGAAAGGAATTAACAAAAAAGTACAAGGGCATGTTGGTCATTTTTCAAGAAAATAAAGATATTTTTCAAGGAGGTCATGATGACAATGATGAGACATCATGGTGACTCACTAGGTGAGTTGTTCAGGCTGAGTCATCACCCATATCCTCTGACATATCTTTGCAGCTCCAAATCCGGCTCCATCGTTTACCTGATTAGGGTTTTCGATAGTTTTTCATCAAGATAGCCCGAATAAAATATAATTATTTATTTTGTCTCTTGCTTGACCATGAGACTAGATTAGCTCCAATGAAGTGACATCCTCCACTGGTGCTTTTTCTTTCTATGTGATCTACAGCATAGTCAGCATCACAAAGATCAACTAATCGGTAATCATCATTTTTCTTAAAGCACAAACCCAGATTAGCAGTACCCTTTAAATATCTAAAGATTCGTTTGACTGCTGATAAATGAGATTCTCTAGGATCAGATTGAAATCGAACACATAAACAAACATTGAATATATGTTGGGTCTAGACGCAGTAAGATATAGAAGAGATCTAATCATACCT
This sequence comes from Echinosophora koreensis, assembly GCA_035048595.1. Taxonomy (NCBI): domain Eukaryota; kingdom Viridiplantae; phylum Streptophyta; class Magnoliopsida; order Fabales; family Fabaceae; genus Echinosophora; species Echinosophora koreensis. Next base: position 1,851,821 of record JAPCYP010000065.1, read on the forward strand.
CTATATACCTTTTGGTCTACAATTTTATCTTTGTCATCTTTGTTCAGTATGGACGTGGGATGCATAGGTGTGTTCATCGGTTTACAATCATCTATCTTGAATTTCTTCAAGAGTTCTTCGGTGTACTTTGTTTGATGAATATACACCTCGTCCATAGTTTGTTTTACTTGAAGACCAAGGAAAGATTTGAGTTCTCTCATCATGTCATTTCAAATTCCTTTTGCATAAGCTTTAGAGAATTCCTTACATAGAGCCTCGTTAGTTGCACAAAAGATTTTGCCATCAACATATGTTTGAACAATTATAACACTGGATTTGTTGGATTTTCTAAACAAGGTTGTATCAACCTTCCCTGAGACATCCCGTTGTGCCATTAATTAATTATTTAACTTACTCGCATACTTAACGTTAAACATAACCCAAAAATACAAAGAAATTGAAAACTTAAATACAATACATACACTTCTGAAAGTTAAACACACCATCGTTATAATATATAAATACCCCCACAAAACATTGTTTAGGGTATCCTATCAGTATGATCCCTCATAGGTACTTAATTATACAAACTGTTTATAACTAGCGGAAAATAAAACGTCTTATAAGACTCACTGGCCCTAAACTCACTACACTATATCGTTAGAATCCACATCTTGTCCTCCCTCATCCGGTTCATACGGGGTTCCATCCAACTCCTCAGCAACAGTTTCCTCCATAGAGTCTTCTAATGGAATATAGACATATACAAAATATAGAAATAGGGAGATAAGAAACAGTTCTATCATCGTAAGCGGAAAAGAATCAATACATATAATATAACAACAGTCAAAGACAAACATCACACATAACTAACAATCATCCTTAAATCACCATATCTTACTCTACCCTCAATTCCATGCAACTAAAGCTTTATGCTGAAGTGGCCATCTTTATTACTGTTATGTTAGTCAGTAGTCCAGAAGGTGCAGTGCCAAGAACTTAGTGCCAGAAACTCAGTACGCCACTATTTCCCCATTGGAAATAGTGCCTTATGCCGTTGTGCCAAAATATGTATGCAGTCGTGCCAAGATATATAGTATTTCTATCCTGGAAAGAATACTCAACACAACACGTCCAAAACTAAAGAGTATTACGGTAGTCTTCCTCGGAACTCAATATCCATAGGGCACTCACCCGCAATATCCAGTATCCAAAATAGGATGTCCTGACCTCATGTGTTCCACTCACACGGTTGTTGATAACAATGCATCTATATGAATCTCACTGACTCGCATCGGTTACAACCTAGTGCCTCAACTTTCCATACAATTTCAACACACATTCCATGTCACTTCTCATCTAGCAAATAGTTAATTTAGGCTAGGCACCTCTAAGCTACAATCATTCTCTCACCCCCATGCATATCTCCCGAACAACACATATCCTTGCCTAAATGCCAACTAAGCATGTTATCAAACTAGGCAGATCATACACAGTAAAATAATAATAAAATATTCAGATAACACAAAACATCACATAAAGCAGTTTACTACAACCAGCAAATCACAAACAATTCAATAGTAATAAAATCAGACATCCTCGAATATTCTAAAATTATCCTAACAGCGATAAACCTACAATCCCCAAATCATCATTGGTACTACAGGGTAGTTCCCAATGTGATTTTGGTCTTGTCGATTACTCGACCACTAGTAGGGTTTAGGTCACCCTACACCATTATTATAGTATATCCTACTTATCCATTCCGACAACAGGTTAATTCTTTCTCCCACCTTATCAACATGCGCGCTTTCCTGTACAAGCTACGAATGCGTCCACGCTACTGCCACGAACCTCGGCACTCTTTCCAACATGTCCACATATCTGCCACCATCCATACTCACCCGTCCACCGTTCTATCTTCCGTCCCGATTACACGTACGAGTATCACAATTAGCCGGAAACACAAAAATACCAACCGAATCAACAATAGGGTTCCAATCAATAAAACTATTTGAATCAAGAGACAAAATCGATGGAAAAACTTATGAGAACCACGGCTGGACTTAGGGGAAATCGGACTCAAAAAACGAGCTCAAGAATCCTATGAAAAAGCTACCAAAACAGAGCTACAGTTCGAGCTTCATATCTCTGGCCACAGACCTTTAATTACAAAAATGAACGGTGACAACAAAGAAATATCTTTACTAAACGTTCTCACAAAGGTTCAGCCCGATCCAATGGATAACGAATCTCAGATCGCAATTCTATGGTGACAGGTTAGATGGGATCCGGGTTGAGTTCCTCACCTCCTAGGCCCACTATTCAAAATGAATATCTCACATTCTGGAGATTATTTCGAAATTCTGACCATTGGATATGAATAACCACAAGTCTTGAACCTTCTTATGAAATTTGAGATCGATCCAACGGTTTAACAGTGTTAATAGAATCTCTCACTGATACTGCTTAGGTTTTTGAGAGAAATGACTTAAAGAACTATGATGAAATGAATGAATGAAGTGATGGAGAAGGGGAGAAGGCAGCCACGAAATTGACAAAGTGTGGGGCTGTGACAGTCATGTAAAATGAGTGGTTGAGGGGAGGGAGATGTGTCCTTAATTACCCATAGTTGATGTTAACTAAGCTAGGTTCAGTTAATACATAAATATCTAGATATTTTAGGTTTTGCATTTATGGGCATTTATGACCATTTATGGGCATTTATGGTGAAGGTGACTCACTACCATGAATCATCCCCTCTGAGTCATCATGTATGACTCGTCGTTCCGTCTCCCAGTGTATTTCTACGCATCCGTATTCGGTTCCATTGTATACCCAATTACGATTTTTGATAGAGAAAGACTTAGAATGTTTGAAGAACATATAAATGAAATGTCCAAGTGTATGATGAAGGGGGAGGTCGTGTAATCTTGGACACTGAGGAGAAGAAATAGATTTGTTAATATTAAAAGAGACCATGGTTGAATGTAACTAGACATAGGTTACGTTAAGTTAGAAATATAATATTATAAGCTAACTATTCTTAGCAATCATCATGGCTAGGAAAGAAATGTGTGGTGGATGGGTGTTGAAGGGTGTGGTCGTGTATGCACCACAAGAAGGAAGGAGAAACCAAATTGATTTTGTCCTGGTTATGACCATGGTTGAAGTTTAACTAAGATAGGTTATGTTAGGGGTGTTTTGGTCATTTCACTTTATAAAGTGTCATGATTACTTATGACATAATGGATGACATCACGAGTTGTCATATTTGACTTGTTGTCCCGATCATTTCCCGGGTCTTTGCAATTCCGTTCCTGATTCTATCGATTTCCCGATTTAGGTTTTCTTATGTGATTTTCTTCGAAACTTCGCCCGAATAAAATACAGTAATATATTTTTTAGAAAGAATTTAAAAATAGGCTATATCATTAGAAATATGATATAAAACTAATTGTTTCATTCTTGGGTCAAAATTAGGTTTTCTGCTCAGTAAAGTTTTATTGTCAGTGAAAACGCAGTCCGGAATCCGTCTGAATTTTAAACCTAAATTTTTACCGTAACCCTCTACCATAAGGTAGAGTATAAATATGATTTTATTTTATCTAAATCATTTCCTTGGTCTTAGATAAAAATATACATAAATATATCTTTACCGGTAATACAGCGTATATGAAAAACAGGGTGTTACATTCCCTCCACTAAATCCATTATCCGTTAGGAATGGACTTAGTCTTTCATATCAAGCTCTAGGAGCTTGTTTCAGATCGTATAAAACTTTCTTTGGCTTAAATACATGTTCAGTATGGGTTTCACATTCAAAACTCGGTGGTTGCATGACATATACTTCTTTATTTACAAATTCATTTAAGAAAGCACTCTTAAGATCCTTTTGATAAAGCATAATGTTATGATGTGCAACAAAAGATAATAAGATACGTACTAGTATAGCTACTGGAGCAAAGGTTTTAATACAGTCAATACCTTCCTCTTGAGAGTAGCCTTGAGCGACTAGTCTAGCTTTGTTTCTTACCACTTTCCCATTCTCGTCTAGTTTTTTCCTGTAGACCCATTTTGTTCCAATAACTGATTTGCCTTTGGGAAGTGGTACAAGAGTCCAAACTTCACTTCGTTCAAACTGGTTTAGTTCCTCTTGCATGGCTAGGATCCACCCCTCGTCTAGTATAGAGCCCCATCTATAGACTTTGCTTCCAACTCAGAGACAAAATCATAATCAACTTGCTCTTTGAAAAGGTTGTCCTTGTCCTTATTTTGTCACTAGGACTACCAATGATATGCTCTTGAGGATGGTAATTCTTAAAAAGCCATTACCTTTGATTGTTGTTTGGTTGTGAAGTTGATGCTTGTAACACCCTGTTTTCTCGATTATGGAATCGGACATAGATTAAGTGTGCATGATGGCTTAATCTTGTTTGTTGAGTGCTAGTGAGTCGGTATACAAAGTTTGAAGCCAATTAGATTTAAAACGGACTCAGAATGCATCGAAACGCGTGAAATCGGGCAATCGACATCCGTAAGAATGCTCAAACGCTGCTTGATCAACGCTCAAATGTTCCGGGGTGAGGTGACACGTGGCAACACCTGTCAAAATGGATGACAAGTAGCTGAGCTGGAGTCAACGCCTAGCGCTTGGAAGTGGGCGCTGAGTGCCCGGTGCTGCCACCTAACCCCATTATCTCTTCTTCTCCACTCACCTTGCATGCATTTTCCTCACTTTTAAAGCACGAACCAAACCAAACTTGAGAAGAGAGAGGTCAGAGCTATTTTAGTGAGAGAAACCTCAGTTTCCGAGAGACTCGTTTCGGATACGCGTTCAGGGCGACGATCACGTCAAGTACATACCTTTGATTCGTCAAACAGTGGAGGTAATACTCGAGCCCCTAACTCATCGACATTGTCATTTACTTTGTTTTGTTAATCTTCCTTTGATTCTGGCATTGTCTGTGAAACTTGTTGAGACCTGATAAGTCTGGAACACATTCAATATGTAAATTCTCTAAGTTTTGATGATTCCAAATAGATTAAGTATGGTAATATTGAACCATATGAAATTACTGATAAGTCTGTTATGTGTGCAGGAAAATAGACTTTAGGTCACTCGTCTAAAATCTGACCCATCTAATTTCGGTACCATACAGTGTTTTAGACTCGTCTGAAAAACCACCCGTTTGAAAATTAGTCAACTCAGATAGAGACCATGTCAACTCTCAGTCAAAATGCTGATTTAATTGATGATGTGGCAAGGATCAAAAGTCTGAAGAAGCTTCAGTGGATCAACCGTCTAAAAATGATTTGCTCACCCATCTGCGCAAATATTCAAAGAAGCATTTACTCTCCTCATTTACTTCTTCATTCCTTCATTGAATAGCTCTTCAATCATTTTACAAAAATTTCGCAGTCTTTCATTCCTTGACTTATTCCACTCTCTGAGTGTTATCTGAAAGACTTGAAAATTTGTATTAATTACTCAAAACCTTTACTCTTTACTGTGTTGAGCTTGAAGAGGCTAGATGAGAAAAGAATACTTGTTTGAGTGTGAGCCTGGAGAGGCTAGGTGTGAAAAGAATACTTGTACTGTAATCTGTTCAGTTATAGTGAAAAATTGGTACTGCCAAGAACTAGACGTAGCCCTGTGGATTTTGGGGTGAACCAGTATAAAACTATTGAGTGACATTCTTCTTACCCAAGTGTTTATCTTCTTATCCCTATGTTCAATTACATGCCAATCAGGAACCCTCAATCATCCTAATGTCACTACCGCTTTTCAAAAGGAATTATCTAAACTTGCAAATTGTCAATCTGCCAATATATTCAACTTACAATTAGATTCTTTAAGTTCTTGGTTCCCTATAATGATTGCACCGCTTTCCTATTCTATGCCTTGTAACATTCAAACGGTGTTCTTAATTCAAGTCCTAAGTACGAATCGCCTGCCAGTATCAACGCACTAGACTGGTTAACCACAGGCTTTTATGATTAACGCAAACAAATCAGAATTAACAAACAAGAGAAGAAACAAGGAAATAATAATTCATTATGCCATCAAAGGTGGCTTCATTGTTCCCTTAGAATAGGGGATTAGTTCCTCATAGAGACGAAAACAACAATTAAAGAATTAATAGCATTCATCCTCAAAGAAACTGAAAATATATCTCACTACACAGCTATAACAAACTAGGATTACCAATAATCCAAAACTGTCTCCGTTTGACCTAAAACAAGCTATTTATACTGTTTGGAATCTGCGCGCGCTCACGGGGGGAGTAGGGATTCGCGAGGCGAATCTTAAATTGGCGCCAGTGCAAATTTAGCCTGGAATACAAAAATAGCATTTTAATGCTTTATTCACTCAAAATAACCAGAAATTCCTAAAAACTCTCTAAGAGACTAAAATTGTTGCTTATGGACAAAATAAGCCAAATTCGGGTGATTAGCGAGGTTAAATCGCTCTAGTTAGCATAAAACCTTAACCTTTCTAGCTATAAAACTAGATAAGCTAGAGGCTTATCAAAATACCTCAAACTTAAACTTTGCTTGTCCCCAAGCAAACCAAAATCAAAAAGGACTCAAGACAAGATAAGTTCAATGGACTAAACCGAATTTAACCGAGCTTCATGCACTTGTTATCAAATTACTTTTCAATTCAATGCCCCCAACCCACCCCCATTATTCATTATAGCAATCCCCTATTCATCTACTTTGAACAAAGAGAGGTTAATCATGAATGCAATCATTACTTCAAAGTCAAGGATCCAGTAATACAAACAAAGGAAGATCACCAAATTCAAACACTTGCCTTCCTCACAAGGGCATTTGTAAATCACCAAATTCAAGCACTTGCCTTCCTCACAAGGGCATTTGTATATCACTCTTTCGCTCAATTAATCAAAGGTCAAGAATTTTTCACTCATTTCACCATTAAGTACACTTTCCATAGATTTGATTTTCATCTCAACAAAGCTCCCACAAAAATATGCATGCATCATCAAGAGGTCTTTTCAAGGTTGTAATGGGGCCTGACTCGAGGTAGGATATGCAAAGGATCGAGACTTAGTCACTAGGATTTATGAGAGCATGAAATGGACAATTACAACAATTGATCACTCTCATACTTTCACTTCTTTCTTGCTCTAGGTGGCTATAACCTTCTTCCTTTTTACATTTTTGTTTTCACATAGCCCTTTTTGGCATATTTGCAATTCTAACCATTTTTTATTTTTTATTTTTATTTTTATTTTTTTCAAGCCTTTAGCTTCAACCTTTTTCTTTCTTTTTCTCAATTATGATCATGACTCATTGTAGCCACCCCAAACTTAGTTCCAAAATCATACTCCCAAGCTAAACATTCCATGCTCTCCTAAATCCTAGGATAGGGAACTCATGGTTTTTCCAGATTAATGGGCTTGTAATGGAAGGTCATCAAGAACAATAGGCTTCAAGTCTCAATGTGGCTAACTAGGGATCATGCATCAAGGTTGGTTCAATTTGTGGCCAAGTAGTTAATTCAAAGAAAAACATGCCTTAATCATATGATGCAAAGCATATAGATATGCAAACTATGAAGAGATTCAAGCAAATCTGAGAAAATGCAACTTAATGTGATTCACTCAATGAAGAAAAATGATGGAGGCTCAAATTCTCACCCGGACTTTTTACAAAAATTTTGACCGAGATACAATTCCTAAGCATGCACCACTTCACCCGAAACTTATTGTAAATCATGCATCATAACAACCAATCTAAGCTCATTTTTCAATTTTTACAAGGGGGAATTCAACATTAAAGTGTCGAGAGGGGTTCATCAAAAACTTTTTCAAACAACTCATGCATTCCACCAAAGTTTAATTCAATTAAATCCACAACTTACCAAAAGACTCAAAAGACTCTCTTTTTATTTTATTTTATTTTTATATGCATTCACAAGTAAGTAAGAGATGAAAAGAAAGGAAAAGAAAAGAAAAAAAGAGGAGGGTTAAAGAAGTTTTTATCTCTAGGGAGTCTGAGCGGACCCCACACTCTCATTTGAGTTCCCCGCTTCTTTCATCTCTTTGCTAACTCGCTTCACAACGTGGCTAGACTCAGCCTCATCCAAGTATTTAGCCCAAACAATTTCCGGGCTCTCGATGGTGCTTTCTTCTCTTGGAGCCTTTCCCTTTGGACCTCCTTCCTTAGCTTGCCTAATTGCTTCCATCTCCATCCATGCACAATCGTTCGCATTCTTGAAAGTGAGCAACCACACCGGGTCCCATTTGTCCTCTTCTTCCTTGCTAAAGAATTCCACATCCGGGAATGGGATCCAGTTGCGCCTCACCGCTTCCTTGACCTTCTCATATAAAGTATGCTCAGGAAATATGTGCACTGCGAACTCACGTTGTCTTTCCTCAACCCCACGATTAATTTCACATCGAATATAGTCATTCACACCCCGATCAAAGCTTAAGTGAAACGGATCCATCTTCCCCTCTTTTCCTTTTGTCAAATTTTCACCATGAGGGTTTGGGATCCGCTTCTCTCTAATGCATAGGTGAACATACTCATAATCAGGATTGTTCAGAGTGATATCCCTTTCATCGACTGGCATTCTTACCTTACGCAGGTGACTCAAGTCAAGCATCTACTTATTCACAAGCAAACACATGGATTAATAACTAAACAAAAATGAAGCTAGGAAAATTAGAAACAAGAAGAGAAAAGGGAGATGCAAAATGTGCACAAAAATATACAGTCATCCAGAGTGTGTGCAACAAGTATCAGGGTATCAAATAAAACTAAACCGAGTTTCTAACTAGTAGTACAACCATTTCGAATAGACCAAAATAAACTAGCTAGAACTCAAGGGAAAGAAAAATCAAAAGAGTAACAGGTAATGGGGACTGGTAATGGTAGGGCCCGGATCACTGCTCAAAATCAATGTCATCCACCGGGTCACCCTGCTGAGCTATTGCTGCTGCCTCATCTTCCTGAGGTACCTCGGGCACCCCCCTGTGGCACGGCATCCTGGTCCCCAGGATAATCCTGCCACCCAAGTCGAGGTGCCAAATCCTCCTTGGAAAGGTAAAGAGGTACCCGACCCTCCTGCTGAGCTAGGGACATCTCCCTGAAGAAATCTCGCAGCACAGCCTGATCCCTCCTCATAGCCTGCTGGTTCTGCAAGAGCAAAGCCATATCAGATGAACGTGGTCTCAGAGGGGGCTGTGCAGCTGGCCTCCGGGGTGGTGCAGGGACAACAAAGCAGTGACAGGATATGTACACTCAGTCGATCGGCTGACGGGGAATCTTCTCCACCATGTCAGATACCGGTACACCCGTCCTGCGGATCAACTCTGTGATCAGAAACCCGTGCCCCAGGCACTCCTTCATAGCCCTAGAGTTTGCCTTCTCCTAAATGTCCTGTGCTATGACCGCCCCCACATCAATGGTCTTTTCCTTCATGATAGCATAAATGAGATGGGCCCGAGCAGCAGTAATGGTAGACTCGTGAGAGCTAACCATCATGTTGGCATGTACAAATGCCGACCAAACCCGAGCACCAGTGTCAAATCCTGCCTCCTCAACCGTAGTAGGTTCCCAGAGGTCCCTATTTCCCACTGGGCCCCTGGCCTACAACAGGTCTCCAAAATCTGGGCAGCCAAACTCTGCACTACTGGCATCAGCTGATGCTCACTCCTATCCTCCCAAGTAATGGGGATGCCCAGAAAGTTGTTAATCTCATCCGCCGTGAAAGTCACGGGCACCCCTCTGACCATAGAAATGTACCCTAGGTCATCAATATTGGGTTTGAGAGCATTGGCGTAAAATTCCTGAACCAGTTTGATATCAAATCGACGAGGAAGATCAGCCAACATACCCCAACCCCTTGTGTTAATCTGTCCAGAGATTGATGCATAGTTGTTCCCCACAAGGACCACCCTCCTCTCTAGGACCATCTCCTTCTGCGTCACCAACTCCCAATGCTTCTCATGAAGAGAAGTTCGGAAACTGGGAGCAAAGGAAATACCCCCAGAAGAGGAACCTGGTCCCTCGGAGAACAGCAGGTCATCATCCTGTACAAACTGGCGCTTCTTGCGCTTAATTTGTTGTTTCTTAGTATTTTTCGGGGGAGCCACGACCTGAAAACCAGAAAAGTCCCAATACAGTTTATATCAGCATAAACAGATAACTCAGAATTCATAAATCCATCCTAAGCTATTGACAATCATATCTCAGACAATCTAGTCATCAGTCAAAAACGCAGAAATTTGTTCCTCAAAATTTTTCCAGAAAATTACCCCTAAGGTCCCCCTAACATGCATCATCTCTATCTAACACCTAGAGCAACCCCAAACTTAGGTTACTAAGCATAGAAATTCAGTTCAGTGAATCACAATTAAAACAAAAGAACATGCAGCAATATCATTCAAGTTCAAAGAGTATCAATAGTCTTACAAATCCTCTCACATCGTTCATGCACAACATTCACAAAACACATTCATCATTTTAGGCATAAAGCAAGAATCAACGTTTGAGAACATAAAGACAATGTGTGTCACAACAATTAATTTTCCGAGTTGGAATTGTTATGGGTTTTCAAATTTCTTGCCCAAAATCAAAGGAAAGAGAAATTGGATGAGTGAAATTCACCTTGAGAGAGTTAATGAGAGTGTGAGATGAAGAGAAAATTGATGATGATGATGGTTTCTTGAAGACCCGCACGAGAGAAAAGAGAGAGAATTTAAAATAAAAATTGTAAAAGTGGCTCTTTCTCTGACTCGTGGGGCTAAAAAAACTTGCGACGTTCGCTAGGCGAACCTAGTTTCGCGAGGCGAAACTTAAAAAATCCCAAAATCAAAACCCTAATTTTGGGTTTCGCGGGGGGAACCTTGGTTCGCGAGGCGAATCTATGCTTCCAAAGCCCTTTCATATTCCCAGATTCGCGAGGCGAGGGGAGTCTCGCGAGGCAAATATGGGTTCATCTTTTAGTTCTTAGCTTGCCCAGAATTGCGAAGCGAACCTGGTGTTCGCGACGCGAGGCAGAATGAGGTGCCCACCTCTAACTCTCTGTCTTTCGGTCTCGCGAGGCGAGTTAGTACTTGCGAGGCAAGCCAGTCAAATCTGGCTTTACCTATTCTCCAGGCTCGCGAGGGGAGGCCTAGGTTGGCTGGGTGAGCCAGAAGTAGGGATTTTTACATCCCTCTGGCTCGCAAGGTGAATTCATGCTCGCGAGGCAAGCCAGAAAATAATTCAGCCCCTATAATCTCACATGCATTTAAATCCTACATGCTCTCTAATGCAATTTCCTAACTAATGACCCTATATAAAGACGGTTTTTTATTGTTTTTGACTTTATAATGCAATAAAAAGGATATAAATTTTGGGTTGCCTCCCAAGTAGCGCTTGTTTAACGTCTCGAGCCTGACGAGAGTCACCTCCCTTTAGAGGTCAGGTAAGTAGATCTTTTGGAGCTCTCTTGGAATTGGTCCCCCATGATAATGGTTGATCCGCTGGCCATTCACTTTGACATTTTCTCTTTCACCCTCTAGCTCCACTGTTCCATGTGGATAAACATTAAGAATCTTGAAAGGTCCGGACCACCTTCATTTAAGCTTACCTGGGAAAAGTCTCAACCTTGAGTTGTAGAGGAGTACCCATTGTCTCGGCTCAAACTTCCTAGGAAAAATGTGTTTGTCATGCCATGCCTTAGTCCGCTCTTTGTAAATTTTTGCATTTTCATATGCCTGCATGCGGATTTTAGACAATTCATTGAAGTCTAGGAGCCTCTTTTCTCCGGCCTTCTTCAAATCATAGTTGAGCTCTTTGATTGCCCAATAAGACTTTTGTTCTAGCTCTACCGGAAAATGACACGCCTTTCCAAACACCAAGTTGTAAGGAGACCTTCCAATTGGAGTTTTGAAACCGATTCTGTAAGCCCACAAAGCATCATCTAACCTTTTTGACCAATCCTTCCGTGAAGAGTTGACATTTTTCTCAAGAATGCGCTTCAATTCACGGTTGGATATCTCTGCTTGCCCATTGGTTTGTGGATGGTAGGGAGTTGATACTCTATGTTTAACCCCATATCTGGAGAGTAGTTGGTTCATTTGTTTGTTGCAAAAGTAAGATCCACCATCACTAATCAAGACTCTAGGAACCCCAAACCTTGTGAAAATGTTGCGCTTTAAGAATTCCATGACAACCCGCACATCATCCGTTGTTGTTGGAATTTCCTCCACCCACTTTGATATGTAATCTACCGCTACCAAAATGTATTGATAGGAGAAGGAGGGTGGGAAGGGTCCCATGAAGTCTATCCTCCAAACATCAAAGAGTTCTACTTCAAGCATGCAATTCAGAGGAAGTTCATGCCGCCCAGATATGTTTCCCACTATTTGGTAACGATTGCAATTCTCAACAAAAGTGTATGCATCCTTAAAGAGTGTTGGCTAATAAAACCCGCTTTGGAGGACTTTTTCTGCAGTCTTCTTTCCCCCAAAATGCCCACCGTAATTCAAGCTATGGCAATGCGACAACAACTTTCCGATTTGGTCATGAGGAATGCACCTTCTCAGGATCCCATCAGAACATTGCTTGAAAAGATATGGGTCCTCCCAGACATAGTATTTTGCATCTGAGAAGAACTTCTTTCTTTGTTGCATACTCCAACCTTCCGGAACCACATTTGAAGACTTGAAGTTGCCATATCTGCGAACCAAGGAGAAACTTTTTCAAACATTGCAAACAGTTTTTCATCAGGAAATTCTTCCTTGATGTCTAGCAATTTCTCCTCGGTGTCGAGATTGACCAACCTTGATAAGTGGTCCTCCACACCATTCTCTGACCCTTTCTAGTCCCTAATCTCAAGATCAAACTCCTGCAAAAGAAGAATCCACCAAATTAATCTAGGTTTGGCCTCTTGTTTTGTCATCAAGTGTCTTATAACCGCATGATTGGTGAAAACAACAATTTTAGATCCCACAACGTAGGATCTAAACTTGTCGAAAGCAAAAACCACAGCTAGGAGTTCTTTTTCAGTGGTGGAATAGTTAGCTTGTGCTTCATTTAAAACCTTACTTGCATAGTAAATCACATGAGCTAACTTTTCCACCCTTTGACCCAAAATCGCCCCCACCGCATAATCACTAGCACCACACATGATTTCAAAAGGTAGATTCCAATTAGGTGCAACGATTATGGGTGCGGTGACAAGCATATTTTTTAAAGTATTGAAAGATTTTAAACAAGAAGCATTAAAATCAAAGGATATATCCTTCACAAGAAGGTCACATAGCGGTTTCTCTATCTTGGAGAACTCTTTTATGAACCTCTGATAGAAACCGGCATGGCCCAAGAAACTACTCACCCCCCTCACATTGGTTGGTAGGGGTAGCTTCTCAATCAACTCAATCTTAGCTCTATCAACCTCAATCCCCAGTTGGGAGACTTTGTGCCCCAAAACTATACCTTCCTTGACCATGAAATGGCATTTTTCCCAAAGCCAAGTTCTTCAAGCAATTATCAAAAGAGGTCCCAAAGACCGAGAAGTCGTCCATGAATACTTCAATGAATTTTTCCACCATGTCCGAGAAGATGGAAAGCATACACCTTTGGAAAGTAGCGGGAGCATTGCACAATCCAAAGGGCATCCTCCTATAAGCAAAAACTCCATATGGACATGTGGAGGCTGTCTTCTCTTGGTCTTGAGGATCCACCACAATTTGGTTGTAACCGGAGTAATCATCCAAGAAACAATAGTACTCATATCCGGCCAACCTTTCAATCATTTGATCCATGAATGGAAGAGGGAAGTGAGCTTTCTGTGTTATATCATTTAGCTTTCTATAGTCAATACAAACTCTCCACCCCGTGACGGTCCTTGTTGGGATCATTTCATTATTCTCATTGACCACCACGGTTGTGCCACCTTTCTTCGGGACCATATGAATTGGACTAACCCATTTGCTATCCGAGATTGGATAGATGATTCCAGCATCCAAAAGCTTAATCACCTCTTTACGCACTGCTTCTTTCATGATGGGATTCAACCGTCTTTGTGGTTGGACCACTGGTTTATAATCATCCTCCATCAAAATTTTGTCCATGTATAAGGAAGGACTTATACCTTTTAAATCTGAAATCTTCCACCCAATGGCTGATTTGTGCCCTAAGAACTATCAAGAGTTTTTCTTCTTCATATTTTTTCAAAGCAATGCTAATGATGACCGGATGATGTCCCTCTTCACTCAAGAATGCATACCTCAAGTGAGTTGTGTGACACCCTTCTACCCAGCATGTTATAAGGCATATAAATATAAATCAATTTAAAAGAAAACATGCATTTTACTGAATTAAATAAAACAGTTGTCCATGGGTAGAAAAGTCCCACATGAACCCATTTACAACACAGAAAAATAAAATAAGTTCAAACAAATAAAATAAACATAACCAAATAAATAACCCAACCCCGATGTCACAATTTAGAGCTGGTATAACCGTTCCGGAAACAATCCACGGAATACAACTGGAAACAAACTATCTAAACTAAAAAACAACCCTACAATGAGTGGCGGATCCTCAGAGTCACTCCTCTCCGGGCTGCTCGTCATCCTCTGCAAATGCCGATCAGGCCAAACACAAACAATAATGGGGAGTAAGATTCATGTAAACATATACAGCATGGGAATAGTAAGCAAGATAAACATACCACATAGGCATACATCAACATCCAACAGTACTATATCAACCAAGTATGCTATGCTGTGCAATGCATCAACTACTCCACTACTCCAACTATGCATGTGGATCCAAACTAACTCAGGATGAACGACTTTGGAGTTACATATCTGTATTGGCCATAAAAGCACCAACATCGGCAGTTCACCAAACCTTGGGTGAACCCCATGGATAGCCTGTAACATCCCTGGCTGCTCTATGGATTGACGACTGACCCCACAGACCAACACGGGTCTTTTCAGCATGCTTTGTCCTCACTCACACGCTTCCTGGGAAAACTTCCCAGGAAGCGTGTGAGTGAGGACAAAGCATGCTGAAAAGACCCGTGTTGGTCTGTGGGGTCAGTCGTCAATCCATAGAGCAGCCAGGGATGTTACATATGGTATCAGAGCGGCACCTCTCCTAGTACGGTGTGGTTCGGGGACGAACCAAGCGGAAGCTGGTGGGCATGTGACACCCGGGACTGACGAGGGCGGGGAGTGGTCACCGGTGCAAGAGGCATGATCAAGGAGCGGCTCCTGGCAGGCTTCTAGGCGGAGGGGCATATGAATGAACCGATAGCACACCTAAATGAGAGGGATCCTGAGACTGTGTAGGTATGGGACTATACAGTAGAGGATGGCTTATATGAATTGATTGGTACTACCTATACCAACAAGATGCATCTTCTTTTCGGTAGCCCATCACTTAAGAACTCCACAGTTAAGCGTGCTTGACTTGGAGCAATTATGGGATGGGTGACCTCCGGGGAAGTTTTCTCATACTCTCGGGCGATCTCCCCTTTGTCAAACCTCCCCTATCAACAACTCCAATGCTTTATGCAAATGGCACAACAACAAACAATCTCAACCTCCTCCGTGCTTGGGCCATGAAGCTCCCAAGACTTCAACATCAACGTTTAACATAACCTTAGACCCAAACCGTGGGGTCAAGGCTCCCTTGGCCAATAAGCACCAAGGCTCAACTCAACGTGCTTGGGTCAATAAGCACCTAAGGCTTTTAACTTATCAACATGCGGTAACCCAACGGATACCGACTTGCCATCTTGTTATCTTAATTATCTTATATGATTAATAACCGGGTTGTCTAATCTTTTTCTTTTATTAGTTATCTCAACTTGTCATCATAGGGGAATGGGGTTTAAAACCCCTTAAGTCCTTTAATTGTATTACTGTCCAGGAGGGGTCAGCACGGTCGTGCTTAGACCCTAGCATGGTCGTGCTTGGACAGGTGAGGGCGTGCTGCCCTTTTTAAGTGAAGCACAGTCGTGCTTCACACTCAGCACGGTCGTGCTCAGTAGCACGGTCGTACTGTTTGACCTGCACGGCTGTGCTGAACAGCGCGGCCATTTCCCAGAATTCAAATGGGAGCACGGTCGTGCTCCCTGTTCAGCACGGTCGTGCTCATCACACGACAGTGTTGTTCTGGGCAGGACCAGTAACTGAATTCTAACCAAATTATTTAGGGATTAAACTCATTAATCCTAAGCCATTTGAGCAACATAACACCATCATCCAGCCAACAATAATAACAACATACGTTTAACCAACATATTATAATCATACTTATAAGTACAACAACCATTATAAAACAACCAATCAACTAACAGGTAAATCATACAATCACATATAATCAACCGGGGTCATGGGCACCCCTTTACCTTACACTACCCCCACTGCCTAATGAGTACAGTACCCTTCTCCCCATACCTGGATTGAAGGTTGCTCTAATAACGGTTCCCAACGGTAATCCGGTCCCGAATTCTCAAACGGCTCGCTCCAAAGTCAATCCTTAGATAACCAAAATAACCTTAGTCAGTTTCTCTAATCAAAATAATAAAGAAACTAAAAGGAGAAAGGGGACCATTACCTCTAAACCCACAAGACTCACAAGGGAGCTCCCAAAGGCTTCCAAAACTCCAGAAACGGGTTGAGCTTAGTGGAAGTAGGGAAAGGGATCACTCTGGCCGAAACTGGTGACGGCTGCCAACACAAAAAATAGGGTTTCACGTTAACCCTCGGGTTCTGTGCCAAACTTATAAAGCTTGGACCTAAGCACGGTCGTGCTCCACTTAGCGTCAGCAAGACGCGGTCAGCACATTGAGCACGGGCGTGCTCACTATTAAGCACAGTCGTGCTCAACTTAAAATCAGAAACATGCTTCTGACTTCAAGTACGAGCGTGCTGGTTGATGACCACGGGCGTGCTCATGTACCGGAAAGGGACTTTTAAGCAAAAATCACACTTAGCCCTTAACCAACACTTTTAAAAATAATAAAACTAGCTTTATAAAAACATTTTATGAAAAACAGGGTGTTACAATTCCACCCCCCTAATAAAAATTTCGTCCTCGAAATTTCTACGTACCTCAAACGAAAAGATGCGGATACGCCTCCATCATCTGACTTTCGAGCTCCCAGCTAGCGCTTTCCTCAGTTACCCCGCTCCAAACTACTTTGACCAAGGGAATCTCCTTGCCTCTTAGCTACTTCACCCTCCTATCCTCGACTCGAAGGGGTAACACCTCAAATGTCAAGTTCTCTTTTAACTGTATTGTGTCGGGAACTATCACGTGACTAGGGTCGTGGATGTACTTTCTGAGTTGAGACACATGAAAAACATTGTGGAGATTTGACAAGAATGGTGGCAAGGCTATCTGATAGGTGACTTCGCCGACTCTTTTAAGGATTTGGTAAGGACCAATGAACCTCGGAGTAAGTTTCCTCGCCTTCATCACTCTACCAACCCCTGTCGTCGGGGTAACTCTCAAGAATACGTGATCGCCTTCCTGGAATTCGAGCGCCTTCCTCCTTTTATCATGGTAGCTCTTCTGCCTACTCTGTGCAACTCTCATCTTTTCCTGAACCAACTTAATCTTTTCTGTTGTTTCCTGGACTATCTCTGGCCCTAGCACCACATTATCACTAGTTCACTCCAACACAAGGGTGTCCTACATCTCCTCCCGTACAGAGCCTCATACGGTGCCATCCCAATACTGGAATGGAAACTACTGTTGTAGGTGAACTCTATCAGGGGCAAAAACTTGTCCCAACTTCCCGACTGTTCTAACACACAAGCCCTCAACAAGTCCTCTAAGGACTGGATGGTCCGCTCAGACTGCCCATCTGTCTGTGGGTGGTAAGTTGAGCTAAGCCTAAGCTTTGTCCCTAAAGCCTCTTGCAAACTATTCCAAAACCTAGAGGTAAACCTCGGGTCTCTATCTGAAACTATGCTAGAGGGTACACCATGAAGCCTAACTATCTCTTTGATGTACAGCTTAGCTAACTTCTCCAATGGATACTCCATGTTCATCGGAATGAAATGGGCAGACTTAGTCAGTCTATCCACAACAACCCATATCGCCTCAAAACCAGCTGGAGTCCTAGGGAGTCCAGACACAAAATCCATGGAGATGCTATCCCATTTCCATTCTGGGATACTCAAAGGTTGCAACTTACCCGAAGGCCTCTGATGCTCGATCTTAGCCTTCTGACAAACTAGGCCCGCATACACAAACTCGGCTACATCCTTTTTCATCCTAGGCCACCAAAACATCATCTTAAGGTCCTGATACATCTTTGTGGCACCTGGGTGCACACTCAACCCACTCCTATGACCTTCTTCTAAGATTAACTTCCTAAGCTCAGGAACATCTGGCACACAAACTCTATCCTTGAACCTCAAGATACCATCACTGCCATCCTTAAAACTTAGGTCTCTACCCTGAGCGAGCAACTCTCGCTGGTCTAAGAGAAACTTATCTAACTTCTGACCCTCTCTAATCTGATCCATCAGACTGTTGGTAACCTTCAAGGTACCAAGCCTGATACTCTTAGGGGTAAACTCACAAGCTAGACTAAGGTCTCTAAACTCCTCAATCAGATCCATCTCCCTAACCATCAAAGCGGAGACATGCAGGGTTTTCCTACTCAAGGCATCGGCCACCACATTGGCCTTTCCTGGGTGATAGGTCAGCTCGAAGTCATAGTCCTTTAAAAACTTCATCCACCTACGCTGCCTCATATTCAATTCCTTCTGATCAAAGAGATACTTCAAACTCTTATGATCACTAAAAACCTCAAACCTTGCTCCATACAGGTAATGCCTCCAGATCTTTAAGGCAAATACCACAGCTCCTAATTCTAGGTCATGGGTCGGGTAGTTCTTCTCATGAGTTTTCAACTGCCTAGAAGCGTAAGCAACTACCTTACCATTCTGTATCAGCACACCACCTAACCCTTGCTTAGAAGCATCGCAGTAAACTACGAAGGGTTCACTAGGATCTGGCAAAACTAATACTGGTGCTGATGTCAACCTATTCTTAAGGGTTTGGAAACTCTCTTCACACTTAGAGTTCCACACAAACAATTATCCCTTCTTGGTGAGACGGGTTAAGGGTAAAGCTATCTTAGAGAAACCTTCTATGAACCGCCTATAGTACCCGGCTAACCCCAAGAAACTCCTAATCTCGGTTACAGACTTTGCGCTTCCCACTGGAGCACCGTCTCTACCTTAGCTGGGTCCACTGCTATGCCACCCTTAGAGATGACATGTCCTAAGAAGCTCACTTCCTCTAACCAGAACTCACACTTAGACAACTTAGCATACAACTGCTTCTCCTTAAGGGTCTGCAAGACAACCCTCAAGTGTTCCTCATGTTCCTCCTTACTCTTGGAGTACACTAAGATGTCCTCTATAAACACCACCACAAACTTATCCAAGTAAGGGTGAAAGGTCTTGTTCATGTAGTCCATGAAGACTGCAGGAGCATTGGTCGCACCAAAGGGCATAACCAACTACTCATAGTGACCATATCGCGTCCTAAACGCTGTCTTCGGGATGTCCTCAGACTTAACCCGAATCTGATGGTACCCTAACCTCAAATCTATCTTTGAAAAGACGCAAGCGCCCATAACGGGTCCATAAGATCATCAATCCTAGGGAGGGGATACCGATTCTTTATGGTCACCTTGTTGAGCTGCCGAAAGTCAACAGACAACCTCATACTACCATCCTTCTTCTTCACCAACAACACTGGTGCTCCCCACGGAGACACACTCGGCCTAATGAACTGCTTCTTCATCAGGTCCTCCAACTGTTCCTTCAACTTAGCTAGCTCTAGAGGAGACATTCTACAGGGTGCTATGGAGATTGGCCCAGTGCCAGGCACTAAATCTATGGTAAACTCAACATCTCTCTCTGGAGGTAAGTTATAAACATCCCCCGGGAACACTTCAGGAAATTCTCGCACAACAGGCAAGCTGGCGACATCAGGAGGGCTGCTCTCTACTTCCAGGGAAGCTAACATCATGTATACTTGGGCTTCGTATTTCATCGAAGCTTGAACTTGGCTGGCAAAGAGAAGGTCCGGATTCTTAGACTCCTTTGGAGTTCCAAAAATCAAGGTTTTGTCAAAACAATTCAGGAGGACATGGTTGGAAGATAACCAGTCCATACCCAGAATAATATCCAGGTCTTTCAAAGGCAAGCATACAAGATCAGTAATGAATGTTCTATCATTTATAACTATATGACAGTTCTTGCATGCATAGGAAGTAGAAACAGATTTATTTGTAGGTGTAGAAACCAACAAATCATACTCAAGGAAAGCAACAGGCAATTCAAGACTCTTGACCCTATCATACGATATAAATGAGTGAGTAGCACCCGAATCATACAACACAGTCAATTGAGTTCCATCAATAAAACATGTACCTTGAATCAAGTCATCAGACTCGGAGGCTTCAGCTCCACTAAGAGTAAAGACTCTTCCAGTGGTCTTCAGTCGGTTGACCTGGGACTTCTGATTCTTGTTGGCACTGGGAGGCTCGGCCTTGGCTCCTTCACACTCTCGGCTGATGTGTCTTGGCTTGCCACATCTGAAGCAGATAACCTGCGTCTCCTTGCACTGAGACGAGTAGTGATCCGTAGCACCACACTTGCCGCACCTCATGGGTCTTGAGACATTAGAGAACCCGCCTCTAAACCCATCCTGCTGAAACTGTGGCTTCTTGCCACTTTGCTTGAAATCCCCGCCGGTCGGAGCATACCTCTGCTTACCGTTGTCTCTCTGATCAGTCCTCTTGCCACTCTGGCTATCTGACCCTCTGGAACTGGCAACTCTGAACTGGCTGGCATCCTCATAGATCCTGCACTTGTTGACCAAAATAGGGAAAACTCTGATCTCCTGGTAGCTAATGGCCTGCTTGATCTCAGGTCGGAGTCCAGCCTCAAACTTGACACACTTGGAGCGGTCATCTGTCTCATGCTGGTAAGGAGTGTAGTATCTCGCCAGCTCCTCAAACTTGGCCGCATAGTCACCGACTGACAGCGACCCCTGCCTCAAAGACAAGAATTCCATCTCCTTCTTGTCCCTGATATCCGCTGGAAAATACTTCTCCAGAAATCTCTGCCTGAACACAACCCATGTAACCGTTGTGCCATCAGCCTGCATCCTCTGCCGGCAGTTATCCCACCAGTGCTTTGCCTCCTCGGTCAGCATGAAGGTAGCAAAGATGAGCTTCTGCTGATCATTGTAATCCATGGCTCGGAAGATCTTCTCTGTCTCCCGCAACCACAGCAAAGCTCCTTCCGGATCATACGCACTCTTAAACGATGGAGGGTTGTTCCTCTGGAACTTATCCAGTCCCTGGAACTCAGCTGGCCCACCATTGTTGTTAGGGTTGACCTGACCAATAGCATTGGCTAGGAGTGCCAATGCGTCAGCAATTGCCTGATCGTTGCGTCCTCTACCGGCCATTAGTTCCTGTACATGTCCAACATAACTCTTAATACACAAACTTAAGCAAGTAAAAGCTATAGGCAACTAACTAAAAACAACATCATCTATAACAAGTATAGACAATCCACACAAGAGTCACACAACAGACTCACAACACACTCATACCACGTCCGAACAAGGTCGAACTGCTCTGATACCACTAAATGTGACACCCTTCTACCCAGCATGTTATAAGGCATATAAATATAAAACAATTAAAAAGAAAACATGCATTTTACTGAATTAAATAAAACAGTTGTCCATGGGTAGAAAACTCCCACATGAACCCGTTTACAATGCGGAAAAATAAAATAAGTTCAAACAAATAAAATAAACATAACCAAATAAATAACCCAACCCCGATGTCACAATTCAGAGCTGGTATAACCGTTCCGGAAACAATCCACGGAATACAACTGGAAACAAACTATCTAAACTCAAAAAAAAAAACCCTATAATGAGTGGCGGCTCCTCAGAGTCACTCCTCTCCGGGCTGCTCGTCATCCTCTGCAAATGCCGATCAGGCCAAACACAAACAATAACGGGGAGTAAGATTCATGTAAACATATACAGCATGGGAATAGTAAGCAAGATAAACATACCACATAGGCATACATCAACATCCAACAGTACTATATCAACCAAGTATTCTATGCTATGCAATGCATCAGCTACTCCGCTACTCCAACTATGCATGTGGATCCAAACTAACTCAGGATGAACGACTTTGGAGTTACATATCCGTATTGGCCATAAAAGCACCAACACCGGCAGTTCACCAAACCTTGGGTGAACCCCATGGATAGCCAACGCATCAAACCGTGGATGCCTCATCACGGGGGGCATCGGTCACCAAACCTTGGGTGACCTACCGTGGATGGCCAGATCACCGTACTCTCGGGCGATCTCCCCTTTGTCGAACCTCCCCCATCAACAACTCCAATGCTCTATGCAAATGGCACAACAACAAACAATCTCAATCACCTCCTTGCTTGGACCATGAAGCTCCCAAGACTTCAACATCAACGTTTAACGTAACCTTAGACCCAAACCGTGGGGTCAAGGCTCCCTTGGCCAATAAGCACCAAGGTTCAACTCAACGTGCTTGGGTCAATAAGCACCCAAGGCTTTGAACTTATCAACATGCGGTAACCCAATGGATACCGACTTACCATCTTGTTATCTTAATTATCTTATATGATTAATAACCGGGTTATCTAATCTTTTTCTTTGATTAGTTATGTCAACTTATCATCATAGGGGAATGGGGTTTAAAACCCCTAAAGTCCTTTAATTGTATTACTGTCCAGGAGGGGTCAGCACGGTCGTGCTTGGACCCTAGCACGATCGTGCTTGGACACGTGAGGGCGTGCTGCCCTTTTTAAGTGAAGCATGGTCGTGCTTCACACTCAGCACGGTCGTGCTCAGTAGCACGGTCGTGCTGTTTGACCTGCACGGCCATGCTGAAAAGCGCGGCCATTTCCCAGAATTCAAATGGGAGCACGGTCGTGCTCCCTGTTCAGCACGGTCGTGTTCATCGCGCGACAGTGCTGTTCTGGGCAGGAACAGTAACCGAATTCTCACCAAATTATTTAGGGATTAAACTCATTAATCCTAATCCATTTTAGCAACATAACACCATCATCCAACCAACAATAATAACAACATACGTTCAACCAACATATTATAATCATACTTATAAGTACAACAACCAT
Source organism: Echinosophora koreensis (assembly GCA_035048595.1). Classification (NCBI taxonomy): domain Eukaryota; kingdom Viridiplantae; phylum Streptophyta; class Magnoliopsida; order Fabales; family Fabaceae; genus Echinosophora; species Echinosophora koreensis. Next base: position 1,875,025 of record JAPCYP010000065.1, read on the forward strand.
TATAAAACATCCAATCAACTAACAGGTAAATCATACAATCACATACAATCAACCGAGGTCATGGGGACCCCTTTACCTTACACTACCCCCACTGCCTAATGAGTACAGTACCCTTCTCCCCATACCTGGATTGAAGGTTCCTCTAATAACGGTTCCCAACGGTAATCCGGTCCTGAATCCTCAAACGGCTCGCTCCGAAGTCAAGCCTTAGATAACCAAAATAACCTTAGTCAGTTTCTCTAATCAAAACAATAAAGAAACTAAAAGGAGAAAGGGGACCATTACCTCTAAACCAACAAGACTCACAAGGGAGCTCCCAAAACTCCAGAAACGGGTTGAGCTTAGTGGAAGTAGGGAAAGGGATCACTCTGGCCGAAACTGGTGATGGCTGCCAACACAAAAAATAGGGTTTCACGTTAACCCTCGGGTTCTGTGCCAAACTTATAAAGCTTGGACCTGAGCACGGTCGTGCTCACCTTTGAGCACAGTCGTGCTCCACTTAGCGTCGGCGAGACGCGGTCAGCACATTGAGCACGGGCATGCTCACTATTGAGCAAGGTCATGCTCAACTTAAAATCAGAAACACGCTTCTGACTTCAAGTACGGGCGTGCTGGTCGATGAGCACGGGCGTGCTCATGTACCAGAAAGGGACTTTTAAGCAAAAATCCCACTTAGCCCTTAACCAATGCTTTTAAAAATAATAAAACTAGCTTTATAAAAACATTTTATGAAAAACAGGGTGTTACAAGTTGGGAGTTGCTTTAACTCCGGTATCTTGCTGTCCTCTTCCATTCGTTCCTTGTTGAGTTTTTCCTTTTGGCATTCATCCTTTGGGAGATCTGGCAAGGCTTCCATGTGCTTTAAGCACTCAAGTTAATCCTCATCTCTCAAAAGGTCTTCTTCTTCATCCTCATCATGGGATTTTACCAACACTTTCTCAAGTGTAGAACCATGGGCTTCAAGTGTGGCCATAGATCTCACTATGGGCTCCACCACATGAATACTATAGGCAAATGATCTCTCAACGGGGTGCTTCATTGCTTCAAAGACATTGAAGACTACATTCTCATCTTCCTTAGTGTGAGCTTTCCTTGTTGCACATCTATCAAAGAACGCCCGGTGGCCAAGTAAGGCCTACCCAAAATGAGAGGGATCTCGGCATCTTCATCCATATCAAGAACCACAAAGTCCGCTGGAAATATGAACTTATCCACCTTTACCAACAAATCCTCCACTACCCCATAATAAGGGTATTTGATAGAACGATCCGCTAGTTGTAGTGACATTCTAGTCTCTTTAGTTTCCTTTATGCCTAGCTTCCTCATCATAGATAGGGGCATCAAGTTGATGCTAGCCCCTAAGTCACACAATGCCTTCCCAAGAGTTACCTCCCCAATGGTACATGGTTTGCTAAAGGAACCTGGATCCTTCAACTTTGGAGGTAGCTTCCTTTGGAGAATTACACTACACTCCTCGGTCAAAGCAACTGTTTCCTAATCCACTATCTTCCTCTTTTTGGAGAGAAGCTCCTTCATAAACCGGGCATAAGACGGCATTTGATCCAAGGCTTCAACAAATGGAATATTAATTTGAAGCTTGCGGAAAACATCAAGGAACTTGTTGAATTGCTTGTCTTGCAAGGGCTTCTTCAATCTTTCTGGATATGGTACCTTCATGAAGGGAGGAAGGTCTTGGGGCTCAACCCACTTTTTCTTTCGGAATTCTTCATCTACTAATTTCAACCTTACCCCTTGCTCTGGCACCTTTTCACTAGCTACTTCCTCGTCGTTTGCTTGCTCCTCTTCCACCTATGGTTGCTCTGGAGTCTCAATTTCTTGAGAACTAGTTGCACCCCCATTAGATTCCAACACCTTACCGCTCGGAGTTGTCACGACATTACGTTGGTTCTTGGGGTTGTTCTCCGTATTACCTGAGAAAGAGCCTGGAAGGCGCTCATTCAGTTGCTTTGCTAGTTGGGCTACCTAGGTCTCAAGATTCTGAATTATTGCCCCAGTATGAGTTGCCAACTTGTCTATGGTTGTGTTTGTATTCACTGACAACTTCTCAATGGCCGCACTAGTCTTCTCAATAGCCAACTCCCATGGTTGCTTCCCACCATCTGTGATCTGTAACTGATTAGGTCCTGGGAGGGCTTGTTTAGTGTTGCATTGTTGGATTCCATAGTTTGGCCTCTAACTCTGTTGTTGTTGTCCAGCTAGACTACCACTAGTGTTGCTCCAAGTGAAACCCGGATGGTCTCTCCTAATGTACCCACTATTCTGATTGTAGTCATTCTGTCTATTTCTCTGATAGTTGTTTTGTGGCACTGTGTCATAAAAGTTGTGACACGAGTCCACATGTTCCTGAGAAAAATTAATTGGGCAACTCTCACTGGCATGTTCACCATTGCAAATATCACAACCCAGAGGCAACCCTTCTTGTACTGCATTAACCTTCATCTTGGTAGACAGTGCCTCACATTGCTTCTTCAAAAGTGTGTTCCGTTCAAGAATAGCTTCTAGTGATGCCATGCTGATTCCAGAAGAAATACCCATACTGCGATTGTAATCATTCCTTGACATTTTTTTTTCTAATAAAGCCCAACCGTCCTCTACTGATTTGCAAGAGAAAGAACTGCCAGCTGCGGCATCACAATTCATTTGGTAGCGACCCTTCAACCCATTAAAGAAGTGTTGAACCTTAGTTACCAAGTCAAAGTAGGAAGAAGGGCATCTCCTCAAAAGCACATTATACCTTTCCCAAGCTTCATTGTAGGACTCATCATCATGTTGCTTGAAGGAAGTGACGGCTATTTTCAATTGTGCCGCTTTCTGAGGAGGAAAGAATCTTGTGAGGAACTTCTGAGCCATTTGTTCCCAAGTAGTGATGCTAGCACGATCCAAGTGCTGGTCCAACCAATCGCGTTCTCTATCCCGATGAGAGAAAGGGAATAGTCACAAACGAAAGGCGTCTTCTAAAACTCCTGGAAATTTGAACATGTCGCAAGTCTAGAAGTGAGCAATATGCCTGTGAGGATCTTGGCATGCACTTCCATCAAACTGGTCTTATTTCACCTGAGTCAGAGCAGCTGTCCTCATTTCAAAAGAATTGGCCATGATGGGAGGCCTAACAACACTTGAAGCACAATCATCCAAGTGAGGAAGATTGTACTCATAAAGAGGCTTGTAGGGTGGAGGATCTCCTTATGCCACCCCTTCAAGATTGATGAGTTGGTTTGCTTCAAGCCTCTTTTTCTCTCTAAGTTCCTTCCTGTACCTCTTCTCAGTCCCGGTGATCTCTGGATCGTATAACAAGTCTTCCTGTGAAAGGGTACCTCGCATACACAAAAACAAGGCAACACCAAGTGGGATCAAAAAAGTAAAAATAAATAAATTTGCAGAAAAATAAAATTAAAAATTGCTCAATCAAGAGAATTAAATTTCCTAAAAATTAGGAAAATTGGTTGTGCCACTCCCCGGCAACGGTGCCAAAAACTTGTTGCGATCCAGCAAGTGTACCGGTTCGTTGCAAGTAATAAAAACACGATAAGAAATACCGAAGTCGAACACAAGGATTGGAAGACCAATTTAAACAAATCTTGTGGAAATTCAAATCGTTTAACTAAGTCAATGACAAGTGGTTGACAAAAGAGAGAAAATTAAATAAGAAAAGATAACAAGATCAATTATCTAAATTACGCTAACAGATAACAACGAGAATTAATTTATGATTAAGGCTCTAAGGTCACGAATCCACCTGCCCTACCAAGCAAGTTACCCAAGTGTTTATCTTCTTATCCTTATGTTCAATTACATGCCAATCAGGAACCCTCAATCATCCTAATGTCACTGCTGCTTTTCAAAAAGAATTATCTAAACTTGCAAATTGTCAATCTGCCAATATATTCAACTCACAATTAGATTCTTTAAGTTCTTGGTTCCCTATAATGATTACACCACTTTCCTATTCTATGCCTAGTAACATTCAAACGGTGTTCTTAATTAAAGTCCTAAGTACGAATCGCCTACCAGTATCAACGCACTAGACTGGTTAACCATAGGCCTTTATGATTAACGCAAACAAATCAGAATTAAGAAACAAGAGAAGAAACAAGGGAATAAGAAAATATTACTTGAATTCACTATGCCATCAAAGGTGGCTTCATCGTTCCCTTAGAATAGGAGATTAGTTCCTCATAGAGACGAAAACGACAATCAAAGAATTAATAGCATTCATCCTCAAAGAAACTGAAAATACAACTCATTACACAGCTCTAACAAACTAGGATTACCAATAGTCCAAAACTGCCTCTGTTTGACCTAAAACAAGCTATTTATATTGTTTGGAATCTGCGCGCGCTCGCAGGGTGAGCAGGGATTCGCGAGGCAAATCTTAAGTTAGTGCCAGTTCAAATTTAGATGCTTCGCGAGGCGAGACAATACTCGCGACGTGAGACTGAATGGTCTTCAATTCCCTGTGTCTGGCTCGTGAGGCGAGCACGGCCTCGCGAGGCGAGGCTGAATGGCTGCCTGCTCCTACTTAATCTGCTCCTCTGGCTCGCGAGGCGAGCTTCTGTTAACGAGGTGAATAGGTCAATTTTGCCTTTTTGCTTATTTTATTCATTTTTCTTAGCTTCCTCGAGCTTCACTTTTAACCTGGAATACAAAAATATCATTTTAATGATTTATTGACTCAATAACCAGAAATTCCTAAAAACTCTCTAAAAGACTAAAATTGTTGCTTAGGGACAAAATAAACCAAATTCGGGTGATTAGCGAGGTTAAATCGCTCTAGTTAGCATAAAACCTTAACCTTTCTAACTATAAAACTAGATAAGCTAGAGGCTTATCAGGCGTTCGTCGTGAGTGAGGTAGCAGTTGTTCCAGGAAAAGGGGCATGAGTTTCGAGACATGGTAGCGATGTTACGATTATCTAAGGTGGGGAGAAAATATCTGACATGCCAGGGAGGCAAGCGTAGTATTGTGTATTATGCTGTATGAGTAGGGTGCCCCAGAACCTACTAGTTGTCGAGTAGCTTGCGATAATTAAATCCCCATTGAAAATGATTTTTAAAGCTGCATACGTGATTTAATTATGGCATGCTTATCGATGTTAGGACTGCTTTATTGTTTTACGTGCATATGTTGAGGTTGTCTGTTTTGCTGTTTATTGTTGTTGATGGTTTTGCTGCTGGTTGAAGTGTGTTGTTTGTTATTTATGCATGATGATGCTTGATGCTATGTTATTTAATTATGTTAAGTTATTATTGATGCTGAGGATGATGATATTATGATGTTGGCGTTGATGCTGTTGAGGTTGTCTGGATTGTCTATTTGTGTTGTTGGAAACCCTAGTTGACACTTAAGGGTATGCTGTTGAGTTAGTGATGAGAATGGATTCTGAAAGCGGTATATCGGTACCGAGTTGAGATTGTGGATGCCGAGTGCATCATAATGCATGCGAGGTTGGTATACCCGGGTACGGGTACAGAATGCGAGTGGGACATTTTAGGGAACCTTGGGGATGTAGCTGGGTTCGTATTGACCGACAGTGGCCAAGGGTTTGCACCCATTGTGTCGTGGTCTCTGCTGGTACTCAATTATCTCGATGTCTGGGCCCGAAGTGTTACAGTCTACGGTGGACGTTCCGAGGAGACCAAGATACCCCTGTTGGAGTTGAGCTCATGGGGAAGCACCCTTATTGGTCACAGCGACCGAAACTGTTACAAGGACAAACCAGCTGACATTCTCTGAGTGACGGATAGACCCGAGAGAGAGAAAGAGAATGTCCAGGGGTTCAGTATCCCTAGTGTGAGAGATCGGTCGACATGCATAGGAGTATGACTCCTTAGAGGATTGATCCTAGTTGAATAATTGAGGTTGACTGTGACAGTATGATTCGGGCGATGTTTGTTGCATGTGTTGACTGTTGTTTGATAGTATGCTTTACTATGTTTTCCTATCCTTGTTTTATTGTGGTGTTGAGTTTCTTATCTCCATTCTTCTTCTTTTATTCCGCTTTTTATGTATGTATCGGTTCGTCAGATGAGCAGCAGCTGTACGCCAATGACGATCGGACTGGAGCAGCGTCAGATGCACTACCTGCAGATGGTTCCACAGAGGGTCCAGACCATTGGGGACACTGAGATCGTATATCATGACGACCGTGGGTGGCAGGTCAACCACTCATAGTTCTTCATGTGTTACATCGGCCCGGTCAGTCTATATGTCCATCTCGGAGGAGGACCTGACTTCACCATGCTCGGTTCTTACCTGATCTCTCAGCGACTGCCCTTCATAGAGATATGGTATCTGCCATGTCAGCATGAGTTCCTAGATGACAGGTGGAACATGAGGGAGCAGTTTGTGATTTAGGATAGAGTTGGCAGAGTCTACAGAGGCAGGAGGAGGAGGAGGAGGAGGAGTACACAGACGTTGCACCGCTATCAGTGCTATAGGATCATTATCAGTAGCGACGAGTCTATGTGGGAGCCCCGGATTCATGCCTGGGATGCCAGAGATTATCGTTGTGCTTTTGTCAAGGGTGAAGGTAGTTCCAGACGCCCATATCATCTGTGATATGGTTCGTCGGTAGCGACTGCTAGGGAGAGCCTCTATGAGCATAGTCTTCTTTTGATCTTTTGATTTTAGATGTATTCTGTGAAAGGCGGGCGGGTAAATGTTGTCTGTATAGGTTTTTATGTGTCTTTTTCTGTGACCAGTTACTGTTTCTTTAACTCGATTTGAATAGATGGTAGGCTTCTGATCCCTCTGTTAGGATCGATGGTACTGTTGGAGACATGATGTATATACTATGTGTTTACTCGATTTTTTGGTAGTGTCCAAATCCGACAAAATCAAATAATAAAAGTAAAAGATCAGGAGATTGTGGGACTTCTACGAGTTATGTGGTAATCTCGTTTCCAGTGGTTTACTACGAAAATGTCTGCCACAACAAAATTCGACAAAGAATCAAATTATAAGTATAATGGCAATGACTTTTGTCTGCTTACAAGACAATTGAGAAAATTAATGTAGACTATAATTATAATGAAAGAAATAATTAAAATAAAGCACTCATATCGATAAATAAAAACACAAGTTAAAAGAAGCATGTTTCCTTACAAAATAACAGTAGAAAATATAAAGAAACATGAATTGAAGTTCAAAACTTATAGTAAGAAAAAACTTGTCAACTAAAAGATAAAGTAGACAAAGGAACCAAACTTTTTAAGAAATAGTAAAGAATAAAAATAAGGACTTGAAGGATAATAAAAGTTAAATGAAAATGAGTGTTAACAAGGAAACTTATTGTAAATCCGCCAATCTTGGATTGATGGCAGTAAAGATGAAAAATTTAAAAGACAAATGCAAGAATAATTATGAGTCTGATAAAGGCATTGAATCGAAACTTGGAATAAAATGGAGAAATAAGATTTTGTATTGAAATTGTATTGAAATTTGACAAAAGGGTGGAGGGAGTACTTGAGTTAATCCGTCAGTCTGCTGTGTGATCGAGACGTGTAGGATGTTTCAAGTTCCAACCTCTATTACATCGTAGAATCTACTATTTATAGACAAAGAAAATAACTCCTAATCTTAACTTCCTACTTATCTATCTGCCACGTGTGCGACAGTTTTTCCATATTCAAAATCTAAACTATTCTAACAGCAACTCCTTCAAACTGCCCAACTTGCTTGAACCATTTCCACGTCAACTTATTGGCTTCGACGGTCTCGTTGTCAGTCATGTCGTCCTTGATAACTGAATGTCGAATTTTAACTTAATCATTTTCCTGGATCTCAAATTCGACATTTACTTTCCGACACTAATCCATTTGTCGAGTGAATGGGATTCTTGTCAACTTTTGGACTTGGTCATTTTTTACCACTTCATAAACTTGCCTTTGTCAATCTGACAAAAATTAGGAATTCTCAAAATTCCTGTCCAACACTATGTACATATCCGCCGTTTTATCTTTCTTCCGTTGTGTATGTTTTAAGATTTTTTTTTCTTTCATGTTTCCGCAAACTTATAATATTTTCGAATGTATATCCGTGCTAACACTAATTAAACATCTTAAGGAATAATTAATGATGGTGGTATCAGAGAGGTATGCTTAATTCTATGTGACACTCGCAAGGGTGTTACAATGCTTCTGCAACATCTTATTAATGATGTTCAAAATCGTGGATAATGATATGTTGGATTTAGTTAATAGGTACATCAAGATTGGGTAATTCTATAACCATCTATGTAACAGCCTGTTTTTAATTACGCTGTTTTAACAGTAAAAATATATTTATTTTTATTTTTATTTGAGACTTCGAAAATGATTTTGGAGAAACAAAATCATATCTAGAACTTACTCTACGGTAGGAAACTCTGGTTAAAATTTGGGTTTAAAACTCAGACGAAAATCGATCTACGTTTTTAGCTAACAGTATTATTTTATACTGCCAAAAAACCCTAATTTAACCCGAAAACTGAATTTTGTAGATATTTTATATTTTGTCTGTGAAGAATTCTACTTTCCAAATTTCTGATCAGAAATAAAATATTATCTTTATTCGGACAAACTTTGGCAAAAGTTCGAACGGAAAACTATTAGTGTTTTCACTAACAGTAAGATTTTAATGATCAGAAAACCTAATTTTGACTCGTGAACGAAATAATGTAAGTTTTTATCACGTTTCCAATGAGATAGGGTATTTTGAAAATTTTGTAAAAAAAATAAGATATTAGACAATTCTCGGGCGTTTTGGTCATTAATCGGGTAATCGACGGAGCCAGGGACAAATAACAAAAAATATCTAGAAATTTAGTAAAAACAAATATCAAGATATTTATTTGAAAATATCTAGATATTTATATCTTAACTTAACCATGGTTAGTTAACTTAATCTAGGTTAAGTCAAATTCCTATCTATAAATACCCTTCCCCCCTACCAAACCGCAACCCCCTCCCCTCTTTTCCTTCATTTTCTTCACTTCATCTTCTTGCTTGTTCTTCACACTTAAACACATAAACACCATTGTTAACTTTCCAAAGTTTCAAGTGTTCTTGTAACAAGCTAGCTAGGATCATCATCCCCCTTCATCTCCTTCAAACTAGTGAGGTAACATGATCATCTCCTTCCTTTCTAAGATCTTGTTCTTCATTTTCATGTTCTTATTTTCTTAGATCTAGAACTTTAAAGAATTCTAGAAAATTGTAGGAAAATCATAAAAATGTGAAATCAATTTCCATGATCTAGTTATGATCACTACCTTCATTATCCACGAACATGTAATCAAAAACATTTTCCATCCCTAAAAACTATTCTAGGCCGAAACCCTAACCTTGGATGTTAGAGGATTTTGTTTCATATTTTCAACTTCTAACAATTTATCCTAGTTATCCAAGACCTAAGCACCTAGAATCCAAAAGATTAGAATGAGAACATAACCCTAACCCTCATTTGAATTACTTGGCCGAACCTAACTAAAAGTGGTTAAGGGAGGGTTTGTTGATTAACTTGTTGTGGTGTTGTCTGGATGAAGGTGAATTTGATAACACGTGGCGTGACAATGAGGAACCGCGAATTCAAAATTTCGGTGATAACCCAGGTGGGGGAAAGAATCAACCTATCGTCGGAATCGATAAGTAGTAGATTATAAAATAATTGTGTAGGACGACCTAAACCCTACTAATAGTCGAGTAATCGATAAGACCAAAATCACATTGGAAACCTTTTCTGTAAAACCAATGGTGATTCGGGGATTGTAGGTTTATCGACATTAAGGTTGATTTTATGATGTTGAGGATGTTTGGCTTTATTACTTATTTGATTTGATTGTGATATGCTGGTTATGATAATTTGCTTTATGTGATATTTTATGATGTTTGAATATTTTCTGATGTTATGTCATGCATGATCTGCCTGGTTGATATTGTGCTTAGTAGATTTTAAGCAAAGATATATATGTTGTTCGAGAGATAGTTATTTGTTTTGGGTGTGAGAATAATTGTGACTTAGAGGTACCTAACCTAGATATTGTATTTTGATGAGGTGTGGTAACCTAAAATATGCGTTGAGTTCTAGTGGAAGGTTAAGGCATTAGGATGTTCTTAAAATTGGTTGGTGAGATTCACGTGTATTGGTAATATAATACACAAGGTCGGTGTTGTTGTTCACAGTTATGTATTGGTAATATAATACACGAGGTCAAGAGTTCTCGCTAGACCATTCCACCTTAGAAATAGGTTGTGCAGCTATAGTGTCATTGAATTTCATTGAGCACCCCCGGGAGTGGACGGGGTGTGCACCAGGAGCATCGTGCAGCTATAGCGTCATGCTTAGCGTGAGCGTTCTCACCATGGAAGAGAATGTGCACCGGGAATTTGGAACCTGTCGCTTGAACATCTGACTAACATTCCCCGAGAGGAATGCGTGAAAGAAATCAGTGGTGGCCACGTCAGTATGAAAGTCTAGTTGTACGATATTGGGGTAGAGGATGATACTTGATTTTGAGGATGTTTTGTTAGTTAGGTGTTGAATGATGATTTGTCTGTGACGATTACTGTATAATTTACTATTACTCTTTTCTGCTTTTTGATGATAGAATTGCTTCTTATCCCCTATATTTCTGTATTTTTGTGGGTTACTTTACTTACATTAGAAGAACCGATGGAGGATTATGTTGCTGAGGAGCTGGACAGAACTCTGTATGAAACAGAGGTTGCTGAGGAGTTGGATGGAACTCCTTACGAACCCAACGCTGGAGGTCGAGCTGTGATCCATGATGATTAAAGTATAGATAGTATGGCCAGTGTGTCTAAGAAGTAATTTTATATGTTTCCGCTAAGTATGACTTTTATTTAAGTTTATGCCTGTGAGGGATCCTACTGAAAAGATACCCTCAACAGTGTTTTGGTAATGTAATAAACAAACAGGTGTGTATTTATATATTACAATGTTGATGTGTTTAGTATGCAGAAGTTATATGTTTATTAAATAAGTTTTAATTTTTACGTATTTTTAACGCTAAGCGCGCGATTAAGAAATGAATTAAGAAGGATATTAATCTAATAAAACACCGGGGCACAACGGGGTGTCTCATTTGGTATCAGAGCAGTTTGGTTCTAAAACGGACTGTAGGGTTATGTCTGATCAGAATCAAGGACTGCGAGGTCTAGGATATTGTTACCGGTCGTGTCTAGTTGAATCCACATCAGATTTTGACTATGCGTAGAAGTTGGGTAGTGTGTCCGATTTTACTGCGAAAATTAATATTGGTGTGGCATATGGTATGTACATACTTGCCTATGTAGTATTATATGTCATACTAATGAAAGCGGATGATTTCTTTTACAGAATCATGGCTCGAGGAAGAGGACGTCCAGCCAACAGTGGTGTCAGAACTCTGGAAAGAATTATAGGAGCTGTCAACAATGACACCCCTGAAGGAGAGTCATCTGCGACTCCCAATACAATGGAAACGATAGCTGCTGCTATGCTATTACAAACCCAGCAGAATGCTGAGATGCTGCAGATGAACAGAGATCAGCAGGAACTAAAGAATCAGAGAAAGGCTACAGCAGCTGAAGATGCAGGATTGGCTACTTTTATGAAAGGGAAGCCACCTCAATTCCGAGGAGAGTATGACCCGGAGAAGGCTGAATAGTGGATGGTGGATACAAGAGATTGAGAAGATATTTGAACCTGTGCGCTATAGCGAGGAGAGGAAAGTGACTTATGCTGCCTTCATGCTAACTGAAGGAGCAGAGTTCTGGTGGAAGGGAAAGAAATGACTATTGGAGGCTGAGGGTAGAATGATTAACTGGCAGTTATTCACCGACTGCTTCTTCGAAAAATATTTTCCGCGTCTAGTTCGACGCGAGAAGGAAAAAGAATTCGCAAACCTCAAACAAGGCAACATGTCTATAGGTGATTACGCATCACGTTTTGAGGCACTGATCAAGTTTTCAGAGTACTATCAGAGGTTTCCGAATGAAGACTGACAATGTAGGAGATTTGAGGAAGGACTTAGAAACGAGCTGCAGAGGGTTGTTGTGTCTCTTGACATTCAGTATTTCCAGGAACTAGTGGAGAGATGCAGTGCTATTGAAAGTATCGATCTGAGGATGGCCAATGAGCAGAAATAATTAAGAAGTGGAGGTCCTAACTGATCAAATTTTCAGAGGCATGAAGGAAGTGGTTCTCAGTGGAGACAGAGACCATATGCTAGACCAGTGCAGGCACCTGCATCAGCACCAGTGGCTAGAGCGGGTCAGCAACAGCAAGAATTAGTTTGCTTCAGATGTGGAGGACAGCATTATGCTAAAGACTGTATGAATAGGCCTAGTTGTTTCTACTGTGGTAAACCAGGTCATATGGCACGAGATTGCAGACAGCGGTTTGTGCAACAACCGACAGCTGCGGGAAGAGGAACTGGAAACAGTAGAGGTGGAGCTAGAAGAGGAGTTCCGACAGCAAGACCACCAGTGGCCAGACCTCAAGCCACTAGAAGAGTGTTTATCGTGAGGGGAGCTGAATCCTCTCAATCTGCTGATCTTATACAAGGTATGTGTTTGATAGCTGGTAGACTCTTGTACGTGTTGTTTGACTCAGGTGCAACACATTCATTTATCTCGCATGAGTGTGTGGATCATTTAAATTTAACTATTTCCAAATTAGCTTATACCCTTACAGTATCTACTCCAACCAGTAATCCTTTAACTATTATGTCTGTTTGTTTGCATTGTCCTATAGTTGTTGAGAATAGGATATTTATTGTAGACCTTATTTGTTTGCCTATGCAACATATAGATGTTATTTTAGGCATGGATTGGCTTTTGGCTAACCATGTAGTGCTAAATTTTTCTAGCAAAACTTTATCATTTCTCGAACCTTCTAGTATAGTATCTGCCAATGAAGGAGTTTCTATGAGGAGTGACAACTCTCAGCAAATTGTGATGCTTTTCGCAGTGGAGGCTAATGAGACTCCCAGCATAGATTCTATGCCTATTGTGAGAGAGTCTCCTGAAGTTTTCTCTCCAGACGTTCCAGGTTTGCCACCGGAAAGAGAAGTGGAATTCACTATAGATCTCGTACCAGGGACAGGACCTATATCTATAGCACCCTATCGGATGTCACCGGTTGAGTTAACGGAATTGAAGAAACAATTGGGTGACATGTTAGGGAAAGAGTTTATCAGACTGAGTGTTTCACCTTGGGGAGCACCGGTGTTGTTTGTTAAGAAGAAAGATGGAAGTGCTAGATTGTGCACGGATTACAGGCAGTTAAATAAAGTGACGATTAAGAACAAGTATCCGTTGCCTAGGATAGATGATCTGATGGATCAGTTAAAAGGAGCAGCTGTATTTTCTAAGATTGATTTGAGGTCTGGATACCTTCAGATTAGAGTAAGGAAAGAAGATATACTTAAAACCGCTTTTAGGACTAGGTATGGACATTACGAGTATTTAGTTATGCCTTTCGGTGTGACTAATGCTCCAGCAGTGTACATGGATTATATGAACAGGATTTTTAGACCATTCCTCGATAAGTTTGTCGTTGTGTTCATCGACGATATTCTCATCTATTCTTGTACACAGGAAGGTTATGAGGAACATTTGAAAGTAGTGCTGCAAGTTTTGAAGGATAGGCAGCTTTATGCCAAACTTTCTAAGTGTGAGTTTTGGCTGGAGGAAGTTCAGTTTCTAGGTCATGTGATCAATAAAGAAGGAATAGCAGTAGATCCAGCTAAGGTTGAACCAGTTCTTAAATGGGAATGACCTAAGTCCGTAAGTGAAGTACGGAGTTTCTTAGGACTAGCTGGATACTATCGAAGATTCATAGAGGGATTCTCAAAAATTGTGTTGCGTATGACGCAGTTAATGAGGAAGGATACAGCTTTTGTATGGACAATAAGTGTGAGCAAAGTTTCCAAAAGTTGAGAGATAGGTTGACTACATCACCTGTGTTGAATCTACCCGATCCTTTAGGACAATTCGACGTATACTGTGATGCGTCATATCAAGGTTTGGGATGTGTATTGATGCAAGAGGGAAGAGTTGTGGCGTATGCTTCCCGGCAGTTAAGAATTCATGAGAGGAACTATCCGACTCATGATTTGGAGTTAGCAACAACAGTGTTCGCATTGAAGATATGGCGACATTTTCTGTATGGATCGAGTGAAGATTAATGTTTACAGTGATCATAAAAGTCTGAAGTATCTGATCGACCAAAAGGAGTTGAACATGAGACAGAGGAGATGGATGGAATTTATCAAAGACTATGAGTTTGATTTACTGTACCATCCTAGGAAGGCAAACGTGGTAGCGAATGCCTTGAGTAGGAAATCATTGCATGTATCTGCAATGATGGTTACGGAGTTAGAATTACTGGAACAGTTCAGAGATTTGAACTTAGGAATGGAGTTGGTTGATGATAAAATCTGTTTAGGTATGATCACTATTAGTAGTGATTTTATGAAAGATCTTAAGAATAAACAAGTTCAGGATCTATACCTTCAGGAGATAAGTAAAGGGATAGATGAGGGCAAAGTTTTTGAGTTTAATAGAGGAAAAGATGGTGTGTTAAGGTTTAGAGATAGAATATGTGTGCTAGAGGATACAGAACTTAGGAAGATGATTTTGGAGGAAGCACATAAGAGTAAGTTGAGTTTCATCCTGGATCCACAAAGATGTATCAGGATTTGAAGAAAATGTTTTGGTGGACAAGGATGAAGAAAGAAGTAGCAGAGTATGTTTTATCTTGCCTAGTGTGTCAGAAGGCTAAGATTAAACACCAGAAGCCGGCAGGCTTATTACAATCTTTATATATCCCAGAGTGGAAATGGGATAGCATAGTTATGGATTTTGTGGTTGGATTACCACGATCTCCTAAGAGACATGATGTGATTTGGGTTATCATTGATAGGTTGATGAAGTGTGCTCACTTCTTACCTATTGGTGAAAGTTATGGTTTGGAGAAGTTGACCCAGATTTACATCAAAGAAGTTGTTAGATTGCATGGTGTGCCATCGAGCATTGTCTCCGACCAAGATCCTAGATTCACATCTAGATTTTGGAGACAACTGCAAAATGCGTTGGGGACAAAGTTAAAAATTCTGCTTATCATCCTCAAACAGATGGACAATCAAAAAGGACGATTCAGTCATTGGAAGATCTATTGAGAGCTTATGTATTGGAACACACTGGCAGTTGGGATGACTTCTTACCATTGATTGAATTCACTTATAACAACAGTTTCCAAAGTAGTATCGGAATGGAACCATATGAGGCTTTATATAGTAGAAAGTGTAGGACCCCGTTATGTTAGCATGAGACTGGTGAGAACCAAGTTTTGGGTCCAAAAGTGGTGCAACAGACTACGGAACAAGTCCGGAAGATAAGGGAAAATATGAAGGAAGCACAGGATAGGCAAAGGAGCTATAGTGACAAGAGGATGAGACCATTGGAATTCCAGGAAGGGGATCATGTGTTTTTGAGAGTCACTCGAAAAAATGGAATTGGCAGAGCTATCAAGTCCAGAAAACTAACTCCTCGATTCATTGGACCTTTTCATATTCTTTGAAGGATTGGTCCAGTAGCTTACCATATTGCCTTACCACCTAATCTTTCTAACCTTCATGATGTCTTTCATGTCTCTCAGTTAAGAAAGTATTATCTTGATCCTTCTCATGTTATTGAATCTGAGTCTATACAACTGCGAGAGAATCTGGAGTATGAGGCTCTACCTGTAAGGATAGCAGATAAAGAGATTAAGGAGCTTCGCGGTAGACAAATTCCTTTGATTAAGGTCATATGGGATGAAACTACTGGAGATGCCACTTGGGAACGTGAAGCAGATATGCAACAACAATATCCACATCTTTCTAAGGTATATAAATTCCAAGGACGGAATTTTTTTTAAGAGGGGTAGTAATGTAACAATCTGTTTTTAATTACGCTGTTTTAACAGTAAAAATATATTTATTTATATTTTTATTTGAGACTTAGGAAATGATTTTGGAGAAACCCAAATCATATCTAGAACTTACTCTACGGTAGGAAGCTCTGGTTAAAATTTGGGTTTAAAACTCAGACAGAAACCGGTCTGCGTTTTTAGCTAACAGTATTATTTTATACTGCAAGAAAACCCTAATTTGACCAAAAAATTGAATTTTGTAGATTGTTTATATCTTGTCCATGAGGAATTCTACTTTCCAAATTTCTGATCAGAAATAAAATATTATCTGTATTCGGACGAATTTTGGCAAAAGTTCGAATGGAAAACAGTTAGTGTTTTCACTAACCGTAAGATTTTAATGATCAGAAAACCTAATTTTGATTCGTGAACGAAATAATATAAGTTTTTATCACGTTTCCAACGAGATAGGGTATTTTGAAAATTTTGTAAAAAAAAAAAGATATTAGACGATTCTCGGGTGTTTTGGTCATTAATCGGATAATCGACGGAGCAGGGGACAAATAACAAAAAATATCTAGAAATTTAGAAAAAACAAATATCTAGATATTTATTTGAAAATATCTAGATATTTATATCTTAACTTAACCATGGTTAGTTAACTTAATCTAGGTTAAGTCAAATTCCTATCTATAAACACCCCCCCCCCCCCAACCAAACCGCAGCCCCCTCCCCTCTTTTCCTTCATTTTCTTCACTTCATCTTCTTGGTTGTTCTTCACACTTAAACACATAAACACCATTGTTAACTTTCCAAAGTTTCAAGTGTTCTTGTAACAAGCTAGCTAGGATCATCATCCTCCTTCATCTCCTTCAAACTAGTGAGGTAACATGATCATCTCCTTCCTTTCTAAGATCTTGTTCTTCATTTTCATGTTCTTATTTTCTTAGATCTAGAACTTTAAAGAATTCTAGAAAATTGTAGGAAAATCATAAAAATGTGAAATCAATTTCCATGATCTAGTTATGATCACTACCTTCATTATCCAAGAACATGTAATCAAAAACATTTTCCATCCCTAAAAACTATTCTAGGCCGAAACCCTAACCTTGGAGGTTAGAGGATTTTGTTTCATATTTTCAACTTCTAACAATTTATCCTAGTTATCCAAGACCTAAGCACCTAGAATCCAAAAGATTAGAATGAGAACATAACCCTAACCCTCATTTGAATTACTTGCCCGAACCTAACTAAAAGTGGTTGAGGGTTTGTTGATTAACTTGTTGTGGTGTTGTTTGGATGAAGGTGAATTTGATAACACGTGGCGTGACAACGAGGAACCGCGAATTCAGAATTTCGGTGATAACCCAGGTGGGGGAAAGAATCAAACCTATTGTCGGAATCGATAAGTAGTAGATTATATAATAATTGTGTAGGACGACCTAAACTCTACTAATAGTCAAGTAATCGACAAGACCAAAATCACATTGGAAACCTTTTCTGTAAAACCAATGGTGATTCGGGGATTGTAGGTTTATCGACATTAAGGTTGATTTTATGATGTTGAGGATGTTTGGCTTTATTACTTATTTGATTTGATTGTGATATGCTGGTTATGATAATTTGCTTTATGTGATATTTTATGATGTTTGAATATTTTCTGATGTTATGTTATGCATGATCTGTCTGGTTGATATTGTGCTTAGTGGATTTTAAGCAAAGATATACATGTTGTTCGAGAGATAGTTGTTTGTTTTGGGTGTGAGAATAATGGTGACTTAGAGGTGCCTAACCTAGATGATGTATTTTAATGAGGTGTGGTGACCTAAAATATGTGTTGAGCTCTAGTGGAAGGTTAAGGCACTAGGATGTTGTTAAAATGGGTTGGTGAGATTCACGTGTATTGGTAATATAATACACAAGGTCGGTGTTGTTGTTCACAGCCGTGTATTGGTAATATAATACACGAGGTCAAGAGTTCTCGCTAGACCATTCCACCTTAGAAATAGGTTGTGCAGCTATAGTGTCATTGAATTTCATTGAGCACCCCCGGGAGTGGACGGGGTGTGCACCAGGAGCATCGTGCAGCTATAGCGTCACGCTTAGCGTGAGTGTTCTCACCATGGAAGAGAATGTGCACCGGGAATTTGGAACCTGTCGCTTGAACATCTGACTAACATTCTCCGAGAGGAATGCGTGAAAGAAATCAGTGGTGGCCACGTCAGTATGAAAGTCTAGTTGTACGATATTGGGGTAGAGGATGATACTTGATTTTGAGGATGTTTTGTTAGTTTGGTGTTGAATGATGATTTGTCTGTGACAATTACTGTATAATTTACTATTACTCTTTTCTGCTTTTTGATGATAGAATTGCTTCTTATCCCCTATATTTCTGTATTTTTGTGGGTTACTTTACTTACATTAGAAGAACCGATGGAGGATTATGTTGCTGAGGAGCTGGACAGAACTCTGTATGAAACGGAGGTTGCTGAGGAGTTGGATGGAACTCCTTACGAACCCAACGCTGGAGGTCGAGCTGTGATCCATGATGATTAAAGTATAGATAGTATGGCCAGTGTGTCTAAGAAGTAATTTTATATGTTTCCGCTAAGTATGACTTTTATTTAAGTTTATGCCTATGAGGGATCCTATTGAAAAGATACCCTCAACAGTGTTTTGGTAATGTAATAAACAAACAGGTGTGTATTTATATATTACAATGTTGATGTGTTTAGTATGCAGAAGTTATATGTTTATTAAATAAGTTATAATTTTTACATATTTTTCACGCTAAGCCCGCGATTAAGAAATGAATTAAGAAGGATATTAATCTAATAAAATACCGGGACACAACGGGGTGTCTCAATCTACAAAACATCATTAACCAAGATTTTGTATATCATTGCTAATGAATTACGCATCCATAACGGGTATCCATCAATCAAAATCTACACGTCATTAATCACAATTTTAAATGTCATTAATTAAATATGTCAACTTTTCAATAATCAAATAACATTTTTGAAACTTGGATCTGGATGTTGTGCTTGCATGATATGCACACAAATGTCAAAAGGAGGGTTTTCTTTTTATTGAGAACGGAGACACCATTTTGTAATGATTATTTTCCTTTTTAAGGATACCAAGCTAAGTTTATATATGGAAAAATTTGGTATGATAAAAAATACAAATGAGGTGAGTATACTTTTGACAATATTACCCTCAATAGTGGTGAGACTTGAGAGTAGTCGCAATTAGGTCTCCCAAAAGAATTCATGGACCATTTGTCCATCCAGCCCATCCATATCCATAATAAAATACATTCAACCCATCCATCAACAATAATAAAACTAAATGGATTGGATTGGATCCATTTTATTAATGGATGGATAATAATCCATCTCATTTTTTTCTAAATCCATTAGGGAAAAAGTATAAAGAGCTGGATCATTTTTTTATCCGGTCCAAAATCAATAAATATTTTTAAAAATCAGTTTCTAGAGAAACATGTAGACTACAGTCAGTAACAAGCACATCAGAACAGAAGAAACCACTTTTTGTTGGTGAATATAATTTCGAGTAACAGAAGAAACAATGGGGAAAAAAAGAAGAGGAAGCATCAGAAGAACACCAGAAACAACCTCCAAACATATCTAAGATGACCCAGCAACAAGCACATCCAGTCATCACCTCCCTTCCAAACAGATCTGAGATGACCCAGTACCAATCAGATCTGAGATGACCATATCTCTGTTAGCTCCATCGTGTCCAGACCTCCCCTCACCAGATGGCGTTACTGCCATCACCTCCAAGTGCCGCCACACGCCGCCGCAAGCCAGCCCGGTGCCGCCGCACGTAACCACCACGAGCCACAGTTCTGTTAGAACCAGATCCACCGCGAGACTGTGAACAAACCACCACGAGGGAGAAGGGGAGAAACGCAGAAGAGAGGCTCAAACTCGCAGATGGAAGGAACCAATGAGGGAGAGGAAGAGGTAGAGGAAAAAAAGCAGACTCAACAAGGGTGACGGCAATTCGAGAGGGAGGGGGAGGCTGAGAGGCTTTCTTTCTTTGTAACATGAATCAGGGTTTCTTTTGTTTTTTACTGAGGTGGATAAGGGTTTCTAGATGATTAGGATTAGTAATGATATTTATTTTTTAATAAAAATAAAAATAATATTATAATAGATATTATATTTACTTTTAATTAAAATAATATTAATTTTATATAGGCCGGCCTACCAGGCCTAAAAGGCTTTTTCATTAGCCTAAGCCTGGCCTATTTAACTAAAGAGACTTTTTGTAAAGCCTAAACCTGGCCTTTTTATTAAACAGGCCAGGCCAGGCCTTAAGCAGGCCAGGCCATAGGCCCCTGTCGGACGGCCTGGCCTATTCCCACCCCTAACTACAGAGAGTGACGAAAAAAAAAAGGAAGAGCAACAGGACTTGGTAATACATATAAGGAGGGAGTAGATTTTTTTTTTTTTTTTTTTGGGTTCTGGGTGCTTCTATTTCAAATCAAATATGCTTTTTCAATTTTAATTTTTTTTTTTTTGGGGTTCTGGGTGCTTCTATTTCAAGTCAAATAAACTCTTTCAATTTTTTTTTTTTTTTTTTTTTTTTACTGGCAGCACTTTCAAATTTGGTAACGTGACAGGGGTTGTACTCATATTTGATGAACGAATATACGCATGAAAAAAGCACTATATCGTACATCTATGCAGATGCTACTAATACATTTTTGGTTAATCAAAATTATTTTATATTTCTAATTATTATTATAAGTAAAAAATTCATGTATTTAATTAAGGTCTTAAAATTTTAGAGAGAAAATATTTAGTATATAAAAATTGTTAAAATAAAATTTTAGTATATAATTTACTTTTAAATAGATGGGTCGGATATCCATCCATATAAAAATGACTAATAGATGGATTGGATGGTTTTTATTAAATGGGTCATGGATGGATTGAGTTTTTTTAAAACATTTTTAATAGATCGAAATGGATTGATGGATTATTTTTGTCTGATCCATTATAATCCGAATCAAAATTCATCTAATCCATCTGTTTGCCACCCCTAGTCGCAATAGCATGCATAATCCCAGGTGTGTGTTGGGCGAGTGAGCGGGTTGACAGCGGGTTGAAACGGTTTTACACCAAACAAACCCTAGAACCTTCAAATTTGAGAATGAGAAGAAATTCCATATCTTAATCAAAATACATAGATTTGTCTTACAGAAAAAACTCAACTTTTAACATTACAATAAACATAAATAGTGTAGCACCCAAAAAAAATATTCATCACAAATCTAGGGTGTGAACCTTGAAGATCTAGCGCTTGAAGAACAAATTTATTGTGGCGCTTGAAGAACAGATTGAAGATGCTGCCACTCGCGACCACTACCGAACAAATCTAGTCCCAGAAGATGCTCACCTCCCCTCTACAGAGATCTGGCACGCTCCGACTTATAGATCTAGGCACGACCATCCATTTGTAGCGATCTTCTTGTGGGAGATGCAAATCCGGAGAGCTCACCAGAGCTTTGCAGCGTCAAGAATTAATGTGTTATGGGGTCATTATTTGTAGAGATCTAGAAAGGCAGAGAGCTCACTACCTAAGAGATGAGGAATGAATGAGAGATTGAGAAAGACGAGAGACGTAGGGGAACAAGAAAGAGAATGAGCGACACTACTAGGGTTTTTGAAGAAAAGAGAAGAGATTGGGAGAGTGAGTGGTGCAAGGAAAGTGGGAAACAAGAGATAGAGCTAAGGGTTTTGAAAACTGAAATGAAGTAGAAAGGTTGAGAGAGATTGAGAATAGAGAGAGAGCGAGAGAAAACAAACACAAAATGGTATAATCTCAATCATTAATTATGTAACGGATCCGTTTTTAATCCAATGGTACTCAACTGATCCTTGATCGGGTTAGAATTTCGACGGGATTTTCTTTACAACCGAACCCACCCACCCAAAACCGTTTAAAACTGAAGCACTATATCAATGACCCATAGCCCCACCCACACACACCGCCCATATGCTTGCTTGTCCTATCGGGTTGATCGATTTTCGGGTCGGGTCACATGAATTTGTCTAGCCTTAATAGTCACCACAAAAAATCATTGTCATGTCTAGCACTCCTAGGCCACTGCATATATTAAAGGGTAATTTGACATTATAAACTCCTCCTATGCACTGAGGTATGAGGGAAGGGTGAGACCCACTATGAGTCTATAATAACCAACCTTGCATTTGCAAGTGACTGATTCCACGACTTTAACTACTGAACTTCTTGTCACATGGCAACAACTCCAATTGTTACGCCAAGACTCCCTCCAAACTAATGCATATATTATTCTCAATTTCTTTTGGAGGTTCAAATATTTGTATGTCGCTACCATTAACATAATTTGATTCTCTGTACAAACTTCTGATAGTTTAGTCGAAATTACAGATTAGTACTCACAAGGTTTGCATATTTTCAAAAGATGAAGCAAACTAGACACACAAAAAAGGCAAAAATCCTTGCTTGCTGTAGGTAGCTTTGCTCATAAATTACAAATTCAAGCAAAAAAATATCTACAAGCTCAGACTTACAGTTTAATTTGCAGAATTAAAGCTTGACAACAAGGCCAATAGGACAATGATCACTACCAGTAACATCAGGGAGAATGTATGAATCATGAACTTTGTCAGCTATGGATTCCGAGACAAGGAAGTAGTCGAGACGCCACCCTGTTTAAAATTTTCAAACAAAGCCATTGGAGAACAAAGAATAAAGTTTATTTGAAAGGCATGCAATTCAAAGTATAGATGACGACAATAATTATATTTGTTAGTTCATTGCTGATTGAAAGAAATACACACGAGCACCTGTATCATGCATGTACTTCCTCACAAGTAATTTTCATTAAACATCTTGCAAATTGCAATTAGACAATCTTACATTTGGGCTTTGGTAAAATTGGTGGGGTAATATAAGGCAAGGGTGCAGGTATATGTTTCTCTTGGATTTTAAGAGAAACAATAAAGACAAGGGGAATGGAAAAGGATGAGAATACTAATAATATATAGTATAAATACATCTCATTTCAAGGAACAGAAATTGATAAATGAAATACATGCTATTTCTTTTCCATTGGATTAGGAAAATCCTATTCATTGCAATTTTCTACATAGGACCCTGGAAAAGCATGTAACTAGAAGGAGCATACAAATTGAGGTACATATGCATCAGGGTAAGGAGAGAAATCAACGGAGAAGTGCCATCTGAACAACATGAGTAGACACTCTTGCGCTCTTAAACTTATAAACACAATATGTAAGAGATAATTAGATTAAGTATGCTAGAAATACCTTTATTAGTCTTGCGCCCACCATGTCGATAACCCCAATAAGTATATCCAACAACACCAGGGTGTTGCCTTCTAAAGGTATCTACAAATCCCCTTGATAAGAAGTTTGTCACAAATGAATTCCTCTCTTCATCAGTAAACCCAGCACTTCTTTTGTTACCCTGTGGATATATGGAACCATCAGAACAGACTAAAAACAGCTTAGTTTTGTGCTCTAGGTACCCATACTTGCATTTGATTAATTATCATGATATTAACAGACAGATTATTGGTATAAATTCCATCTTTTCTTTTCAAAAATATTTTAAAGTAAATAGCTCAAGTTTTAGGGGTAAACAACCTAATAAGCCCAACCAAATTGGCCAGATATGGTTATGCCCGTGTAACTCATAGTTGGCTAATAGCTTACTTCCCTGTGGTAAACCTCATAGCAATCAAGGCACCTTGTTTAATGCTTGGTACATTGACAGGCCCTTGACGCATGTTTATAGGAGGAGGAGGAGTGGGATTGGGCCTGTAAAGGGACAAGTGGCTTGGGAAGCAAGGCCTTCGAGTATATGAAAGAAGGAAGAAGGATGGCAAAGGGAATCAGTTAGAAGGGAGAGATGGAAAAATGACAGAAGGGACAGGTGGCATGAAGGTATTGGAGGGAGGAGATTCTAAGAATGATTGGAAAGAGGAGAGAGGGAGAGAGTGAGGAGCTGAAATAGGTGAGGAGGTAGGGTCATTCAGAATTATTGTTCTGTATTCCTGAGAACTTCTCCCCCAATTTCGTATTGAATTGTTCAGTTAATACAATTCCATTCAGTTCTTCCAGTTTCTAACATACATAGTACTCTTATATGATTGATGTCCTCAACAATTCTTCGGCATCGCCAAGATACTCTCAGGTGATTTGATTTCACTAGTACAGCCCAACATGGATGCTACTACCAGTTCTATTTCTATCTCACCAGATCGAAAACATGGGGTACTAGTAGCCAAGCAATTTGTGTTAAATCAACTGCATCCCCAGTCACTACTAACAGAATGGTTTGGGCTATTGTATGTCTAGCTCTCACTTGTCAGACCGATGAGACTCTGGGTATCAGTTATCACATTAGGCCACTAAATTTAAGGGAACCAAGTCCACGTAGTCATCAGGGGAAGTTTCAAATATACTAAATGAGTAGATTAAGCTTCTTGTAACTTAACCAAGCAATCACAAGAATATAATCAATTTTATAACTGAAAAGTCAATTTAGAAAAGACAGATCCACCAGATGACTCAACCAATACCTGCAAATGTTTACAAGTACAAAACTTCTGAAGTATTATTAAATTCTGTAATAATCAAATTTGCTTTCAAATTTTATAGTGAACTTAGGTGCTCCTCTATGACACGTATACAGGAAAAGGAGGGCTGAAATGGGAGCTGAGTGAAGGTGGGCAATTATTACGAAAAATTAAGGAGAGGATCTGGCGGGTGGAATTCCCTGTGTCTGGGAAACCATTGGTCTTTCTGCTTTCTTGGTCATCTTTTCTATTGTTTCTGCATTTGAATTTCTGTAAACGAGGATTACCTCTGCATTTCAAGGAGCTGGTATCCTAATATTACTAGTTGATTTTTCAGTCCGTAACACAAACCTTAATGAAAGGATTGAATTATCATTGCATTCAAGATGGCCAAGTAATATTAACAATTATTAGAATATTTTCTCTTCTTTCTCTCTTTCCAAATTCAGTAATTTCTACCATAAACAAGTGCCTTGCTTCATTGATATTATTTACTGTTAGATTTATAATAAAAGTCATTCATACCTACGCCTTCATCTACTCAATCTTTTGGGAGTTTGGTTCACGACATGGTATTAAAGTGTTGAGTAATGTGCTAAATAAATGCATTCATGTATCTAAGAATTAATGAAGTCTTGGTAATGATGTTCATGTACCTAGTGAATTGTATGCATCTAGTTAAGTGCATCTAGTTAAGTGTGTTCATGTACCTAGAATAATGTGGGTTCATGCACTAGTGAGTTAATGCTTATTCTAGGGAGTTCCATTGCTCACTATAAATATGTGAGCTATCTCTAGTTGTGGATGTACAACCAAGAAAGATCATTTCAAATAAAAAGAGAGAGAATTATCCATCCCCAAATACTCTTCCTCTTGCTCTAGTTTTTCTATCTAATTTTATTATAGTTATAGCCCTCCATAAAACATAGTCCCTTGAGTGTCTTAGACACCACCACAACCTCTAGAATACCACCAACAGTGATGATCATTAGCCAGGATGTTGTATTTGATGAGAAGGCTTCTTGGAATTGGCAAGAAGAGAAGATTGAAGAGAAAACTGTTCCGACAGTAATTTTAGAGCAAGGTCCAACTCCTTCAGAGAATGAACAACAAGATCCATCTACATCATGCTCATCTACATGAAGCTCTAGCTCATCATCTCCAAACTCAACTCCAATAAAAATGAGGAGTTTGAGTGATGTTTATGCAAGGTGCAATTATTGTGTGGTAGAACCAGAAAATTTTGAAGCAGCGGTCAAGGAAGATGCTTGGAGGAAGGCAATGCAAGAGGAAATAGATGCAATTGAAAAGAACAAGACATGGGAGCTAGTTGAAAAGCCAAATGACAAAGAAGCTATCGGTGTGAAATGGGTGTACAAGGTGAAGCATAATCCAGATGGTTCAGTCCAAAAGAATAAAGCATGACTTGTTGCAAAGGGCTATTCACAGCAGCCCGGTGTTGATTATGAAGAGACATTTGCTCCGGTTGCACGGTTAGACACCATTAGAGCATTGATCTCCCTTGCAGCTCAAAAAGGATGGAAGTTGTATCAACTAGATGTGAAGTCATCATTTTTGAATGGAGAATTGAAAGAGGAGGTCTATGTTGAGCAACCTCAAGGCTTTGTGATAGAAGGCCAAGAAGAAAAGGTTTATAGATTGAAGAAAGCTCTTTATGGGCTGAAACAAGCACCAAGGGCGTGGTATAGCAACATTGACAATTACTTCATGGAGGAAGGCTTTGAGAAGAGCCAGAGTGAACCTACTTTGTATGTCAAACGACAAGGTATGGCTGATATCCTTATTATTGCACTTTATGTGGATGATTTGATCTTTACCGGAAATAATTTGAAGATGATTGAAGACTTTAGAAAAGAAATGATGAGGAGATATGAGATGAACGATCTGGGCTTGTTGCATCATTTTCTTGGAATTGAAATTTATCAAGAGGATGATGGGGTCTTTATTTGTCAAAAGAAATATGCTGAAAAAATATTGAAGAAGTTTGGGATGTTTGATTGTAATCCAATTGATACACCATTAGTTGTGAATGAAAAATTGAAGAAAGAAGATGGAGGAAGGAAGGTTGATGCTAGTAACTACAGAAGCCTGATTGGTAATTTATTTTATCTCACTAGCACAAGACCAGATATCATGTTTGCAGCAAGTTTACTCTCTCGATTCATGAATGATCCAAGCCACATCCATCTAGGTGCAGCTAAAAGGGTGTTGAGATACATTCAAGGCACTTTGAACTATGGAATCAAATATGACAGCAAGGTCGAAGCAAAGTTAGTTGGTTTTTGTGACAGTGATTGGGCAGGTTGTATGGATGATATGAAAAGCACTTCTGGATATGTTTTCTCACTAGGTTCGGGTGCTCTAAGAAGCAGCAATCCGTTGCTCAATCTTCTGCAAAGGCTGAATATATTTCAGCTGGGTTAGCAACCCAACAAGCAATATGGTTGAAGAGGATACTTGAAGACTTTGGTGAAAAACAAGAAGCTGTGACTATCCATTGTGATAATAAGTCAGTCATTGCTATGGGAAAGAATCCAGTCTTTCATGGAAGAACGAAGCGCATAGCCATCAAACATCATTTTATTCGAGAAGCAATTGAAGAAGAAGTGGTGCAATTAAAGTTTTGCAAGTCCGATGATCAACTTGCAGATATTTTCACAAAGGCCTTGACTAGAGACAAGTTCCAGAAATTAAGAGAAGCTCTTGGAGTTCAAGAACAGCACATTAAGGGGGACAATGTTGAGTAATGTGCTAAATAAATGCATTCATGTATCTAAGAATTAATGAAGTCTTGGTAATGATGTTCATGTACCTAGTGAATTGTATGCATCTAGTTAAGTGCATCTAGTCAAGTGTGTTCATGTACCTAGAATAATGTGGGTTCATGCACTAGTGAGTTAATGCTTATTCTAGGGAGTTCCATTGCTCACTATAAATATGTGAGCTATCTCTAGTTGTGGATGTACAACCAAGAAAGATCATTTCAAATAAAAAGAGAGAGAATTATCCATCCCCAAATACTCTTCCTCTTGCTCTAGTTTTTCTATCTAATTTTACTATAGTTATAGCCCTCCATAAAACATAGTCCCTTGAGTGTCTTAGACACCACCACCACCTCTAGAATACCACCAACATAAAGCCTCTATGATCAAGTGGTCTAAAGAGTTCGATCCTTGCTACCCCGATCTTCTAATAAAAAGTTGAATTTCAGCACAAGGTGGGTGGACCTGTGCATTGGTCGTGCTTCAAGCTCAAAGGGCTCTCGCATGAGGATGCAATGATGCATGTTAGATATATGATAAAAGTCATTCATGTTCTTTCACATAACAGTTTACACTTTTGGAAAAGTTGGTTTATGATGTTTAATAAGGCTTAGATGTGATATATTTGGTGTTTAACATGGAGAATATTAAATCTGAATCACTTACAGCAGGGTTATATATGTCTATCTCTTCATGAGCGCAATTCAGGTCACCAGTCAAAACTACAGGTTTGGACTTTTCCAACTCCTGTACCCAACAGAAAATAAATCATTAATCCTAATAATAATAGAAACAATAACTACAACTTTAGGAGCATGTTAATATTTTCTGATAAAAGAACATTTACCCAAAGAGTAGTGTAAAAAAATGAAGAAAAAAAAGTGTGTACAAAACAGAGCATCATCCTGCTCCTTTTCGTTAAAACTTGCTCATTTTAACATGTTGCATGTCCAGCATATAGAACAAGGTTTTTTGGCTTTCAAATGTAGAACTACAGAGTAGAAGAATTTGTTACTGCAATTTTAGTTGAAGTGAAACTATACACACCATATTGAAGTTGAAACATGTAATCATGCTCCAGACACCCAACATAAATCATTTTGCAACAAGTTTAACATAACAGCATTAACATTACAGGTTTTGCTAGCAAATGCAAATATGAAAAAATAAATTATAACTATCTTGGGCATATCATAAACCAAATTCAACATAAATAACCAAGAGAGAAAGATAGATGGTGTACTCTGACAAGGAAATAAAATGGGATGACAGGAATATATACACAATAGTCAACCCTAATCCTACTACCACAAGGTGGGGGAAGGAACTATACATACTTTCAAATAATTGCTTAGGGATCGATCCCATTGAGTCACCCTGTATGACTAGATTCAAAATACAGAAAGATTAGTTAGAAGAGCATACTATTCTTAGATTGAAATGGAGAAAATATAATTAATTTATAATTATAAAAGTAAAGTAATTTAATACAAGTACCAGTCTTCTCAAGCCATCTCCAGAATTAGGGACGTATCCACTTATCAAATAAAATGTATCAAATTCTGCGGTCACAAGTCTCCCCTCACTATCATGATCAGATATGCCTAGGCCATATCTAACTGAAAGTGGCTTTATCTACCAGAATTAAAATTAGTCGAAAATTGATATTAGAAAGAGAATTATTAATGTGAGTACCATTCTTGCAATTTGTAAAATGAGGATGCAAATGGTTAGGCTATCTGATTGTGATAGAATGAAAATCATGTCACCATTAGGCTTCAACCTTTTAGAAGTTAAGTGAGTAAGAAAAAGTACCAAACAATCATGATTTATGAAAAAATGCAGATAGTATTTAGCTCTTTTGAAGAAAGAATATTATTAAAGGCAGCAGCAGCAAGAGCTGCACCTCAAGTAGGTAGAAAATAAATTATATTTAGAGAAATGCTAGCAGCACACTCTCTAACACTCTTTTTCTAACACACTATTTCCTATTGGTTGAAATTCATGTGGGTCCTACATAATTCAAGTGGGACCCATTTAAATTTTAACCAATAGAAAAGAGTGTGTTAGAGTGTGTGTATTGGTGGCACTCCCATTATATCAATCTACTTCAACAACAAAAGCCTTTTCCTGTTACATGATATCAGTCATGTAGATCAACCGAAACCATTGTGTTTTGTTTATTATCATTAATCTCATTGCCAACTTAGAAAAATGTGCATCATCATCACTAAATAATCATGCAGCATTAAATCTTAGGTTGCCATAGTAAAATTTAGCATGAGTCAATTCTGCAAGGAATAGTCTTTACTAAAAACAACCTTTTATTCTAAATGTAGGCAGTAGATAATACAATTAAACATTATGTACATAGAACCATTAAGTATGAAGAGGCAGGATGAACATAGTGAGCATACCCTTGAGATTATTGCTGTTCCAGAATAACCAAGCTTAGAAACACTACATGTCCAAAAGCTGTTCTCATAGCCATTCATTAGACGACATTTGATTTCCTCAATATCCTTCTCCTGTTAGCAAAGTCATAGGAGTAATTAATAGATTATAGAAGAGAAGATGAGCATCATGAATTTTCATATAAATATCTTCATCATGGTTGATAGATTTTAAAAGGTAGCAACTAAGACTCTGTTAGAACTAGCTTCTCACAATTCACATCTTTCACAATTGGCAAATAAAACTTCTTTGCTGCCATCATTAGGAAAATTTCAGTCTATTTCTAATATATGTTATGGAAGAACTTTACATTTTATCAATTACCCTCAAGGTCCTTCTGCTATAACAGACAAATAGGAAAGAATGCTCATGGACCAAGAACCACCTCAAAACATCAGCCCTTCTTCGGCCACTACTCTAGTGGTTTTGTTGAAGAACTTCAGTTCTTTGAAAGAAAACAGGGGTGAACTGTTGAAAATCCATCTTCTATTTCATAATTTGCCAATTAATTTGGGGGCTTATAGTAAGTCACAGGTCCAAAATATCCTACAGCCAATTCCTCATCTTTCTAACCATAAGACCACCTTAACCATTCATACTTATTCGAGAGCAGCTATCCTTCTTGCTGCAATCAATGCCAAGCTCGTCATGCACCAATACTGTTAGGCCTTAGTTATGGTTAGGCCTTAGTTAGAAGGTAGTTAGAATTGAATTTCTGTTGGTAGTCAGTTAGCAAGTTGTTATGGGTTTGCCTATAAATAAGACTTCTAACAGGGTAGGAAAGTAACTTTTGTAATCATTGTGTTGTGACTGGGTTAATCCTATTGTGAAAGGAGAGTGTTCCTTTGGGTAACCTTGTGTACTTTGTCTTGCATTTTATAGTTTCTTGCACGTTTCTTGTCCAATAATATCACCAAATTCAGCTCCGCCAACTTTCCTCCTTGTTCGCTGGCCATCCTCTCCAACGTGGTTACCCAATTATCCATCGCGACAGTGTTAGGAACCTCTCTTTAGGGAGAGAAAACACCACCACAGCAGAACAGAGAAAGAAGAAATGATAGGGAAAGAATTCAAGAAAGCTGAATCTGCTAATATTATTGGACAAGAAATGTGCAAGAAACTATAAAATACAAGACAAAGTACACAAGGGTACCCAAAGGAGCACTCTCCTTTCACACTAGGATTAACCCAGTCACAACACAATGATTACAAAAGCTACTTTCCTACCCTATTAATAGTCTTATTTATAGGCAAACCCATAACAACTTGCTAACTGATTACTAACAGAAATTCAATTCTAACTACCTTCTAACTAAGGCCCAACCATAACTAAGGCCTAACAATTACCCACATCAAACATATATCCAAATCTGCTTCAATAAACTAGTGAAAATAAAAACATTTAGCCCCCTAACAAACAAGATATAACTTCCAACAATTTTTCCTCCCAAAATTAGAGGTCCATCAGAAATCTCCTGCAGCTTGCAAGTTATCCGCCAGACTGCCTTTACCAAATTTCTATTGTGATCAAGTAGCTGAAGGACCAGATGGCATTAGCGAACAAATTTGAGAGTAAAAAGAACATGAATTGTAAATCACAACTTGTTAAATCAATATCTTTTGGGCAACTATCTTACAAATTAGCATAAAGTTCTTCCTTTGAATTCCAAATTACTAATCTTACATTTAATTTCTTGCAAAAAACAAATAATAGAACACTGAAGTATTCAGGAATATAAAAACAATATTCTTTAGAGAGAGAAATACAAACGCAATATAGTTCCATAACCTATAAAAGATTCAGTTCAGGTTTTTCTCCACCCTTCTTTTTTCATTTTCCAAGTTATCTTCTATGGTGATTCAGTTTAAGAAAGTATCTTTATAAATACAAACCCCAGAAGCAAAACTAGTGTGACTAATAAAAACAAACTACTGAAATCAGTTAATCTTAGCATGCAACTATCAGAATATACACAATTTAACTTCAAAATAATGCAAGATGCACTTATCAAAAAGAAAGAACATTTCTTTTTCTTTTTTTTTTGGTGGGTACAAGCTTCAAATATCTGAAATTGAGGACTTCTGAAAAATATAACTCTTCAGGGCATGAAATCTGCACCAATAGTCTACCTGCAGTTTAGTCTCTTGCAAGCACAATACATCAAAGTCTTCCCTTTGGGCAAGTTGAAGTACTGAGAATCCTTCTGATTTAAGCAATGCTCTCAATCCATTGACATTCCATGACAAAAGCTTGACAAATTTTGTATCCCGAGTAAGAGGTGGAGGTCTCATAGTTCTAGGATTATACGCAATCCAACTTTTTTGAGGCTTTTTGTGGGCAAGAACAGTCCACGGTTCAGTTTGAATAGTGGTTGTACTGATTTCATCTGATTGTGCAACAATGGTAACAGTATCTGACGACAGTTTTCCCTTTGCCCTGGAAGGCTTAAAATCTGGCAACAAACTCCCATATAAGAATGATCCCTAGCTGAATGAGTCAAATTTTAACCAAAAACTGACAAGTAAAATATGCATCAAGTATAAAAAATTGAGCTATGCATAAAAAACATAAAAAACATATAAGACAAAGTTTACAGCTTTACATATTCTACAACACAACCTGAAACCTTGTCTGATTTCACTGACAGCTCCTTCTTGGTTGTCACATTGACAGCTTTGCTCTCAGATCCTGATGGTTTTAACCTTCTCTTACCCTGGTTAAGTTCACATATATCTGGAGCATTATCATCATCAACAGCATCTTCATCTGATACCATTTTAGCCTTCACTTCTATACATGTGTTTAAAGACGAAGGGAATAGCCCTTGTTCTTCTCTTATTTGAGAATCTTGTTCTGCACATGAAGAGACCTTCTAACCATTGGAATACACAGCTAGTGTTTAAGAGCGACATGAAGGTGAAGCAGTAAAAGAAGAGATTGTATGGAGACAATAATTGATTTTGGAACAAAAAAAATAATCATTTCCTCCCTTTCCCCAGAAAAACTAAAAACTCAGATAGTGCTATTAGAATTAGAATTACATTACCACACATGTTAGTGTCAATGAAACTCTTCAAGGCAGACAAAAGATCATCTTTACGACCTTTGGCAGGGACCCTAATACTCCTGAGAATTCAAAACCATTAGATAACTCAAACAATATTGTTACAACTTACTATAACTAAAACAGCAGTAACATGGCAGGGGGAAAAAAACAAAAAAAACAAAAAGAAAAAAGAAAAAAGAAAAACATATCTGCTTAGTGCTTACCTCAACGTTCTCCGGAGTTCCTGAACAGTCATTGTGTCTATTATCTCTGGTTTGTTTCTTAATCTCTCAATCTCAATGGAATAGTTATTAACATCATTTTCCTACACTATCAGCTTATAGTGAATAACCAAAAAATATAAACATGGGAAAAGTGGAACACACTACTTAAAGGAGCATAAAGCACACTAGAAAGACAATATCAAAGAAATATCAATTAGACCTTTACAACTAACTTCTTGGAAGCAGGTATTGCTTCCAACCCTTTAAGCTTCATATCTTTCTTGTCCTCAACAACTGGTGACATGGACTCTGATGAATTTGAAAAGGGTCTTTTAGACCCCATTGCTTTCACAATTGGACAAAGCAATGTTTTAGTATGCAATTGCTTCTGGATCACTGCAAAACTACAACATTACTAGTGTCAGTAAAGCTACCCAGATAGATTGAAATTCCATTAACGTATTCGAATAATTATGATAAATATTTGTATTCTGGCAATATGGAAGTGAGGGGAAAAGAAAGGAAAATTAAAAATCAAGTCTTTCCCGAGAGAGAGAGAGAGAGAGAGAGAGAGCACAAAATAAATTTATTTCAATTGGGAATATGAAAAAATGAAGAAAAAGCACAACAGAAGATAAACCTGGTGAAATTGATAGAACTTGAAGGCACGAATCGGAGGACTTGTTTCATGTAAGGTAAGCACCGAACCGTGGAAGAAAGACTTTTTGACCGAATTGGTTTCATTTTACAAACTATTTACCAGCTTGGGTCCTTTTAAAACAAATTATCAGGTGGGGATCCTTTTTAACATAGTGATATTTTTTTGGCTGATAGGGGGGAGGTGCCACTCTGACTGATGCCTCCCATTTTAAAAAAAAATAAAATAAAAGTAAAGACGCCACTGGAAAAAAAAAAAAACAAACGTGAGATTCATGAAAGTTGCATTTTTTAAAAACACTTGATACAAAAAATATGATAGAATACAAAAACAAAATTGAAGAACCTCAAAAAAAAAAAAAAAGTGTCTCACCAGAATAATGAATTTTCACTAAGGATATTTTTACTAAGAATATTTTCATTAGAATTCACTAGAATATTTTCACTAGAATTCACTAATGAAGGACGTGGTGCCTGAGAGTAAGGAGCTAATGCCACATAAGATTCAGTTTTGCATTGCGGTTGACTCTCAGACAGATATGAGGGTCACAATTCTCAACGATAGTTGTCATGTACGTGATTATGTTGTTTTGTTCAATTTCTACTGCCTAGTAGTCTGTAAATTTTTCTATAAAAGCCAGTAGCCTACTGTTTTTGAAGGGTGACTTTGTTATGGCTTATATCCAGGATTTACCTCCCTGTTAGTATTATTTTTTATTTTTTTGGCTTTTGCCTGTACAGATCCAACTTATTGGAAGACTGCTTAATTGCTTTTTAAAAAAAAATACTAGTATATCACCTAATGAAAAATCTAACTTCTAACATCATCTAAAAATATTTTTAGTAAAACAATTATTAATATTTTTATAATTTAAAAAATGGAAAATGGGAAAAAAATGAAGAAAAAAAATGAACCATTCATATCATTTTTCACTACCGATTTTTGATCGATTTTGCTGGCTCTGGATCGGTCTGATTGGTTCTTAACCAATTCTATACAATTCTAAAATCAGTTGCTTTTTTTATGAGTAAAATAATAATTAGTGATTATTTAATGGTGATTATTTATGAAGAGTAACAATGACGCTAATTACCATTTTATACTAACAAACAACCTAATCACGTACATGACAACTATAGTTGAGAATTGTAAGCCTCATATCTGCCTAGGAGTCAGCCGCAATGCAAAACTGAATCTTATGTGGCATTAGCTCCTTACCCCAGGCACCACGTCCTTCATTAGTGAAAATATTCTCAGTGAAAATATTCTAGTGAATTCTAATGAAAATATTCTTAGTGAAAATATCGTTAGTGAAAATTCATTATTCTGGTGAGGTACTTTTTTTTTTTTTTGAGGTCCTTCAATTTTATTTTTGCATGCTGTCATGTTTTTTGCATCAAGTGTTTTTTAAAAAAGGCATCTTTCATCAACCTCACGTTTATTTTTATTTTTAAAAAAAAAAAAATGGGAGGCGCCACTGGTAGTGGCGCCTTTGACTTTTTTAAAAAAAAATGGGAGGTGCCAGTCAGAGTGGCACCTCCCCCCCTGTCAGGCAAAAAAATGCCACCGTGTCAAAAAGGACCCCCTACTAGTAATTTGTTTCAAAAGGACCCCAAATTGGTAAATAGTTTATAAAATAACACCAGTTTGGTCAAAAAGCCTGGAAGAAAGTAGCACTAAAATCAATGTTATTAAAATCGAATTGGAGTACATTGGGTTAATGGGTCACTGGTTCAACCGGGTTCAACTTGGGGTCACTGGTTGACTCGGTTGGAACCGATATACATTAAAAAATTCTAAAATATTCATATATATGACAACATAATTCAACGTGTCCATACTCCAAAATCAAAATCATTACCGTAAAAAAAGTATCTAATTAAACAAATATCAATCAAGGTCACACAAGCTCACAAATAATTAAATAACAATCAACAATCTCAATTCTCAAGTCTCAACAACAAAACAACAATACAAATCTAGTTAAGTTCATGCCCAAGGAGTGAAAGTTTGGTCATCAAAGAAAGGAAGATCTTCATCAACATTGCTTGTATATATCAAATATATAAATAAATTTTATTCTTAAGTTATGTATATATAAAAACTTTGTAACAATATTAACAACTGCTTTCAGTGGCTTGGCGGTAAAGCCTTAAGTAGTTGACATTTGTGGGCATAGTGCGTTCCCTTCCTTTGGCAACTTTTGGAAATTTCACCTTGAAATTTCAAATTTGCTACTGCACAGTAGCGTGCGCGTGGAGCATGCATGGGACAGAAATGGTCCGATACTATGATCGGACCGAACATTGGTCCGGTTTCCGGGCCAACTGGTTCGACCGGCCGGTCCGATCCGAGTTTAATAACACTGGTGAATTTGTCAAGTGATTTATCTTTTTGTTTTAAACTATAAATTTATCGGTAAAACCTAATGTAGTTTTACAGGTATTTTAGGTGATAAAATGTGTAATATCTCATCAATAAAATTATAATCAATAATGTTGTTTATATACCCAACATTTGATAACTTTGGGATACCGAGATAATGATATTCAAAATCGTGGTTAATTGTGTGTTGTACTGTTTTTCAAAACAGTTTTTTTAAGAATAAAAAAAATATTTGATAAGAGTGTTTCATGAGAATCGATTCTAAATACAATACCTGTTTTTTAGTTTAAAAAACCAAAACTAGAAAACATCTTGAGTTGTTTTTCTTTTATGGGAAATTTTAGGGTGCTCGACAAAACATGTTACCCACCAACGGAGACCCCTTATTTCGCATTGAAATCGAGGTATAATCTTCTTCTTCCCCTTTTGAAAACTCTAGCCCCCATTTGGTTAAGTCATTTACCTCTTTGATGAGTGCTCCCCTCGCCCCCTTACACTAACTGCCCAATCAGCCACTATCTCCGGATTCAATCCCCATTTCCTTTGAACAAAAAGCTTAGGCAAAACACCAACATAACCCCACATAAATTACGCTTTGTTAACCGTGGCTCAGGTGCCTTGAGGTGTGATTCATCTATTCCCAAACTAAAGCAAAAGTTGTAACACCATTCTCGGACGGTACATTTTCTATAACTTTTATAAGACAAAGTAAAGCGGAATGAAATAATTCTATAAAAAATACGAGCTTACTTTTTTTTTGCTTTTCACAAACAGTAAAGGTAAATGATTAATAAATATTACATCAACTATGACAAAACCATATTTATTTCCACCTAGGCTAGCTACACTGACTGGTCCAAACAG
Organism: Echinosophora koreensis; assembly: GCA_035048595.1. Classification (NCBI taxonomy): domain Eukaryota; kingdom Viridiplantae; phylum Streptophyta; class Magnoliopsida; order Fabales; family Fabaceae; genus Echinosophora; species Echinosophora koreensis. The sequence continues at coordinate 1,911,987 of JAPCYP010000065.1, forward strand.
ATCTATGTGTAACAATTGCAAAGGTCTAGAGGAGGTGACTTCTTTCTTGGATTTGAAACTTGATTTTACTTGTTTACCACTCTGACATGCATCACACAAAATATCTTTCTTAAAGGAAATATCAGGCAATCCTCTCACAAAGTTATGTTTTTTCAATTTAGAAATTTGTTTCATACTAACATGTCCTAATTTCTTATGCCACAGCCACTTTTCATCCTTTTTAGACATAAAGCATGTTGCACTTTGATCTGAAAGTTCAGACGGGTCAATCTTATACAGATTGTTTTGCCTTTTGGCATAAAAGAAGGTCTTTCCACTGCTGTCATTGACTATGCATGCATCCTTAGAAAAAGATACAGAAAATCCACTGTCACACAATTGACTTATGCTAAGTAGATTATGTTTTAACCCTTTCACAATAAAACATCACAGATAATAGCCCAGGGAGGTTTACCACCAATTTTACCTATACCAACAACTTTTCCTTTTTGGTTGCCACCAAAGGTTACATGTCCACCTTTCCTAGGTTGGAGCTCTAGGAACATAGACCTTTCTCCTGTCATGTGTCGCGAGCATCCACTGTCCAGGTACCATAACAGGTGTTTGCTTTGTCCTGTTAAGTATATCTGCAACAGGAATGATCATGGACTTAGGTACCCATATTTTCTTGAGTCCTTTTCTGTTAGTATGAGGAGTCTGTGAAGACTTCCTTCTCTTTTTGTGAATACACTTGGACATGATATGTCCAACTTTTCCACAGTAGGAACATATAGGTTTATTTAAACTAACTGACACAGATTTAACAGTTATATTTGAGAACTTTGTTGATCCTTTATGATGTTCTTGATGGGAATAACCTATACCTTCTTTGTTAAGGGAGTGCCTCTGACTTCCTAAGAGTTTTGTCAGATTATCTCTACCGTTAACAAACTTGGCAAGATCTAAGGTGAGCTCTTCTACTTTCTGTTGAAGTTTAGTCACTTCTTCAGATGGTAGAGTTTCAACTGAGATTTTGAAGTTTAGTCACTTCTTCAGAGGGTAGAGTTTCAACTGAGATCTCAACTTTAGACTTCTCAGTCTTAAGCCTACTATTCTCTTCAGCTAACTTCTCACACTCTTTGAGATTTATGTGTATACTCATTTGAGAGTTTAGCATACTGTCTCTTGAGGGATTTGAAAGCTTTAGATATATAGTTGGATTCCTCCAATAATTCATCATAGGCATCATTCAATTTCTCAAGTTCAGAATGTACCTCAGTTTCTGATTCTGAATCAGTATCTGCCATAAGACAGAGATTTGCTTCAAGCTCCTCTCCTTCACTTTCAATGGAGCTTTCATCAAGATCTTCCCAAGTGGCCATCATTCCTTTCTTCTTTTTGTTGAAGAACTTCTTGGGAGGTTGCTTTTTAAGTTGAGGGCATTCTACCTTGATGTGGCCATCATTCCTTTCTTCCTAAGTTGCTTTTTAAGGTTTGTCTTTTCTGAAGTTTCTTTTCTTCCATAGCTTTTTCATTTTTCTGGTGAAAAGAGAGAGTTCATCATCTTCATCATCAGAGTCATCCTCATTTGATTCCTCAGATTCTTCTGAAGATTCATCTACTTTGAAAGCTTTTGAACCTGTTCCCTTAGATGACTTCTTGTCAGCTTTGAGTGCAATGGATTTGTTTTTCTTTCCATTGTTCTCTTCAATCAGCTCTTGTTCATAGATCTGAAGAGTACCAAGAAGCTCATCAAGCTTCATTGTTGTTAAGTCCTTGGCCTGAGACACAGCAATTACAAGTGGTCTCCATTGTTTTGGAAGACTTCTGAGAATCTTTTGAATGTGTTCCTCAGTCTTGTAAACTTTTCCCAAAGATTTCAATCCATTGGTTATGGTTTGAAATCTTCCATACATTTGGCCAATAGTTTCTCCTTCTTCCATTTTGAACAGCTCATACTTTCTGACAAGCAAGCTGACTTTGGTTTCTTTGACCTTGCTAGTTCCTTCATGAGCAACAGCTAGTGAATGCCACATTTCTTTTGCAGACTCACAAGCACAGACTTTTTCCAATTCTTCTTTGCTTAAAGCACACATGATTGCATATCTAGCTTTGGCATTCAACTGCCATTTTGTTCTTTGATCAGTGGTCATGTTTGCTTTAGGGATGCCATCTCCTTTGTCATCTTTAGGAACATAGGGATCATTAATGATATCCCAAAGATCAGAGTTAGTGGATTGTAAAAACCACTTCATCTTTTTTTTCCAGTAGATGTAGTCCTCTCCATTGAAGAAATGAGGTCTCGACATTGAGGATCCTTCTCCAGCATGGTTCGTGCTTTCACTGGTTTCTCCTGCCATTTCCAAGGTCTTTTCCTCTACACTGTTAAGTGCTCAACCCAGAGGCTGAGCTCTGATACCAACTGAAATTTGGTTAATACAAGAAGGAGGGTTGAATTATGTTTACCAACTTTTTGGGTTACTTTAAAAAGATTTTCGCAAGCACAACAAGCAAAGCTTAGATACAAGAAAATCAGACTAGTGAAACGTCTAATATTAAGACAGAACACACGAGCAAACAGAGAAGGGTAAAACAGAGTTTGATATTCACAATATTAACTCCCAAAGTTAAAAGCTTAAACATAAACAATACTTAAGAAAATTAAAGAGATAAGGGAAGAGAAATATCACTAAAGAGTTTTATACTAGTTCACCCCAAAATCCACAGGGCTACGTCCAGTTTCTTGACAGCACCAAGTTTCCACTATAACTAAGTAAATTACAGTACAAGTATTCTTTGCACACCTAGCCTCTTCAGGCTCAACACTCTTTTCTCACCTAGCCTCTTCAGGCTCAACACAGTAAGGAATGAAAAGGTTTTGTGTAATTAATACAACTTGCAAGTCTTTCAGATCACACTCAAGGAGTGCAATAAATATGAAGTATGAAAGACAACAAATTAATATCAAATGATTGAAAGTGTATTCAATGAAAGAATGAAGAAGTTAATAAAGAGAGTAAATGCTTCTGCGTAGTGTTCTTAATGATATTCAACTTCTTGTTTTCATCTTCATTGCTTGATCTATTTAAAGACTTCAATCAAAAGATCTGTTTAGTCACAGCTTCAGAAAGTGTGTTCTTCTGATTTGAGCTTCTGAGACACCATTAATGCCAAAGAGTCGTTCTGTATAAACATTAAATGCTTGGGAACGTTGAGCTTTGACAAGGATGTCCAAGAGTACACTTTAATATGAACAGCTGTTGTTTCAGAGTATGCAGTAGCAGGCTTCTTGTACTTGTAGCAGAGAACTTTCCTCTTTCAGTGCAACAGTAAGTTCACTTTCCAGAAAGCACTTTTACTTTGTAATAAAACAGCTAAAAAGTTACTGCTATGGCACAGAGATTGCGTGTTTATTCCTTAAAACCTTGAAATTACGTTCTTTATTCTTTGTCCTTTGAGCTATTGTCCAGAGGTCTTCGAGATCCTTAAGGAAGGCATCTAATTTGAATAAGGTGACTTAGACTTCATTTCTGACACACTGACATGGTAGCAGTAAAGGAAATTTAGACGGGTGAAAGTCAATTCAAAAAGTAGACAAGTCCTTATGCAGTTCAAAACTAGACGGGTGCTAGCGTATTCCAAAAATTAGACGGGTGATCCACTGAGTCTTTTCCAGACAAATGCTTCTTGCCACGTCATCAAGTAAACTTAGATCTTGACTAAGCGTTGACTTGATCTTTGACTGAATTTTTAGACGACTGGTTTTTAGACAAGTCTAAAAACTGAGCTTCTACTAAAAAGTAAACGGGTCAAAAATAGACAAGTGACCTTAAGTCTATTTTCCTGCACACTTATCAGATATGTCAGTAATTTCATATGGTTCAATACTACCATACTTATTCTATTTGGAATCATCAAAACTTAGAGAATCTACACATAGAATGTGTCTTAGACTTATGAGGTCTCAACAATATCAACCAAACAACTTATATATATATATATATATATATAATCCTTAGAAAGGTACATAAATACGTGACAAAAGCGAAAAGCTTAAATCAGCGGGATTACAAGAGGAAATACAACAAGTAGATACATAATAATAAAGAATGGAGGCATGGCTCCACAAAAACTTATCCTCAGACACTAGGACTCAATCATAACTAGCCTACATGGACTAAATTGAGGCTTGATCCTCGTCCTCAGAGGAAGCCTCCTCAAGGTCCTCCTTGACCTCCTCCCCTCCTCCTTAAGATCGAGGAGTCGTCTGACAGCTCCACAACTGAAGTCAGAGGAATAGGATGGCAACGGAGTGTAAGGTGTGGAATGCTCCTACGTCCAGGCATCCTAAACAACATATATATGGCTAGGCTGCCTAGTAGGTGGTATTGGTGGCAGACCATGACGAACGGCCGAGGGAGTAACCTCCTCAACAGCTGCCATCGCCGCTGCTGCAAATGATGCTCCGTCAAGGTGTGGGTGAACCTTCTTTGTCGTTGATGCTATCGATGATGTGATCCTCTTATTTGGGAGTCTCAGCTATGTCACACATTGCCTGTCGCCGTGCTATACCCACTCCGAGTGGGCATAAATCACGAGGGCTAACCAGATGGGTCCCCCGAGACATTCCTGAACAACGAAAGAGATGTTCTCAATGTACTCTTTGTGGCGACCATCCGGATAGTGAGTCCATGCATCAAGACCTTCCAAGTTCTCGACATAGATTTAACATGGGGTTGTTGCCATCCTCTTCACAAGACAAAAATATAATATAGCAAGGCAAACACATAAATAAGGTGACATCCTCATTCATCATACAACATATGATAGACATGCAATAATACGACACATGTTCACGTAAAAAGATATCAATACATAATAATATCATCATTGCACGTCAGAACACTTTAATTCACAAATAAACAAGCATGAAGTTACATCAACCTAGACACGATACGTCTAATACTCAAAGGGAAGACTCTGACCCCTACACCATGGTACTATACAATTGCCTAAGAGAGTGATTAGGAGGATATGTTCCCGATTGCACCACCCATGGACTAAATGCTTCAACAGTCGTAATGTAAAAAAAAAAAAAATATTGGCTTTACGGGAACACCCTTACACCAGCCATGAATATAATAGTGTCTAGTCAAGATTATTGGTGTATTGCTTGATCACGACGACACAGAAGAGCTACCAGCTGGTCACATATGAGTATTTCAAACCCTTACTCCTCCAAGGATCAACAAGATTGTCATTATGGAATTTGCACCTTATGTCAGACCTTCACAACCAGTTTAGACAGTGGCACTAGTTGGTGGAGCGGGTCAGTTGTAGCAGCAGCAGTAAGGCCCAATTTGTTTCAGATGCGGGGGACTGCATTATATTAGAGACTACAGGGAGAGATCTGGTTGCTTTGTGTGTGGTAAATCAGGTCATATGGCCCAGGATTGCAGTAGCGGGGAGCACAGTAGCCGGTAGCTGCTGGGCAAGGAGTAGGAGCTGGGAGAGGAGCCCTAGCATCAGGGCAGTAGGTGGCTAGACCTCAAGCCACGAGGAGAGTGTTTACCGTGAAGGGAGCTGAATCATCTCAATCTACGGATCTTAAGACATCTTGTATTCGAGGAATTGAACCGATATATGTTTGAGGAAGATAAATCATAAAATAATTGTTTGAGCCTCTTTATGTTGTTTTTGGGCGGAGCTGATAAAAATATTATTATTTTAGTCGGGTCTGCTAATTTTTAATTTCGAGACTAGAAATCTCGAAATATGTGCCAAACATAAACTAGATAGTTTCATGTCTAACTAAGTCATTACCTCACTTAGTTGGAGTAACAGACAATTAGACGATCACATGTCAAATTTATCATAAGTGGATAAAGTCACATTTCCTTTTATGATTAATGTACAACTTTTTTCCTAAATTTAGACAACATATTGTCCTTTTGTCATCTAAGCCATCCATCCTCTTACACCTTGAATTAATTTTCCTCCCTATTCCCTCAAGATTCACGGAAACACACACACTTAAACACTCCAACACTTCATTTTATTTCATTACACAAGATCAAACCTTCTCATTTCAAGAACACTCATGTTTCTCTAACCACCCAACCAAAATTTTTTCTTAAATTCTAACACCATTTCCTTGTTAGTCTTGATCATCTAAACACTTTGTACCTCACAAAGATTTCCATTTGGAGCACTTTTGTTTATCATCTTCATAAGAGCTCAATAACACTCATCAATTTCATCCTTTTCTAACTTGATAGTAAGCCTCCTATACTCTCCTACCTTCCATTTTCATGTTTAGAATCATGAACAAAATTCTTTTAGTTCATGGTTTGTCAAAATACAAAGTTTGAACCTTTATGTTCATCACATGTTTTCTCTAAGTTTCTTCAAAGTGATCATCTTTTTCTTGACACCACCTTCATCACCATCATGTTTAAGTGTCTACAAGAGGTAATGGGGGAGACTAACCACATCACACTATATTGTTGGATGTATCGAAAACCCTAATGGCATGTTTGGATGAGGGAATTTAAGAGGGTAATATATTTTCAGAGGGTAATTAGAATTCATCAATGTAAAAATCAATACATTTTATATCATTTTACATTGATGGATCCTAATTACCCTCTAAAAATACATTACCCTCTTAATTTCCCTCATCCAAACACACCATAAAGGTTCTTGGTTTTTATTCATTTGTTTCTTTTGGAGAACATGTTGTAATTACTTTACGCTTGGTTGTGGTTTGTTGATGTGTTTACACGCTTGAAAATCTTTTTTTATAGGAAAAACCAAGTCTTTGGTCATTTGATCAAAGATTGGTTTTTATGCTTGAAAATGTGAAAGTATGTGTTTTTATTGTTCTTATTGATATATTGCTGACCTATCTACTTCGTGTGCATATTATCACTTTAATTATATCTATCACCTGCCTGCCCTAAATCTATCTTGGTCAAAGATGGAGTCATGGAGAACACCCGTCTAATGAGCAAAGCCAACCCGTCTGCTAACTCAACTGAATTGTTGACTTTCTACTTAGAAGAGTCAACACGTCTGATGAAGCTCTCACCCGTCTGAGGTCCTTCGACGTGGAACACGCAAGGACATAGAAACTTTTACGAGCTGTCTACTCAGTCAGAGGTCACTGAAGCTTTCACTCTCACAAGAATCAAGAATTTCAAAAGGTCAAACACTCATGCAACCATGAAACTCAGAAACGGAGTGCTTCCAATATGCTTTATTCCCTAGTATATCTGGAAGTTGCACGAAAAGGGAAATGTAAAGTACAAAAGCAACTTGAACAACTCTGATTTGGCTACTGCATAAAGCATAAAGCACTGCCCATCTCTATTAGAGTACAACCAACTTTCCTATGCATTAAATTGCTGCCCAGAATGACTCTATTGCATTTAATAGATCCAGATCAAAGCCAAAAGTATGAAGGAATGTCTCTAACGGATTCAAATTTGATTGAAGCCTATAAATAGAGAAGACATTGAATATGAAGACATAGAGAACACAACATTCAAAGAGTGACTCTGCGCATTTATTTCTTCATTCGTTCAATCTTTATTCTAAAATCATTTTATTATGCAGTCTTTCTACACTTCACCTTAAATTCACTCTGTCTGAGTATTAGTGAAAGACTTTCAAATTGTATTAATTACAATCTTCTTTCATACAAATTTGAGTGAGCCTGAAGAGGCTATGTGTGCAAATAATACTTGTCTTGGAGCCTAGAGAGGCTAGGTGTGCAAATAATACTTGGTGCCTGTAACCTGATCATTTATAGTGGAGAAAACTTGGTGCTACCAAGGACTGGACGTAGCCCTAGTTGTTAAGGGGTGAACCGGGATAAAATAGCTGTGTCTGTCTCTATCCCCATCTCTTTAGTTAATTTGCTTATCTTATCTGTTAGCTAACTAAAGGGTTTAAAGTGTGAATATTAAACAAGTTTAAATCTTGCATGCTTGTGTGTTTTTCTGTTGAAAAACCATCAGACAAGTCACTTGTCTATGTGCTTTCAAATCATCTGTCTGTCCTTAGCTTCTGTGTGCGAAAATGTTTTTAACTTATATCTAAAGTCAGATAAACACGATTCAACCTCCCTTCTCATGTTTATAGTTGTCTATTTCAGTGTGTTCCCGAAAAAACCTAGTGTGCATGTTACGAATGTTGTAGCATTATTTACCCAAGGCTGGTGCAATCAGGAACAATCCTTCGAACCACTCTCTTCGACAATTCTTTAGCACAATGGTGTAGGGGTCTTAGTCTAATTCCTGGAGTACAAGATGTCTCACCTCATTTTTTGTGTTGTCTTTTGTTGTTTTATTTTATGCTCTTCAAAGACGATGGTAGCACCTTCCCCTCGCTATGTTCGACTTGAGCTACTTGACGACCCGGGTGCTTGGATGCACTATCCTACTGACAGGCACAAGACGTACGTGGGGAATACTTCCTTCGTGGTCCGAGAGTCCCAAGGTGGGGCCATTTGGATGTTTATCTCGATGTATGCTCATCTGGAGAGCTCGTGATGAGATTGCCTCCTATTGTCCTAATAGCTTCAGTGTCATCGACACCACGTGTTGTACTCTCTCGTATTGACGATGCTTCTCCCTCAACATCTGCAGCAGCAGCGCCCATAGTTGTCTCCCTCCAGTAATTGTAGTGGCACCTGTGGTAGCCCCTCTGTTGGTTCCTCCAGCATTCCTTTTCCTATGGCTCTACGTCGACGGGCTCTCCTTGCCATTGAGGTGATTGAGATTTCTTTCGACTCTGAGGTGGTGGAGGAAAACGAGATGGATGATATAGAGGAGGACTCCGAGGAGTTTGTCTCGGAGGACGAGGATGGCGTCTCGTCATAGTCTTGTAGGCTAGTGAGATGTGTCCTAATGTTTGAGGCTAGGGCTTTTGTGGAGCTGCGTCTCCAAGTTTATTATTTTTATTTCAGTTCATGTTGTATTTTGTTAGCAATTGTATTTCTGCCATTTTTAATTTTTGTTTTGATTATGTTTTGGTGTTGGTAAATTAAAAATTTTAGGATGAGTCTTTTAGTGCTCATATGGCTGACTGAGTGCACATCATTGACATCAACATTTTTCGATCAAGTAATGCCAGTAAAAGTTCCGGGTCACATGAACTCATTACAATAAAGAAATCAAATTACCATAAATAAAACTAAAGTCACTTCCATCTAATTTTTTCTATTTTGCTTTTACAATTCAGAAAAAATTATAAATTACAACTTAATAGTAAAATTTTATTAAATTTTAATATTTAAATTGTAGAATATGCATGTATACATTATTATACTATATATCATGTGCGTGATAATTGAAAACTTTTTTCCCCACATTGCTGTGACCTGCTAACTATATGTAAAAATGATAAGCACTAAATTTTAAAGACCTATTATGCATTTGTACCTTGACTCAACTATTGAATCACCAAAATTTATTTATGAAGAATTGGACAGCACGTTCATTAAGCAAAAAAATTCATGGAAGCCAAAAAAATAAAAAAATTTCATGTATTTTTTAAAACGTCACCCAAGTTAATTAACAAGTCCTCCTAATGAATATTTTTATTGCTTAAAAGAGAATGAAGTAAAACATTTAGTCCTTAAAATTGTCATAATTAATCATATTAGCCTGACTTTATAAAAAAGGAAAATTAATTCATGGTAACCGTAAGCCAATTTAGTCTCTACATTTTGCACTTAACGGCATTGTTTGTAACATGAATTTAATCACTTTAGACTGTCGTGGTCAACCGTATTAATAAATGACACTACGAAAACAGAAAATTAGTTCATGTTACACGGAAAAGAACCCTTACCATCAATCAAAACCATCAAGATTTCACAAGATTTTGGGTAATAACTAACAATTTTTTGTTCACTAGATAATTAGTTGCGGTTGCTCCGATTGCATACAAGGAGCTTGGGTAAGGTAGAAATGTGATGGCCAGCCAACATGGACAAAAATATATTTGAATAGTTTTTTAACTGATACTCAACTTGCTTTCCTTTGCACAACAAGGAATTGAAGTAAATCCTGAAAATTGCAGGATTAAGAAAGAGTGCAGGATTGAGAAAGAGAAATATTTGGCCTGTCATAATTATACAACAGGCATTCAGACCTTATGACATGATCTAGTATTAATATGAGCGGCAATAAAGGGTCCAATATTCCCATCCAAAACAGAATTTAGGCCTAGCACCTCGATGCCTGTCTTTACATCATGTACTAACTTGTATGGATAAGAGACATACCTCCGAGTTTCTTCTTCCCACAAATTTAAAATGCTATCCTTCCTAATACTACTTATACTTGCAACTCCTTGTTCCCTTGCTATCACTTGAAGTTTAGCTTTCAATCTGTTTAGCGCTTTTGTCTTATTTGCAAAGTGGGTTCTCTCACCTGCACAAAGATAACATAAAAAAATGAAATGAAATTCAGAAAAATACTCATTTTTATGCTTGACATAAAATTTTGAAAATGTTAAAGGGAAACAAACTGGCTAGGTATTTAGGATGTGTTTGGTTTGTTTTATTGTTTCAGTTTCAATTGATACTAATAATTAAGAGAATGCCACTTTATTTCCACTTTATTTCCTATTTTCAAATTTCTGTGAAGGAATGATGAAGAAAAAATGTTGTTTTCACCATTTCCTTCATAAAACTTCAAATAAAAAAATAAAAAACGAAACAAAATGAAAAATAAGGTGATATTTTTTGTAATTATTAATGAAAACATGTCAGTGTGTTTAGAAATATTTTAAGTAGAGTAGCATATCAAGATTGGCAAAAAAAAAATAAAAAAATAAAAGGTAAACATCTTAGCACAAACATATGCATAGCATACCAGAGGATTGGACACTTATGCCAGTAGGTACATGCTGAATGCAAACTGTAAGCTCAGTTTGTCTCTTCTGTTCTCCATGAATCAAGGGCGATGATATAATCAAATCCTCAGAATCAATTTCTTGATCACGAGCATTCTCAAGGAACATAGGAACAACATCTATAGTTGCCAAGCTTGCCTGCAAAATTTGAATTTAGCAAACAAAATTATTTATATATCTTATAAAATTTCAATACTTCGTTCAAAAACTAGAAACATTGATAAATTTCTTAAGGATATTATGCAATGGAATTGGAATTAATAATCAAGATAAGGAATTAGAAGACTTCTCTTGCCAACAAAAGCTTTTCTATGAATCATATTCAATATAAAAATATACAATGAACTAGCAAACAAAATCAATTTACTATTAGCTAGTAAGAACAGAATTCTTTACACCTCAAGCGGAGAAGGTTCATTCTGAGAACCCCTTATCAGGTAGTGAATTCCTTTTTCCCCTGAAAGATAGCCATAGGCACACTCAAATTCAAACTCAATAGTTGCTGAAATAATTCCTTCATTCTTGGATGGACACCTATCGACAATCCTTCCTTCATAACCTTGTTTTCTGGCCCATTTAAGATACATGCTAAGGAGCTGCTCTGCCCAGAGCTGGATTTATGCAAAAGTATGTCAAAGATACACAGAAAAACTTTTAAATAGTTTGAGAACAAAGAATACTGAACCATAGAGCAGACAATCAACAACTCATTTTTACAAAGTCTTGATGCAACATATAGGTTTGTCAGGAACCGTGAAAATTGGCACATTCCATAAGTTTTAGTACTTGAAGAAAATCTCTCAATAATAAAGATCACATATAGGTGCGTATGTCCTAAATAAACCACAAGTCTAACTAATGGAAACCTTGTTTATTTATTCCTGCTTCAGGGCAGAGCAAAATTCCAAGAATGAATACTAAAACTTCAACAAACACTACACCTGAAATATCAATATCAATATTTATAGTAAAAAACAAACATTCATACACTGAGACTGATTCTTTTAATTTAAGTAGCAGATGGAACATGATTACTGTCAAAACGAGTAGGAGGTTATTACTTACTAGATTATTAGTCTTAAGTCGGTAGGCTTGGGTAGGTACTAGTGGTGTTGGTATTTCACCTAATTACTAGCATATCACTATTGTGATGCAAGGGATATATTAAAGAGAGAAAATAATATAATATTATATATATTTAAATTAAAAAATTCAAATAATGAACAATAAACTTTTGTCTATTTTTTAGAAAATATTATTAATTTAGGGCATAATCAGAAATTCAAGATTTGGAAGTATTGTGAGTAGAATAAATTTGAAATAAATATCATTGGGAGCTAAAAAATTTAAAAGTAGTTATTGGAAACAAAAGAAGCTATTAATAAGAGAGAGACTAAAATTGAGAAATTTCAAATTATATATGATGATGTACATGGATTTAGGCAAACAAAATCTATTAATGGAGCCAAATGTTAAAAATACAGCCTACAAGGCGAAAATCCCCTCTCTTCTCTTTCTTTCTTGAGCTCTAAGCCTATAAGTCTACAACACAATACTCGATTAAACCATTAAAAATTACTAAATTGAAAAAAAAAAGAATGTATCATATTCAAAGTTAAGTTTTCACCAAAAAATAGTTACACAATCTATCATGATATATCAACCAGATTCATAGGTTATAATTTCAAAGATAATCTCACGAAGTCCAAAAATAAAATTATCAAACCTTTGCACCGATGCCTCCAGGTCCAGCTTTTATAACCAAACAAGCTCCTGCGAGATCAAATGGTCCCTTGAGAAGCTTACACATCTCATACTGATCCAGAATCTTGCTTGCATCCAAAGATGCATCATATGCTTGTTTATAAAGCCCATAATCAATAGCATTCAACTCAGTCAATTGCTGGATCAGCTTTGCTTCCTCTACCTGCAGGACACATAACAAGGCATCACTTTCGTTTCAAATGGTGAAAGGCTCATACATGTTATAATTTTCATTTAGTAGCAACTCTGGTTAACCTTCTACAGAATAAAAGCCTATATTATTCATCCCTTTTTAGTGTGATGTGAAGGGCCAAAGCCAGACAGAGGGCTCAACTCCACATCCAAACTTCACTGTTGCTAGATGTAATATAAAGTAAATCTGATTGAATAAAAGATGCTGTTCACAATTTCAGGGCTATCTTTGAGCTTTATAGGACGGCTATCTAACTAGACAAATTTATTTGGAATTATCTCAGACAAAAACAGAAGTATTCTTTGTATGCTTTCTTAAATGCAATTACTACATTTCTTTTAATCTTTTATCACTGTACCAGAGTCCAAACACACCATTAGGTTTAATGGCCAAAACAATCATCACAACAATCAAACTTTGTATAGAAGGGAAGATGAACAATTTTTGCCAAGTTCTGGTTAAACTGATGAGAATTGAGAACAGAACATCACCTTGTATCTTAAGTCCTTAAGAGAGTCAACCACTTTGGAACTATTAGCCAACTTGACAATAATGTCATTGGACTTGGCTAGATCATCCCACAGATCAAAATCACGTGCTATTTCTTCCTGTTTAGTCCTCATTGCTTCTTCCATTTCCAAGGCCGTTGATGCGAACATCTCAGCACGACGAACTGCATCTTCAATTTTCCTTCTTAGAGAAAATAAACCTGATCATATTTAAATAACTGTTACGATTAATAGAAAAAAATAAATAAAAGAGAGCAGCACACATCTACAGCTTATAAATTATCACAGATGTTAGACTACCTAGAGTTATTATTTGACACTGACTTCACTCTAGCTCATTAGATTCGCAGAAGAGGCTCCAATCAACTTATATTTTGCTCTAAGAGCTTGTTCAGGCCATCAATTTAGAAAGAGGAAGAAAAAGAAGACAAGCAAGTGAATATTTGTGTGATAAAACCACAACTGTGGCCTCAAATTTAGAAAGAGGAAAAAGATGCATGATCCCCATGACCAAAGATGCAATTAGCAAGAATACATGGAAACTATAAGGAGCAACGTTCTTCAAACAAACTTACATTAACAAGTAATTCTGTTTATGGATAATGTTTCATATATAACAGCATTCACGTGCCTTCACCTAACAGCTTAAGTTTCTGAGAGAAATGGTTCATGACATGGTATCAAAGCATCTTTAACCGAGTTGTCTAGAGTTTGATCCTTAGTGATCCTATTCTTCTAATACAAAAAAGGGTTAAATTTCAGCATTTGGTAGATGGGCCTGTGCACTGTCCAAACCTCAAAACCAAAGGGATCTTGCATAGGGGGCTGTTAGATATATAGAACCATTTGTATGCCTTCGCCTAATGGCTTAAACTTTTGGGGAAGTTGGTTAATGACAGACAATAGTGTTATACAATATTTAATACTATGTCTCTTTGTTTACCATTGAATTATGTTTAACACCCTTTCAGTTTCTGTCATATCATATATAAAAAATACCCATCCCTGGGGGGCTGCTCAAGTGGTGAGTTGAAGGGATGTTTAGGAGTTGGAGAATAGAAGGTGGAGGGTTCGATCCCTACTCCCCCACTAATTTGGTGTAACTACTAATTTACTGACATTGGCTGATCAAAAAAATATATATAAAAAATACCCAGTTCTTAGAAAAGAGTACATGATAAGAGTTCTTTCATTAAAGCGAATACACATTTTTCCAAAATCAGGTGGGGGCCATTTATCCTAAAGGCAAAGTTCCTTAGACCTTGTATTCATCCTTACAAGCTTGAAGCACCCACTATTTGTGACATTAGTGGAACATCTTTAGTAAAGAAGAAACTACCCTTTTTCAACCAATATAACATCATCAGCATTTAGATGTAATATACATGAAGACCAAGAAAAACCGTTCTTGACTAAAAACACACTCCTTCAAATATGTTACGTTTATCACCCATCCATTTTCCACCTTCTCATTCTCAATCCTATAAAACAAAAGGTCTAGGACACATATATAAGAATAAAAGCCACACCCACTAAAGCAACACCACATTGAACAACTAACAATAGGTTATTTGAACATCTGAAAGGTTGACACATGCAACACCTGGTTAATGACTGTGTTGAAGTCCCACATTGGATAGTGATATGACCTTAAGAGTGCTTACAGTAAGGGGCAACCCTCACCCTACAAGCTAGCTTTTGGGGTTGAGTTAGGGCCAAACCCAAATTCTAAGATGGTATCAGAGCTATCCTAGATCCATTGTTGGGTCACCCACCATGTTATCCACGCACCAAGCCCAATAGTGCTGGACGTGGGGGGGTGTATTGGGAAAAACTCAAGTCCCACATTGATTAGAGATAGTGTCTAATAAGAGCTTATAAGTAGTGGGCAATCCTCATCTTATGAGCTAGCTTTTGGGATTGAGTTAGACCCAAAATTTAATATGGTATCAGAGCCTATCCTAGATCTGTTGGCCCACCAGCAGATGTCCAGTCCTGCAAACTTTACGCTCTAGATGTCCAGTCATAGGCGTGAGAGGGGTGTATTGGAGTCCCACATTGGATAGTGATATGACCTGAAAAGTGCTTGTAAGTAAGGGGCAACCCTCATCCTACAAGCTAGCTTTTGGGGTTGAGTTAAGGCTAAACCCAAATTCCAAGAATGACATTCAATATTGTGGTTAATGACATATTGAGTTTGGTCAATGGATACACCTATGGTAGATGAGTAATTCGTTCACGAACAACTTGTGTTAATGATGTACAAAATCACTCATCCAATCTTGATGTACCTGTTAAATAAACTCAACACATTATTCAACACGATTTTTATTTTGAACATCATTAATCAAGTGTCACAAGTGTCAGATTTCCTAATGCAAAACTAAACAACTAATATCACTTTACTCCATACATAAACAAACTGAAACATCAAAATGTTTCAAGCTCCAACTTTTAAGCAAGATAAACAAAAGCTGCACATGCTCTTACACACAAGGGAATGGATCTCTCATGTTAATTTTTCCATCACATGGTCACATGAGTAAGAGAGATAGGCACATAGATTATAATAAAATTTCACAAATTTTAACTGGACCCACTAACAAAATCTCATTGTATCTATCTCTTACCACATGAGCACGTAGAAGAAAAAAAATGACATGAGAGGATTCATTTTCCTACCCACAAACAAAGACAGCATTTTGAAACAGACCAACTTGTTTGTAGACCTCCTTCTCGTTAGCCATGGAATGACAAGCTCTGATTCTGGAAGAATATAGAAGCAGCTGAGTATGTGGCTTCTTCCTGACTATAGAAGACTGCCATTTTGAATTGACAGAAGATGCAACTTCATAGGCTGCTCTGACACAAGCGTGTTCAGAGACCACAGTTGCCATAACCATTAACAGAAGAAGCAAACGGTGAAAAATGGATTGCAGCACAATTTAAAGTTGAAGAAGAAGGCCTTGGTCCCTTGTGAAGCGAATATTGCTGCTATGGCCAAGAAAAAAGAAGGGTCGCGTTTCTAAGCTGCTACTACTGTCTGTGTTCGAAGCAAAATGGAATTAACGAAATATGGTTTTCCACTTTTTTGTTGCCTCCGTTGCCCTATCTTCAGAGGCAAAGAAAATCCAATTTCAGAATATTGGTCTGCTGCAAAATAAGACAAGTGGACTAGAATATTGCCACAAAGGTTCGGTGAATTCTAGTTTGAAGTACTAGTTTTATTGGTATATCGATGAGATTCTGATTTCAAAACAGCACAGGTAATAGGAACCATCAAATTTATTAATATTTAATCCAACGGTCCAGATCTATTTGGGCATAAGAAATAGTGTAACAAGTTAAAGGAATTGATGGGTTATTTCAAATTTTTTTTTTTTTTTGATACCATGGTATTGGCAGGAGTATCCCTCGGCTTAGTCGAGGACTAATCTCCTTCGGGACCTTATTCAAAATTATTATTTAGTCCTTCGTTTATTTATATATATACGGATATGTAAATATAAATAAATATACAAAAACTTAAATTTATTTAATATTAAATATTGAAATACCAACACACATAAGTACTTGTGTTCCATTTTTTGTGATTCAGATCCATGCAATGGTTGAGGGAAATATATTGTTATATTCCTAGTTCTCATACGGTTTGCAGGGAACAAGCTTCTATTAGGTACTGAGTCTGGGTTGCTCTGGAACTTATCGGGGGTAGTGGCGAAAAACACTGATGAGACATACCTTTAAAATAAACCGATCTGGGTGGGTTGTTCTGAAACTTATCGGAGCTGGACGAACTCACCGAATGTATAGAGCCACTCTCCGTGCTTCTTAACACAAACACTAATTCCAAGCTTTGGGTTTCTCTTTCTAACAAAAAAAAAGCTTCGGGTTTCTCTTAGATGGGTGTGCTCTGGTTCTGTACAGGAAAAGAAAGAAGAAGGAAAAGCAATTTTCGGACAGATTTGGACAAACCCATTTTGGCAAATACCAACTTTTAGTTTACTGGTAAAAGCCGTGTCCACCGGCTATTACAGGTTAAAATAGAACCTCACCGGTGTACCAACAAAATTAGCACTTCATACTAGATTTCACCCAAAGGTTCGGACTTTGGACACTCTTGGCTCGTAAGCTATCCGATCCGTCTCAAATTGGTCCCATATGTTTGTTGTTGTTTTTTATTTTTATTTTTATTTTTTTTTTGCAAATTAGACCCTCAAATTAGGTTCAGGTGACAAATTGGTCCTTTAAATTTTTTTTGACAAACTAGACAGTTAAGTTATGTTCGGATGACAAATTGGTCCCTTAATTTATCAAAGGGACCAATAAATTAGACCCTTAATATATTATTTTTATTGTCTTAAAGGACCAATTTGTCACCCAAACATAACTTAAGGGTCTAGTTTGTCAAAAAAAACTTAAGAGACCAATTTGAAACCCGAGCCTAACTTATGGGACCTATTTGTCACAAAATAAACTTAAGTGACCAATTTGAACAAAACAAATAACTTAAGGGACCAAAAGTGCAATTTTGCCTATATTATATTTCAATCAATAATATCTAATCATTTTTTTTATTGGCAATAATATCTAATCATATGTTTTTATTTTTTTAATATTAAATAAAATTTTATTTTATATGACAAAATAATATTGATTAAGACATGATATATTATACAAAAATGGGATAAAATATACTTATCCGACAATATAATAATACTGAAGATAAAAACCTCCCCCGTTTTGATTTGATAAGGTGGAATAAGATTTTATATCCTAATGTCAGATCAAGATTGAATAGAGTCTTTGATCATTTTGAAAATAAACTTTATTTATGTGACTTTTTCAATAAGAAACTAGCTAAAAATGAAATAATTAATGAAAAAAATATTGAATTAATATTTTATCGTTACAATTTCATTTGAATTTTTTCTCAAATAGATAGAAGCTCATAGTAGGTCTTATAAGAGAGAGAAACGATAGAAAGAAATAACAAAGAGGTCCAATACATTGAGAATTTTGAATTTGTACTAATAATTTTTGTCCCACAATTTAACCATCTTAGCAAACTTAAGGGAACGATTTTAAATTTTTTTTTAAAAAAAATATGCATACTTTTGAATTTTTAATATAGTTTCATATATTTCAAATGAATTGTTAATTAAATCGTCACTTTATTAAAGTTTTGTGATTAAATTCCTAAAGTTTGTACCAGTAGGATCTATTTAAAATTTTTAAGGATATGGACCTTTTTTTTTATCATATAGATAGGGACTTAATAAATTTTAAACTACAAAATCATAATTAAAATTCAGTAAAACTCTAACGTCTAAAAGATTGATTTAACCTTGAAAAAAATTAGTTTTAAATAATTTTGTCAACCCTTATATATTAAAGGTGACTCATTCTCTACAATTTATCTCCTCTTTGGTGTGCCAACTGCCGTGTGATGCCACCTACATTAAGCAATATTTTAATTTTAAATTTTAATATATTTTCAAATCTACTAATTAATGATATAATTATTATCAAATTTGCATATCATTTAGTTATTTTCATTTAATTCTTTTTCTTTCTAGGATGTAGTTTTAAATCTACTAATTAATAGTAATTACTACCAAAATCCTTTTATTATTAACTTATTTCCATTTAATTCTTTTCTATTTTCAAGACAAAGATTTCTAAAAAATTAAAGTACAGTGTAATCTTTGGACTCTTGAAGTGACTGATCGTATAAGATATTTCTTTTGGCAAGCTGCTCATGATAGGCTCATCACTAAGCAGAGAAAGGTTAAATGAGGTTTGGGAGAGCCTTTCTGTACCTTTTGTAATTCGGAGATGGAAACTGTCTTGCATGTTTTGAGGAATTGCCCGCAAGCTTCTGATGTATGGATGTATTTCGTCAGCATGGACAAGAGAACGAGTTTTTTTTTTGCAGGAATCTTCATGAATAGATTTGGGTTAATCTGTATGAGGATATGGGAGACTCAGATTGGATCCTGGGCATCTCTTTGGGCAACGACTTGTTTCCTTCTATGGAAATGGAAAAATGTGTAACACCCCATTTTCTCAATTATGGAACCGAACAAGGATTAAGCGTGTGTGATAGCTTAATCTTGTTTGTTAAGTGTTAATAAGTCGGTGTATCAAGTTTGAAGTCAATCGGACTTAAAACGGATTCAGAGTGCATCGGAACGCGCGAAATCGGACAACCGGCACAAGTCAGAATGCTCAAACGTTGTATGGCCAGTGCTCAAGTGTTCTGGGTAATCAAACACGTGGCTGAGCAGCATGCAGCGCTCAAGCGTGGCTGAGCCAACGCTCAAGTGCTGGGGTGGTGGGCGCTCGAGCGCCCAACGCTGATCCCACCTACCCCCACTTTCTCTTCTTCTTTGCATGGCCTCTTTTATCTTATTTTTTCACGAACCAGAATCAGTTTAGAGAAAAGGGAGAGCTCCCTAAAGTGAGAAAGTTGAGTTTTCGGGAGATTCGCCCGTCCGTTTTCGATCCCAACTTCATATGATGGTTGTTGAAGTGTCATGCATTTTTATAAATTGCGATGATTGCCGGGTATGAATCCCATTGGTAATAAAAGTATGTTTATTATGAGAATTTATGTACTGTATATTATATGCTGTAGTTTTGTGTGTCGCGCATGTAGTTATCATGATAAAACTCATTTGTCGGTATCTCACCCTTGCATTATATCTGGTTGTGGTTTTGTTGTTGTACCTTGGTACGCGAGTACAGATGATGCCGAGGAGTTCCCGGTTTTACTTGGAGATACTAGTACTGATCTTTGAAGAGGACGTTGATAGTAAGGATGACCACGGGGGTCTTCCTAGTAAAACATGGTTTGGACGACCAGCTTAGGACTATTCTAGTTATATCTTTTTGGGGTAGTGGTTTTTCCTATAGTCTGTATACATTGGCTACTGAGAGCCTTCCTTTTTGAGTTGGGATTTCAGACTTATATGTTAGTATGATTCTAATGGTCCTGATGTAACTTTGGATTATGAAGTATGTATGAATGTTTTGTTTTAAGTAACAAAGAAGAAAAAAATTTATACCCGTTTTTCTGACGCTTAGAAAGTTATATGTGAACTATTTTCCTAAAACAACCAACCTAATTTTTATTTTAAGTAGCGCCGAGGGGGGGTGTTACAAGTACAATAGGGAAGGTTGAGAAGACCTCGGGAAAGTATATTGCACGAAACTCTAATGAGACCTTATTTTACTAGCAGTGCATATCAATTAAACTCTTATAACTATTGATTATTTATCCTTTGTTTGAGAAATGTAAGATTCATGTTTTCATGAATTATTTATATGTTGGATAACTATGTTTAAGACTTTGATTTAAAGGTCTAATATACATGTTTAGTTGTTGGGAACCTTGCATGGAAAGTACGAAATTAACCGGCGTTGAATTGAATGAGAACGTGTTCTAGAATTTCCGTTATACAGTTTAGAATGCTTAAGAATGCACAATAGGAAATTTATTTTTGTGGAAGAGATTAGGTATTTTTGAGGGCTTGGTCTTATTCCTTAGGTATATAGGAGTCTATGTTTCAAATTTCAGGTCAATCGGACTTCAAACGAGCTAAAAACATGAAGAAACGTAGGAATCGGGACTTGCTGGCAGCACGGGGCGCTGAGCGTTGGCCCTGTGCCACGTGTCACGCCACGATAGGTGGACAGAGGTGGTGCGACCCAGCCAGCACTGAGAGCTGATGCTGGGAGCCAGGAAAAAAAAAAGAGTTTTAAATGATGGAATTTCGTGGAACATGTTAGAAAGTGGCTGAAAACTCAGATTTTAGAGAGAGGGGGGAAGGAGAGAAAGAAAGAGAGAGAAAATTTCCAGAGCTGATTCCGATCAATCCGTTCATCCTATTGAAAAACCGATTATACCGTTGTGATCCTCGTGATTTCTACTTCATCATCCTACCTTTCTTTACTTGATTAGGCTAAGGTAAGTCTATGCTCTTATCATGCCGAAATTCCATTGAAGTTATTTCTCAATCCGTTTATCGGTTTCCAAGTCCGCCTTCAGATTTGAGTTACACGTAATGTGTGCTTCATGAATATGTATTCAGGTGAATTTTTGGAGCCCCGGAGGTAGGATAACCTCATGAGGCAGATTTGAGGAGTTGAGAGAGGGCTCGTTTTGTTGCTTTAAAGCTAGCCTACAACACCTCGGGTGGGGGAAAGAAGCCATCTAGCATCGAAAATGGCTAAGTAACATTTTATTCAATATTGGTGTAGGGCAACCTTACTAGTGGGCGAATAATGGACAATATCAATATCACATTGGAGACTACTTAGTGGTACCAATGATGATATGGAGATTGTAGGTTTATCGCTGTTAGGTTAAATTTATGATATTGAGGTCGTCTGATTTTTACTATATTGAACTGCTTGCTGTGTGCTGTTTGGATTAACATGTTAATTATAGTTATTATGTTTATTAAAATATGTTAGTGTTATTTTATTATTATTATTATTATTATTATTATTATTTTTTGATTATGGTTGATAACATGTTGTCTTGATTGATAATATGATTTATCTGGAATGATATGCTTAGTGACATCTAGGTGATGATATTTGATATTTTGAGTGACACATGTTGGGGAGTGTATGATTTATGATTTAGAAGTGCCTAACCTAATAATTAATATTTTATTATAATGAGACTGATGAGGTGATATTATTTGAGATATGCTATGAGATAATGATGAAAGGTTAAGGCACTAGGGTATGACTTGGTATATGTCGGCGATATCCATATAGATGCATGTTGTTGATTACAGCTGTGTGTTTGGAACACACGAGGTCAGCAGTCCTCGCAGGACCATCCCAACTTAGATTTAGGCTGTGCAGCTATAGTGTCATTGCTTTGTATGAGCATCCTACCGGGAATGGGGGTGTGCACCGGAGAAATTGTGCAGCTATAGTGTCATTGCTTTGCATGAGCATTCTCATTGCGGATGAGAGTGTGCACCGATGTTTGGGGGCGCGTCGCTTGGACGACTGACTAACATCTCTCAGCCGGCAAGGGATGTGTGACAGGATTGGTGGTGGCCACGTCAACATAAGTTGTATGAGTGCAAAGGGTAGAGGATGATAATGTGTCTTGAGGTATATATATATATATATATATATATATGTGATGCATGTCTATGTGCCTTTATTGTTTATATGTTACGTACCCTTTTCCTTTTATGATGATAGATAGTTTCTTATCCCCCTACTTCTTTTCTTTGTATTTTTTTTATGTGATCTTTTGAGAAGACCCTGTGGAGGATCCAGATACAGAGGAGCTTGATGGGACTCCTTACGAGCCAGATGCTGGAGGAAGAGCAGTGACCTCTAGCCCTTGAGTTTAGAGTCTATGGCTCGTACGTCTTTTTGTGACGTTTTATTTTTCGTTGCTTATATCGTTTTGTATCAGTATGTATACTTCGAGACCCTACTGATGGAGTGCCCTCTTTAGTTTATCAGTATAGTATGTTTGTATTTATATATATGTGTGGTGTGATGTTTAATTTTTGTTCTTTACTTTTAAGTTTTTAATATTTATGATTTTCTATAGATATGTCTAACGCTAATATTACGATTAAGTCTTAATTAATTTAGGTTTTTATTTAATGAGGCATCGAGGTGTCTCATTTGGTGGTATCATAGCAGTTTGATTCTGATCAGACTGTGAAGTTGGGGTGTACTGGCCATTTTAGTTGAATCCACCTCGAATAACGACTATGCTTAAAAGTGGGGTGGTGAGTCCGGACGCTAGAATTAACATTTGTGTGGCATATAGTATTTATATATACGGTTATGTAATATTATATGTCATATAAATGTGAGCTAATGATTTCTTTTAACAGGATCATGGCTCGAGGCAGAGGACATAGAGGACGAGGGGGTAGTAGAACCCCAGAGAGAGTAGAGGTGAGACTTCTCAGCCTGAGGTAGGAGCTGGAGGAGGAGAGTCATCTGAGACTCTCCAGACCATTTGGGAGTTAGCATTTGTACTGTTGCAGCAGGCACAACAAAATACTCAGAGGATGCAGAGAGATGCAGAGTTACAGGAGCAGCAGGAGAGGAGAAGAGCTGCCGAGGCAGAGGATGCATGATTGGCTACCTTTCTAAAATGGAAGCCACCCCAGTTCAGAGGGGATTATGATCCAGAGCGAGCTGAGTGGTGGATACAGGAGTTGGAGAAAATCTTTGACACCATGAGATGCAGAGATGACAGGAAAGTGACTTATGCTGCTTTCATGCTGACCGGAGGAGCAGAGTTATGGTGGAGAGGCGATAGAAGGTTGCTTGAGGCAGAGGGCAGGTTGATTAGCTGGGAGCTGTTTAGAGACTGTTTCTTCGAGAAATACTTCTCGCGGTTGGTCAGACGCGAGAAGGAGAGGGAGTTCATGAGTCTCCGACAGGGGGACATGTCTGTAGGTGACTATGCAGCTAGATTCGAGGCCGTGATACAGTTTTCTGAGTTCTATCAGAGGTTTCTGGATGAGGAGTGGATGTGCCGGAGGTTTGAGGATGGCTTGAGACATGAGCTGCAAAGGGCCATAGTGCCGCTTGATATTCAGAGCTTCCTAGATCTGGTAGAGAGATGTAGTGCCATAGAGGACATAGACCAGAGGCAGGCTGCTGAGCACTGACAATTGAGGAATGGAGGTCCTATCAGATCAGGTTTTAAGAGAAGAGCGGGCAGTGGTTCACAGGGGAGACGGGGACCCTATACTAGACCCGTGCAGAGTGTTTAGACATCTACATTAGTACCAGCTTCTACAGCACCAGTTGGTGGAGTGGACCAATAGCAGAGAGGCCCAGTTTGTTTTAGATGAGGAGGTTCGCATTATGTTAGAGACACCCCGCTGTTATATATATATATGATGCATGTCTATGAGACACCCCGCTGTGCCCCTTGTGCCATTAGTTATTTATTTAGATTCCTCGTGTTATTAACATTGATTATAAATCGAAAATGCGAAGGAATTAAAATTTGACCAACAATGAAAGATAACATCAAGTCATATATAAATACACACTTAAATACAATACCATAACACTGTCTAGGGCATCCTCTTAATGAGATCCCTAGCAGGTACATCCTTATACAAACCCTTAGTTGCGGAAATATAAACACATAGTTCTAGACTCACTGGCCCTATTTGCTTAAACGTTATTACTACCATCTACAGCTCGTCCTCCTGCGTCTGGCTCATAAGGAGTCCCGTCCAACTCCTCCACATCAAGATTATCGGTGAAGTCCTCAGCTGGTTCCTCCACATAGTCATCACCCGGATCTTCCGTAAAATCTTCTCGTATCCATATAAGCAAAACATATACGAATACAGAAATAGGGGATAAGACACATGTCTATCATCAAAGGTGGAAAAATGGACATAGTATATAAATATAATAACCATTAACACACTACAAAAAAAAAGGCATTAACCGACGGCCAAAACCCGTCGGAAAGTCAACTAAGCCGTCGGAAAACAGAGTTTTCGACGGAATTTCGGCCGGACTATCAACCATCGAAATCCAGTGCGTCGGAAAGCATTTCCGACGGAATGGAGCTCCGTCAGTAACATTACCGACGGATTACACCGTCGGAAATTGAAGACGGATTTTCCGACGGAATTGTCCGTCCGAAACTCTTCCGACGGAAAAGTTCGTGGGAAATTCTAAGCCTTGGTTTCCGACGGAATTTTCCGTCGGAAATTCTGAGCATGTTTTCCGATGGAAATATCCGTCGGAAATTTTTTCTGAATTATTTTTTATATATTTTAATACTATTTTTGTTTTTAAATATTAATTAATTTGTTAATGTTATTTTATTTATAAGTATTAAATAAATTTTTTATTTTAAATATTATTTATTATTTAATTTTTATTTTAAATAGTGATTATTATTTTATTTTTATTTTAAACGTTAAGTTTAATTTGATTTTATTATAATTAATTAAATATAATAATTTAAATTCAAAACTGAAATTACAAATTAAATTAAAAAATGCAGTTACATTAAAATAAAAACAAATACATAAATATTCGTCAATGTACTAAACTCAGCTACATCTATATAACTATCCTAATAGTCATCATAATAATGGATAACGTCGTCATCCTATCGGGGGGATGTCGCCGGTGTCAGGTGACCATCATCCTGCGGCCCAGTAGGCGCATCGCCATCATGCGGCTGCGACGGTGGATCGGTACGAGTAGTGGAGGGCTCGCCAGTATCGAGTACCCCCTGCATAGCGCTGCGCCTTTCAGGTGGAAGCAAATCGATCAGAGAGGTCATCACCTGCGACCATGACTCCATCCGCTGCTGCATGCGCTCTGAATTCCGCCTATGCTCCTCCAGCTCCTGCCTCATCCGCCGCATCTCCTCTGTGTCCTGTGAGCCGGAGGGTGGAGTCTCCAGAATGGTCAAGTTTGACGACGACCCCCGATGGATGGTACGAACTAGACACGCGGTACCGTAGATCCACCCTTTCTTCTTCCCGCCCGTGACATCCATCCAGACCTGGGTCTGTATCCGCTCAACCTCAGCAGGGTCTAGCTGAGAAGGATCCGAGGCACCAGAGCAGGAGGCAACCTCAGATGCAACCTGACTGAACCTAGCATTGTACTCCTCCTGTGTTGAATACATTACCCAAATTATGTTATTAAACTATAACACTAACATATACTTTAAATGTGATAGCATTTTATATATATATATATATATAGCTCACCGTGGTCTGCCTCGACCTCTCATCAACATACTGGCCGGTGTCCGAGCGAATATGCGTTTGCTAAAAGACGATAGGGACATCGACAGTAGGGACATCGACGGTCCGGGCAAGCTCTCCTGCCTGCAATCAACGCAGGAATAAAATCAATTAAATATTTTTTAAATTGTTAACAAAAATGTACAGTTTATATATTAAATTATTTATATATGCATACCATGTTAATGGCATGCTGCATGTGGCTAATCGAGCCACCGGTGTGCATGCTCCCACCCCTCTCTGAAGCCCGATTCCTCTTCGCCTGCAGACACTTCAGCTTGTAAGCTAGAGTGTCCCAGTAGGCACATAGCTGGGCCCAGATGTTGGGCCTGATGTAATCCAGACATATCCGATCCTCCCTACACTCCCGGAGCATGTCCCTTAGTCGGTGCGGTGCGCGCTCGTTAAAGATAGCGCGTATCTCTGAGTCATGCTCCGGTAACCAATGCACAAGCTCCTGTGGACAAAGAAAAAAACATTAATAACATTATACAAAAAATATATATAAAATACGTGAAAAAATTAAGGGACAATTACAGGAAATAATAAACAACAACTTACCCCGAATCGTCGGAAGATACAATCCCTGTCGGGATCGGGGATCACCCCCCATGATGGCCAGAAGCGACGATAATGCTTCTTGATGGCCCAGCTAATGTGCTTGGATCCCACTTTTGATGGGATCCACCTGAAAAATTTATAAATTTATTAATACAATAATATGACAACCAACAAATATACACTTAATGAATAGTAACTAAAATAGTCAAAGTTAAAAAACACTAAATTAAATGAAACTTACGTGTGAGAAACTAGCCGGATCCATGGTCGATCCTCAGGTGCGGGAGTCCTGGCCCACTCAGGAGTCTCCTCTGCCGCGACTGACTGCTGTGCAGTCGATGAGGATGGCATGGTGACATCGTGATCGTGAGCGGCCGCGGATGATGCGGATGGAATGCTAGTATCTGGCTGTGGCCGCCTCCCAGGAGTCGGCATAAATGCCAATCCTGGTGACTGTGTGGCCGGTGCAGTCGATGATGGTGGTGGGGCTGGGTGTGGGTGTGGTCTGGGTCCAGTAGGGGGCGGCGAGTAGCTGGCTAGTGCATGTCCTGGCGCAAAGCGACTGGACGAAGGGACATAGATGGAGGGTGGTACAGTATGGGTAGGGGATGGTGTCGTATGGGTCGGTGAGGGTGTAGAATGGGTGGGGGATGGTGTAGAATGGGTGGGGGAGCCTGCTGTAGATGCCGCTGGGGTGGATGAGGCGGGGAAGGGGGTAGGTACGGTGGGTGCGGAGGTGGCTGCAACAAAACGAGTAAGCACCTGGGGCCTGATGGTGTATCGTCCCCGTGCCTTAGCCTTCCCCTTCCCCTTATCACCGTTGGGAGGTGGGGGACGGGGCGGCTCTCCTCCTGATGCTGACATATCTATTTTTATAGCACAATTATAAATCCATGTAAATTTAGTAAATCGATACATTAAGTCACTAATTAGGCACATATTTAAAATACAACAAAATCTGTCAACTCTTACATTGAAGTGCATAAGAAAATATTTAAAATACAATAAATGTAACTTAACAGAGACATTCCTATTCAGTGTCAGTATCATCATCTGATTGTAAGTCTGACTCTTCTTCTTCTTGCATTGAGTCATCATTTTGGACCTCTTCCTCTGGTGACTGATTGCCCAAGTCATACATTGCGAGGATCTGCTGCAAAATCAGGATGTACCCGATCGAAGTGCTTCCAGGCTTCACCGTTAGAAGGGTGGCGTATAACGCCTATACTTCTTCTATTTTCATAATGCCACCTCATCTGTCCCGCAGTCTGCGATGATGCAAACAATCTCTGCAACCTTGGAATTATAGGCAGATAGAACATTGCCTTCTCAGGAACTCGTTTGTTTTTACTACGGTCACTACTTTGAACGCGGTACCTGGATGTCTGACAAAATTTACATTGATCGAGCGTGCTGTCATTTGTTCCCGAAGCACTATCATAATACAGCATGCACCCGTTCGGACAATAATCAATCCTCTTAGCCCCCAACCCAAGTTTCGACACCAACCGCTTTGCATCATAATAACTTTTTGGCAACAACTCTTTGAAGGGTGTCACATCTTGAAGCATTTTACAAAAAAAACTCCAAACACTGCTCGGGGACATTCCAATTGGACTTGCAAGCTAGAAGCCTAACACAAATTGATAATTTTGAATCTGACGCCCCTTCAAACAATGGCTTATTTGTCTCTAACAATAAGTTGTAGAATCTCTGCGCCGATTCATTAGGATGCTCTTCCATGTCATTAGACTCATCCGCCTCGAAATTCCCATGTTGCCCAAGACAATGATCCACCATCATATGCATTGACTGGAGTTGTTCGACATAGTCATCGTGTAAGCCATTGCCTGATGCACCCATGTCAAGATCGTCACCACCGACTTTATTCATATCAATATCCGGCAACTCCTCGCCATGATCAGTCCATATCCAATAATTAGGCTTGAACCCACATCGGTATAGGTGTAACCTCACGTTGTCATCACTCAAAACCGTCATACAATTGCACTTTATGCACGGACATCTAATCCCCCCCTCTTCGGCATAATCACTATGTTGCTTTGCTTTCGATATAAACTCCTCGACTCCATCTACAAATGATTGTTTCAGAAGTCGTCTCCCAGACTCGTTCCTATCATACACCCAACTACGGCTCGGGGGATAATATTCCATCCTTCTGCATTTCCAGATAAATTAACGTATTTTTAAACATGATACTATAACCCCGAACCGCTCCCTTTCCTTAAAAGGTGTGGCCCTATCCCATTCGAGGAAAAAAAATTTCAACACTGTATTATACTAGTTACTCATCACTTCTCATGCCTTATAGCTAACGAAATTTCGGCAGCATTTCCCATTGGTCTCCAAGTACACGACTTGACCGCGGTAAGATACCACAATCAAATATGGACCCGGAGAACAAAAGGAAATGCTTCGACCCAAAATTTCATCAACTATTTAATAGATGAGAATCAATGAGTAATTAGTATATCAGTAGAGAAAAAGTTTCTTCCCAAACTGTCCCATTTGGACAATTCAAGATTCAATAAAATGAGCGATACCATCACCACGAGTACATATGCTCAATAATATTGAATCTTGAACGGGTGACTAAGGCTGTTCTCAATGACGTATTAAATTATACTCTAAAATAAACTAAAACTTTTTTAAGTAACAGAGACATTTTACATAACGTTTAACATTGTTGACAAACAATTAAAACACTTAAACAACTATCATAAACAACGTATTCGTCTACAAATTAATTGATTAATTCATTATTTCAATTAACTAATTTAATTAAATGAATTTCACTTGCATCAATTTATATATTCACTAAACATTAACTACAATAAGAATTAAAATCCTACTATCATAAATCAAAATTAGCTCGTCCCACAAAATCCTACACTTATATACAAATCAACATATATAATTGTACAACCAGAAAAAAAAAATGCTAATTATACAAATAATATTACATACTTCACAATATAGACAATTTCAAACAATAATTTAACAGTCAAAAAAAAATTCAAACAATTTTAAATAATTAAAAAAAATAGAAACCTGACAGTGTAGACACAGATGTGGCTCCTCTACAGCGGTGGTGGCAACAACTCTGTAACAAACAAAAAACAATACAACTAATTAAACATTAATCATTTAATTAATTACAAAACATTACAAGTTTAATTAAAAATTAAAATTTATAACTAATTAAATACCTAGCTAGCTAGTACACAAGGGAGGAAGTGTGGTGGTGGATGGCTGTGCAGGTTGTGGGCAAGGGGAGGAAGTGGTGGTGGCTGGAGGTGGCGTGCGGTGGTCACTGGGGCGGAGGTCACGGCCGGCCGCGGCTGACAGTGGTCCGGCCGGGTGGTGGTGATGGCACGCTGAGAGAAGAGAGGGAGAGGAATGGGGAGAAGGAGAAGGGAAGAGAAAAGAGAGGAAGAGCTTGCAGTGGTGGTGTGGTGGCATGCGGTGGTCGGGAAGGCTGAGATAAGAGAGGGAGAGGGAGTATGAGAGGGAGTGGCGCCGAGAGGGAGAAGGAGAGATGAGAGAAAGATCAGAAGGAGAAGAGGAAAGTGGGAGGAAGAGGGTTCGTGCTGGAAGAAAAGGCCAAAGTTTCCGACGGCTTTTTCCGTCGGAAATTTGGATTTTGACTTTACCGATGGAAAAGCCGTCGGTAATTAATATAATATTTCCGACGGGCATTCAGTCGGAATTTTTCCAACGGATTTTGCGACGGAAGTTCTGTCGAAACACTCTAGCGCCCAAATTTTGTTGTTCCCGCCATATTTTCCGACGAATTTTGCGACGGGATTTCCGTCGGAAAACTCTACCGACAGCTTTTTCGTCGGAAATTCTGGAAACTATTCATATTCTGAATTTCCGACGGCTATTTCCGTCGGAAACAATGATATTTCCGACGGCCAGCCCGTCCGTAGGAAAATGTCCGTCTGTAAAATACAATTTTCTTGTAGTGACACCAACCTCTCTCAAAACTCCAACTAAACCTTAAACCACTATATGGTTCCTCTACCCTTACTCTCATGCAAACTTGGCCATCTATATTCCTGTCATTAGTCAGTAGTCCAATCGGTCCGATGCAAGTAACTTAGTGCCATGGTGCCCATACACCATTCCAGTAGTTCCAAACTACTCATGCCGTTGTGCCATTAGTGCCATACCTCAGGGACTCAAGGACTATCCCGACCTCGTGTGTTCCATCACACACGACCATGAACCTCAACGCATCTATATTGATGAATCTCACCTACCCGCATTCATTATAGCCTAATGCCTCAACCTTCCACCACAAGTCTCAATACTCATTCAATATCTCATCTCTTCTATATACTAAGCCTAGGCATCACTAATTCATCCTAATTCACTCACCCAAATACATCTCTTAAATCACACATCTCGTGCCCTAACATCAACTAAACATATCATCCCAGGCAGATCATACATACTACATTATCAATCAACTACTCAAGTATCACAAGACATCATAATAAATAATTTATCACAATATAATTCAACAATTAATAAATTCAATCAACCTCGAATATCATAAGATTATCCTAATGGCGATAAACCTACAATCCCCAAATCATCATTGGTTTCACGAAAAAGCTTCCAATGTGATTTTGGTCTTGTTGATTACTCGACCACTAGTAGGGTTTAGGTCGCCCTACACAATTATTATAATTTAAATACTACTTATCCGTTTCCGATGGTAGATTGGTTCTTTCCCCCACCTGAGTTAGCACCGAAATCCCGAACTCGACGTTCCTCGCTATCACAGCGTAATAGTATCACCTTGAACCAAACAACATAACTATAATTAATCAAACAAAACCCATCTATGACACTTTTAGGGCTAGGTTCGGCCAAGACTAAGAAAATAGGTTTAGGGTTATTTTCTCAACTTCATTCTTTGGATTCTAACTACTAAAGTCCTAACTAACTTAGATAAAATGGTTTCAAGTTAAGATTTGAAATAAAATCCTCTAACACCAAAGGTTAGGGTTTCGGCTCATATTAGAGAAATAAGCTAGGAATTTTAGTTGGATTCAAGCCCTTGGATTTAGATCATATAAGTACTAGAGAGCTCAATAGATCATATAAGTACTAGAGAGCCCAAATCAAGCATTAGATTTCAAAAATGAAAACAAAATCATCAAACCCTCTATTGGGTGAGATTCGGCCACTTAGAGAAAATAGGGAAGGAAAATGTTTTTGATTACATGCTCTTGGATAATGAAAGTAGAAGACATAACAAGATTATAGAAATTGGTTTCACATTTTTATGATTTTTCTACAATCTTCTAGAATTATTTGAACTATAGTTAATAGTAACCATGGTTAATAAATATCTAGATATTTCAAATAAATATAAATATCTAGATATTGTCACTAGATATTTCCATCCGTTCCCGGCCTCGTCGTTTACCCGATTAACTACCAAAACGCCCGAGAATCGTCTAATTTCTTAATTTTTTTACAAAAATTTCAAATACCCTATCTCGTTGGAAATGTAATAAAAATCTACTTTGGTTCATTCACGAGTCAAAATTAGGTTTTCTAATCATTAAAATCTTACTATCGGTGAAAACACCGACTGGTGAATTTTCATCAAAATTCGTCCGAATACACATAATTTTTTATTTCTGATCAGAAATTTAGAAAGTAGGCTTCCTCACGGACAAAATATAAAAAATCTACAAATTTCATTTTTCGGGTCAAATTAGGGTTTTCTGTCAGTATAAAATTATATTGTCAGTTAAAAACGCAGACCGGGCTCCGTCTGAATTTTCAACCCAAATTTTTACCGTAACTTTCTACCATAAGAGAGACTATGAATATGATTTTATTTTATTAAAAATCACTTTCTCACTCTCAAATTAAAATATAATTAATTATATTTTAACCGATTAAACAGCGTAATTAAAAACAGGGTGTTACAGTCTACGTGCCTTTATTGTTTATATGTTACATACCCTTTTCCTTTTATGATGATAGATAGTTTCTTATCCCCCTACTTCTTTTCTTTGTATGTTTTTTTTTTGTGATCTTTTGATAATACCCTGTGGAGGATCCAGATACAGAGGAGCTTGATGGGGCTCCTTACGAGCCAGATGCTGGAGGACGAGCAGTGACCTCTAGTCGTTGAGTTTAGAGTCTATGGCCAGTGCGTCTTTTTGCGACCTTTTAGTTTTCGTTGCTTATATCGTTTTGTATCAGTATGTATACTTCGGGACCCTACTGATGGAGTGCCCTCTTTAGTTTATCAGTATAGTATGTTTGTATTTATATATATGTGTGGTATGATGTTTAATTTTTGTTCTTTACTTTTAAGTTTTTAATATTTATGATTTTCTATAGATATGTCTAACGCTAATATTACGATTAAGTTTTAGTTAATTTAGATTTTTCTTTAATGAGGCATTGGGATGTCTCAACAAACAACAATAGATAGATGATCAATAATTATAAAGTAGTTATTTAAAAAGCGTAAAAAAAATATTTATGTGAAAATATATCATTACAAAATGTATCGATTACATCACATAGGATAGTAGCACAAAATAATGTTAAATCACACTTGAAGATTAGTACACAAAGCAGCAAACCAAGTGTAGTTCTGATACAACACAGACAAGCGCAACTAAGCATGAAGTTTCCTACATATTTCATTGTAGGTTTCATACTCCACAATACGCTTTGACTCGTAAATCGGACTCTTTGATTTTTTCTTTGTCAAAGAAACGAAGGTATTCAAAATGATCGAATGATTTATATCGTAAGGGATGTTGCTCATCAACTAGCTCGTCTGGTATCTGCACCGTCTTACCATTAAAAGAAAATAGTCCCATAGAGTACCTGGTTTCCTTTGCATTCATTGTAACTCGGTGCTCGCATGGGTGTATCCTGCCATTGCTCCAAACCTAGGCCGTGAAAATGAATGTAAAATAAGTTCCTAATTAAAATTGATTATTAAATAATTCCGTGTCAAGCAACAATTTCAAGTTATTGAGAAACATGATTCAGAAGAGAGAATTGAGAGAAAATATAAAATTGGTATTTAATTGAATTAATGGTGAAAGTTATTACAAAGTGAACATCGAGTCTTTATACAGGCTAACAAACTAGTAATTAACTATCAACCAACCAACAACTAATCTCTAACTAATTAACTATCTAATTAACTATATCTCTAACACAAGTATTCTTTGTTTTTCATTCTTCTATTCCAAGGCTTTAACTTGGAGTCCATCACCGCAATTATGGTCACAAGATTCTGAATTTAGAAGTCTTCATAACAATATCATGGCAGCAATTATAATTATATTTGTCATATTTTTTTTTTTGCAATTATTCATAATAATGATAATTAGATTATGGTTTTAAACTGTGGTTGCGTCATGGCTGTGTATATATACTCTTTTGAATAGAAAAGGGAAACCATTAGCTAGTTGTGAAAAACCATATAACAAAAAAATTATTGTCACACAACTCAAGTAGACACAAGTATAAGCGTGAGACCAACCCCTTGTGTCTTTTGTGGATAAATCTAGCATGATTAAGATTTCTCGATGGAAAAGATTTCTCTAAACTTAGTTTGAGTATAAATTGATTAAGTGTATCTACACTTTATTAGTCACTGAGATCCCAACTCACTTTAACTAATTAATGATAAATAAACTATTACTTTCTCACTTTTTACTCAAACTCATTTTAAAGAAGCTTTATCCTTTCTCAACATATGATACGATAATTGAGGTGAAAAAGAAGACTCAAGTTGTTAGCATCCTCTATGTAGTGATGCATGTATTAGTGAACCAACTTAATTTAAAAACCAATATGAGCACTAAAATCATATTTTATAGCTCTGGAGGCTTTGAAGTTTCAATTTGTAAATCAAGTTTTGTATATGTGCATAAGTATATGACTTATACCTTGTATCCATCTCCAGCGAGGACCAGAAACAAGGACGGTGAGGGATCTACCATGATCCACTTCCCACCCTTAAGTTTAACTTCCAACCCTTCTACGTTATTCACCTGATGCAATATGGATTGCATGGTCAAATCAGTGTGAGGTTGCATTCCCAAATCAGTCTCATCCATCTGATGTGGTCTGTACTGGAGGCATCGAAGGAGATAATTGCTTGATTCTATGAAAGAATCGCATTGTTTCGAGTCCACCCCATAGCTGTCAAAGACCATTCTCTTCACCACGCGGTCTATTTCTGCCAACAGCTTTGCATATTGATTGACGCTTTCACTAATTACAAATTGAATCACTTACCGTGAGCAGTTACTTATAAACGCAATTTAAAACCATAAAACAAATTGATCATCAGCTACATTGCAACTTTATGTAAACAAAACTGTACTTACCAGAAACGATCATTTCCTTGTGGCCACATTATGTGCGTGAACTTTTGACATCCATTAAAAGTCAATGGATCGTCAATGCCAAATGATTCAAATAGGGGAAGTAATGGAATTTGTCCATAGTAACCATGGAAAAGCTTATTACTAGTATTTTGCTTCTTCGTCTCCAATTGTAGACCAAATAGTTGTTCCATTTCAGAGACAGTAGTGCTACAAAGCTCTGGACTAACTTTATGGTACTGTGCCACAAAGCAACCATGATCCTCAAGTGCAGTTAGCACGACATGACAGGCTGAACACCATGCATCTGTACCAGGCTTCAGGTTTTCATTGGTAAAGTCAACAATAGGAAGCTGGGATAGTGTTTGTGATCCCATTATGCTGTTGAATACCTTGTTTGGGAGCTTTGAGGTATAAAAAGGGAAGGGAACAAGGGTGAAGAGAGGATGGGAATGGAGCAAGGAAAACGAACAGCAATTTCTAACCATTGTTTGAAAGTTGTAAATTTAAAAGGGAGGGGAATGGAGGCTAAATTAAGTTATAATTACAATTTTATCCTTCTTTTTATAAAAGCTAGAGTGAATCAACATTTTGGTGAAATTACTGGGGAATGACAAATTGGTTCCTCATATTAAGATACAAGTAAAAACATTTTTCATACCTTTATTGCACTAATCTTTGACTTTTTGTTTTTGTCCATACCTTTCACGGTTGGTAATGAAAAGTACTTGCACCCAAATTTAAGAAGAATATTTAACATATATCGCAAATGATTTACAATTTTTTTAATGGATTAAAGTAACATGTACTATCAGTATAAAAAGTTTTATACTGATATCCACTATTTTTTTTGGCATGTGTAATTTTATTTTAATAACTAAGAGAGAGAAATAACAATAATGCTTATTTGTCAATATATTATTGAATGTCAGTATAAAAATAAAAAATCTTTTACACTAACATTATATAAAAATTAAACTATTTTTTATTTGCAATATATCATATCATATATTAGTAACCCAAGAGTGCTCGGATGAGATAGCACGAGTCTCTTCTAGCTTAACTAGAGGTCTCGAATTCAAATCCTGATCCTAGGAATGCAGCAGCGTTAAAAACTATTGAGGGAGAGTTTTGCCACTATTGACTCGAAGGATTAATCTCCACAATTATGCGTGAAGAATATCCTAAGAAACCAAAAAATAATCATATATTAGTAAAGGATATGAGGTTTTGAATGATTGATGAATAAAGTAATGTAGTCTCTAATTGCTAATTGATTGATGTAACGAAAACATTAGTCAATCATTTATTGATTCTGCAAATCCATTTCATCGTACGGGACCACAGTGTATGTATGTGGCCGTCTTAATTGAATTGGTTTGCTTCATATATTGCGTATATATATGGTCTATAATTTCATTTTAAAAATAGGGAAAAAAGGGACACATAATAGCGATCATTTTTTTTAACAAATTGTTTCGATATATTTTGTCTGTCTAATAGATAGCGTGATTCCATAAACTCGGGGAAGACAATTGCTTCATTCCATCAATTTTATGCTTTTACACCGTGTTTTAAGTGTGCAAGTGTTACATGGGTGAATT
Organism: Echinosophora koreensis; assembly: GCA_035048595.1. Taxonomy (NCBI): domain Eukaryota; kingdom Viridiplantae; phylum Streptophyta; class Magnoliopsida; order Fabales; family Fabaceae; genus Echinosophora; species Echinosophora koreensis. The sequence goes on from JAPCYP010000065.1 coordinate 1,948,734, forward strand.
CTAACATGAACACTAAAATAGATGGTATATGGGTGTACCACCATTAACCACTCAATCACCAACCATGTTTTCTTATATTTTTAAAAATAATAAATTATTAATTTACCGATTAATAAAGTTTCAAGGTTCCAACACTATTAATTTTTGTATCTTAGGTTCTGAGTCTTTTCCTCCTTGTGGAGACTTTATATGCAATAGATGGTACATGGCTGCCCTTTCAAATGTATTCTATTTGAGTAGTTGAGACTTTGTTCCCTCTCAATTTTTTTTTTTTTTGATAAGCCTTTGTTCCCTCTTATTTTCATTAATAAATTTTCTACCTATGCAATAAAGAAATGTCATAAGAAAAATTGGTGCAATCGGTGATCTAATAAAAAAAAAATCATTTAATTAAGTTAAAATTTGAACAACCTTTTTTCACATCACTTTACTCAGCTTTACTACTATAACCTTTTTATTAAGATTTTAACGATAAATACAAAAGATGAAGATTTCATATCCAATCTGGTTTGACTTAGGGAGATAATTTGGATTCTTTCTATCACACGTCTAGATATTTTTTTCCTTGATTTTCAATTTTACTTTGTACCTGTAATAGATGGTTTTGCCATAAAAGACAAATTAATCAATTAAGGGGAAAAGGAAAGACAAATGCATTTTTGTGTCCTCATCTCAAAGAATAAGCCATGACGTTTTAAAGATAGATTTATGGAAAATATTTTAATGCATTTTTAACATGAATTATTGTGTTATCCAAAATAAACGGACGAATGTATAGTCACGTAAATTGTAACATTAATTTTATTTTATTTTTGAAGTAAACATTAATATTAATATCAATATCCTGTCTCAGTGGTCCTATAATACGTATTCTTAGTTTCCGAGATCCAGTCGCTTTCCAATAAAATTTAATGTGACATCTTGAGAGCATATTTTTCCAAAGTAACAAACAATATCAACTCCCCATTAATTATTTTAAAACAAAAAAAATACAAGGCTGCCTTCATCCTCTCCGACTCATATGGCCGACACTCTTGTCATCATATTGTTGTATATATACTGACATAGCATGATGTACTAGTACAAACATAATTATTTTGACTTTTTTTTTTTTTTTGGGACATGAATTATTTTGACTTATTAAATACTTCTTTTTTTTTTTTTTGTTGCTCACACTTATTAAATACTTCTTAATTGGTACTTAATTTTTTTTTTTAATCTTTTTTGAAGTTTATTTGATTAATTGTATATATGAAATATTTTAAACTAAACTGAATGTCCAATCTGGCCGACGTAAAAAAAATTACGGCCACACTCTTGGTCCCTGAAAAAAATAAATTAACCACTTGGTCCATCAAACTTACACGAGACATGTTAGTCCATCATACCAGTTCCAATCTCCGTTTACTTGCCTATATGTCCTGTCAACATCTCGCCTAGCCCGTTGGAGGTCCAGTGTAACCAGTGAGGAATTGCCACCATCGAAAGTGAATAAAAAATGGAAAATATGCTCAGTTTTCAGGTATATGGGTTTTAAAATTGTGCACATTTGTTCAATTTTCTTTGTTTTCTATGGTAGAAATTAGTCATAGGTCACACAAGACCACCGAGGGGCCAGAGAGGATAGTTAACGAGATACGTAGGCAAATAAACAAACGTTGAATTACTAAATGGAGGGACTAACGTGTCTAGCGTTTGTAAATCTAATAAACTAAGTGGTTAATTTATTTCTTTCAAGGAGTGAAAGTGTCCTCATGATTTTTTTAGGAACCAAATTGGACATTTAGTCTTTTAACTAATATCAATCAACAGTTTTTCATACATCATCAAAAGAGTTTTATTTTTCAAGACATTGGAACTGGTCTTATGGACTAACATGTATGGATTAACATTTAATAATTTATCTAAAATACTAATTTTTTTTTTCCGTTCGCAACTTAAGCCAATTTACAAAATTAATAATTTCAATAAATTAATAAGATAATAATTTCTAGGAAGACCTTTATATAAATATATAGTTTTATCAATATCATAAATTAACAATCCTTTAAGATTACAAACATAACTAGAAAAACTTAGGTTAAATTAGTGTTTTGGTCCCTTATCTTTATTTTAGTTTTCATTTTGGTCCCTTATCTTTTTTTTGTTCCGTTTTGGTCACTTATATTTTTTTTAGGTTTCATTTTGGTCCCTTCCGTCAGTTTTGCACTGACGGCGTTAGATATCTGCCGTCAGTCGCCGGAAACCGCCTCCGGAATCTGGGTTTTAGAGTCTCTCTCTCTTCTTCTTTCTTCCTTCTTCCTCCTTCTTCCTTCTTCCTTCCTCCTTCCTCCTTCTTCCTTCTTCCTCCACGAAACAGTGACAACATCAATGGGATTTAAGGAAGGGTAGAGGAAGGAGGAAGGAGGAAGGAGGAAGAAGGAAGGGGAGGAAGAAGGAGGAAGGAGGAAGAAGGAAGAAGAGAGAGAGGGAGAGAGAGAGAGGAAAACGGGATTCTCTCTCTCTAAAACACAGATTCCGGCGAGATTCCGCGACAACGGTGGTTCCGGCGACTGACTGTGGCGGTTTCCGGCCACCGACGGCGGCGGACTGACGGAAGGAACCAAAATAGGCTAACGGTTGTTAGATAGGGGACCAAAATGGAACAAAAAAAAAAGAAAACTAAAATAAAGATAAGAGACCAAAATAAGGATTTAGCAAAAAATTTATACTATGCTAACTTCGGCATTTAATAGCATTTATGATGTGGGCATGGACACACAAAGCCAAGGACCTAGCATTGAAGACTTGCATGGACCTATGACAAGGGCAAGGCTTGGAAGAGTCCTAGATACACTAAAAAAGATGGTGGTCAATCACTTGTCTCATAGGCAACTTCATGAAGAGGGCATCACTTTGAACCTCTTATGCATTGAGCCATTGACCACCTAGTTATGGATAGGACCTAGGACCTTTGTATAGATTAGACTTCATGTAATAAATATAGGAACTAGGACTTTTGTATAGATTAGACTTCATGTAAAAGAAGTGCTTGTTCATAAAAGCACTTAGGACTAGTCTAGGATTTGGGCCTATTGGACCATAGCATAATAGTAGAAGGCATTAGGCCCAAAACAAAGCCCACACTTGGGTGGAAGGTGGCTAGGGGCGCTACTTGGTGCTAAGTAGGAGTAGCTTGCACTTCAAGTTAGACTAACTTACTCCTTAAGTAGGATATGCCTATAAATAGGCTTCATGTAATTCATTTTACAAGTTTCGAATACATTTGAGTTTTTTCACACTTGAGAATTCTAGAGAGAGTTGAGAGTTCTCCTCTTCTTGGTTCTTGGATTGAACCTTTGATTCTTATCTTGAATATCCTTATTCAAGTGGTGAATCCTCCTTTGGCTTATCAATTCAATCTTCATCTCAATGAAGCATTGATTGTGGCGCCTTCTTCTTCTTCTCTACCTCTTTCATTTTCTATTTTGTGTTCTTTAATTCTTGCAATTTAAATTCTGCACTTTAATTCTTGTTCTTATCATTTCAATTCATATATAATTGTGCTTTTCTACTCCTTTTTGTTTCTCTTGATTCTCACTTGAGAATCAAGCTTCATTCTATTGTTCTAGTTTGTGTTTTGATCTTGAATTCTTAGCACTTGAAATCAAAGAAAGATCCTCAAATGTTTAGTGATCAATCCTTGATCATAACATGTGGTATCTAGAGCTAGTTCTTTGATCTTCAATTGTTTTGAATTTTTGATCAAATTTTTTTAAAATTCAATGATGAACTATGAATTGGCGCCATTATCATGATCAAATTCATTTGAATTAGGCGCCATTTGTCACTAGATTTGGATGATGAAATTAAAATTGAATCCAAAAGTGATCATAGATCTAGAATTTGAAATGAGTTTGAATTGATCTTGTTTGAATTTTTGGTGAAATGTTTTTTCCCTGCACATTTTCACTTTCAATTTTTGGCTCCAATTCTTGCATGTGTTCTTCCATCACATGTGATTTTGGTTGCTTCTTGAAAATTCAAGCGTAGATCTATTTGCCTTACTTTGTGATTTTGAACAAATTGAAAATTCAAATTCAAATTTCAATTCACAATAGTAAGATTAATTCAAATTTTAATCAAAAATGCTTTAATGATTTCTTATTATTAGAACCTCCTAGATCTTCATGAAATTCAAATTGTGGAAATGATGTGTTTATCATCCACTTGAATGAAAGATCTAGGTCTCTAATCTCTTAATTTGTGCTTCATTACTTGGAAATTTATTTTACACTACTCCAATTGTTCATATTTCCAAGTATTACACCAATGTTGTTCAAGTTTGTTCATGCTTGAAGGATCTCTTTTGTATTTCGAAATTTTCATTGTAATTGTTGTGGAAGTGTAATTAGGAAAAGTCAAGTGGCTGCAATTTAAAAAAAAATTAAAAAAAAAATCAAGTGTAAAAAGAAAGAGTGTGCTAAAACTGTAAATATACAAAGTTTTGGGGCAAAAGTGCAAAATCTGAAAAAAATTCAGCAAAGGTAAAAGACTTGCCACCATTCCACTTGCTTATATTTGTATTGATCCTTCATTATTGGTGTAGCACAATTCACTTTGATCATTACTTGTTCACAAACACTTTGATTAAAATTGAATTACACTTTGTTGAACTCTTTCAACTTGTCTTCTTCACATCAATTTGAGTGTGCAATTCTTCTTGAACCTTTTCTTGCTTGTCTTTTAAAATCCATTAGTTTCGTATTAGTTGTTTTCCACTTTCTTGACCTCTTGAAATTGATTTGCTTATTGGTTGCTTTATCACTTGTTTGTGGACTAATAGTTGAGAATCATGTTTCACTTTGGAGATCCCTTGAGGAGGAAACTCTTGAGTGGAAAGAGACAAGAGTGAAATCATCTTGTAAAAGTCTACTTGAGTGATATACACGAGTGACCATCTTTGAGTGAATGGTGAGTGAGTGGTGAGATCCTTGTACTTTCATTTTTCTTGTAATTCTTTGTTCTTTAAGTGTAATTGTCACTAGTTTGGTTTGTACTTAATTCTTGTGATTTTTTGGTGATGTAATTGTTCTTATTGGTGTAATCTTCATTTGTTTTGTGTAAATTTTCATTTGCTGGATTTTGTATGTAATTTTTGAACTTTAAGTGCACCATGACTTCCGTACATGAAGAAGACATTGAAGATTCCCCTACATCATCACCAAGAACAAGGAATTTGAATCAGAAGTTGGATAGAATGACAAACCACATGGAAAGATTGTTTGAAAGATTGGAAATACTTGAGAACAAACAAGGATCAAGGCATACCAACTCTCATAGAAGTTCAGACAACCACGAGGAAAGACCTAGATTTGATAGATGGAGACCTAGACATGAATATAGAGGAAGAAGGCATGAGAAGGATGACAAGTTGCACAATGTGAAGGTGAAGATCCCTAGCTTCCATGGGAAGAGTGCTCGTGATGCTTATTTGGAATGGGAGACCAAATTAGTACATATTTTTTTCTTGTTACAACTATAGTGAAGACAAAAAAAATAAAAGTAGCAAGTTTAGAATTTCATGATTATGCTTTAATTTGGTGGGATCAATTATGTAAAGAAAGAAAAAGGTATGATGAGGAACCAATTAGCATTTGAAATCAAAGAAAGATCCTCAAATGTTTAGTGATCAATCCTGGATCATATCATATTGCTTCCAATACCCATTGAACAAACATTATTGCATCAAGATGGGCTTGCCAAGGCCGAATTTGTTAAAAAGCTCCATGAACAAGTAAAATTGAATATTGAAAAACAAGGGGAGCATAATGCAAGGCAAGTAAATAAAGGAAGAAAACAAGTGTTACTCAAACCGGGTGATTGGGTATGGGTGCACTTAAGAAAAGAAAGATTTCCTATATAAAGAAAGTCCAAACTCTTACCAAGGGGTGATGGACCTTTCCAAGTATTGGAGAAAATAAATGATAATGCATAAAAAATAGATCTCCCTGGTGATTATAATTTAGTGCCACGTTTAATGTGTCTGATCTAAGTCTTTTTGAAAGTGACACAGATGAAGATCAACACAATTCGTGGACGAATGTTCCTCAAGAAGGAGGGGATGATGTGGGCATGGACACACAAAGCCAAGGACCTAGCATTGAAGACTTGCATGGACCTATGACAAGGGCAAGGCTTAGAAGAGTCCAAGACACACTAAAAAAGATGGTGGTCAATCACTTGTCTCATAGGCAACTTCATGAAGAGGGCATCACTTTGAACCTCTTATGCATTGAGCCATTGACCACCTAGTTATGGATAGGACCTAGGACCTTTGTATAGATTAGACTTCATGTAATAAATATAGGAACTAGGACCTTTGTATAGATTAGACTTCATGTAAAAGATGTGCTTATTCATAAAAGCACTTAGGACTAGTCTAGGATTTGGGCCTATTGGACCATAGCATAATAGTATAAGGCATTAGGCCCAAAACAAAGCCCACACTTGGGTGGAAGGTGGCTAGGGGCGCTACTTGGTGCTAAGTAGGAGTAGCTTGCACTTCAAGTTAGAGTAACTTGCTCCTTAAGTAGGATAAGCCTATAAATAGGCTTCATATAATTCATTTTACAAGTTTTGAATACATTTGAGTTTTCTTACACTTGAGAATTCTAGAGAGAGTTGTGAGTTCTCCTCTTCTTGGTTCTTGGATTGAACCTTTGATTCTTATCTTGAATATCCTTATTCAAGTGGTGAATCCTACTTTGGCTTATCAATTCAATCTTCATCTCAATGAAGCATTGATTGTGGCGCCTTCTTCTTCTTCTCTACCTCTTCCATTTTCTATTTTGTGTTCTTTAATTCTTGCAATTTAAATTCTGCAGTTTAATTCTTGTTCTTGTCATATCAATTCATATATAATTGTGCTCTTCTACTCCTTTTTGTTTCTCTTGATTCTCACTTGAGAATCAAGCTTCATTCTATTGTTCTAGTTTGTGTTTGATCTTGAATTCTTAGCACTTGAAATCAAAGAAAGATCCTCAAATGTTTAGTGATCAATCCTTGATCATATCAATTTATTTTTTGCAATTTTATAGCACTTTCAAGCGTAATTTATTTTACCGTTATTAAAAGAGATAAACAATGATAGTGTTTCAAAGTGCCATCATATATGTACCTACGATTGCACATCCCCAAGGAAACGCTATCGTACTTGTAACTGAGATAGGACATCTATGAAGAAGTGATGTCGTAGGGTACAATTAAAGAAAGTGCATACATGAAGAGCTGTTATCTTTGTTTTCCACAAATATAGCATTTGTTTAAGAAGCGCTATCATAGTTTCACATATGATAGAGTTTTCTTGTAGAAGCATGCTCTATTCCCTATTTTTTTTAAATAATATTTTGAAAGCTTTTTGTACATTTCCCAACATTAAGCATTCAAAACCCAAAATTCAACATTTTTAAAAAAAAGAGCATTCATCATATGAAAAACAACATTCAAAATTCAAAAAACTACATTCAATAGAAACCGACCGTTATATCCAGGTTGTACTAAATTCAAAAGTTTGTCAACGATGTTAAGGTTGTAGAACCTAAAATCGAGCTTGGATGGATTGACAAGAGATTTACATAATTAATTACACTTATGAAAGAAATGTTATCAGAGGATAATGTGCTTCCTAGTCTAACATATTATGCTAAACGTATGCTATGCTCTAATGCATGTGTTGACAAGTGACTCTACATACAAGGCGGGGGTTAATTGTCTGTGTAATGAATTTTCAAAAACTTTCACAAATTAAAAACTACGCCCTTTTTAAAAAACTTTGTAAAATAATTTATAAACAATGCGTGCGATTACGAAAGCGTATAAATGAAAAACAATTGCGGAAAATAAAGAGGATAGGGAAAGAATATTGACAAAACGATGTATTCTGGTTCAGCCACAAACTACTACATGGCCTACTTGCAATCCCCAAGGAAATACCACCAAGGGCTTCCAATCAACTCTAGTTTTTAACCAGATTTCACTAGAACCTTTACAATTCTTATAACCCTTAACACAAATCACAGGATATACTCTCTCTTGTGCAAGAGCCTCAAAAACAGTTTTGTGGGAGCACATCCACTAAAAGTAAGAATCAAAAAATTACAATGAGAAACACTCAAAAGTGCAAAACATGATAACAAATTGAAGCACAAATAATCTCAACACCTATGTGTCTATAAAGATGTCAAAGTAATTTTTTAAAGTGTATGAGTAAGAGAGGAGAAGAGAGTATGATATTCAAGAGAGAGAAAAAACACAGCTTAGGATTATATGATTCGTGCTGAGTGTTTTGCCTAAGAGACCCTTTCAAAATCTCTTTAAAATTGATTTTTATCACGCAGTAATCGATTATTTATAAAACATAATCGATTATTTTAACTCAATTCAAAAGGCGCGTCTTCAACCAGTCAGGTCATAATTGATTAGAATAATCGATTACTTGCTCTCTGTGTAAAAAACATTTGATTGTTTAAAAGGCATAATCAATTATACTAATCGATTAGCTACCCTCTATCCTTCTTTTCAAAAGCTATAATCGATTTTTAACAACCATAGTCGATTATACATATTCAAAATTCAAAACTTAATGGCTCAAAACAATTAATTCTCATTTAAACGCATTTAAAGCCAATTAAGTTATTTTATAAAATGTGTTCAGAAAAGGATAATTGATTATAATAATCGATTATTATATTTCAAACTTTATGATTTTAAAATCTTAACAACTCTATTATTGATTAATCATTTAAGCATAATTAAGAGCTTAATAATCGATTATACTAATCGATTATTACTCGAATCATATTTGAATTTTGAAAATACTTAAAAGCTGAAATAATTTCTCAATTAAGTTCTTTTAAAAGCCTTTTAAGTTCCTTTTGAAAACTGAATTTATGTGAGTGTGTGATCAATTAATTTGAGAGCATTATTAACCACTTACATAAATTCCAAAACAAACAATACATTAAAGGAAAAATTCCCTTAACCCATCTTGTACTGAAAGTCTGTCATTTTCACGCTTGTAGTTTATATCTGAATGAATATGCATTGTTAAGAGAGATTCCAAAATGTAATGTGTTGCGTTATAAGCAGACAAAATAATCCAGTCCAGAGAAAGTGCTATGGTATATTCCCATTGTACCCAGATTTAGGTGAATGTACCGTAGTGAAGAAGTTGCAAAGCAGTTGACGTGTAATCGGAATTAAAGGATTAATTAAGGCAAGCTTTGACACCCAGCTCACTACTAGAAATTCATGCATTTCTTGCGGACTTTCCTGTGGATTTTTTTCATAAGAATTTCCTGCGAAATTTACTGCAATCTTTTATTTTATTTTTCATGAATAAAGTTTTTTACTGTAGATTTAAATTTAACAAAAATTTGGAGGAATCTTTGACATTTCCTGCGAATTTTTCTACGAAGTTAATTTTTTCCCAAGAAAATAGGGTTAGAGCAGTTTAAGCAAATATATCAGAGTTTCTAATTGTTTAACGCATTTGCTCTACTCCCCCGGTAACACCCCGATTTTCACTGTTCTTCAATATCGGCAAATATTCATATATGTATATATTTGTTTGTGACACCCTTCTACCCCGCATGTTAAAAGCCATCTAAATTAAAAACATTTAAAGGAAAACATGCAAATACTGGATAAAATAAACAATTGTCCATGGGTAGAAAAGTCCCACATGAACCATTTACAACGCGGAAATCCAATAAGTTTTAAACGATAAAAACATAACCAACCAAAGTAATATAACCCAACCCCGATGTCACATACAGAGCTGGTATAACCGTTCCGGAATAAAATCCACGGAATTACAACTGAAACTAATAACTACTCAACATAACTAGCCCTACTATGAGTGGCGGCTCCTCAGAGTCACTCCTCGCCGGGCTGCTCGTCATCCTCTGCAATGTGCCAATCAGGCCAAACACAAACAACAAACATATATAGGGAGTAAGAATCGTATAAACATATTAGCATGGAGATAGGCAGTAAAGTAAACCACAAACATAGCAGCATCACATCAAACACCAACATCATCATTATGCTATGCAATGCAATGCAATGCAATGCAGTCCTACTCCGCTAAACCATCAATGCATGTGGATCCACTAAACTCGGGATGAACGACTTCGGAGTTACATATCCACATTGAGAATCTACTCAACGCCAGAGAATCTACTCCTTGGATAGCCAACGCATCAAACCAACGAATGCCTCGTCACGGGGGCGCTAGGAGAATCTACTCCAACCGTGGATGGCCGGATCGCCGTACTCTAGGACGATCTCCCCTATGTCGAACATCCCTAAACAACAACTCCGATGCAATGCGTATGCAACACAACAACAACAGCAACACCACCTCCATAACTCCAACGAGATCGACCGAAGGTAACAGCGGGATCAACCGCACCAACTTGCCTCGCGGAATCTACCTGAGGACTTAAGCGGAATCAACTGCAGTACCTGGGGCAAACTCTCGGCCACCGAGGTACACAACAACAACAACACCTTAGACCCAAACCGTGGCGTCATGGCTTCCTTGGCCAAAAAGCACCAAGGCACAGCTCATCAGCTTGCGGCACCCAAAAAGGGTATCGACTTAATATCTCACCCTCTCATCATCTTTATTTATCTTTAGTAACATTTACCAAGTTATCTAATCAGTTATCATCATAGGGAAGTGGGGTTAAAAACCCCTTAAGTCCTTTAATCTTATTCTGTCTCAGTGGGTTGAGCACGGTCGTGCTCGTAACCCAGCACGGTCGTGCTTAAGCACGTGAGGGGCGTGCTCCGCCGTAAGTGAAGCATGGTCGTGCTTCTTAATGAGCACGATCGTGCTCAGCAGCATGATCGTGCTCTTGTCCTGTACGGCCGTGCTCAACAGCGCGGCCATCTCCCCAGAATTCAACTGGGAGCACGGTCGTGCTCCCTGTTCAGCACGGTCGTGCTCATCGCGCGACAGTGCTGTTCTGGGCAGGAACAGAGGCTGATACTTAACCAAAAACAGTGATTTAATCCATTAAACATCCTAAATCAGTTATCAACGTATTTCACGGATTAAACTCAGTAATAAAATCAACATCAACATAACAGTGGCATCAACCAACAATATCAACATGTTCATAGCAATACAACCAACTTAAACTCAACAACCATGAACATAACCATAACATATTATCAATCATTAGCATGTTATCAACTAATCAGCCAATCATACATACATAACATGCATCAACCGGGGTTATGGGAACCCCTTAACTTTACCCTAAACCCAAACCCATGTAGATACTACCCTTCTCCCCATACCTGGATTGAAGGTAGCTCTTTCGGTGTCCTAAGCAACGAACCGGCTCTTCCCCTTTACAGCGACTTACACCGAACAAACCTTGGATCAACAAACAACCAAGGGTTAGTTCCCTATTCACAATAACGGAAAAGGAAACCAAGAGAGGGGAAATGAACTTTACCTAAACCACTACCAATGATGCACTAACAGTCTCCCAATGCCTCTAAACTGTCTCAGATGGAAGAAACCAAAAAACGGCTCTTCGTGGTCGCACTGCGGCTGCTGAGTTTGCCAAAATAGGGTTAAAACGTTAAACCCTCGATTCTGTTCACGTATATAACTTCCGGACTTGAGCACGGTCGTGCTTACCCTCGAGCACGGTCGTGCTCCACTTAGCGTCACTGGACGCGGTCCACGCATTGAGCACGGGCGTGCTCACTGTTGAGCACGGTCGTGCTCAACTTAAAATCAGAAACACGCTTCTGACTTTAAGCACGAGCTTGCTGGCTAATGAGCATGGGCGTGCTCATGTACCAGAAAGGGACTTTTAGCCAAAAATCCCACTAAGCCCTCAAACGATAAATCCAACTTAATTAAAATATTCTGAAAAAAAAACAGGGTGTTACATTGTTAATATTTTATTTGAGATTTTGAAAATGACTTTGGAGAAACTAAGGTCATTTCCCTGTTATACTTATTTTTATAAGATTACGAGGAAGTTTGGGTTGAAAATTCAGACGAAACCCGGTCTGTGTTTTTCGCGTTTTCACTGACAGTAAGATTTTACTGACCAGAAACCCTAATTTCGACTCGTGAACGAAACCATTAGGTTTTATATTTCGCCCCGAACGATTTTCCACATTTTGGAAAAGTTCGTTAGCAATGAAATAATATTATTTTATTCGGGCGTAATCTTTTAGAAAAACGCGTAAAAACCTAAGACGGGTAAACTACGGAGTCGAATATGGAGCTGAGGTATTAGGGGAGTTTGATGTAGTAGAGGGACAAGGAGATCAGCCTCAAATTTTAGAAATCGGGAATTTTCAAGTGAAATAACCAAAATACCCCTAAGCTTAACCTAATAGACGTAGAGTTGAAGGACATGTACTTTTGTTGGAAATCAAAAAAAGCTCTGCTAGGGTTTGGCTTTACATGAGGGTTTAGGGTTTGCATGCCTCATCATGGACGTTGCACCATGGCAGTGCCTGTTCCCGGAATCCTTGGTCCCGATCATACATCCTCCTTCTTTCCCACCTCCTTCCACTCCATCTCCTGATGTTTCAAAACCTCCTCAACAAATGTCCTTTGCGCAGGCTTTAAGGAACTCCTGTGATGTGCCGCAAAGCCAATTGCCTAAACCTAAGGTTAAAGGTGATGCCTTGACTATCAAGATTTCTGAAGAAGAATACAAGAAAGGTCTGGATGAATGCAAGACGAACCTTCATGGAAGGTTAATATTATCTAAGGGAGAAAAACCTATCAAGTTTGATGATTTACGGGCAAAGCTTGGTAAGTTATGGAATTCGATTGGCAGTTGGAGAATGACAGCCCTGGGTAAAGGCTACTTTGAATTTGGATTCTCCTCACAAGAGGACCTTCGAAGCATTTGGAGTGTCGGATCGTGGTCTCTCAATCCTGGTCTTTTAAGATTATCCAAGTGGGTTCCTGACTTCAATCTACGTTTTCAGAAACAAACACATGCCCAATGCTGGATAAGAATATATGATCTGTCCCAAGAATATTGGAGAACTAGGATTCTGTTTGAGGTGGCTGCTGGCATTGGTAATCCAATGGCGATTGACGAAATGACTAGAAAGAGATGTTTTGGCCATTATGCTCGAGTTCTGGTTGATTTGGATCTCAGAGGAAGTTTGGAAAATGAAATCATGGTAGAAAGGGATGATTATGCATTTAAGGTGCAGATTGAATATGAGAGACTCCCTGAGTATTGCACCTACTGTCATACAATTGGCCACTCAGTGGCTCATTGCAAGAGGAAGGTGGTTCAGAAAGTGAATCTTCAACAAGTCACTGAGAAGGCTCAAAAGAAGTTAACTTATGAAGAGAAAGGCAAAGCAGTATATGTTCCAAAGGCTCAGCAAATTGATGAAAATGTTGTGGATCCTCCTAAGGAGAGGGAAGGGTGCAAAAAGGTCTTGGTTATTGATCCAGTGGAAGGACCTGATATAGTGATTGATGTGGATGAAAATAGAGGTCCTGGAAGGAAGGTGGATTTAGTGGTTAATAGGGTGGTTAGCCCTCAGATTGATGAGGTTGTGGAGCCTCAGGGTGAAGATGACAGTGAGTCAGTGGATACTTTATTTGAAGAAGCAGATCAGGCAATTGAAAATCAGTCTAATGATGGTAGACACATGGACTCAGGTGGTGGAACAATAAACTTTGTACCTGAAAACCCCCTCAGCATCCCTTTCTTTATCTCCTACTTTGAGTCAGATGCCACCTCAAGTGCAGAAGGAATTTGGAGTCCTTTCTAAGTTCTGGTGTGATCAAGTGGAGCAGGAGGAGCTTTTTCAAGGTTCCTCTAACTCTGATGCCACATTGGCAGAAGAGCCATTCAATGAGGTTTTGTCTAAATCTCAAAAGAAAAGGATGAGACAAAAGAGTAAAAAAGTTGCTACCAGTGTTGTTCATAACACCCGAAGTAGGGCAGGTCTTAAAAATTTTGCCTGATGAAGATCCTTTATTGGAATGCCAGAGGGGTTGCCAACCACCCTACTAAGTTGGTTCTCAAAAGGCTTTGTGTCACTAACAAGCCTGATTTTCTTTTTATTGCTGAGCCCTGGATGTTGTTAAGTGATTTTCCTACCAGTTTTTGGAATTCCCTCAATTTAAGGCTATTTGCAGTTAATGATAGGCAGACTCTGATGCCTAACCTATGGTGTCTGTGTCAGCCTCATCTGGTTCCTAATTTGTTAACAGTTTCTGCTCAACAGATATCTTTTTCTGTTAACTGTGATAATCAGCAAGTCTTCATTTCTGCTGTGTATGCTAGCACGGCTTATGCTGAGAGAAGAACTTTATGGTCTGAGTTAAACTCCCTGCAGCAGAGTCATGTTGGCCCATGGTGCTTTATAGGTGACTTCAATGCCATCCTTGGGGCTCATGAGAAAAGAGGAGGTAACTTACCTTTGCAGGTTTCCTGTGATGACTTCAGGTGTTGGACTGAGAGCAACATGCTCACACATCTAATGACTAGAGGAGCTGAGTTTACTTGGGCTAATAATAGGAGAGGTGAATCTTTAGTGGAAAAGAGATTGGACAGAACAATCTGCAATGATTCTTGGCTTCAGTTATGGGATAGTTCTGTCTGCTGCACTCTGTCAAGGAGCAGATCTGACCACTATCCCTTGTTGCTTAGTTTGAATAGGGGTCTGTCTGGCCATCCCTCTTACTTCAAATTTATGCAGATGTGGGCAGAGCATCAGGATTGTCTGAGGCTGGTTTCTGAGGTCTGGAAAAGGCAAGTGATTGGTTGTCCTATGCTGATTTTGGCTCAAAAACTTAGAATGCTGAAGTCTGAGCTGAAGACTTGGAACAAAGACACTTTTGGAGATGTGCATCTTAATGTCAAGCATGCTCAAGAGGAGATTAATCTAATCCAGAATCAGATTCAAGCTCTTGGCAGTAATGAGGAGCTTATGGCAAAGGAGAAGGATGCTCAAATGATCTTTCAAAGGGCTTTGTTCTTTCAAGAGGAATTTTGGAAAGAGAAATCAAAGATCAACTGGCTTTGTCATGGTGATAGGAATACTAGTTTCTTTCACAAAGTGACTAGGATTAGGAACACATCAAAGCAAATGTCTATCCTTAAATCAGGTGATGTGATTCTTAATAAGCAGGAGGATATTGAACAACATGTTTTGAGCTTTTATGAGAACTTATTTGCCTCTGAGAATAGTTGTTCTAGGAATACACTGATTGATTCAGTAATTCCTTCTTTGGTGACTAATTCTGATAACAACATGCTAACTTGCATTCCATCAAAAGAGGAGGTCAAGAAAGCAGTTTTTGGTATGAATAGTCATGGTGCCCCTGGTCCAGATGGCTTTGGAGCCTGTTTTTATCAGAAATTCTGGGACATTATAGGAGATGATGTGTTTAATTCGGTTTCTCAGTTCTTCATTGAAGGTTGGCTCCCTCCTAATCTAAACTCCAATGTAATTGTTCTTATTCCAAAATTCTGTGGTGCTGATAAAATAGAGAATTTCAGACCTATTGCTCTAGCAAATTTCCAATTCAAGATCATCACTAAAGTGTTGGCTGATAGATTGTCTACTATTGCTCCCAAAATAATCTCTGAGAATCAAAGAGGGTTTTTAAAAAACAGACAGATCCAAGATTGTATTTGCATAGCTTCTGAGGCCTTGAACCAAATGGATAAAAAAGCTTTTGGTGGGAACTTGGCAATCAAGATTGACATAAAGAAGGCTTTTGACACATTGGATTGGGGTTTCCTGCTTCAGGTTCTTCATTCTTTTGGTTTTGATGAAAAATTCTGCACCTGGATTAAGGTAATTCTACAATCTGCAAAGCTTTCTGTTTCTGTGAATGGTCATTCTTGTGGTTTTTTCCAATGTAAGAGGGGGGTGAGGCAAGGTGATCCCCTTTCCCCTCTTCTGTTTTGTATAGCTGAGGATGTTCTGAGTAGGGCCATCACAAAGCTTGTGGATTCAGGTTCTGTCCTTCCTATGGCTAGTCCCAGGGGTTTCCAAACCCCAAGTCATGTGCTATATGCAGATGACATTATGATTTTCTGTAGAGGGACTAAGAGGAGCTTGCATAATCTTTTGAAACTGTTCAAGAATTATGAGGAAGCTTTTGGCCAAATCATATGCCCTTCCAAGAGTAAATTTTTCACTGGTGCTATGCCTTCTTGGAGAATTAACAGTATTGCTACCTTGCTTGGGTTCTCTGTTGGTAGAATGCCATTCATGTACCTTGGAGTTCCAATCTTTAAAGGTAAGCCTAAAAAGAGATATCTCCAACCTTTGGTTGACAAGTTAAAGTCTAAATTGGCAACTTGGAAAGGCTCTCTCCTCTCTATTATGGGAAGAGTTCAGTTAGTAAAATCTATTATTCATGGCATGTTGGTTTACTCTTTCCACTGTTATGCTTGGCCTAAGCTAATGCTTAAAACTATTGATGGTTGGATCAAGAATTTCATTTGGTCTGGAGATGTGAATGTGAAGAAGATAGTCACAGTTGCTTGGCACACTGTTTGTTCTCCTTTTGATGTTGGTGGCCTTGGTCTTAGATCGATTAGAGGCATTAATGAGGCTGCATCATTAAAGCTTTGTTGGAATCTCATGTCCTCAACCTGCCAATGGTCTCAGTTCCTTAAGGCCAGATTTTTTAAGGATGGTAAGCCTGTTTCTTACCACATCAGCTCTGCTATTTGGCCCTCTGTGAAGCCTTTTGTGCAAATTGTCTCAGATAATACATCTTGGGTGCTTGGTGATGGCAAGCGCATTAATTTCTGGCTCGATAGTTGGTTGCCTGTTCCAGTTTTGGATATGATGAATTTCCCAGTTGATCATGCTTTCTTCAAGTCTTCTGTCAGCACCTTTATCAGAGATAATTCCTGGTCCTTTCCTGCTGAGCTGGCTGTCTACTGCCCTGCTATAGTTGATGCTGTTAAGCTAGTCACTATCCCTTTTAATCCTGGTCAGGATTGTCTCATCTGGTCTAAATCAAAATCGGGTTCTCTTTCATTTAAAGATGCTTACACATTTCTAAATCCTAGGTCACAGCCTCAAAACTGGTGTAAGTTGATTTGGCAATCTTGTATTCCACCATCAAAGTCATTCCTTATCTGGAGATTACAGCACAGGAAGCTGCCAACTGATGATATGCTGCAGACTCGTGGTTGTACTGTTGTGTCAATGTGCAGCCTGTGTAATTGTAATTTAGAGGCAGCATCTCATCTTTTTTTCAACTGTCCTTTTGCCTTGGATATCTGGAGCTGGCTGAAAGGGGTCATTGGAAGTGACATTGATCTGTCTTCAGTCAATTCAATTTTTTTGTTTGTGATAAGGGTTGGAGTAGTCAATTAAAGCACATAATTCTGGCTGCCATCACTTATTCAATTAGCATGATATGGCTCTGCAGGAATAAGCTCAGGTTTGAAAATAAATCTCTCCCCTTGAGTTATTGCATTAACAACATAGTGGGCAGCAGTTCACCTCTCTGGTATCCTTTCTAAGGGCTTCATGTCATCTTCCATGAAAGAATTCTCTATTTTAAAAGCCTTCAACATAAATGGCCATGTCTGTCATGCTCCTAAAATTATTGAGGTCACTTGGAGTCCTCCGCCTTGTAATTGGGTGAAGTGTAACTCAGATGGGGCCTCTAAGGGTAATCCAGGTTGGTCTGCTTGTGGAGGTATTTATAGAGGCTATAGAGGGGCTGCTCTGGGTGCCTTCTCTCTTAATCTTGGTGTTGGTTCCTCGTTTCATGCAGAATTGATGGGAGCAATTGTTGCTGTTGAGCAAGCTTATATGAGGGGTTGGTTGTATTTGTGGCTTGAGAGTGATTCTCAATTGGTTGTGGATGCCTTTGCAGGAAAATTAGTCATCCCTTGGAAATTAAGGAATAGGTGGTCTAACTGTTTGGTATTGACTAGAAGGATGAATTTCTTTATTTCTCATATTTTTAGAGAGGGCAATTCTTGTGCGGATAAGTTGGCCTCCCATGGGCTTAATGTTGGTGATTTTGTTTGGTGGGACACTATTCCTACTTTCATTAAGGATGACTTTTTCAGGAATAGATGTGGTCTTCCTTTTTATAGATTTAGGTAGCTAATTCTTGGGTAAGGTTCATGTCCCCCCTTGATCTTTTGTATTCTTTATTTTTCTCTTCTTATTAATAAATCTAGAAGTATGCTGCATATGATTGTTAGGGATTGAGGTGCCAACCTAGTTGGGATGTCTTTTCCTATGGTGATGCTTTTGCATACTTCTTTCTTTGATTAAAAAAAAAAATAGACGTAGAGTTAACTTTTAACCATGGTTAAGGAACCAAGGTTAGTTTACTTGGCCAAGAATCAGCCACACCTCTTTCAACCATGACCACTCAATTGTAATGATTACTTTGGGTGTGAAATGTCCAAAATACCCTTAGTCTTTAAAGGAATTACAAGCTTGTCCCTAAGTAACAAATTTTGGACCAAATCACACCTCATTTCAGCCATATGTGCGCTGCCCATCTTCCTCATTAGCAACACTTAGACATTTTCTTCTTCTTCTTCATCCAGAATACAAAGAAAAGCTCCATTGACTCACCCAAAACTATACCGAAATTCTAACCCTTTTCTATTCTGAAACCAGAAAAAATTTCTACATGAAAGTTGTTCCTCTTCATCTCTTCTTTCCAACGAGCTAAAGATCATAAAAAACGAATAAGTAGATTGGGAGATGTACCCAAATTACCAAAACAGCTCAAAATCTTCATCTTCCTCACTGTTCTCTCATTTTCTCTCAAGAACACTTAGTGATTTTTGTGAAGAACTTGATCATCTTCATCACTTATTCATCAACAAGAGGTAGAATCTTTCTCTCCATGATCAATCATGACTTCTCCTGTAATCATTTTAGTTGTTTAAGTCATGAATCATGATTTTCCATTTTCATGAAGCTTTCTTAAAAAATCTCTAGAAAATTGTAGAAAAATCCAATTGACTTGAAACCAATTTCTATGATCTCCATATGACTTCTATTTTCATTATCTAAGAGCTTGAAAAATTTATAGATCCCTAGATATTTCTTCTTGACTTGGCCGAAACTATGTTCAAGTGGGCTAGGATGATTTTCTTCAATCTTTAACTTGATTTCTTGTTGGTTGTTCATGGCTAGGTTTTGTGGTTTCAAAACCTTGTGATTTAGGTGAACAACATCCTTCTCCTACTTGAGTTTCAAGTGATCTATAAGAGGTAAGGGGGGAGATTACTACTATCCTACCTTAATATAGATATGTATGTGGTTTAAAATATTTGTATGTTGTTTTTCAAATCCTAAGTGTTATGGTTATGTATTATTGTTTATGATTGTGTGATCCTCGTGGAGGAATTGATTTGATGCCTGTGATTGTGATATACCATATGTTTGTTTTGGTTCCAATGATCATAAGTTGGAACCTTGATTGTTGTTTGTTTGGCTTGATATAAAAGAAATTGCCCAATATGGTTATAGGAAGGCCATTCGGCCATAGCTATATGAGGTTGTTCCTCATTGATTTAATTTGCCTAAATAATCTTTATAGAGATTGAATGGGTATGTAAGAATATAGAAATTGGTTAGAAGTAAATTGGTTAAGTATATTGAAAGTTATGAACTATTGAAGATAAAAGGACTAAATTACAAATATTGAAATTTACCGGGACTGTTCTGAAAACTATATTCTTATATGTTGGGATTGTAGCCCTTGGTAATATAAGATTAAAGAAATTGGTTTGATGTTATTTGGATTAATACATAAAAAGTTATTAGCTTTTTACTAACAAAGGACCTTTTTGTAAATATTGCAAAGTATGGGGCAGAAACATAATTTCTGGAAAATTTCATGGTGAAAAGTATTTTATGAGATGAAAACATAGCAATTGGTTTGAGGTCATTTGGATTTATATATAAAAAGTTATGAGCTTTTTAATAGTTAAGGACTTATTTGCAAATATTGAAAAATATGAGACCCAAAAATATAAATTTTTGGAAATTTGTTGGAAACTGAAAATCATTTCTAAAGAAGTTAGTTTGGTGAGATTTGAAGTTGTAAATAAAAAGTTATAAGGTTTTAAGTAAATAAGGACCTTTTTGCAAATAATGAAAGTTTAGGGACTAAATGCAATTTTCGAAAATAAATGTTATTGGACAGTTAGAGACTTTTTTTCATACCTATTTAACTGTTCTAAAACTCCAAAATGAGTTTTGGACTATTAGGGCTCGTTTGGTGGTCAGGATAGGATAAGGGCGGATAGGGTAAGAGGGGATATGAGTAGGATAGGATACGAATAGGATAAGCTGTTATCCTATCCGACGTTTGGTGTCCACCAGATAACCAACTGGATAACATTGTAATTTTAGTATGAATTTTAAAATTTTCGTTTTTGTTCCGAATGTTTTCATATTTTATTAGATTTAAGTTTTTTTTTTATAATTTTCATTTTTTAAGTTTATATAAAAAGACAAAATAGTCCTTGTCATAAAATTACATATAATATTTTAAAATTTTAAAATATTGTTTAACTTAAATTAATTTTTTTTATAATTTTAAATATTCATTTTTAGTTTTTACGTTACATATAGTTAAATTATTAGAATATTTTTTATTTAGTTTTTAGTTTTTTACAATAATATACATTAATAAAATTAGTCTTGTGAAAAATAAAAATAATTTTTAAAATTAATTATTAATATTTTTATTATTTTATGTTTTATTATACCTTTTTTGCAACCATATTATATTTTATATATAAAATATTTTTATACTTTATTATACTCTAAATGACCTTATCCTATTCTGCTGAGTTCTAACCTAGCTCCCCCTCAGGATAAAATTTTAACTAGATGAACATGATAGGATAGGTGACATGATAAACTTATCCTATCGTGCTGGCTCACCAAACAATAGTTTCAGACAGGATATGATAGCTTA
Organism: Echinosophora koreensis; assembly: GCA_035048595.1. Classification (NCBI taxonomy): domain Eukaryota; kingdom Viridiplantae; phylum Streptophyta; class Magnoliopsida; order Fabales; family Fabaceae; genus Echinosophora; species Echinosophora koreensis. The sequence goes on from JAPCYP010000065.1 coordinate 1,969,732, forward strand.
TCCTATCCTGTCTCTCTTATCCTGACCACCAAACGAGCCCTTAGAGTTTAAAATCGTTGAAAAAGGATTTACGCGATTTACAAACTTAACGATGTTCGGTCAAATTTTTAGGAATTTCATATACATGGGAAGGAAATTGTAAAAGCAGTGTTTCAACATCTTAATATGAGTATTATAATCTAGGGAATAATAGATTTGAGGTGAAGAACCATATTTTCAAAAGTATGGCTTTTGGGCCTAAAACCAGTAAAAAGCGGCGAAACCGTCGTCAAACGTTTTTAAAGATTTTTGAGAAAACAATGATGTAAAGTTTGAAATCAGTATTTTAATACTTTAACATAAGTATGGTAACTTAGGAAAGTAAAGGATTTGAGAAGAATGATTACATTTTTGAAAATATAGAATTTAAGTTGAAATACAGTAAAAAGCGGTAAAAAGATATTTTAAGAATTTCGATGTTTTTCAAGAAACTATTTTGAGGAATTTAGTGCTTATGTACTTTGATGGAATCTGATTTCAAAATGGTTTGGTTTTAACCAAAGGTTTTGGTTTTAAGACAAAAGAAGATTTTAGTCTTCAAAGACTAGTATTTACATTAAAGAGCAAAACCTAAGTCATGAATGACTTAGTGAAAATATGAACTTAATGATTTACGACTTATGGTGAAGCAAGACCATTTGTTGTAAAGTGTGGATAATTCAATATCCATACCTCCATAAGACTTGATGGACTAAGAGTTATTTGATTTCTTGGAAGCCAAGAGAAAGGCTCCATTAGAAAAGTGTAAAGAAATAAAAGATTGGACTATCGATCCAATTTCATAATGTGTTAGGACTTGTAAGAAAGTGCCTTAAAACAGCTTTACACAAACATGACTAGTCTGTTTGAGAACTGTGGATCAGTGAAGGGACGATGATTTGTACCCGAGAATATCGTCCGTCAGTAATTGACAACAAGTAGATTCTGGTGGAATCACGAGGTTATCCGATGGATGGACTAATTGGACGTATTCCGGCAATTTTGCCTTGATACATAGTTGATACTATGTTCGGTGAGGCCGTTGTGCCCAGGAAGCCGAGTTTCGGTTGTAGAGGTTTCATAAAGAGCATGATGTTCCACAGAGAGTTTGAGATCACATGTGATTATGATTGTACGTACTTTATGATTTAAGTCTTGTGCGTGTAAAACAATAGCCACAATTATACTGTGTGCGTAATACGATAGCACTATTGCTTGAGGTGAGCGGATGTGAAACCTATACTGACCATTTCTTTCCAAAATATCAAATTAGCTCTGATGTTAGAATCAGATATTCCTTGAGGCTGTGTAGGAATGAGACTCTACGGTTTCAATCAGTTTCTCTCTATTCCTGTCCTTCGATGGACAAACTGTGTCTGGTATGCTTGATAAGCTTACCGTTGAGTTTGGTATAGTATATTCTTGGAGTTTTGAGTTGTAGAATTAAAATGGGAGATAAAAGAAATATAGTACTATTGTGTTATGTACCTGTGAGTCGTACCACTGCATGTCTGCCTTATGTGTAAGATAAATGGAATCTCACCTCTTTATTTTTATATTGCCTATGTCGGCTGGTGTCTTCTACATTCTTTTGAGAAGATTGAGACTTCAAGATGTTCCTTGACTGACGCATCGTAGAGATTGAGGTTCGAGCATGAGGACGATATGTTGGAGTTTCTAGTGGACGTCTTCCAGACTGCTGATGGGTTCATAGACCATGTTTTTCCTCTTGAAAGAGGAAAAGGCTTAGTCTGAGAGTTACTTTTGTAGTGACTCTAGTAGTGTCTTTTGTGACGATGTCGGTAGTGGACTCAAATAGAGTTTCCACTAGATGTCGTCAGTTGGGTTTATCCTTCTCACGATGTACGAGGAAGGATTGTCTTTTCTATTTTAGTATTGGCCAGCTGGGTATGTATGGGAGTTAATGTTAATGTTTATGGAGCTGCGACTCCAAGTATCTTGTATTTTAGGAGCCGCGTCTTCATATCTTTACGTTGAGTCTATATATTTCTATGATTTCTGTTTATGAGTCGGGTTGGGTATTATGTAAATGATTTTCGAACTCATAACCGTAATTGTGATAATGAAATATTGTATTGTCCATTCCTTTAAATCAAAGTAGTTATATTTACGACTTAAGAAAAAGAAAAAAATTATCCTATTCTTTTATAGCCAATTTTAATTAACCTACTCTTCAGCCTTAAAATGTCACGTACGATGTAGCAATCGAGAAGGGTGTTACACCCCTCACTCTATGCATACAATTAAATCCTCTCCCCTTTAAACATGCAATCATATATCTCTCCCCTTTTTGGCATTATCAAAATGTGGGAAAAGCAAATAAATGTAACAAGGCACATACGTATCTAAAGAAGATAATCAGAAAAACATATTCATGCAAAAAGATCAATAATCATCCAAATATGTGCTGAAGCAAATAAATAGTCATGAAAAAGGTAGTCATGAAGTTAGTAAAATATAAGTACTAAATAGTACTCATCCTCCTCATCTTCTCCATCCTCACTACCATCATCATCATCTGTACTGTTGCTCTTAGATACATCTTGTCCAACTGAAGTCTATGGAGCTGCTCGGATAGGACTAGCCTCAGCTACAACAACTCTACGCTCTAGTGACTTCACCTTGAGAGACAGCTCCCGGATAGCAGTGGGGTTAGCCCTGATCTCCGTAGTGTTCACCCAAACCTCCGCAAGAATACTCTTAAGTAGTGCCATCGTCCAAGAGGAACCAACAACTAGAGGGGCCTGAGTGGAAGATGCCCCATTGGTACGAGGTGGTGTAGTGTCATACAGTCTAACCAGTTTTCTGCTCTTTGGGTTTGTACACCCAATCTCTCCCATAGAACCCAATACCCATTTGGTTAATGGTACCCTCATTCATCAAGACCTGAAATTTCTTATAATCAAGGTTAACCTCTCTAGTGAGGTTAACCCTAACATGCCTGAGAATGCTGGTCACCAAGTGACCATTAGTAAGTGATGCACTCTTCTTGTTATCATACATATGCTGCATGACCAAGCCAGTCCAATCCACCTGTTTCTTATTCTCTAACAGCCACAGTAAAACAACATCCATGCGCAGTAGTTGTAAAAAATTGTGACGCCTAGGAAAAAGTAATCTCTAGCTATGACATAATGTAACAGTCTACTCTAAACCTTCATCTGGCCAGCATTGATTTCTATGTCAGTGGCCTCATCAGGATTTCTAAGAACATCCATGGTGGCATGGAGTCTACCAAACTCACTCGCTAAGGGTTCCGCAACCGGACCCTTAGCAGAAACAATCGTGCCACCAAAGGGCACTCCAACTACTTTACCAAAAGCTTCAACAGTAAGGCGAATGGGTTTATGGCATACCTCAGAAATGAGAACGCCATCCATAAGCCTCTGATTATAGTAGAAGATTCTGACAAGCTTCGGGTAGATGTTCTCAACCATGGATAAAAACTCCATAATCCCCACATGGTCTAGAATATCCAAAAATTTGAAGTTGCTCTTCTTCAGCCATTCAATGTCTAAGAAATGATGTTTTTGAATTTCCTTTTCCAGATACCCACTCATAAACTAAGCAGATTGACCTCCATTAGAGAAGAAGCAATTGATTTGCTTTTGTGAAAGAGGACCTGGATTTACTACCGTTGTGCGTTGACATTTGGAAGGCATGATGATGAAATGGGATGGAGAGATATGGAGTAGAGAAAGTTCAAACAAGAAACCAGAGAAAAATAGCAAGAAGATGGTGCAAGAATGGAGTGCAATACGTAATGAGGTGCTAGGGTTTTAGATTTACCTTTTAAAGCGACCAATAATCGAATATTTCACCATAATAATCAATTATTTTGATGATGTGGCACTTCCTGATTGGTTGGTCATTTCCGTGCATTTTTGGCACCTGACTTTTGAACTTCCAATAATCGATTATCTAATCGATTAATTCCTGGGTTTCTTCATAATCGGTTATATGATCGATTATTCTTGATAAACGTATGAACTGATAATCTATTATGGAATCGATTATCCCATGCTTCGGGAGATTCCCTCAGTTGTAATAGGTTATGCTAATCGATTACTATCATTCTATCTGCGTGCTCCATTTTAATGAAAATGCCATAATCAATTATGGTGATCGATTATGAGCTTTTTGGTATTTCTGCCCATTTTCTTATATTGACATAATCAATTATGCTAATCGATTATGACCTTTCTGCCTTCACACTTAATACACATGTCAGAAAATAACAAGGTTCAAATGACTGAGTAATCATTCAATGCTTGATTGGTTCAATATTCCTAACTCAGTTCTTATGAAAAAGAAATTTTTCTTAAGAGAAGGTTTTGTAAAAATATCTGCGAGTTGTTTAGATGTTTCTACGAATTCAATCATGCAATCACCTTTTTGTATGTGATCCCTAATGAAATGGTGCCTAATCTCAATGTGCTTGGTTCTTGAGCGATAAACCGGATTTTTCATGAGGTTTATGGCACTTGTGTTGTCACATTTAATAGGAACTGTTTTAAGGTTAATTCCATAATCATTCAACGGTTGCTTCATCCATATCATTTGTTCGCAACAACTATCCACCACAACATATTTCGTTTCGGCAGTGGACAAAGCTACACTTGCTTGTTTCTTATTATTCCAAGTAACTAATGCATTTCCTAGCAAGTGGTAAGTCCCACTAGTGCTTTTTCGGTCCAATTTGCATCCCGCAAAATTAGAAGTTGAGTACCCAATTAGGGTGTAGTCAGTCCCTTTAAGGTACCATAAACCCATATTTGTGTGCCAATGAGGTATCTCATAATGCATTTTATAGCAGTGAGATGTGATTCTTTTAGGTTTGATTGAAAACATGCACACATGCATACACTAGACATAATATTAGGACGACTAGCAGTAAGGTAAAGGAGGGAGCCTATCATACCTCTATACTTACTTACATCAATTGATTTTCCATCCTCATCCTTGTTAAGGTGGCAAGAGGTGCTCGATGGAGTTGTAATTCTTTAGAGTTGTTCATCACAAACTTCTTAAGTAGCTCCTTCCAATACTTGGATTGGTTGATGAAGATACATTCCTTTGATTGCTTGATTTGTAATCCAAGGAAGTAGTTGAGCTCGCCCATCATTGACATCTCAAACTCACTTTGCATGATGTTATAAAAATCCTTGCACAAAGCCTCATTTGTAGCACCAAAGATTATGTCATCCACATAAATTTGAACAAGTAAGATGTCACACTTTTTGTTTTTAATGAAAAGGGTAGTATCAACTTTTCCTCTTTGAAAACCATTTTCAAGCAAAAACTTACTTAAACGTTCATACCAAACCCTAGGGGCTTGCTTTAAACCATACAAAGCCTTTTTTCAATTTGAAAACATGATTCAAAATTCAAAATTTTTGAAACCAGGGGGTTGATCCACATAAACTTCTTCTAGTATAAAACCATTTAGAAAAGCGCTTTTAATATCCATTTGAAAAATTTTGAAATCCATGATGCAAGCAAAAGCAAGAAGCAAGCAGATGGCTTCTAATTTAGCTACGGGAGCATAGGTTTCATCAAAGTCTCTGCCCTCTTGTTGATCATAACCTTTAGAAACAAGCCTAGCTTTGTTGCTAACAATTATTCCATTTTCATCTAGCTTGTTACAAAAAACCCAAATAGTGCCAATTACTAAATGATCCTTAGGTTTAGGGACTAGTTCCCACACATCATTCCTTTCAAATTGGGTCAACTCTTCTTGCATAGCAAGAGTCCAATGTTCATCAATTATAGCCTCATCAATATTTTTGGGTTCAATTTGAGATACAAAGGCCATGTAATGACAAACATCCTTAAGAGAGTTTCGAGTTGTTACCCATTTTGAGATATCACTATTATGTTGTCAAGAGGATGGTGTCTAGATGTTATCTATTCTCTTGGAAGATCCGAATGAGGTGATTCTTAGTTTTGCGGAAGTGGTTGATCCTCATTGTCCTTCTCTTAGGTGTGTTTGCCCTCAAGATGACTATTGCACAAAATTTCTGCAAGATCATCAACACTTTCCTCTACCATAGTTTTAGGGTTAGATTCACTAAAAGAGACACGCACAGATTCTTCAATTGTCATAGTTCTTTTATTATAGATTCTAAAAGATTTACTAGAATTGGAATATCCAAGAATTTTTCCTTCATCAGCTTTAGCATTCAAGGTTATCTTTACCATTATTTAAAACAAAGCACTTGCATCCGAAAATGTGGAAGTGAGAGATGTTGGGTATCCTTTCTTTGTAAATTTCATAGGACATTTGTTTTATAATAGGTCTTATAATGACTCCATTCATCAGATAGCATGCGGTGCTTACCGCGTTTACCCAGAAATACTTAGGAAAGTTGGTCTCATTGATCATCGTCCTCGCTAGCTCTTCAAAAGACTGATTTTTCCTTTCCACCACCCCATTTTGTTGGGAATTCTAGGTGAGGAAAAATTATGCCCTATTCAATTTTTAGTACAAAATGCCTCAAATGCCTCATTTTGGAACTCACCACCATGATCACTTCTGATGGATACTATGTTTAATCACTTCTCGTTTTGAATAACCTTGGCAAGTTTCCGAAAGGCAACAAAAGCATCATTTTTATGAGGAATAAACAAAGTCCATGTATAATGAGAATAATCATCCACAATAACAAGCGCATAGTAATTGCCACCAAAGCTCATAGTTCTAGATGGACCAAACAAATCTATATGTAAAAGCTGTAAAGACCAGTTTGTAGAAACTACGTTTTTAGATTTAAAAGAGGGCTTTACTTGTTTTCCTTTTAGACAAGAATCACACAACTTGTTTTTTCAAAACGTAGTTTTGGTAGTCCAATAACTAGGTTCTTGCGAGCAACTTATTAAGATGGTCGATGGAATATTATTAAGTCTCTAAATGTCTGATGTGCATTTACCTTAAGTTTTGATGAAAAATAAACATTTATCAATGATTTAATTGAACTCCATCTTGGTTGCTGACCTGTCTACTTAGTGTGCAGATTATCACACTAAGTATATTTATCACCTGTCTGCCCTAAGTCTTTCTCGGTCAAAAGTGGAGAACACCCATCTAATGTGTGAAGCCAACCCGTTTACTGACTCAACTGAACTGTTGACTTTATACTCAAAAGAGTCAACTAGTCAAATGAAGCTCTCACCCGTCTGATATCCTTCGATGTGGAACACGCAAGGACAGAAGATCTTTTGTGAGCTGTCTACTCAGTCAGAAGCTGTTGAAGCTCTCCCTCTCTCACAAAGATCAAGAATTTCAGAAGGTCAAACACCCAAGCAACCATGGAACTTAGGAAAGGAGTGCTTCCAAAATGCTTTATTCCCTAGTAGATCTGGAAGTTGCACAAAAAGGGAAATGTGCTCAGAAAAGTACAAAAGCAACTTGAACAACTCTGATTTGACTGCTGCACAAAGCATAAAGCACTGTCCATCTCGGTTAGAGTACAACCAACGTTTCTATGCATTAAATGCCTTCCTAGAACGACTCTATTGCATTTAATGAAGCTCAGCTTAAAGCTAAAAATCAAGAGGAATGTCTCTAATGGATTCAAAAGGATTAAAGCCTATAAAGAGAGAAGACATTGAAGAAAAAGATATAGAGAACACAACATTCAAAGAGTCATTACTCTGCGCATTTATTTCTTCATTCTTTCAATCTTTATTCTTCAATCATTTGAAGTTATTACGCAGTTTTTTTACCCTTCACATTAAATTCACTCATCTGAGTATTAGTGAAAGACTTGCGAGTTGTATTTATTACAATCTTCTTTCAAACAAATCTGAGTGATCCTGAAGAGGCTAGGTGTGCAAATAATACTTGTCTTGGAGCTTGAAGAGGTTAGATGTAAAGAATACTTGTTGTCTGTAACCTGATCAGTTATAGTGGAGAAAACTTGGTGCACCCAAGGACTGGATGTAGCCCTAGTTGTTAAGAGGTGAACCAGGATAAACTAGTTGTGTCTATCTCTATCCTTATCTGTTTAGTTAATTTGTGTATCTTATCTGTTAACTAAATAAAGGGGTTAAAGTGTGAATATTAAACAAGTTCTGATCGTGCTTGCTTATGTGATTTTCTGTTGAAAAAACCATCAGACAAGTCACTTGTCCGTATACTTTCAAATCACTTGTCTGTCCCTAGCTTCTGTGTGCGAAATTTTTTTAACTTCTATCTAAAGTCTGATAAACACAATTCAACCCCCTTCTCGTGTTATAGTTGTCTATTTCAGTTGGTATCAAAGTTCACCCTCTGCGTTGAGCAAATAACAGTGTAGAGGCAAAGATCCTGAAGAATAGACATAACTGCTGGAGCTAGTTCAAGTGGAAGTCACAGACTGAAGGAGATCTTCTCTTTGCCTTCTAGACATAAAATGGTCGTTCTGACTTGTATTAAATATTTATGAACATTGGAGGGCTTTTGTTCACCGAAGAGCTTAACAGAGATGCTTTTCGAACTTGGGCAATGTAGCTTTCCTTATTTGTGCAATATTGAGAAATGCTCAGAGAAAGGTGCTTTTAGTTTATAGCGAGAAAGAGGAATATAGTAGAGTCTTCATGCTTTCTGCATTTTGTACCTTTCGAAGACGAGAATTAATATTATTATCTTCCTTTGAATGCTTGATTCCTTCCTTCGATAATTCTCTTTCCTTCAGATTCTAGAGTGAGGCTTCAAGTAATATTCTTCCTTTGATGTTCCTCGGTAACAACGGACAATGGCATTTTGCTCAGATGTTTTCTTTAACATATCTTCCAATATCTATCTGTTTTAGACGCATTCTAGGTGTTTGTCAGTTCTGACATGCCTTCGGACGCCTTCTTGGTTCTGACAGATCTTCAGACGCCTTCTTAGGTCTTCAGACGCTTTTTTCTATGACTTTGCTTGACGTCCGATTTAGAGATACTTTTAGAAGATTTGATGAATTAGTCAGTAACTTGATCTTTCTTAAGTTGGTTTTCAAGTTTTCTTCAGAGAATTGCATGATTAGCTTTGCAATCTTCTTAGATGCTTGCTAAGAACAGTGCTGATGTAGCTTCTAAAGATTCTTTGACAATTGCAACTTTGGTACAAGGAATGAAGATCTTGTTCTTTAACACGAGCTTTGAGAGACTTTATTCTTCATGCTTCAATAGAGTCTCCAAACTGAGTTTTTTGGGTAGGCAATTTATAACTTCATCTTTGTCTTCAGGTTTAACCTTCGGACATTCTATCTTCCAGGTTTTTGAACATGATCATCAAGTCATTCTATGAATTTAGAACTAAGTTGCTTTTCTTCATCTTCAAGGGATTTAAGATTGAGAGCTGCTTCTGAAACTAAGCTTCAGATTAATTGAAACTTATCAGACGTTTTCCCTCAGCTGATTCATTAAATCCAAAAAGCCAGACGCACGGAATGTGCTTTGGTTCTTTCATTCTTTATCATGATCTATACATGTATTGTCTTTCCTGCACATCTCAAGTAGAAGATTAACAATACTCAGACAATTCAATTAAAATCATTTTCTTAATGTTTGGATTCATCAAAACACAAGGGTAACTAGAAAGAGAGTCAAACATGTGACACAGAGTCAGACACTTTGTAACTTAACAGAAACAAGCTCTCACATGGCTCAAAAGGACTTTGTGGTAAATGACGTTAAATTTAATGATAGTCCTTTGTATGATAAATGACAACATACGTATGATGATGTGTATGATGGCTTGATTAATTTAGAAAAGAAAAACTTGAATTCCTTGGAAAAGAGATGTCATCCATTGAAATTGAAATTGAGAACTTGGAAGATGATCATGCTTTTCTTTATGAGAAATATTCTTTAAATTGTAAAATCTCAACTACTTGTGAAAAATATATTTTTAAAAATCAAGTTGAGGACTTTTCTTCTAAATAAAACAAAGTTGACAAATTTACTTGTTCTTATTTCGTGAATGCTAGTAACAAGGGAAGTAACGCTATTTTACATGAAAAATCAAACAATGTTTTTGATAAAAATATTTTTAAATGTCAACAATCTAAAAATCCAAAGTTTTTCTATGATGATCTCAAAAAGACCAAGCCTTCATCTATAATTTCCAATTATTGTGGTCATCAAGGACATATTTGTCATCTATGTTATGGAAATTAGTGGGGGTAGACATGGTTAAGTGGGAACAAAACCACCAACACATACTCTCCAATAACTGTTGCATAGTGGGGCAAGGATGAGGGGATTAACTTCCCACCTAGGAGTGGGGAGAATTAGTATAAAAAACCATTGATGTAATTAGGAAAAGAAAGCTATTTTGTAACCTGTTACTCTGCTAGGTCAGAGAGAATTTCTAATACATACGAATTCATCTGAATTAAGAGTGTTGGTGAGAAGTACTGATATTGTTCTTGGATATTCATTGCCAGAATTTGCAAGAACATTTGGCACCCACCATGGGACCGAGGTAAACTTTCCCCAGCTGCACATTTTGACAAATGATCCAGAGAAGCAGATGAAGAGGAGGCAGTGATTCGTATATACATGCATGTTAGGCTTATCTCCAAATAACACTCACAGGAAAAAAAATTAAAAATGAAAGGAAATTATAGGGGGTTTGAGTCCCTGATCCTCAATATGCAGAGGTGTTACAAATAATCCGAAGAAATAACACTGTGGCAGCGAAGAAGAAAGGAAGAAATGAAGGGATCGTGGCTCAATCACGGTGGAGAGACCGGCTCAGTGTGGCGGCGCGTGGCCGGAACTGCAGTGGCAATGCTGAGGCGCGGCGACTGGGTGGATCAGCGACGTCTGGAGAACGGCGGAGCGGCGGCACTGTGTGTGGATGATGGCAGTGGGCGGCTGGTGTTGTGATGGCGGTGGCAGATTCAGATCTGGATGGTGGCGGCACGTGCTTGTCTGTGCGGTGGACGAGTGGCACTATTATAGATCGGAGGAGGGTGGCGACGGTGGATGGAGGTTGGAGGTGGTTGGTGGTGGTGGAGATGGAGATCACGCGGTGGAGATGGCAACTAGCACAGAAGAAGAGGGTAGAGATTTGCAGTAACGACGGCAGAAGAGGACGGCAGTGGGCTAGGCGAGGGGTGGACGGAGCAAGAATGGTGTGAATGCGATAGCAGGAACCAGGTGGAGGAGGCAATGCAGAGAAAGGCCCAACGCACAATAACGAAGGTTCTGGCGAGCAATGATGCCGGTGGCGGCATCGGCGACGGTATTATTGGTGCGGGGGACACCTCCGACAGTGAGAGGATATGGTGGAGTGACGTCGCGAGCTTGGAGTGGTGTTGCTATTGGTCTCGCTTGCATCACCATTTCCATCAAAAAATTTAAGAAGAAGGGGGTGGGAAGAAAAATTCAGATGGAGGAGATTAATTTCGTAAATGAAGAAGTGTGATAAGGTGGTTGGGGTGAGGTATATTTAGATGGAGAAAAAAAAGTCAAATGAGGAGGTGGGGAAATTTGAAGGGTGGTATTTGTAACACCCCGATTTTTCTGCTTTTTAAGATCGGTATAAATATAAATAAACTTTTGACTCGAGAACGAAATGAATAGATTTTATATCTCATTTCCAACGATATAGGTTATTTTGAAAATTTTCAAAACAAATAAGTTATTTCGGGAGTAAAACCCTAAATCAGGTAATCGACGGAGTCGATAACGGATGTGCAGAGACAAAATTCGACACCAGATGAACGAAGACAATGAGTCATCCATGACGACTCATAGAGGGTGACTCACCAATGTCATGATTACCTTTAAACAAAAATCTAGATATTTCTTCAAATTAGTGTAAAGACCATTTCGCCCTAGGACTATTTTACCCTTGAACTTTCATTGAAATGACAAGTTTACCCCACAATTTGTGGACACAAATCAGCCACCTCTCCTTCAACCTCAACCACATAATTTTCATGATTACTTTAGGCAAAATTACCATTTTGTCTTTAAGTCATCTTTTTATCACAAAATTGCCATTATGTAAGATTACTCTTTTGTCCCTAAAAATTTATGTCTTGGACCCTTATGCCCCCAAAACCCATGGCCCAAACCCCATTTTAGAGCCCATTTCACTTCTATTTAAGGCATACTTCATCATCTTCATCAACTTCCTCCATTTTTCTCCTATAAAGCTTAAGTTTTGTGAAGCAACCAAGTGATTCTTAGCTCATTTTTCATTTCTAAGAGGATAAATTGTTGTGTGAATCGTGTACGTGTTTTGTGGAACCCGGACACTTGACGGAACTTTGGTTGGCAAGAAAAATCTTCAAGAGGTAAGGGGAGTACCTGAGGGATTTTTCCGGTAGCTGTAAGTAATTTGTTTGTGGTTTGTATTCTTTATTGGGTGTATTTGATATTTTACGTAGTTAGCATTGTTTACTTTTAAATTATCTACTTTTAATTATTTAATTATCTGCATTTAATTGTGTTATATATTGTTGCATGCCATTAATTGATATTTGCTATATTATTGGCATGAAATGATTTTTGGATGTTGATTGTGGATTGGAAAGCCTAACAGTGGTCAGCACTCAATTAATTACGAGGTTAAAGGCGTTAATAAGCTTTTCATGAAATAATGAGTTTTAATTAGTGGAAAATAGTAATATATTATTACTTAATGTTTTGTTTGGTGAAAAATGGATAATAGTGAAAAATAATATTATTTTAATGATTTAACGATGTAAGAGTGTTTTATGAGTCCTAGTGAGGACGTAACCGTGAAAATATTTTTGCACTGCTAGTTTATACGTATGAAATTTCTTTATATTAGAAAATGTTATTTTAAGAAAATAAGTTTCAAAAATAATTTTATTATGGTGCTTGAAAAATTATTTTACTAGAAAAGTCATGTTTGGATTTAAAACGTTTTTAAAACGTCGGACAATTCCGACAATAATTACAGTAGGATTATTAAAAACGGTAATATTAGTTAAAACAAAGAATTTGTCTTAAAGCAATATGTTTTATCAGTGAGTGTTGTATAGAGTGACCAGCTTGGGAGCCTTGGTTGGGTTGTATATTTAAAAGGGTAGTTAAATGTGGTGTTGTAAGTTAAGTTTTGGTATAATTTTCTCTTTTAAAAATGGAAGCTCTTTGAGAAAACAGTGTATGTCGTGACAACCTAGTTATGAATGTGATGAGATATTCAGTATGATCCCACTGCTTTAATGTAGGTACCATGTTTCCAGAGTTTTCCGTAGCTGAAAATTTTTACTCCCAAGTTTTCTAGCCTAAAGTAGATTAATTTTCCGAAAGCAACCAGCAAATTCTTTTTAATTTATTTCAGCACATGTTTATATAGTAATGCCCAAGGGGGGTGTTACAGTATTTAAATGAACACTCTAACAAGTGATGGAGGGTGAGGTGGCTGGTGGGGCATTAGTGGAGCAAGCTAGGCCAAATGAAGTTAGGGCCAATTTAACAAGAGGAAAAAATAAAGTGTTGGTGGGTGAGGTGGCTGGTGGGGCTTTAGCAGAGCATAGTGAGGAGGAATTGGGCATTACCACTAATGAAAAAATTTTTAGCAAGGGGAGTCGGGGGTGATGACAATAATGGTCCGGATAAAACATTTGACAAGAGGATGGGTTGTGGTAGATCTGAGTTTAGATCTCTGTGATTGAAGGTTGAAATTACATGTGCAGATTTGGGGTTTGGTGGTGAGGTTGGAAGAAGACATGGTATCTTTAAGGTGTGTTGTGGTGGCTAATCTCTGAAGTTTGATATGCTTGATTTGCTGGTGCCATGGAGTCTAATTGTCTAAACTTGGTGGTGGTTCTTGACATGGAAAGAGAATTGAGAAAGACAGTGTGCAATGATCAAGATGATGGTAAATGGAGAAATGACGTTAAAATGCAAAAGTGGAGTTTAATGAGATAATTTGCTAAAAAACACTTGTGATATTTGTTTCTTAGCCGGGTGTTGGGGTATTAGCGAGTAGGTGGCCTTTTGTGATGGTTTTATCAACTGGTGTATATGGTCTCTTTGGTTTGGATGATGGAGGAAAGGTTTGGCTTGGGTTTGAATCTAAAGGGTCTTGATTTATATTTTGAGACATGGAGGAAGTTTGTTTCTGGACGAATTGCTATCAGTATCATTTTGGTTGGACCTGAGAAGCATCAGTATGATCTCTGGTATTTGTTCATTTCTACCACCTTCATCCTGCAACCATTACAAAGAGTGAAAGATGGTGGAAAGCTGCAACCATTACAAAGAGTGAAAGATGGAGGTAAGGACGGTGAAGAGGAGAAGAAAAAAAAGGGAGAAGGATGAAACAGTGGAGCTAAGGAAGGACAAAGAAAAAACCAATGATGGAGGATATGGAGAAAAGGAGGAGGAAAAGATGGTAAAGAAATGTTGCACCCTCTACCCCGTATATTAATATAAAACATTTATTTAAAAGTGGTAATATAAAAACATGTATTTATTTTGCAAAATAAAAACTAGATAAAAGGTATCACATTGTAACATCTCAACGCCGAAAGAAACATACTTTAAAATAAAATAAACATAAGACATAAGCATAAACATAACCCAACCCCGTTGTCACAAACAGAGCTGGTATAACCGTTCCGGAATAAAATCCACGGAATACAACTGAAACAACTAAACCAATAACAAACTGTAACTATTGAAACAACTAAACATCCTAGCTAGAGTCGCGGCTCCTCAGAGTCACTCCTCTACTAGCTGCTCACCGTCCTCTACATAAAGAGATACATGCCAACAACAGAAACAGAGAAAACGGGGAGTAAGAAAACATGTAAACACATCGGTATAGAAGTAGTAAGCAAGATGAACATACATAAAATACATAGCATTTATCAACATATAGCATTTATCATCAATATATAATTATATCAACATATTAAATCAATCAATGTATGCTATGCGATGCAACACTACTACACTACTCCATTATGCATGTGGATCCAAACTATCTCTGGAAGGCAACTTCGGAGTTGCATATCCACATTGGCCAAAAAGCACCAATGCCGGCAGTTTACCAAACCATGGGTGAACCCCTTTGATAGCCGACGCACCATACCTTGGATGCGCCACCATGGAGGCGCACGGTTCACCAAACCGTGGGTAAACCACCTGCGGACGGCCAGATCGCCGTACTCTAGGACAGCCTCCCCTATGTTGAACTTCCCCTACTAACAACTTTAATGCGTGATGCATGAACACAACAACAAACAGGGCAACCACCTCCTTTGCTTGGGCCAATAAGCACCCAAGACTTATCACCAACAACATCAACTTCAACAACCTGACCCTTATGAGTCAAGGCCCCCTTGGCCAAAAAGCACCAAGGTTCAACTTATCAACACCTCGATCAAAAAGCATGGAGGCCACTTTGGCCAAAAAGCACCAAAGCATATCAGCGTGCGGCAACCTATTGGGTACCGACTTAACCAATTTGTTATTCTTGTTTTGTCTTAATTAGTCTTTAGTTAAGTTATCTAACTCTTCTTCATTGATTGGTGTTTTATCACGTTATTGGGGACAACTGGGGTGAAACACCCCTTAATTCCTTTAATATCTGATTCTGACCAGTAAGGGAAGCACGAGCATGCTCACCCCAGCACGCTCGTGCTGCCACTTAAGTGGAGCACGGTCGTGCTCACTATCCTGCACTGCCGTGCTTAAAGCGCGACCATCTTCCAGAATTCAAACTGGGAGCACAGGCGTGCTCCCTATTCAGCACGATCGTGCTCCTGGAGCCAGTCTTACTGTTCTGGGCAGATTCAACATATGTTCCTGGAGCCAAAACTCCCTAACACTCACAAATTAGATCCTTGGGGTCTTATGACTAATCCAGTTGGCATAAGCCTCACATCCCACTACTAGGTTCATATTTTATGAAACATTAGGGGAATTAATCCCTTAACTTTTATGTTAATTAAGAATCCTATTTAGCCAATTAGGGGTCTTATCAACAACTCAACCTCAACCAATCAACATTCAGCCAATCAATGCATAATTACAATAACGTAACAGCAATATTCATGTCATAACAGATTCAACCAATTATACATCATTGGGCATATAACATAGTAATTATAACAATAAGCATACATGACAGGCATACCATTAACCAACTAGCAATTATAGAAATTAACTATACATAACAGGCATACTCATTATCAAACGTAACATGGCATTGACAACAGTTAGAAATAACAATAATAATGGGGCTATGGGAACCCCTCAACTTACGCTACCCCCTTGCCTAATGTCTACACTATCCTTCTCCCCATACCTGGTATGAAGAATCTGATAGTGACAACTTAATGATAAACCAATTAGTTCCCAAATCTAAATAATAGAAAAGGAGACCAAAAAGGGAAGAAACCGTTACCTACACAGATTGGCACAGGCGAACAAGAACTTCCCAAGGGTTTCCAAAACTCCTAGAACGTACTGAGTTTAGAGGAAACAGGGAAAAGAACACTCTTGGCAGCAACAAGGTTCTATTTGTGCCAAAATAGGGTTTACAAGCAAAACCCTTGGTTACTGTTCTATATATAAAGGCATCAGACCTGAGCACGGTCGTGCTCCACCTTAAGCACAAGCATGCTCAACACACCTACGAGGCACGGTCTGCCTTTAAGCATGGGCGTGCTCCTTGTTGAGCACGGTCGTGCTCTCTAATGAGCACGGTAGTGGTTGTGACTCAAACAGTCACAAGACACAAGCCTAAGAAAGGGATTTTTAAGCCTAGAAAATCCCACTTAGCCCTCAACAACCACTCTAAGCTAAGTCCTATGGCTTAAGCAATCAAACAAACGAAAAAATAGAACTTAACGAAAAATGGGGTGTTACAACTCCACCCCCTTATAAAATTTCGTCCTTGAAATTTATACTCACCTCGGTTGAAAAGGTGCGGATACGACTCCATCATCTTGCTTTCCAGCTCCCACGTAGCACTTTCCTTAGTAGCCCCACTCCAAACGACTTTGACCAAATGAATCTCCTTGCCTCTTAGCTACTTCACCCTCCTATCCTCGTCTCGAAGGGGTAATACCTTAAAAGTTAAGTTCTCTTTTAACTGTAAGGTATCGAGTACTATCACGTGACTAGGGTCATGAATGTACTTTGAGTTGAGACACATGAAAGACACTATGAAGGTTGGACAAGAACGATGGTAGGGCTATTTGGTAGGCGATTTCGCCGACTCTTTTCAGAATTTGGTAAGGACCAATGAATCTAGGAGTAAGTTTCCCTGCTTTCATCACTCTACCAACCCCAGTTGTTGGAGTAACTCTCAAGAACATATGGTCACCTTCCTGGAATTTGCGCGCCTTCCTCCTTTTGTCATGGTAGCTCTTTTGCCTACTATGTGCCACTTTCAAATTTTTCTGAATCATTCTCACTTTTTTTGTGGTTTCTTGCACTAACTTGGGTCCTAATACAACACTATCACCAAGTTCACTCCAACATAAGGGTGTCCTACATCTCCTCCCATAAAAAGCTTCATAAGATGCCATCTGAATACTGGAATGGAAACTATTGTTGTAGGTAAACTCTATCAAGGGCAAAAACTTGTCCGAACTACCCGACTGCTCTAGCACACAAGCTCTAAGCAAGTCCTCTAAGGACTGGATGGTTCTCTCAGACTGATCATCAGTCTATGGGTGATAAGCTGAACTTAGCCTAAGCTTGGTTCCAAAAGCCTCTTGCAAACTATTCCAAAACCTAGAGGTAAACCTCGGGTCTCTATCTGACACTATGCTAGAGGGTACACCATGTAGCCTAACTATCTCTTTGATGTACAATCTGGTCAAATTTTCCAAAGGATATTCCATGTTCATAGGGATGAAATGGGCGGACTTAGTCAGTCTATCCACCACAACCCATATTGCCTTAAAACCAGTTAGAGTCCTAGGGAGTCCAGACACAAAATCCATGGAAATATTATCCCACTTCCATTCCAGAATACTCAAAGGTTGCAACTTTCCTGATGGCTTCTGGTGTTCTATCTTAGCCTTTTGGCACACTAGACAAGCATACACAAACGTAGCCACATCTTTCTTCATTCTAGGCCACCAAAACATCTGCTTAAGATCTGATACATCTTAGTGGCACCTGGGTGCACACTCAGTCCACTCCTATGTTCTTCTTCAAGGATCAACTTCCTAAGCTCAGGAACACCTAGTATGCAAACTCTATCTTTGAACATCAAAACTCCATCACTTCTGTCCTTAAAACTAAGGTTTCTACCATGAGCAAGCAACTCTCTCTGGTCTAAACTGGTCTATCTTCTGACCCTCTCTAATATGGTCCATCAAATTATTGGTAACCTTCAAGGTTCCAAGCCTGATTCTATTAGGGGTAACTTGTGACACCCTCTACCCCGCATGATATGAAGCGATAACATAGAAGTAAATATTTAATTTTTCAAAATAGGATAAACACATGCTTATCATTTATTAAAGAAAACCAACGGGTAAATGATTCAACATTGTAACAAGTCTCAACACGGAAAATAAAACATAACAAAGATTTTAAAAAGAAAGACATAACATAAACATATAACGAACCCAACCCCGTTGTCACATTACAGAGCTGGTATAACCAATCCGATAAAACAACTCCGATAAACAAACTAAAACTGAACATAAACTAAACTACGAGTAGCGGCTCCTCAGAGTCACTCCTCAGCAAGCTGCTCACTGTCCTCTACATATCCAAAAAGATACATGCAAACAAACAACAAAAGACGGGGAGTAAGAAACATGTATAAAACATAACGGCATGGAAGCAGTTAGCAAGATGAACATGCATCATATAAACATAGTATATCAAACATAATCATCTCATCATATTAATATCATATATATATCGTTCCAAACAAGGTATGCTATGCGATGCAGTGCTACTCCACTACTCCAATGCATGAATGAGCAATCACAGTGCACAACCAACAATCACCACCTCCGCTTGGGCCACTCGGCTACCCAAGTTCATCATCATCATCAACGTTATCTTTCATCTTTAGTCTTTAATCTTTTATCACATAATCTTTTCACTTACACTCTGGCCAAAAAGCACCAGAGCTCAACACCTTGACCATTAAGCATCAAGGCTCCCTTGGCCACTCGGCTACCAAGGTACATTATTATCTTTAAGTTATCTAACTTGTCTTTACTTGGTTTGGTGTCTTCATCATTATTAGAAGCGTTTGGGGTGAAACACCCCTTGTTACCGTTTTTGTGTTCTGATCTGTACAGGGAAGCACAGGCGTGCTTCTCCCTTAGCACGAGCATGTTGATTCTTAAGTCAAGCACAGTCGTGTTGACTGTTGAGCACGGCAGTGCTCAATGGAGCGTGGCCGTACTGTTTCTGGGCAGAAGGGTTGAACAACCCTTACTAAGTATCCTAGGGCATTCAAAGATCAAACCACTACACCATCAATCATCAGTTTCATTACCTTTAACCGTTCCCATGTCTTTTACTTCTAGCTTCAAAACTAACGTCCTTAAAACACTCACTAATCAATCCTAGGGTCTTTGGCTAAGCCCTATGAACATAACGTTGTCTCATACTATATTCATGTCTTATGAACAAACTGGGAAAACATCCCTTAAATGCATTCATCTTTATTAACATCTCTTCTAAGGTCTTAATATCATTAATAAGCCTTATTAATTGGTTAGAGTCTTATTAACATCCTTGTTGGCATTAACATGCACAACAATCAACACTCATTCAGAGCACCATATCATCATCATCATCATCATAACAACATCATCATCATCATAATAGCATCATCATCATCATAAACATTCATGGCATCATTTAACATCGTACACAATTGGGCATACCAATAACATCCAATCATACATCATCAATAATTAACATCAAACAATACAATAATTAAAGCATGTCATCAACATTAGAATCATATTATACATATATCAATTGACATCAAATAGGCAAACAACATACGACAGGGTCATGGGTAAACCCTTCATCTTACGCTACCCTAATGCCGACATGTCAATATTATTCCTTCTTCCCATACCTGGTATGAAGATTCCCAAAACGATAACGTTGGCAAACTAGACACGTTCCCTCGAGCGGCTCGACGAGTTCCCCAAGCCTTGGCCAAACAAGAAGATGATAACCAATCAGTCTCTAGATCTAATAATAGAAAAGAGACTAAGAGAGAGGGAAGACAACGTTACCTTAAACGACACTATCGCGCTATTTCTCTCCCAAAACTAGAGCAAGAACACCAAGAACTTCAAGGGGTTCAAGGGAGAACTAAGAAAGATGAAGAGAGGCATCTATTCTGAGGTTAACAATGTAAAAAATAGGGTTTAGGTCGAGTCTTATGGTACAAATACAAGTTAGGGCATAACGGGCTCCTATTTCAGGCCAAACTGTATATAGATTAGTATTTTGACCATAACTTGAGCTACAAGTTTCCGATTAAGGCTTTCTTGGTGTTGTTAGAAAGCTCAGAGAAATATCTACAAATTAATTTTTGACGAACGAATCCTAAATCGGACTCTAAGATAGTCAAAAGTTCGATGGAAGTTTAGCGACATATTTGGTAGTTATTTCTAGATAGGATCCTTAGAGATTATGATAAGATCTTAAGAGATAATCAAAAATAGGATTATCCTATATTAATAAAGACACAAATCTGATTAATTGAGGGACTAAAAACCCAAGAGATACACTATCTCGATTTAAATACTAAATCACACGATATCTCATAATATCTTTCTTAATCACTTATTATTAATAAAAACACATATTATATATTAAGATATAAAATCACATACAAAATCATATATCCATATAAGATCACACATTAAGGGACACAATCTCATATTAATGCAAATATTCATATATTAAAATACATATTATCATATTTAATAATATATACATACATATACATACATACATATATATATATATATATATATGTATGTATGTATGTATGTATATGTATAAAAAAATACTACAACACTAATAACAATTACATTATCAATTATATAAATAACAATACTAACTTAACTAATAATAATAATAATAACAACAACAACAACAACAACAACAACAACTAGGCATCCACAGTAATATAATCCCTTATACGAAAATCGGGGTGTTACATAACTTCCCAAGCTAAACTCAGGTCTCTAAACTCCTCTATCAGATCTATCTCCCTAACCATCAAAGCGGAGACGTGCAAGGTTTTCCTACTTAAAGCATATGCCACTATATTGGCTTTTCCAGGGTAGTAGGTTAGATCAAACTCATACTCCTTTAAAATCTCCATCCACCTACGCTGCCTCATATTCAACTCCTTCTGATCAAAGAGATACTTCAAACTCTTATGATCACTAAAAACCTCAAACTTTTCTCCATATAGGAAATGCCTCCAAATCTTTAAGGCAAATACAACAGCTCCTAATTCTAGGTCATGGGTAGGGTAGTTCTTTTCATGAGTTTTCAACTGCCTAGAAGCATAAGCCACTACCTTACCATCCTGCATCAACACTCCACCTAAACCTTGCTTCGATGCATCACAGTATACTACGAAAGGTCTACTAGGATCGGGTAAAACCAAAACTGGTACTGATGTCACCCTATCCTTTAAGGTTTGGAAACTCTCTACACATTTAGAGTCCCACACAAACAACTGTCCCTTCTTGGTATGACGGGTTAAGGGTAAAGCTATCTTAGAGAAACCTTCTATGAACCTCCTATAGTACCCTACTAAACTCAAGAAACTCCTAATCTCAGTCACTGACTTCGACGCTTCCCACTGAGCACCGTCTCTACCTTAGCCGGATCCAAGACTATCCCTCCTTTAGAGATGATATGTCCTAAGAAACTCACCTCCTCTAACCAAAACTCGCACTTAGACAACTTAGCATACAACTGCTTCTCCTTAAGGGTCTGCAAGACAACCCTCGAGTGGTCCTCATGTTTCTCCTTTTTGGAGTACACTAAGATGTCATCTATGAAAACCAACACAAACTTATCCAAGTAGGGGTGAAAGGTCTTGTTCATGTAGTCCATGAACATAGCAAGAGCATTGGTCGCACCAAAGGCCTAACCAAGCACTCATAGCGACCATAATGTGTCCTAAATGTGTTTTCGGGATGTCCTCAGACTTAACCCGAATCTGATGGTACCCTGACCTCAAATCTATCTTCGAGAAGACACACGCTCCGATCAATTGATCCATAAGATCATCAATCCTAGGGAGGGGATACCGATTCTTAATGGTCACCTTGTTGAGCTGTCAATAGTCGACACATAACCTCATACTGCCATCCTTCTTCTTTACTAGCAACACTGGTGCTCCCCATGGGGATATGCTAGGCCTAATAAACTGCTTCTGGATCAGATCCTCTATCTGTTTCTTCAACTCAGCTAGCTCTAGAGGAGACATTCTATAGGGCGCTATGGATATTGGCCCGGTGCCAAACACTAAGTCTATGATGAACTCAACATCTCTCTCAGGGTGCAAGCTATAAACATCCCCCGGAGACACTTCAGGAAATTCCCGCACAACAGGCACACTTCTGACATCAGGAGGGCTCTCTAATTCCAGGGAAGACAGCATCATGTACACTTGGGCCTCGTCTTTCATCGAAGCCTTAACTTGGTTGGCAGAGAGAAATCTAGGATCCTTAGACTCCACAGGAGTTCCAAAAACTATGGTTTTATCAAAACAATTCAAAAGGACGTGATTGGAAGATAACCAGTCCATGCTAAGAATAACATCAAATTGTTTTAAAGGTAAGCATACAAGATTTACAATAAAATTTCTACCATTAATGGTAATGTGGCAGTTCTTGCATGCATGAGAAGTAAGAACATGCTTGTTTGTAGGCATGGAAACAACTAAATCCTACTCAAGAAAAGTAACAGGCAGTTTAAGACTCTTGACCCTATCATGTGATATAAACGAGTGCGTAGCACCCGAATCATACAATAAAATTAAAGGAGTTCCATCAATTAAGCACATACCTTGAATCCCGACTGATGTGGCTAGACTTGCCACACCAAAAGTAGATGACATCTGATTCCTTGCACTGGGTAGTGAAGTGATCTGGTGCGCCGCACTTGCTGCACTTCATGGGCCTAGTGGCGTTAGAGTTACCACCCCTGGACCTATCATAAAAAAACTTTGACTTCCTGCCACTCTGTTTGAAATCTCGGCCGGCTGGTGCGTAACGCTGCTTGCCTTTATTCTTCTCCTCCGTCTTCTTGTTGCCCTGATTGTCTGAATTTCTGAAACTGGCCACTCTGGACTTGTAGGTATCCTCAAAGATCCTACACTTGTTCACCAAGGTTGGGAAGACTCTGATCTCCTGGTAACTGGTCGCCTTCTTGATCTCCGGACGAAGACCATCCTTGAACTTTACACATTTTGATCGATCATCCACCATGAATTGATAAGGTTTGTAATACCTAGCCAGCTCCTCAAAATTTTCCGCATACTCTCCCACTGACATATTTCCCTGCTTCAGCGCCAAGAATTTAATCTCTTTTTTGTCACGTACATTCGAAGGAAAATACTTCTCCAAGAACCTATCTCTGAAAACAGCCTACATGATCATCGTTCCCTAAGCCTGCATCCTTTGACGACAGTTTCCCCACCAGTGCTCAGCCTACTCAGTGAGCATAAAAGTAGCGAATTTAACTCGCTGCTGATCATTGCAGTCCATGGCTCGGAAGATCTTCTCGATTTCTCTTATCCACTACAGAGCACCTTCGGGGTCATAAGCTCCTCGGAAAGATGGCGGATTATTCCGCTGGAACTTGTCGAGACACTAAAACTTAGCCAGTCATCCGTTGTTGTTGTTTTGAACTATTCGGATCGCATTGGCAAGTAGTGCCAACGCGTTCGCGATTGCCTGATCGTCTCTGCCTCCTCTTCCTGTCATAAGTTCCTGTAAATGCCCAAAGTAGCTTATTAATACAGAGAACTTAAAGAAGGAAAATCTAATGGCTCGTAACACTAAGCATCATTGCCCAAATACATACAGGCAATTCAAACAAGAGCACACAACAAACTCACAACAGACTCATATCGCAGCCTGATAGGACAGACCTGCTCTGATACCACTAAATGTGACACTCTCTACCCCACATATTAATATAAAACATTTATTTAAAAGAGGTAATATAAAAACATGCATTTATTTTGTAAAATAAAAATTAGATAAATGGTACCACATTGTAACATCTCAACGCAGAAAGAAACATACTTTAAAATAAAATAAACGTAAGACAAAAGGATAAACATAACCCAACCCCGATGTCACATACAGAGCTGGTATAATCGTTTAGGAATAAAATCCACGGAATACAACTGAAACAACTAAACTAGAAACAAACTATAACTACTGAAACAACTAAACATCCTAACTAGAGTCGCGGCTTCTCAAAGTCACTCCTCCACTGGCTGCTCACCGTCCTCTGCATAAAGAGATACATGCCAACAACAGAAACAGAGAAACAGGGAGTAAGAAAACATGTAAACACATCGGCATGGAAGTAGTAAGCAAGATGAATATACATCATATACATAGCATTTATCATCAATATATAATTATATCAACATATTAAATCAATCAACGTATGCTATGCGGTGCAACCCTACTCCGCTACTTCATTATGCATGTGGATCCAAACTATCTCAGGAAAGCAACTTCGGAGCCACATTGGCCAAAAAGCACCAACGCCGGCAGTTCACCAAACCATGGGTGAATCCATTGGCTTCATTGATTGGTGTTTTATCACGTTACTGGGGACAACTGGGGTGAAACACCCCTTAATTCCTTTAATCTCTAATTCTGATCATTATGGGAAGGACAATCGTGTTGCCACTTAAGTAGAGCACGATCGTGCTCACTGTCCTGCACGGCCGTGCTTAAAGCGTGGCCATCTTCCAAAATTCAAACTGGGAGCACATATTCAGCACGGCCGTGCTCCTGGAGCCAGCCGTACTGTTCTGGGCAGATTCAACATATGGTCTTGGCGCCAAAACTCCCTAACACTCTCAAATCATATCCTAGTGTCTTTTGACTAGTCCAGTTGGTATAAGCCTCACATCTCACTACTAAGTTCATGTTTTATGAAACATTAGAGAAATTAATCCCTTAACTGTTATGTTAATTAAGAATCCTATTTAGCCAATTAGGGGTCTTATTAACAACTCAACCTCAACCAATCAGCATTCAGCTAATCAATGCATAATAACAACAACGTAACAGCAATATTCATGTCATAACAGTTTCAACCAATTATACATCATTGGGCATACAACATAGTAATTATAACAATAAGCATACATGACATGCATACCATTAACCAACTAGCAGTTATAGCAATTAACTATACATAATAGGCATACTCATAATCAAACGTAATATGACATTGACAACAATTAGCAATA
This sequence comes from Echinosophora koreensis, assembly GCA_035048595.1. NCBI lineage: Eukaryota > Viridiplantae > Streptophyta > Magnoliopsida > Fabales > Fabaceae > Echinosophora > Echinosophora koreensis. Next base: position 1,995,206 of record JAPCYP010000065.1, read on the forward strand.
ACAATAATAATGGGGCTATGGGAACCCCCTCATCTTACGCTACCCCCTTGCCTAATGTCTATACTATCCTTCTCCCCATACCTGATATGAAGAATCTGATAGTGACAACTCAACGATAAACCAACGCATCCCTCAGACGGCTTAGTTAGCTTTCCAAGCCTTGGTCGAACAAAAAAGGTTAACCAATTAGTTCCCAAATCTAAATAATAGAAAAGGAAACCAAAAAGGGAAGAAACCGTTACCTACACAGATTGGCACAGGCGAACAAGAACTTCTCAGACAGTCACAAGACACAAGGAAGGGATTTTTAAGCCTAGAAAATCCCACTTAGCCTTCAACAACCACTCTAAGCTAAGTCCTAAGGCTTATGCAATCAAACAAACAAACAAACAAACAGCACTTAACGAAAAACGGGGTGTTAGAAGAAACATAAAGATAGATCAAAATAAAAGGAGAAAAGGAAGGTTGATCAGGTGATATTGTTCCTTTTTAAAGCTAGAGGAAATGGCATGCTACAATATTCAACCATCAGGTGATATTATTCCTTTTTAAATTAAAAAGTACCCTTAAGATATGTTTTTGAATACATGTTTCCGTGATTTTGCATGAGTAATACGAGGGCCTTTTAAATGCATGTGTATATTTTCTTTATTTCTAATATATGAAGTATTCAATGTTAGTGTGAACCGAAGCTTAAGATTTTGCAAAGACATTGGAGTGCAATGATTGCTTTATTAATTTTACCAAGTAAATGATTGGAAGAACAAATCTTATAGAAGGAATGGTGGTTGTTGGTGTCCCATTTAGCATTTGTTTTTAAATGAATATAAGGATGCATGAATGGTTATAGAATTGATGTACCCAGTTTATTGTGTTTGGTTCATCTAAAAGGTCCAATTAATTTCATTATTGATGATATGATATTCGGAAAACAAGGAAGAAAAGGGCATCATAAGGAAGGAAGAAAAAGGCGAAGAGCTTGGGGAGAAATGAGTTATAAGGTAGAAGGAGTTATAAGGCAGAAAAAGGAGTCATAAGGAAGGAAAAAACTCGGGTGGACATAAGGAGTTATATAAAAAAATGAAAGGAGTTATAAGGAAGAAAAAGGAGTCATAAGGAAGAAAGAACTCGACAAAAAGTTTGGGGGAGAAAAGGAGTTATAAGGCAGGAAAATAAAAAATAAGGAAGAACTCGGCGAAGAGCTCTGGGAGAAAGGAGTTATAAGGTAGAAGGAGTTATAAGGCAAAAACAAAAAATAATGAAAGACGAACTCGGCGAAGAGTTCAGTAGGAAAAGGAGTTAGAAAGCAGGAAAACAAAATAAAGAAGGAAGAACTCGGAGAAGAGCTTGGGGAAAAAGGTGTTATAAGGTAGAAAAAACAAAAAATAAGGAATGAAGAACTAAGTGAAGAAATTGGAGGGAAAATGAGTTATAAGGGAGAAAAATAAAAATAAAGAAGGAAGAGCTCGGCGAGAGCTCGATGGGAGAAGGAGTTATAAGGCAGAAAAAACTCGACAAGGACTTGGTTGTTAATAAGTTGATAAAGAAGTTATTTTAAGTTAGATGATTTGTTTGAAGTGATGATGTTTTGTTGTTGTTCTAGTTGAAGGGGTATTTGAGCACGTATATATAAATAAAAAATAAGAAGAAGCAGAGGCAAGAAGAGGAGCAGAGATAAAAAGCGAGAAGAAGAAGAAGAACTAGAAGCGAGAAGAAGAACACTCAGTTTACTAAGGGGAAGACGAAAAAGAAGAAGAAGCAGCGGTAAGAAGAAGAAAACTCGGTTTACTAAGGGGAAGACGAAAAAGAAGAAGAAATAGAGGCGAGAAAAAGAAAGCTTGATTTACTAAGGGGAAGATGAGAAAGAAGAAGAAGCAGAGGTGAGAAGAAGAAAGCTCGGTTTACTAAGGGGAAGACGAAAAAGAAGAAGCAGAAGAAGAAAGCTCGACAAAGACTTGTTGAAGTTGTATTTGAAGGAAGGAGAAGGAGAAGGAAGGGCAAGGGGGGAAGGAGAAGGAGAAGAAGAAAGCTCGGCAAGACTTGTTGAAGATGTATTTGAAAGAAGGAGAGGAGAAAAGGAGAGAAGTAGGATGAGGAGGGGAAAAAGAAGGAGAAGGAGAAGAAGAAGAAAGCTTGGTTTACTAAGGAGAAGAGAAAAGGTGAGAAGAAGAAGAAAGCTCAGTTTACTCAGGGGAAGACGAGAAAGAAGAAGAAGCAGAGGTGAGAAGAAGAAAACTCAGTTTAGTAAGGGGGAGACGAAAAAGAAGAAGAAGTAGAGACGAGAAGAAGAAAGCTTGGTTTAGAAGAAGAAGAGTTGAGACATGTATGATTAGCTTGGAGAAAGCTCGGTTTTCTTGAAGATGTCTATCAAAGTTCTTTCGTGCGTGTACTCTTTTTCATACCCTAGAATTTTTTCCTGAAAATGATGAATGTTTCTTTGAAGACATCTACAAATCAGCTTGGAAAAAGCTCGGATTTGCCTGGAGACATTTATAGCTCAGCTCGGGAAGAATCCGATTTACTTGAAGAGACCTTTTAAAGCTCTTTCGCATCTTTGAAGCTCAGAGCTTGAGGGACTTGTGTGCTATCAGGAAATTAGTGGGGGGAGACATGGTTAAGTGGGAACAAAATCACCAACCCATAGTCTCCAATAACTGTTGCATAGTGGGGTAAGGATGAGGGGATTAAATTCCTACCTAGGAGTGGGGAGAATTAGTATAAAAAAACCAATGATGTAATTAGGAAAAGAAAGCAATTTTGTAACCTGTTACTCTGCTAGTTCAGAGAGAATTTCTAATACATACGAGTTCATCTGAATTAAGAGTGTTGGTGAGAAGTAACGATATTGTTCTTGTGGTTCTTGGATATTCATTGCCAGAATTTGCAAGAACCTAGGTCATTATCATGGGTGCCTAAAAATTATAAATGCTCAACTACTAACCCTCAAGGACCCAAGATGAAATGGAAATGGGTTCCAAAAATTCTCTCTACCACATCTAATGGGCAAGAAAATTTTCAAAATGATGGACTTTTAGGTCAAGAAAAGGAGACAACATGAAGCAAGATGCTTCCCAAACTCAAAAGTACAATTATTGTTAAGCGAAGCAAAAACCCCTTTATGAAAACTTGTCATGAGAAAAAAATATGGAAATAATAAAGGTTAACAGTCAAACAAAGAAGCAATGGGTAAGGAAAGCTACTCCCTCGAGAGCAAAATCCAAGGTATCAAATGTATTTTCCTCTTATGTTAGTTCACTTGCAAAACCAATGAAATTGAGATATAACAATATGCATTTCTATATGCCTTAAAATAAAGGATAAAATCATGTGTGCTTGATAAAATTTTAAATACTATGGTTAGTGTAACATCCTCGTTTTTTTAGCGACTAATTTTAGGAAGAAAAAATATTAAAAAAGTAAATTATAAATTTAAATTTTTGCTATAAACTATTGTTTGGTTTAAGTATGCTTTGTGTACATGTGTAGATATTATGTTTGTATTAGAGAAGTTTAATAAGTTAACAACACTAGTCAAATCATATATATATATATATATATATATTATAGAATAATAAAGGATAGAAATTAAATAAATAATAAATTAAAAGTGTTAATGTGTTTGTGTGTGCACGTGTTAAGGAGGGGGAGAAATTGTGAGTGAGGGGTGCAGTGTAGTGTGATCAATGTATAACGTGTTCAAGTGTCCCAAAGGTGTAGTGTAGGTGGTGGTGGTGAGAAGTGCCAAATGCAGCAATGTAATGATGAGAGGAATATTTTATATATATGTTATAAACATTTAATGAAACTTAAATATATGGTTAAAAAAATAAACAAAATCCATGAATGTTTTGTCATTATATATGTCATGTGATGGTATTGGTAGAAGGTGATGTGCCTTAAATATCGGTGGGCCACAAAAATTCATTAATGAGTGTGAAGTTGCAGTCACAACAGTTTGTGTAGCGTGTGAGAGTATGGAAGCAAATGGAAGAAGAAGAAAAATTATATTATTATTATTTACTTCTCACTCTTCCTTCGATAATTCCACCCTATTTGTCCATTCAACTACTATCTATTTAAAGTATCTTCTCAATCAACTTTTTACACTGCTAAGAAAAAGACTCACCGTAAGTCTCTAATTTTCTTTCTTTATTCTTGCTCTTTCTCTTTTTACAACTCTTTATATCCCTTGCTGCCATAAAAAACCTTTTTGACATCTTAAATTTTTCATCTTCTAAACTTTTCGGCTACTTGCCCTCTACTCCATTTTGTTTTTTTTTTCTTTCTTTCTACCCTTCACAGCTGCTTTGTGTCAATATCTATTCTTCTGTTCACTTGTGTTTCAAAAAGGAGCAAGTAATCCAGAGAACAAAACAACTCTTGTACCTGCCTCTATTCACCAGCAACTTCTGTAACAACACTTAAGGTATTGGGAAAGATGGTCTTTACTTTAGAGGCTTGGAAATGGACTGATACATATCCATGATAAAAGAACAGCTTGGGGTTTTGGAAGTCCCTAACCCAAAACCTCAAGGAAATCTTAAATTTTTTTTACTACTCATTTTACCTAGATTTCTTTTCTTTGATGTTGTTTTCATTTGAAAGTGGGTTGTAATATTTTTTTTGCCTCTCCTTTTTTCTTTTTTCTTTTTTCGGACAATAACATAAATCTCTTTCCCCTGTTAAGTGTGTGCTGCGTTTTTAAGGAGGAGATATCCTCATATGAGTGATTTTGGGTTTCATGCTTGATATATGATGTTATTTTTTACATGCTTGTGATTTTAGTTCTTGGAAACTAGGACCGATTGCTGTTTGGTGACTATAAGGATTTGATGCATGTTGATTTTGTGATACACTCATGTCTTGAATGGTAGTTGCTACTTATGATTCAACTATGCTGCAACCTATTATTTTCACATCTAGACCTTTATCAATATAGGTCCTTTAGGGAAAGAAACAACGTAAGATATCATTATACATTATTGGAAACAGAAAATGTCTTACTTCAAAATAATGGCTCTCTAAAGCCAGACATGAAGATTTTTCCTCTTAAAAAGGTTATAAACCAACTTAATGCTCTAATTGAGCTGGTCACTCTATACGACACCTACTAAGAAGACTCCAGAGGTCATTCTTAAAATCCACGGTAGCTTTAAAGGTCAGGCCTAAAGATCCTCGAATGCACCAGGGGCATCTCCAGGTCCACCTATACTCAGATAGAATATATTCCACAAGTAGAGAGACCAACAAGAAAATATGCAAGTGTGAGAAACCAATATATGGATTTAACACGACAACTACATGCCCGACACAAAAGAAAACAGATAAACATATACATGGTCATAACAACATAAACATTCATATCAAAGCAAATAGTTTATCAAAGGGTTTCACACCCCAAACGTCATCATTTGAAAACTATGCATGAACACTTCATATACCTCATCTAAATTCATACTTAATCTCCGGAGCTTCAAACACCAAATGAGCTGATCAAGCTCGATTGCCAAATAAGGAACGCCTTCTTGAATACCTTTCCATTAAGATTTCCAGATTCGCCTTCGCCTTCTTGAATACCTTTCCATTTAAGCTATTCAGATTCGCCTTCTTGAATATCTTCTCTACTAAGATACCCAGGTTCGCCTTCGCCTTCATGAATACCTTTCCATTTAAGTTATTCAGATTCGCCTTTTTGAATATCTTCTCTACTAAGATACCCAGGTTCGCCTTCGCCTTCATGAATACCTTTCCATTTAAGTTATTCAGATTCGCCTTTTTGAATATCTTCTCTACTAAGATACCCAGGTTCGCCTTCGCCTTCTTAAATATCTTACCCTTTAACCTATTCAGATTCGCCTTCTTGAATATCTTCTCTACTAAGATATCCAGAATAAAACTTGCGCCATCTTGAACATCTTGTCCACCAAGATATCCAGATTAGTGCCATAGGCATATTTGCCAAGTAAATACATGTAAAACCTTTTGTCCCTAACACCTTAATTAGGACACCAAATCCAGAGGACACTATGTCCATAACGCCTTAAGAATACTAGCATACCATTTTTCGTTTAAAACAAAAACTGCACAACTTATCCAAGTCATTGAGTAAAACTCGTTTACAGAAAACCATCCAAACCTAATTGAAAATCTCTTTATAAATCATTAAATTTCTAATAAAATCTTTTTCTGAAAACTTTACTTTTCAAGAAGAAAGTCACATAGACTAAACCTTGGTTTAAAATAAAAACTGCCACTTTAAAATTACTTGCTGTAAACACTTTTCTGAATTGTCGTCATCCAGCATTTTAAAGTCCTTTAAGTCAAAACTCGATCTTTTCCACTTAAATGATTTTCTAAAATCATAATTAAGTTATTTTCGAAGATTAATTTCATAAAATAACTTTTTACAATACTTTGGATTTATTCACCTAAAAAATAGCAGTACAAAAAAATTTCACGGTTACGTCCTCACTGTTACTCATAAAATACTCCTACACCGATAAATCATTAAAATAGTAATATTTTCAACTTTTTCTCATTTTCAACCAACCAATAAACCTAAGCAATATTATATTACTATTTCTCATCACTTAAAACTCATTATCCCGTAAAAACTTTTTAACCCTTTTGAACCTCATTACTAACTAAGCACTGACCACTGTCAGGCTTTTCAATCCACAAACAATATCAACAATCATCAACAATATTATAGCAATTAACCCAGGCAGATCATGCATCAAAGCACTATAATACATAACATAAATAAACACAGATAAAATAACACGACATAAAATAGCAATACATAAAATAAATTAAACAAACACCACAACCACAGATAAATAATATAGACCCACAACTTGATAGCACGTAGCCATCAGAAAAATCCCTCAGGCAATCCCCTCTTACCTCTTGAAGAATTTAGCTTCCAATTTAACATTTTATCGCGAATCTGGAAGTCGTCAACGCACGTACCCAACACAACACTTTTATCCTTCAACAAACCACAATCAACCAATCAAAAAGAAGCAAATAAAATCACCTATTCCCTATATGTAAGTCACGGCCATGTTAGTGTTTAGTGACTAAAAATTTCTAAATTGCTTAAGTCTTTGGATTAATGATCCTTAATACTTAAGATATAGGATTAATGGTTTAACACAAAGAATTGAAATCAAATACTCCAATTCCTCAAAAACTCAATTTTGACCTTTAATAGAAACATGAGCTAGGGATTTTATTTGAGCACAACAACTTGGATTCAACATACTTACATACTAGAAAGATGATATACAAGTTCACTTTCTAAGAAAAATAAACAAAACCTCCTACACCCACACAAGTAGGGTTCGGCCTTGGAGGGTTAAATAGGGAGGAAATTTTGGTTTAATTCATACTCTTGGATTATGATAGTAGAGATGATAACTAACTCTTAGAAATTGATTTCATATTTTTAGGACATGATGCTTAATGATGATGAGGAACTAAGATTACCTCTTGGAATTGAGAAATGGGCAAGAAATCACACACTTCCTTCACAAAACAAGGTTATGTAACTTAGAGATTTTTAAGTGAAAAATGAAGAAACTTGAGGTAGAAGATGATGTTTGCCTTTTATAGAAATAAAGATGGGCTCTTGGAGGGTTTGGGCCTTGAGCTATAGGGACCAAGGGGCAAGGAATTTTGTTTCATAAGGATCAAGGTGCAATATTGATTAAGAACCAATTTGCAAAACTTGAAAAGTTTAAGGACCTAAATGCAATTTCCTTATAGTTTGTAATGATGATGCCATGTGTATCATAAATGCATTCACATGGTGACTCACCTTGTATGACTCATTGGCATTATCCGCTATCGGCTCTCGGAAATCCCGTATTCAGCTCCATCGCTTACCCGATTAAGATATCGTCCGGATTAAATATAATATTTCACTTTTTAGTGAAATATTTTAAAATAACCAAAAACATTAGAAATTAAATAAAAACCTTAAGTTTTTCATTCACGAGTCAAAATTAGGTCTTCTGATCAGTATAATTATACTGTCAGTGAAATTCACAGACCGGGTTTCACCTGACTTTTCAACCTAATTTTTAATCGTAACTCTCTACCGTTAAGTAGAGTGTAAATAAGGTTTCGGTTTAATTAAAATAATTTTCTAAGTCTCGGATAAAAATATAAACATATTTATATAAATTTCTGATATTAGAAAACAGAAAAACTCTGCGTGTTACAGCTATAGTGTCATACTTTGCATGAGCGGCCTAACGAAAATGGGGGTGTGCACTGGCGTTTATGGACGAGCCGCTTGGACGACTGACTAATATCCCTAATCAGACGAGGGATATGTGACATGATTGTGTGGTGGCCACGTTAGCATACATGATCAGTTGAATGAGCACGTAGGGTAAAGAATAATGACATATTCCGAGGATGGTTGTTAGTTATATGTGTTTATTCTATGATGCATGCCTGTGTGCTATTATTGCTTACATGGATGTCGCACCTTGATCACCCATGGATGACCAGCCCTCCAGGGATCCTGCTCATGGGGACCCTTGAGTTCGAGTACTTGGATGAGAACGGGTGGCTACTGGACCCAATCACTCGTTTTGTGGTTTATACGGGTCCAGTTGATGTTTATGCCCGGATGAGTGATGAGCCACACTTTGGATTTGTCGGGACTTTTCGTCTCGGCCAGTCTTTTCCATTTCCTATCTACTTTCCAGCACCCATGCCACCTATGCCGCCTTTCTGACATGATCGTTCCTGATATAGATCCCGCTCCAGAGGTATGTCGGGACATTGCATGTCACAGTTCTCTTTATCGACGATGATTTCATCATCGTCAACGAGGGAGTACTTCCATCAATAGTAGAGGGGTTGCATCAGGACCTTCCAGACCACCACAGTGGAGACAGGGAGGAGCACGGGGAGAGAGTCAGGGTAGTTAAAGCCGTCCACGCTAGGATTGGCCAGTGCGTGCTTTGTGTATATAGGTGGTAAGTGTAAGCCCATTTTTTTTTTTATGTATTTTGAGAGGGGCTGGGGTGTGGAGTGTTGGTGAGACTATCTTTATGTGGTCTTTTGATGTATTTTTCTTTTATGACGTTATGTACCTATATGGGGCCCTACTGATGGGGTACCCTTCACAGTTTGATAGTACAGTACTTTTGTATCATATATGGATGTGTGTTGTGATGTTTATATTGTTGTTATGTATATTTAAGCTTTTATATAATTGTCGTTTCTTTATAAACGCTTATCGCTAATATCACAATTAAGGTTAGTTTATTAGGTTCTTCTTTAAGGGAACATTGGGTTGCCTCGCCTAGCCATTAGTAGCACTTCCTTGAGGAATGCTATTAAAAGTAGACATATCACCTTTTAACAGGATAATTATTTCCACTTGGTCATTAAACAATACTTTTAATTAAGTAGAAACAAGTTTATTTTTCCACCCATCACCTTTTTGTTAATGGATCTTCTATTTTGGCTTAAACTTTGAATTCGTAAAGAATTAATATAATAATACTTTTCACAATTTAATGAAATTAAGGCCTGTTGGAGTAGAAGTATATTCAAACAACCAAATTTCTTTTCAACAAATAGATATGAAGCAAAAGTTCTTTCTTCAATGACAACAAGAGTTACAACAAAACTAGTTGAATACATAGTTCTTTCATAATAGTTTGAGAAAAAAAATATGGTGAATCCATAATTAAAACAACAAATCAATGTAAAGTTAGCAGAAGAAGGTCTTCAATGAAGTTCTTTTGAATTTCATCACTGAAGTTCATTAGAATTTCATCATTGAATTTCTTTTGGATTAAATCATTGAAATTCTTTTACTACAGATAAAATGAGGCTATCTAATAGACTCCAAACTTGTAATGTAAAGTGATTACTTCTTGATGACATTCATGTGATGTCAAAAGAGGTGCCACTTCGTTTCTTGGTAGCCTTCGTTACCCATATCTTCTTATCTTCTGTCATGACTGTTTTTTGGGTAAGCAAGAATTTATTGAAAACAAACTAACAGAAGCATAAGAAATGCTGCCTGTTAGACATCATACAAAGTTATGACAGCAAGTACAAAAATCCCAAAGACCTGATCAACCAAAGTTCTGTCATGATTTTCAACTAGAATGAACTGTCCTCTTCTGAATTATAATGTGACTCATAGTCATAAGAGATCTCCAGAAATGAAGAATGCAGAGAATAAGGGAATTTTATAAGATTGGTAGTATGGGATTATAAGAACACGTGTTATATATATATATATATATATATATATATATATATATATATATATATATATATATATATATATATATATATATTAGCTTAAGGTTCAGTAGCTATTAAGATGAAATTGATAACATACAGTTTTATATGTATTGAAGGTTGAATATTGAATTTTTTGTGCCGAGTGTTTATTATATATTTATGAATTTATGAATTATGTCAAGTAATGGGCAAAGAGTTAGTTAACTAGAAGGTTTTGGTTTAATATAAAGGAAATATAGCGTTTCCCCATTCTGCGCTACGATAGTTACAATTTCAATATATAGTGTTTGTTAGAATAAATGCTAATAAAGGTATAAGTTATGATAGCGCTTCCCAAGTAAAACGCTAATAATATTTGACCGCATTTTTCAAAATAAGGTATAGGATAAAAATAACATTTTTCTTGGGGAAATTGTTTTAAAGGTGTAACTTTTAATAGTATTTCTCTAGGAAAGCTATATTAAAAACTTCCGCCCATTTTTTCAAGCAATTCCTCACGAAACCACTATTAAGCATGCAATATTAAAGGCTAAATCTAGCTTAGTGATATTTGAATTCAAATAAGAGCTATTAGTGGGTAGTTACTTACAAAGAAAGAGCACGTAGTACTAGGTGGCCTTTGTTTTGTTTCAAGTTTTTTATTGTCTCATTTCCTGTTTTTAGAAATAATTACAAAATTGTTATATTGTTTTCATTTTATTTTATATTTTCAAATTTTCGTAAAAAAAATATTCAAAATAACTTTTTTTTTATTTTTTTTAAATTGAAAATAAAAAAGTAAAAAGAAAACAAATAGACCTTAAAATATTTAGATTATTTTAAAAGAAATAATATTTTTTCTATTTTATCTCAATAAAACTAACTAACAAAAAATATTATTAAATTATATAAATAGTTAGATACACAACCGAAACGAAATAAATATCTTAAAATTATTTTTCATAAAACACAATCAAACATAAAATCAATTTTATTATAATAAATTAATACACATAGAAACAAAAATATCACCGAACTTCGAGTAAGTTTGTGAATGAATTAACATAAACTGATTAAATTATAAAATGGTTATTTTTATTTAGGAAAAAGTTGTTTTTCTGATTTGAAATTTATTCAAAAAACCATTACATTATTTTGAAACAATTAAGTTACATTCTTCCTATTTCACTGACTATTAATACAAATAATTGTATATATTGTATAATTCACTATATAAAAGTAACTTTTTATACCATCCAAACAAAATAAATTATCTTAAAAAAACGAAGATATCCAAACATAAAATTAAGTCTTTAAATAAGAATTTTGCTTATAAAAATAATGAATTTTTCACAACTTTTTAAATAAAGTTCAAACTTCTAAATTTTCCAAAAATATTGTTTTTAATAAAATTCAATAATTTATCTAAACATATCAACTTCTATCATAGAAGAGATTTTACCAACAATTAGTTTGAGTAACTATCACTTTCTGCAGACCTACCAAGTTCCTCTTTGCTGAAAAAATTTATTTTCTTTCAAAGAAAAAGGATTTTACACAAAATAACCATTGAAAAATGAGAATCCCATAAACATTTTGGTGAATTTCTATCGAAAATCCAAAAATCCAAATTTCTCCCCAAACAAAAATGAAAATGTGAAAGCAATGAATATGTAAAGCTTCATGCATGGGACAGCTGTATCATTTCTTGCCTACATAGCTGTACGTGATTTGCTTTTTTTTATTTTTGACACATCTGTACGTAATTTGCTAGTAGTCGGTGATAGTGATTTTAACATTTTTACATCAATCCTGGCTCATAATTATATGTGGGATTGCAGGATTATTGATCAAATCTTTCATAATGGACGCGCTCAAACAATTTGGAAATATATCATTTGTTTCATAGGACCACGAGGGTCCAAAAGGGGTTTACTTGTTACACAGCATTACAAGGCATTACAAATGAGAAGAAAATGTTGTAAGTACCTAAGGCCATCTTCAACACCAACATACCTCCAATCTACAACGCTCAAAATCCCCACGCTCACCTTGTTTACCCTCACCTTCCCATCACTCACTTTCCCACTGCACATCTGTAACTTCATATCTGCCACCACCGCGCTCGCCACCGCATTCGAACAACAACCTGGCGCTGGAAGTTCCTGCGACAGCCACCCTTCACCACCAGCCAGAAAACCCACCTTCCCCTCACAGTCCATCATGGTGAAAATCCCTCTCCACCCCTTTAATATCACATTCCACGTAATCTTCACCTCTTCCAAACCCTCTTTCACTGCAGGGCCATCCCAGCCAACACCGACTTCGAACCGAAATACGCCAGGTGGGTCCACAGCCAGCATGTCACAGGGTTTTGTGGTGGTGAAAACGTGAGACTCGTCGGTGGAAATGGAGATGGCAAATACGAGGTCACTGAATGAGAGCTTTGGCTTTGGAGGGTTCTGGCGGCGGCGCTTGGTGGCTGAGTGGCCTATTGCGAAGAGGCGGCGGAAGGGAACGGCAGTTGGAATGGTGGAGAGAGAGGGGAAGTGGGTGGTCAAGATGGGTCTCCAAAGATGATCAGAGGACATAGAGAATGACCATGACTTAGATACACAGGAAGCTATGGCTAGAGTTTTCGGGTCAAGGTGGTGGGCTACAAGGACAAGCACCTCCCACGGAGGTGGTGATCGAGTTGCAGGAGGAGTTTTCATGACGGTTAAAGTAATGGCTGCTTTCTGGTTCTGTGTAGTTTATAGGTTTCTTGTTGAAAGTTGAAATATTGAAAACAAAGCGGTTTTACGGTTTATAGAAGGAGAGGACTGCGGTTTGTGCGGTTGGATTGTACGGTGCTACAGTGGCGGTAGGTGGCACGTGGAGGATGTTTGTGCTGCGCATGGCTTTTGAGTGCCACATAAGATTGGATGTTGGAATATAAAGGCTGATTGCAAAAGACACGTGCCTAGCTAGGTTTTGATAAGATATATAAGCACTATGCAGTCTATACATGTTTTATTAACTTCTACAATTGCATAGTAAGCGTGTAAAAGAGATAGAAAACTTCTGTCCCATTTTCCTGTCACACTCTCTATTTCCACCAATGATAATTTTGTTATTTCATCCCCAGTTCACTAATTAAGTGACATCTGTTTTATAATTTTATGTTATCTGATTAACTGATTTATTATTTAGGTGGATAAGTTTTTTTTATTATATTTCATCCTCACAATCGGAATCGCGACGTGAAGGCAAAAAGAAATTTTAAAAAGATGTTTGAAATATTGAGTCGCCACCAAAATTTGTAATGTGTGAAAATATTGGGAAATCCATTAGTTGAAGGAAAATTGGTGTATTAAAATGAGATTGAGTTTGGGAGTCAGTTACAAGTAAGGAATGCATTAGCACCCTATATCTTCTATTCCAAGAACGGTAAGGAATGCATTAGCACCCTATATCTTCCATTCCATTATATACCGCGTCCATTGTTTTTGAACCGCGTCCACTGCATGTCACGTCCATACTGTTTTGTTGCTTGAACCCGTCCACTCTCACATTATTTATTAACTGCATTTATTTTGTCTTAAAGACAAATCTATTTTATATTCTTTCTCTGCTGAGTCAGTATTTCTTTTTAATTTATTTCCAAAAAGAAAACCCTTTGGAATTCAAAACCTTTAAAACTAAAACCCTTCCCTCTGAGGAAACTTTACGTTAACCTTCGTCTTCAAACTTACTTCAACTCTCTGTTTTCTGACTTGAAAACCCTAACCCTCTTTCTTCAACCATGGCCTCCTCATCTGAAACTTTCGATGTTGAAAAACTGAATCTTGCTATTGAACATCATTTCGACTTTAGGATTCTGAAAGATTACAACTTGGATGTAAGTAAGTTTGTTACTGCCGCTAGCTGGGACGACATGTTTGTTGAAAGGGTCTCCATATATCCAGACCTGATAAGAGCTTTCTAGAGGAACCCTCTAGTGTCAGATATTGAAATTTCTGCTCCAGTTGTTGGGAGAAGAATTGTGGTCTCTGAGAAAACCATAGCTGAAGCCATCAACTGCCCTCAAGAAGGAGAACTGATTACTGATTCGTGGGAAAAGGACCTTGGTGGTTATGAGGTTATAGCCACCTTGCTGATGAGACAAGATACTGTACGAAACCACTCATGGAAATCTGTAGAGATGAAGGATGAGGTTCGTATTCTTCATCAAATGCTAAATAAGGTGGTTCTGCATAAAGCTGGGTCAAAGGACAATCTCTCTACCCTACACAAATTCTGCTTGTGTCATTTGATCACAGAAACTAAAATCAACCTACCAAGGATTCTGTATGGAAGATTTAGAGATGCAGTTGCTACAAGGAAGAAGATGTCAGGAATCCCTTACTGCCACTTGCTATCAAAACTTTTCAAGTCTCAGAAGCTGGATGAGTTTATCTCTTCTAAGCCAATTAAGGAGCAAGAAAGGTTTCTTACACAAAAGTGCATGTGTACTGCAATTTTTGGGAAAATGAACATAGCAAATATGAATCTGAGCACCTACACAGCTATTGCCCTAGCTAAGCAGGAAGAATTGATCAAGGTGAAAGAAGAACAGGTTGAACAAAACAATGCAGAAGTCCTAGGAATGAAGAGGACTTACAGGAAGAAAACTATAGCTGTTAGGACAAGAGTTTCTAAAAGATATGCAGCTGGCATTGTTATAAGGGAACCCACTGCAGAGGTCCCTCAACCTGCAAGGGATCAGAAAAGGTCAAGGAGCTTGATCCTATCTCACAATGAGGATTATGATGAAGATGATGAGGACAGAGTTCCTATCAGTGCTATCCTCAAGAAGCAAAAGGCTGTTAGTACTGCTGTTCCTACAAGAAGACAGCAACCTCAGAGAAAAGCCAAGTCTGCCATGGCCACTAAGGTAACTATTCCTGCTAATGATCCTATTCAGTTAGCAGTAGATGCCTTAGTTTCAAGCTTAGAGGACAGAATGGATTGTGTCTCTGCACCATTAGTATCTGTAAATCAACCAATCAACATTGATGATGTATATATCCCCTCACCACCCTCACCACCTCAACCACAAATAGCCTCACCACAACAACCACAATTTCCACCTTTGATTTCTGAGGATGATCCTTGGTTTCACCAACCAGATGATGGTATTGTCCTTGGTGCCCTTTTCCCAAAGATGAAAAGAATTCCATTCCCTTACACCCCTCCCTCTGAACTTTACAATGGCAAGTCTGAATCTCTGGCCAAAGTTAAGAGGGACTGGAGGATTCTCTATCATACTCATGAACTACAACCAATCTCAACCAGACCCTGGTATCCATTGCCAGAATATGAGTATGAACCTGCTGCCATTGTACAACCTTGGTACAGACCCCATCCTGACATTCCCAAAGGCACCCCTCCATCCAAAATGTTTAACAGACTTGGACCATTAATCACTCACCTTCCACAAAAGAAATTCCCTCCAAGAAAAATCTACCCAAACCTTGTCAGATACCCTCCTTTTAAACCCTTTACTGATGGTGTAGATAGGCATATTATCACTGATTGGTCTAAGGATCCTGCTAAGAAAGATCTGCAAAATGTCTTATACAAGAGGTCTAGATCCTTTAGACATGTTCCCTTCATCATGGACAAAAATACAAAGTGGAAGACTTTTGTCCATCCAGATGAGTATGGCAAGGCAACGGACATAAAAGATTATCTCATGTATGCAATGCTGAAGACTGAGTTTGAGCTCTATAGGGTTGTGTGGGCTGCCAATTTTGTACCCATAACTTGGTTAAGACATTCTTATAAAACCAAGATTGGAGTCCAGCCAAGAATGATCTGTCCAAGACTGCCCATAATAGATCTTAATAAGGACAAGGACAGGAAGAAGGAAATATTCACTAGAAAGATGCCCTTCCCAAAGTCCTACATGATCACACAAGATGATGTTAGGAACACAGATCAAAACATCATTGACTACTGGCTAGCACAACCTGTTGAGGATGTAAGAGAAGATGTAGCTGTTGATATATGGAGAAAACACATAGTGAAATGCACAGCAGAAGCATCTACCTCTGGCCTATCCTCTGAGCAAAAGAAGTTCATTCCCAAGATAAGAGGCAAATGTGGACTGTCAATCATCAGATACTTCATCTACAAGGATGTTCTAGCTGTTCCTACCATCAGTCCAATTTATGTAGAAGATGAAGTCCACTGGGCTAAGGAACTGCCTACTCCAATACTACAAATCACAGACTCTCCTCCACCTTCACCACCCTCTGAGCACACAGAAGAAGAAATAATTGTTGAAGACTCTAGCATGGAGATTGACACTGTTGCACCAGTGACTGCTAATGAGGAAGTTGCTGAATCTGACTCCAGACCAAGCACTTCTGGGAAATCTTCATCCCAACCATTGGCCATTATTGTCATTCATCCAGAGAAACCCCAGACTTCAAGAGCTCTTGACACTATGCCAAGTCAAGCTCAGGCTCAAGAGAGTGCTGAAAGCTCAAGACCACCACTATCACTGCCTCCAAAATTTGAAGAAATCATTGGCAGAATAGTAGAGGAAAGAGTCAAGGTTGAAGTGAAAGAGCAAGTAAGAGAACAGGTTGCAGAAGCTCTGGCTCCCACCAATGTGATGATGAACCAAATGATGAGCATTATGCTCAGTTTTCAACAAAGCCAGAACCTGCCAACTCAAGTTCCTGCCCCTCCACAAAATCCAAATCCAAACCCACCTCCTCCTCCTCCTCCATCCTCTTAGACCTTTATTTTGTTTTTATACTGACAATGATGGTCCACCTTCCTACCTTTTTGTCTGATGACAAAAAAGGGGGAGAATGGAAAGAAGAGCTTAAATTTTATATGAAAGTCAGTTTTTGAAAATACACTTTTTGTCTGCACATGCATGTGTGACTTGTCTTATATGATTGCATAGTTATTATTGTATATGCTCTAATGCTTTTGTCTGATAAGTAGTTCTGCTGATATAATAAGTAGTATGTGTTATATACTTATCTGTTCTTATCTGTTCCTTTTTATATTCCTGTTAAGTTTGAATGTTGTGTCTTAGGGGGAGCTTTGTAAGCTCTCTTGGACTTTGCACACTCAAATTTAATTAGTTTTTGTCATCATCAAAAAGGGGGAGATTGTTGGAACAAAAGTAATTTGGATTAAATAATCTCTAAGTTTTGATGTTAATAAAAAGGATTAAATTTGTATGGCAAAGTGTCAGTTAAGATCTAACAAGTCTTATCTAAGTCTTTTTGGGTATTCAAAATTCTAGTGATAAGGAAATCTCCTAAGAGTCTATATCCGCGTCCAACCGGGTAGACGAGCCTTTCAATATTTATGGTATATTTTATTTATAAGAATATGCTCTAGTAGACGGAATATAGAACAGTACCAATAGACGAGCTCTGCTCATTCTTAATAGACGAGCTACAGAACAGTGCTGGTGGACGAGTTCTTTACTCATGTAAGTAGACGAGTGTTTGTGCCACGTCAGCAGACGCAAATTTTAAGCTATTCACCGATATGTAGCAATTCCAAAGACTTGATAGTAGACGAGCAAAATTTGCCACGTCACTGGACAAGCTAAATAGAATTTTAGCTATGAGGGTATAGACACACCTTTTAAGTAGACGAGCTCTTCACTTAAAATGAATGCTTGATATAATCAGAATTTATATCTCGACCATATAGAAATATTTATTTCAAATGTTTGTTATTTATTTCAAACATATGATGGTCCTTCTTATTTGTTATTAATGGTTTTATTGTCTTGTTTCTTGAGAGAGACATAGTACATTTGAGGAATTGTAAAAAGCAATATAGTACAATGCAAAACGACTTGTACCCTGTCACCTTTTACGCTGGAATAGCTGAAATTTGTACAAGGAAGGCAAGACAGTTTTTCAAGTTGCATTTGCTCACGAGCAAGCTGAGTCACAACGGATATTATATTGTTGATTCTATCCATAAACGGGAAAATTCAAAAACAACCGTTGATGAATTTGAAGAGAAGAGCAAGGTCTCTATAAATAGAAGACCAAGACTTTTAAAGAAAGTACTTTTGCATATATACATAAATCTCAAGAAATCTCTTGCTAGCAAACATTCTTTTATTCTTTCAGAAAGTAAAAGTCTATAATATCTTAGCTTGAATATTGCTATAGTTTTCATCTGATCTTAAACTTTCATATTGTCACACATAGTGAGATAGAAGATCAAAGAAACCAAAAACTCTTTGTTAGAGGTAGAGCCTGAAGAGGCTTGGTAAGAAAGGAATACTTGTGATGTAAGCCCAATGGAGACCAACCTGAATCAAGAAGCCATCCAAGGTCTTGGTGGCCCAATGACAAGAGCAAGAGCAAAGAAAGTCCAAGAAGCTCTAACTCAATTGGTGGCCCTCTTAATGGACACAAGCCCAAATGCAAGACAAGGAGAAGATGAGCCCAAGTTAATGACTTTGTTGCTCATCCATGATAAAGAGGCATGAAGTGTGGGGCGACATCATGAAGCCTAGTGCAAGTCCATTATTTGTTTTTCCCTTATTAATTCAATAAGTGTGGGAATTATGTAAGTGGGTCCATTATGGTAAATTATTGCAGCCCACCTTTTCCTATTTCTACACATGTGAGTTTAGTGTAGGTTAAGATTCCATTTTGATGTAAATTGTGGGGGTTACACTTTTAATGTGAGAAGCAAGTGTAACCACCCATGATCAATAAGTGCGTGGCGTGTTTAATGTGGGAATTTAGTGTTTTAGTTGCCAATGATGGCTGAGTTAGAATACATGTTTAAGTGGGTCATTAGTGACATCATTAGGCCAATCAAAGTGGGGGTTATGGTTTGATTTTGGCAACCAAGAGTTGGCTGCCCACTCTATGTAATTCGACCATTCCATTCAGAAATACAACTTTGATGTTATTTTGGATTGAATCCATTGAGTGAGAATTTTGTTCTCCTAGGTTCTTTGTTGAACCAAGCTTAGTTCTTATCAAGAATCCAAGATTCTTGTGGCGAACATCACAAGGCTTATCAAACTACCCAGTTTGTGGCGCCTACACCATTTCTACTCTCATCCATTTTTCTTTTGTTGTTTCTTCATTTTCAACTATGTTACAATTCTGAATTCAAGTTTTGTTTTGTTGTGTTTTGCACCATCTATGTTATAAAATTCAACCAAAAAGATCAACCCAAGGCAACTACCCATTTGTGACACCCTTCTACCCCGCATGTTATAAGCCATTTAATTCTAAAAACAATTAAAAGAAAACATGCATTTTACTGAAATAAATAAAACATTTGTTCATGGGTAGAAAAGTCCCACATGAACCAGTTCTTAACGCAAAAATAAAAATAAGTTTAAAACAGTTAAACCATCACAAAGAAATAACATATCCCAACCCCGATGTCACATACAGAGCTGGTATAACCTTTCCGGAATAAAATCCACGGAATTACAAATAAAACTAACTGAACATAAACTAGCCCTAACTATGAGTGGGGCTCCTCAGAGTCACTCCTCTCCGGGCTGCTCGTCATCCTCTGCAAGGTGCCAATCAGGCCAAACACAAACAAACAGACATATAAAGGGAGTAAGAATCGTATAAACATATTAGCAAGAGATAGGCAGTAAAGTAAACAGCAAGCATAGCAACATCATATCAAACATCAACATCATCATTATGCTATGCAGTGCAATGCAGTCCTACTCCGCTAAACCATCAATGCATGTGGATCCACTAAACTCGGGATGAACGACTTCGGAGTTAAATATCCACATTGAGGATCTACTCAACGCCGGAGAATCTACTCCTTGGATAACCAACGTATCAAACCAACGAATGCCTCGTCACGGGGGCGCTAGGAGAATCTACTCCAACCGTGGATGGCCAGATCGGCGTACTCTAGGACGACCTCCCCTATGTCGAACATCCCTAACAACATCTCCGATGCAATGCGTATGCAACACAACAACAACGGCAACACCACCTCCATAACTCCAACAGAATCGACCGAAGGTAACAGCGGAATCAACCGCAACAACTTGCCTCGCGGAATCTACCTGAGGACTTAAGCGGAATCAACCGCAGTACCTGAGGCAAACTCTCAGCCACCAAGGTACACAACAACAACAACACCTTAGACCCAAACCGCGGGGTCAAGGCTTCCTTAGCCAAAAAGCACCAAGGCACAACTCATCAACTTGCGGCACCCAAAAGGGCATCGACTTATCAACTTTAACACCTCGCCATCTCATTATTTTAATTATCTTTAGTAGACATTAACCAAGTTGTCTAATCGTTTATCAACATTGGGAAGTGGGGTTTGAAACCCCTTAAAGTCCTTTAATTCTGTTCTGTCCAAGAGGGTTGAGCACGGTCGTGCTCGTAACCCAGCACGATCGTGCTTAAACACGTGAGGGGCGTGCTCCCCTTTAAGTGAAGCACGGTCGTGCTTCTTATTGAGCACGGTCGTGCTCAGCAGCACGGTCATGCTCTTTGTCCTACACGGCCGTGCTAAACAGTGCGGCCATCTTCCCAGAATTCAACTGGGAGCACGGTCATGCTCCCTATCCAGCACAGTCGTACTCATCGCGCGACAGTGCTGTTCTGGGTAGGAACAGAGACTGTGTTTTAACAAAATCTAAGGGATAAAACCGTTAATCATCCGACGTCGATTAATAACACATTTTAGGAATTAAAACTCAGCAAAACATCATCATTACCAATATCAATTCAACAGTGGCATCAACCAACAACAATAACATCATGTTCATAACCATCACAACGACATAAACACAAACCATATATCATGAACATGGTATCTAAATCACATATCAGCAATTACCAACATATTCTCATAATAGTTAACAATCATGCATCAACAGATATCAACACAGCCAACCGGGTTATGGGAACCCTCTACTTTACTCTAACCCCAAGCCTATGTAAATACTACCCTTCTTCCCATACCTGGATTGAAGGTAGCTCTTTCGGTGTCCTAAACAATGAACCGGTTCCTCCCCTTACAGCGGCTCACACTGAAATGAACCTTGGATCAATAAAACACCAAAGATTAGTTCCCTATTCACAATAATGAAAAGGAAACTTAGACAGGGAAGAAACGTTACCTAGGTATTAAACACAGATATGCTAGCGGCCTCCCAAGGTCTCCAACACTCACAGAACTGCTCAAAAAGGAGGGAAAAGGGATGAAACTTGCTCTGGCCGCACACACAGTAGCTGCTGCACTCTCAAATTAGGGTTACACGTTAAACCTCGAGTTCTGTTCACGTATATAACGTTCGGACCTGAGCACGGTCGTACTCACTCTTGAGCACGGTCGTACTCACTCTTGAGCACGGTCGTGATCCACTTAATGTCACCGAGACGCGGTCAGCGCATTGAGCGCGGGCGTGCTCCCTGTTGAATACTTGCTGTAATCTATTTGGAGAATAGTGGAGAAAACCTTCAAGTAGAAGGGACTGGACGTAGCTCTTGGTTGGAAGAGAGTGAACCAGGATAAAACAACTTGCGTGATTCTTCTAATCCCTTATCTCTTTAGTTTTACGTGTTTATACTAATTGTAGGGATTTGGACTTGAATTTGTTATTCTTTCAAAAGTTTGTTTTTCTGTGTGTTTGCTTCTGCCTCTTTATCTTTGTGTGAGAAAACTGTTCTTGAAAAGGTTGTTTTCGATAAATATTAACAAACACAATTCAACCCCCCTTCTTCTGTTTGCCTGTGTCAACTTCAACATCCACAAGCTTAGAAAGTGTGGAGCGTCAAAGCATCTTTTATGTCACTGAAGCACGTGCCAAAGAGAAAAGCACTCTATGGAGAAAATACTTAATCTCTGATTCAAAAGCAATTGTGATTTGAAATATAGTTAATTAAACTTGAAAGAAGTTTATTAATATATATTTCTTATCTTCAATCGAGATCAGAAAAAGGAGAAAAGACAAAAGGGCAAGGCTACAGAAAAGCATTCCTTATGTAAGAGAAAAGCTACTTTATCTGAGTTTTTCTAAGTGTTGCACAAATTAGGAAAGAACGCTGCCCAAAGATAGAAAAGCGTGACTGCTATACTCTGATGTCAAACTAGGAATCTCCAACATTCCTCCAAGCTGAAGACATTCGATTGCATCTCAACGGATCTCTGTGATCAAATATAAATAGTAGAAGTCGAAAACCTGAAGAAGTAGTGATTGCAACTAAGAGAAAGCCAATATACTCATTAGTGAAAAGCTATATTACTCAAGAATAGGATTCATATTTGAAATCAACAGCTGAAAGCAACGATCACTCACATATCTTCTTCTCACTCTGAAAATCATTTGAAGAAGAACTCATCTGCAACTCACCAAGTTCTAAGTTCATTTTCACTCTCTGTAGTGTCAAAATTGGTTATATTACTTTGTAACCTTGAAGCTATGCTTCAAAACACTCTCAAAACTCTTTGAGCCTCAAGAGGCTTGTTTCAAGAATACTTGTTGAGCCTGAAGAGGCTAGGTGTGCAAACAATACTTGTGATTGAGCCTGATGAGGCTAGGTGTGAAAACAATACTTGTGGTTGAGCCTGAAGAGGCTAGGTGTGCAAATAATACTCGTCTGTAACCTTGACCAGTTATAGTGTTAAAACTTGGTGAAGCCAAGGACTGGATGTAGCCCAAAGTTTGTGGGTGAACCAGGATAAATTTCTGAGTATACTCTTTCCCTAACCTTTACTTTATTATTCAGTTTGTTTAACTGTTTTAGTAACTAACTTGGGTGTGTAAAATAGTTGATGATCAGTTTGTTGAGAAAGGCGTCTGTTTCCAAGCATCTCTCATTTACTAATTTTGTTTTGTACTTTTTGAACTCTGATTTTCGAAAACACTATTCAACCCCCCTTCTAGTGTTGTTTTGTGCCATTTCAGTTGGTATCAGTGCTCAGCCTCTGGGTTGAGCACCTCACAGTGTAGAGGAAAAGATTCTGAAGAATGGCAAGTGAAGCAGGTTCAAGCAACAATATGTACAATCATGGTACATACCTCAGCAAACCACCCATGTTAAGTGGAAAGGATTACAAGTACTGGAAAAATAAGATGAAAATGTTCATTGAGTCAACTGACTTGGATCTATGAAAAATCATATCTCAAGGACCATACAATCCAACTGATGAAAGTGGAACTGTCATTCCAAGAAGCAGATGGACATCAGATCACAAAAATATGGTTCAACTTAATGCCAAAGTAAAATATCTTCTTGTATGTTCTCTTAGCAGGTCTGAATACGACAAAATCAATAGCTGTGAAACAACCAAAGACATTTGGAACAGACTTGAAGAACTATATGATGAAGATGCTGTTGTAAAAGAAACTTTTGAAGAAAGATCAGTTAACAAAGTTGACAAGCTTCCATCATCAAGTACACCAAAAGATCAACATTCTCAAAGTGATGTTGAAGATGAGGAAATTTCAAAAGCCACCAGAAAGATGAGAAGATTCTGGAACAAAATAAGAGCTAAGAAAGCAGCAATCATAACAGCTGGTGATAAGATGCCACCACTCAAAAAGATGATCACTTGGGAAGATTTGGACAAGGAATCAGATGATGAGTTTAAATGTCTACTTGGAGACACTAACTCAGATTATGAGGTAAATTCTGAATTTGAGGATTTACATGATGCCTATCATGAACTTCTCAGTGAATCTAACTGTATTCTTGATAAGTTCAAATAACTTAAGAAAAAGTATGTGAAGCTCACAAAGGAGCATAAACAGAAAAATCTTGAGGTTGATGAACTAATCAAAGAAAACAGAAAGCTTAAGGCATAAATGCTCAAAGCAGAGATCATTACTGAAACATCACCATCTGAAGAAGTTTTAAAACTTCAATAGAAAGTGGAAGAGCTCACTAATGATCTTGCTAGATTTGTCAATGGCAAGAACAACCCGATGAAACTTCTCGGAAGTCAAAGGTGTAGCTTTGACAAAACTGGTATAGGATACATTGAAGAGAATCATGATAAAGTATCTAATAAAATCTCAGATAATCTGAAAGTTTATATTAAATTTTCTTCTGAAATATCATGTACATTTTGTGGTAAATCTGGACATTTCACGTCCAAGTGCTTTCACAAGTGAAAAGCCAAGTCTTTACAGACTAAAACATCTAATGGGAAGGGACCCAAAAAGGTATGGGTACGAAAACACCTTATAATTCCTCTTGTAGATTTGTTGAGTAGAACAAAGAGGACTCCCATGATAGAAGTTGGAAAATGGACTCTCACTACCCACAATCACAAAAGAGTGTATATTCCAAAGCCTCCAATTTAAGCAAGAACATCTCAAAGAAAAATAAAAACAACAAAAGAGGTTAGTGATTTATTGAGACAAATCACTTACAAGTAAGTATTTAAAGTCTTATCTTAAAAAATTTATGTGTGAATATTTGTATGATGTGTCTAATAGTTTAAGACCAGTCTAATATGACGTAAACCCTCTTTAAGACTGAGAAACACATAATTAATTTCAAATTATCGAATGATTAAGTGGGTCGTTAATGAGAAAATGTTTTGCTCCCTCGACTAGTTTCTCTCCCCACCTGTTGTGTCATAAAGGTTGAGTGCTTTTCATAAACCTCTCCCTCTCACACAAGGTTCGACATCTTTGATCTTGTAATAGCAACTGGTTGTGATAGAGAAGGAAATGGCTTGTCAGGTGATTGGGAAGAGAAGGAAAATAAGGAAGATATTAATCTAACTCTCTTTGGAAATTGGCTCATAGACAACAAGTTTGTTCGCTACCTTACACCTAAAGCAAGATTTCTACATTTGCTTCTAACCAGGTGTGTCACCCCCAGAAAAGGTTCTATAAACATCGTCTCTAGATCAGATAAGTTTGCCTTATATAATCTTCTGCAGTTTAGGAATGTTGATATAAATGTCCTAATCTTTAACCACATGCTTAGGATAGTAGGAGGAAACAAAACATGCTATCCATATGCTATGTTGTTAACTAGGTTAATCAGAAACAAAGGCACCCGTTTGAACTCTGAAGCTTTAAATCAGATCCATGTTGTGTCTGTAACAAACCTTGTTGAGTTAGGAATGAAAACTGAAGCAGGAAGTGATTTCATTGCTAACCCTAAGTCTTCTGAGAACCCTGTTGCTAAAGCAGATGCTGAAAGGATCCCTGGGGATTCAGATGACGACAAGCCTATTGCTTGTATTTTGAAAAGAAAAAGAAAAGAAGTGTCTGTTGTTGAAAACAAAAAGAAAAGAATGAGGAAAACAAAGACTGGAGAAACCTCAGTCTCTTTGACCAGTTCTGTTTCTGAGTTAGTTGCTGGACTATCTCAAAGCTTTAACAAAAGAACAAGGATCACAAGAAAGAGAAAAGAAAGGAAGAATGATCGGCAGAAAGGAAGGATGAGCAAGGGAATCAAACTTAATGAACCAAGGCATGAAGAAGAAGTGGTTCAGGAAAGGCTGATAGTAGAAGAAGAAGAAGAAGAAGAAGAAGAAGAAGAAGAAGAAGAAGAAGAAGAAGAAGAAGAAGGACAAGAAATCTCTGTTGAAAGAGAAGAA
Organism: Echinosophora koreensis; assembly: GCA_035048595.1. NCBI lineage: Eukaryota > Viridiplantae > Streptophyta > Magnoliopsida > Fabales > Fabaceae > Echinosophora > Echinosophora koreensis. The sequence goes on from JAPCYP010000065.1 coordinate 2,021,057, forward strand.
ACTGAAGAAGAAAGAAAAAGAAGGTTGGAAGTGTTTGAAGAAAACTGGAACAAGTATAAGTATGGCTGGTGTGTCAAGTATAGGCCTGACCAGGACACCTCTCCCCAACCCATCCAAACTGTTGAAAAAATACCTTTAGAAGCTCTGAAAGCACTTGAACCTTTAAGAAAACCTGTGAAAGAAAGGAAGTTCATTGCAAATGATACTCATGTTCCTATCCCAAAATTTCTTTTGGAAGACTATCAGAGGAATGATCTCTTGAGGAAGATAAAAAAGAAAGAATTCATTGGAAGAGATGTAGCAGTTTATCTTGAGGATAAGAAGGGTCAATCGGATGTTGAGTAATCAAGCTCTGGTTTAATAGAATATCACAAATGGAAGACTCCAACAAAGAATGGCCGGATTGGATTTGTTGCTCTACAACATTTCGGGTATGTTGGACCTCCACAACCTTTGTCTCTATATCCTTGGTACAAAAGCTATCTCTTTCTGATTGTTCATGACCCTAGTATCTATTTTTTTGAAAATATCTTTTTTCTGTGTTGTGCTGTGCCAAGATATTTGATTAATTGGCTAGCAGAATCAATCGTTTATGAGGAAGATTTAGAGGAACCCCTTCCACCCTCTAGATCAACTGACAGTCTGTTTTACACTGTGATTACTCACTCCTTAGTCAATAGATTGAGTCTATGGTGTAAAACTCCAATTCTTGAAGAAACTGTTTCTGAAAATATCCCACCTTTGCATCAGTTTTTGTGTCTGAACTCTCTGCAACATTTTATCTACTCTATTTCTGACACCTTTCATGTGTCAAGAAATTCTGTCAACATGGTGAATGAAAATTCTTTTTCAAGCTTTCATATTTCATCTGAACCAAGTCTGTCTGATATTGATGATGAGTATTATGCTCCTGTAAGCATGACTTTTGTTGACCCATCCTTGATTAACCCCTCTAAAAAACCCCTGCACCTGAAACTTTTGAAAGAACCAAAGTACCTTTTTTAAATCACTTCTTCCTGGACTCGGATGAAGAAGTTGAAGAAATAAGAAAAGTGTCAAATTTGGATGAACCTTCTGAGGAAGATGAAGAAATTATAGTAGAGGAAGCTATACAATCTGTTACAGAAGAAGCTGTCATGGAAGAAGCCAGAGTTGTTGAAGTTCCCTCTGTTGAAACAAGTTTGATCAAGAGTATCACAGAACCCCTCTCTGCTCCTGAAGCTATGGTTCCACCATCTGCAAACGCTATACTTCTGCCATGGTATGACAATTACCATGAGGCTATGAATTCAGATCAAGAAATGGTTGAAGCTATCCCTTTCCTTTTGGACTTAGTGCAAAACAATCAAGAGTCTGAAATCCCACAACAAGAACCACAACATGTTGAAGTTGATCAAAGAGCTGAACAGAATCCTGCACATTTCAGTGATCCTGTAGCTAGAGCTAAGTTGCGTGGAATGAGACAATAAATGAAACAAGTCGTGAATCTTTTTCACAAGATCCTCGAGAAGATGAATTAATTGAAAAGTCTTCTAATGATGATTTTTAGTTAATTTTTATCTTTTTTATTTTGATTAAATGTTTTTGTTTGAGCATTGTTTGGACTCATATTTATCTATCATGATGGTTAAATTTATCTCATATCTGTTTGGTAGTATAGACTGTATTGATATTTATCAGCTTTACTTGTTTGATTTTCTATCAAAATGCCTCCCTAAAGTACAAAAGTACTTACCTTTTTTATAATGCCAAAAAGGGGAGAAAGAGAAAGAAAGATTAAAAGAAAAAGGTAAGAAAGAAAGAATGCAATTAATTTATACAAGCATATGTTTTTGTTAGGATTGTTTAAAATAAGAAAAAGGAAACTCTTCGCTGTCATAAGCGTAGCATAAGTTTAGGGGGAGTCTCTAAACTTTCTTTGTAACAAAATGTTTTGACAATCTCTTTTATGTTTGTGCTAAAATTTTATCATCTATGTATCTTTTGCTTGTTCAATATAAAATCATATGAAATGTTTGTCATCATCAAAAAGGGGGAGAATGTTAAGTCACAAAGCGTTTGACTCGATCATGCGTCTGACTCACACTTCAGTAGCCCTTGTGTGTTTTGATGAACCCAAACATTAAGCAATCGATTTTACATTGAACCATCTGAATATTGCTAATCATCTACTTGAGCTGTGTAGACAAAGAACTCTATCTTAGCAGATCAATTCAACAAAAGGTTATGAAAGGATCAATAGCGTAAATATAAGCGTCGGATTCAAAGCTGTCAAAGTACAAGGTGTCTGAAGTCTGAATCACGCTGAAGTATATATCAACATCTCTCAGACCTATCAACTATGAAGAAGAGCAGCTAGCAGTACTGAAGCAAAATATGCATCATCTATCATCTTCATTGTAAGCTAAAGAAAAAGGACTTATCCATCCAACAAGTTAATGGAAGGAAGAAAGCATCAAACAATACTTTGTTAGCAGACTGTAAGTTCATATTGAAGACAAAGAAGCCTGAAGAAGTTAACAGTCAAATCCATGATCAAATATTCGAAGAATACAAACACTATCTTATGAAGGAAGTTGAAAGAAGAAGGATCAAGATTACAGACTAGAACATGATCAAGAAGTCATATTCCAAGAAGCGTCTATCTCTCTCAATATGCGTCTGAGCTTCTGACAAAGTCAAAATCAATCTTCTGTCAGAATAACCTGTCTGATTCAAAAGATATTCAAACATCCACAAGCTTAGAAAGTGTGGAGCGTCAAAGCATCTTTTATGTCACCGAAGCACGGGCGAAAGAGAAAAGCATTCTATAGAGAAAATAGTTAATCTATGATTCAAAAGCAATTGTGATTTGAAATATAGTTAATTAAACTTGAAAGAAGTTTACTAATATATATTTCTTATCTTCAATTGAGATCAGAAAAAGGAGAAAACACAAAAGGGAAAGGCTACAAAAAAGCATTCCTTATGTAAGTAAGAGAAAAGCTACTTTATCTGAGCTTTTCTAAGTGTTGCACAAATAAGGAAAGAACGCTGCCTAAAGCTAGAAAAGCATGACTGCTATACTCTGATGTCAAACTAGGAATCTCCAACGTTCCTCCAAGCATTTATTATCAAGTCAGAACGACTATTTTCTAAAGAAAAAAGTTGAAACCTTCGATTGCATCTCAACGGATCTCTGTGATTAAGTTTAAATAGAAGAAGTCGAAGACCTGAAGATGTAGTGATAGTAACTAAGGGAAAGCCAATATACTCATCAGTGAAAAGCTATATTACTCGAACGACATTCATCTATGAAATCAATAGCTGAAAGCAACAATCACTCACATATCTTCTTCTCACTCTGAAAATCATTTGAAGAAGAACTCATCTGCAACTCACCAAGTTCTAAGTTCATATTCACTCTCTGTAGTGTCAAAATTGGTTGAATTGCTTTGTAACCTTGAAGCTGTGCTTCAAAACACCCTCAAAACTCTCTGAGCCTGAAGAGGCTTGTTTCAAGAATACTTATTGAGCCTGAAGAGGCTAGGTGTGCAAGCAATACTTGTGGTTGCGCCTGAAGAGGCTAGATGTGCAAACAATACTTGTGATTGAGCTTGGAGAGGCTAGGTGTGCAAATAATACTCGTCTGTAACCTTGATCAGTTATAGTGTTAAAACTAGGTGAAGTCAAGGACTGGATGTAGCCTAAAGTTTGTGGGTGAACCAAGATAAATCTGAGTACACTCTTTCCCTAACCTTTACTTTATTATTTAGTTTGTTTAGCTGTTTTAGTAACTAACTTGGGTGTGTTAAATAGTTGCTGATCAGTTTGTTGAGAAAGACGTCTGTTTCCAAGCGTCTCTCATTTACTGATTTTGTTTTGTGCTTCTTAAACTCTGATTTTCGAAAACACTATTCAACCCCCCTTTTAGTGTTATTTTGTGCCATTTCAGGACATTGACATGGCGAGGCGATTAAAACATCCTTCTTGCATATTGTAATCAAATTTGATACTCAACCATTCCATACACATCGACAACTCTGTGTACTCCCGACATCCTTCCCACAATGAAGATCTTGCGGCATTCAGCATATGAAAGAATCTTTGAGCTTCGGGATTCGGATTCTCCTATGTATTGGGAACCCATTTCTCCATCTTCTCCCCCATCTTCTTCTAGTGCAACACTAACCGATGGTCCAGCATGATCCATTATCATCTGCTCGTATGGATTCAATTCTTCCCTCCGTTCACCACTTCCATAGTACGAACCTTCAAACACCGCTTGGTTAAAATCGGGCAAGGACTCACCATGGTTACTCCACCAATAGTAATCAGTCATGAACCCCTTCTCATAAAGATCGGCCACCACGCCATCCACGCTTTTGAAAGCTTTACACATGTAACTTGAGCAAGGACACCTCAAATGATCATCGCTCTGCCTTATAAATCTCTTCTGGCTAACAACAAACTCTATAAACTCACCCACTCCAACTCTAAACTCTTCCCTAAGACGTTTATTCCAATCCAACCTACGATACATCCATTTCCGATTCTCTGGAATCTCCATTCCAATTAAATAGACTGAGCAACCTACAACGATATTTATATATTACGGTGCATTCCAATATCTCCATCAATCTCCTTCTTATGACAAGGTATGAACCTATCCCATTCTAGAAGAAACATTTACCACACTCGGTTAATAATAGTTATTCCCTTATTCAAATGCCTTATACTTAATGAAATTTTGGCAGCATTTCCCATCGGTCTCCTAGTACACGACTCGAGCACGATGAAATCCACCGCGATCAAGTATGCACCAGGAGAACAAAAGGAAATGCATCAGACCGAGATTTCATCAAGTATATAAGGCATTTGAACATGGAAATGACTATTGTACGAGTGTGAAAAAGGTTTTTTCCCAAACTGTCCCACTTGGACAATTCAAGATTCAATACAATGAGCATGCGTACCTTGAGAAGGTACGCATGCTCATTAATGTTGAATCTCAAACAGGAAACTAAGGCTTTCGTAAATACTTAATAGTCATTGAAAATAAAACCATTAACCTATAAATATTATAGCATAGTTGAGCCTATATATATGCAGCATAATTCAATAAAAATTTATATAAAATATTGCAACATACTTCCTATTGAGTTCCGCTCTCCACTAACAAAAAACACATAACTGGCAAACACATGCATCATTTCTAAACTATCAGCACACAAGCATCCTGCCTTTCAGACAGGATCACATCCTACTGATCTCCGTTCTCCACATCACAAACATCACATATTGGCAAACACATGCATAAACTATAAATTATCAGCACACAAATCCTATTGAGCTCCGCTCTCCACTAACAAACAACATATATTGGCAATACACATTATAGATACCACACAAATCAAGGCATAATATAGATGTATTTAACTTACCTCAGCTCCAAGCAAAGAATGATAAATAGAGACAAAGATTGTGGAGTTCTGGAAGTGATTAAATTCAAGAGCCTATTAAAAAATAATTGATTAAATTCAATTCACATTTATGGTGACCCCTGCATTCTAGTTATACTAAGGTTAACAGATACCAATAGATGCTGAGTCATACTTAGGTTCAAGTCAAGTAGGAATTAAAAAAATATTTGAAGAGCTCTGCCGACATGATCTTGGATGCAGAGTGTTGTAAACATCTAATGACAAACCAATGAAGCACTATGAGCGATGACCTAAATTGAGGTAATTTAGATTGTTAACCCCTAAAAGGAACCAAGTCATGGATTAAAACTTATGTTTATTATGAAAGAATGTGAATAGAACTTGATGAGGGCATCTTTAACTGAAAACTAATGTCAATTAGTGCTTGTAAATGAATTTTAGTTGCACCCATGAGCTAGTTAGTACTTAGTATATTAAGCTTTGAGGTGGGAATTATTGTACCATAACAAATTAAAATACTATAATTTATAAGTGCTTTGATGATATTAGAAGACAGATGATCCTTTTATTCTTAAGATTCCTTTTATCTTTCTATACTAGCCTCATTTTCACTGCTTAACTAACTAAAACAAAACATGAACGCTGAGAAATGAGTGTGAAAGTGAGATGGGATGTCCATCCAATTTCACTCTCAACCTTTTGTTCTGTTTCATGGATTTTGTTACATTTAACTTTTGCCCTTTTCATTATTTTTGGATTCTTTTCTTCCATCAATTCAGCTAAAAGTAGCATGCCCCACTAACTCCATCACGTAAGCAAACCAATTAATTAATAATGAGAACAGACACCAACAAAAAATTGCTTTGTCAAAAAGAGTAAAAGACAACAACCATTCCTCATCCCTAAAAAGAAAACTAAATCCTAAACCCAAGCACATGGGGCAACAACATATTTCAAGAGAACAAATACTTTCAAAGCACTAATTTGAAATTTGTTTACTAGCGAAAAAAATGTAAATCTATTTTTTATTTTTGGTCAAAGCACTAATTTGATCTTTCTCCTACAATCAGAAATATCAAACCACTCATTTAGGCATTTAAAAAAACTTAACAGAGAAGGGGGAAGGGGCTTACCTAGCGATGGTGGTCTGCATGACGCGGTGGTGGCTGGTGTGACGCGGTGGTGTCCGGAGGAGGAAAAGAGAGAACCTGAGAGAGTTAGAGAGAGAAACTGAGAGAAACAGAGAGACAGAGGAGAGGAGACCTTACCTGAGCACAGTGGTGGCCGGAGGAGAGGAGAGGAATCGCGGCGGACGATGGTGGCCAGAGGAGGAATCGTGAAGAGAGATAGAGTGAAAGAGAAAGAAAGATGGAGCAGCGCAAATGAAGAAGAAAGGGTTTCTGCCCAATTTAGGGATTTAATTTTTAGCGACCGAATTAGTCAGTCGCTAAATCCGCAGCCAAAAGTTAAAAGTGAACTTCGGTTGCCAATTTGATCGTCGTTCAATAACTTTTGAAATTTTTTAACTCAATTTAGCGATCGAACAGTAGTCGGTCGCCAAGAGGCTCCATTTTTATTTTTTTTCATACACCCTTTAGCGACCGAAATTGGAATCGGTCACTACATTTTTATAATTTTACCGTTGTATTATATTCGGTCGCTAATTCAGTCGCCAATTAATCAACAAATGTTGTCTTTTAATATTACTCTTTTAACGACCGAATTCGCGACTGATTTGTTTGCAACCGAGTAATTCGGGTGCCAAATCGGTTGCTGAGTAGATTATTTTCAACTTTATTATAGATCCAAAAATTGGTCGCAGATTCGTCGCTAGTAGCAACTAACAGATTCGGTCGCCATTTTTTATTTCTATTTGACCTTTTTTTTGTAGTAAGATACCTATCGTCTGATGACTCCTATCCTCTGATTTGTTTTCCATAGATAAGAGTGATAAGATAATAGAAGTGATAGGAGTGATAGAACGATAAGTATTCGGGGACTAAAGTGGGTCACAATAGAATTCTCAGGGATCAAATTTTGTCACAATAGGAAAAATGATTACTCAAATTAAGTCAAACTGATGGAAGATGAAAAAATAACTCATATTTTCAAGGATTAAAATTTATAAGATTGTATAAAGTCAACAATTAAGAATGTATTTATCTTTTTTTTTTTGAAAAGCCAAAGATTTATAGATGTAGAGCAATAGGGGTACTTTAACCCATATACAAAAGAAAACTAAAAGATAGAACCAAAAACTATTACCTACCAAAAGACCCACTAGGTAACAACTATGTAACTTCGATCATGCTTCTAAAGTAGACAACATTATCAAATTTACAAAGACTCTAGACAAACCCTTTAACAACTGAATACCAAACCTTCCTGAACCACATCAGCCACTGGTCACAGCAGAGGAGACCATATTATAAACCAAAAACTTCACGCCAGAACCAGAAACACAAGAACCTTCATCCTAACATACCAAGAAGCCCCAATTGAGAACTATTGCTGGTGATAAAGACAATTAAACATCATAAAACTTCTTTCAATACCGAAGTCCAAACCACACCACCAAGTCATTCATCAAACCATAAATGAAGTAGAACCAGAAAGGTCAATTAGTAAACTAGGCCTTCTATAAACAAAGCCAAATGGAAAAGAAAAGGAAACAATAAGAAAAACCCCAAAGAGGTTAGCCAAAAGACCAGTGACCTCCAACCAATCTAGTATCCTATTCCCGAAAGATGAAAACATATAAGCACGAAACTAGTTTGGGCAGCAGTATATAGTTTCTCTACTAGAATCCCCGAAATAAGAAAAGTCATGAAAAACCACTCCCCATCGCCTCATATCGTCTTCTCCCATCATAAGAATAGTGGAACCCTTCACAAAATCCAATCACTTCCTCTGCCATGAAACAACTGAACTGTACATCAGCATGATCAAGGAAAAGCTAGGAAGGCAACTACGAAAAGAGAAGAAAGAAAAGGCAAACAGGAAAGTCCCTCACCACCACTCCCTAAGAAGGTAATAGTTGGGCAAAAGCTAACCTAAAAGGAAAAAAAAAAACCTCACTTTGTATCACTCAAACACAGAACATTAGATGTTGTGCCACATTGAAACCTTCATGAAAACCCACTCAAAAAATTTTGTCCCTGGTTAACCCCTCACAATAGTGTTTCCCAACCCCACTCCTCCAGCATTTGAAAAGCAACCTTGCCATGAAGACAACCTGCAAACAAAACACAGGAAACAAACCGTATGGAAAGGCCAAAGTTAAAAGCATTAGATTGATGTTTTGAAACACCTGACCAAGACCACACAGGTATTTAACTCCTCACTTGACCTCACCAATGTTCAACTCCACACTGATTATTTAGTCACAATCTCACCGGTGTTTTCACTCATATATTTCCACAAGGTTGCACTCTATCCAAGAAGTACCTGCACTCTATCCCTGCACTCTAGCCAAAAAATACTGCACTCTAGCCAAGAAGTACCTGCACCCAACAAGCCTGCACTCTAGCCAAGAAGTAATGCACTCCATCTGTCATACAAAAACCAGACTACCAAGAAGCATATAAAACAGGCAATATGAAAAAGTTAGGGGGTGTATTGGATTGTGATTTTAAAAGACTTTTTTATGATAAAATAATCTTGTGGTATTAAATCAAGACTTTTAAGTAATTTAAATAAGTATGATGGTATTCAATCAAGACTAATAAGATTTTTAAAAGAGGGCGTCCAAATCTAAAGGTATTCAATCAAGACTTTTTAAAAGTAATAAAAAGTCATGTGATACTCAAAAACTTCCTTATTTTGATTGATTGTTTTCTAAGGTGGATTTTGTGGGAATTTTTAGTGATTTTTTAGTAACAAAAAGTCTCACCTCAACACATGAGATTTATCAGGATTCTCAATCCTTATTTCCCTTCACCTTATGCCTTCACCTCTCTCTCCTCCTTCCCTTCACCTCTCACCTTTCTCCCCCCTCTCCCTCGCTCCCTCCATCCCCATCTCCCCCCTCGGTTGTCGTACAACCCAACATAAATTACCAAACAACTTTAGATTTTACTTTTAAAATGCTTATTTTTAACTTTAATTTTAAAATAGCTTTTAAGCCCCCAAAAAAGTAGAGTCAAACGTTATGTAAGTATATTGTAGGCTAAAATACCTTTTTGGTCCCTTAACTTATTTTTGTAGTTTCAACTTGGTCTCTTAACTTTTAAAAGTTTCAATTTGGTCCCTTAATTTATCTCTATCAACACAAGTTAGTAATCTCCGTTAATGAGTCAGTAACGATGTTGGCTTTTTGAGTTAAACAACAGAAATTAAAGGATCAATTTGAAACATGTCAACAATTTAAAGGATAATTAAAAATATGTTAACAATTAATTAAAAGACCAATTTGAAACTCAATTAAAACATAAGAGACTGATAGTTAACATCGTTACTAACATCATTGACGGAAATGACAAACTTGTGTTAACAGAGACAAATTAAGGGACCAAATTGAAACTTATAAAAGTTAAGGGACCAAATTGAAACTAAAAAAAATAAGGTAAAGGACAAAAAATGTATTTTAGCCTATATTGGACAATTGGCTTATAAGTACACATTTAGTTATGACACATCAAATTTATATACTCTTGATGGAAAACATATCCGTTACAGTAAGCAATAACAATATATATAGAATGCAATATTTGTGACATTATGAAAATAAAGTGATTTTTATTGTTTTAAGTTCATAATTTCCTTTTCCGCTACATAAATACAATAACATGTGAACAAAATAACTCTGTGAATATGTTGTCTTCTCTACTATAAAATTGATTTTTTTTTTTTTGTGATGTTGTAATTAGAGTTTAAGTGTTTATTCTCCACTTCTCCACCATATTTTCCTTTCAAATCTTATAAATCCATATAATCCTTCCAAATCTTATAAATTATTATGATATAGATCCATTAAAATCCAAACTATAAAATCTTGATTATAAAGTCTTTAAAAAAATCTTAAAAGTCATTACATTACTACATAGTTTTTTTAAAATACACAAGATTTTTTTTTATGCAAAAGTAGTCTTTAAAATCCCAATCCAATACACCTCTTATTTTATTTCCAGCAGCACATAAAACCTAAAAAGGCCCAGACATCCATCTTTTAACTCCTAAGCTAGTTAGAGGTGACAAAATGGGCTACCCGATACTAGCCCGATGTGGATTCGGGCTTTATAGGGCCGAGCTAAAAAGGTCCGGAATCAATATGAACTGCAAAATAGGTGCCCAAGCCCAGCCCTATGTGGTTTGCGAGCTTTTTCGGGCCGGCCCAACATTTTTTATTTGTTTTCTCAGTCATTTTCATTTTTATTAAGTTTTTTCCCAAACGAATTCTGACTAGTATTTTTTACTAAAAAAATTGCTTAAGTTGTTCTAAACAAATATGCTAATTACAGAGATGCTATGATGTCTTTTAAAAAAAGTTATCACTGCATTCTCCAGCTATGTTATGTATATTGGCATTAACACTTAAATCCTTATTTCTGGGGCTACCACGTCGGTACACATTGTGACATTGGCAAGTATTTTTTTTAAAAAAAGCATCTCTGCATCTGCACACATGCTAACTATTCTTCCGAAAAAAATGTTAATTCAGCCAAACGAATTTACACCAATTTGTTTGTGTCTCTTAAACCAATAGTTACAGTTGCACAAGAACATCAAAAAATGAGAAAGTCCATCAATTGAAACAATGAAAATGTCAATAATATAAACAATGAAAAAGTCTAACAATAGAAACAATGAAAAAGTTCAATAAAAACAAACTTCACAAATCACAATGAAAGTCCAACAATAACAACAATATATTTAAAATCCTCTGTCTTTGCATCAACGTTAGCATTTAACCCTCCTAGAGAAAGCTTTACATCTTCAAAATTGATGGCCTCTCACTCATCATCATTATCTCCAACAATATTAACCCCCCCTTTTTTTTAATTTTCATATTTTTATCTTTTAGTTAAATAAAAATGAGTAGAAATTAAAATACATAAAACTAGTCAGGCTACCCGAGCCCGATGCTGGTTCGGGCATCATAGGATCGGGCCAAAAAGATCCGGAATTAAAATGGGCTCAAATTTGACTACCCAAACCCTACAATTCATCGGGCTTATTCGGGATAGTTCGGTCGGGTAGCCCATTTTGCCGCCTATAAAGCTAGTTATTTTTTATGCACTCCACCGCATTTATGCACCAGTCTGAGGAGAAATTGAACATTCCTGAAGAGGCCGAAAACCAAGCCTAAGATCTAGTTTTAATCAAGTCTAGCATCCTAATCATATCAAAAGGTATATTTTTAAAGATAACAATATTAAACATCAATATATTTCTTTCTTGAAAATAATTTTGATGTCTTTCTGTCAAAATAAATTCGGATGAGCATCTAAAATGCATTAAAAATATTAAGCCCCTAAAAGATTACATCCTTGTTTGAAGATTGGGACAATTCGAATCATAATTAGATACTAATTTCTAAAATCTAGACTCATCCGAATTTCGTTTCACAGAAAGACATCGAAATTAATTTCAAGAAAGAAATATATTGATATTTAAACGAATCGGGTGTTCACCGTCGTTCATGACCCCTGTTCCAAAATCCATCCCTTGAATTCATCCCAAAAAAAAAAAAATTTAAAAAAAATCCATCCCTTGAATCTCCGGTGGCCCTCGAAAAAGTTTAGAGTTAGGGATGTTTATATTCAATCAAAAAAAAAAAAAAGATTTTATTTTATCTTATTTTGTAATAATCAATCGAATCGGTTTTTAGTTTTTCTTTTTAAGACCAAATCAAACCAAGCTGAATCACATATATAAATTTTAATATACGAGTTTAATTATTGATTTGGTTCTTGAACTATTTGGAAATTTTCAAGTAGTTCACTGAACTTAAAAAAATTCTAATTAAGTCCCTGAACTTATATAAAATTTTCAATTGGGTTCTTGAACTAGAAAATTTCTAATTGGGTACCTGAACTTATATAAAATTTTCAATTGGGTCCTTAAAATAGAAAGGTGGCCAAATTAATTAAAAAATAATAAAATGATAGATAATGAAAGTTAGAGGGAAAAAAAAATACTTTTGACATAATAATAAAATGATATATGGGTATATGGGTTTTATTCTACTTTTTACCTTATTATTTTTTTATTTATTGGTTCCCATATGGGTTTTATTCTACTTTTTACCTTATTATTTTTTTATTTATTGGTTCCCATATGGGTTTTATTCTACTTTTTACCTTATTATTTTTTTATTTATTGGTTTTTTCCTTATACTACTTATGAGTTTTTTTTTTTTTTGGTAACTATGACATAGGTACGAAGTATCCACCACTGGTAATGGTGACTAATCTCCGTCGGGGAATCTGTTGGGCACACAAGGTGGGTTCTCCCCTCCCAACCAGATTTTCTCCATACACAAGAGTTAGGATTTGAACCCCTGACCACTTGCTTAAGGTGTCCAAGTCCCCTAACATGAATGGGGGAATAATGTCATTCTTTAAATGAGTGCCCTGAAGGGAATGAGGGTGTGCACCAACGTTTATGGACAAGCCACTTGAATGGCTGACTCATATCCCTAATTAGACGAGGGATACGTGACAGGATTATGTGGTGGTCACGTCAGCATATATATATGATTAGTTGCATGAGAGCGTAGGGTAGAGGATGATAATATGTCTCGAGGATTATTGTTATTTATATGGGTTTATTCTCTGATGCATGTCTGTGTGCTATTATTGTATATATATATGCTATGTAACATTTTCCTCTTATGATGATAGCTGGCTTCTTATCTCTGTGTCTCTTTTCGTGTATGTTTTATTGTTGTATCGCGAAGCAGACCCAGTTGAGCAGGATGCCACACCTAGATCATCAGTGGATGGCGGGGCCTTCGAAGTTCTCACTAACAGGCTAAGTAGGATGGTTATTATGACACATAGAAAAGTAAATGGACATCAAAACTAAATCTAGGGATTAATGTGTCCCGCATTTGAAAATTTGAGGGACTAAATGATTAATTTATTTTTTTAGGGACTAAAAGTGGGTTCTCAAAATTTTTCAAGGACCAATTTTGGCCTTCACTCTATGTTATATTTGTTAATGTTATTTTGACTTTTTTTTTAGTTGTTGTGTTGGTGAAAATCAAAGAGTTTAACTTCAATGCAATGTCGGTATAAAGGTTTTTACACTATCAATGAATCAGAAATCATGGTATGAATGATTTTTAAGTTATGATAAGAGTCAAACATTTTACTTTATGTGACAGTCTCTAATTGGTTGACTGTGTAAAAATTATTTATACTGACCAGTATACAACAAATAAATCCAAAAATCATATCATCAAATTCAAACAAATCGCTTTTAATCATGTTGGATTAATTCGAATTTGATATATGAATAAATCTGATCCAAACTGCAATTTGTTTTTATTTGTTTTAGCATATGACTTTTTTAACTCTTAACTGAGACCCGGATACCCCTATTCAGAACCCCTTCCCCTATCTGTATCTATAAATAAAATACCTCATGGGAAGAAACAGTTGTTTAAACTAATTCAGATTTTCCCGGTTTTGTTAGAGCTCCTTCTCTAATTCGCTCTATTTCTATCTCTGTATCTCTATATATTTTTATTATCTCTTTAAACCTCGTCAAACAGATCTCTCTCTTTTTCTCTGAGCAAACATCATCAAACACTTTGATGGCTGGCCTTCAACAATACTACTTTTTCCCGACAGATTTCTTCTACCCTCGTCCACAGCCTTCTCCTGCGACTCTGGAATCTGCTTCTGTCAAACCCACGACGGTTCCCATGCAAACCCCAAAAGAAGAAATCAAGAATCATCAGCAACAGTCCAGAAGCATGATCAAAGTACTTCCTCCAAGACATGCTCTAATTTATCCACCAAAGAAGCAATATTCTGTAATTGATAAGAAATTATCAAAACTCTCAACAAAACCACTTTCTTGGGCGGTTTGGTTGACGGAAGAGGATGGTGACAGTTTATGAATTGTGACGGTGACCAAAGGAATGATCTTTTCATGTTTCAGAGACAATGGAAATTGTTTATTAGCTCTTTTCTAATTTTCCAGCTTTAGAATATCTTCTTTTAAACTTTTTGGTCGAAGTTTTAATGTATATTTGAGTTTTTGAGGAGTTTATTTGACGTGAGACGTCTTAGAATGTGGAAAATCAATAAAACTGAAGTTTACGTTATTCTTGTATCTCCAGCTCCTTTGAAGTTTCGTTTGTTTTCTCTGTTCTGCAATCTCCCCTGCTAAATTGTTCTGCGTGAATTTATGATTTCCCAAGTAATTATATATGGTCCGTTAATTGCATATTTTAGGCTTAGGCAACATAATAAGATAGAGTTTTTATGATGTGAAAGGTCATGAAGTTCAAAACCCATAAAACCAAAGCTTATGACATTGTTCCGTTCTGTGTTTGCTTCAAACTGTTAATTAGCTTCACAAATTTAAGAAATTAATTTCAAAATTGAGGATTCTTTGTAAGTGAACAAATTTGTCTAAACTGTAAAATTAAATGTGAAGAATTTGAACGTTCTGTTCTGTTGCTTCAGCCTTAAGAGTTTGCAGGATTGCAAGAAAATAATATGTAACTTTTTCAACTTTTGAATAGTCAAATAAGGAAATAGGGAAAAGAAGAGAAGAGAAGAAGAAACAGAAGATTTTTCAAAATTGGAGAAGCTTCCGAGACCCACGGCGTACAATTCTCGGAGGAGGTTGCTTATTGAAAACTGAATATCTTAGGTTTGTGCTTCGGTTAATGTTTAGGAATCCAACTAACATTGCAGCTCATGCCAGAATGTACATGCGATTCGAGGGTCAAACCAGTTAGTTGTTTCTGCTTTTTTGGTTTTTCTACTTTTCAAATAACCAATTTGTTAAAGTTTAGGCAAAATTACACTTTTGGTCCCTTCAGTTATTTGTTTTGTTCAAATTGGTCCCTTAAGTTTTTTTTGTGACAAACTAGACCCCTAACTTAGGTTCAGGTTTCAAATTGGTCCCATAAATTTTTTTGTGACAAACTAGACCCTTAAGTTATGTTCGGGTGACAAATTGGTCCCTTAATTTGTCAAAGGGACCAATAAATTATACCCTTAATTTATTATTTTTAATAACTTAAGGGACCAATTTGTCACCCCGAACATAACTTAAAGAGTCTAGTTTGTCACAAAGAAACTTAAGGAATCAATTTGAAACCTGAACCTACTAACTTAAGGGTCTAGTTTGTTACAAAAAAAACTTAAGGGACCAATTTGAACAAAACAAATAACTTAAGAGACCAAAAGTGTAATTTTGCCTAAAGTTTAATAGTAGTAATATTCTTTTCTATATGCAATATATAACAATAAAGAGAAATTCTAGAAGGATTTGCAGCCTGTTTGTTTTAACTTTGATTGAACACCAACTTTGGTTCAAAATTACATTCAACAAAAGCTTGAACTTGGAGCTTTCAGAAAAAGTACTGCCTCGAAACGAAGGATTTCTCAATTTGTATTAAATGAAATCTAAACCAAACATACCATTAATTTGTATATACATATGGTCACTATAAAAAAAATTATATTGTCAATCAAACGTTTTTGCACTTTAAAATATATTCATCTATTAATATTTGTAGATTTATTTTTAACAAATTTAAAATAACTTTTGTATTTATAACATAAAATATATTTTACATTATATATACCAGTTAGAGTGTGTTTGGGAACGATTATTTTCCCTTGTTTCAGCTATTTTTTAGCTTAAAAGCTGTTTCATAGATAATCTAACATGTTTGACATTTTGCTTAAATTAATAAAAAAGCTTTTTTTAGGGGAAAAAAGCTGTTTTATGCCATCTAGTTTTTTCTAGCTTAAGATTATTGTGATTTGATTATTTTTCATTCTCAAAACACTCTTCCATGTTTACCCCTACAAAACTTATTTCTAAACAAATATTATTAAATTATACAAATAACTTCATACCCTTTTTCGTAATTTATTATATAAAAGTGATTTTTTTTTGCACCACCCAAACGAAATAGATTATCTTAAAATTGCTTTTCAGCAAACAGACCCAAACAAAAACAGATTTTGATTATAATCGATTATCACAATAATCGATTATACAAAAATTGATTATCAGCATAATCTTTTTTTCCAGCTTTCTCAAGCACACTCTTATTCTAAAGTTGTCGAAAATAAAATTTCGATTTTTTCTCCAAAATTTAGGCTCTGTTTGGTAAAAACTAGCGGATAAGCTAGCTGATAGCGAATAGCGAATAGCGGATAAGCTAGCGGATAGCGGATTAGCTAGCGGATTGGATTTGAAGTGTTTGGTAAAATTAGCGGTTGAACAAGCTGATAAATATAAAATGATATGTTTGCATTTTTTATTTATATTATTTATTTTGAAATAATTATCACTTTTAACACTTTAATTTATTTTAAATTATTTATCATTTAAAAAATAAAATTTTAAATTTTAAATTTAATGTTAATTTAGTTTTATTTATTTTTAATAAATAAAATGGAATAATAAAAAAAAATATATATTGATATGATTTTAATATAAATTTTATTTTTTATAGATAAAAAAATATATTTTCTATTTTTTATCTTAAATATAAATCTCAATAGTGAAATTAATTCTTATTTATATATTATGTTAAATGATTAGTATTTTATTTTTTTTAGTTAAGGATAAGTAAGGAATTTAATTAAGATAGTAGCGATAAAAATAAAAGAAAAAATGATACGCTATAAGCTCAAACGCTACTTCAAGTAGCGTTAGGAAAAAATGCTATAAGCTAATTTTAAAAACAGTTACCAAACGGGGCTTCTTTTCCATTTGCTATAAACTATCCGCTAAACACTAGCGGATTTGGAAAACCAAACAGATTCTTATTATATCACATTTTACGCTAGTTCCTATAATAATCAGGTCGGTACATTAATTGTATTTTATATGATAATATATTTTTTTGAAGAGTTATGTGATAATATTGATTTTTTTTACGCATATATGATAATATATATATAAGAATATGAGTCAATCTCATAATAAGAATTAGATGTGTCCTATAATGAAGTTTGGGTTTCTTCAGCCTTCAGAGTTTAGACATTGCCCTGCAAATAATATTCAACATGCATTTTAAACCCATCAACAGACCACCTTTGGAAAAAATAAATACAAAAGGGAAAAATATATGGCATGTTTGGTTTGTTTCCAATTTCCTGTTTTCATTTCCTGTTTTAAGAAATAAATACAAAATTGTCACCTTATTTTCATTATGTTTCTTGTGTTTCAAAGATTTGTACAGGAAACAATTAAAATAAGAAAAAGTTTTCAGTGTTTCCTGTACAAATTTCTGAAAACAGGAAACAAAATAAAAAAATTGTAGTAGTTTTGTAATTATTTCTGAAAACTAAAAATGAAAATAAGAAAATAAAAACAAAGTAAACAAACCCATAATTTTCAATAGAAATCACGTTATCAGAGAGAGCATTCCGAGACCAACGGCATCCAATATGAATATCCTAAAAAAGTGCTTCTGTTATTGTTTGGACGCTCGAATTCTTGTTCCAACTTGCATTGCAGGTCAAGCTCACTGTGCACCAGTTGGTTATTTTGTTTCTTAAAACCTTTTAAATTCTTTGTCGTGTGTTCCTTAAACCAGTTGGGTGCTTTTGTTTTCTGGTTTTTTGATCCTTCTAGAATTTTGATGTATATTTGCTGCATTCTAACTTGAGCACGTGTTTATGGTGATTTTTGGTTCAATACCCAAAACCCACAACAAATGAATTTTTATCAAACGAATGTGGGATCCTGGAGTTATGTGGTAATCTCGCTACACTAGTGCAAAATATGTAATAAATGGGAAAGGTCTGTTAACCAAAACTTAGACGTTACAAAACAGGTGGTGGCACAATTGTAATTATCAGGGTCACTTAAATCACCTTTAATCACTTTTAACGTCAGTTGTGTAAACAACTGACGTTAAAAGTGAATCTTTAACGTCAGATGTTTAAACAACTGACGTTAAAGATGACTTTTAATGTCAGTTGTATAAACAACTGACATTAAAAGTGGATCAAATGTTTTTAGAATGTATACGTTAACACAAAAACCCGCGTGCCTTCCTCTTCACTCTCAGCCTCTGCTCTGCTCTTTCACTATCTGCCTCTACACTTTCATCTCTTCTGCCCTAACCCTTCTCCACCACCGCGAGCTCCATTGCACCGCCACCACCGCGAGGTACACACACTCTCTCTCTCTCTGTGAATCACACACTGTCTTTCTCTCACTTCGCGTGTGCCTAACCCTGTCTTTCCCACTCACTCTTAGCCACAACAAGCGGCGGCCGCCTTGATAGCACCACCACTTGCCACTCTCCTTCTCCTTTCTCTGAACTCAGGTAACTCCCTAAACCCTCAAAGTTTCATTTTCATTTTGGGTTTTGCTTCTCTTCTCTCTTCTCTCTACTATGTCTCATTTAAGGGTTTTTGGTCTCATTTAAGGTTCTCCACACGCAAGGAAAGAACCCAAACAAAAGCCACGCTCTTTCACCACTGAGCCACTCTTCTTCTCCTCTCTGTGAACACGGTAATGCCCTAAACTTTGTGTTTGGTTTGCTTTAAGTCATTTTGCTTCTGTTTGGTTGCATTGCCTATTTTTTTTTTTTTTTTGGTAAGCCAAAAATTATATTGATTAAGGGTAAATGAACAAGATAACCCCAACATTGATACAAGTTGTGTTGGGTTGTATTAAAGTGGTGGTGTTTGTTTTGTTTTGGGTTATTATATACTGGAATGATAAATTTTGCTTTTTTTTGGTTGGTCTCTGTCACAAATGTGATTGGGGTGGTTTATTTGGAGAAATTTGCTATCAGGGTATTGGCTTTATACTGATAGCATATTGTATTGATGCTGGTTCTACCTTTTGTATACTTTATCACAAGAAAAACACATTTCATTATAGCAATTCTCCCCTCAATACATAACACACATCCTATACAAAATGACTTAGATGAGAAGGTATGAGTAGATTTCCTCAATATAAAAACAGTAGTTTCTCTAAATTGAGCAAAGTGGGTATGTCACTTTTAAAATGAAACTTTGATTAGTACTGAAAAGATTCTAGCTTTTTTTTTTTTTTTTTTTTTTTTTTAAGTACTTTGTATATAATCAGATAACCCTTTATACACCATCTCTCTCCAATCTCTCCTATTGTGCTTATATGGGATATATGTGTGTATATCTACAGAACCTATCTATCTATGGATCGTAGTTGGATGGTTTGTAAATGCACAAGTGATGAATATTTGAAGGGAGTGGAAGAGTTTATAGAATTTGCTCAAAGGAATGTTCCTAAAAGTAAATGAATGTTCTGTTGTCCTTGTGTCAAATGTTTGAATAAAAGGAAATGTATGGTCAAGGATATACGTACTCATCTTATTTGTAGTGGGATTTACTTGAATTATACAAGATGGATATGGCATGGTGATGTGTTGTTAAGTACTAAGCCAAGTGTCTCTCAAAGTGAGGATGTTGACGTAGATATGGAGGATGATCGAGTGGAGGACATGATACTTGATATTAGACAAGAATCTTTTCAGCGAGCACATGTTTGTGAAAGGTTGTCCAGTGATGTGGATAAGCCTTTGTTTCCAGGGTGTACTGCACATACACGGTTGTCGGCGGTGTTAAAATTGGTTTGTGTGAAGGCAGAAATGGTTGGAGCGATAAAAGCTTCATCGAATTGCTTGAATTGTTGAAAGGCTTGCTTCCAGAGGGCAACACATTGCTTGACCGTAACTATGAGGCCAAGAAGGTATTGTGTCCGATGGGTATGGAGTATAAGAAGATATAGGCATGCCCCAATGATTGCATACTGTACACGGGTGTTTATGAAGACAATCACGATTGCCCCAAGTGTGGGTTTTCATGCTACAAAGTGAAGGATGGTGATGATCTTGATGATTCGATTTGTGATGTGAGAAAAAAGGGTCCTCCTGCGAAGGTGTTGTGGTATCTTCCAATAATTCCAAGGTTCAAGCGATTGTTTGCTAATGTGAAAGATGCAAAGAATCTTAGATGGCATCATGATGAGAGGAAATGTGATGGAAAGGTTCATCATCCGGCTGATTCTGTGCAATGGACGAATATTGATACTTTGTTTCCGGATTTCGCTGATGAGCCAAGAAACCTAAGGCTTGGACTTGCTACGGGTGGAATGAACCCATATGGTAACTTAAGTATTATTCATAGTTCATGTCCCGTTCTCTTGATAATTTACAACCTACCTCCTTGGTTGTGCATAAAGCACAAATACATGATGTTATCTATGATGATTTTAGGCCCAAAGCAACCGGGAAATGACTTAGATGTTTATCTAAGTCCCTTGATTGAAGACTCGAAGAAGCTGTGGGTCGAAGGTGTTGATGAAGTTGATGGGCATTATCACGAGACTTTCAAGCTGCGTGCCATGTTATTTTGCACCATCAATGACTTTCTAGCATATGGGAACTTGTCCGGGTACAGTGTTAAGGGGCATAAAGCATGCCCTATATGTGAGGAAGGCACATGCTACACTCAGTTGCATTATGGAAGGAAGACGGTTTACCTTGGGCATCGAAGATTTCTTAGACGTGATCACCCATATCGTAAGATGAAAAAAGCTTTTAATGGATTCCAAGAGACTGAAAATGCTCCGACGGCCTTAAATGGAGAGCAAGTTTATTAATGGGTGAAGGATATCAATGTTATCTTCGGCAAGTCCAAAAAGAAGGGTAAGGCTACTGATAAAAACATATGGAAGAAGAGGTCGATATTCTTTGATCTTCCATACTGGTGCAAGCTTAATGTCAGATACTGCATTGATGTGATGCATATGGAGAAAAATGTGTGTGATAGTGTGATCGAGACGGTTGTCAACATTCAGGGCAAGACAAAGGATGGTGTGAATGCTCGTCTCAATTTCGTTGCGATGGGTATATGAGAGCAGTTAGCTCCAGTTGTTGAGGATGGTAAGCGGACATATTTGCCTCCAGCATGTCATACTTTCTCAAAAAAAGAGAGACAAAGTTTTTGTGAGTGTCTTCAGGGCATCAAAGTTCTACATGGTTACTCTTCAAATGTCAAGAGGCTTGTCTCAAGTGATCTCAAATTGGTTGGCTTAAAGTCTCATGATTGCCATATCCTGATGCAACAACTTCTGCCCGTGGCTATTCGTGGTATTGCTCCTAAAAATGTGAGACATGCCATTACTAGGTTGTGCTCATTCTTCAATGCTATATGTAGTAAAGTCGTTGACCCCCATAAGTTGGATGAGTTGGAAGTTGAGGGTGCTACAATCTTGTGCCAATTGGAGATGTATTTTCCTCCTTCATTTTTAGACATCATGGTTCACTTAATTATTCATCTAGTGAGGGAGATTAGATTATGTGGCCCTGTTTTTCTGAGATGGATGTACCCAGTTAAGCGATACATGAACATCTTGAAAGGGTATGTGAAGAATCCACATCGTCTTGAAGCATCTATTGTTCAAAGGTACGTTGCAGAAGAAGCTATTGAGTTTTGTTTAGACTACCTTCCTAACACGGATCCTATAGGGGTTCCTAAGCCTCGTCATGATGAGAGAAGATGTCAAGGTCAGGGTACACATGGTGTAACGATTAATAGCAAGGGTCGGGAGGAAGTGCTTCAAGCACATTTGTATGTATTGAATAACATCGATTTTGTTCAACCTTACTTTTATGAACATAAAAGAAAAGTCAAGGAAGAAAACCCTCGAATGAACGAAAGGTTGTTGTTGAACAAGCATAACAAGACTTTCTTACAATGGTTCAAGGAAGAAATTCTTCAGGATGATAGTACTGCTTCTGACAAAGTAAGATATCTAGCATGTGGGCCTAGCTTCAATGTCATATGTTGGAGCGGATACGACATCAATAACTTTTCCTTTTATACAAAGGAACGGGATAACAAGAGTACCATGCAAAATAGTGGGATTATGATCGTGGCCGAATCAATGACTTCTCTAGTTCAAAGGACACAAAACCTGTTAAAGCACCGATACCTTACTTTGGAGTCATTGAAGAGATTTGGGTGCTCGATTACACTAAGCTTATGGTGCCGGATTTTAAATGTAAGTGGGTTGATAGTAAAGGTGGTGTACAAACGGACGAATGGGGGTTTACATTGGTAGACCTTTGCAAGTTAGGTCATGCAAATGAGCCTTTTATAATGGCTTCCCAAGCAAAACAAGTGTTTTACATTACTGATCCTTCTAACAAAAGGTTGTCCATGGTTCTCCAAGGAAAAAGCATGCATAATGGTAGTGATGAAAAATCAAGATTCAACTCTTGATATTCCTGAGACTCTTTCTTTTTCAACAAATATGCCTACAATCATTGAGGAAACACAGGTGGACGATGTACATGCCACTCATGATGATCATCACGAAGGGATATTGGTATAGGTAATTAACCCTTGATTATAGTGTGAGTTTTGTTCTTTTAAGGCTAATGTCTTACTTATCCATGTTAGTTCAGATTTATTTTTATTTATCCATCTGTATTTATCTTTATCTATAGTTATCCATGTTAAAAGAACTTATTTTAATAATTATTGTTTCTGAACAGGCATACACATGGATCAGTCGGATGACCCACATGCATGGGAGGACACTATGAGGCCAACGCAGGACACGGTGGGGCCTACAACTGTTGATAGTGTAAGTTTACATGTTATATACTATCTTTATTCTTTATTTTTAATGTAAGTTTACCTTCTTTATATATTCTTTATTTATCCTTGTTATACATTACCCTCTAATTTAATATTTTTTTTGTCCAAACAGGCATCACAGTCTAGAAAAAATGGGGTAGAGCAGCCACTATGCTGAAGAAGTTAGAAAAGGCTAGGCTCAGTGGCCAGAAGCTTGAGGTGTCCTTTGATGCTTGACTAAAGCCCCAGGGACCCCATGCTAAACAATTTACTACTTGGGTGTCTAAGGAAACCAAGCAGTACGTTAGCATCCAATATAAGGATTGGGAAGACGTTCCACAGAACATTAAGGATCAGATTTGGGAGGCTATCACGGTATTTTACTTTTACATTCTTTTGATGTACATTATTAAATAATTATTCGAGTTCTAATTTATCTTGTTTGTTATGTATTTAATGTGTAGATGGCTTGAACTGTGCCGGATACGGAGCATCATCGGGCGAAATAGCTCTCATTGGAGGCAAGGCGCTGGAGTAGGTTCAAGCATGATCCTACTAGGTGGTATGTATATGAGGATAAGGACCGCGAAAAGATGTTCATAAATTACCTGTATATTGATAGGGATATGTGGGATTCTTTTGTTAGGAGCCGACATGAGGAATCATTTCAGGTTAGTTGATGAAGTTAATTTATTTATGCATTTTAGAGATCATTTAAGTAAAGAAATCAAATGTATTTAACTCAATTTATTATGTGTTTTTATTTAAACATGATAAGAGGGAAAGGGGTAAGCAGAATTGTGACACCCTAACTTGGTATCACATGGTTACCCGTTGCGGAATTAAAATTTGTTTAAATGCTGGTCGCTTTCGGAAAATAAACCTCCTTTATAAAAAGTATTACTGAAAGTGGTACTCATAATTCTCCCTTTTTTTTTTCTTTTTTTTTTTTTGAAACGAAAGAAGAAGTGATGAACACTCAGAACATGAACTGAAACAACACACATACATATATAACTGTCCCAGTAGGACTAAATTTTTGTACAAAATAGGGCCTTAATCAATCTGGCCAACTTTGCTGAAACAGGAACAAAGAAACAGATAAAGCATCAAACTGGGAATGGGGAAATCTGGGTACTAGACTCAAAAGAAGGCTCTAAAAGCCAAGGACAACAAACTACCCAAAAAAAACCGACGACAAACTACCAGTGCCTCCTGCACTCCGAGTGACCGCAAACACTTCCGCCAGATGAGATGTCAGATTCTGGGGCGATGACCTCACCATCGTTGTCGATCGGAACATCCTCCTCATCGGGGTCCTGGGGATGGTACTCTGCCTCTAGCTCGTCCTCCCCCCCAATCCTCTACCACCTCGAGAGGCTCCTCCTCCGGATCCTCCTCGGGATCCTCCTCGGGCTCTTTCTCCATGGGCTCTGCCGGCTCGACGTGTGGATGGAGAAGGCCAGCTAGCTGCAGTGTATGAAGATACAACCAGGGAGGTGGAAGTGTCACTGTCCGAGTCTCAACTGAGTGAATCCTCCGGATCGGCTCTTCGTTGGCGTTAGACTTTGTCGTCGTAATCGGTCCTCTATACGTAGCTGTAGTCGCGTCATCGCTTACTGACCAATTCCCCACTCGTCCAGCCTCGTCGAACTGCTCAGACCTCGTGATCGCGGGTACTAGGGGAACAAGGGGTTCCATCTAAGGCATACGCATACACCGATACAAGAAGAAGAAAAGAACATATAGATATGCAAGAGTGAGATACCGTTATAAGATATATCCCACAACAACCATATACATGATACATACAACACGTAATCAGTTTAACAGTTAAGTCATGCAAAATCATAATATAACAGTGTTATATCAAAGGGGTCTCAAGCCCGCACAATTAGTTTTTTTTTGAAAATATGCATGACACTTCAATATCAGGCTCTAACTTAATCTCATGAGATAACAACACCGTTTCATCGTAGAAGTAATAAAGAGTTGGTCAAGCTCTGATGCCCACTGGCAAGTTGCCACCATAACCTCGTGCACCAAGGTCTCCGGATGCACAACGTCTCGAATGGCTCCACTGGGCCAATCGGACTGACCCTCAAATACCACCTTGTATCTGGTTTACTTAAGCACGTCTGCTGAGGGGAAATGCATATGAATAAAAACTTTCCGTTATCAAGGTTTTGCTTTGTGTATACTCTTTTTCGCTGTCGAAGCTCAAGGCTAACGACTATTCACAATTCCCCATCACTTGAACTTGAAGAAACACAGGACACGCAGTCCGAGTGCTCAATCACAACGCCTTAGACCGCGGCCGCAGTCAAGGTTTGTGGTCGTAGAAATCACTTATGATTTTATCCATGTCTTATTTAACATGATAAGGACACCTAGTCCGCAGCAACGAAATCAGAACGCACCGTTCTCGATTCCGAGTTTTGGACTCTCAGCCCATAACATCATGAATAGGACCCTTGGTCCATAGTACTTGACACGGATCCTAGATCACGTGCGTATAACTGAATACTAGAGACGACGTCTCGCAACTAGATTCTCTTTCGCATGTACTTACTTTTCGCTCGGTGAAAATCAAATCCAAAACAAAAACCTCGGTCACTTATCCAAGTAACCGGAATGTTTCTAAATCATTTAGGAGAAAAATCATTTTCCTTTGCAAACTCTTTTATAAAACTTTTAAGAAATTCGCTTACTCTTTGAAATCCTTGATGGAATAAAGTCAAATATTTTGAAAGGGCTTTTCCTTCATAAAACACACAGTTCGAAAATGTTTTCTCTCGTACCAGACGTTTGCTCATAAAAAGATAGTTTCTATTGACTTGAAATCACTTTTCTAAAAACAAGATCTTATTCTTCTGAAGTAAGCACTTTAAACAAGGAACTGTTATAAATGAACCCAAAACTTTCAAAGTTCTATTCAAGACTTATTAAGGCTTTTAATCCTTATAGTCATTGGGCACAGACTCAAGTCCGGCTTCTCAAACTTCAATCAACAATAATATATTCTCAACAATAATATCACAGTCCATGACAGTTCATCACATATATGCACAATCCTTTAAGGCAAGTAAGATTCAACTTCAAGTAATAATCACAATAGTTCAAGTAAACAAGTCATTCAAGTATCGGTTCAATATCATAACAATATTCAAATCATTCAAGTAAACACATACACACATGCATATAGTCATTGAATATCTCTAGGCAATCCCCTCTTACCTTCCGTGAAGTTAAGAGGTTGGATGCTTGGAAAGGGTAATTCACGAACGTCCTCGCTTACTTGACGATAGAGGTCTAGGGTTACAAACACAAGATTATAAGTTAAAAATCAACAAAGAACACTAAACCACAAGGTATTAGGTTCGGCCAAGACAATAAAGTAAGGTTAAGGATTCCCGAAAATTATGCAACTTATGGATTTATGATCCTCAAGTGCTTAGGAGTTCATAAACAATGATCATTTAACAAAGTTAAATCAAAATCCCACTAAGTCATGATCATTTTGGAAAATGAAAGGAGTTACATTCTAGGTTTTACAACATAAACTAAACAAGTTAGAAGTCTTTAAACTTTCCAATCACTTAGACTTAGCATCCTTCTACATTAAGGAGCCTTAGTCCATGATCATTTTGGAGAAATGAAAACCAAACCTTCCTAGGCCACTAAGGTATAGTTTCGGCCATCATAGAAAGAATAGGTTAGAAATCTTTGTTTGATTACAACTCTTAGGTTTAGAATCACAAGGTATTAAGAGTTCTAAATCCATGATCATACTTGGATAGATGAAACATAGTACCCTAGGCCTACTTATTCATGTTTTCGGCCATCATAGGAACAAGCTATCAAAACCTTCCAAGATTTATAGGTTTAAGATCAAGGGATAGTTAGAAACTCAAACACATGATCATTTTCTCAAAAGTTGAAACAAAACCCACCTAAACCATATTACATGGTTTCGGCCTCCTTAGAAAGAAAGGGCTAGGGAGCTTTGTTTTACACAACCTTCTAGTATGTTAAAATACAAGTAAATACAAGACTATAGAAAGTGGTTTCAACTCAAAAGGAGTCTTCTACCATTTTTAAGAGATTTTTGAAGTTTAAAGCTTAATAAGAACACATAAAGCAAATAATGAAATAAAGTGATAAACTTGTAAAGAAATTTATATGAGAGCATTACCCTTAAGAAGAGGAAGAACTTTAATGAAGAACACAAGTGCAAAAGACAAATAAAAATGCAAGCTTTAAGTAGTTGAAAATAAAGAAGAAGAAGTGTAAGAGTGAAGAAGTGATGATGAAGAAGAAAAAGTGAGGAAGTGTAAATGAAAGGGGTATATATAGGGAGAGAGGGGAGAGGCCACGAAATTGAGGGAGAAGAGAGGGGTTTGGAGTGGCTTGTGGAGTAAGTTTGAGAGTTATGGCTTGATGGGATGGAAAGAGGAGAGAGAAATAACTTTTAGATTAGAGTAGTATTATAATTTGAAAAGTATAATGATTATACTTTTGGAGTGTGTAAGAGTCTCTCCCATCATGTCACTTCAAGTCACTTCATCCCTCTTTGTGCTCCATTTTATACCCGGTTGCATTTCCGATCGTAAATTCCCGACGTTTTCGCCCGAATAAAATATTTTATTTTATTTTTGAACTAAAATTTTCAAAATAACCAAAGTTGAAGGAAACATGATAAAAAATACTAACCGTCTCGTTCACAGGTCAAAATTAGGTTTTCTGCTCGGTAAACGGATACCGGTAGTGAAAACGCAGATCGGCTTCCGTCTGAATTTTCAACCGAAAATTTTACCGTGACTTCATATGATATAACAACACAAGAAAATGATTTTAGTTTAATTAAAATCATCCTCTGAGTTTAATCTAAAATAAACACATTTAAATATGTTTATACTGCTACAGAAAGCATAGGAAAAACAGGGTGTTACAAGAATCAGGCTAAGAACGTCCACACCACACCTTATCTCAGGGAGGGTACGCCACTAGGATTAATGAGATGATGGTGGAGAAGTTGAGAGAGAAGCAGGAGGAGCTGAATGCGAGGATAACAGCTGGAGAGGTGCCTGAGGGCACACTTGTTGATCCTCCGTCTCCTATCCCACATGAGGATGTTTGGTTGGCCGCCGGATGACAAAAAAAGGCAATTTTAGAGCTGAACCCACTCATGGTGTGGCAGATAAGATTGTAAGTAAGTAACTAACTAACTACATTTCTAGTTGATATTTGTATATATTGATATTTTTAACACCTTTCTCTTACACGGTTTTTCATGTCTTCATTGTAGGTGGAGCTTAAGGAAAAATGCTCCCAGGGCTTATTCATCCTTTCTGGACGTCGGGATATATTGATCACTGCTCTAGACAAACACGACCACCCTGGTCGGGTGATCGGTGTTCCAGGGATGGTGGGCATCAAAGAATTTTATGGCAAATGTGATTCACGCAGGCAGGTCGATGAGGAGGAGCTTAGACAAGTGATTAAATAAGAGCTTTTTTCCGATCCGGCCATTATAGACCAAATGATGAGCCGCTTCTTATCCAACCCATCCATCAAGCAGATGCTTGTAAAGGAGCTTTCCTCCATGGGTTCCCAGGACATCACAGGAGCTGTCGAACCTTCACATGTGAGCACAAAAGAGAGCTGTCATAGGACACATGTGGAGGTGGATGACTTGGCCGAGAGGGAGAGAAAGTTGGAGGTCAAGCGGTGGGAGTTTGAGCTGGCGCATCAGAAGCTAGAGTTGGCCCGGAAGGTATATTCATAATTAATGATCAAATTTCTCAATTAATTACTTATGTTTTCTTTATTCTCAACTCCTTATATACTTTCTTTATTTAATATTGAAGGAAAAGGCGAGTTCGCTGTCTCTCTTAACTCGGTTGTTCTCGATTGGTGAGGATTTTGCGTCCGTGCTTTTTGATTGCCAGTTGGAGCACGAAGGATGACTGGCACTCCCAATTGACCCTCATGAGCTTGGTTTTGTATTTAGTAGTGACGATATTGGGTTTTTTTTGCACAGATGGCGAGCAACTATGCACCATGGTTGTGAGTTTTTAGTCGACGTAAGTATGTTTTAATTTTATAATTAATTCAATTTATATATTTTATTTCAATTTTATGATTTATTGATACCTCAATATATTATGCAATTAACATCCACTTATTTTATATCATAGGTATCTCCACCGGCTTCAACTTGAGAGGGGCTCCAACCTATATGGCTTCTTAGAGTCCTACTCCCTTCAGCCTACTTTCTTTGCCAATCACAAAGAAGTCACTGCATACTTAACGAGATTACTGGGAAGTGATGATCGAAAAGAGCTATATCTGGCACCATACATATTGAATGGACATTGGCAGTTGCTCATAATTCATCCTGCCAGGCATACTGTCATCTTCCTATGCTCTCTCCACCGGGACCCGCCACGGGAGGTGGTGGAACCTATCAATAGGTGAGTAATTAATCTTCTATTTAATTTAAGTTTTAACATTTGCTTTTATTTTATTACACACATGATGAATTGGTTAATTGACATGAATAATCTATTTATGATAGTGCGCTAAAGGCTTGTAGTTTAAGTTGTGCCAACGGGAGGAGTAGGACTATTAAGTCTAAAGGAAATCCTGAATGGATTATCCTCAAGGTTGCTAGTTTGTTAAATAGTAATTAATATTATAATTACTAATTACTAATGTAGAAATATATACGTTTATTTAACTAACATTAAATTTCATTTCTTTTGTAGTCTCGATTTTAGCCAGACAGTTGGTCATGTGGCTATTATGTGATGCATCATATGCTGAACATAGTCTCCACATCTATTGCAGAGGGGTGGAAGAAGGTAATACTTAATTAAACAACTTATTTAATTATATATTTTAGTTTTCCTTTTCCTTGCATTAATGTTACCGTGAATTATTTGAACGTGTGCAGGCTTTTAGCGACCAATCTGCTCTTAACAAAAAAGAGTTTAAAGACTTGAGGATGCGGTTTGCAGAATTTTTATTTAAATATGCTAAAGAAAAAGGAATGACAAATATACCTCCTGAGTATTTATAAGATGTGTAGTTAATAATTAGAAACTTATAGATGTGTATTAATTACATTTAAAATACTTAGAAACTTTTTGTTATGTTTTTTCTATCAATGGGTTTTGGTTTTTTACTCTTTTTCCTTAATGATGTTTTTATCCCTAAGGAGGGTCTTGCATCATAAGGTTTTTAACGAGGCCCTTTTTGCTAAATTTGATTGTATGTGCAAATTCTGTAATATGCCTATTCTGTATATTCTGGACTGTGTTAATTTACTGAATGCAGGGAATAGTTGGGGGAATGGATATTGTAACAGAATTTAAAAAAAAAAAACAACAACAACATTAACGTCAGTTGTTTAAGATAACTGACGTTATAAGTAATTATTTTTTAAAAAAAATTACTTATAACGTCAGTTGTTCTAGACAACTGACGTTATAAGTAATGCTTTTAATGTCAGTTAAAATAAATATCTGACGTTAACAATGTACTTTTAACGTCAGTTATTTAATCAATTGACGTTAAAAGTTAAACTTTTTACATCTGCTCTAATAACGTCAAGTTTTTTTTTCGGACGTTAAAAAGCAATTTCAACTGACATGAAAAGCACTTCTTGCACTAGTGTATAAGTTAGGAAAAAGGGATTTTAATGCAAGTTCGATGATCAAAATCAGGTTAAAGCAAGAATGTAACATGAAAGTACATAAAGTGCATGAAAGTAAATGAAAGCATGTAAATGACAGAAATTTAAAGGAAAGCAGGTAAATGTGCTAAAAACTAAAAAAAAGGAATGTAAAAGTCAAGAAAGTAAAAGAACAGATACTTAAATGGCGAGAATGTAAATGGCAGAAAGTAAAGAGAACAGGAAAGTAAATGACTGGAAATTAAATGGATACATACTCGACGTCAATCCCGGAAATTTGCTTGATGTGAGATGTAAAAGATTTTATTCAAGTATCCAACCATTACAATGGCTTAGACAAGCCTTATTTATAGACAACAACATGAAAAACTACCTATCCTATCACTTGCCACGTGTATATGGCAGTTTTAACTGTCCCTAAGACTTAATAACACAAATACCTATTACAGACATACTAACACATATCAGTATTTATATTTACAATATTTTTGACAACTTTGTTGAACCTAATATACTCGACCGTGTTACCGAGCCTTCAGTTTTCATCTTCTTTCGACTGTTTCATAACTTGTGTAATTTTTATCATTTGTTCCCTCGAAAGTCGAATGCCTTCATCCATCTTTCCATCAAATCTTCTCATTCTCTTCACTAATCCACTCCTCATTGTCGAGTGAAGTACTTTTTCATTTTTATTGGATCATTTTTCATCCTGTTGTCGAACTTCCAAAATCATAATTTTGGCCCCAACAGATGCTCCCTCAAACTTTCTTTCGACACTTTTAAAGAAAGAAAGTTTTTTTTTTTTTACTTGGGTTTAAAGTTCGAAAATGCTTAAAATTCAATTTAAAAATTGAATTAATAGATAATGTTTCTTATCTCTTAAACGGTTTTTCCCAAGAAAATAGGGATCATGATCACCCACTTACTAGTCATAACAGCTAGTTTGACCTTTCGAGAGTATTCTTTACTTTTAAATACTCATAACTGTTACATGCACATGACATTTCTCTTTCTTCGCATTTCTGCACGCAACATCTAACCCTCTTGTTCGCTCTGCTTCACTTTCGTCTCCAATGGCTTCATCTCAACCCAAAAACCCTGGAGCTCATGCTTTCTTAAGTGACCCAGTTTTAGAAAAGTCAGAGCTTTATCAGAAATCCAAGGTAATTATTCCTATTTCCATGCGCCCCAAAGGAAAAAATTCGTGCTTCTTCCCTTTCCATTCCTATTCATTACTTTAGTAAGAAAGGGCATGCTTTTAGGGCTCTTGTAAAGGAAATTAATGGTTACATTACTTGGCTTAATAGGGTGGAGGCCAAGAAAGGTCAGTATTGGAGGGACATAGGAATTTTTATTGTATTCAATTGTCCCGTTATGTTATTAACATGGACTTTGCCCTATTAGGAGCCTCGGTCTTCTTTTAGAATAAGACCACCAATACCTTTCACCTTCCTTTTTGTATGATTGGTCCAACCCTATTCGACGTGTCAGCTATTACTGGTCTTAGAATAGATGTCGAAATTTGTAACACCCCGTTTTTCCTTTAAGCGCTTGTATGTATGCCTTGTTTGTTAGGAAGGTTTAGAGTGGGCTAAGTGGGGTTGTTGAGTTGAAAATCCCTTCCTGATGCATGAGAACGCCCGTGCTCGTGTGTCAGCACGCCCGTGCTTAAGCCTGTATGCGTCTCGTTGACGCTGATGTGAGCACGCCCGTGCTCATTCGGGAGCACGACCGTGCTCAGTAGTCAACCGCGCCTCGTAGGTGCTAAGTTGAGCAAGGCCGTGCTCAAGGAGGAGCACGACTGTGCTCAGGCCTCTGCCTTTATAAGCAGAACAGTAACCGAGGGTTTACGTCATAAAACCTCAAGTTGGCACTTTAGCTTACCCTAAGTGTGACGGCAGCCTCTCCCTCTTTTCCCCTTTGAACCCAAACTGTTCTTGGTGTTTTTGCTCTTTGGGAAAGACAATCACGTGCTAGTGCCAATTAACGAATGGGAAACGTTCTTCCCTTTTGTGTTCCTTTTCATTATGTTGAATTGGGAACTAATGGGTTAACCTGTTTGTGTTGACCAAGGCTTGGGATCATTCGTAGAGCCGTTCGAGGGAACCGGTTTAGGAGCGTCGTCAGTTTAACGGGAATCTTCATACCAGGTGTAGGGAGAAGGAATAGTGTGAGTATGTAGGCTTGGGGGTAGCGTAAGACGAAGGGTTCCCATAACCTTTTATGTTTGATAACATGTTGTATGC
Source organism: Echinosophora koreensis (assembly GCA_035048595.1). Lineage (NCBI taxonomy): Eukaryota > Viridiplantae > Streptophyta > Magnoliopsida > Fabales > Fabaceae > Echinosophora > Echinosophora koreensis. Next base: position 2,054,220 of record JAPCYP010000065.1, read on the forward strand.
CTATATGCCTGTTTGTTATCTGATATTAAACTGGTTGTTGTTATGATATTGGCATGACTGTTATTATTGATTTAATTTTATTATGAACATGTTAATGTGATGATGCCATGATTGGGTGTTTTATTATGATTGAGATATGATGATATATTGACTGTTGTTGGTATTATGAACGCGTGGCGTAAATACAATAAAACTGTTAAACAATGTTAAAGGAGGTTGTTTCCCCTTTTTCATAAGACTGAATGTTAGTGATGAGTGAGGCGATACCAACGGTGTAGTTAAGGATCTTAGGGACTGAATTATGAGTGATTGGGGACAATTTAATGAATGGTGATTAAAGGACTATAATTCCCCTTAATTTGTAAGACATGAATGTTAATTCAATGTTAATGAAACTGATGATTTATGGTTTAGTAAGAACCTTTAGGATTGAATCTGAGATGTTCCCAAACCTTTTGGCTAAGGGTCTGTGACCCTTCTGCCCAGAACAGCAGGGCGCGCGTTTGAGCACGCTCGTGCTCCCATTCAAAACCAGAACCTGGGCGCACTTTTGAGCACGTCCGTGCTTAACAGGCAGCACGACCGTGCTTGCCTGGGAAGCTCAACACGACCGTGCTGAGGGGTGAGCACGACCGTGCTAACCTGTGCAGAACAGAAGCCGGAATTGTGCAGAAGCAGAGGTGTTCTTACCCCAAATGCTTTAAAAGACTTAATAAAATACCAACGAAACGTGAAGACCAAAGATAAGTTATAAGATGCTGTACCTTGGTAGCCTAGTGGCCAAGGGGGCCTTGATGCATGATGGTCAAGGTGGTAATCTCTAGTGCTTAATGGCTAGAGTGTTAATTATGATATGGTACCTTGGTAGCCTAGTGGTCAAGGGGGACCTTGATGCTTGATGTTCAAGGTGGTAATCTCTAGTGCAGAACGACTAGAGTGTTTAATTAATGAATACAAAAAGATAAACTGTAATCCTCGATAGCCGAGTGGTCGAGGTGTTGATGGTGTTAAAACTTGGGTAGCCTATGGGCCAAGCGGAGGTGGTGGTTGTGCTTGTGTGTTGTGTTGAGCATGCATTCACGCATCGGGGAGTAAGGTGCGTCTTGTGTGTTGTGTTAAGCATGCATTCACGCATAGGGGAGGTCGCTTGAGTTATGGTGATCTTGTCGTCTGCGGCGATTCAAGTGAATCATGTACAACGGTGGTGGCGCATCCGAGAGTAAGGTGCGTCGGCTCTCCTAGGGGTCCGTCCGAGGTTTGGTGGATTGCCCAGGCGTTGATGCTTATTGGCCAATGTGGAGACGTAACTCCGAAGTGGACTTCTTGAGATAGATGGATCCAAGTGCATAATGGAATAGTGGAGCAGGGTTGCATTGCATAGCATACAAGTTTGTATGATGATGTTATATGTTATGTTGCTGTTATGTTGTAACATGCTTTCTTGTTGTATGCTCGTCTTGCTAACTTTTTCCTTGCCATTATATTCATATTCATGCTTCTTACTCCCTATTTCTATGTTTCTTGTATGGCATGTATCTTTTATGCAGAGGACGGCGAGCAGCCAGTTGAGGAGTGACTCCGAGGAGCCGTGACTCTTTAGTTAGGATTTCCAGCTTTCAGTAGTTAGTTAGTTGTTTCAGTTTATATCCGAGGTTGTTTTTCCGGATTGGTTATACCAGCTCTGTAATGTGACATCGGGGTTGGGTTTATCTTCTATTTATTTTATGCGTTTCCACATTTGAGATTTGATACAATGTGTTACCTTTTACCTTAGTGATTATTTTATAAATGATGTTCTTTTATTAAATTACCCTATCTTTTAATGCTTTATATGTATGTGGGGTAGAGGGTATCACAAAATTATTCACATATTTACTAAGCCAACTTATGATATCAAAGTCCCCATTCAATCCCCTGCTTTTCAATCTTCATCAGTCAACATATGAAGGATTCTGATGAAGTTTCTGATGAGGAACATGTTGCCTTTTTGACTCTTTGGCTATCTGCTTACTTCTTTAGCAGTAAATTTGATCAAGTTGCCAAGTGTTATTGGCCAATCTTTATTATAGTATGGGGCACATGGTACAACATTAGAGCTCAATCAGTCAAGTCTAACTCGGGTGGCCCCATCTGGCTGATGCAATTATGGCTAAATGCCATCTTTGAACCCCAACAAATGATCAATTTCCCAACTTCTGCCCGCAAGTGGCCCATTGGCATAAAGTTGTGTCATCATGCTTTGAAATACAAAAAGGATGAGCATGTTGCTGCTGTCAAGGAAGAAGATGAGGATGAGCAACCTCTTGCTGTCAAGAAAAAAAAGGCTTAAGTTTCTCGAGGTAGTAAAAAAATCCAACTGGCCAACCCTCTAGGACAAAGCAGGTTGCCAAGACTGAAAAGATTAATATTTTGGCTAAGAGGAAATCTCGACAGTTTGACACTCCCTTCCCCTCTGCCAAATCAAAAGTAAGTCTTTGTATTGGTGTGAATTTCTTTATATTGAATGGCTTAACTCTTTTGATCTAACTGGAGCATTTTCCCTCTGCAGAAAACTGAACTTTCAAGCAGCAGGGCAACAACCAATACCTCAGATTCTTCCCTTGAAACTCACGATTCCTCTTCCAAGGTAGTTTGTCTTCAAATTCTTCTTTGCTCGTTATTTTTCTTTGTTTACTTATCCCTGGAAGTCTCCTGCAGGAATCTCCCCTCCAAGTTATTTCTGAAATTCCCGAAGCCAATGATAGCCCCAAAGAAAAAGAAACTCCCCCTACCACAGAGGTATTTATTTTGTCTCCATAGAACTTAATCTCATATGAACTTTCTTATACTTATAAATCCATTTATTGCACAGCATGAACCTATTATGGACTCTGCTGAGAAAGTTCCTTCTCATGACACCACAATTCGTCAAACATCACCAGCCATCAACCCTGAGGTTGAAAGACCTTCGACGACTGTAGAGACTGTTTCTGTTGAAATTGTTGATACAGAAGTCATCGTAACACAACCCCTTTCAATGCCAGAGACATTTGTTTAACCCCTTGTTCACCAAATAACCCCTTCATCTACTGAGATCCTAAGTGCTGAACAGATTGAAAAATTCTTTGATGATAATGCAGACATGGATGCGTTATTTGTTGAATTGGACAATACTTCTGACTTGCCTCCTATCAACCTGGATCATGTCAAAGAGTTGGCTGCTAATGTTGAAGCTTATCCCATAGTATCAGAAGCAGATGACCTCCTCAGTCTCTTGTCGGACAGTCATAGAAGCTCTCCTCATTCAGCACGATTGTTAGCGGTTCAAAGTCAAGATTCCAGTGACTGTAGAGCTATCACCTTATTTGGTGAACTCAAATCTCTCCTTCAGTATTCTCATGACGATGTTTTACCTGATTCTCAAGTCTATGAGAAAATGATGGCTCTGGTTGATAAGATAACCCCTCTAAGGGATTATTTACCCAGAATCAACGAAGCACCTTGTGACACCCTCTACCCCGCATGTATTTAAAAAGCGATAACATAGTAGGAAATAGAAGGAAATATTTTAATTTTGAAAATAAGACAAACACATGCATATCATTTATATAAAAAGAAAATCAACGGGTAAAGAATACTACATTGTAACAAGATCTCATAACGCGGAAATAAACATAACATGGTTTAAAAGAACATAACAAAAGTTATAAACGAAACCCAACCCCGATGTCACATTACAGAGCTGGTATAACCATATTCCTAACATTTGGATAAACAACATAAACTAAACATAAGTCCTAACTACGACTAGCGGCTCCTCAGAGTCACAACTCAGCAAGCTGCTCACCGTCCTCTGCATAACATAAAAGGGTACATGCAAAGCAACAACAAAAGACGGGGAGTAAGAAATATATACATGAACATAACGGTATGGAAGCAGTTAGCAAGATGAGCATGCATCACATATAACATATACATAGCATATAAAAACATAGCAACATCCAACGTATCACAATCATATCATATTCATCATATCAACAATGTATGCTATGTGATGTAGCGCTACTCCACTACTCTACTATGCACTTAGGTCCAATCTATCTCAGAATGTCAACTTCGGAGTTACATATCCACATTGGCCAATAAGCACCAATGCCGAGGCAGTTCACCTTACCTTGGGTGGACCCTTTGGATAGCCGACGCACACATTCTTGGATGCGCCACCACGGGTGTACATGATTTTCTTTCGAACGAATCACCGCGGCGACCAAGTCGCCTTACTCTCGGACGACCTTCCCTATGTTGAACATCCCCCACTAACATCTCCGATGTGTGATGTATGATCAACACAACACACAATCACAACCACCACCTCCGCTTGGGCCACTAGGCTACCCAAGTTTTATCACCATCAACACCTCGACCACTTGGCTATCGAGGATCAACGTTATCTTTTCATCATTTAATATTTTAACACTCTGGCCATTAAGCACCAGAGATTACCACCTCGACCACTCGGCTATCGAGGCCCCCTTGGCCACTAGGCTACCAGGGTACAACATCATCTTTAGTTAACACTCTGGCCATTAAGCACTAGAGATTACCACAATGACCATTATACATCAAGGCCCCCTTGGCCACTCGGCTACCAAGGTACAACATCTTATCACTTGTCTTTGGTCTTCAAAGTTCGTTTGGTGTCTTATTAGATCTTTTACTTATTTGGGGTGAAACAGCCTTGTTTCACCTTTCTGCGTTCTGTTCTGGACAAGTGAGCATGGGCGTTCTCCCCCTTCAGCACGGGCGTGCTGGAATTTCAGTCAAGCACGGGCATGCTAATTATCAAGAACGACCGTGTTTGGGCAGTGAGGCCTTTTTGAATTTCAAATTGGAGCACGGGCGTGCTCCTTATTAAGCACGACCGTGCTAACTGGAGCATGGCCTTACTGGTCTGGGCAGAAAGGGTTAGAAACCCTTGCCACACTTCTTGGGGTAATTCATGGATTGAGCCTATTGGCTTTTACTAAGTCTTTGATCATCAGTTCCACTGTTCTTAATTATTCTTCAAGTCTTATAACTAAGGGGATTAATCCTTTAATTCTGTTTCATTACTAAGATCCCTAAACGGTCGTGAATCAATAACTAGGGTCCTTGACTAAACCTTTTGGCATATTCCTTGCCTCTCATTACTACCGTTCAAGTCTTATGAGCAAATAGGGAAACATCCCTTAATCATTAATTGTTCCAGTGTCTTATTAATCATGCCAACAATAAGGAATCATTAAGAATAGTCATATAACAACAGTTAACATGTAATCAAATAGCAAACAAATAGGGTCATAGGTTAACCCTTCATATTATGCTACCCCCAATGCCTACATGTTCATAGTACCACTTCTCCCCATACCTTGTATGAAGATCAAACCCCGAAAGCAAACTGGTGGCGTTCCCTCGAGAGGCTCGATGAGTTCCTCAAGCCCCAAACATAAGAACAACCAATTAATCCCAGTCCAATAATTAGGAAGAGAGATTAATAGAGAGGGATAACCAGCTTACCACTAACGGCACTAACGCGCTCTTTTCTCTCCCAAACACCGCTAGGATTTCAAGAACTATGAAGGTTCAAAGAGAAAGGAAGGGGAAGAGGCTGTTCTGCTGTTTTGGGGTGCAGAGGTGCCAAAATAGGGTTTCTACATGAAGCCTTGGCGCACTATCTTGTTTATAAAGGCTCAGACCCGAGCACGGCCATGCTCACTTTAAGCACGGCCGTGCTTAATTCCTATGCACGGGGAGGACAAAGATTGCAGAGTAAGGCCACCTAAACGACATAATTGGCCAAAACACATAAAATAATACTTGAAGATAATTCTCTTAGATTTCTAACGCATCAAAGATCACCTAAATCAGACATCTAGAATTCAAGAAATGGCCAAAACGGTGAAACAGTTTACTAGAACTCTAAAATGATTGAACCTTTCTAAGGCTAAACTTCCCCAAACATAAACTTAGACATCAAAAACAAACATAACAAGCATATACAAACATATATATAACATATATAAATGCATTAAGCTTATTTAAGAAAAATGAGGTGTTACAAACCTTGAATCAAATCAAAGCTTTTATGTCGAACTTAATTGAAAAGTTTCCCGTTAGTTTTTCCTAACTTTGACAGCAGATTAGAAGATAAAGCTTGACTGTCTAATCAACCCACTACGTCTTACAAAAGTGCTGAAAAGATTTCGGGCTCCATTTCAAAAGCCAATGTCGAGCGAGCCACTGCTCTTAAAAACATATCTGAACTAGAGACTAAGTTACAAGCAGAGCACCTTCGACTGCAGAAAAATGACTTGCTTACCCAGTATTTTATTAAGAGGAAGATTGAATAAGGGAAAGCAATTAAGGAATTAACCGTCGAAGCTAAAACTGTCATCGAAGACATCGACAGGCTCACCCCTGAGTACAATAATGTCTTAGCCGACAAAGAGTCTTCCAAGAATGCATGAGCAGCTCTCAAGGACTTAGTCTAGTTTTTACTTTATTTGTAAACTTTTGTCCCTTCCCCCCCTCTTTACAATCAATAATATGCACTTTTTCTGGTGCCTTTTTATCTTCTTGACATCTTTAGCTTGAATCAACGCATTTATTGGACTTGACCGCTAACTCCCCATGCGTCTTGTAACTCTATACTTTTAACTAGCATTTAATATTTTGGCAGGTTACCACGTATAGATAAACGGAACTGCCATAACTGCTATCGCCATTATAAATATTAACTCATCAAGACCTCATTTTTCATTTCCATCTTTGAACATGGGCTTACGCAAAAACACCTCTTTTTTCTTTTTTATTCTAAACAGCGTGGCTCTGCCATGGAGGTTTTTGCATTTTCTCCCCATTCCAAAACTCAAAGGTCTCTGTCTTAATGGTCAGACAACTCCTAAGGTTGTGTAAATCACATAAAATAGGTGATAAGGTTCTGTAAACCACATAACGTGAGTTGCTTGCCTTATCATCCTTCTGGAGAATCGACTGCTAGAGGGCAAGTTAGGTGCCTGGGCACCTACCTCAACTTTGGCAACAAGTGACTGTTCTTAGAAGTCTCTTAAGCTGCTGCCTTTGCTTGAAACAGATCGAGTCCACCTGTAGCTGCCTCTCTTGAGCTCTCTCATGCCTCCCACTTTTTTGAAGATTTAAAGGATGGGAGAACTCAACTGCTGGACTCCTCTTCTGCTCACCCTTGACATATGAAGGAAATGAAACCTCAACAAATGTCTAGGCTGGGCATAAACTATTTCAATTTCTCTTGGGTTTAGAAATAGAACGTTTTCTTGTATAACCTTAGGGTTTTAGATCTTTGAATGTAATTCGACAGATTATATAACTCGACAATGTAACTTGTATCTACCAAATTACTTCAATGAAATCTGGTTTGGGTTCCTGATTTAGTTTATTTTTACTTCACACATTGTCAGACTATATGACTTTAAATATTTGCCATTAATAGAATTAATCCGCTAATTTGAATTGACATTGACAAGTGCATAAGCGTTTCCAGAAAATACTTTAATAATTTTAAATGGACCTTCCCATTTCGGTGACGATTTTCCATATTTTAGACAATGGTTGTCCATGGGAAAAAAACTTTCCAATCCAAATCACCTTCCTTAAAGGATTTATATTTGACTCGACTGTCATAAAACCTTGCAATTCTTTCTTTCTGTCGAATCAAAATCTATAAGGCAATTAACCTTTCATATCTCAAATCATTCAACTCATCAAACATCAAGTTCCAGTATTCCTCCACTGGTAACTCATTCTGTTTTTGAATTCGTATGGATTGAAGGTTAATCTCGACAGGCAGAACAACATCATGACCATACACTAATTTATATGGAGATGTCCCTGTCGACTCCTTAGAGGAATTTCTATATGCCCATAAAATTTGATCAAGAGTGTTGTGCCAATTCCTTGGTTGTTGGCCAATATGTTTCTTGATCAATCCTATGATTATTTTGTTCACCGCCTCGACTTGATCCATTGTCAAGGTTTATGGAATGCCAAACTGACAAATAATCTTATTTTCAATAAAATTAATCACATCTTGCTGAGTTACCTTTTTCAAGGATACATCTTTTACCCACTTAGTGACGTAATCCACCTCAACTAAGATTAACTCATGTCCTTTAGATGAGGTAGGATGCATTTGACCAATCAAATCTAATACCCATCCCCTAAATGGCCATGGTTTAATAATGGAGTGCAACTCACTCGCTGGCACATTTTGAGTATGACCATGTTTTTGACATTTCTCACATGACTTAGCAAACATTATGCAATCATTCACCATGTGAGCCAATAACATCATTGTTGACCAGAGAACCCATTTCATTTTATCACCTGCTTGATGAGCCCCACATATTCCTTCATGAACTTCTGCAAATGCCAGATAGGCATCTTCCTTATTCAAGCAAGTTAACAATCCTCCATTTGGGGATCTCCTTCGTAATTCTCCCCCCGACATAACAAAATGCATAGCTTTGTATTTCAATTTTTTGTCGGCATTGGGATCAGGCTTCTCTAAGCATTCAATTGTTGGCCTTCTCCAATCATTAACTAGTGTCGTATCATTTTGCATAACATCACGTTCTTCCAATGGATAGAGTAGTTCTCTTATCTCCATCAAATCTGAAAGAACTCTTTGTGATATTTTATATCCTGAGGTAATTTGAGCTAAATCATTAGGCTCTTGGTTTAACTCACTGGGTATGTGTTCGACAATTACATCGTCGAATTTCTTTAACAACTTACTTGCTACAACATAGTATTTTGTTAAGTTGTAACTAATGCACTTGTATTCTTGTGTAAGTTGCTTTATCACAAGTTGTGAGTACTAAAAAATGTGGACATTTCTTGCCCCGATTTCTATGAGTATCTATAATCCCACTATTAAGGCTTCATATTCAGTCTCGTTGTTTGAGCAATTATATTTCAACTCAAACATGAACTTTGTTGGGACCCCTTGTGGTGACACTACTAAGACTACAACTCCAGTGCCACTTTGATGTCTAGAACCATCAAAATATAAATGCCAATGCTTCAACTCAACAAGTTTAATCTCGTCGATGCCTACACATGGGTGATCAGCTAAAAAGTCAGTAATTGATTGACCTTTGAATGTTCTTAATGGCATATATTACAAAGAAAACTCAGATAGAGCAATGGTCCAACGACCAATTCTTCCATTTAAAATAGGCTTGGACAACATATGTTTTATTATATCTGTCTTTGAAAAGACTTGTACAATGCATGTCATCATGTAATATTTAAGTTTGGTACAAGAGAAATACAATGATAAACACATTTTTCTATAGCACTGTATCTTCTTTCAGCTCATTCAACATTCTGCTAAGATAATACACTGCCCACTCAATACCATTCTCGTCTTCTTGAGCAACCATGCTTCCTATAGTTTCTTCTGAGGCTGAAATATATAACTTTGAAGGTTGTCCTGGCCTTGGAGGTGTCATCACAGGTGGACTTGTCAAGTATGTTTTAATCTCGTCGAAAACTTGTTGATGTTGTGCTTCCCAACAAAACTCTTGCTCTGCTTTTAATTTGATCAAAGGAGAAAAAGCTCTAGTCCTCCCTAACAGATTAGATATGAATCTTCTTAAGAAGTTGACTTTACCTAAACAAGACTGCAACTCTTTTTTATTCCTCTGTGGTGTTGCTTCAATGAATGCTTTAGTTTTGCTCCTGTCGACATCAATCCCTTTTTTATGAACCAAGAAAACTAGGAAATTTACTGTCAAGACATCGAAAGCACACTTTATGATGCGAGCCCACTAAAGAGCATGGACTAAGAAGCAATACAAAGACTTGGTGGGCCTATGACAGGAGCTAGAACCAAGAAATCCCAATAAGCTCTAATTCAAATGGTGACTCTTATAATGGAAGCAAGCCTAAATGCAATTCTTGATGACATGGAGCCCAAGTTGGTGACTTATCTCATTCAACTAGAAGACCCATGATGATGATTAAGTGGGGCGTGCACTAGTTATGAGAAGATTTACTTGTTTTGTTTCAATTCAATAAGTGTAATAGGTTATGTGAGTGGATCCAGGTTTGCTAGTGTTGCAATTGGATCAAGCCCACTTTATTCCATGTTTTACACGAATTTGAGTCTTAGTTGGGAGGAATCTTTTGGCTTGCAGGCATCAAGTAACTCCTTTAAGTTAATAGTCATTTTATTGTTTTATTTAAATAGGGGGTTACACTTTTTAATTTGTAGCAGCCACATAATGGTGGAGAGAGAAATTTGAATACACCATTTAGTGGCTTAGTTAAGTGAGTTAACAAGGGGGTTATGGTATCTTTTTGTAAGCCAAAAGTTGACAGCCACACTTCTAAATGTACCACGCCCAAAACAACAAATAATACAACTGGGATGTTCAGATTTTGGTTAAGTCCAATTTGAGAGAATTGTTCCCTTTGGTTCTTAGTTGAGCCACCCTTGATCTTATCAAGAATCTAAGATTCTTGTGGCGATCTTCATTGGTTTATCAAACCCCTTGGTTTGTGGCGCCATACTCCATTCCTTTCCTTCATCCATTTTCTATTTTTTTCTTCCTTTTAATTTACAACACAATTCTAACTTGGTTTTTGTAATTGGAAAATTCAACCTAAGATCATCAAAAAGGCAACCCATTCATTTGGTTGTCATCAAGTGGCATCAAAGCTCATGTTTGGTTGAGTTTTTTGTGTTTGTGTTCTTCATTTTCATTTTTGTTCTTCATCTTCTACCTTTCTACTTTCTACCTTTTCTACCCAAAATCCAAAACAAAAAATAAAAAAAAATGCTACTTTGATTCTGCTTTTTGAAGGGAAATTTTCGTAGTTGTTTCTGCCCTAAAACAAAAGTTTACAATTAGTTCTTCTCTTCCCATCAAAGTATAAAATAAAAAAAAACCGCGCAAATTTCAAAAAAAAAAAACAAATTACAAAGAGGTCAGCGCATGATATATCAAGGAAAAGAGCAGAAAAAGTTCTAATTGGATAATTGGTGTTCTTGAAACAATTTCCTTTCTTTCTTATTTTCATTATTCTCAAAGTTTTCCTTTTTCTAGCCTTTTCTTTGTTTTCCTTTGTTTTGATAAGCTTTGTGAATTTTGTTACTTGATTTTGGTTTTATTGTGTGGATTGGTGTTGAGTCCTCTAGGACCTAAAAGGGAACAAATTGAGTGGAAAGAGGCAAGAGTGAAAATTACATTTTGTGTGAAAAAAGCCTAATTGAGTGAAATAGACTTGTGTGCACACGTGAGGGAGTGTGGTGAGGAATTTTATAATTTCTTGTTATTTTTTATCTTGTGTGTTCAAGTGATGGCAGCCCATGATGATAGTCCACCTCTTTCCCCAAGGTCAGCAGCTCTTCATGCTAGGATGCCTACTCAAATACAAACCCTTACAAGGCAAATGGAGCAAATGAATACAAATTTCACTCAACAACTTGCCAACCTCCAAAACCGTGAAGAATCAAGTGGATATGAGAGTGAGGCCGAAAGAAGGAGAAGAAATAGAGGCTATAGAGCAAGGATGAGAGATGGAGAAGATAGAATTGAGGGGGTCAACATCAAAGTTTCTACCTTTCATGAGAAGAATGATCCCGAAGCCCACTTGGAGTGGGAGATGTAGATGGAGCAAGTCTTTGATTGCAACCATTACAATGATAGAAAGTAAGTGAAGGTAGTCGCTCTTGAATTCAAAGATTATGCACTTGTTTGGTGGGATCAATTGCAAAAGGAGAGAAGAAGGTATGAGGATGAGCCTATTGAGACTTGGGCAGAAATGAAGCAAGTCATGAGGAAGAGGTTTGTCCCAAATCTCTACCAAAGGTATCTTCACAGCAAATGGCAAAGATTGACCCAAGGATCCAAAAGTGTTGATGAGTACCACAAGGAGATGGAGTTGGCCTTGTTTAGGTCCAACCTTAATGAAGATAGGGAGGCTACTATGGCTCGGTTATTACATGGGTTGAATCAAGACATTCAAGACATAATGGAGCTTCAATACTACGTGGAGCTTGAAGATTTGGCCCAACAAGTCATAAGGGTGGAGCAACAACTCAAGATGAAGAAGTCCAAATTTTCTTCTTCTTCTTCTTCTTCTTCTTCTTCTTCTTCTAAGTTTTCATCTTCAAGTTGGAAGCACAAACCAAAGAAAGAGGGTACCTCATCTTCCAAGGAGGCCGTGCCTGCATCTCAAGGGAAGAAGCCTATAGAAGTAACTCCTAGAAGTCGTGATGTGAAGTGTTTCAAGTGCTTGGGTCATGGACATATTGCATCCCAATGTCCAACAAAAAGGACAATGGTATCAAGAAATTGAGAAGTGGTCACACAATCCGAGGCCTCTATTGCAGAAGAAAACGAGGAAGAAATAATTCTGGAAGGAGACTTGTTCATGGTGAGGAGACTTTTGGGAAGCCAAGCCAAGGAGCATGATGAGAGCTAAAGGGAGAATATCTTCCATACTAGATACATGATCCAAGGGAAGGTATGCTCTTTAATTATTGATGGTGGTAGTTGTGATAATGTTGCTAGTGCTAGAATGGTCTCTAAATTAAATCTTGTGACTAAGCCACACCCACGTCCATATAGGCATCAATGGCTTAGTGAAGTTAGTGAAATGGTTATGAACAAGCAAGTTGAGATTCCCTTCTCAATTGGAAAGTATCATGATAGTGTTCTTTGTGTTGTGGTGCCTATGGAGGCAAGTCATATGTTGCTTGGGAGGCCTTGGCAATTTGATAGGAGGGCCACCCATGATGGATATTCCAACAAATTCTCTTTCATGCACCATGACCAGAAGGTCATTCTTACTCCCTTGTCTCCAAAAATGGTTAATGAGGATCAACTTAAAATGAGAGAAGAGAGAGTGAAAAGAAGGGTGATGAAAAAGTAAAAAATAATCAAGAGGAATAAAGTGAGAAAAATAGAGAGGAAAAAGAGAGAAAAGAGAGTTATTTTGCATCAAAAAGTGAGGTGAAGAGTGCTTTAATTTCAAGGCAGTCTCTATACATGCTTTATTACAGGGAATTTTTTTTTGAATGTTAATGCTCATAATGAACTCTCTTTGCCTAGTGGTGTTGAAAATCTTTTGCAGGAATTTGGTGATGTGTTCCCAAAGGAAGTACCTCACGGCCTACCTCCTTTAAGGGGGATAGAGCACCATATTGATCTCATTCCGAGGCATCATTAACCAATAGGCCAGCCTATAGGAGTAATCCTCAAGAGACCAAAGAAATTCAAAAGCAAGTGGAGGAATTGATACAAAAAGGATGGGTGCAAGAGAGCTTAAGTCCATGTGCTGTCCTGGTTATTCTAGTGCCTAAAAAGGATGGAAGTTGGAGGATGTGCACAGATTGTAGGGCTGTGAACAACATCATAATTAAGTATAGACATCCTATCCCTTGACTTGATGATTTGGTTGATGAATTGCATGGTGCTTGTTTATTTTCTAAAATTGAATTGAAAAGTGGATACCATCAAATTAGGATAAGGGAAGAGGATGAATGAAAAACTACCTTTAAAACTAAATATGGATTGTATGAATGGTTGGTAATGCCTTTTGGCTTAACAAATGCACCTAGCACTTTCATGAGGCTTATGAACCATGTTTGAAGAGAATTTTTAGGCAAGTTTGTTGTGGTGTATTTTGATGATATCTTGATATATAGCAAAAGCTTAAATGAACATTATGAATACTTAAGGGCTGTTTTGCTTGTATTAAGAAAAGAAAAGTTGTATGCTAATTTGGAAAAGTATACTTTGTGTACGGATCATGTGATCATCCTTGGATTTGTTGTAAATGCTAAAAGTTTCCATGTTTATAAAGAGAAAAATAAGGCCATTCATTGGCCAACCCCCAAAAATGTGAGTGATGTGAGGAGCTTTCATGGTTTGGCTAGTTTCTATAGAAGGTTTGTTAAGAACTTTAGAACTTTGGCTGCACCTCTTAATGAAATTGTCAAGAAAAATGTTGGGTTTAAATGGGGGGAGAAACAAGAGCATGCATTTAAAGAGCTTAAGGAAAAACTTACTCATGCACCAATACTTGTTTTGCCTAATTTCTCTAAATCTTTTGAGATTGAATGTGATGCTTCTAATGTTGGTGTTGGAGCTGTTTTGATGCAAGAAGGGCATCTAATTGCTTATTTTAGTGAGAAATTAAGTGGTGCTGCCCTTAATTATCCCGCCTATTGTAACACCTCAATTTTTCTGCTTGTCTGTAAATTGTGATTATATGAATATTTAATATTTTATTTTCATAAATGGTGATGAATTATTTTGATACCAAATTAAATCATCTTTATTTTATATTAGAAATGTATAGTTGAATTTTCGGTAGAAAATTTCCGACGTTTACGGTTTTAGTTTTCGCTATCAGTTAAGCCCTACTGACCCGAAAATAATTTAAAATTCGAAAATTCAAAATTTTATTTTTCTAACCCAGTTATATTCATTTTTATGATTTTAGAAATTATTTATTTTTATATGAATTTTTCGGGTGAAATTTTGTGAATAAAAATACAACCCTCCTCTTCTTCATTCACTCATCACTTTGTCAAAATCATACCCAAACTCTTGCAAAAAATTTTCTTGAGTTTTTCATCTTCAACCTTAAGCTTTGAACTTGGAAGCTACTTATCCTTCACACACTCATCTCTTGCTCACCATCATTTTCAATTAGAGGGTATTGATTCTTAAGCCTTGCTCTTTTCTTTTAAGTTCCTATTATCATCTTGCATGTTCATAAGTTTTGTTGAAAGTTGGTTATCTTTTAATGCATGTTCATTTTTTTAAGCTTATTAACATCTTTACAATTTTCTTCAACCTTTGCATGTTGAAAAAGAACTTCCTATGATCATTTTAATGGGTGGCCGAAACCCTAATGGAGGAAGGATGATGATTTTTTTAAGAGATCCACATGCATGTTGGTTATTTAGTGCTTATATTATATAGTCCATGATTTCAACTTATGATTTTCAAAGAAAATCCTTTGCACATACAATTGAATATTTATCAAAAACTATACTCATTTTCACTTTATGTATTTCATGTAGTGAGGAATTCATCGAATCCTATGACCATGGTGTTGGCCGAAACACCAAGAGGAAAAAGGGATGAACATGTGTTAAAAAAAAATCATGCATGCATGGCTTTGGATCTTTTAATTGAGAAATTTTCTTAAACTAATGTATTTTGTTGAAAATTATGTATTCCTTCCTTGTTATGATTCCATGGCTAAGACTCTAAAATTTTAGAGTTAATGAAGCCTAACTACTAATCTTTTGGGAGGATGCATGTTAAATAAATTGTATTCTTTCCAAAATTAATTTTTATGGTGTTCCTAGTTTTGTTTCTTGTAATGGCCGAAACTCACACAATGAGTTGATGAAGCTTGTTTGATTTTTTTTTTATGATGCTTAAAATATTCTAGAAGCTACATGCATGGAAATAGATTTGGAGAAAACAATATTTTTTTTTTATGGCCGAAACCTATGGTTGATTAGGTTAGGGCTTGAAATTTATTTTCAAATTTTAAACTTTTATTTTTACTTATTTGATACTTCAAAAGTCTAAATCCAAAGGCTTATAAAAATATTTAAAATTTTCTAATCTATGTCGTGAAGCATGGCCAAATGCATGCATGGAGAATTAGGGTGATTTTATAAAATTCTTAACTTATGTTATATATATGTATATATTGTTTAGATTCGCAATCGTGACCAGAGTCCGAGTCCGTTCTCTTGAGACTGCGAGATAACTGCACTCATTTTACGCTTCGCTTCAAGGTAAGGGGAGAAAGCCTGAGGGATAGTTATGTTATGATGACTATATGCCTTGTGTGTTTGTTTGATGTGTTTGATTGATATGATTATTGATATGAATGATTTGGTTGGATTTTGAATTCATGTTGTGTTGATACTGTATATGATGCTTTATGTGTTTTAATTGATGACTTATGAATATATGCATAATGCTGAAATATATGTTGAAGTTGTGTTGTGATTGTTGCTTAGAAGCCTAACCATTGGTTAGAGCTCAATTAAGGAAGATAAAAGTCTTAAGAAAATGTTTACAAAAGAAAATCACAAGTAAGAATTTCTTTAACAAGGTTCTGATAAAAGGGAAAGTTAAGAAAATTTTGATGACTGGTGAAAGTTTTAGAAAAGTCAAGTTGATTTTTTTAAAGAAGTGCAATTAAAAAATTAAAAAGGATTTCTTTGAAAATGTTGGAAGAAGAATCAATGTTGGAAGAAAAATCAAAGTTATTTTGAAACTTGAAAGGAATTTATTTGGAAATTTTGAAGTGTTTTAGGAAAAAGAAGATTTAAAAATAAAATGGTTTTATGGAAATAAAAATGGATTTTCCGAAAACTTAAAGTTTTAACCAAAAGGATTTCAAAAGAAAAGTTTGTATTTAAAAGATTTTATTCAAAAGAAAATGTCCGATAACTTGGATAAGTTACGGAAACTTTCGGTTTTGTATTTGTTTTTCACTGAACGAAAAATAAGACAAAAAGTGAACCTAGTAACCGAGACGTCGGGATACTAGAGTTCTGGCACTTGGATCCATGATCTGTATCACAACGCTGTGGACTGTGTGTCCTATATATGATATTGTGGACTGTGTGTCCTATACAAGTTGCTGTGGACTGTGTGTCCTATATAAGTTGCTATGGACTGTGTGTCCTATAAGTGTTGCAGTGGACTTTGTGTCCTATAAACGTTGTGATAAACGTGGAAAACAGAGTAAAAAGGGGTAAAAACTGTTTTTCTACTACCACAAAGTTCTGGGCTAGTGCACAAGTCTAGGACTGTTGTGATTGGACACTCAGATTTTAATGTCCTGTGTTGATATTAAAAGCTTTAAGATATTTAAAAGTCATAGGAGGTCATGAGCTTTGAGCCTTGACAAGGAAAGAATGAAGCATAAAGAAAAGATGCGTAAATAAAAGATTTTTACATGCATTGATGTTTTTGGCAGACGTGCCAATTATTCCAGATATCTTGATAATCGAGGTATTCGAGATGGTGTTATTCCGGATATCTTCATGAATAAGGTATTCGAGACGGTGTTATTCCGGATATCTTGGTGCACGAGGTATTCGAGACTGTGTGCCTTTGAGGCAATTGAGCCTGATCAACTCACTGTTTTTCAAAAACTGCATGGTGTTGGGGTCTCCGGAGATTAGGATAGATTGATGAAATATAGAAGTGACATGTTTTCAAAAACGATGACGATTGAAGATTGACGCGATAATTTGTGATAAATTGTATGTTGAACATGAATATTTATATGCACTTGTTGCTCTATGATTGTGGTTTGGGCATTTTAGTCGTCATAATTCATCCATATATTGGTATCTCACCCCTTGTGTTTTTGTTGTTTTCTTTTTCTTGTTTATGTACCTACGCTATATACTTGAGATTAGATGGATCCAGCTATGATACAGTTAGCGCACTCCTGGTCCTGGGTTTTTCTGTTTGAAAACGGAGACGATCCCGCTGCATGGACCTTTTCTCCCATTTCAGCCCGCGCAGTGACGTATACAGGACTTGTTTGTACCGTGGATGGCACAGAAGAAGCATCCTTGCGACGAGTCCACACTGTTGAGACAGTTCATATCCGACTGCCACCTATGGAGTTTTACCTACAGCATTTGGCCAACCTGGGTCTTTTGGATCTTGAGTTTCCTCAAGCCCAGCCTCAGCCAGAAGAGGCTCCAATTGTCCCGATCGAGGAGGATCCTGAAGAGTTGATGGAGGAGGATCCCATACAGCTGATGGAAGAGAATCCCCCGATTGGAGATGATGATGTTAATGCTCCTGGCGACGAAGTGGGGATGGAGGTGGTTGCACCAGCTACACCTCTTAGGGATGGGGATGACTACCATGGTCTCCCTAATGGGCATCTGTAGTTTGTGGCCAGCTCTTAGGTAGCTTTTCTTTTGGGGTAGTTTGGTATGAATAAAGTATTTTGAAAGCTGATGTTGGTTATGACTTTTAACTTTTAGCTTAATCTTTAACTTAGTAATCATGATGTGGATGTTATCACTCTGTAAATTTCTGTCAAGGAGCTTGATTATGTAAATGTTTAAGTGTTAATGAACTTGTTATGTTTTCAGAATTTTATGTCTTCACTTTATTGCTTGATGGTTGTGTTTTAAATTGCTAGAGTAAGTAAATATCATTATTAAATAAAGAATTTTAAAAACCTTAAATTTTCCGAAAGTACATCGGCGACCCACTAAAAGTGATTAATCAAGTTTAAGTAATATTGTTAATGTGATGCCTGGGGTAAGGGTGTCACACCTATGATAAGGAATTGTATGCCTTAGTGAAGGCTTTGCAAACATGGCAACATTACCTTTTACCCAAATAGTTTGTGATTCATAGCGATCATGAGTCCTTGAAGTACTTGAAAGGATAAGGAAAGTTGAATAAGAGAAATGCCAAGTAGGTTAAGTTCCATGAACAATTCCCATATGTGGTCAAGCATAAAAAAGGTAAGGCCAACATTGTGGCGGCTGCACTTTTAATGAGGTATACTTTACATTCTACCCTTAAAACAAAATTGTTTGGAATTGAATGCATAAAAGAATTATATGAGTATGATAAAGATTTTTCTCATATCTATGCTAATTGTGTGCATTTTGCCCAAAATGGATATTTTAGGCACTAAGGGTTTTTATTCAAAGAAAAGAGAAGTACTTGAAAGGACAAGGAAAGTTGAATAAGACAAATGCCAAGTAGGTTAAGTTCCATGAACAATTCCCATATGTGGTCAAGCATAAAAAAGTTAAGGCCAACATTGTGGCGGATGCACTTTTAAGGAGGTATACTTTACATTCTACCCTTAAAACAAAATTGTTTGGAATTGAATGCATCAAAGAATTATATGAGTATGATAAAGATTTTTCTCATATCTATGCTAATTGTGTGCATTCTGCCCAAAATGGATATTTTAGGCACTAAGGGTTTTTATTCAAAGAAAAGAGATTATTTGTGCCTAAAAGTTCCATAAGAGAATTACTTTTGATAGAGAGGCTTGAAGGGGGCCTAATGGGGCATTTTGGGGTTCAAAAGACTTTAGACATGTTGCATGAGCATTTTCATTGGCCATACATGAAACATGATGTGCAAAAGTTTTGTGAAAAATGCATTGTTTGTAAAATGTCAAATCTAAAGTGATGCATCATGGTCTTTACACTTCTTTGCTTATTCCTAATTTTCCTTGGATTGATTTATCAATGGATTTTGTTGTGGGACTACCTAGGACAAGGAATGGTAAGGATTCAATTTTTGTTGTGGTGGATAGATTTTCTAAAATGGCACATTTTATACCATGCAAAAAGATTAATGATGCTTGTCATGTTGCTGATTTGTTCTTTAAGGAAGTGGTAAGGCTTCATGGCCTTCCAAGAAGTATTGTTAGTGATAGGGACACAAAGTTCCTAAGTCACTTTTGGAGGACATTGTGGGGAAAGCTAGGTACAAAGCTTCTCTTCTCCACTACTTGCCATCCTCAAACGGATGGGCAAACTGAGGTAGTAAATATGACACTTTCTTCCCTTCAAAGGGTTGTAATTAAAAAGAACATTAATTCTTGGGAGGAGTGTTTACCTCATGTGGAATTTGCTTATAATATGGTTGTTCATAGTACTACTCAATATTCTCCTTTTGAGGTTGTTTATGGATTTAACCCTTTAACTCATCTTGATTTATTGCCATTGCCCAATTCTTCAATTTTAAAGCATAAAGATGGCAGGGCTAAGGCTGATTATGTGAGGAATTACATGAGCAAGTGAAGGCTCAAATTGAAAAGAGGACATAAATTTATGCTAGGCAAGCCAACAAAGGGAAGAGGAAGGTGGTGTTTGAACCCGAAGATTGGGTTTGGGTGCACATGAGAAAGGAAAGGTTTCCTTCCAAAAGGAAATCCAAGTTTCAACCAAGAGGAGATGGGCCATTCCAAGTGGTGGCCAAGATCAATAATAATGCTTACAAGATAGATCTTCCAAGTGAGTATGGTGGAATTAGTGCAACTTTCAAAGTGGCTGATTTATCTCTTTTTGATGTAGGTGATGAAGATTTCAATTCGAGGTCGAATTCACTTAAAGAAGGAGGGGATGCAGTGAGCCCACTAAAGAGCATGGACCAAGAAGCAATACAAGGTCTTGGTGGGCCTATGACAAGAGCTAGAACCAAGAAAGCCCAATAAGCTCTAATTCAAATGGTGGCTCTTATAATGGAAGCAAGCCCAAATTCAAGTCTTGATGACAAGTAGCCCAAGTTGGTGGCTTATCTCATTAAAAAAAGACCCATGATGATGATTAAGTGGGGCGTGCACTAGTTATGAGGAGATTGACTTGTTTTGTTTCAATTCAATAAGTGTAATGGGTTATGTGAGTAGATCCAAGTTTGCTAGTATTGCAATTGGGTCAAGCCTACTTTATTCCATGTCTTACACAAATTTGAGTAGTATTTGGGAGGAATCTTTTGGCTTGCATGCCTCAAGTAACTCCTTTAAGTAGGGGGTTACACTTTTTAATTTGTAGCAGCCACATAATGGTGGTGATAGAACTTTTAATACACCATTTAGTGGCTTAGTTAAGTGAGTTATTAAGGGAGTTATGGTATCTTTTTGTAAGCCAAAAGTTGGCAGCCACCCTTCAATATGTATCATGCCTAAAACAACAAATAATACAACTTGGATGTTCATAATTTGGTTTAGTCCAATTTGAGAGAATTGTTCTCTTTGGTTCTTGGTTGAGCCTTGATCTTATCAAGAATCCAAGATTCTTGTGGCGATCTTCATTGGCTTATCAAACCCCTTGGTTTGTGGCTACATACTTCATTCCTTTCCCTCATTCATTTTCTGTTTTTTCTTCCTTTTAATTTACAACACAATTCTGACTTGGTTTTTGTAATTGGGAAATTCAATCTAAGATCATCACAAAGGTAACCCATTCATTTGGTTGTCATCACTTTATAGGATTCATCTTGAGATTTTGCTTTCTCATCCTTTCAAAGGATGATTATACACCTCCACGAATTTCCCAATTACATCATGGAAAATTGTTTTCATTGCTTGTTGGTACATAGCCCCAACATTCTTCAGGCCAAAAGGTATTACAACCCATTCAAATGTTCCAATTGCCCCAGGGCATCTGAAGGCGGTTTTCAACACATCTTCTTCAGCATTGAATATTTGGTTGTACCCTCCATGACCATCCATTACACTTAGTAATTCATGACCCGATGCTGAATCAAACAGCATGTCGGCTATGGGCATGGGATATTCATCTTTAGGTGTAGCACAATTTAAATTACGAAAATCTACAAACACTCTTAAGGTACCATTTTTCTTAACAACAGGTACAACATTGGATAGCCATTTGACATACCTGGTAGTGCAGATGAATTTGGCCTTTAACAACCTCTCTACTTCCTCTTTGATCCTCAATACTACCTCAGGTACGAACCGTCAATTGGTCTGCTTAACTGGTTTGTATTCTGGCCTTAGTGGTAATCTATGTTCCACCAATGACCTACTCAGTCTTGGCATTTCATTATAGTCCTAGGCAAAACAGTCCTTGTACTCCTTGAGGACTTGAACCAGCTTCTCTTTGAACTATGTCGGTAAGAAGACATTTATATATGTCGGGCACTTGTCATTTCCATCACCTAGGTTGACTTCCTCTAATGGGTCTTTTGCTTCAACCGACAGCTTCTCATCCAGCCCTCTTTCAAATCCTAAAGGGCCATCTTTTATGATATAATCATGCATTAAATTTTCTATTTCCTGCACTACTCTGTCGGTCGCGTAGGCTGATAGCCTCTCCATATTTTCTTCAAGACCCATTACTGGGGCCTAGCTGATCTTTGTCGGTCTGTACCTTCATTTGTATCCTAAATTGGTCCATGAGACACACCTCGAGACTGTTGTTATCAACACCTTCTTCTATAACCACTGGTTTAACATGTGGATCATATATCTTAAAATCCACATGCAACTGCTGAACATAACACAGGCTGTCGTCAGCTTCAATAATCTCCACTTTATCATCTTGGCTTGGCTCCACAAGATCATATTCTGGTGAACTGCAGAAGGGATTGTCCCCACAACGTGGATCCAATCTGAAATAACCAAAGTTAACATAAGAAGAGGGGTTGAATTGTGTTTACCAACTTTTTAGGAAACTTTGAAAATTATTTTCGCAGGCACAACAAGCAAAAATAAGACAACATAAAATTAGAATGGTGACTCGTCTAATTTTGAGATAGAACACATGCGCATACAGAGAAGGTCAAGACAGAGATTGATATTCACAATATTAACTCCCCAAGTTAAAAGCTTAAACAAATAACTCTTAAACAAATTAAAGAGATAAGGGAAGAGGAATATCACTCATAGCTTTATACAGGTTCACCCCAAAATCCACAGGGCTACGTCCAGTTTCTTGGCTGCACCAAGTTTCCACTATAACTGATCAGATTACAGTACAAGTATTCTTTTCACACCTAGCCTCTCTAGGCTCAACACTTAAACAAGTATTTTTTTTCTCACGTAGCCACTTCAGGCTCAACATAGTAAGGAGTAAAGGTTTTGTGTAATTAATACAACTTGCAAATCTTTTAGATGACACTCAGATTGTGAAATAAATATGAAGTGTGAAAGACTGCTAATAAATATCAAATGATTGAAGAAGTATTCAATGAAAGAATGAAGAAGTTAATCAAGTGAGTAAATGCTTCTTGCACAGTGTTCTTAATGATATTCAACTTCTTGTCTTCATCTTCATGGTTTGATCTATATAAAGACTTCAATCAATTTATCCGTTAGGAACAGCTTTAGAAAGTGTGTTCTTTTCATTGAGCTTCTGGAACGCCATTAATGCCAAAGAGTCATTCTGTGTAAGCATTAAATGTTTAGGGACGTTGAGTTTTAACAGGGCATTCCAAGAGTGCGCTTTTGTTCTGAGCAGCAGTTGTATCAGAGTTGCAGCAGCCACCTTCCTGTACTTGCAGCAGAGAGCTTTCCTCTTTCAGTGCAACACTCAGTTCACTTCTTGGAAAGCACTTTTACTTTGTACTAAGACAGCTAAAAGGTTACTGTTGTGGTATAGAGGTTGCGTGTTTATTCCTTAAAACCTTGAAACAAACGTTCTTTATTCTTTATCCTTGGTGCTATTGTCCAGAGGTCTTCGAGGTCCTTAAGGAAGGCATCTTATTTGAATAAGGTTGAGTTGGACTTCATTCTGACAAATTGACACTTTAACAAATGTAGCAGTGTTTGAAATTCAGACGGGTGCTTGTGCAGTCCATAATTAGACGGATGATAATGAGCCAAAACTTAGACGAGTGATCGAGTTATTTTAGACGAGTGATCCACTGAGGCTTCTTTAGACTTATGATTCTTGCCACATCATCAACAAGATCAGAATCTTGATTGAGCTTTGACTTGGTCTATGTCTGAGTTGAATATATTTTAGACGAGTGAGTTTTTTAGACAAGTCTAAAAACTGTGTTGTACCAAAATGTAGTCGGGTCAAAATTTAGATGAGTGACCTTAAGTCTATTTTCCTGCACACTTATCAGACATATCAGTAATTTCATATGGTTCAATATTATCATACTTAATCTATTTGGAATCATCAAAAACTTAGAGAATTTACACATTGAATGTGTCTTAGACTTTTGAGGTCTCAACATTCTCCCCCTTTTTGATGATGACAAATAATTTTTCTGATTTTATTGAACATCAAAAAGTAACAATAGAAATTTTCAAATAGATATAATTAATCAGAGTATGCTATGCTCCCCCTTAGTTTATGCATTAGATAGAAACATGTATCAGAGCAAAAACAAGGCATCAGATCAAATATTAGATTCAATCAGAGGAGAAAGTAGGCAATGCAGATTACATCATAGCAAAAGCAAATTTTTCAGACAGAAAGCATAAATTACAGGGTTAAGTTGTAATTTCTTTTCTTTAATTTCATCTTATTTCCTCCCCCTTTCGGCATCAATCAAAAAGAAATAAGATATATAACAGAGAGCCAAAAGAAATGTCAAAACTTCATCTCATTTTATTAAGAGTAAAAAAGGATTACAAGTGATAGGGACATCACTGACTTGTACATTGCATGACTCAAAACAAAAAGAAATCTAAGTCCTAAGACCTAAGAACTAGAACCACCTTGGCTTTTAAAGAAAGCTTCCATCATTCTTTGCATTGCTGCTTGCTGAGCCAGCATCTGAACTTGAAAAGCTGCTTGCTGTTCTAAGGCAGCATCCTACCTTTGGATGATAGTTTGCAAACTTGAAGCCATTTCATCAAGCCTCTGAGGGGCAGCAGGATCATAAGCAACCACTGGAGCAGAAGAGTCTGTTGTAGCCAGAGCAGTTGCAGATACAGATAAAGGAGGTGCAGAAGGCAACTCTTCAACTTGAATATTGTCCTCAGGCTGAGGATCTAAAAACACATTTTTTGAAAGAGCAAAGATAATGTCATTATTAGGATAGAATTCTTCAAGAAATCCATGAATTCTTTCATGGTGAAGAGGGGAATCAACAACAGAAAGAAGAAATTCATAAGATCTCCTAATGAGGTTTATGGGAGTGATTGGGGTAGTTGTAGGAAAATTTAAAATAAAGAAAATGAAAACCATAAAGAAAGGAGGTAAAGTGTAAATTGATGGTGAGAAGGGATAAAGAGCAAAAACTGGGCTACCTCTGGTTGGGATGGTTTTCTTATCTTCTTCTGACAACCCAGAACTGGATCCACATCTCTAGTAGATGTCTCTGACCTTGAGGAAATCATGAAGAGTCTCAGTTGAGAACAGTCGCTTTCTATACTTGCACTTGTTGTCATTCATCTTAATGAGTGAAAACTTCTGATTAAGTGGCAAGTTGATGACTTTTTGTTTTCCTTTCAAAGTCATAGAGTCAGGCATCACCCTGATCTTTGTAGAGGACTTCATGAAGATATGTGGATTAGTCATCCACCTTCCTGTATTCTTCTGTTTTCTGGCTAGCTTCACAACCTGCCTTTTTCAGCTTCCAGGGAGGCATTGACATTCAGATCTTTGCCATTCAGAAAATTAGAACAAGATTCATCTGAGACAGAGAAATGAGTGGTTCTGGAAGATGGGTGATAGGGAGATAGAGTGGCCATTGGGAGAGGGTTGTGTCTGGTTTTAGAAAATAAGTTTGGGAAGACTATTCTCAGAGGAATTTGGCACTGGTTTCTGATATGATTAGGTGTTTGTGGTTTAGGTGAAGGTAGAGGTGGGGTAGGATTGTCAAAATATTCAAAGCATTGACATCCTCAGTGTGAATAGTCTCAGTATGGTGAGATGATTGTGGTGTGGAAGACTTGGGTAGTTGGGGTTCTGTTTCAGACAAATGTGCTTCTGAAGTAGTAGGGTTTGGTTCAGAAGTGTGAGGTTCAGCATTTTGTGGTTTAGAAATGTGTGGTTAAGAGACAGAAGGTTCATGGGTAGGTGATGGTTGTCTAACAGTTGATGTATGTGGTGGAGTTGGGATTTTTGGTGACGCAGGTGGAGGAGTAGGGGTTTTCTGTTTTGGTTGTGGAGATGGTGATGGTGTTTTCTGTGGTGGCGTTGGTGCTCTTTGTGGTGAAAGTTGTGGAATAGGAGTTGTTGTGGTTGTTGGTTGTCTTGTTCGTGAGGGGGAGGGGGAGGGAAGCAGAACCAATCTCCTCTTTGTCACAATGGTGCTCTTCTTCTTAGGGATCACAGTCACTTCAGGTTGAGACTCCCCCTCAGCTTGCACAGCTCTCTTCCTTTTGAATACCTTTGTAACACTAGGTGCATTAGGGGCAGAGACTGATGTAGCAGGTTCTGCAACCTTAGCAGGCTCAACAGAAGGGTTAACAACAGGTTCACTAACCTGAGAAGGAACTTCAGCAGCATTCTGAAAATCAGAAGCTTTAGCAAATTGCTGATCAGAAGACTCAACAACTCTCTACCTTTTCCTCAATAACTGGGGGCTTCCCTCTTCAACAGGCTCCACAAAGGGTTCAGCCTTGACAGCAGGAATAGTGAGTCTTTCTTCCACTTGAACAGATTCAGCAGGTGCTGATGATGAGGCTTTAGCAACAGGTTCAGGGGTGGGAGTTAGGTTGATCCTCATCAAAGACAGAGTCTTTGTTGTGATTTCTGTGCAGAGATTAGTATAACAAGCTTGCCTCAAATCCGTCAGCTTGTTTGCCCGGAAGATCCTTGTCATGATCATTCCAAAAGGATAGTCCTTATCATTTCCCTTGACAGCTTTCTCCATATATCAAAAATTAAATCAGTAATGTCTACTTTGATCTGTAGAATCAGGTGGTAGATAGCAAATTTTTCCATCTTACTCACATGATTCCTAGATCCAGTCCTAGGCATTACACAGTTAATTAGAAGAACATGTAGAAATCTTGCCTTGGGAGTCAGATACTTGGCGTATGGAATTCTAGGTTTTGGAACTCCATACAGAACCAAGTTTACTTTTACTTCACGTGGGCATCCAGTCACTTCAGCAAGTGATTCATGAGTGATGATGACATGGTCATCACCCACATCTCCAGTGATCATGGAGGTTGTGTCATCCTTTGTGATTTTTGTGGTTCTCCAGAACTCCCTAGCTAGAGAAGGGAAGACAAGTTGTTGAAGCTGGAAGAAGGGTAACCATCCAGCATGAGCTAGTTCAGGTTGAACGTCCAAACCTTTAGTCTTGAGCTTATAAAAATTAGGGACCCTTCCAGGATGCACCTTCTTTAGTTCAGATACAGAGACTTTAGTCTTCTCGGCCAGAGTTTCCAGAAGGCTCTTGGGTGCCATTGATTCAGAGAAGAAGATTTTAGGGTTTTGGAGATGAAAGGTTTCGAGAGGTTGAAGAAGAAGAGAAAACAGAGAGAAATTGTGAGCAAAGATTGTGAGTGGGAAATTTTGAAATGACACGGGTTACTTTTGTTAAAACGCTTGAGTGTTTTTTTGCGTTGGGAACAAGGAGAGAGATTATTTGCCATAAACATCAATAACTTTTGAAAAGACAGTTGTAAAAAAATAATGAAAAGTTTTTAAGAAAAAGGGAGGAAAATTTTGCAGTGTACACGTGTCTCAGTCAGGGTTAGCACTGAGTGCTTTTAGCCACGTCATCAGACACTTGGCTAAAGTAGACGAGTGAAGCATAGAGAAAATAGATGAGTCAAGTATATAAATTTAGACAAGTAAATTTTCAGACATATCAGCATATACTCATTCAGACACATTATGCATATTAAGGTTCCTTCTAATAAAAACAAATCTATCTTTACTTAAATGTTTAGTAAATATGTCTGCCCACTGATACTCAGTGTTTGCAAACTTAAAATATTTTTTTTATGCAAAATGGTATGCAAAAGCATCACTCTAATGCAAGACATCCCAACTAGGTTGACACCTCAAGCATTATCAATCATACAAACTTAATTTCAAAAACACATTTTTGCACATAATCTCTAATAAAATGATTATTTATTTCTATATGCTTTGCTCTAGAATGTTGTATGGGATTTTGAGACAAGTTAATAGTAATAGTATTATCACACCAAACAGGTATATTAGGCTCAAACATTGAATAATCCTCAAGTTGATAATTTACCCAAAGCAGTTGTGAACAACAACTTACTACAGATATGTACTCAGCTTCAGCAGTTGAGAGAGCAGTGGTGCTTTGCCTTTTGACTTGACTAGGAGATCATATTTGCTCCAATGAAGTGGCATCCTCCACTGGTACTTTTTCTATCAATTCTATCTCCAGCAAAATCAGCATCACATAATCCAACTAACCTGAAATCTTCATATTTCTTATATAATAGACTAAGGTTAGTGGTTCCAATTAAATATCTGAAAATTCTCTTAACAGCCTTATGATGAGATTCTTTAGTATCTGATTGAAATCTAGCACATAGACAAACACTGAATTGAATATCAGGTCTGCTAGCAGTTAATTATAGAAGTGATTCAATCATATCTCGGTAGACAGTTTGTTCTACTTTTTTACCTTCCTCGTCCTTGTTTAGAATAACTGATGGATGCATAGGAGTACTCATAGGCTTTGAATTTTCCATCTTAACTTTTTCAGAAGCTCCTTGTAACACCCTGTTTTTCAGAATATTTTAACTAAGCTGGTTGTATTAAGTTGGATTTATTGTTTGAGGGCTTAGTAGGATTTTTGGCTAAAAGTCCCTTTCTGGTACATGAGCACACCCGTGCTCATCAGCCAGCAAGCCCGTGCTTAAAGTCAGAAGCGAGTTTCTGATTTTAAGTTGAGCACGACCGTGCTCAACAGTGAGCACGCCCGTGCTCAATGCGTGGACCGCGTCTCGTGACGCTAAGTGGAGCACGACCGTGCTCAAGGGTAAGCACGACCGTGCTCAGGTCCGGAAGTTATATACGTGAACAGAATCGAGGGTTTAACGTTTTAACCCTACTTTGGTGAGTGCAGCAGCCTTGAGTGCGGCCAGGGCAGAGTTTCTTCCGTTTTTCTTCCTTGTGATCAGTTTTGGTGAGAGTTGGAGGCCTTGGGAGATCGCTAGCATAGCTGTGTTGTTGCATAGGTAACGTTTCCTCCCTGTCTAAGTTCCTTTTCCATTATTGTGAATAGGGAACTAACCTTTGGTATTCTGTTGATCCAAGGTTTGGTTTCGGTGTAAGTCGCTATAAAGGGGAAGAGCCGGTTCGTTGCTTAGGACACCGAAAGAGCTACCTTCAATCCAGGTATGGGGAGAAGGGTAGTATTTACATAGGTCTGGGGTTAGAGTAAAGTAAAGGGGTTCCCATAACCCCGTTTGTAATATTCGTTGTTATATGATTAATGTTTGAAGTGATGATGCATGTTGACTGCTATATGATGAGATTGTTATATGTTCTATATTTTGGAAAAGAATGTTTATGTTGAATGTGAGTATGATATTGATGTGTTAATCTTGTTATTAACATGAGATGCTTGTTGATGTTGCTGGCTGCATAGTTGATGCTATGATTATTGAGTTACTGCTGTTTAATCCCTAAAAACGTATTAAAAGTGACTTAGGACATTTTAAGGATTAAAACCTGGAAGGATTGTTAACTTTCAGCCTCTGTTCCTGCCCAGAACAGCACTGTCGCGCGATGAGCATGACCGTGCTAAACAGGGAGCACGACCGTGCTCCCAGTTCAATTCTGGGGAGATGGCCGCGCTGTTGAGCACGGCCGTACAGGACAAAGAGCACGATCGTGCTGCTGAGCACGACCGTGCTCATTAAGAAGTACGACCGTGCTTCACTTATAGGGGAGCACGCCCCTCACATGCTTAAGCACGACCGTGCTGGGTTACGAGCACGACCGTGCTCAACCCACTGTGACAGAACCAGATTAAAGGACTTAAGGGGTTTTAAACCCCACTTCCCTATGATGATAACTGATTAGACAACTTGGTAAAAGTTAATAAAGATAAATAAAGATGATGAGATGGTGAGATGTTAAGTCGATACCCTTTGGGGTGCCGCAAGCTGATGAGTTGTGCCTTGGTGCTTTTTGGCCAAGGAGGCCTTGACCCCACGGTTTGGGTCTAAGGTGTTGTTGTTACGTACCTTGGTGGCCGAGAGTTTGCCCCAGGTACTGCGGTTGATTCCGCTTAAGTCCTCAGGTAGATTCCGCGAGGCAAGTTGATGCGGTTGATTCCGCTGTTACCTTCGGTCAATTCCGTTGGAGTTATGGAGGTGGTGTTGCCGTTGTTGTTGTGTTGCATACACATTGCATCGGAGATGTTGTTTAGGGATGTTCGACATAGGGGAGATCGTCCTAGAGTACGGCGATCCGGCCATCCACGGTTGGAGTAGATTCTCCTAGCGCCCCCGTGATGAGGCATTCGTTGGTTTGATGCGTTGGCTATCCAAGGAGTAGATTCTCCGGCGTTGAGTAGATTCTCAATGTGGATATGTAACTCCGAAGTCGTTCATCCCGAGTTTAGTGGATCCACATGCATTGATGGTTTAGCGGAGTAGGACTACATTGCACTGCATAGCATAATGATAATGTTGATGTTTGATGTGATGCTGCTATGCTTGCTGTTTACTTTACTGCCTATTCCCATGCTAATATGTTTATACGATTCTTACTCCCTATATATGTTTGTTGTTTGTGTTTGGCCTGATTGGCACATTGCAGAGGATGACGAGCAGCCCGGAGAGGAGTGACTCTGAGGAGCCGCCACTCATCGTAGGGCTAGTTTATGTTTCGTAGTCGTTAGTTTTCAGTTGTAATTCCATGGATTTTATTCCGGAACGGTTATACCAGCTCTGTATGTGACATCGGGGTTGGGTTATATTATTTGGTTGGTTATGTTTTTATTGTTTAAAAACTTATTTTATTTTCGCGTTGTAAACGGTTCATGTGGGACTTTTCTACCCATGGAAAATTGTTTATTTTATCCAGTAATTGCATGTTTTCCTTTAAATGTTTTTAATTTAAATGGCTTTTAACATTCGGGGTAGAAGGGTGTCACATTTAGTGGTATCAGAGCAGTTCGACCTTGTTCGGACGTGGTATGAGTCTGTTGTGAGTCTGTTGTGTGACTCTTGTTTGAATTGTCTATACTTGGTTTAGATAATGATGTTTTAAGTTAGTTGCCTGTAGCTTTTACTGGCTAAGTTTCTGTATTAAAGGCTGTTTTGGGCATGTACAAGAACTAATGGCCGGTAGAGGACGCAACGATCAGGCGATTGCTGACGCATTGGCACTTCTGGCCAATGCTATCGGACAGGTCAACCCTAACAATGGTGGGCCAGCTGAGTTCCAGGGACTGGATAAGTTCTAGAGGAACAACCCTCCGTCGTTCAAGGGAGCGTATGACCCAGAGGGAGCATTGTTGTGGCTGAGGGAGACAGAGAAGATCTTCCGTGCGATGGATTGTAATGATCAGCAGAAGCTCATCTTCGCCACCTTCATGTTGACTGAAGAGGCGGAGCACTGGTGGGATAACTGCAGGCAGAGGATGCAGGCAGAGGGCACAGCGGTGACTTGGGCCGTGTTCAGGCAGAGGTTTCTGGAGAAGTATTTTCCAGCGGATATCAGGGACAAGAAAGAGATGGAATTCTTGTCTTTGAGGCAGGGGTCGCTGTCAGTCGGTGACTATGCGGCTAAGTTTGAGGAGCTGGCTAGGTACTACACTCCTTACCAGCATGAGACGGACGATCGCTCCAAGTGCGTGAAGTTTGAAGCGGGACTCCGGCCTGAGATCAAACAGGCCATCAGCTATCAGGAGATCAGAGTCTTCCCTATCCTGGTCAATAAGTGCAGGATCTATGAGGATGCCAGCTAGTTCAGAGCTGCTAGTTCCAGAGGATCGGACAATCAGAGTGGCAAGAGGATTGATCAGAGGGACAAGGGCAAGCAGCGGTATGCCCCTTCGGGCAAGGACTTCAAGCAGAGTGGCAGGAAGCCCCAGTTTCAGCAGGGTAGCTTCAGGGGTGGGTTTTCTGATGCCCCTAGAGCTATGAGGTGTGGGAAGTGTGGAGCACAGGACCACTATTCGTCCCAGTGCAAGGAAACACAGGTTATCTGTTTCAAGTGTGGCAAGCCAGGCCACATCAGCCGCGAGTGTGATGGAGCTAAGGCCGAGCCTCCCAGCGCTAGCAAGAATCAGAAGTCCCAGGCCAACAGACTGAAGACCACTGGGAGGTCTTTACTCTTAGTGGAGCCGAAGCCTCCGAGTCTGATGACTTGATCCAAGGTACGTGTTTAATTGATGGAACTCGATTAACTGTATTGTATGATTCGGGTGCTACTCACTCGTTTATATCGCATGATAGGGTCAAGAGTCTAAAATTGCCTGTTACCTTCCTTGAGTTTGATTTGTTGGTTTCTACACCTACAAATAAACCTGTTTCTACTTCATATGCATGCAAGAACTGTCATATTGTTATAAATGATAAAACTTTCCTTGCTGATCTTGTATGCTTACCTTTGAAAGACCTGGACATTATTCTGGGTATGGACTGGTTATCTTCCAACCATGTCCTTCTAAACTGTTTTGATAAAACCCTGGTTTTTGGAACTCCAAAGGAGCCTAAGAATCCAGACCTTCTCTCTGCCAGCCAAGTACAAGCTTCGATGAGAGACGAAGCCCAAGTATACATGATGTTAGCCTCCCTGGACGTAGAGAGAAGGCCTCTTGATGTCGCCAGCATGCCTGTTGTGCGAGAGTTTCCTGAAGTGTTTCCGGGGGATGTTTATAACTTACCCCCAGAAAAAGATGTTGAGTTTACCATAGACTTAGTGCCTGGCACCAGGCCAATTTCCATAGCACCTTATAGAATGTCTCCTCTAGAGCTAGCTAAGTTGAAAGAACAGTTGGAAGACCTGATGAAGAAGCAGTTCATTAGGCCGAGTGTGTCTCCGTGGGGAGCACCTGTGTTGTTGGTGAAGAAGAAGGATGGTAGTATGAGGTTGTGTGTCGACTTTCGACAGCTCAACAAGGTGACCATAAAGAATCGGTATCCCCTCCCTAGGATTGATGATCTTATGGACCAGTTGATGGGCGCTTGCGTCTTTTCAAAGATAGATTTGAGGTCAGGGTACCATCAGATTCGGGTTAAGTCTGAGGACATCCCGAAGACAGCGTTTAGAATGCGATATGGTCACTATGAGTATTTGGTTATGCCTTTCGGTGTGACCAACGCTCCTGCGGTCTTCATGGACTACATGAACAAGACCTTTCACCCTTACTTGGATAAGTTCGTGGTGGTGTTTATAGATGACATCTTAGTGTACTCCAAGAGTAAGGAGGAACATGAGGAACACCTGAGGGTTGTCTTGCAGACCCTTAAGGAGAAGCAGTTGTATGCTAAATTGTCTAAGTGTGAGTTCTGGTTAGAGGAAGTGAGCTTCTTAGGACATGTCATCTCTAAGGGTGGCATAGCAGTGGACCCAGCTAAAGTAGAGACGGTGCTCCAGTGGGAAGCGCCAAAGTCTGTAACCGAGATTAGGAGTTTCTTGGGGTTAGTCGGGTACTATAGGCGGTTTATAGAAGGTTTCTCTAAGATAGCTTTGCCCTTAACCCGTCTCACCAAGAAGGGACAGTTGTTTGTGTGGGACTCTAAGTCTGAAGAGAGTTTCCAAACCCTTAAGAATAGGTTGACATCAGCACCAGTGTTAGTTTTGCCAGATCCTAGTGCACCCTTCGTAGTTTACTGCGATGCTTCTAAGCAAGGGTTAGGTGGTGTGTTGATGCAGAATGGTAAGGTAGTCGCTTACGCTTCTAGGCAGTTGAAAATCCATGAGAAGAACTACCCTACCCATGACCTAGAGTTAGGAGCTGTGGTATTTGCCTTAAAGATCTGGAGGCATTACCTTTATGGAGCGAGGTTTGAGGTTTTTAGCGATCATAAGAGTTTGAAGTATCTCTTTGATCAAAAGGAGTTGAATATGAGGCAGCGTAGGTGGATGGAGTTCTTAAAGGATTATGACTTCGAGCTGACCTATCACCCAGGAAAGGCCAATGTGGTGGCCGATGCCTTGAGTAGGAAAACCCTGCATATCTCCACTTTGATGGTTAGGGAGATGGACCTGATTGAGGAGTTTAGAGACCTTAGTCTAGCTTGTGAGTTTACCCCTAAGAGTATTAGGCTTGGTACCTTGAAGGTTACCAACAGTTTGATGGATCAGATTAGAGAGGGTCAGAAGTTAGATAAGTATCTCTTAGACCAGCGAGAGTTGCTCGCTAAGGGTAGAGACCTAAGTTTTAAGGATGGTAGTGATGGTATCTTGAGGTTCAAGGATAGAGTTTGTGTGCCAGATGTTCCTGAACTTAGGAGGTTGATCTTAGAAGAAGGTCATAGGAGTGGTTTGAGTGTGCACCCAGGTGCCACTAAGATGTATCCGGACCTTAGGAGAATGTTTTGGTGGCCTAGGATGAAAAAGGACGTAGCTGAGTTTGTGTATGCGTGCCTAGTTTGTTAGAAGGCTAAGATCGAGCATCAGAGTCCTTCGGGTAAGTTGCAACCCCTGTGTATCCCAGAATGGAAATGGGATAGTATCTCCATGGATTTTGTGTCTGGACTCCCTAGGACTCCAACTGGTTTTGAGGCAATTTGGGTTGTTGTGGATAGACTGACTAAGTCTGCCCACTTCATTCCGATGAACATGGAGTATCCTTTAGAGAAGTTGGCTAAGTTGTACATCAAGGAGATAGTTAGGCTTCATGGTGTACCCTCTAGCATAGTTTCAGATAGAGACCCGAGGTTTACCTCTAGGTTTTGGAATAGTTTGCAAGAGGCTTTAGGAACAAAGCTTAGGCTTAGTTCAGCTTACCACCCACAGACTGATGGGCAGTCTGAGCGGACCATCCAGTCCTTAGAGGACTTGTTGAGGGCTTGTGTGTTAGAACAGTCAGGAAGTTGGGACAAGTTTTTGCCCCTAATAGAGTTCACCTACAACAACAGTTTCCATTCCAGCATTGGGATGGCACCTTATGAGGCTCTGTATGGGAGGAGATGTAGGACACCCTTGTGTTGGAGTGAACCTAGCGATAGTGTGGTGCTAGGGCCAGAGATAGTCCAGGAAACAACAATAAAGATTAAGTTAGTTCAGGAAAAGATGAGAGTTGCACAGAGTAGGCAGAAGAGCTACCATGATAAAAGGAGGAAGGCGCTCGAATTCCAGGAAGGTGATCATGTATTCTTGAGAGTTACCCCTACGACTGGGGTTGGTAGAGTGATGTAGGCGAGGAAACTTACTCCGAGGTTCATTGGTCCTTACCAAATCCTCAAAAGAGTCGGCGAAGTCGCCTACCAAATAGCCTTACCCACGTTCTTGTCAAATCTCCACAATGTTTTTCATGTGTCACAACTCAGGAAATATGTTCATGACCCGAGTCACGTGATAGTACCCGACGCTATACAGTTGAAAGAGAACCTGACGTTCGAGGTGTTACCTCTTCGAGTCGAGGATAGGAGGGTGAAGCAGCTAAGAGGCAAGGAAATTCCTTTGGTTAAAGTGGTTTGGAGTGGGGCGACTGAGGAAAGTGCTACCTGGGAGCTGGAGAGCAAGATGATGGAAGCATACCCGCATCTTTTCCCTTGAGGTACGTGTAAATTTCGAGGACGAAATTTTTATAAGGGGGGTGGAATTGTAACACCCTGTTTTTCAGAATATTTTAACTAAGCTGGTTGTATTAAGTTGGATTTATTGTTTGAGGGCTTAGTGGGATTTTTGGCTAAAAGTCCCTTTCTGGTACATGAGCACACCCGTGCTCACCAGCCAGCAAGCCCGTGCTTAAAGTCAGAAGCGAGTTTCTGATTTTAAGTTGAGCACGACCGTGCTCAATGCGTGGACCGCGTCTCGTGACGCTAAGTGGAGCACGACCGTGCTCAAGGGTAAGCACGACCGTGCTCAGGTCCGGAAGTTATATACGTGAACAGAATCGAGGGTTTAACGTTTTAACCCTACTTTGGTGAGTGCAGCAGCCTTGAGTGCGGCCAGGGCAGAGTTTCTTCCGTTTTTCTTCCTTGTGATCAGTTTTGGTGAGAGTTGGAGGCCTTGGGAGATCGCTAGCATAGCTGTGTTGTTGCATAGGTAACGTTTCCTCCCTGTCTAAGTTCCTTTTCCATTATTGTGAATAGGGAACTAACCTTTGGTATTCTGTTGATCCAAGGTTTGGTTTCGGTGTAAGTCGCTATAAAGGGGAAGAGCCGGTTCGTTGCTTAGGACACCGAAAGAGCTACCTTCAATCCAGGTATGGGGAGAAGGGTAGTATTTACATAGGTCTGGGGTTAGAGTAAAGTAAAGGGGTTCCCATAACCCCGTTTGTAATATTCGTTGTTATATGATTAATGTTTGAAGTGATGATGCATGTTGACTGCTATATGATGAGATTGTTATATGTTCTAT
The DNA here is from genome assembly GCA_035048595.1 of Echinosophora koreensis. NCBI lineage: Eukaryota > Viridiplantae > Streptophyta > Magnoliopsida > Fabales > Fabaceae > Echinosophora > Echinosophora koreensis. The sequence goes on from JAPCYP010000065.1 coordinate 2,090,185, forward strand.
ATTTTGGAAAAGAATGTTTATGTTGAATGTGAGTATGATATTGATGTGTTAATCTTGTTATTAACATGAGATGCTTGTTGATGTTGCTGGCTGCATAGTTGATGCTATGATTATTGAGTTACTGCTGTTTAATCCCTAAAAACGTATTAAAAGTGACTTAGGACATTTTAAGGATTAAAACCCGGAAGGATTGTTAACTTTCAGCCTCTGTTCCTGCCCAGAACAGCACTGTCGCGCGATGAGCATGACCGTGCTAAACAGGGAGCACGACCGTGCTCCCAGTTCAATTCTGGGGAGATGGCCGCGCTGTTGAGCACGGCCGTACAGGACAAAGAGCACGATCGTGCTGCTGAGCACGACCGTGCTCATTAAGAAGTACGACCGTGCTTCACTTACAGGGGAGCACGCCCCTCACATGCTTAAGCACGACCGTGCTGGGTTACGAGCACGACCGTGCTCAACCCACTGTGACAGAACCAGATTAAAGGACTTAAGGAGTTTTAAACCCCACTTCCCTATGATGATAACTGATTAGACAACTTGGTAAAAGTTAATAAAGATAAATAAAGATGATGAGATGGTGAGATGTTAAGTCGATACCCTTTGGGGTGCCGCAAGCTGATGAGTTGTGCCTTGGTGCTTTTTGGCCAAGGAGGCCTTGACCCCACGGTTTGGGTCTAAGGTGTTGTTGTTACGTACCTTGGTGGCCGAGAGTTTGCCCCAGGTACTGCGGTTGATTCCGCTTAAGTCCTCAGGTAGATTCCGCGAGGCAAGTTGATGCGGTTGATTCCGCTGTTACCTTCGGTCAATTCCGTTGGAGTTATGGAGGTGGTGTTGCCGTTGTTGTTGTGTTGCATACGCATTGCACCGGAGATGTTGTTTAGGGATGTTCGACATAGGGGAGATCGTCCTAGAGTACGGCGATCCGGCCATCCACGGTTGGAGTAGATTCTCCTAGCGCCCCCGTGATGAGGCATTCGTTGGTTTGATGCGTTGGCTATCCAAGGAGTAGATTCTCCGGCGTTGAGTAGATTCTCAATGTGGATATGTAACTCCGAAGTCGTTCATCCCGAGTTTAGTGGATCCACATGCATTGATGGTTTAGCGGAGTAGGACTACATTGCACTGCATAGCATAATGATAATGTTGATGTTTGATGTGATGCTGCTATGCTTGCTGTTTACTTTACTGCCTATTCCCATGCTAATATGTTTATACGATTCTTACTCCCTATATATGTTTGTTGTTTGTGTTTGGCCTGATTGGCACATTGCAGAGGATGACGAGCAGCCCGGAGAGGAGTGACTCTGAGGAGCCGCCACTCATCGTAGGGCTAGTTTATGTTTCGTAGTCGTTAGTTTCAGTTGTAATTCCATGGATTTTATTCCGGAACGGTTATACCAGCTCTGTATGTGACATCGGGGTTGGGTTATATTATTTGGTTGGTTATGTTTTTATTGTTTAAAAACTTATTTTATTTTCCGCGTTGTAAACGGTTCATGTGGGACTTTTCTACCCATGGAAAATTGTTTATTTTATCCAGTAATTGCATGTTTTCCTTTAAATGTTTTTAATTTAAATGGCTTTTAACATTCGGGGTAGAAGGGTGTCACATTTAGTGGTATCAGAGCAGTTCGACCTTGTTCGGACGTGGTATGAGTCTGTTGTGAGTCTGTTGTGTGACTCTTGTTTGAATTGTCTATACTTGGTTTAGATAATGATGTTTTAAGTTAGTTGCCTGTAGCTTTTACTGGCTAAGTTTCTGTATTAAAGGCTGTTTTGGGCATGTACAAGAACTAATGGCCGGTAGAGGACGCAACGATCAGGCGATTGCTGACGCATTGGCACTTCTGGCCAATGCTATCGGACAGGTCAACCCTAACAATGGTGGGCCAGCTGAGTTCCAGGGACTGGATAAGTTCTAGAGGAACAACCCTCCGTCGTTCAAGGGAGCGTATGACCCAGAGGGAGCATTGTTGTGGCTGAGGGAGACAGAGAAGATCTTCCGTGCGATGGATTGTAATGATCAGCAGAAGCTCATCTTCGCCACCTTCATGTTGACTGAAGAGGCGGAGCACTGGTGGGATAACTGCAGGCAGAGGATGCAGGCAGAGGGCACAGCGGTGACTTGGGCCGTGTTCAGGCAGAGGTTTCTGGAGAAGTATTTTCCAGCGGATATCAGGGACAAGAAAGAGATGGAATTCTTGTCTTTGAGGCAGGGGTCGCTGTCAGTCGGTGACTATGCGGCTAAGTTTGAGGAGCTGGCTAGGTACTACACTCCTTACCAGCATGAGACGGACGATCGCTCCAAGTGCGTGAAGTTTGAAGCGGGACTCCGGCCTGAGATCAAACAGGCCATCAGCTATCAGGAGATCAGAGTCTTCCCTATCCTGGTCAATAAGTGCAGGATCTATGAGGATGCCAGCTAGTTCAGAGCTGCTAGTTCCAGAGGATCGGACAATCAGAGTGGCAAGAGGATTGATCAGAGGGACAAGGGCAAGCAGCGGTATGCCCCTTCGGGCAAGGACTTCAAGCAGAGTGGCAGGAAGCCCCAGTTTCAGCAGGGTAGCTTCAGGGGTGGGTTTTCTGATGCCCCTAGAGCTATGAGGTGTGGGAAGTGTGGAGCACAGGACCACTATTCGTCCCAGTGCAAGGAAACACAGGTTATCTGTTTCAAGTGTGGCAAGCCAGGCCACATCAGCCGCGAGTGTGATGGAGCTAAGGCCGAGCCTCCCAGCGCTAGCAAGAATCAGAAGTCCCAGGCCAACAGACTGAAGACCACTGGGAGGTCTTTACTCTTAGTGGAGCCGAAGCCTCCGAGTCTGATGACTTGATCCAAGGTACGTGTTTAATTGATGGAACTCGATTAACTGTATTGTATGATTCGGGTGCTACTCACTCGTTTATATCGCATGATAGGGTCAAGAGTCTAAAATTGCCTGTTACCTTCCTTGAGTTTGATTTGTTGGTTTCTACACCTACAAATAAACCTGTTTCTACTTCATATGCATGCAAGAACTGTCATATTGTTATAAATGATAAAACTTTCCTTGCTGATCTTGTATGCTTACCTTTGAAAGACCTGGACATTATTCTGGGTATGGACTGGTTATCTTCCAACCATGTCCTTCTAAACTGTTTTGATAAAACCCTGGTTTTTGGAACTCCAAAGGAGCCTAAGAATCCAGACCTTCTCTCTGCCAGCCAAGTACAAGCTTCGATGAGAGACGAAGCCCAAGTATACATGATGTTAGCCTCCCTGGACGTAGAGAGAAGGCCTCTTGATGTCGCCAGCATGCCTGTTGTGCGAGAGTTTCCTGAAGTGTTTCCGGGGGATGTTTATAACTTACCCCCAGAAAAAGATGTTGAGTTTACCATAGACTTAGTGCCTGGCACCAGGCCAATTTCCATAGCACCTTATAGAATGTCTCCTCTAGAGCTAGCTAAGTTGAAAGAACAGTTGGAAGACCTGATGAAGAAGCAGTTCATTAGGCCGAGTGTGTCTCCGTGGGGAGCACCTGTGTTGTTGGTGAAGAAGAAGGATGGTAGTATGAGGTTGTGTGTCGACTTTCGACAGCTCAACAAGGTGACCATAAAGAATCGGTATCCCCTCCCTAGGATTGATGATCTTATGGACCAGTTGATGGGCGCTTGCGTCTTTTCAAAGATAGATTTGAGGTCAGGGTACCATCAGATTCGGGTTAAGTCTGAGGACATCCCGAAGACAGCGTTTAGAATGCGATATGGTCACTATGAGTATTTGGTTATGCCTTTCGGTGTGACCAACGCTCCTGCGGTCTTCATGGACTACATGAACAAGACCTTTCACCCTTACTTGGATAAGTTCGTGGTGGTGTTTATAGATGACATCTTAGTGTACTCCAAGAGTAAGGAGGAACATGAGGAACACCTGAGGGTTGTCTTGCAGACCCTTAAGGAGAAGCAGTTGTATGCTAAATTGTCTAAGTGTGAGTTCTGGTTAGAGGAAGTGAGCTTCTTAGGACATGTCATCTCTAAGGGTGGCATAGCAGTGGACCCAGCTAAAGTAGAGACGGTGCTCCAGTGGGAAGCGCCAAAGTCTGTAACCGAGATTAGGAGTTTCTTGGGGTTAGTCGGGTACTATAGGCGGTTTATAGAAGGTTTCTCTAAGATAGCTTTGCCCTTAACCCGTCTCACCAAGAAGGGACAGTTGTTTGTGTGGGACTCTAAGTCTGAAGAGAGTTTCCAAACCCTTAAGAATAGGTTGACATCAGCACCAGTGTTAGTTTTGCCAGATCCTAGTGCACCCTTCGTAGTTTACTGCGATGCTTCTAAGCAAGGGTTAGGTGGTGTGTTGATGCAGAATGGTAAGGTAGTCGCTTACGCTTCTAGGCAGTTGAAAATCCATGAGAAGAACTACCCTACCCATGACCTAGAGTTAGGAGCTGTGGTATTTGCCTTAAAGATCTGGAGGCATTACCTTTATGGAGCGAGGTTTGAGGTTTTTAGCGATCATAAGAGTTTGAAGTATCTCTTTGATCAAAAGGAGTTGAATATGAGGCAGCGTAGGTGGATGGAGTTCTTAAAGGATTATGACTTCGAGCTGACCTATCACCCAGGAAAGGCCAATGTGGTGGCCGATGCCTTGAGTAGGAAAACCCTGCATATCTCCACTTTGATGGTTAGGGAGATGGACCTGATTGAGGAGTTTAGAGACCTTAGTCTAGCTTGTGAGTTTACCCCTAAGAGTATTAGGCTTGGTACCTTGAAGGTTACCAACAGTTTGATGGATCAGATTAGAGAGGGTCAGAAGTTAGATAAGTATCTCTTAGACCAGCGAGAGTTGCTCGCTAAGGGTAGAGACCTAAGTTTTAAGGATGGTAGTGATGGTATCTTGAGGTTCAAGGATAGAGTTTGTGTGCCAGATGTTCCTGAACTTAGGAGGTTGATCTTAGAAGAAGGTCATAGGAGTGGTTTGAGTGTGCACCCAGGTGCCACTAAGATGTATCCGGACCTTAGGAGAATGTTTTGGTGGCCTAGGATGAAAAAGGACGTAGCTGAGTTTGTGTATGCGTGCCTAGTTTGTTAGAAGGCTAAGATCGAGCATCAGAGTCCTTCGGGTAAGTTGCAACCCCTGTGTATCCCAGAATGGAAATGGGATAGTATCTCCATGGATTTTGTGTCTGGACTCCCTAGGACTCCAACTGGTTTTGAGGCAATTTGGGTTGTTGTGGATAGACTGACTAAGTCTGCCCACTTCATTCCGATGAACATGGAGTATCCTTTAGAGAAGTTGGCTAAGTTGTACATCAAGGAGATAGTTAGGCTTCATGGTGTACCCTCTAGCATAGTTTCAGATAGAGACCCGAGGTTTACCTCTAGGTTTTGGAATAGTTTGCAAGAGGCTTTAGGAACAAAGCTTAGGCTTAGTTCAGCTTACCACCCACAGACTGATGGGCAGTCTGAGCGGACCATCCAGTCCTTAGAGGACTTGTTGAGGGCTTGTGTGTTAGAACAGTCAGGAAGTTGGGACAAGTTTTTGCCCCTAATAGAGTTCACCTACAACAACAGTTTCCATTCCAGCATTGGGATGGCACCTTATGAGGCTCTGTATGGGAGGAGATGTAGGACACCCTTGTGTTGGAGTGAACCTAGCGATAGTGTGGTGCTAGGGCCAGAGATAGTCCAGGAAACAACAATAAAGATTAAGTTAGTTCAGGAAAAGATGAGAGTTGCACAGAGTAGGCAGAAGAGCTACCATGATAAAAGGAGGAAGGCGCTCGAATTCCAGGAAGGTGATCATGTATTCTTGAGAGTTACCCCTACGACTGGGGTTGGTAGAGTGATGTAGGCGAGGAAACTTACTCCGAGGTTCATTGGTCCTTACCAAATCCTCAAAAGAGTCGGCGAAGTCGCCTACCAAATAGCCTTACCCACGTTCTTGTCAAATCTCCACAATGTTTTTCATGTGTCACAACTCAGGAAATATGTTCATGACCCGAGTCACGTGATAGTACCCGACGCTATACAGTTGAAAGAGAACCTGACGTTCGAGGTGTTACCTCTTCGAGTCGAGGATAGGAGGGTGAAGCAGCTAAGAGGCAAGGAAATTCCTTTGGTTAAAGTGGTTTGGAGTGGGGCGACTGAGGAAAGTGCTACCTGGGAGCTGGAGAGCAAGATGATGGAAGCATACCCGCATCTTTTCCCTTGAGGTACGTGTAAATTTCGAGGACGAAATTTTTATAAGGGGGGTGGGGAAGAGCCGGTTCGTTGCTTAGGACACCGAAAGAGCTACCTTCAATCCAGGTATGGGGAGAAGGGTAGTATTTACATAGGTCTGGGGTTAGAGTAAAGTAAAGGGGTTCCCATAACCCCGTTTGTAATATTCGTTGTTATATGATTAATGTTTGAAGTGATGATGCATGTTGACTGCTACATGATGAGATTGTTATATGTTCTATATTTTGGAAAAGAATGTTTATGTTGAATGTGAGTATGATATTGATGTGTTAATCTTGTTATTAACATGAGATGGTTGTTGATGTTGCTGGCTGCATAGTTGATGCTATGATTATTGAGTTACTGTTGTTTAATCCCTAAAAACATGTTAAAAGTGACTTAGGACATTTTAAGGATTAAAACCCGGAAGTATTGTTAACTTTTAGCTTCTGTTCCTGCCCAGAACAGCACTGTCGCGCGATGAGCACGACCGTGCTGAACAGGGAGCACGACCGTGCTCCCAGTTGAATTCTGGGGAGATGACCGCGCTGTTGAGGACGGCCGTACAGGACAAAGAGCACGATCGTGCTGTTGAGCACGACCGTGCTCATTAAGAAGCATGACCGTGCTTCACTTACAGGGGAGCACGCCCCTCACGTGCTTAAGCACGACCGTGCTGGGTTACGAGCACGACCGTGCTCAACCCACTGTGACAGAACCAGATTAAAGGACTTAAGGGGTTTTAAACCCCACTTCCCTATGATGATAACTGATTAGACAACTTGTTAAAAGTTAATAAAGATAAATAAAGATGATGAAATGGTGAGATGTTAAGTCGATACCCTTTGGGGTGCCGCAAGCTGATGAGTTGTGCCTTGGTGCTTTTTTGCCAAGGAGGCCTTGACCCCACGGTTTGGGTCTAAGGTGTTATTGTTACGTACCTTGGTGGCCGAGAGTTTACCCCAGGTACTGCGGTTGATTCCGCTTAAGTCCTCAGGTAGATTCCGCGAGGCAAGTTGATGCGGTTGATTCCGCTGTTACCTTCGGTCGATTCCATTGGAGTTATGGAGGTGGTGTTGCCGTTGTTGTTGTGTTGCATACTCATTGCATCGGAGATGTTGTTTAGGGATGTTCGACATAGGGGAGATCGTCCTAGAGTACGGCGATCCGGCCACCCACGGTTGGAGTAGATTCTCCTAGCGCCCCCGTGACGAGGCATTCGTTGGTTTGATGCGTTGGCTATCCAAGTTGTAGATTCTCCGGCGTTGAGTAGATTCTCAATGTGGATATGTAACTCCGAAGTCGTTCATCCCGAGTTTAGTGGATCCACATGCATTGATGGTTTAGCGGAGTAGGACTACATTGCACTGCATAGCATAATGATAATGTTGATGTTTGATGTGATGCTACTATGCTTGCTGTTTACTTTACTGCCTATTCCCATGCTAATATGTTTATACGATTCTTACTCCCTATATATGTTTGTTGTTTGTGTTTGGCCTGATTGGCACATTGTAGAGGATGACGAGCAGCCCGGAGAGGAGTGACTCTGAGGAGCCGCCACTCATCGTAGGGCTAGTTTATGTTTCGTAGTCGTTAGTTTCAGTTGTAATTCCGTGGATTTTATTCCGGAACGGTTATACCAGCTCTGTATGTGACATCGGGGTTGGGTTATATTATTTGGTTGGTTATGTTTTTATTGTTTAAAAACTTATTTTATTTCCGCGTTGTAAACGGTTCATGTGGGATTTTTCTACCCATGGACAATTGTTTATTTTATCCAGTAATTGCATGTTTTCCTTTAAATGTTTTTAATTTAAATGGCTTTTAACATGCGGGGTAGAAGGGTGTCACACTCCTTGGGGTACTTTTGTTGATGGATATAGATTCCATCGCTTGTCCATTTTATTTGAAGACCAAGGAAGAACTTCAATTTTCCCATCATGCTCATCTCAAACTCATTCTGCATCAACACAGAGAACTCTTTGCAAAGCTTTTCATTAGTAGCACCAAATATAATATCATCAACATGAATATGTACTACTATGAAATCTTTCTTTGAGCATTTCTTGAAAAATGTACTGTCTACTTTTCCTTAATGAAATCATTTTCCATTAGATATGTGCTTAACCTATCATACCAAGCTCTAGGATCTTGTTTGATTCCATATAAGGCTTTCTTAAGCTTATAGACATGGTGAGGATTTTCAGAATCCTCATACCCAGGAGGTTACTTGACATAAACTTCCTCCTCAATTATCCCATTTAGAAATGCACTTTTAACATCCATTTGATAGAGAAATATGTCATATTGTGCAGCATAAGACATGAGAATTCAAATTGCTTCTAATTTAGCTACAGGTGCAAAAGTTTCAGTGAAATCAATACCTTCCTGTTGATTATACCCTTGAGCAACTAGTCTTGCCTTGTTTCTTACCGCTTTTCCATCTTCATCTAGTTTGTTTCTAAATATCCATCTGGCTCCGATAACAGATTTATCTTTGGGTTTAGAAACTAAAGTCCAAACATCATTTCTATTGAATTGATTCAGTTCTTCTTGCATGGCTAGAATCCAGCTTTCATCTTATAAGGCTTCTTCAATATCTTTGGGTTCCAAATCTGATATGAAGGCCTTGTTATTGTTTTCATTGAAAGCAGATCTGGTTCTAACTCCTTGAGATGGACTTCCGATGATAAGATCTTCTAGATGATTGGTCTTGAATTTCCAGTCTCTCTTCTCATTCTGAATTTCAGACATATCAGTACTTATCGGATTTTCAGACACGTCTACTTTTGACTTGTCTGATGATTCTTCCACTGTAAGATTAAGTTCAATACCTGCAATATCATCTTCTAGATCTGATAGTTCCCTATTAGTCTTCAAATCATCATTAAACTTTACATGAATTGATTCTTCTACTACAAAAGTTCTAGAGTTAAAGATTCTAAAAGCTTTAGACAGTTCAGAATATCCAATGAATATGCCTTTATTGACTTTAGAGTCAAATTTGCCAAGATAATCTTTTGTATTAAGAATATAACATTCACATCCAAATGCATGAAAATATGATATGTTGGGTTTTCTACCTTTCCACAATTCATAAGGAGTCTTATTTAGGATAGGTCTAACCAGAATTCTGTTTTGCACATAACAAGCAGTGTTAATGGCTTCTACCTAGAAGTACTTAGGGATTATTTTCATTAAGCATTGTTTTGCCCATTTCTTGAAGTGATCTATTCTTTCTCTCAACCACTCCTGAGACACCCTGATGTGCCGCACTGTATTATTAGTTTAAAACCTTATTAATTATTTACTTAATCGCGCGCTTATCATTAAAAATACGTAAAAATTGAAACTTAGTTAATAATCATATAACTTCTGCAAATTAAACACATCAACGTTATAAAATATAAATACACACGTGGTTAACCATTACATTACCAAAAAATTGTTTAGGGTATCCTATCAGTAGGATCCCTCACAGGTACTTATTTATACAAGCTGTCTATAACTAGCGGAAGATAAAATGTCTTATATGACTCACACTGGCCCTAAACTTACTACACTATATTATTAGGATCTATAGTCTGTTCCCCAGCATCCCCTTCATACCGAGTTCCATCGAACTCATCAACAACATCCGTTTCATACAGAGTTCCATCCAACTCCTCAGCAACATATTCCTCCATCGAGTCCTCTATCGTAATAAATAGACATACACAAAAATACAGAGATAGGGAGATAAGAAACAGTTCTATCACCATAAACGGAAAAGACTCATAGCATATAATATAATAGCGATCACAGACAAACAACACTCATCATTAACAACCATCCTCAAATCACAATATCTTTCCTCTACCCTCAATCTCATGAAACTAACTTTTTATGCTGACGTGGCCACTACTAATCCTGTCACACATCCCTCGTTAGGAATGTCAGTCAGTCGTCCAAGTGACACGTTCCCAACACCGGTGCACATTCTCATCCATGGGGAGAATGCTCATACAAAGCAATGGCACTATAGCTGCATGGTACCGTCGGTGCACACCCTGGTTCTCTCTCATCTCTATCAAGGGTGCTCATGCATAGCAATGACACTATAGTTGCACAACTTAAATTCTAATTTGGAATGGTCCATGAGAACTTCGGACCTCGTGGTTCTCAAATACACGGTTATGAACAACAATGCAACATATGATTTTCACTAACTTGTATCAATACAACCTAGTGCCTCAAGCTTTCCTCATAACCTCCACTTACATTCTATATCACACCACTTCTATAAAATAATAGCTAGGCACCTCAAATTCATGTTCAAGCTCTCACCTCAAACAAAATACCTCCGAGCAACATATATCTTTACTTAAAATCAACGAAGCAATTTATCAATCTAGGCAGATCAGGCATAACACAATAATCAATAGAATATTCAAACACCAAAATTACTGTCACATGCAGTAGAATACCTTAACTAGCGTAACACAAACAATTTAATAATAATAATTAAAACATCCTCAATATTATAAGATTAACCCAAGGTAATAAACCCACAATCCCCAAATCATCATTGGTATTACGGAAAAGCTTCCAATATGATTTTGTTCCTGTCGATTACTCGACCACTAATAGGGTTTAGGTCGCCCCACACCATTACTATAAATTATATACTACTTATCAGTTCCAATGATGGAATGGTTCTTTCTCCCACCTGAGTTAGAACCGAAATCCCGAAATCGACCCCCCTCGGTATCACACCACAGCTTAACAGTTTCACCTTAAACCAAACAACATAACCACAAATTAATCAACAAACTCACCCTTAACCTAAATAGTTAGATTCAGCCTCCTAATTCAAAATAGGGTTAAGGTTCTTTTCTCATTCCAAACTTTTGGGTAGTAGTTCCTATAGTCTTAGATAGCTTAGATAAATTGTTATACTTTGAAAATATGAACAAAATACTCCAAGCCCTTTTTAATTGAGTTTCGGCCATGTATAAGAAAATAGGCTAAGAAATCCTTTTTGATTCAAACTTTTGGATTTAGGCTACTAAGACATTAGAGGGTATAAATCAAGCAATAGATTTTACAAAGCAAACAAGAAATTTTCAACCTTTTTATGTTAGGGTTTCGGCCTCTTATAGAAAAATAGGTTAGAGAATTCAGTTGGACTTAAGCTATTGGATTATAATCATATATGTATTTGAGAGCTTAAAACAAGTCTTAGAATTCAAGAATGGCACAAAAACATCAAACCCTCTTTTCTTCTTAGTTTCAGCCATTTAGAGAAAATAGGGAAAGAAAATGTTTTTGATTACATGCTCTTGGATAATGAAAGTAGAAGACATAACAAGATCATAGCAATTGGTTTCACATTAAAATGATTTTTCTACAATTTTCTATAAATATTTAAAGTTCTAGATCTAAGAATATAAAAATCATGAAATAGAAAGATTAAGATCTTGAGATGAGATAAGATGATCATGGATGATCCTAATACCTCAAGTGTATGAAGGAGATGAAGAAAAGATGATGATCTTTGCAAGTTCTTCAATGAAAACTTGGAGCTCTTAAAGAATAAAAATGGAGTTTTGTATTTAAGTGAAGAAAAATGAAGAATATAAAGAGAGGAATGGGGGGGAGGCTACGGTGTTGGGGTTATTTACAGGGTAGATCTTCGGCTTTGTTTGGTTCTTAGGTTTTAGATTAATGGGTTTTGTGATTATTTAATTAATATAATAGTTAACTATGGTTAATAATTAACTTAACTAGGGTTATGTTGCTAACCATGATTAAAATCATGTGGCTCATATTAAATGAATGGTGTGGTTGCTCCTTGTCCACACAAACTAACCTTGGTTCCTTAACCATGGTTAAAATTTAACTAAACGTCGGTTAGGTTAAGCTTAGGGGTATTTTGGTTATTTCAGTTGAAAATTCAAGATTACTAGCATTTAATGCTCATAATCTCTTGGTGACTCATCCTCCATGTGTCATCCTATATGACTCGCTGTCCCGATCTTTTGACGGGTCTCTGCAGTTCCGTTTTCGACTCCGTCGGTTTCCCGATTAGGGTTTCTGTCTATTTTTCGATCGAAAATTTTAAAAATAACCAAACTCGTTGGAAATATGTTTTAAACATAAACCGTTTTGTTTGCGAGTCAAAATTAGGTTTTGTAATTATTAAAATCTTACTGTTAGTGAAAAACGCCGACTGTTTTCCGTCCGAACTTTTACCAAAATTCATCCGAATAAACATAAGTTTTTATTTCTGATCAGAAATTTGGAAAGTAGGATTCTTCACGGACATAATATAAAAAATCTACAAATTTCAGTTTCGGGTCAAATTAGGGTTTCTGTTCAATAAAATCTTACTGTTAGTGAAAACGCAGACTGTGGTCCGTTTGAATTTTCAACCCAAAATTTCACCGTAACCCTCTACCATAAGATAGATTATGAATATAATTTTATTTTATTTAAAACTATTTTATTGCTCTCAGATTAAAATATAAATAATTATACTTTTAACCGGTTAAACAGCATAATTAAAACCAGGCTGTTACAACTCCATTTTGCTGTGGAGTTCTAGGTGCAAAGAAATTGTGAGAAATACCATTTTCCTAACAGAACAGTTTGAACTGCTTATTTTCAAATTCTCCCCCATGGTCACTTCTAATAGCAGAGATACAAAAAACCTGCTCATTCTTTACTCTTTTACTAAATACAAGGGAGGTTTACCACCAATTTTACCTACACCAACAACTTTTCCTTTCTGGTTACCACCAAAGGTTACATGTCCACCTTTCTTAGGTTAGAGGTCTAGGAACATAGACCTTTCTCCTGTCATATGTCGCGGCCATCCACTGTCCAGGTACCATGATGGGTGTTTGCTTTGTCCTGTTAAGCATGTCTGTAATAGGAATGATGATGGACTTAGGTACCCATATTTTATTGGGTCCTTTTCTGTTAGGTGAGGAGTCTGTGAAGACTTCCTTCTTTTTTTGTAAATACACTTAGGCGTGATATGTCCAGCTTTTCCACAGTAGGTACATATAGGTTTGTTTAAAGTAAATGACACAGATTTGACAGTTAGTTTTGAGAACTTTGTTGATCCTTTATGATGCTTTTTACTATAATAACCTATACCTTCTTTGTTAAGGGAGTTCCTCTGACTTCCCAAAAATTTAGTCAGATTATCTCTACCATTAATAAACTTGGCAAGATCTGAGGTGAGCTCTTCTACTTTCTGTTGAAGTTTAATCACTTCTTCAGAGGGTAGAGTTTCAACTGAGATCTTAGCTTTAGACCTTTCAGTCTTAAGCCTACTGTTCTCTTTAGCTAACTTCTCACACTCTTGAGATTTCTGTGTATACTCATTTGAGAGTTTAACATACTATCTCTTTAGGGATTTGAAAGCTTTAGATATACAGTTGGATTCTTCTAATAGTTCATCATACGCATCACTCAATTTCTCAAGTTCAAATTGTACCACGGTTTTTGATTCTGAATCAGTATGTACCATAAGACAGAGATTTGCTTCAAGCTCCTCTCCTTCACTTTCAATGGAGCTTTCATCAAGATCTTCCCAAGTGGCCATCATTCCCTTCTTCTTTTTGTTGAAGAACTTCTTGGGAGGTTGCTTCTTGAGTTGAGGACATTCTGCCTTGATTTGTCCAGGATTTTTGCATTCATAACACACAATGACATTTCTGTCATTTGATCCATCATCTTTGTTGTATTTTTATTTGTTGAAGCGCCTGAAAGGTTTATCTTTTCTGAAGTTTCTTTTCTTTCAGAGCTTTTTCATTTTTCTGGTGAGAAGAGAAAGTTCATCTTCTTCATCATCAGAGTCATCCTCATTTGATTCCTCAGATTCATCTGAAGATTCATCAACTTTGAAAGCTTTTGATGCAGATCCTTTAGATGATTTCTTGTTAGCCTTGAAAGCAATGGATTTGCTCTTCTTTCCATTATTTTCTTCAATCAGCTCCTGGTCATGGATCTGAAGGGTGCCAAGAAGCTCATCTAGAATCATTGTTGATAAATCTTTGGCCTGAGACGCTGCAGTTACAAGAGGTCTCCATTGTTTTGGAAGACTTCTGAGAATCTTTTGAATATGTTCCTCAGTCTTGTAAACTTTTCCCAGAGATTTCAATCCATTGGTTATAGTTTGAAATCTCCCATACACTTGGCCAATAGTTTCTCCTTCTTCCATTTTGAATAGTTCATACTTTCTGACCAACATACTGACTTTGGTCTCCTTTAATTTGTTAGTTCCTTCATGAGAAATAGCTAGTGAATCCCACATTTCTTTAGCAGATTCACAAGCACAGACTTTTTCAAACTCTTCTCTACTCAAAGCACACATGATTGCATATCTAGCTTTGGCATTAAATTGCCATGTTTTTCTTTGATCAACAGTCATGCTGGCTTTAGGAACTTCTGCTCCTTTTTCATTATTAGGAACATAGGGACCTTCTTCAATGATATCCCGGAGATCAGAGTTAGCGGATTGTAAAAACCACTTCATCTTCTTTTTCCAGTAGATGTAGTCCTCTCCATTGAAGTATGGAGGTCTCGACATTGAGGATCCTTCTCCTGCGTGATTCTGGCTTGTGCTGGCTTCTCCTACCATTTCCAAGATCCTTTCCTCTACACTGTTAAGTGCTCAATCCAGAGGCTGAGCCCTGATACCAACTGAAATAACCAAAGTTAACATAAGAAGGGGGTTGAATTATGTTTACCAAATTTTTAGGAAACTTTGAAAATTATTTTCGCAGGACAACAAGCAAAAATAAGACAACAGAAAATTAGACGGGTAATTCGTCTAATTTTGAGACAAAACACACATGCGCATACAGAGAAGGTCAAGACAGAGATTGATATTCACAATATTAACTCCCCAAGTTAAAAGCTTAAACAAATAACTCTTAAAGAAATTAAAGAGATAAGGGAAGAGGAATATCACTCAATAGTTTTATATTGGTTCACCCCAAAATCTACAGGGCTACGTCCAGTTTCTTGGCAGCACCAAGTTTCCACTATAACTGATCAAATTACAGTACAAGTATTCTTTTCACACCTAGCCTCTCCAGGCTCAACACTTAAACAAGTATTCTTTTCTCACCTAGCCTCTTCAGGCTCAACACAGTAAGGAGTAAAGGTTTTGTGTTATTATTACAATAATCTTTCATATGACACTTAGAGAGTGAAATAAATATGAAGTACGAAAGACTGCTACTAAATATCAAATGATTGAAGAAGTATTCAATGAAAGAATGAAGAAGTTAATGAAGTGAGTAAATGCTTCTTGCATAGTGTTCTTAATGATATTCAACTTCTTATCTTCATCTTCATGGTTTGATCTATAAAAAGACTTCAATCAATTAATCCGTTAGGCACAGCTTCAGAAAGTGTGTTCATTGATTTGAGCTTCTGGAAGGCCATTAATGTCAAAGAGTCGTTCTGTGTAGGCATTAAATGTTTAGGGACGTTGAGTTTTAACAAGGCATTCTAAGAGTACACTTTTATTTTTAGCAGCTGTTGTATCAGAGTTACAACAGCAGGCTTCTTGTACTTGTAGCATGGAGCTTTCCGCTTTCAGTGCAACACTCAGTTCACTTTCTGAAAAGCATTTTTACTTTGTCCTAAGACAGCTAAAAGGTTACTGCTGTTGTAAAGAGGTTGTGTGTTTATTCCTTACAACCTTGAAACAAACGATCTTTATTCTGTATCCTTGGTGCTATTGTCCAGAGGTCTTCGAGATACTTAAGGAAGGCATCTTATTTGAATAAGGTTGAGTTGGACTTCAATATGACAAACTGACACTTTAACAAATGTAGCAGTGTTTGAAATTCAGACGGATGCTTGTACAGTCCAGAATCATAAGGGTGATAATGAGCCAAAACTTAGACGAGTGATCGAGATATTTTAGACGACTGATCCACTGAGGCTTCTTCAGACTTATGATTCTTGCCACGTCATCAACAAGATCAGAATCTTGATTGAGCTTTGACTTAGTCTATGTCTGAGTTGACTATATTTTAGACGAGTGAGTTTTTAGACAAGTCTAAAAACTGTGTTGTACCAAAATGTAGCCGGTCAAAATTTAGACGAGTGACCTTAAGTCTATTTTCCTGCAAACTTATCAGACATATCAGTAATTTCATATGGTTCGATATTACCATACTTAATCTATTTCGAATCATCAAAACTTATAGAATTTACATGTTGAATGTGTCTCAGACTTATGAGGTCTCAACGCAATCCCGACCAAGCAAAATGTTATAACTTGCCTTAGTCGGAACCACAACAAACAATGTGGAACTCTGAAAACTCCCCACTTGAATATCCAAGGTAATCACCCCATCTGTCGGGGTTGTCTTCCTGCTAAAGTCTGTGACGACCATATTGGTGGGGATTAAATCAGTTATATACTTTCCAAGTATTTTCAGCATAGCCCTTGGAACAATGTTAACAGCTGCACCTTCATCCACCAAAACACTGTTTGTTCGCCTTCCTTCAATCGGAGCCTTAATGTGAAGTTGCCTGAGATGCTTTTTTTCACTCTCATTTAGCTGTTCGAATTGAGCCACAGTTTCAAAGACAGTCACCATGTTATTTTCAAGGAACAACCAATCATCCTCTAGATTGTCGATGTCCTCGTTATTGTTGAATTCATATTCGAGTTCATGGTTTCCTGAAAATTCAATTAGGATTACCAAAATCAAATTGACTTCCATAGCTGTTATCAAATTCTCTTCGTCAGAGGGTTCTTCATAGGAGGGTTCTTCCTCATATTCACCCTTCCTTATAAGTGCATCTAAATCCATTATAGCTGCATCTAAATCCACCTCAGTATTAAGCTCCACCCCCATGGACATGTCTTCATCCAGCAAGTCATCATCTTCTTGTAATGCATCAACCATTTCTTCCATAGATATTTCTCTCCGTGGGGCCTGCTTCATCAGTTCAATTGGCATATCTATCAACCTCCTCTGACTAATAGTAGCCTCTGTGTCAACTTCTATGGGATCAGTCTTCTTATCGAACCTTCAAGCCTTGATCTCCTTGGGGTCGAGTTGGTGTTTGTTCATCCATTCTTCGATCTCATTGTCGAGTTGTTGACCTAGTTCTTTTGCTTTCTCCTCCAACTCTTTCAACCCTTTTGGCCATCTGCCAGTTGACTTTCATGGTGGTGACAGGTTTTCCCTCTACTTTTTATTTTCTGCATTCAACATCTGCTGAACACTATAAAGGATTCTCCTTCTTGTGACAGCGGGTCTTTGGCCTTCTCTGTAACACCCCGTTTTTTGTAAGTGTTTTTATAAAGCTGGTTTTATTAAGTTAGAAGTGTTGGCTAAGGACTTGGTGGGATTTTTGGCTTAAAAGTCCCTTTCTGGTAGATAAGCACGTCCGTGCTCATTAGCCAGCACGCCCGTGCTTAAAGTCAGAAGCGTGTTTCTAATTTTAAGTTGAGCACGCCCGTGCTCAACAGTGAACACGCCAGTGCTCACTGTGCGGACCGCGTCTCGCTGACGCTAAGTCTAGCATGACCGTGCTTGATGAAGAGCACGACCGTGCTCAGGTGTGACCTATATATTTTTGGCACAGAACCGAGGGTTAACGTAATAACCCTATTTGTGATGGCTGCTGCTACCCGGTTGCGGCCAGAACACGTTCTTTCCCTATTTCCTCTTCTCCCAGTGCTATAGTGGAGTTTTGGAAGCCGGTTGGGAAGCTAGTTGGTCTGGGGAAGTCTATAGGTAACGGTTTCCTCTTCCCTATTGGTTTCCTTTTCGTTTTTGAGTTGTGTTTTCATTGTTTAAGGCTTGTTTGAGGTTGAGCCGTCTTAAGAGGAGAAACCAGTTGCTGTTTGGTGTTTGGGAGAGCTACCTTCAATCCAGGTATGGGGAGAAGGGTGGTGTAATCATAGGCTCGGGGTTAGAGTAAAGTAAAGGGGTTCCCATAGCCCTAGTTGTTTGTATGTGTGTATATGATTGATTTGTTGATTATTCTGATAACATGATAGTGATTGTTAACATGCTATTTATATGCCTATGTTCATAATATTTGGTTTGTGTTTATGTTGTTGTTGTGGTTATGAACATGATGATGTTATTGGGTTGATGCCAATGTTGAGTTGATGCTGATAATGATGATGAGTTTTAATCCTTAAAACGTATTAATAACTGACTTAGGATGATTAACTGATTGATCCCTAAAACTGGTTAAAACTTGGTTACTGTCTTTGACCAGAACAGTGCAGTCTGTGAATATATGCCTTGACAGGTACTTTAAGTTTTGATGAATGACAAAAAGGGAAAGGTCCAGAAGGACTAAATTGCAAAAAGCAGAAAGTTATAAAGCAAGCAAGCACGAGGGGCAAAATGGGCATTTCAGTATTTGTATTGATTGTTTTAGAAAAGTGTGTAAATGGTAAGTAGGGTTCTCAATTTAATATTGGTCTCACACACACACTTTTAACATGTGCCAAAAACATTTTAGACATGTTTATATCTGACAATTAATTGCGCTTAATGAGTAATCAAATATTAATTGTTAAGATTTTCAAATTCATATATGCTTCGAGCCATAATCGATTATGGGAAACCAATAATCGATTATTATATGTATTAAAAGGCTTTAAATGAGTTTAATGAGTAATTATGTTATTAAAGCCGTTGAGTTTGAATTTTGAAATAGAATAATCGATTATGTGAAATGTATAATCGATTATGTCTTTCTGGCTTTCAACGTACTTCAAACAGAAACCCCGTAATCGATTATGTAATCGATTATGGCTTTTTATATGAAAGTCAGTGGACTCGTAATCGATTAGTATAATCGATTATGACTATTCTGTCAAAGTGAGCGCTTCCTGAAATTGGTTTAAATAATCGATTATGAGAATGTAATAATCGATTATGACGCGACAATAATGAATTTTAAGAGGCTTGACCTAATTTCTCTTGAACCTTCACCTTTCTAATATAAAAAAGCAAAGTTAGGCAGCCATCAGAACAGAGAACACTGCAATATTTTCTGTACTAAAACTCTGAAAACCATTTTCTCTATTATCTCTCTTGCACTATCACTTTGACCATATTATATTGAGAGTTCTACACACCATATAGGTGTTATTGTAATTGGGCTTCAAATTGTTTTTATCAGCACTATTAAGAGTGCATATTATTGGTAAGAGTCAGATTGACTCAAACCCTTCTTTCCTACACCAAGTTTACAAGAGAGGTGATATCTCTTGTGGTGTTGTCTTGGATGTGATTTCCAAGTGTTTACAAGGGAGGTGATATTCCTTGTGGTTTGCAAGAGAGGTGATATCTCTTGTGGTATTTTCTTGGAAGTGATTTCCAAGTGTTTACAAGGGAGGTGATATTCCTTGTGGTTGACAAGAGAGGTGATATCTCTTGGGTTATTGTCTTGAGACTCTTTCACTGGGGGAGGTGATATCCCTGGTCTGTGAGGAGTGCTCTACATTGTAAAGGTTCTAGTTTATCCTGTTTAAAAACTAGAGTTGATTGAAATCCCTTGGTCGTATTGCCTTGGGGACTAGACGTAGGCCACGTGGGTAGTCTGTGGCCGAACCAGGATATATCATTGTGTTCATTCTCTTTCCCTATCCTCTTTAGATTTCCGCATTTTATTTATAGCGCTTTAATTTCAAACGTTTTATTTTTATAAAGCGCCTTAATTTGAAAACAATTATTTATCCGCTGCGATTTGTGTCTATATTTTAAAAGGGTTTTTGAGTTATCGAAAAAGATTTCATTTTTTATTTAAAACCCAATTCACCCCCCCCCCCCCCTTGGGTAATGGTTGCCACGGCCAACAAGTGGTATCAGAGCTTCGGCTCTGGTTAGTAGCTTAACAGCTTAGAGTTAAGATCCTGTTGGCAACCTTTTCAAGTTTTCCAAAAATGTATGGTTTTGAAATTGACAAACCACCATTCTTTGATGGTGAGAATTTCATTTATTGGAAAAAGAGAATAGAAATTTTTATGCAGTCAATTGATGTTGATTTATGGGATATTGGAGTCCATGGATTCATTCTCAAACCCAAACAACATCAGACTGAGTTGGACAAAAATTGTTTTTGCTTGAATCTCAAAGCTATGCAAATTCTTAGGAATTGTTTGTGCGATGATGCTTATGAGAAAATTAAGAATTGTGATTGTGCCAAGGATATTCTGAATGTGCTTGATTATAATTACCTTGTCACTAACACTTTTGAGATTGAAAGTAATTACAGGAAAGGGCAAAACTCATTAGAGGAAAGAAATCCTCAAGAACATGCCAATAAGAAGGACCACAAAAGCAAAGAGCTCATGGTCAAGAAAATAGAAACAACTCTCCAAGCATCTCAAAGAAACTTGGAGGTAATAGATTCTAAACTCAATCCTTTGAAAGATGAATGGTCACATACATACAATAATTTGTGTGATGAATTGATGAGTTTAGAAAATAAGAGCTTGAATTACTTGAAAAATATTGCATCTATTGAAAGTGATTTGGAAAACGTGAAAAATGAATATACTTGTTTTAGTGAAGAAAGTATTGTGAAATTTGAATCCTCACCATGTTATGAAAATTGTATGATTCTTGATAATCAAGTTGAGGACTTATTTCATGAAATTGAAAAATCAAAAGAATCCACATGTGTACAATCATCTTTCGAAAAAGAAGAAGTTCATGTCAACTATGATTTGTCTACTGTTAATCATGATACATATGAAGATCACAAATGTTCCATAGTTGAAAATGAAAATTG
The DNA here is from genome assembly GCA_035048595.1 of Echinosophora koreensis. Taxonomy (NCBI): domain Eukaryota; kingdom Viridiplantae; phylum Streptophyta; class Magnoliopsida; order Fabales; family Fabaceae; genus Echinosophora; species Echinosophora koreensis. The sequence goes on from JAPCYP010000065.1 coordinate 2,111,170, forward strand.
TCATCTTAGAAATGAAAAGGATGTAACATGTAATTATTGTGGAAAATTAGGACATATTTCTCATATGTGCAAGTATAGGAAAAACTATTCCATGAGAAATAAAGTTGCTTGGGTGCCTAAAGGCAAAAATAATTTGTCCACTAACCTTCAAGGACCCAATATGAAATGGGTACCAAAAGGTCTCTCTAGTTGTGCAGGACAAAGAGCATGACCGTGCTCAATAGGAAGCACGACCTTGCTTCACTTAAGTGGCAGCACGCCCTTCACGTGTTAAGCACGACCGTGCTAGGGTTTAAGCACGACCGTGCTCACCCCTCCTGGACAGAAAACAGAATTTAAGGAATTTAAGGGGTTTCAAACCCCATTTCCCTAATGATGATAAGTTGTTATAGCTAATCAAAGATAAGGATAGACAACTTGGCCAATATTTATCAAAGATAATTAAGATGATGAGATGGTGAGGTGTTGAGTTTGATAAGTCGTTACCCATTGGGTACCGCAAGCTGATGAGTTATGCCTTGGTGCTTTTTGGCCAAGGAAGCCTTGACCCCACGGTTTGGGTTTAAGGTATTGTTGTTGTACCTTGGTGGCCAAGAGTTTGCCCCAAGTGTTGCGGTCGATTCCGCTAAAATCCTCAGGTAGATTCTGCGACGCAAATTGTTGCGGTCGATTCCGCTATTATCTTCGGTCGATTCCGTTGGAGTTATGGAGGTGGCGTTGTCGTTGTTGTTGTGTTGCATACGCACTGCATCAGAGTTGTTGTTTAGGGATGTTCGACATAGGGGAGGTCGTCCTAGAGTACGGCGATCTGATCATCCACGGTTGGAGTAGATTTTCCTTGCGCCCCCGTGACGAGGCATTCGTTGGTTTGATGCGTTGGCTATCCAAGGAGTAGATTCTCCGGCGTTGAGTCGATTCTCAATGTGGATATTTAACCCCGAAGTCGTCCATCCCGAGTTTAGTGGATCCACATGCATTGTTGGTTTAGCGAAGTAGGGTTATGTTGCACTACATAGCATACTGTTATCATGATGATGATGGTTGATGAAGTATTGTTATGCTTGTTGTTTACTTTGCTTCCTACCTCCTTGCTATTATGTTTACATGATTCTTACTCCCTATGTTTGTTTATTTGTTTGTTGTTGGCCTGATTGACACCTTGCAGAGGATGACGAGCAGCCCAGAGAGGAGTGACGAGCAGTCCGACGATATGTTTTCCGGAACGGTTATACCAGCTCTAAGATGTGATATCGGGGTTGGGTTGTTTATTGGTTATGTTCTTAATTGTTTTTAAACTCATTTTTATTTTCCTCGTTGTGAACTCGTTCATGTGGGACTTTTCTACCCATGGGCAAATGTTTCAATTATTTAGTAAATGCATGTTTTTCTTTTTAATTATTTTTATATTAAATGTCTTTTAACATGCGAGGTAGAAGGGTGTCACATCCTCGACCACCTTTCTTATCCAAACATTATTCCTGCGCTCGAGAGGCATGTCCTCCACGTGCTGTTTGGCGACCCACTGTTTCCTTCCTTGTTTCTTATTATACTTTTCTCTTCCAGCAAAAGCCCTGTTACCGACTGTCGGGTCAGTTTGTTTCACACCTTTCATTCTTTCTTTACCCTGGTCAGCTCCAAGCAGTTTCTTTTCTACCACTAGGCAACTCTTCTCAGAGGGTAACTCGCTGATGGCCAACTCACTAGCCATCTGTCGTTTTCTGTGCATTTGTCGAATTCGTTGCGCTTTCCTCTTTTGAGATTTTGTTCTGAACTAATTCGACGGTCTTGCCTCCTGACAATCATGATTAGGAGTACCTACCTTTCCTTGAAAGTTGTCCTCATTCCAGAATGGTTGATAACCCTTTCTTCCATAAGGATGTGCTTGTCGGCCTCTGCCCCATTTTCATCTTCCCCTCCCGGAAAGGTTGCGGGTTTCAACAGAATTTTAGACCCACTGCTCGACAGTTACATTCGACAGTGGCACCCTTGTTTTGTTGTATCTAACTGATCCTTTAGGGAAAGTATTACTCCCGACAGACTCATTTTGGTAGTACCCAAATGATCTCCTACCTGGTCCCCCTGACCATTTGCCTCGGTTTGACCTTGCCGGGGGTGGAAGTGTCGACGCATATTGTCGATTGACTCCATTAGCAGCATCAGCAAAGTCTATCCGGACATCCTTTCTTGGCGACATCCATTTCAGTCTCTCTTCCTCAAACTCTTGTTCATCCTCATCATACCTTTGCGCCTCTTCATCAAAGAAGCTGCAGCACATGGGGAAGAGTTTCATCCTAGTTGGGTTTACCCTGCTCAGGAAATCTTCCAGCTTCTCTCTTGGCCAGATGAGTGTGTCAACAAGGTCTTTCAGGTTGATACGACAACGTTGGTGGTTCTTTACACTAATCATCCCGACATTGAGTGGTATCTAAGACTCGACATTGGATTTTTTGCCTGAAAGGGGTCAGTATCCACTTTCATTTCAGTGTTTTTCTTGTCAGCAAACTTCAGTCTTCCATCCATTAGAGCTTTTTGAATTAGATCCCTGAAACGTACACATTCATTAGTAAGATGACCGAATGTATTATGGTATTTACAATACTCACTATCCTTTATATCCTCGGGCTTCAACAACTTATGATCATTCGACATCTTAATTTGCTTATCTTTGAATAAGACATCGAATATTTGGTCAGCCTTTGTTACATCAAATGTGTATGTTTTCTTTTTAACGTAACTCATTTTCTCTTTTGCTCTAACAAGTTTTAGGGCCTGGCATACATAAGGTGGCCCATTTTGAAGTTCTGCTATGTTTATTTCATAGTCCTCGTCGGTATCTTCATCCTCACTGGATTGCTTGTACCCGACAAAGTTCACTCTTTCTCTCGTTAGAAATTTCTTCTATTTTTGATTCTTTTCTGTTTTCAATTGTTCAATCTGTTGAACTTTCTCACTTAGTTGTGCTAAGTCGACTAGGTGTTGGTTTACTAATTTCTTCATGGTATAGTAATTTGTGAAATCTGTCGAACTTTCTCACTCAGTTGTGCTAAGTCGACTAGGTGTTGGTTTACTAATTTCTTCATGGTATAGTAATCCTTGAGGAAGACTTTGTGAAAAATTAGATAACCCAACACACTCTCTAACACACAATTTCCAACACACTCCTTCCTACTAGTTAAAATTTATGTGGCTACTACAAAATTCAAGTGGGACCCACTTTAGCTAATGGGACCCATTTTCAAAATAGTGGGACCCACATGAATTTCAACCAATAGGAGGGAGTGTGTTGGAAAGAGTGTGTTAGAGAATGTATTGCTAGCACTCCTTATTGCAAATTCATTATTCCACACTAATTTCTAATTTTTTTTTTCAATAAGTAGAGAAATTTATTAAATATGATTCAGCTTAAATATCAACGTGGTGCACAATGAGCTCAATATATTTGTTTTGTTATCTACAAGTGTGGTTGTATGTAAATACACAACAAATATTTACATTAGCCATAATAATTTCGCTTTAAAAATATAAAAAATTACAATAAAAATAAATTTTAAATATAATATTATTTTTACAAAATTGTTTTACTAATTTTAAAAAGGCCTCACACAAAAATTGTTTTAGGCTTTAATATAAGTTAGGCCGACCCCAGCCATCGTGTTCACTAATTCACCAGTTGCACTAGCCGGTCTAATCTGCCATGTGAATTTATAAATAATTGTGTAAAATATCATGTGAAGATACAGGGTTAAAAAATTGACTACTATTTGATAATATTATTTGTACTTAAATATAAAATACAGTTCAATATGTTCACAACTATGTCAAATTTTTAGGAACAGGTTGCAAGAATTACTCTTGTGAATCCTCTAATCTTAAATCCTCTAATATTAATGAGAAATGATCTATCTTTAACTGAACTTAGTTGATTAATCAATGTATATGACTTAGACATATGCCGTTAAAATAGGCTAATTATTTAATTAATGGAGAAATTATTAAGTGCTTTACTTTTAAGATATTAATTACTTTTATTTTTATTTACTAATTTTTATTTTAATTCTTTAACCAATACTTTTAAAATACTTTAAGTGAAATTCAATCACTTTTAATTACAATTTGCACTAGTCATTTTTCTTTTTGGTAAATAGCACTAGTTATATATATGAGATAGGATCCGTTGACATCAGGTTACACCAAATCTGAACAATTAAAATTAAGTAATCTAATGGATTAAAATATTTCAATTAAAAAAATCAGAAAAACATAGAAAGCAATCATGTGACCCTTATTGTGACACTCTCTACCCCGCATGTATTTAAAGATATAGAATATAAAATAAAACATGCATATTCATTTATTGAAATAATAAAGGTCCACGAGTAGAAAGGTACCACATGAACTAGTCTCAACAACGCGGAAAATATAACAAGGTTTTAAGAAAATAAAACATAACATCAAAGAAACTCAACCCCGATGTCGCATACAGAGCTGGTATAACCAATCCGGAAAAATATCACGGAATACAAACTAAACTGAAACTGAAACAAACTATAACAACTGGAAATCCTAACTAGAGTCGCGGCTCCTCAGAGTCACTCCTGAACTGGCTGCTCGCCGTCCTCTGCATAAAAGATATAAGCCAACAAAACAACGGAAGAGAAACGGGGAGTAAGAAAACATATCAAACACATCAGCATGGAGATAGGAAGCAAGATGAATATACAACATGTAACATAGCATAAAACAACATACATTATATAAGCATCAACATATAAGTATATCAACATGTTAAATCAACCAACATATGCTATGCGGTGCAACACTACTCCACTACTCCATTATGCATGTGGATCCGAACTATCTCAGGAAGGCAACTTCAGAGTTACATATCCACAATGGCCAATAAGAACCAACGCCGGCAGTTCACCAAATCATGGTGAACCCCTTGCATAGCCAACGCACCATACTCTAGGATGCGCCACCACGGGGGGCCAGATTCACCAAACCTTGGGTGAATCACCACGGATGGCCAAATCACCGTACTCTAGGACGACCTCCCCTATGTTGAACTTCCCCCACTAACAACTCCAATGCTTGAATACATGAGCACAACAACAAACAAGAAGGCAACCACCACCTCCGCTTGGGCCAATCAGCACCCAAGTTCATCATCATCAACACCTTGACTCATATAAGTCAAGGCCCCCTTGGCCAAAAAGCACCAAGGTTCAACTTCAACAACACCTCGACCAAAAAGCATCGAGGTCACTTTAGCCAAAAAGCACCAAAGCATACGTGCGGTAACCCAATTGGGTACCGGCTTAATCAACTTATTATCCTTAATTGTCTTAATTAGTCTTTAATTAAATTATCTAACTTATATTTATTCGATTGGTGTCTTATTTCATCATTGGGGACAATTGGGGTGAAACACCACTTTAATTCCTTTAATTCACGTCTGCATTGTTTGGGGCCCGTGCTCCCCCTCAGCACGGGCGTGCTTCCACTTAAGTGAATCGTGGTCGTGCTTCCTGTTATGCACGACCATGCTTAAGCAGCGTGGCCAATTTGAATTTGAACTGAGAACAAGGGCGTGCTCCTTGTTAAGCACAGTTGTTTTTCCTGGAGCGTGGCCGTACTGTCTGGGCGGATTGATCATGTCCTTTCACCAAAAACTCCCTAAACACTCTTAAATTAACCTAGGATCCTTGACTAAACCATTTGGCTTAAACCTCATCTCTCACTATTAAATCCATGATTTATAAACACTTTTGGGAAATTATTCCTTTAACTCTCATGTTAATAATGAGCCCCATTTTAACCAATTAGAGTCTTATTAAGCATGTTCATCATCAAAACAATAAACTTTCACTCATGTCATAACAACATTATCAAACCAACAACATTCATGGCATAAACAACATACCAATTCAACCAATTATTCATGGCGTGAAACATATTATTAAAACATACATGAATTGGCATACTTCATCATGAACACTAAAACAATTATAGCAAATAGGCATTTACAAGATAACAATTAACATTTAACAACCAATAGGGTCATGGGAACCCTTCATCATACGCTACCCCCTTGCCTAATGTTCATACTATTCTTCTCCCCATACCTGGTATGAAGATTGAAATTCAAAAGGAAGGGAAGAAAGTCCGCTAGGGTCCAGGTGAACGAACGCTTCATCATGAACGCTTGCCTACTACCTCAAGAATGACAAGAAACACCTTGATTCAACTCTAAGATCAAGAAATCAAAAAGGAAAAGATCAAAAACTTGAAAGAAAGAAAGAAACACAAGGGACAAGGTGAACGAATTTTACCTTTTCTAAAGTCCCAAACAACAAGCACAACGAACCCTTATTCGTAGCGATGTTCTCCTATCAAGAAGCGTAAAGAACGGTGCAAGAACGGGTTCCTATAAGGGAGTTTTAGAGAGAAAAAGGTTATGAATTCAAAGAGGAGATAATGGAGGCTGATCTAAAGTGGTTTATATATATATAACATTAGGTTAAGGTCATGATTTTGGAGGTTAAGAACAGGTTCCACATAAATATTACTTGTAGATAATTCTCTTAGCTTTCCAACACATCAAAGATCACCTCAATCGAACATCTAGAACTCAAGATATGGCAAAAAAGGTGAAATAGGTTACTAGGACTCTAAAAGAAGTGAACCTTTCTAAGGCTAAACTTCCCCAAACATGAACTTAGACATCAAGAATAAGCATAACAATCATATATAAACATATATAAGTTAAGTCTAACACACACTAACATTTATTAACATAGGGTGAAATTTAGGGTGTTACACTTATCCTTTAGTTTTTTCCTCCCTGATATTTCGTTCTTGATCATTTTCTTCGTCGCCAAACCTTACTCTTCTATGTTCAGTTGTTTTAAGTTCATTAAAGCTCCCCACTCCACACCACACCGCCTTCGAAAAATGCCACGCCACCGTATCAAATAAAAGTTCGGGTAAAGGATCATTTTGGCCCCTGACAAAAAATGTGGAGCCTATTTCAGTGCCTGACAAAAAAAAAAAAATAAACTACCCCGTTAGTCCCTGACAATTACTAACGTGGGACAATTTATTCCCTACGTTACTTCTATTAGTTAGCGTCTGTTACTAAAATGTCCCACGATACTAATTGTCGGGGACTAATTAGTCTCACTTTAATTATTGTTAGGGACTATAATGTCACATAGTGATTGTCAGGGACTAACTTATCCCATGTTAGTAATTGTCAGGGACTAACGGGGTAGTTTTTTTTTGTCAGGGACTGAAATGGGCACCGCATTTTTTGTCGGGTACCAAAATGAGCTTTTACCCTAAAAGTTCAAAGAAAACTCAAATGACCCAGACGTACCCACTAACCCCCGCACTGTACATATGTGCCTCTCCACTGGCATCGCAACGCCGTCCGCCTCCCGCCGATGCCGTCGCTGCCTCCACTTCGATATCTCGTGAAGAAACAGAGAAAAAGTGTATCCCCTTCACGATGCCTCGTTCGTTGCCCTCCGCTTAATAAATGCCAAAAAGCCATTCTGAATCTCCATTTAATGTTTATGATCATTGGAGAGCTTCAAGACAAGTTGAACGAGTTTCTTGACATAGCTTTATCAGAGTGCAGCATGATTCAGAGCAGGTACAGTTGTTTTTCTAACTTGGGCAGCACAACTTTTATTATTTGTGCAACATAGGTATATGATCGCATAAATGTGCCTTTTCTTGTTGCAACAAAAAGAATTTGTAGCAGGGCTTTGTACTTCATACTTTGCGTTTGAATCAATATTCTTTGATTTGAAAATGCTGAGGAAAATGCTTGTCTTTCGAATGAGAATATTGTGAAGCACTTTTAGACGCATTACAGGGTCAGACGCATTTTCATAACTAGTTGACATTTGGTCTGAAGTTAGACGCATTTTATAAGTAAACAAAGACGTATTTTTCAGATGCATTGTTTTACTAAAATGCTTTTGTTTTGTGTCATGCACACTTAACACACATATTAGTAGATTTCATAGGGTTCAATTAAAATCATTCTCTGTTTGGATTCATCAAAATTAGAGATGTCAAAAACTTAGACTTAACAGAGCTCTCTGGTCGACTGGTCTGTTCCATGACATATGGTATACTTGCAAAGACACTCTGACGCCTAGGTTAGCAAAGGGGTTACAACAAGTATTGAGAGCATAAGAGTAAAGAGTGAATGTCTAGCATGAATGAATGAGGGATACTCCCTGTATTTACAAGCTTCCATGTTGAATAGGCTTGTTGGAACCAAAGTATTTATGATTCTGATCTCTCAGGTTTTGATGTTAACAAATTTATTAAGATTGTCCAAATACCTCTGCCTTTCTTATCTAAAACTGGACCCAGTTTAATTTGAACTTGTTGTGCATCCATTAGGATCCTTAGTTCTATATCTAGCACTAGATTGTAACTTAAAATTTTATCATGCAGCCAATGAAATAATTGAGTCCACTCCCGGTAAGTTACTAGACTCTTTGTTTACTTAAGATTACCGTCCAATGTTCTTAATATCATGAATATTTTACTAGCGTGTCCATTCTTATACTTTATATATCTCTCTAATGCTTTCGTCCAAGTTATATTTTGAATATTTGTATAGTGCGAAGCATTTATGAATCAAAGACAAAGGAAGTACAACATAGTACACATTGAGCAAATTAGAAAGAGTCAACCTATCTGACATTCTACTACTATTGCTGCTACCAACCTAAGATCTGAAAGGAAGAATGGAAGTATCAATTTGATCAGAGAAAAAGTAACAAATGCTTTTTGTCAAGATGATAATTAGGACAACCTTTCAGAAGCTAAAGCAATAAGTTATCAGACTCGCTCGGCTCAAACAACTACATAGCATTTAATGCTATCCCTAAATTGACATATTAAATGTCGTTGAAGAAGAAGAGTGTGAAGATTGCATGAAGTCTATAAATATCAGAAGACCTCCCTAGAGAACCAAGAATAAGTTCTGATATTCATAGTGCAAAAACTTTGCTAAAACTTTCACTCTTATTCTTTGTAAAAGTTATATTTCTTTGAGTTGAAAATCGTAAAACCCTCACACTTAGTGAGTTATTCATAGCTAAAACTTTCAACTATTTGTTTTAGAGTGATCTTGAAGAGGCTTGTCTGGAAAGAATACTTGTAAGACCTAAAGAATACTTGTAAGCCTGAAGAGGCAAGTGTAAAGAATACTTGTAAAGCTATTAGAGATAGTGGATAAAGCCTTCAAGTATAAGGGACTAGACGTATCTCTTAGTTAGAAAAGAATGAACAAGGGTAGTATTCTTGTGTGATCCCTATCTCTGTTAAGATTGTTTTAAACTAACCTTTAGTGATTTGCATTTGACACTACAACAGATTCGGGATTGAATAGAGTTTAATTTCAGCAATTTATAGCACTTTCGCGAGCTATCTATGTTGGTGCTATTGAAAGTCGTAAACAAGATAGCGCTTCAGAAGCGCTGTCGTAGATTTAATTATAATAACATGTGTCAACGAAACGATATATTAGTTAAAACAAAATACGCAACCAGGAAGTGGTGCTGATGTGGATTCTAAATAAGGATAGCATTGGCTTAAAAATGTGCTATCTTAGTTACCAAAAACAATAGCGCGACCAAAAGAAAGCGCTATCGTAATATTGAACTACGATAGCGTTTTCTTAAACAAACGATGTCCATTGTCTACCATTTTTTCATAATTGGAATTTTATAGCTGCTTTCTTCATTCACCATCATATCAGAATAAGCTATTGAGCATTCAATCAAAAAAATCATTCAACTTATAAATCAACATTCAGCTTATAAGAAAATAGAATTGAGCATTCAACATTCAAAAAATAGCATTCAGCAATCAACACCAATCATACCACTACTGCAAATAACAAAATCAACCATAAACAAACTTTGGGTCTTAAAAGTATATATCTCAATGTGAAAACAAAAACATACATTCCATTGAATTTACCAGAATTTAACAAACAAAAGATTAAAACGCCAGATTCGGTAATGAATAGCGCACGCTTAATAGTGGTTTCGGCAAGAGGCGCTCTGAAAAAATGTGCTGAAGTGTTTAATAGCACTGACCAATAGAAACATTACTAAATTATAAACATTTAATGTTCATCGAGAAAACGCTATATTTACTCCATAACCTATTCTGAAGAAAAAAAAAAGCGTTCTTTACCCCAAACATCATTAATAGCGCGTAACCGTGGAAGTGCTATCATAATAGACCATTTTAATAGCATTTATTTGGACAAACGTTATGGAAGTGGCAGCAATCATAGCACTTGAATGGATAAACACTATATTTTCCTCGAATTAAAACTATACTTTCTAGATGACCAACTATCTGCCCGTAGTTGTTAGGCATTGGCACAGTTCACGGAACTGGTAGAATTATAATAAACCCTCTGAACAAAAAAACCTGATATTCATCATTCAATGCATAGAAAATTGTCTGTAAGCAATTCCGCCTAAATAGTTATTAAACAAATACTCCTAAACCTAAGCCAATTTTGTAACAGCCTGATTTTAATTATGTTGTATTAACTGTAAAGATATATTTATTTATATTTTTATCTGCGACCTAGGAAGTGATTTTTGATAAAACAAAATCATATTCCTATTATACCTTATGATATAAGGTTACGGTGAAATTTTGAGTTTAAAACTCAGACGGAAACCGGTCTGCGTTTTTTTTAACTGACAATATAATTTTAATTGAAATTTGTAGATTTTTTTATATTTTGTCCGTGAGGAATTCTACTTTCCAAATTTCTGACCATAAATAAAATATTATGTGTATTCAGACGAATTTTGGCAAAAGTTCGAACGGAAAACAGTTAGTGTTTTCACTGACAGTAAGATTTTAATGATCAGAAAACCTAATTTTGACTCGTGAACGAAATAATGTAGGTTTTTATCACGTTTCCAACGAGATAGGTTATTTTGAAATTTTTGTAAAAAAAAAAATATATATTAGACGATTCTCGGGCGTTTTGGTCGTTAATCAGGTAATCGACGGAGCCAGGGACAGATAACAAAAAAATATCTAGATATTTATATGAAAATATCTAGATATTTATATTTAACTTAACCATGATTTACTAAACAATTTGCTATCTATAAATACCCCTTGCGTAGCGCCCCCCCCCCCCCCCCCCCCACCACCCCCCACCCCCCACCCCCCACAAAAACCCACTTTGTTTCATTTTCCACACTTAGACTATTTTCTTCTTCATCTTCCTCTCTTTTCTTTCATTTCTCAAGAACACTTAGAACAAAATTGTGAAGCAAGTGCTTGATTCCTTTCAAATCCTTGACATCCAAGAGGTGAAACTGTTAAGCTGTGGTGTGATAGCGAGGAACGTCGAGTTCGAGATTACGGTGATAACCCAGACGGGGGAAAGAATCAACCTATCGTCGGAAATCGATAAGTAGTATATTATATAATGATTGTGTAGGACGACCTAAACCCTACTAGTGGTCGAGTAATCGACAAGACCAAAATCACATTGGAAACCTTTTCTGTAAAACCAATGGTGATTCGGGGATTGTAGGTTTATCGACGTTAGGATGATTTTATCTTATTTGAATTTATTATTATTATTGAATTGCTTATGTGATATTTTGTGGTATTTGAATATTTTTGATATCGTGTTATGCATGATCTGCTTGGTTTTTAATATTGTGCATAGTGGATTTTAAGCAAAGATATATATATTGTTCAAGAGATAATTGTTGGTTTGGGTGTGAGGATAATGGTGACTCAGAGATGCCTAACCTAAATGAGTTATTTTAAAGAGGAAGTGTGACATAGAATATGTGTTAAGACTTTGATGGAAGGTTAAGGCACTAGGATGTTATTAATGTGGGTTAGTGAGATTCATATAGATGTATTGTTATTCACAGCCATGTGAGTGGAACACACGAGGTCGGGATATCCTATTTTGGGATACCGGATATTATGGGGGAGTACCCTACGGATGTGGATGCCGAGGTAGACTACCGTAATACTCTTTAGTTCTTGACGCGTTCAAATGTTCTTGGCACTGGACCGTTATGGAATGTTATTCCTTGATAGGTTTGCATATTCTTGGCACTGAATCGTTCTGGACTAATACTCGCTTAGTCCATAACGCGTTCGAAAGTTATTGGTACTGGACCGTTTTGGACTACTAACTAACGTGACAGAAATCGAGATGGCCACGTCAGTATAAAAGTTTAGTTGTATGAGAGTTGGGTAGAAGATGATACATTAATTTGAGGATGATTTGTTAGTTATGTATGTTGATTGTCAGTGACATTTATTGTATGATATGCTATAACTCTTTTCTGTTTTATGATGATAGAAATGTTTCTTATCTCCTGTATGTGTGACACCCTACTCCCTGGTCATCACATGGTTACCCATTTGCGGAAAAATAAGATTTTATTTGCTGGTTGCTTTCAGAAAATATTAATTTCTCAACGTGAATCTCTTCAACAACTATACTACCTCCTAAGTTTCACACTTAGATCTTTATCAATTTCGTTTATTTCAACACATGACATCACATAAAAAGAACCTAAGCTGGTCGTAACTAACAGACAGTTATTGAGAATACCATTATGGTCATTCCCACTAACGCATACTTCTCCAAACATCTAGGAGTTAAGTCCTCGAGTGACTTAGTGAATCCCTCCGCTTCGTACTAGTATACCAAAGGAGTGCGGTAGACTAGAGTAAACCTGTTGTATATTTGTAAGGGTGAGACGCCAATATATGGATTTAACACAATAACTAAAAGCGCGACTCACAAAACAGCATATACACACATACAATTATAGCAGCATACATTCTCATAACTAAACAAGTACTTTATCAATGGGTTTCATACCCCAAACATCAACGTTTGAAAACTATGCATGAACACTTCAATATATAGTCTCTACATTTCGCTAAATCTCCGGAGATCACCCAACGTCGTATGAATGAGTTGATCAGACTCGATTGCCAAATAAGGCACGTCGTTTTTACCATTGCCCATTGTCCAATACAAGGCACAATGAGAACGTCGAGTATGGTTTTCATTGACCACCAAGGTACAATGATACGTCGAGACATGAATATCGCCATGATACCATGATTAACAGATACGTCGAGACATGAATATCATCAAGATACCATGATTAACTTCGTAGGCACGTCTGCCGATAATGCATTTAAATCATTTTGTTTTCTTCGTTTTCTTCATGTTAGATCTTTCCTTTGTCAAAGCTCAAAAGCTTACGACCATCGTAGTTTTTAATGTCTTAAAATCTTCATCATTAACACAGGACACAAAGTCCGAGTGCTCAATCACAAAACCTTAGACCTTGCAATCAGCCTTGGGGTTTGTGGTCGTAGAAAACAACATTTACCTTTTACAACGTAACCCACCACGTGGATATACAACGTGAAAAGGACACCAAGTCCATAACAACGTAATCTCATAACATGGATACTCAACGTAACACGGATCAAAGATCTTCGTGCTTAAATTAAAGAACACTAGTATCGCGACGTCTCTGATACTAGGCTCACGTTTCAACGTAAACACCATTTTCGTTCTGTGAAAAACAAATCCAAAACAAAGTCTCCGCAACTTATCCAAGTTGACGGAAAATAACACGGTTAGAAAAAACTCCTTTATAAAATCATCGATTACTTGAAATTCTTTTCTATAACGTTTATGTTCCAAAAAGAGAATCACGTGAGGCTCAAGTTTATCTAAAACACGTACTGCCGCAAATACTTGTTGTCGACACTTTTCCAATTTGCCGTCAAATTACATCTTTTAAGCCAATTAAGCCAAAACTTAGCTTTTCCACTTAAACAATTTTCTAAAATCATACTTAAGTTATTTTTGAAGATTAATTTCATAAAATAACTTTTTATAATATTACGGAATTTCTCACGTAAAAATTAGCAGTACTAAAATATTTTCACGGTTACGTCCTCACTGTGACTCATAGTTGACTTTTTTATCAATAAATCATTAAAATAATAATATTTCTCAATACTCATTATTTTTCCCAAATAATATTTTCCACTACTATTATATTCCAACATTTCCCATAAAACATTGAATATAATGTATATAGCTTATTAAAGCTTTTATCTGATTAAGTCGGTTGTGCACTGACCACTGTCAGGCTTCACAAACAACACTCAGCAACATCATCAGAATTATATCACCAGGCAGATCATGCATCATAGCAATATAATAAACAACTGCAGATAATTAGATACATTAAAAGCAGATAAATCATCTAACACAGATAAACAACACAACGTAAACAGCATAATCAAAGCAGCACAGCCACATATCAAGTATATAGACCACACTAAAGCTAATAGTTATTGGGAAAAATCCCTCAAGTAAGCTCCCCTTACCTCTTGAAGAACTTGAACCTCTGATTTTCAGTCTTGACACTGTTTCGAGAATTCGGCGACACACGTACGCGTCAGAAATACTAACCTTCAACAAACCACAAAATCAACCAATCAAAACAAGCAAAACAAACACCTAATCCTCTTTAATAGGTCACCGCCTCCTTAGGGTTTTATGGCTCAAAATCACTAAACTTGATTAAGTCATGGGGCTAGGGTTTTTAGTTTAATGATGAAGAGAAGTATGAATCACCTCTTGAAGATTGAAGAAATGAATAAAATGATCAATCCAAACTTGATGGCTTTTGAGACAGCTTTGAGGGTGTGTTGGTTTTGTGAGTATATATCATGATCCACTCATCCAAAAATTACAAAATTTGGCTTATTGGAAATATAAGAAGAAAAGGAACAACTTTGATGTTGAAGGTTTTATTTGGTTCGGATAATAACAGGGGTAAAAATAGGCTTCTTTCTGCTGTCTCGCATGGATCTGAGGATTCTGGGCAGTTTCTATATTTTGGTCATAACTCTCAATATACTCATCCGTTTTTGATGATCGTTAGCTCGTTGGAAAGAAGAGAGAAATAGGAACAACTTTCATGTTGAGAGTTTTTCGAGTTTCGAAACAAAAAAGGGTCATAAGTTGCGAGACAGTTTTGGCTGAGTATGAACATCAATGTGTGTTCTTAGATCTCAAAAATTAAACCATGGATGAACATGTTGAAGAAAGCTTTAAATCAAGAAAAGTTGTGAACAAACTACACTTAGATAATTGAGAGGATGAAGAATCACCTATTGAAGTTCAAGAAATGAGCAAGAATCAGCAACTTCCTTTGAAATCTTGCTTCTTTGTTCTTGGAGAAAAGTAAGAACACTTAAGAACTTTGTGGAAACTTTGAGAATGTTGTGGAATTTGTGAGAATGAGCTTGACTCATCCAACTTAAGGGCAGCCACCTCTCCTCCTTGGGCTTGCGCATGGGCCATGGCAATTGGGCTTGGATTCAATTGTTTTGGCCCACCAAAATGCTTAAGGCATAAAACTATACCTAGGAAACTTATAAGTGTTTTATGAACAAAAGGCAATAGGAATGAAATGAAGTGTGATGGAGGGTATTTATAGGAGTGTGGGCTACGAAAATAGGGACCAAAGAGCAAGGAATTCTAGTTTCATAAGGACCAAAGATAAATTACTTTGAAGGACTAGTTTGCAAAATTCCAAAAGTATAAGGACTAAAATGCAATTTCCTACAACTTAGTCATCATGATGCCATGTGCACCATTAATGTGTTCACATGGGTGACTCATCATGCATGACTCAATGGTATTATCCATTAGCGGCTCCCGGAAATCCCGTAATCTTCTCCGCCGTTTACCCGATTAAATACTACGCCCGGATAAAATATAATATTTCACTTTCTAGTGAAATAATTCTAAAAATACATTATTGTGGGAAATAAAATAAAAATCTTAAGTTTTTCGTTCACCAATTAAAATTAGGTCTTCTGGTCAGTATAAATATACTGTCAGTGAAAATAGCAGGCCGGGATTCGCCCGTCGTTTCAACCTAAATTTTAATCATAACTTTCTACGTTCAAGTAGGATTGACTGATGAACTCCGTTTATTTAAAATAATTTTCTAACACTCATATAAAAGTATAAACATAATCGTCCGCCTTTCGATTATTTTGAAACAGTGAAAATCGGGGTGTTACAGTATGCTTTCTGTGTGTGGTATTTTATTTTATTATGGGATCATACAAGAAGACCCTGTGACGGAGCTGAATGAGGAGGAATTGGATGGAACTCCTTATGAACCAGAGGCAGGAGGTCGAGTTGTGACCCATGGTGATTAGAGTATAGATAGTATGGCTAGTGTGTCATAGAAGTATTTTTATATGTTTCCGCTAGGTATGACTTTTAGTTAAGTTTATGCCTGTGAGAGATCCTATTGAGAGGATATCCTCAACAGTGTTTTGTAATATGTATAAGGCATATGCCTGTATTCGTAATATAATTATGGTATGAAGTTTTAAGTAATTGAAGTTTGTATGCTCATTAACTTAAGTTTTTAATTTTTACGTATTTTTTTCACGCTAAGCGTGCGATTAAGAAATGAATTAAGACAGAATTAATCTAATAAAACACCGGGGCACAACAGGGTGTCTCAAATTTCTCCTATAAAGAACCCTCTTATGTGTTCTTATCCCACATTTCGAATTTTGTAAAATCCCCTCATGTATTCGTAAATGTGTTCTTATCATTCCAGAAGAGGCATGCACGCTCATATCTTTTTGTCGTGTGTCATGACTAATGTCCATATGAGGGCCAATCCTAAATGTCATGACAGACGACAAGAAGATATGTGAATGCCATCACCTCTCCCAAATGCCTTCAAACAAAAGATGCCAGAACAAAACATAATGGGGATCCTTTATAGCAACAAATCTTTCTTTTGGCATGACAGATGACAAAAAGTTAGGAGAGTGGACCATTAAATGCCCACACGAAATGAGAAGCGAGGGCACCCCGGTGACCCTATGTGCAGATTCACACACAGAAAGGATAAGTGACATCTTGAAGGGAGTCAGAAGACACAAATTAAATCAAAGCCGCAACTGAAGTGTCTTCTTTATCTCCTCAAACTCCATTCTGTTTTCTCCCTAGCTTGCCATCAATATGTTGCTGAGAAGAATAGTCAATAATATTGTATTCAATTTTTTATTGTCACTGTAAAGTGTAAACTAAAAAGATGTATATTGAAGTGAAATAAAATAGAAATTAAATATTCTTTGAAGGTATTTATTATCAGCAAGTGCAATCCTTATCCGTTTAACAACTTTTGATTGTCATCACTGTGAAGTGGGAACTCAAAATCGAATTTTTAACATGTGAAAATGTAAAGAAAATTATCCTTATATGTTCTCAATTTCTACTTGCATTAAAATTTTAAAGGAATGAAAAATATTCATTAAAATAAATAAATAAATGTTTTAATAGCGCTAATTAAAAGAAGCACTATTAAAAGTGTGAGAAACTCAAAAACACCATGTAACAAACATAATGTTCTGGTTGTATTAGAAATTTAAAGGAATGAAAAATATTTATTTAAAAAATGAAAGGAAATATTTTAAATAACACTTATTCAAGATAGCGCTATTAAAAAGTCAATCATGAATAATCTTTCATTTAGAAAGCGCTATTGAATAGAGAATATTTGAGCTCTTGTTTGAAGAAGCTCTATCATTTGCCTATTTTAAAATTGAATCCTTTCCCTATAACCACACTCTCACATTTCAAACTTTAAATTATTGCTTCTGCTTCTGATATCATTTTTCTCTCACTTCTACCCATAGAAGTGTGCCTTGAGCATTTCCTTAAAACTTTTAAGTTAGTCATTCAATTTTGGTTACTTTTATTTGGTTCTTGTCATTTTCTATTTTAACTTAATGATAAATAGTTTTAACATCTTACTTTTTTTCGACAAAATAACTTCTTACTTAAAGTTTCTAAGTTAGTCATACACATTCATAACTTCTAAGTTTGTCAATGTATTCAATGCTTCATTACTTGTAGATAGTGATCAAGATAGCACATATGTATAGAACAACAAAAATGCATTGAAGATATAGCTATTTCATTAATAATAATTAAAAATTAATGTACACAAAAATAGCCCCCACTCCCCTCATCTCCTCTTTTCCCTATGATATTCCATGTTTTTCCTGGCCTGATGAGTAAGCCGGAGTATGGGACAGGTCTCTCTGTACTCACCCCTTCTTTTTGATTGAATATTCTCCATGTCAGATTCAGATGGAGACAGTGGTGAGATAGGCTCTGGATAAGTAGATTCTGAAGAAGAATCTATCACGAGTGGCCGGTTGAATACCCATGCCCCTAAGGAAGGTAGTGTCGAGGGAATTAGGCCACTCTGAGGATGCTTCATGCCAATAGGCTTCTTGATGTGCAAATAACTTAATAAAGAGCATTCCATAGGAGATGCTTCCATTATTCCCGCGAAGACGATATTTTAGATATTCCGTGATTGGGAATGGAAGGTTGATATTGGAGTAGGTGAGGAGGTGATAGACCACAATAATTTCAGACTTTGATAGAGTGATGGAGTACCGGTTTTCCCTATCTGTGAGGGGAATGAAATGACGGCAACACTCATGGTTGTTGTTCACCCGAGAGGTCTCATTCTTCTTCTGACATGTATTGTCCCCAAATAGTTTCTGATATACCTTCTTTAGTGAAAGGATAGGGTTTTCCAATATCCATTCCAGACTTCTAAAACTCTCCAAACCCTTGTTTGGAGCTCCTGTTTATTTAGCAACAATAGTTTGTGTGATGTCACAGGTACACCACATCTTATGTGCCTAGTGATGGATCTGTCATTGTTGATATCAACATTTGACCCTAATTCTCTGATTTCTACAGTAGGGATGGGTCTATGGGGGTTGAAGAACTCAATCCATCCTTGAAAAGAAATCTCTGAAGTTGCGTCTTAACTATCACGTTTAAGGTCTTCAAGATTAATTGCCCTCATTGTAATGAGATGACTTTTGGGAGCCATTTGGCTTTTAGAGAGTGAAAGGTTATTAGGAGAGTGAAAGGTTTCGGAGTATCAGATGGTTTCATAATATTGATTGGTTCTATTTATACACATGAGCGGATGATGTAGTTAGTGGAGAAGATATGCAGTCATACGTTTTCAAATAAAAACCATAATTAGAAGTTACAATGTTATAGTGGAGTAATTAGAAGTTACAATGTTAGTGGAGAAGAGGAAGAGATGAAGAGATCACATGTAGTTGTGCTCTGTCGCTTGGTATCATTCCAATAAAAAATCGTGCTATCAAGTTATAACAAAGCTTTCTAGATAAGCATTGTTAAACGTATCCATTTTAATAGTGTTTTCTACAAAAAGCGCTATTAAAGGTATGGTCTACCTAAAATAGTTATATATTAAAGGTCTGAACTATTACTTTCTCTCAAATCTTTCAAATCGCGAGCGCTCACAAAATTTTGTTCTCTCTCTCGCTCGCTCTCTCTCATTCTCTCAATTCTAGCCACTAACTCTTGTCGTCTTCTCTGGTAAGTTTGTTCACCTCTATCATTTGAAATGTTTAGCGTTACTTTTCATATTTTCGTTGACATTTGATGAGATCCTAGAATCCTAACCTTTGGATTTATCTAATGAAGGGCATGGAGAGAGCTTGAAGGACTTAAGTGGACCTATGACAAGGGCAAGAAAACATTGCAACATAAGAAAGCCAATACATTCACATCCAAGCCAATTTTTGAACAAGAAGAAGCAAATTGGATTTTTGTTATTTTTGTTGGTGATTACCTCTGTTCATTGTTTCGGATGTATCTTGAACTCCGAATATCCGATTGAGGTGTTATTTGATGCATTAACAAGCTAAGAGAAATACCTTCATGTTGTATTTCAAGCTTCAAGACCAGATTCGGCTTCTAAGCTGAAAGTTGCGAACGGAATTTTGGACGGATGTGACTCATTTAATTTGGGCTTGTACTTGGACTTAGGGACTTAATAATGTAAGCCCATTCGGGTCATACGAGGGCATGACCAACCTAACCTTGGTCCTTAGATTAGCTTCTCATTTAACTTCCTTTAACTCCTATAAATAGGTGAATGTAAGCTCATTTCACGACTTTTCGATGAAATTAGATTTTGCTCTCAATTTTTACCAGTGTGAGTGAGAATAGTTCTCCTCTTTGGGTTCTTGAGTAGAACCTTGATTGATTCTCATCAAGAGCTTCCAATTTCTTGTGGCGAATCCTCCTTGAGCTTATCACTTCTTCCAATTCATGGAAACAAGTGTGACACTTTCTTTCATCTTCTCTTCTACTCCATTTTTACGTTTTTGAGCTTGTTATGTTAGATCTACTTGTTTTCTTTCATACGAAAATCACTTGAATTTCTATTACATGCATGATCACATTCGAGCCATGATTGATGCACCTAATAAGTGATCTTTCATATTTTTTTGGCATGATGATCACCTTTGAGATTGAAGTTTCTCTCTCAAAGTTCATTTGAATTTTGGTTTGAAATTTTCTCAAAGCTCTTAGATAAATCCTTAACTCCTTGATTCAATCTTGGGTCATATCAACATTTCCTCTATTAAATGACTACTTAGGGTTACTTCTGTCCAAGACTTGACATTTCAAATACCTAACGATGCAGACATTCAGTGGCTACTTAGGGTTACCTCTGTCTACGACAACATTATTAATGTAAGTTGATGTTTTGCACATTCGTAATAAAGCTTAAGCTTGTTTTTAAGTCCATCTCTATTGTCTTGTTTCTTCTTAATGGATTTCAGAGTTGACCCAACATTCTCGATTCATCGTATCTGTGAAAGTGGAGGGTAATATAGTTTTCTATTGGAAGGTTTCTATATGTGAGTTCTATTATTATCACCGACCAATGGTTTCTTGAACTTTTTCAAATATTTCAAGTATTCTAAATGTGTTGGTAATTTTTTTTTTTTATCATGTAGTTTGATCTAGACATAGAAGAGTGGAACTTGCTTCTTGTTACTAGCTTATTCTTGATGACAGCAAGACATTAGTGAAGGTTAATTGTCATTTTCTTTTTAGATCTTTTTTTTTTTTTGTTTCAGTAACGCATAGGCGTTTTAATCTTTTGTTTGTTAATTTATGATATATTCATTGCAATATATGTTTTAGTTTTCACATTATCATATATCTTTTTAAGACCCAAAGTTTGTTTATGGTTGATTTTGTTAATTGCAGTAGGGGTATGATTGGTGTTGACTGCTGAATGTTATTTTTTGAATATTGAATACTCAATTCTATTTTTTTAAAGTCGAATGTTATTTTTGATTAGTCAAATTTTGGTATGATGGTGAATGCGGAAAGCAGCTATAAAATACCAATAAAAAAAAGGGCGGACAACAGACAACGTTTGTTTATGAAAACGCTCATTATTATGAATCCACGTTAGCACCATTTGCTAGTTGTGCATTTTGGTGTGAACTACCATAGCGTTTCGTTGACAAGCATTATTGTAGTTAAATCTCTGAAGTGTTATCTTGTTTACAACTTTCAATAGCGCCAATATAGATAGCGCTCGAAAGCACTATAAGATGACGAATTTAAACATTATTAAATCCCGAATCTGGCATAGTGTATTGCAAAAATATTATCATTGTAACTGTTCTTACAAATTCTGGCAATATTAATCCAAGAACTCGAAGAACAGTATCGCTAATTCTCACCACAACTCTTAATTCAGAATGACTCTGTTTTATTGAAAATATCTCTCTGAACTAGCAGAGTTAGGATACAAATAGCTTAATTCCCTATACATTAAACATCTACATATATAGGCAACAAAGTATAACTTCTCCTCCCATTATCCCTCAAGTAACTGCTCTCAACCGCCGGTAACTGCTTGGCTCCACTCTCCACTTTGTTTGGCTCCAATCTATCCAGACAGTACACAAGCCCCCCAAGCTCTAAGCTTCAAAGAGGCGAAAGAGCTTTAATAAATGTATTTAAGTAAAACCGGACTCTTCCCAACATGAGCTACAAATGTCTTCCGGAAAATCCGAGCTTTTTCTAAGCCGATTTGCCGATGTCTTCAAAAAAACATTCGGTGTGCCTCGTTAAAACCTTCCCAAGCAAAAATCTTTTGAGGAAAAAAAGCCCGGGGTAGGAAAAAGAGTACACCCCCGAAAGAACTTTGATAGACATCTTCAAGAAAAATCGAACTTTCTCTGAGTTGATCATACATGTTTCAACTTCTTCTCCTTCTTTGTCTTCCTCTAAGTAAACCGAGCTTCCTTCTTCTGGTTCTGCTTCTTCTTGCTTCTACTTCTTGTTTCTTCGTCTTCTTCTCGCTTTTTGCCTCTGCTTCTCTTCTTATTTTTCGTCATTCTCTTTCTTCTCTCTTTCTCCTCCTTCCTTCTCATTATTCTCTTTCTTCTTCTTATTCTTCATCTCCTTCTTCTTCTTCTTCCTTCTCCTTCTCCTTCTTGTTATCCTTCTTCTTCTTCTTCTTCTTCTTCTTCTTCTCTCTTCTCCTTCTCCTTCTTCTTCATCTTATTCTTTTTCTCCACCTTATCCTCCTTCTTCCTATTCTTCTTCTTCTTCTTTCCTCTCCTTCTTCATCTCGTTCTCCTTATTTTTCTCCTAGTCCTTCTTCTTTTTCTTCTGCTTCTTCTTCTTTGTCATCTCACTTTTGTCCCTGTTCCTCCTTAGTAACCGAGCTTCTTCTTCTTCTTCTTCCTCATCCTGAGTAAGCCGAGCTTTCTGCTCCTGCTTCTTCTTCTTGCTTCTGTTTCTTGTTACTTCTTCTTCTTCTTCTTCTTCTTCTCTTCCTCTTCTTTTTCATCTTCTTCTTCTTGCTTCTGCTCTTGCTTTTTGCTTCTCTTCTTCTTCCTCTTCGTCTTCCTCATCCTGAGTAAATCTAGCTTTCTGCTTCTTCTTCTTGCTTCTGCTTCTTGTTTCTTCTCCTCCTTCTTCTTATTCTTGTTCTTCTTGTTTCTTCTTCTTCTTCTTCTTCTTCTTCTTCTTCTTCTTCTTCTTCTTATTCCCACACTTTCCTCCAAGAACTACATTGCACCCTTCCACTTCTGTTTCCGTTTATACCTCAGCCATAGTGGCCTCTAACCATCTGTAACATCTCTTTTCCGCCTTATAACAACTTCCTCTTCTTCCTCTTCTTCTTCTTCTTCTTCCTCTTCTTCCTTCTCTCCTCTCCTTCTTTCAAATACAACTTCAACAAGTCTTTGCCGAGCTTTCTTCCTCTCCTTCTCCCCATCCTTCTCCTCTCCTTCTTTCAAATACAACTTCAACAAGTCTTTGTCGAGCTTTCTTCTTCTCTTTCTGCTTCTTCTTTTTCATTTATATATACCTGCTCAACAACAACAAAACATCCTCACTTCAAACAAATCAGCTAACTTAAAATAACTTCTTTATCAACTTATTAACAACCAAGTCCTTGCCGAACTTTTTCTGCCTTATAACTCCTTCTGCCTTATAACTCTTTTTCCCACCGATCTCTTCCTTCTTTATTTTTTATTTTTATACCTTATAACCCCTTTTCCCACCAATCTCTTCGTCGAGTTCTTCATTCCTTATTTTTTTTTTCTGCCTTATAACTCTTTTTTCCCGAAGCTCCTCTCCGAGTTCTTCCTTCCTTATTTTGTTTTCCTGCCTTCTAACTCCTTCTGCCTTATAACTCCTTTCTCCCCGAGCTCCTTTCCGAGTTCTTCCTTATTTTTTATTTTCCTGCCTTATAACTCCTTCTACCTTATAACTCCTTTTCTCCCCCAAACTCTTCGCCGATTTCTTTCTTCCTTACAACTCCTTTAAATTTTTTTTTATAACTCCTCATGTGCACCCGAGTTTTTTTTTCTTCTTAGGACTCCTTTTTCTGCCTTATAACTCCTTCTACCTTATAACTCCTTTCTCCCCAAGCTCTTCGCCGAGTTCTTCCTTCCTTATGACTCATTTTTCTTCCTTATAACTCCTTTCATTTTTTCTTTTATAACTCCTTATGTCCACCTGAGTTTTCTTTCATAGGACCCACCGATAACCTTGGATGTTTGTCTTTTATCAGCAACAACACCTTTTGATGGTGAAACATTGTAGCATGCCATTTTCTCTATTCCAACAACACCTCCTTGTTTATCGCATCCAATCTTTTATGCTTAACGCTTCCTAAATTATTTTTGCACAACGAACTGGTAGCCTTGCAATTTGTAGGCATGAACCTTAACTGTAGGCAAGCTTGAAACAAGACTTGATTCTCCACTTGATTTGCACCAAGCCTACACTCCTTTGGCCCAATACCCTTCAGTACACAATTATTCCCCTGAACATTGTTATCGATGGTAGTAGCCCCGGATACCACACCACCATTCGGCCCAATTGGAAAGTGGCCTTTTTCCATTTCACCCTTGTGCTACTTTTACACTAGGCATCACCTTTTTGTACGAATTCCGCAAGAATAATTGATTCTGAAAAAAGCATCAATCTCAATAAAAACCATCTTCTTCTTCTTCACCTTCGGTATTCATCAATGCCACTCACCAGTCACCAACATGTAACCCTCCCCTTCTTCCTCATCCTCCTTGTCCACCTTGGTTGCTTCATCTTCACCACCACGAACAACAACACCAAACAATAAAACCAACACCATTTCCTACCATCAAAGAAACACAAAATCTCACCTTTACCTCAACCCTCTTCTTTATTTTCCATCTTCTTCCTCACCAATAACCCTGTCTCTGCTATCACACAGATCACTCTACCCATTTCCCCCTCATCAACAAAAGAACAAAAAATCCACACACAAACAGACACTACTCAGCGGAGATTGCCACCACGCGGCCAACCATCTCGGTTCTCGTCACCACCGTCCACCACCGCTGGTCCCTTCCGCCATCACCGCAGTCTCTGCCAGTCGCGCCGCCGTGCATCCTACTCGACCCCGCCACTGCTCCACCCACCGTCATCACCATCGCACGTCCTTGCCTCCTCCGCCATCTTCGCCATCACCTCTCACTCCTTCTGCACCACATAGCAAACAGAGCCCACCATCCAGTCGACGTCCGCTGCGAGCTCCGGAGCGCCATCGCCTCGTACCACCGCCATGAACTCAAGCCGCCATCGTCGACACCAGATCTGTGTGACGCCACCTCCACGTCCAGTCCCTCTGCAACACTACCAGAATCGCCGCAACACCACCTCGCTCCGTCGTTCGTCGCGCCGCAACCACGACCGACCACCACCGCTCCGTCGATCGGGCACTGCCTGGGTCACCAAGCTCCTCCTCATGCGACGCTATCTTCTGATCTTGGAACAAGTTTGGAAGCTACTCAGCATAGTCTAATGGGCTCTCACAGTCCACTCTTGTCTTCCAACATTTTTTCTTTACCTTTTTTTTTATTGGGGCTCAGCACCTTTCAGCCCACTTTCTTCCCTCAAAGTTGATAAATCAATTCCATCTAGCCCAACCACACTTGCACTCCCATCAGCCGATTTATCCCCACTGACTTTGCTTTTCTTTGAAAAGGCAATTGTCCTTCCTCATGCATGTTTTCTTGCAGCGATAGCAATTTTCTAACACTACTAATCAACCAATTTTCAAAAAAGAATTCTCCTTATTATCCAAAAAAAAAAAAATTTAACTTATCCTCCTAACTGCCAAGCTCATGATCCGCTCCAACAAAATCTCTTTTTTCATGGGTTCTGTGATCGCCTTCCCACCATCATCTCCTTGATAATTCCTTAACTCCTTTTGCATCTTGATCTATTCTCCAACTCTTCACATCCACACCCTTCTCCACTGCCATTGCCTTCGCCAGAACCACTCACTCCCCTACTTTTACCAGTAGCAAAGGAATCATCAGTTTCAACATTAGAAGCAATGCCCCACTTTGAACTAGTAAAGCCCCTTCATTCTTGACGTCACCGACATGATCAAGAGTCACATCTAGGGCCAAACCCACATCCACAACCGCCACGGTGACCATGATCATAGATACGTCCAGAGCCAGAATCGCCACGACCACCACCACGACCTCCTTCTATCACCACCACCTCGACCACCAAAGCCACCTCTGTTGGAATTTTGATTGGAATCACCAGATCCAGAAATCCACTTGCTAATGTTTAGATCTGAAGCTTGGTTTCCACTGTTTCCAGAATTCTAATTGCTCCCTTTTTTTTAATTGTAATTACTCAGCACGCCCTGTCGAGTAATTACATTGCCATCGCCGTCGCCACTCCGCCCTTGTTCCGAGAGTGTGATATCATTTGTCAAAATGTGCGGCTGGGGAAAGTTTACCTCGGCCCCACGGTGGGCGCCAAATGTTCTTACAAATTCTGGCAATATTAATCCAAAAACTCGAAGAACAGTATCGCTAATTCTCACCACAACTCTTAATTCAAAATGACTCTGTTTTATTGAAAATATCTCTCTGAACTAGCAGAGTTAGGATGCAAAATAGCTTAATTCCCTATATATTAAACATCTACATATATAGGCAACAGAGTATAACTTCTCCTCCCATTATCTCTCAAGTAACTGCTCTCAACCGCCGGTAACTGCTTGACTCCGGCCACTCTCCACTTTGTTTGGCTCCAATCTATCCAGACAGTACAGTAACATTTTAAAATTGTTCTCAATTAAAGTTAAAAGAACACTTGCGTTGCAAAAGAAGCATTGCATAAAACATATATTTTATGGCAACAGTCTTAAAATGTTGGTTAATATACTTTTAAGCAACATTTTGCACCCATTAGAAAAATAAGTATTGCCAAAAACATTAAATATGTAGGGTACACTGCCAGAGCTTGGGATACGATGGGAAGGACCTGACCACAAGTTACTTCCAGTTTGATTCGAACCCTTGCTTCGAAGGCAATGGTTGCCTATATTTAACAATACATATAATTCTTGTTTCTTTCATAACGAGAAGACATCATTATATTGTATGCGTTGCTTGGGCCTTGTTAATTTACCTGTTTCTTTGAATGAATTTGAAGAGGAAAATTTTCTCTTATTCCTTCAGGCATAATAAAAAAGCGCACATACAAACATAACAAAATCAAGGCAAATTAATGTGGTAGGTATACAGTGCTGAAACATCATATCGCAGCAATGCGTTTAGCTTGAGGCTTGGTTGTGAAAGTTTCAACTTTCAGGGGCATTTGGGCCCTCCCCTTTTGGTCTTCCAGTTGTTATAGCAAGGGCAAACCTCCTTGTTGCCATAAGTCCCAGGTGGCACACACAAGCATTTGGCACAACACTTTTGGCAGAAGAACAAGCACGGTTTCATGTATTGTGTGTTTGAGCATCTGTCTGCGCAACGTGGACTGCACTCTGCAATTTCATCCACGAACCAATGTGCACCATTTTAATTTCAACTTTAAAATTTAAAATATATGAAAAGAAAAGCAGGTAATATTTCTTGAAAAGTCAAATCAAGATATTGGACTTGAAGGGAATTGTATAACTTGATTAATCACGTGACATAATCAATTTACTTCTAATCCTATATCTTGGCTTAGTTTCATCCTCTAAATTTTGTAAAATGAATTTTTTTAATATAATTAGACTGAACACCCATCATATATAGGGATTAGATATTAATATAAGTGTGGGTGAATATCCAGGTACATCATATTTTGAGATGGAATACATGTACCATACACATAAATAACAGAGAAAAATGTTAACTTGGGTGTCAAATCTAGGTATTCAAATAATGAAGTGTTATAATAATATCTCTTTTGTAGCTTTTATTTATGAGCAAAGCTACTTATGGATGAGTTAACAACTCCTTTTAATAATATTTATTTATTATTTATATACAAATTTAGACACGCAATATGGGACATCAAATATTTTCCAGAAACACTAAATAAATAGCAACCCTTGTCTAAATAAGTAGTGAATAGAATTGCCTATATGTGAGAAACTAGTCATTCATTCTCTAACTTACATTTGGAAGGCTAGTGCGAGTTCCTCTAATCAAACACATAAATCAAAACTTAATTTGCTCATGTATTGCATTTGATTTGGATTTGTGTAAGGCTCTATTTGTCAAAAATTGTTGACAAGTTGCCTTATTACTAATAACTATAAAGCTAGCTGATTAAATTTGAAGTATTTGATAGAATTAGCTGTTGAATTAATTTATAAATATAGAATGACATAAAATGACATGTTTATAGGATTTTTATGTAATCTTTTTTTTTTTAATTCTAACTAAAGCTTTATAATAAATATATTAATTTTTTAATTTTTAATTTTAAATATTTTTATTAAATAATATAAATAAAATGACATGTTTATATATATTTTATTTAAATCTTATTTTATGAGGTATGGATCCTATAAAATAGGAATTTCGTTAAACTAATATGGATAAAAGTGAGAGAAATGTTAATTAGTAAGTTATAGCTAAATAAAATAGCTTATGAACAACAAATTTAAGCTAATGGAATATTATTTTTTTTACTAAACAATATTATTTTGATCAAACAAACTTATAAGCTAGTCAAATAAGTTTTTTTAGCTTATTAGACTTGTCAGACATAGCCAAGTTTCACAATTATCAGCACTTATGTTAAAATAATCCAGTTTACCAAAAAAAATAAAAAATAAAAAATCCAAACAAGTGGTGATCCTTTTACAAATACATGGTGAATGAAATTATTTTAGTGGTTAATTAGATATCCGCGCAAGCTATCTTTATTAAGTGTCAGATTTTGTGATACAAAAAAACAAAAACAAAAAAACATTTGCATCAATTAATACCTTGTGGTTGAAGACTGCCTTCAGTGGTGCCATTCTGAAACTCAAGAAAACAAGAATGAGATTAACACACAAAGAAATGCCCATAGTAGATGTCAAGATAGATTGTAATTGAATTAAACAATTTGCTTTATGCGAATTTGACCAAATAAAAAACATAAAATGTGAAAAGTCCCACCGTGGGAAAGTTGGTGCCGTTTATGCTAGGTTGCGGAGCTGGAGCTGGAGCCTCAGTGGCAGCCATAACTATCTTAGCCTGAAAGCATCAATATTATATGGTATGCTACATAAGTATAATTATTTGTGTAAAATGTAGAAAAGAATATACACGATAGAAGTGATACGTACCCTTTACACACCGAAAGAAATTACGTAAATAATATGTCCAAAAGCAGCAAACATTAAGGATAAAAAAAAAAAAAGGACAACCATTGTGATTAACATATTTAAAGGAGGTTTGCATAAAATAAAATAAAAAGGTTAAAAGCTCAATTTGGTCCCTAAAACAAATTACGGTGACACTTTTAGTCTATGAAATAAATAAATTAATCATTTGGTCCTTTAAATTTACAAACGTAGAACATGTTAATCATTTCCTACTCGTCAAGTTAATCATTCTATCTGACCCATCAATGATTCTTTTAACTAAATAGTTAATTTATTTTTTTTAGAAACCAAAAATGCCGTGATAATTTATTTTAGAGACCATATTGAACATTTAGTCAAAATAAAATAAAAGGAAGATAAAAAAAAACAAAAAGGCATGCCAGGGGAATGAAGTGGCAAAAAGAAAAAGCCAGTCGATTAGTATTTATTTTCAATTGTTGACGTACTGTTTCAACTGCATTCCTTCAAAATGATCATTTTATTGTTATTGCTTGTCAAAACAAATTAAATTGAAATTTTTAAGCTAAACTTGAACATGGCATATAACTAATCCCACATTATGTTCAATTTGAAAAGTGCAAATGATTTCTTATGGCAAAGAAACTCGAGTGAAATTAGAGCCACACAGAGCAAACAAAGTAAACCTACCAAAGCAGAGCTTGAAGTTATCAGAAAATGTTTGTGTATGTGAGAGTCGAGAGATAGATAGAGAGAGAGCGAGAATTATAATAACTATTTTTGCTTACATGGCTCTCCACGAGAAGAAGCATTGCAACTTGGAAGAACATAGAGATGGTTAGTTTTCTTGCCATTGCTCACGGTTGCACTCGTTCACAGAAACAGAGAAGTTATGTGAAGTCTGGTTTTCAAGAACTACTGAGTGAGCATAATTATAGGAAGTGAGATAACTATTTTATAGATGAAAGGTGGCGATATGTTGACTATCCATTGAGATAGCAAAAGAACAACGTTTTTCGTTCCAAAATAATAACTGCAGATTCTAGACTATCATATTCCTTCCCTATTGAAATGGTCAATCTGACCCTTCTTTTTACTCTACCTATTTAATCACATGCTACAAGAATTATTATGAGTGGCAATATGAGTGATGTTTTGTTGCTTCTTCATAATTAAGGGGGAAAAAAAAAACTTGTCACGGTAGAGTTGTAGTGAATGATATGGTATAATGCTCTATGATCAAGTGATTTATTGTTGTCTCTAAATTTTTAACAAAAGTTAAATTTTAGTATAAATAAAATGATCATGTGCATTATCTATACACTATACTTTTTAAGTTTAAAGTACTTTTATGAATTAACGGCAAAAGTGAAAGGTTGAAATGATTGTCTAGAATAGACAATTTTTGTTTTGGAATGAAAAAGATTGCATGTATGCTATCCTAAACAATAGCCAACTTAGCGCCACCTTTTATTTAAAACGTATAAAATTATCTATTAGCCTATTCTTGGTACGTTAAGTTTTTTAGAAAATGAATCCTCTCCACAATGAGAGCGCTACATTATATATCCAAGGGTCCCAATTTAACGATCCCATGCCTCAGAAGAAGGGAATGAAAGACAATGTCAAGTTCAACCAAAGAAAAAGAAACATGTATGTTAAATAAATGTTCAATCTTAAAAGGGGAATTTTCTTAAAAGTAGGGAATGTTGAAGTTCCTTCATGTGAAAAGGACAAGTGGCAGTCTTACATGTGCATTCACATCTGGACTGTGGCTTGTCTCGGAGTAACTGACGCATAGAGAGCGATAGAAGAACAAAGAAGCGCCTTACACTAACCTCTCACCAATGCTCTACCTTGTCTTTTGTTCAAACCGGGCAGTATAGGAATCATTCTGATTAATCAATACTTAATAGCACTCCCGTGAACTGATTTATCACTACTACAGAAAAGGGCTTTAATAGGACACATTCAATTGCGCTTTAATGAGAAACGCTATTTAAAAAGAGGCGGGACACTTTTAATAGCGCTTTCTTGATGAAGCGCTATCATAGGTAAACCTTAAGATAGCATTTCTTTAAGGAAACGCTGTTAAAAAGTGTTGGGTTGGAATTAGGGGTGGGAATAGGCCAGACCGCTCGTCAGGGGCCTATGGCCTGGCCTATTTAAGGCCTGGCCTGGCCTGGCTTGTTTAGTAAAAGGCTAGGCTTGAGCTTTTCCGAAAGCCTTTTTAGTTAAATAGGCCCAGGCTTAGGCTTATAAAAAAGCCTTTTAAGCCTAGTAGGCCGGCCTACTTATAAATATAAATAAATATATAAATATAAATATAAATAAATATATAAATAAATATAAATAAATAATATAAGTAATATTAATTTAAAAAAGCTTATATATTATTATTATTATTATTATTATTATTATTATTATTATTGTTTTAACAAAATAATATGCATTTCAAGGAAAATGGGATTATTTATATTGATGATGCAATTTGCTATTTATTTATAGAATGTTGGTTTGCTTCATATGTATACTATGAGAGATGTGGGACTAACTCTCAATGAAGCATTCTATATATATGAATCTTGATTTTAAGCAGCACTTGCTACCAAAGCACATTGCTATCTCATATGGATCCATTTCCAATCAATGATGCAAATCAGGTGATCAACACCTTCTTGCTTCTATTGTTCACTGGAAATGCTTCCGATGGAATTCATCTGCAGGATTTTTTCAAATAGCCAGTTCCTTTGCACTTGTATTAGAACATGTGGAAGGCTTTCATTTAACTTTATGTTAGGCATGCTAGTTGTTCGTGTGGTTTTTAGAAACAGTGGATCTCCGTTTTCTAAATGCAATCATATTTCCTTGCACGAGTGTCTATGCCTATACACCATAGGTAAAATAGTAAAAACTCATTCTGGCATTATCATATATACATGGATGTTGCAGCAAAAAAAGACACATGTGAAGCTTGTTTTGTTCATTCGCTTGGTTGGCTCCATGTTGCATAGATGTCATCCAATATAATAGTAGTAAGTCCCACATTATTAAAAGTATACATGTGAAGCAAACCATCATTCTATAAATAGAGAGGAAATAGATGATAGAATAATTAGTTGAGTAACTAAGAAGGCTCATTGGATGCCTTATGTTGCTTGTTGGATGGCCTTATTAGTTTATTAGTTTATAGTTTTATAGTTTATAGTTTAAGTTTATTATAATTATTATTTATTATATTATTATATTATTATTATATATATATATATTTATTATATTTATATTTATTATTTATTATATTATTATATTATATATATATAAATATATATATTATATTTATTTATATTTATTTATATTTATATTTATTTATAGATTTATAGATAAGCTTGATGTCCTATTTGAAGCCCTTAATATGAAATAGGCTTTTAAAAAGGCTAACAAGCTAGGCCAAGCTTTTAAAAAGGCCAAGCCAGGCTTAAAAAAAAGCCTTTGACAGGTAACAGGCCAGGCTTAGGCTTTATTTTTTTTAAGCAGGCTGGGCCTATTTAATTAAAGCCTGGCCTGGCCTGGCCTATTCCCACCCCTAGTTGGAATAGATAGCGCTTTCTTAAGAAAGCGGTATCTTTAGAATAGAAAAAGCACTACCTATTCCTTTTCCTAAAACTTATGCTATTCCCTCCCACACAATTTTTCTCTTGCTCTTGAAAATTTCTTTCGCGCTGAACCCTCACTACTCGCGCCCTCACTGCTCATTCACGGCTTCTAGCTCCACCGCCTCCAACCCTCCCACCACCACCACCCCCAACAACATCGCCACCCTCCTCTCCACCACCACCCAACCCTCAACTGTCCTAGCTACCGCCGCGCCTCTGTCAAGCCTCGTGTCGCGCCTTTGTCAAGCCTCGCGTCGCAACGGCAACCTTGCCGCCCTCACTGCTCGAACCTCTGTCAAGCCTCACTGCTCGCGCCTCTGACAAGCCTCGCGTCACAATGGCAACCTCGCTGCCCTCACTGCTCGCGCCTCTGTCAAGCCTCACGCCTTCTCCCTCTTCTACACCGTCGTCGCCGCCGCTGTCCTCGTCCTCTCAGGTTTGCTTCTTGAAACAATATTAGCGAACTTTATTATCTCAGTTTCTTCGAGTCTAAAATCCATGGATTAATTCTAGTACTGAAAGTAACAATGGGTCAAAATAAAGAATTGCCCTTAATCATGCTTAGTCAATTTAGTGTGAAGGGTCACTTGATGCTAAATGTTTGAACTGACTAATATGATTTGTGCACTATTCATGGAGTAGAAGCTTGAGGTATGGAATAGTTTGGAACATGTTATAATTACAACAAGTTCTTATGTGTTAACATGTTGTAGT
Organism: Echinosophora koreensis; assembly: GCA_035048595.1. NCBI lineage: Eukaryota > Viridiplantae > Streptophyta > Magnoliopsida > Fabales > Fabaceae > Echinosophora > Echinosophora koreensis. The sequence goes on from JAPCYP010000065.1 coordinate 2,144,669, forward strand.
ATGTATCTTGAAGCATTATGAGATTTAGTTCATTGCTCTGTGGCATGTTGATATGACTTGCATTGACCTACTGCTTTAATTCCAGATTTTGTTTGAGATAGATATTGTTTGAATGCTTCATTATGCTGGTCTAATTGTTGGTGGCATGAGTGTATTGTTCTCTTTTTGTTTATGGACTGTAAGAAATTAGGAGGTATGACAATTTGATTTATTTAGGGAAATCTATGAATGTCCCATTTTTATCAACTGATTTATGCTTAGGTGGTTGGAGGATCCTGAAATTTGAACACTTTCACATCATCATGAAAAGAAACAAATCAAGAAGAGAACAGTAGGTCTAAATCCTTTAAATCCAAAAGTGTCTACCTATCCTTTGCTTTTGAAAGATCCTATGGCAACTCCTGCATTATTATTTACAGTTTGTACTAGATGTACTACATTTTAATTTGTTTGTTTCATTGAAAACCTGAGACACATGTTCAACAAAAAAAAAAAAAAACTTAGATTTAAACTCTTAGCAATATGAATACAGTTACTTAATTAGTATGTTAATTAGGGGGCATTGGTAAAGCCTCTATCAGTGTGTGAGTGAGCGAGCGCGCCTGTATACATATATTGAAGGGGTCGATTGAAAAGTAGTTTACATCAAAGTTCAAGCTTTGCTTTGTTAATTAGCTTGTCAATGTTGTTTTAGGCTTGTTTGCTTTTTTCCCCCTCCCTCCCGTTGGAGGATATCTTATCCTCTGTTCTTGTATGTGTTTCTCTCTTGCCTTCAATAATTTCTCTTTTTCCATATATTGGGATAATAGTCCCCCTAGACATATAGCTCAAATTGTTGGCATGAGTGGGGACTGGGGATTTGGGTTGTTGTAATAAAATGGCATTAAAACATTTGGAACTGTTTTTTGTTTATTGATGGGAGATTTGAGGAAGTTGTGGCTATGATTTTTATTCTTCGTTTTAAGCAAGTTATATGTTGACCAACTAACTTCTATTCTATCTAATTACAACACATGGTACTTTGCATTTTGTTTTATACATTTGTATATACATTGTATTGGATAAATTCTTTTGGCAGTCAGTCAATGTTTCTCTCTTACAAGAAATACTTTGTTTCTGCAGGATCCCTAAGTCAACTTTCATTTTTTGATTGTTTAGGATGGTGCTGGTCTTAGCTTTCATTTTTTAAACTACCCACATCATAATTGAACTCCATAAAATGGGTTGGGAAAAAAAGCATAAAATTCCATGATTTTAAGCAAATAAGCAGAAAATTCCATGATTTTAAGCAAACTCAGGAGACAAAAACAAGGGTTCAAAAACTGCACAAACTTCTTTGACTTAGAAAGCTGTAAAATTTTGATTAATCAAACTTTAACGAGATTCTTTCTCTCAGGTATGTGGGTCAATCATATCTCTCTGTTGTTCAAGCTGCTCGACTTCACTCTGGTACTTCTTACCACTTGTTATTCCCCTGTGTTTTATTTAAACCTTTAGTTGTATAATTAGACATGTTTATTTAAACCCTTAATTAGTTGTATAATTGGACATGTTTATTTTTATCGGTATAAACATGCATTAACCTTAGTTTCCTGTTCAAACTCAAAATAATTATGGTAGATCGTGAAAATATGGATCGGGAGTGGATGTTCGCCAATCGTTTATCGAAGGAATATAAGGACGGAGTGCAAGATTTTATTAGGTTTACAATTGGGCATGCAGAAAACCCTAGTAGAGTCGTATGTCCTTGTTTAAGTTGTTGTTATACAAGACGAGTTAGTGTAGCTGAGTTGGAAGGACATTTAGTGTGCAATGGAATTGATCAAAGTTATACTTGTTGGACAATGCATGGTGAGACAAGAGGTGATTCTGGTGTTATGGAGAATAGTGGGAGATATACGCCAGATGACACCGGTACAAACACATATGATGCCGACCGATTTGAAGCGATGGCAAGCGTGGTCGAAGAAGATCTTCGTGATTGTCCTAAAATGTTTGAGAAGTTGATAAGTGATGCTGAGAAACCGTTGTATGAGGGTTGTGCTAAATTCACAAGATTGTCGGTGATGTTAAAATTGTATAACTTGAAATCGAGCAATGGATGGACTGATAAGAGCTTTACCGACTTACTCACACTATTGAAAGATATGTTGCTGGAGGATAATGTGCTTCCTAGTCGGACATATGAGGCTATACAAATGCTACGCTCTATTGGCATGAGCTATGAGAGGATACACGCTTGTCCTAACGATTGCATTTTATTTCGGAATGAATATGCATCATTAAAGACGTGACCTAAATGTAATGCCTCACGATATAATAAGAAAGAATCAGCTCCAGAGAAGGTTCTGTGGTATTTTCCCATAATTCCCAAATTTAGGCGCATGTACCATAGTTTAGAAGATACAAGACACTTGACATGGCATGAGGATGAAAGGATTAAAGATGGCAAGCTACGGCACCCGGCTGATTCTCCTCAATGGAAAAGAATTGATCATGATTATCCTGATTTCGGGCAAGAACCAAGAAATCCACGACTTGCATTGTCTACTGACGGATTTAACCCGCATGGTGTTCAAAGTAGCTCTCACAATACATGGCCTGTGATTTTGGTGATTTATAACCTACCTCCATGGCTATGCATGAAGCGTAAATATATGATGTTGTCTTTGTTAATTTCTGGGCCCAAACAACCAGGAAATGATATCGACATATACTTAGCTCCTTTAATTGAAGACTTGAAGCAAATGTGGGGGGACAGGTGTAGAGGTGTATGATGGGTATAGAGAAGAAAGTTTCACCCTAAGGACTATGATCTTTGGCACAATTAATAATTTTCCGGCATATGGTAATTTGTCAGGATACAGTATCAAAGGTCAGTGTGCATGCCCTATATGTGAAGATAACATGGATTGGAGGCGGTTGGAACATCGAAAGAAGAATGTGTTCCTTGGGCATCGTAGATTTTTGCATTCAAGTCACCATTATCGGTCGTGGAGAAAGGCATTCAATGGGAATACAGAAGAACGTGTAGCTCCTTTGCCGCTGATGGGTGCGTAACTATTTGAAAAGGTAAAAGATTTGAGTATTGAATTTGGGAAACCTTTTGCAAGAGAGCTTGTCAACGAGGGTGGAAGAAAAGATCGATTTTCTTTGAGCTGCCATATTGGAAGTCATTATACGTAAGACACTTCATTGATGTAATGCATGTTGAAAAAAATGTATTTGATAGTGTCATTGGCACCTTACTCAATGTGCCAGGGAAGACTAAAGATGGCATTAATGCAAGGCTGGACTTGGTTAGTATGGGATTGAGACGAGAATTGGGACCGGTAAAGAAGGGAAAAAAATACATATTTACCTCTGGCTGCTCATACTCTATCTAGAAAAGAGAAAGTTGCTTTTTGTAAGTTTCTTCATGGAGTTAAGGTTCCAGAGGGATACTCTTCAAACATTATGAACCTCGTATCGATGAAAGATCTCAAGTTAAAGGGTTTAAAGTCCCATGATTGTCATGTTCTCATGGAAAATTTGCTACCCATCGGTATATGGTCCATTTTGCGGCAGACCTTAACTAAACTTTCTTTCTTCTTCAAGGCAATTTGCAGTAGAGTGATTGACCCTAGAAAGTTGCCAGCATTGCAAAGAGACATTGTTGTGACTTTGTGTGAGCTTGAGATGTATTTCCCACCTTCATTCTTTGACATCATGGTTCATCTGACTGTTCATCTGGTTAGAGAGACACAATTGTGTGGGCCAGCTTATATGAGATGGATGTACTCGTTTGAGCGTTATATGAAGATATTAAAAGGTTATGTTAAAAATCGATCACGACCAGAGGGTTGTATCATTGAACGGTACATAGTTGAAGAAGCTATTGAATTATGTACCGACTACCTATCCAATGTTGAATATTCCGTAGGTCTGCCAAAGTCTCATCACGCAGGAAGAAGCGCAGGGCAGGGGATTTCTGGAACTGAAATATTGACTATACCAAGGAAAGAATGGGAGCAAGCACACTTGTATGTTCTACAGAAGCCGATGAGGTTGAGTTATATGTTGTAAAACACAAGGACATACTTAAGAGTTCATACCCAAATAAGAGCCAAAATTGGTTAACAAGAGAGCAAAATCGATGTTTTATAACTTGGCTAAAAGATCACATTTCTGTAGAGTTTGCTGTAAATCCTACCTCGATTTCAGAAAGATTGAGGTGGTTAACGAAAGGTCGAACTATACATGTTTTCTCTTACACAGGTTATTTGATGAACGGGTACACATTCTATACAAAAGAACAAGATGATCGGAGTACAATGCAAAATAGCGGGGTGACTGTTGTAGCTCAGTCCATGCATATCTCAAGTGCGAAAGACAAAAACCCCATATACGCGAATATGTCATACTTCGGGGTCATTGAACGCATATGGGAGTTGGATTACACAATGTTTCGGGTGCCTGTGCTCCAATGTAAGTGGGTTGACAATAATAACGGTGTACAAATGGATGAGTTGGGGTTCATGCGGGTGGATTTCAATAAGGTGGGTAATAAAGATGAGCCTTTTATTTTAGCATCGCAAGCTCAATATGTGTTCTATGTCACCGATCCAGCTAATACGAATTGGTCCATTGTTCTATTGACTAACAAAAATATTGTTAATGAGATGAAGCACATGAAGATGCTAATGTTGAGGATGACCCTTTCTTCGGAACGTCACAATCATGTGAGGCTAATCCAACTAGAGAGGATGATATGTATATTAGAAATGATCATGATGAGGGGCATTGGTTCCTTCCAATATTTCATACCAATAAGGGACGCGCAAGTCTCAATCCATCAATGAAAAGGAAAAGATTGACTTAAAACATGTATGTAGGGATTGTGTCGTTTTTTAAATTTATATTCATGAATTTCTCAAAGTAAACTATCATGATTATGAATTGACGTTTTTTACTTGTGTGTTTAATTTTGTTGCAGGTAAATGGCATCTCCCAGTGATCATCCTCCCAGTGATCATGATAGTGCCGAGGAGGTCACACGAAAGGTGAGGCGTCGTGGGCCAACCTTTAAGAAGAAGATTATCCGCCAGAGGAGTAAAGGAGGACCAAAAATTGTGGTAAAATACTTAATAATTAATCTAATTAATTTTTTCATTCTATTAATTGTTTGTTATCTAAATTTATATACTTAATCAATTTTTTTTAGGTTAAATGGAATGTTAAGGGTCAGTCCATTGGTAGAAATGGTAGAGACCTGATTAGTTACATTGGGTCAAAAGTGCGGCAAACAATCCCTATTACTTGCAAGAGTTGGAGGAGTCGAGCTTTGAACGATCTCAAAGATGAGATTTGGCGTGATGTACAGGTAAATTAATTAACAAGAGTTAGTTATTTCTTAATTATGTAGACATACTTATACTCTAAGATTTGGTTTATATTGTCATTGCAGATGACTTTTGAGGTTGATGAGACCCGACAGAGTACTCTAATTCAGCGTGCCGGAAAAATGCATCGGACATTTCAAACTAACTTGACGAGAGAGTACCTTAGAGACGATAACGGGAATGTCAGACGTGAGCCTCCACCAGAATATAAAGATTTTATAAGCATGGAAGATTGGATAGTTTTTGTAGCAAAACGCACGGGAGATGAGGAATTTCTGGTATGTACAATATCCTTATAACTTGCATTTGTAACAAATGAATTGGGAGTATGAAACCTTTTTTTGATATGAATATAGGACGGTAGCAATACGTATTTATATGCCTTTCTGATTATATGCCTTTCTGATTCTGACAAAGGTCAGATTGATATATTTCTGTGTCTATATAGAGAATAAGCGAGGAAAATAGGCAGAGAGCGTTAGATCCTGACTACCCTTTCAAAGGAGGGGTTAAGGGGTATCTGGCATTGAAGAAGATATGGTATTTATAATATCCTTAATTATAACTTGGTTTATTTAATACATGTTTTGGTTTCTTTCTTAGCAAGATGATGAATTTTAATTTGTTTGTTTAAATGTACAGTTGTTGGAGGCTGGTAGAGATCCAAAAGTTGATTCAATTGAACGTCATATTTTGTGGATGGGAGGCCGTAGAAACGAGGAGGGTGTGATTGACCATCCCCCCACTAGGGAAGAGGCTGAAAGAATTGTAAGTATGATAGCACTAATTAACATTTTCATTTGTAATTTTCTTATGATAACTATGTTTAACATCTTTGTCAATAATATTTGTGTTTCAGGAGACCCTAACACAGGCTGTATCACAGGGGGAGATAACAGATGGTGGTTGTCGCGAAGACATCCTTGCTCGGGCCTTACCTACCAGAGAGTATTCTGGTTGCTATAGGGGTGTGGGTTTCGGTGTCACTCAGAAAACTATCTTCGGATCACGAAGCGCGCAAAAAAAGAAGAAACAATAGAATTGAAGAGGATGGTCACCCAACTGTTTAAAGAAGTCTAGGAATTGAAAAACAGCAAGCAGGACAAGGAACCAGTGGAGGGGCATGAGCCTAATCTACCTACCCCCTACCCCACATAGTGCAAGAGATAGTTGCATTCTTGTGCCACCTGAGGCAATAATCATTACATTAATCGTTTTCTTTACGTGTACGTATTGCATTGACTGTTTACATATTAATATTTTGTTTATCATTGGTTTAGGGCAATAATGCGTGCAACCTATATTTGTCAAGCCCAACTCATCGCTTGGTCGCTAGGGGGACAGTCTATAATGAATCAGGTGGCACACTGCATAACCTGCCAATATCTCCAGGTCATGTAAAAGTTGTGGTTGAGTTTGCAGTTAAAGGCGATGCACCATTGCTTGTACCACTTGTGAATGCAGATGTGATGATAGTGGAGCAGGCAATAGGCATCTATGTGCCATGGCCAAGCCACCTTGTAGTTGTAAGTGATCCATTATCATTTACTGTATATATTTATTAAATTTGGTGCTCACTAACTAATTAATGTGTATTGCAATGAAAAATATGTAGGTACCTGCAAAATCCAAAGTCAAGGACAAGGACAAAGTGCCGGAGCACAGAGCTAGCAAGAATGTGGGCAAGAATGTGGGCAAACCCCGACCTTCCCCTAAGCCTCCAATAGTTGGCAAGGAGCAAACAAAGGGGTCAGTTACATCCCCAATAAAGAACAAGATCAAATCTCAGCCCTCCCAGCTTCCCATAACTCATGGTCGTGCAGATTTTATAACCTTTCTTAGAGTCCATGTGTTAACAAGGATGCCAGATAGAGGAATTATTGACATACTAATGGAGCCATAAATTCTGGGTTATGAGCACACATTAGAGCTCGGTGGAGAAAGTGCAGAGATTGGAGAAATTCTCAATCATGAATGGTTGTCACATACTGTTATTAGCGTATATCTCAGTTACTACATCAATTTCTTTGTTTCTATTACATATCTATTTCTATGGAATTCTTTTTTTCTGTTGTCCTGCTTTTTCAGTTTGAGTTTTTATCTTTTTCATTTCTTTGTATACATGTTTTAATTTAAGGTACTTGTATCGAGAGATACTAATCCCAGAAGAACGGACTCGGAGGTTTGTGTTTCTATGCCCACACCGAACACATATGCAGTTTGACGCTGTGGAAATAAAAGAGTATATAGCTGAACGCTTGGCATTTGCAAAGCTAGAAGATGAGACCTTGTTTTTGTCACCTTGCAATGTAGTGTGAGTCATTTAATTTAATTAACGATAGTAACATTTATGAAATGTGATTAGCTGCTTAAGATTTCCTAACTGATCAACATTTTTGTAGGGGTCATTGGGTATTGTTAGTGATCAATCCCAAAGAGGACACGGTGTACTATTTAGATCCCTTGCATATGCATTTTAACAATCACAAAAAAATGAGGGATACGTACAATCAGTAAGTATACATATGCATTTATTGTTATCTTCATATATATGTTGGTTCGAAACCTGTACTTCAACGAAATTGTGTGATTTTGCACTCAGGGCTTTGCTAATTCATCGAGGATTAAATGGAGGGAAGTCTCGAATTTCTAAATCATCCAGGACGACTAAATGGATATCTATAATGGTATTTAGGAAAATTCTTATGCAATTATTTAATTTAAATTAAAAAATTAAAAGAATTAATTTATTATTTTTGGTTTTATAGTGCCCCCGTCAACCGAACGACAACGACTGTGGCTACTATGTTCTGAAATTTATCAAGGATATCATCATTCAGAACCAAATGCAAATCCCAACCACGGTATTTAATTTCAGTTCTAGCTTATATACTTTAATTACTCAGATTTGGTCATTCTAATTTGATTTAATTTTCATTTTGCAGTATTTTCCTGAATGTAAATATATCACATACTTCGATGATCAACTTACTCAACTTAAAGACGAGTGATGTCGTTATGTGGTTATGAAATTTATCAACAATTAAAGGGTACGACATACTCTGATATTATGCTAGCTAGTGTCTCTCCTATATTATTAGACTTGTGTGTATGTGCAAGTGATTTGTATGTGTATCTTATGCAGGCCAACAACAAGGATTTTGTACGATCAAGCAGAAGATAGAAGCCGCATGCACAAATTGTTTAGAATTACTAGTGTGTTGATTAGCTTGTATACATTGTTAATATGCATGGTTATTGTCTAGTGTAGGTTAGCGACCTTTTGGTTCATGGACTTAAATATTAGAATTGGTTATGTGTAAGCATCACTGTGAATTTTGTTAAAGTATATATTACTTAATTGGTTATATACATGATTTTGATATTTGGTTTGATTTATATATGCTTATTAATATTGTATGTAAGCTTTGTACATTTTCTAGATGTAACTAAATGCAGTGTACTGTGAATTTCTGAGGGATGGTTTGCAGCTGCCATGGGGTGTTGGATAGGGTTTTTACTAGTTTTTTGCAGACTATGATTTTTAAGCTGCTGCATGAGGTTTCTATGTTTTGGTGATTGATTTTACATCACAGTAGCTAGGTTGTTCTCATGTTTTTTAGGTGGGCTTGGTACTATAGGTTGTATGCAGTAATGCATGTTGCTATGAATTGTTGAGTGCAGGTGGGAAATGTAGAAAAAGAAAGTGAATAATTAAAAAAAAAAAGGGAATAGGTAGCGTTTTCTTAAAAAAACGCTGCCTAAAGTTACAAATAGACAGTGCTTATTTGATAAAGCGCTATCTATTTCAAACTTTAGATAGCGCATCCTTGAGAAAGCGCTGTCTAAAGTGTGCAACAGATTGTCTTATTTCTAACTTTAGACAGCGCTTTCTCAAGGAAGCGCTACCTATTCCTACTTTCAGTAGCGCTATTGAATCTCTCCCACCTTCAGTAGCGGGTGAATAGATAGTGCTTGGAAGCGCTACTGAAGCCAAAAAAAAAGTGCTATTAAAGCCCTTTTCTGTAGTAGTGTATGCAATTCTTCTTTTGGTTTTAATTCCACCTTGCACCTATAAATTAATACCGTTGTATTTAACTGGTTTATATGAAAAGTACTGTTATTTTCATCTCACAGAACTTATCAAACATATTCTTTGTAAAATAACAAATTAAGCACTTCCGATCAGTGTTCCATTTTGTACTATCAATAGTATATAAGACATTATTATATTATGCGCAGTGCTCAATGACAATAAAACGGGTTATGAAGTAGTGATACTATTTCACCACCACTCTCAGGTATAATTTTAGGCCATTCCATTTGTTGCCATTTACCTTTTTACATGATGTGATTTTATTTTATTTTTATATATAGGAAACGAGGGAGAGAAAGAGTTAGCCATCCACCTCAATAATTGAGGAGAGACAAAGGCTTAGGTAGTTAGTTTGTTTTGTTAAGTTGCCCTCGTGAACTAGCATTTGTTTGTATTCAACCGAGTTTGTGGGGTTTTAACTATTTTTTTTATAGGCAAAATATTAAATTGTTAGTATTTCTTATGTTAGTGGGGGGGAGTTGAACCTATGACCTCTACCTTATCACTCCAAACCATATCTCCCTCCCCCAAACCACCAAGTCACTTTATTACTCCCTGTGAGGTTTTAACTGTTAGTTTGAAGTTCTTTTGATAGTATCAAAATTCCAACAAAGCCAAAAATTAGTAGTAGGAGACAAGATAGATTGCACCTCAAATAATGTTTACAAGTTCACCATCAAAAGATATTAAATGAACCATTGTTAATTATGAGATTATTGCTTTCAGTGATTCAATTAGAACGTATTCTGAATCTAGAAACATTATATCAGATACAATTCCCTAGGTAGGATCGGATATGCTTGGATATTTAGGGAATTAATTTAACCCCGCGCCTCCAAGAGATATCCTATGAAAACGTGCCACCAGGTCTGAATAAGGGCGAACCCCAGTGTTGCCTCACCCTCGTCGGTGCCGTCCTCCGCCTGCCTCTCTTTTCGCAGCATTTCTCTTCATCTTTGCCTCCTACTCTGCGGGGGTCGTACGTTGGCCACCAATGTCCTACCGTCTGTCGCCCGCCTCTGTCATGCACATCCGAATCCACCAGTCACTTCCACAGTGACTGTCGTGTCCTCTATCGCACAAGTCCAAACAGAACCACACCAAACCAATATTTGCAGACCATACGAGCTCTGTTCGCTTCTGATCCGATCTGTCACAGGAACAATGAACAGGGATGACGATGCTTCTTCAATGATTTCTTCTCCTCTTCGAAGACTTTCGCACAATGCCTGTGATATCTCTTTAAGTCAATTACCGTGACCTTGCCTGAAAAGTGATGCGTTATCGATCAAAATTTCTGAGGAAGAATACAAAGCTGACTTGAAGGATGTAAAAATAATCTTCATGGTCGATTAATCCTCTCAAAAGGTGATTCACCCGTCAAATATGAAGACTTGCAATACAAATTATCCAAGCTTTGGAAACCTCTTAGTCAGTGGAGGATGGTTCCTCTTGGCAAAGGATTTTATGAGTTTATATTTGCATCCCTAGAAGATCTGAGAAGCGTTTGGACAGTGGGTTCTTGGAAACTCACACCAGGATTCCTTTGACTATTTTATTGGTCTCCTGATTTCAATCCTAATTCTTTAAGGCTGGTAACGCACAACGTTGGCTTCGCATACATGGACTACCTCAAGAATACAGGGGGTTGAAAGTCTTGTTTGAAATTGCAGGGGGTCTTGGCCTCCCTATATATTTCTTTAGATGAAGCAACTAGAAATAGAATTGTTGGTCACTTTGCTAGAATTCTTGTGGACATTGATCTTACTAGGCAATTGCATGACCAAATTCTGGTGGAAAGAAAGGGATATGCTTTCTTTGTGGGAGTAGAGTATGAAAAGTTTCCTCTTTTCTGTCATACTTGCAAAACAATTGGTCATTCTTTGGCTAACTGTAAAAAGACTGTACTTGTGCTCCTAACTCTGGTAATGATCAAGTGATTCAGAAGGAGAAACCTCGATGGCACATAAGACTGCTCCTAAATATCTCCCTAAGAATAAAGAAGTGTTTGCTCCAATGATGGCTAAAAAGAAAGACACTACTTTCATATTCTCTTATTGCGGTTCAAGTTATTCAAGAAGCTCCTATTGTGAACACAACCATCAATGGAAACCAGAAATAGATTCATTAAGATGACACTAACCCTTTATTGGGGTTTGTGAAGGCCAATAAGGAGACTGTAGGTGATAACAATTTGAATGTTGGTGGCACTAATAAGACTGATAAGGGTGTTAATAGTCCTTCTTTGGATAAGGATAAGAATTTGACTGACAAGTCTGATAACAATGAATCGATTGAGATCACCCCTGGTCGTGTCTCAAACTCTATTCTTCAAGACTCAGCTCCTATTGCTATTGTGCCTGTTCCTGCCTTAATTTATTGCACTCCATGGCTACCTTTAATTTAATAGTTAGTAGTAATAATTTTGAGACTCCCTTGATTAATTCAACCCCTATGCATCCTAATGTTATTCATGATATGAAAGTTCTCGCCAAGTTTTTGGAAGATTTGGATGAGGAAGATCTAACGAATGACTCTATTTCAGTAAAGCAGAATAATGATATTGCTGGTGAGGATGATTCTAATTTCACAATGTTTATGTCTAAATATCATAAGTATAATATGAGAAAGAATAGAAGACATAATTTTAGATTTACTTTATTCTTGTTTTTGCCTGGATTTTGGTTTATGTCCCCCATGGTCTTGTTTTCTTTATTTTTATTTTTTATCAATAAATTTATAGTGACATAAGATCACCTTGGATAAAAAAAGGCAGGATCGACCATACTTATCATAATCATTACTCCTTAAACATTCACTTCATTCTTTTGGTAAATTTAGCCATGTTCATTGAAACACAAGTTAAGTAGGAAGTGCCCAAAAACAGTGCCTGTTATGTTTGTTTGGTAAATCAAAATCAGTTGAAACATATAGGTAAATCATTTGAGCGACATAGTTGTTGCACTGGTGCACCTCAATAAAGATTCACGAATTGCTCCATATCAGAATTAATACGGTAGTAAGAAGAATTCTTTCTTCCCAAAAATAAATAAACAATAAATAAATAACCATCTATGTGATAGAAAACAACTCAAAATTTCTCTGTCATAGCATCATAGATATGCATTATAGTATGTTCATACACAAACATGGAAGTGTCAAAGAACAAAATGATGCACTTGACCCTAAGGTAGGATCCATCCCTTCTTCAAAAACTATGTAATTGTTGTAGAGGCTTCAGAGAGAATGACTACTCTTTGTCTGATGCATCTTCTTTTCTAGAGCCCATCACTTAAGAACTCTAAAGTTAAATGTACTTGACTTGGAGCAATTCTGGGATGAGCGACCTCCTGAGAAGTTTTCCCAGGACACGTGTGTGTGAGGATAAAGCACATTGAAAAGACCCGTATTGGTTTGTGAGGACAGTTGTTAATTCGTACAACAGTCCGGGATATTACAAGACTGAAGGAGAAGAATAGAGGAATGAGTGAGGGAAATAAAATGGATCGCGGGTTAGGATTTAATAAGACTTATTGAAGTACATGACCGTGGGTAACTTTTTATATCGTTGGCATTATTGATGGCTTGACCGTCAGTATTTAAAAACTCATTATCGACGGTTTATTTGTTGGCATATCACGTGCACATTATGGACGGTCTTGTCGTTGACACGTTTAACTCAAACTTACCGACGATCCTTCTATCCAAAAATACCCGCCCAAAGTTTGGCGCAAAAGCTCGCCAACACGATCCATGGAATTACCTATAGAATGCCTATCAGTAACGTTACCGACGTCTATTTCGTCGGTAATAATGTTGACTTTCCAATATCTACATTTTGTTGAACATGTACGTCAAAATTTCCGACGGAATTGAGGTCATCGATAATTTTTCATCGGTAATTCAATAATTTCTTGTAGTGATCATAGTTGTATTGGATTCACTGATTAACCCTGCGTACCACATACCAAATCTGTCATACCGTGTCCTGCTAGGGGTGTACGGGGTCTGGGTCAACCCGATGAACCCGAAGAGCCAACCCAATCCGAAGTGTTCGTTTCATGATATTTTAATTGTTCGGGTCCAACCCGAGCTCGACCCATTTAGACCCGTCCCTAATTGGTTCGGATGACAGGTTTGTTGTTTGTTAACCTTTGAACCAGATACCCGACCCATTCAAATTATTATTACTTTTTTACTCCTTTTCTTTGTTTTTTTTTATGCCTTCTCTACTTCACTTGGTTCAGACTTCAGACTTCATACACTCCGTCGGCGTTAGTCCACCTTGTACGTCTTTGAGCCCAATGCCAGGCCTCTTCGTTCACGCCGTATTCAATCTTGCTTCAATCTTCACTCTGCCTACCACTATAGTACGACCCGCTCTGCATCTCTGCCTAGTCCAACGAGTTTGTCTCCCCACAAAAGCCACCGACCACCACAGCACACTTCATCTAGATCCGACAAACTAAATTGGTGTCACAAACTAGAGAGTTGCCCCCCACGTGACATCTTCTAGGGTTATGGATGGTCGAACACTGGATGGGGCCCTTTTTGGACCTATGCAATGTTTCTCTCTCTCTCTCTCTCTCTGTGTGTGTAAGTTTAACAATTTTAAGAAGTATGTAACCCGATAAACCCGGCCCAATCCAACTTGATTGTAGTCGGGTTGGTTTGGTTCGGGTTTGACACAAAAATGTATGGACCCATCCCAACCCAACCCATATAGAAGTGATTGGTTTGGGTACCAGATTTGGTCAAATCCGACCCAACCCGATCCGTGTACACCCCTATGTACTGCTTACCAAATTCACATTAAAGAAAGTCGTATAGTGATAATATAAAAAGTGACGAACCATATACCAAATGAATCGTGTCCCAAGTACCCATACCACATTACTTGATAACTATGCTCAAAACCAACTACATATTGTGGATAGAGTAATGATATTATGACACCAAAAGTTGACACCAACTTTTGACACCTTGGTTAATCAGTGCAAATATTTAGTTAATTCAGTTCATTATATAGTTAATCACATGTAAATATTTGGTTAATTCATGATGAACCATTAATCATATAAAGAACTGAATTAACCAGATATTTGCATGTGATTAACCAAATACCTACATAGTTATGGAAAATAAGCTTCAGATGACCCATTAACCATATAATAAACTGAATTAACCAACAATTTGCACGTGATTAACCAAGGTGTCACTAGAGGTATCCAAATCAGGTGTTAGAATATCATTACTGTTGTGGATAAGCCCAAAAAGTTGATATTTGAATTTGCTGAAGATAGAATTTGGAAAAAGATGTTGAAAACAGAGAAGGTCCTTTCGAAGGTAGGCACGGAAGATGTCATCTGATGTGACCAAGGATTGATCACTAAGCATTTTAGGATCTTCTTTGATCAAATTATTTCAAAGTTTGCGATCAAACACAATTTAAGCACAATTGATATGAAACTTGTTCATCAAGTGAAGAATCAAGAGAAACAAAAAGGAGTAGAAAAGAAGAACAATTGATATATGACTAGAAAGTAAATTGCAAGAATTAAAGAACAAAAATAGAAAACGGAATAGGAAGAAGATGAAGGGGAAGGCGCCACAAATGCATTCTTCTTGGAGAAGAAGATTGAATTTGATAAGCCAAAGGAGGATTCACCACTTGAATATGAAAATTCAAGATAAGAATCAATGGTTCAACTCTTGAACCAAGAAGAGGAGAACTCTCTCTCTCTCTCTCTAGAAATCTCAAGTATGAGAAAACCTTCCAAATAAATTCAAAACTTGTGAAATGAGTTACAAGACACATATTTATAGTGTGAATATTAGCTTATGCACCTCTCTAAGTCCTAATGGGCTTGGAACACTCTTAAGCCCAATTACAAGCCTAACTAAATCAAAACCCGTACAGAATTTCGTGCTAAACTTGTAGCCCAATTTCATTCATGATAGACGCCGAATCAGGTCTTGAGTCGACAATAAGATTTGTAGATAATCTTCTAAGCTTTCCAACGCATCCATGATCACTTCAATCGGACATCTACAACTCTAGAAACAACCAAATAGTGAAACAGGTTTGATTTGGATTTGCTTCAAAGTTGACTTGCCCCCATTGGTCCATTAAGGTTGTGCTTCCTAGGATCACATCATCCCCTCCTTCTTGAAGAAAATTCGTCCCGAATTTTAATCCTACATTAAAGAGAAAATGTTTGGGTTTATTCTTTTATAAAGATCCTAAAAAAATTATGGGAAGGAAACTCCCTTATTTCGGAAGGCAACTCCCCTATTATCGTTGTAATTCTCAACCCATCCTCCCGGGTCAAAAACCACCCTTTTGAAAACAAGTATTGTGAACAACCCTTTCAAATATTTTCCATAAGGTGTAATCCCTTAAAGGTTGTTTGGTAATGTTTGTCCATTATTGAGAGAAACATTTAGAAAGATATTTAATATGTGTCTAAGTTCTCTCAATGCATGGGAACCTTGATGGATGTGCGTTAGTTGCTTTTGAATTTGAAAAATAGGTTCAATGCATATAGGTAAGGTAGAAATATTAGTAGGCCAGCAAACATCTTTAAGTTGAATATTATTAATTGGTTGCCCTACTAAGAAAACTTCTTAAACATTCCACTTTGGTGGTGCAAAAAGTGTATTTTTCAAGATTAGCAAAAGGTTTTTCTTTCTTAAGTAATAACAAAACACATTTTAAATGTTCAAGAAGATTTACTTGTGTTTTGTTATGTACCAAGATAGCATCATTGTAGATTACTACAAGCCTTTGAATTTCTTTAGTTTCTTGAGGAGTGACTTGAAGTTTATCCAAAAGAAACTCAAAGGTAGTTGGTAAACAAAAAGATGGAAGAGACTTGTTACCAAAAATTTTGGGGTAAAGTAAATACAACGGATAGATTTCCAAAGGTATTTTATATACTTCTTTTTCTTTTAAAACTATGCATTCTTTGCCATCTTGTTCTTTAACCTTTTGATTATCGAAAACGTTTTGCTCACTTGTGCCAATTGCCTTTTCAATATTATTTTGCGGCCCATTCTTTTCTTTAGCAATTTTTTTTCCTTCTTTGTCACTCTTGGCTTTTCTCTCAAGCTTCCTTATCTCTCTCATTTTTGTTTGATCCTCACTAATTTCATTTGTAGAGAGGGGTACAAGAGTAATATTTTTGTTGTGGTGCATAGAAGGAATAGAAGAAAGGGTATAAATACAAGATTTAGAGTTAGGAAATGTGGCCTTTGATCCACTTTTACCAACAACTTCAAGTTGTTTTGATGAGTCACCCTCCTTCTTGAAGGAGTTCTCTCTCTTCACTTGTGCTTCAACCTTGAGTGCATGTTGTAGGTCTCTAGTGTAGCTTGAAGGCACATATCTTTTTCTCAAAACCCTCTTCATTTTTCTCCAAGTACTAATTGGTTCCTCTTCATACCTTCTTCTCTCTTTACACAATTGATCCCACCAAATTAAAGCATAATCATGAAATCATAGACTAGCTACCTTTACTTTCTTCTCTTCACTATAATAGTAGCAAGAGAATATGTGCTCCAATTTGGTCTCCCATTCCAAGTAAGCATCGGGATCACTCTTCCCATAGAAGGTAGGGATCTTCACTTTCACATTATGTAACTTGTCATCCTTCTCATGCCTTATTCCTCTATGCTCATGTCTAGGTCTCCATCTATCAAATCTAGGTCTATCCTCATGGTTGTCTTCCAAATTTGATGAGCCTCTAAGTGAGTTGTCATGCCTTGATCCTTTTTTGTTCTCAAGAACCTCTAATCTTTGAAACACTCTTTCTATGTTCTTTGTCATTCTATCCAAATTCCTATGCAAGTTCCATGTTTTTGGTGATGATGGAGGAGAATCTTCAATGTCCTCTTTATGTTGTGAAGCCATGGTGCACTTACAATTTGAGAAATTAAAATACAAATTCCAGAGAATTAAAAAGTACACAAATCAAATAAAGATTACACCAATAAGAATAATTACACCACCAAAAATCAAAAAGAATTAAGTACAATCCAACAAAGAACAAATACACTTAAAGAGCAAGTGAAATAAAAGAATTACAAGTCAAAATTGAATATTACAAGGACCTCACCACTCACTCACCATTCACTCAAAGATTGCCACTCGTGTATATCATTCAATGTAGACTTTTTCAAGATGATTTCTCTCTTGTCTCTTTCCACTCAAGAGTTTCCTCCTCAATGGATCTACAAATTGAAACAAGATTCTCAAAAATTAGTCTCCATTAAACAAATGACAAATCAACTAATAGGCAATCAATTCAAAGAGGTAAAGAATTTTGAAAACAATGAATACAAAACTAATGGAGTTTATAAGACAAGCAAGAAAAGGTTCAAGAAGAATTGCACACTCAAATTGATGTGAAGAAGACAATTTGAAAGAGTTCAACAAAGTGCAATTCAAATTTAATCAAAGTGTTGGTGAACACGTAATGATCAATGTGAAATGTGCTACACCAATTTGTGAAGGATCTATACAAATACAAGCATGTGAAATGGTGGCAAGTCTTTTACCTTTTGCTGGAATTTTCCAGAATTTGCACTTTTGCCCCAAAACTTTGTATATTTATGGTTTTGGCCCACCTTTTCTTTTTACACCATTTTTTTTTAAACTTCAGCCACTTGACTTTTGCTAATTAAAATTTCACAACAATTACACTTAATTTTCGAATTTACAAAAAGATCCTTCAATCATGAACAAATTTGAACATAATTGGTATAATACTTGGAAATATGAATAATTCAAGTAGTGTAGAATAATTTCCAAGTGAATGAGCACAAATCAAGTAATTAGAGACATAGATCTTTCATTCAAGTGGATGATAAACACATCATTTCCACAATTTGAATTTCATAAAGATCTATTAGGTTCTAAAAATTTGAAATCATTGAAGCACTTTTGATTAAAATTTGAATCAATCTAACTATTATGAATTGAAATTTGAATTTGAATTTTGCAATTTGTTCAAATTCACAAAGTAAGAAAAATAGATCTATGCTTGAATTTTCAAGAAGCAACCAAAATCACATGTGATGGAAGGGCACATGCAAGAAATTGAGCCTAAAATTGAAAGTGAAAATATGGAGGGAAACAAAATTTTCACCAAAAATTCAAGCAAGATCAATTCAAACACATTTCAAATTCTAGATCTATGATCACATTTGGATTCAAATTGAATTTCATCGTCCAAATTTAAGTGATTAATGGTGTAACACCCTGTTTTTCAGAATTAATTTAATTAAGCTGAGTTTATTAAGTTGGATTTATTGTTCAAGGGCTTAGTGGGATTTTTTGCTAGAAGTCCCCTTCTGGTACATGAGCACGCCCGTGCTCATTAGCCAACACGCCCGTACTTAAAATCAGGAGCGTGTTTCTGATTTTAAGTTAAGCACGACCGTGCTCAACAGTGAGCACGCCCGTGCTCAATACGCTGACTGCGTCTCGCAATGTTAAGTCGAGCACGACCGTGCTCAAGAGTCAGCACGACCGTGCTCAAGTCTGAGATTTATATAAACGAAAGCAGAGTCGAGGGTTTACACTTTAACCCTACTTTTAGTGGCTGCTAATCCTGTTATGGCTGACGTAGTGTTCGTCCCTGTTTTCGCTCAACCCAGCCTGTTCTCGGAGTTTCTGGAACCTTAGAGGAACCCTGCGCATCTAGTTTAGGTCAGAGGTAACGGTCTCTTTCCCTTTTCAATCCTTTTTGGTGTTCTGGTTGGAAAACTAATGATTGATTTTGCTCTGGTTGATCAAGGCTCGTTCGTGCGTGAGCCGCCTAAAGGAGAAGAGCTGTTTGCCGTTAAGACCGCCGTTAGAGCTACCTTCAATCCAGGTATGGGGAGAAGGGTAGTATACTCATAGGCTTGGGGTTAGGGTAAAGTAAAGGGGTTCCCATGACCCCGTTTTGATGCATGTTCTGTATGGTTTAATTGCCTAAGTGTCTGGTTATGTCATGATGTTGATCTGTTGTTTTCACTATGTATTGATATGTGAATATGATGATGCATGAATATTATGTTGGTTGCTCTATGAGTTGGCATGATGATGATGATTATTGTTATATGATGTTGTTGGCTGATGTGAGTCTATAGTTAATGATGTTTCCTAATCCTGAAAACGCAATGTTAATGGACTTAGGATTAATAAGTGTAAAAACCTATAATTTGGATAAAAACTCAGTCTCTGTTCCTGCCCAGAACAGCACTGTCGCGCGATGAGCACGACCGTGCTGAACAGGGAGCACGACCGTGCTCCCAGTTGAATTCTGGGAAGATGGCCGAGCTGTTTAGCACGGCCGTGCATGACAAAGAGCATGACCGTGCTGATGAGCACCACCGTGCTTATTAAGAAGCACGACCGTGCTTCACTTACAGGGGAGCACGCCCTTCACTTGCTTAAGCACGACCGTGCTGGGTTACGAGCACGACCGTGCTCAACCCACCTAGACAGAACAAGATTAAAGGACTTAAGGGGTTTTAAACCCTACTTCCCTATGATGATAACTGATTAGACAACTTGGTTAATGTTACTAACGATAATTAAAGACGATGAGATGGTGAGATGTTAAGTCGATACCCTTTTGGGGTGCCGCAAGCTGATGAGCTGTGCCTTGGTGCTTTTTGGCCAAGGAAGCCTTGACCCCGCGGTTTGGGTTTAAGGTGTTGATGTTGCTGTGTACCTTGGTGGCCGAGAGTTGCCCCAGGTACTGCGGTTGATTCCGCTTAAGTCCTCAGGTAGATTCCGCGAGGCAAGTTGTTGCGGTTGATTCCGCTGTTATCTTCGGTCGATTCCGTGGAGTTATGGAGGTGGTGATGCCGTGGTTGTTATGTTGCATACGCATTGCATCAGAGATGTTGTTTAGGGATGTTCGACATAGGGGAGGTCGTCCTAGAATACGGCGACCTGGCCATCCACGGTTGGAGTAGATTCTCCTAGCACCCCCGTGACGAGGCATTCGTTGGTTTGATGCGTTGGCTATCCAAGGGGTAGATTCTCCGGCGTTGAGTAGATTCTCAATGTGGATATATAACTCCGAAGTCGTTTATCCCGAGTTTAGTGGATCCACATGCATTGTTGGTTTAGCGGAGTAGGACTGCATTGCACTGCATAGCATAATGATGATGTTGATGTCTGGTGTAATGTTGCTGTGTTTACTGTTTACTTTACTTCCTACTTCTTGCTGTATATGATCACATAAACTTACTCCCCATGTTTGTTTGTGTTTGGCCTGATTGGCACCTTGCAGAGGATGACGAGCAGCCCAGAGAGGAGTGACTCTGAGGAGCCGCCACTCATAGTAGGGCTAGTTTGTGTTACGTTAGTTTTCGGTTGTAATTCTGTGGGTGTTTATCCCAGAACGGTTATACCAGCTCTATAGGTGACATCGGGGTTCGGATATTTTTATTGGTTTGTTACGTTTTCTTAATGTTTAAAACTCATTTCATTTTCCGTGTTGTAAACGGTTCATGTGGGACTTTTCTACCCATGGACAATTGTTTTATTATTTCAAAAATAGTTGCATGTTTTCCTTTAATTGTTTTTAAATTAAATGGCCTTCAACGTGCGGGGTAGATGGGTGTCACATTTAGTGGTATCAGAGCAGTTCGACCTTGTTCGGACGTGGTATGAGTCTGTTGTGAGTCTGTTGTGTGACTCTTGTGTGAATTGTCTATACTTGTTATAGGTAATGATGTTTTAAGTTAGTTGCCTGTAGCTTTTACTCGCTAAGTTTCTGTATTAAAGATTGTTTTGGGCATATACAGGAACTAATGGCTGGTAGAGGACGCAACGATTAGGCGATTGCTGACGCATTGGCACTTCTGGCCAATGCTATCGGACAGGTCAACCCTAACAACGGTGGGCCAGCTGAGTTCCAGGGACTGGATAAGTTCCAGAGGAACAACCCTCCGTCGTTCAAGGGAGCGTACGACCCAGAGGGAGCATTGTTGTGGCTGAGGGAGACAGAGAAGATCTTCTGTGCGATGGGCTACAATGATCAGCAGAAGCTCATCTTCGCCACCTTCATGTTGACTGAAGAGGCGGAGCACTGGTGGGATAACTGCAGGCAGAGGATGCAGGTAGAGGGCACAGCGGTGACTTGGGCTGTGTTCAGGCAGAGGTTTCTGGAGAAGTATTTTCCAGCAGATATCAGGGACAAGAAAGAGATGGAATTCTTGTCCTTGAGGCAGGGGTCGCTGTCAGTCGGTGACTATGCGGCTAAGTTTGAGGAGCTGGCGAGGTACTACACTCCTTACCAGCATGAGACGGACGATCGCTCCAAGTGTGTGAAGTTCGAAGCGGGACTCCGGCCTGAGATCAAACAGGCCATCAGCTACCAGGAGATCAGAGTCTTCCCTATTCTGGTCAACAAGTGCAGGATCTATGAGGATGCCAGCCAGTTCAGAGCTGCCAGTTCCAGAGGACCGGACAATCAGAGCGGCAGGAAGACTGATCAGAGGGATAAGGGCAAGCAGCGGTATGCCCCTACGGGCAAGGATTTCAAGCAAAGCGGCAGGAAGCCCCAGTTTCAGCAAGGTAGCTTCAGGGGTGGGTTTTCTGATGCCCCTAGAGCTATGAGGTGTGGGAAGTGTGGAGCACAGGACCACTATTCGTCCCAGTGCAAGGAAACACAGGTCATCTGCTTCAAGTGTGGCAAGCCAGGCCACATCAGCCGCTAGTGTGATGGAGCGAAGGCCGAGCCTCCCAGCGCTAGCAAGAATCAGAAGTCCCAGGCCAACAGACTGAAGACCATTGGAAGAGTTTTTTTTCTTAGTGGAGCCGAAGCCTCCGAGTCTGATGACTTGATCCAAGGTACGTGTTTAATTGATGGAACTCAATTAACTGTATTGTATGATTCGGGTGCTACTCACTCGTTTATATCGCATGATAGGGTCAAGAGTCTTAATTTGCCTGTTACCTTCCTTGAGTTTGATTTGTTGGTTTCTACACCTACAAATAAACCTGTTTCCACTTCATATGCATGCAAGAACTGTCATATTATTATAAATGATAAAACTTTCCTTGCTGATCTTGTATTCTTACCTTTGAAAGACCTAGACATTATTCTGGGTATGGACTGGTTATCTTCCAACCATGTCCTTCTAAACTGTTTTGACAAAACCTTGATTTTTGGAACTCCAAATGAGTCTAAGAATCCAAACCTTCTCTCTGCCAGCCAAGTACGAGCTTCGATGAGAGATGAAGCCCAAGTATACTTGATGTTAGCTTCCCTGGATGTAGAGAGCAGCCCTCCTGATGTCGCCAGCTTGCCGGTTGTGTGAGAAATTCCTGAAGTGTTCCCGGGGGATGTTTATAACTTACCCCCAGAGAGAGATGTTGAGTTTACCATAGACTTAGTGCCTGGCACCGGGCCAATATCCATAGTACCTTATAGAATGTCTCCTCTAGAGCTAGCTAGGTTGAAGGAACAGTTGGAGGACCTGATGAAAAAGAAGTTAATTAGGCCGAGTGTGTCTCCGTGGGGAGCACCTGTGTTGTTGGTGAAGAAGAAGGATGGTAGTATGAGGTTGTGTGTCGACTTTCGACAGCTCAACAAAGTGACCATAAAGAATCGGTATCCCCTCCCTAGGGTTGATGATCTTATGGACCAGTTGATGGGCGCTTGCATCTTTTCAAAGATAGATTTGAGGTCAGGGTACCATCAGATTCGGGTTAAGTCTGAGGACATCCCGAAAAGAGCGTTTAGGACGCGATATGGTCACTATGAGTACTTGGTTATGCCCTTTGGTGTGACCAATGCTCCTGCGGTCTTCATGGACTACATGAACAAGACCTTTCACCCTTACTTGGATAAGTTTGTGGTGGTGTTTATAGATGACATCTTAGTGTACTCCAAGAGTAAGGAGGAACATGAGGAACACCTGAGGGTTGTCTTGCAGACCCTTAAGGAAAAGTAGTTGTATGCTAAGTTGTCTAAGTGTGAGTTCTAGTTAAAGGAAGTGAGCTTCTTAGGACATGTCATCTCTAAGGGTGGCATAGCAGTGGACCCAGCTAAAGTAGAGACGGTGCTCCAGTGGGAAGCGCCAAAGTCTGTAACCGAGATTAGGAGTTTCTTGGGGTTAGCCGGGTACTATAGGCGGTTTATAGAAGGTTTCTCTAAGATAGCATTACCCTTAACTCGTCTCACCAAGAAAGGACAGTTGTTTGCGTGGGACTCTAAGTGCGAAGAGAGTTTCCAAACCCTTAAGAATAGGTTGACATCAGCACCAGTGTTAGTTTTTCCAGATCCTAGTGAACCCTTCGTAGTTTACTGTGATGCTTCTAAGCAAGGGTTAGGTGGTGTGCTGATGCAGAATGGTAAGGTAGTTGCTTACGCTTCTAGGCAGTTGAAAACCCATGAGAAGAACTACCCCACCCATGACCTAGAGTTAGGAGCTGTGGTATTTGCCTTAAAGATCTGGAGGCATTACCTCTATGGAGCGAGGTTTGAGGTTTTTAGTGATCATAAGAGTTTGAAGTACCTCTTTGATCAAAAGGAGTTGAATATGAGGCAGCGTAGGTGGATTGAGTTTTTAAAGGATTATGACTTTGAGCTGACCTATCACCTAGGAAAGGCCAATGTGGTGGCCGATGCCTTGAGTAGGAAAACCCTGCATGTCTCCGCTTTGATGGTTAGGGAGATGGATCTGATTGAGGAATTTAGAGACCTTAGTCTAGCTTGTAAGTTTACCCCTAAGAGTATTAGGCTTGGTACCTTGAAGGTTACCAATAGTCTGATGGATCAGATTAGAGAGGGTCAGAAGTTAGATAAGTTTCTCTTAGACCAGCGAGAGTTGCTCGCTCAGGGTAGAGACCTAAGTTTTAAGGATGGCAGTGATGGTATCTTGAGGTTTAAGGATAGAGTATGTATACCTGACATTCCTGAGCTTAGGAAGTTGATCTTAGAAGAAGGTCATAGGAGTGGACTGAGTGTGCAACCAGGTGCCACTAAGATGTATCAGGATCTTAAGAGAATGTTTTGGTAGCCTAGGATGAAAAAAGATGTAGCTGAGTTTGTGTATGCGTGTCTAGTTTCTCAAAAGGCTAAGATCGAGCATCAGAGGCCTTCGGGTAAGTTGCAACCTTTGAGTGTCCCAGAATGGAAATGGGATAGCATCTCCATGGATTTTGTGTCTGAACTCCCTAGGACTCCAGCTGGTTTTGAGGCAATCTGGGTTGATGTGGATAGACTGACTAAGTCTGCCCATTTCATTCAGATGAACATGGAGTATCCTCTAGAGAAGTTGGCTAAGTTGTACATCAAGGAGATAGTTAGACTTCATGGTATACCCTCTAGCATAGTTTCGAGACCCGAGGTTTACCTCTAGGTTTTGGAATAGTTTGTAAGAGGCTTTAGGGACAAAGCTTAGGCTTAGTTCAGCTTACCACCCACAGACTGATGGGCAGTCTGAGCAGACCATCCAGTCCTTAGAGGACTTGTTGAGGGCTTGGGTGTTAGAACAGTCAGGAAGTTGGGACAAGTTTTTGCCCCTGATAGAGTTCATCTACAACAACAGTTTCCATTCCAGCATCGGGATGGCGCCTTATGAGGCACTGTATGGGAGGAGATGTAGGACACCCTTGTGTTGGAGTGAACCTAGTGATAGTGTGGTGCTAGGGCCAGAGATAGTCCAGGAAACAACAGAAAAGATTAAGTTAGTTCAGGAAAAGATGAGAGTTGCACAGAGTAGGCAGAACAGCTATCATGATAAAAGGAGGAAGGCGCTCGAATTCCAGGAAGGCGATCATGTATTCTTGAGAGTTACCCCGACAACTGGGGTTGGTAGAGTGATGAAGGCGAGGAAACTTACTCCGAGGTTCATTGGTCCTTACCAAATCCTCAAAAGAGTCGGCGAAGTCGCCTACCAGATAGCCTTACCCCCATTCTTGTCAAATCTCCACAACGTTTTTCATGTGTCTCAACTCAGGAAGTATATTCATGACCCTAGTCACGTGATAGTACCCGACGCTATACAGTTAAAAGAGAACCTGACGTTTGAAGTGTTTCCCCTTCGAGTCGAGGATAGGAGGGTGAAGCAGCTAAGAGGCAAGGAAATTCCTTTGGTTAGAGTGGTTTGGAGTGGAGCAACTGAGGAAAGTGCTACCTGGGAGCTGGAGAGTAAGATGATGGAAGCATACCTGCATTTTTTCCCTTGAGGTACGTGTAAATTTCGAGGACGAAATTTTTTATAAGGGGGGGTGGAATTGTAACACCCTGTTTTTCAGAATTAATTTAATTAACCTGGGTTTATTAAGTTGGATTTATTGTTCAAGGGCTTAGTGGGATTTTTGGCTAAAAGTCCCTTTTTGGTATATGAGCACGCCCGTGCTCATTAGCCAGCACGCCCGTACTTAAAATCAGGAGCGTGTTTCTGATTTTAAGTTGAGCACGACCGTGCTCAGCAGTGAGCACGCCCGTGCTCAATACGCTGACCGCGTCTCACAACGTTAAGTCGAGCACGACCGTGCTCAAGAGTCAGCACGACCGTGCTCAAGTCTGAGATTTATATAAACGAAAGCAGAGTCGAGGGTTTACACTTTAACCCTACTTTTAGTGGCTGCTAATCCTGTTATGGCTGACGTAGTGTTCGTCCCTGTTTTCGCTCAACCCAGTCGGTTCTCGGAGTTTCTGGAACCTTAGAGGAACCCTGTGCATCTAGTTTGGGTCAGAGGTAACGGTCTCTTTCCCTTTTCAATCCTTTTTGGTGTTCTGGTTGGAAAACTAATGATTGATTTTCCTCTGGTTAATCAAGGCTCGTTCGTGCGTGAGCCGCCTAAAGGAGAAGAGCTGTTTTCCGTTAGGACCGCCGTTAGAGCTACCTTCAATCCAGGTATGGGGAGAAGGGTAGTGTACTCATAGGCTTGGGGTTAGGGTAAAGTAAAGGGGTTCCCATGACCCCGTTTTGATGCATGTTCTTTATGGTTTAATTGCCTAAGTGTCTGGTTATGTAATGATGTTGATCTGTTGTTTTCACTATGTATTGATATGTGAATATGATGATGCATGAATATTATGTTGGTTGCTCTATGAGTTGGCATGATGATGATGATTGTTGTTATATGATGTTGTTGGCTGATGTGAGTCTATAGTTAATGATGTTTCCTAATCCTGAAAACGCACTGTTAATGGACTTAGGATTAATAAGTGTAAAAACCTATAATTTGGATAAAAACTCAGTCTCTGTTCCTACCCAGAACAGCACTGTCGCGCGATGAGTACGACCGTGCTGAACAGGGAGCACGATCGTGCTCCCAGTTGAATTCTGGGAAGATGGCCGCGCTGTTTAGCACGGCCATGCAGGACAAAGAGCATGACCGTGCTGATGAGCACGACCGTGCTTCACTTACAGGGGAGCACGCCCTTCACGTGCTTAAGCACGACCGTGCTGGGTTACGAGCACAACCGTGCTCAACCCACCTGGACAGAACAAGATTAAAGGACTTAAAGGGTTTTAAACCCCACTTCCCTATGATGATAACATATTATACAACTTGGTTAATTTTACTAACGATAATTAAAGACGATGAGATGGTGAGATGTTAAGTCGATACCCTTTTGGGGTGCCACAAGCTGATGAGCTGTGCCTTGGTGCTTTTTGGCCAAGGAAGCCTTGACCCCGCGGTTTGGTTTAAGGTGTTGATGTTGCTGTGTACCTTGGTGGCCGAGAGTTGCCCCAGGTACTGCGGTTGATTCTGCTTAAGTCCTCAGGTAGATTCCGCGAGGCAAGTTGTTGCGGTTGATTCCGCTGTTATCTTCGGTCGATTCCGTGGAGTTATGGAGGTGGTGATGCCATGGTTTTTATGTTGCATACGCATTGCATCGGAGATGTTGTTTAGGGATGTTCGACATAGGGGAGGTCATCCTAGAGTACGGCGACCTGCCCATCCACGGTTGGAGTAGATTCTCCTAGCGCCCCCGTGACGAGGCATTCGTTGGTTTGATGCGTTGGCTATCCAAGGAGTAGATTCTCCGGCGTTGAGTAGATTCTCAATGTGGATATTTAACTCCGAAGTCGTTCATCCCGAGTTTAGTGGATCCACATGCATTGTTGGTTTAGAGGAGTAGGACTGCATTGCACTGCATAGCATAATGATGATGTTGATGTCTGGTGTAATGTTGCTGTGTTTACTGTTTACTTTACTTCCTACTTCTTGCTGTATATGATCACATGAACTTACTCCCCATGTTTGTTTGTGTTTGGCCTGATTGGCACCTTACAGAGGATGACGAGCAGCCCGGAGAGGAGTAACTCTGAGGAGCCGCCACTCATAGTAGGGCTAGTTTGTGTTATGTTAGTTTTCGGTTGTAATTCCGTAGGTGTTTATCCCAGAACGGTTATACCAGCCTTGTAGGTGACATCGGGGTTCGGATATTTTTATTGGTTTGTTACGTTTTCTTAATGTTTAAAACTCATTTCATTTTCCACGTTGTAAACGGTTCATATGGGACTTTTCTACCCATGGACAATTGTTTTATTATTTAAAAAATAGTTGCATGTTTTCCTTTAATTGTTTTTAAATTAAATGGCCTTCAACATGCGGGGTAGAAGGGTGTCACAAATGGCGCCATTATGGATGAAATTTTCATCATAAAATTGGGGTCAACTCAAAGATCATCATAGAATTTGAAGATTTTGATCAAAAATTCAAAACAATTGAAGATCAAAGATCTAGCTCTAGATACCACATGATGTGGTCTAGGATATAGATCACTAACATTTTAGGATCTTTCTTTGATTTCAATTGCTAAAAATTCAAGGTCAAACACAAACAAGAACAATAGAATAGAAACTTGTTCTTCAAGTGAAGAAACAAGAGAAACAAAAAGGAGTAGAAGAGAAGAACAATTGATATATGACTAGAAAGTAAATTGCAAGAATTAAAGTGCAAGAATTAAAGAACAAAAATTGAAAATGGAATAGGATGAAGATGAAGGGGAAGGCGCCACAAATGCATTCTTCTTGGAGAAGAAGATTGAATTTGATAAGCCAAAGGAGGATTCACCACTTGAATATGAAAATTCTAGATAAGAATCAATGATTCAACTCTTGAACCAAGAAGAGGAGAACTCTCTCTCTCTCTCTCTCTCTAGAAATCTTAAGTATGAGAAAACCTTCCAAATGAATTCAAAACTTGTGAAATGATTTACAAGACACCTATTTATAGTGTGAGTATCAGCTCATGCACCTCTCTAAGTCCTAATGGGCTTGGAACACCCTTAAGCCCAATTACAAGCCTAACTAAATCAAAACTCGTACTGAATTTCTTGCTAAACTTGTGATCCAATTTCATTCATGATAGACGCCGAATCAGGTCTTGAGTCGAAAATAAGATTTGTAGATAATCTTCTAAGCTTTCCAATGCATCCAAGATCACTTCACTCCGACAATTACAACTCAAAAAACAGCCAAAATAGTGAAACAAGTTTGATTTGGATTTGCTTCAAAGTTGACTTGCCCCCATTGGCCCATTAAGGTTGTGCTTCCTAGGATCACATCATCATCAAATCTATAGCTTAGGCCATATATCATATTACTATTAAATTTATGTTTAATTTCCGATTGATCCATATATTTGTGCCTAAAAAAATATGTTATCCAAAAGAAGCAATTTGTTGCATTATACTTTGGGAATCAAACTTCATTCTAGTATTCTACCCCCTTAACACGAATTTCGAGAAAAATAATGCGAAACATACTAAATGGCAGACAATGTTACTTTCAAAATTCAAACTAAAGTTTGAGGACAAAATCTCATATATCAGATAAACTACCAAACGTGCTGTTAATCATCTAACACTTATTATATGTGAAGACAAGGATCTCATTGACCAAATCATACGTCAACAAAGTTCCTCGGAGTTGGATACTACCAATTATTGTAAGGGCAGAATCTTTTCCTTCTGCAAATGGTAGACAAACTGTGCCTTCGTCTGCTTTGAAGAGAATTTGGATGGTGCTGAACTTGAAGGACACAAAATTTTCCCCAGAGACATTGCCATTTTGAAAGTAAAATTCAATAGTTGGATAGACATTGGATGGATCATCTCTATAACAAAACTCTAACCCTTCATCTCCACCCTTCCTTGTAAGGTTACTATCAATTTTTCGTATCCCTGACCTGAACACACTGTAAGCATCACTTGGTAAATATGTTAGTGTTGTTCCCATATCTATAATAACCCCACCATCATAATTTAGGCCATAACCCCAAACTCTAGATTGGATATCTAGCATAAACCCATTAATGCCTATGCCCACAAACTGCAAAAAGTAATAGTAAGGGTAACCACTGTTCTCGCTCAAGGGAACCATAATGGAATTGTTACCAACATCATGTTGATATATTGTAGGTGGGGTGTCATAAAACTCAAGATTGGAGGGTGCATTAGATCCAGGACTCACTAGACAAAAAGAAAAGGCCTTTGCATGGAGTTGGCTTTGCATTGAAAGTGGACCACGTCCTAGACCAAAAACTCCTGAGAAGCTTGTCGTAAATGGACCCTCATATGCATCTCCACATCCCATGATGAAGTTCTTCACCTGTGTGTTGGAATTCTCGAAGTTCAGTGTATCAGTCACCATCATACCAAAAGACTTGGATTCCTTAGCATATTTCACATTGTATCTACAGGTCCAATATCCTGTGCAATTTCCAAAAAGTTCCCTCATCATTGGGATCAAGCATGTGTCGGAGTAACAACCAAGTTGGTTGAAGGTACTTGATGCCTGAGTATTGAATGGAGAGCGCTGCATTGGGTAGCAACTGCTGCAAGGGTCACACTGAGTCCATGTAATGGGGCTCCCTATGTCTATCCTAACAAATACAACTTGCACTGGAGTACCAATCCACAAGAATAATGCATAACCATCATCATCAAGGTATATATCTATATCTGTTTTGGCTTTCATGTGATGATAAAGAACTCCAGTGTCATTGAGCATTCCCCTACGGTACAGTGGGATGCTAATCATGGGGACAGAAGGTGGGTGTGGAAAAGAGGCAGAATGGGATAGAGGAACTGTTGATAATACACAACAAAGAGTCAATAAAATCACCATTTTTGTAATTATCTAGTTTCGAATAGCTTAACTTTTTTCTTCGGTAGTTGGTGATTTAATGTTAGAATATTGGATGCATTGTGTAGTGCATATAGGAGATTCATTTGATAAGCTTGAGGTTTTGGTTTTTGGTAACTCATTCAATTTGCCTTGTTCACATGAAACATTACAATTCTCGTTAATAAACATTTAGACATCATACTATCATAGCATTTTTTCCATTTCTGACCCACCTACTTTTTGAGGTGTACAAACTTATGAACATAGATTAACATTTGCATTTGTCAAAAAAAAAAAAAAAAAGATTAACATTTGCATTAAAATAAAAGAAAGTAAAAGACATAAAAGATTTTATGTCACCATATTTTCTGACCCACCATTTTGGTATACTATCTCATGTCCCCGCCAATCAAATGTCGTCACATTAGAATTTTAAGTAATAATAAAAAGATAGAATACGTAAAAATGTTTTATATTGACGAAAACATGATATGATATATTAAAATACAACATGTGATCTCTATCCTGAAAATATTGGGCCTCTTTGTTTAATATCACCAACATATTAGATCTATCTATTACTTGTGTCTCTTTCTCTCTCCATTATCAATGAGTTTACCTTTAGGCATACTTTGGGCAAAAAAACTTAAATGTGATATTTTCATAAATACAGATGTGAATTAATAAACTTAATTGAATAAATATAATATTTCTATTTCAAATCATGTCACATTTTATTTTATTATTTTTAAATTTATTAACATGGTTCATTTAGAAGTGTGCATAGCCAAATCCAATGATTCTTATCCGAAAAAGCCAAAAGTTAAAAATTGGACAAAACTAATTAAATTTAGTTTTTTTCAATATTTTTCAAGGTAGTCAAAACTGGACCGGACCTGCCGGTTCAACCGGTTGGACCGAGAACCGGCCTGCCATCTGGTCCGGATGAGCCCCATAACCACTCTGCAATAAAACCGGACAGAAAACCGCCGGATCGGTACGAAATCGGTGAAATCGGGCAAAACCGGTGGTTCACCGGTCCAAGAAAAGGTGTTTTGATCTGCTACCTCAGGCTGTCCAGCGACCTCATTGGTTCGAAACTGCAGAAGATGATGGGGCGAGGAAGCAGAGAGGGGAGGCATGAGATCGAGGAACCAAAACATGTAACTGAAAGAAGAGCCAGAACGTGTTAACGTGAAGAACCCATAACTCGGTTCCTTGAAGAAGAACCAACCACGCGACGTTGCAGAACCAAGACACATGCATTGTATAAGTGAGAGACGAAGAGGGGAGTGGGAGGTGGAAGGCTGCTAACCTCTAACGGAAATAAGTAGTAGGGTTTCCATTTTGTTTGGGCAGAAATGGGTTCGGGCCCTAGTTATCCAACCCTGTCTCTTTTATTTCTAATGTCGAATGAGCTAAATGAGCCCGACTTCAACTTTATTTTTATAAATTTATTTACATAACATGAAAAAATGAAAATTTAAAATTTATATTAATATTACTCAATATCTTATATTAAAAATTAAAATAATATTATTTAATTATTACTGGTTCAATCACGGTTCAACCGCTCAGTGACCGATCCGGTTTTAAAAACTTTGATATTTTTAGAACCGGACAGGTCATTGAACGGATGAAGGCACTAGTTCAAGGTTCAAAGGTCTGACCGTAGTTGAACCGGTACTAATAAATAATATATTTTTAAATATTTATAATAATATATAAACCAATATATTAGACAAAAAAAAATAACATACTATTTATTAACTTCATAACATTAAAACTCAATATATCAATAATCAATAATAATACACTAAAACTCATTATTTGTAATTGCATATAATATATTTTTGGCTAAAATGCACTTTTAGTCCATCAAGTTTTCCAGTTTGGCGAATTTAGTCCTTCAAGTTTTTTTTTTGAGCGATTTTAGTCCCTCTAATTTTCCAATCTTGCAATAATCGTCCTTCCATTATTCTTCCACATAGATTGTATCCCTCTTCTTCTTCTTCTCCCTCTCTGACCTCGATGTCTTTCTTACTCTGCTTTGGTTTCAGGCATTTCCAAGTCCAATCAACAATTCCAAGCTTTGAAGCTCTTCTTACATATGAGAAATTTCAGTGTTGATGCTAATAATACACCATGGTTATTATGGGTTTTTATGGTAACTGTGGGTGTTATGATGTTGTGCTTAAATTATTTGATGCAATGTCCCACTGGGATATTGCATCCTGGAAACTCTATTGTTTCTTTCATGTTTCCTTCCAAGCCATTATCCTAGTCCTTCCCCTTCAATTAACAAACTCAATGCCCAACATAAGAAGAAAGCAGAATGAAAACAGCTTTGTGATTTGTATGATTATGATTTATGAAGCTTGTGTGAGATATCACTAGAAGAGGCTTTGTTCTTGCTGAAATTTTACTGTTAAAATTATGATTATGTACCTTGACTTTATGATTTCTAGTCCTTTGAAGCCTCCTCAGTACAGCAGTCCTTGGCCTTGTCACTTGTAAAATGATTTTAGCAAAAGACATTGCCACCTGTACTAACAGTTGTGGCTTCTCACCACAACAAGTTGCTTTATTATTCAAGCGCATCAACTTTCAAGCTCAGGAAAAGCCAGACTCGGTGATTGAGTTCTTCAAGGACCTTAGTTTATCACAAACCATCTATTAAATGTCATTGGAACTTATCCCCTACTAATTGAAGTTAAGTTATAATCGATATAAAGGCATGGTGGAGGAAGTGAAGGTAATGGAGTTTAATCATTTGAGGTTTAACTTTGTGTAGTTGGGCAAATAGTTTGGAGCTCTGCAATTCACCCTCTCCATCGCCTCCTTCGCATAACTGTCGCACGTCTGTAGTCCCTCAGCTTCGATTTCAATGAGTGTGATGGAATCCACCCCGACATCACAGAACGATGGACATAGTACGATGTAGATGGGGAGGCGACGAGGGAGATGAAATTTCGGATTTCCCCGGTGACGGTGACGTTGTGGAGAGGAGTCGAGGAGCAGAGCTTATCCTGCCATCGATGGAGGAGGAAGTAAGTCACCCAGAAGACGCTAAAGAAGAACTTGGGACCGTTTGTTCTTGTTGGTTAATTATTTAATTAAAAAATGAAGTATAATATTTTATTAAAATTCAGATTTTTATTAAATAATTATTTTTTATCAGGGTGCCATATGGCATTGACACTTGGATGTCATGTTGGCACTTGTTTGCCACAAAGCATACTTCTGTTAGGTTTTGGATGGAAAAATAACGGAAGGACGATTATTGCAAGATTGGAAAACTAAGGGGACTAAAATCGCTCAAAAAGAACTTGAGGGATGAAATTCACCAAAATGGAAAACTTGAGGGACTAAAAGTGCATTTTAGCCTATATTGTTTTTACTAAAGGTCCAAATTAGTCCCTAACAAAAAAAGAGGGTACAATTTTAGTCTCTAAGATGAAAAAAAAAAGTAACCATTTAGTCCTTAAGAATAACAAAATAGGGACACGTTAGTCCCCCGTTTGTTTTCGTTTTCTGCCAACCGTTAGATTGCTGAGGTGTACTGTTATCATGGTGTCTGTTATTTATTTCACTGTGGAAATTGATTTTTGAAAATCATATGCCCTCCAAAACAATGTCATATGAGAAGCTATACTAAAATAAAATCCCCTTGTCCTAAAAATTGGAACGTTTGACAAGAACTCATCTCTAATTTACTCCCTAATCTGACCAACAGTTTGAAATGAACAGATAAAAAAACACGAGAAGGAAGGTTGAATTATGTTTTAGTTAACCTTTCAGTAATAACAAGGTTTTCTTTCAAACAAGAGATCAGACACAAAGAAGCGTATGATATACAACAGATTATATGAAAACTTAACGCTTTCAACCCAGTTAGCATAGTAACTGGTTCAAACCTTGGGCTACGTCCAGTCCTTGGTTTCACCAAGTAACTATAACTGATCAGGTTACAGATAGGTATTGTTTGCACACCTAGCCTCCGCAAACTCAGCTAACAAGTATTGTTTGCACACCTAGCCTCTCCAGGCTCAAACAAGTATTCTTTCAGCAAGCCTCTTCAGGCTCTACAAATGGTAAGAGTTGAATGAACCAGTAGCTTCACATATTAGGAGAAGTATTCTAAGAATAACTTAAGAGAGCTTTGAATGCGAAGAGAGTATTGAATGCTTGAGTGAATTCATTCAGGTGTGTAACTTCAACAATCTTCAAAGTCTTCTATTTTTACATCAGTAAAAAAAAAAAATTCTTCATTCATTAATGTCAAAGAGTCGTTCTGAACTTGCATATAATGTTTATGATAGTTGGAGAGATTCAAGACAAGTTGAACGTAAATGTTGGCATTGCTTTATCAGAGTGCAGCTTGATTCAGAGCAGTGCTTGTTGCTTTTCAGACTTGGGCAGTACGACTTTCCTTATTTGTGAAACACGGGTCTGCGACCGGGTAAAGGCTATTTTACCTTTTGCAAGAAAAGGAATTTCAAACATGGATTGATGCTTTTAGCTTCTGAATTCAATTTTCTTGATTTAAAAATGCAAGGGAATATACTTTAACTACCGAATATAAGTGAAGCGAAGGACTTCCAGTCAAGTTGTAAAGTAAGATGCATTTTCATGGCTTGTAGATACTGAGTCTTTCTTTAGACGCATCATAACACAGACACATCTTTAAGACTTGTTGTTTTGCCAGAATACTCTTGCTTTATGATCTGCACACTTAATACACACATTAGTGGATTTCAAAAGGTTCACTTAAAATCATTCTTTGTTTGGTTTCATCAAAATCAGAGATGTCAAAAACTTAGACTTACCACAGTTGATCCCTTATATTTGATTGTCTTCTTCTTCCCTGGACCTTACTCTCATGCCTTCCCTTGTTGCACGATACTAAGTGCCTGTTTGGTTCTGCGTCCAGCAACGTCCAACGTGCGTTCGCAATGGTCAGCCGCGATTTTACTGGGTTAGGAGGATGTTTGGGTGTTGGATGAAAAAGCAATTCATCTACTTGAAATCGATTCTAGCCAAAGCAACCTCTTTTAGCTTTTACTTCTAGCCGAAATCGATTCTTATGCAAGTTATATATGATTTCTCAACTTTGCCCCCTTCTTGAAAATGGTCATCGTGATGTTTTCTCCTTGTTCCGTTTCCGATGTTGTTTGCAGCGCCTAGGTTAGATGTGCAAGGCACCTAGGTTGAAGAAGACGGAAGATTGGGCCTCTAAGAGCCCATTTATTATTTTATTGTGTTGCATAAATTGAAGAGACCTAGTTACTGTGGATTTGGCATCCGTGTAAATGTGTTATTTTACAAAGAATTTGCGCATGCCACGTGGTGAGGAGTACTTTCAGTATGGTACACATACATATTTTACTTCAAACTAGGTTCATCAAACTGAAAATTACTCTCTCCGGTCTACAATATAAGCAAAAATTTTCAAATTTTTTGGTCCAAAATATAAGCAAATTTCAACTACTTTCTTCTCACTTAATGAAGTTATTCTCAAAATACCCTTCATTTAATACAAACTTTATTTTCCAATGATTCCTTTTATTCTCAATAACACAAGCTTAATAAATAAGAGGAAGGGTAATTTAGGTAACAAACTTAATTTTTTATTCCCAATGACTCTTTTAAATAAGATCAATTAACTATCTTAATATGTGTGTCCCATTTAATTTTTACTTACAATAGAGACCGGAGGGAGTATGAATTATGAATTTAGCCAATTTACCTCCTTCATATCTATTAACTAATGATATTTAAACATAATAATTTTTACGTTACTTCTACGTTCTGCTTGTTTTGTTAAGAAAGGTTGAAGGAAAATATATTGAAATATGCACACACAAGAATATTGAAATATGTACCTTTTTTTATTATTAACTTAAAGATAGAATAACTTGTATATAATTAGTTATTTTTTGAATAATTTAACATAAATTAAACTAATTATCTTAATATATTTTTTCTACTTGTCAATAAACCTATTTTGGTAATTGTACATTCAAAAGCAATTTTGATTCTAACTATCCAAACAATAAGACCTGATAAAAATCACTTCTTTCATGAAAGCATCCAAACATAAATCACTTTACTGTTAACTCACTTTTAACTAAAATCAATTCTATAAAATCAATTATGTCCAAAACCACGCCTGTCAAAAGCTTATCCAAACACACACTAAAGCTCCAACTCCCACATCGTCGCACGTCTTCTTCACTTCGACCAACTCAGTTGCCAAGCACACCGAATCCCTAAGAGCAGACCCATTTCTCTCTTTCTCAAGCTCATCTCAATTGCACATCATAGAGCCTGAATCAATCCAGATTAGAGAAAATCTTGAGTAAGAGGCTTTACCTGTATGGATTGAGGACCGAAGGATAAAGGAACTTCGCAGAAAGCATATTCCGTTGGTTAAGGTCATTTGGGATGCTGTTACTGGAGATGCCACATGGGAGAGTGAAGCAGACATGCAGCAATGGTATCCTTGTCTGTTCGTTTCAGGTAACTTAATTTAAATTTTGGGGACGAAATTTATTTTAAGGGGTAGTAATGTAACACCCCATTTTCTCGATTAGTGTGCAAGGAAAATATTAAGCATGTCTTAAGGCTTAATCTTGTTCCTTGAGTGCTACTGAGTCTGTGTATCAAGTTGGAAGTCAATCAGACATAAAATGGACTAAGAACGCATCGAAATGCGTGAAATTGGACAACCAGCATCAGTGAGAATGCTCAAACGTGGCCTAGGGCACGCTCAAGTGTTCTGGGGTCTCCTAAACTTGGAACCACGTATCAATTGCATGGACACATAGAAATCAAGGTGCCACGCTCTAGCGTGGAAGTGCCCCACACTAGAGCGTGGGCACGCTAGAAAGTGGGGTGGTGCATACTCTAGCGTGCTGTGCAGAGTCACCCACCCCCACTTTCTTTTCTTTTTCTTCCTTGCATGCATTTCATACTTCTCATTTTCGACCCATTTTGCTTAGAGAAAGGGCAGAGCTACTTTAGAGAGAGAGAAAGTGGTGATTTCGGGAGTTTCGTCTGTCCTATTTTGATTCCTACTTTGAATACGCGTTCAGGGCAACTAGTACGTCACATATCTAGCTTCGATTCATCAATTGGCTAAGTTAATGCTCAAATACCTAACTCGTCGACACATCAACATTGTCATTCTTCTTCTTTCTTAAATCTTGCTTCGATTCTGGCTTTGTTTGTGAAACTGTTGCAAGATTAGGATTTATGACATTGTCGGGACTTTGTTCATGCGTTAGGGCAAATTTCAGAGCACCAGGGAGCTTCATGGTGTACGTGGCAATGGCTGTTCACTTTGGAGAGGTGCAGATCTCGAGACGCCGACGAGCGGGATGTGACTGTCTAAGGTGGGGAGAAAGTATCTGACATGCCAGGGAGGCAAGCATAGTATCGTATGTTAAGCTGTATGCGTAGGGTGCCCCAGACCCTGCTAGTTGTCAAATAGCCGACGGTGATTAAATCCCTAATGAAAATGATTTTGAAAATGTATACGGTAGTAACGGTACGCTTATCGATGTTAGGTGTAACACCCCAATTTTTCAATGCTTTCAAATTATCAGTAGAAATGTTTCTATGGATATAATTTTATCCGAAACCTAGAAAAATGATTTTGACTCAAACAAAATCATATTCATGTCATGTTTAATGATGTGAAGTTCCAGTAAAATTTTGGGTTGAAAATTCAGACAAAACCCGGTCTGTGTTTTCACTGACAGTATAAAATTACTGATCAGGAAACCCAATTTTGACTCATGAACGAAAAATCAATGACTTTTACGTTGATCTTAATTGGTATGAGTTATTTCGAATTTTTCTTTTTTCGAAATAATTAATGAAAGCGTACCGAGGAATTTTGAGACGGGTATAAGAAATAATGTGGAGCAGAAATGATAAAAGTGATTGATGGGACTCATGAAAATTGATCACATCATAAATTTTAATACATGTTTACATTTAAAATATATTATTATAGTGTAAAACCCATTATTTTGCTCCTAAACTAACCAAACAAAGCACTAAAATATCTAACCCTCCCCTTTTTAAAACCCCTGAACCCGGCGCTATCCCACCCCTCTCACACTCTCAAAAAAAATTTCGTTCCTTTCCTCTCCTGCAAGGGCTTAGAAGCTTGCTTTCCTTGAAGCTTAGATCATTAAGTCATTTTTCCTCATCATCTTAGTTTTATCACTTGAGGTAATGCTTCTCTATTCATGATCATTTCTTCTAGTATGTTCTTCATTTTCTTGCCATGATCATGATTAAGTTTGAAACCCATTTTCTAGTTGAACCATCCTCTTGTATGCATTTGTATCTTTATTGCTTCAAATGATCACACCTTGTGAACTAAACTCATTCTCATGACCATCTTGTTATTGTTTAAAGTGGAGACCCATATTTCTATGTTCATGAAACTTGCACCATCTCCCTGTTACGTGATCAAAATTTATGATATTGGACCCACTTTATCATCTTAATAATCATATTGTCCTTGTTGTGGTCCAGGTGATTGTTTGAAAAAAAAAAATTGAAACTCAAACCCTCACTCCCTCATGATTTTCGAAACTGACTTTGATGGAGGGTTAGAGGTTTTTCTTAATTTTTCCAATTCTAACATTTGTTTTGAGTTCCCTAGGACCTATATGATCAAGCTCTAAGAGTTTAGGTTCAACCAAAAAAAAAAATTTCTAAACCATTTTCCCCATAGAGGCCGAATTCTACTACTAGTAGGATAGAAGGATTTTTTAAAATTTTGACTTGTATTGTGATATTTTGTGAAGGAAACATAGCATAAGAGTACTTTTCGGAATCGTGGGAGGAAACGAATTCTAGAACAAGCGTTCACAGACAACAATTCTACGGTTCGAGGTAAAGGGAGTCAGCCTGAGGAGCTATTTTTAGATAGCCATATACAATATTTTGTTTGAATTATGATTGATTGTTTTGAGATGTGTAGATAGAATTGATTATGATGATTGATTTTGGAATTTGGCTATTATGACATGTTTTGAATTTGTGATGGATAATTATATTATGAGTTTGATATTATGATTTTGTTTTGATTGACTGTGATTGGCTGATGGCATGACACTGGTCATTGCTTGTTAACAAAGATTAAAAAGTACGTAACCCATAAAGACAAAGGAAGAAACAACAAAGGTTTTTATTTTCTTAAATTAAAAGTGAGAAGAGAAATCAAAATGAATAAAGGAGGAAGATAGATTAATTTTAGGAGAAGAAAGAAAACAGAAAGTTTGCGAAAATTCTATGAACTATGTTTGGAGGAAACATAGATTCTAAGAATGGAGAAATCTTTGTAAAGGTAAGAGTTCCTTTTGGTGTTTAAGAAATAGTTTTTTTTTCAACCGTGAGAAGTTTTTAACAAAAGGATTTCTAAACCTGAATTTCTTTTTTGTGAAAATGTTGGAGGTTTATTAAGTTGAGAAAGATCTCAACCATTTTGCTAAGTTTAAAAGGTTTTGAGGAGAGAAAATGTTGTTATTGAAAAGTTATTTTGAAACATGAATTTTGTTTATGGTAAAAAGCCTAGGAAACAAGGAAGTTTTGTTTTTCGATTTAGTTTTCACTGAACAAAAATGAAATCAAGTGGAAAAGTATAAGAAGTGAGAGGAAACTAGGTGCCGAGCTATAAACCCGGGCTGGATTTAGATTGCCGAAATATCGGGCTGAATTCGGAGTGCCGGTAAAGCCGAACTAGTATTCCTATTGTGAAGAACCTAGATCACCGAGACGTCGGGCTAGTGTTCGATTTGAGTAAGAGATTTTTAAGATCTTCGTTTTTGATTTAAAAATCTTGGTTAAGTAGTCAGGAGCTTTAAGCCTTGACGAGAGAATAAACGAT
Source organism: Echinosophora koreensis (assembly GCA_035048595.1). Lineage (NCBI taxonomy): Eukaryota > Viridiplantae > Streptophyta > Magnoliopsida > Fabales > Fabaceae > Echinosophora > Echinosophora koreensis. Next base: position 2,185,161 of record JAPCYP010000065.1, read on the forward strand.
GCGACAAAGAAAAACGAAAACAAGAACCGTGAGTTTTCCATGCATAGTCTGGCTTACAAGCCATTGTGGCAGACGTGCCATTGTGTATCGAGCGACAGTTTCACGCAGGGTGAACTGACAAATTGGATAGTTACGGACCAAAGATGGCTCCTTTAGTCTTTGGGTCTATTAGGGACATTTGGGCTCGAAAACCCACAGAAGGCTCGGGCATTTGCACCCTCGGGTCGTGGAAATCGGTTACCCAGCACGAAATGTACTCAATAGGGAACTATTCAATCTTATTTAGGTGATACGCGATACCCTAGAACAATTGGGGATTGGACCTAAATAGAGAGGCCAACCCACCGCGAAACAATTGTGTTATAGGCATTATCGCGGCCTATCATGCTCGACGAAGGGAAGTTAGGATCTCCGGAGAAATTATGACTTAGAGGGAAAATTTGAAGTGACATGAAAGTTTTATAAAAATGCATTTGATTGTTCGGTTTGAACTTTTACTTAAGCTATGATGTTATGTTATGAATTATCCATGTTGCCATGACTTTATTTGTGTGTGGTGTATGTGGCTTCTATTAAATGCTCATATATTGGTAACTCACCTTTGCATTTCCTTTGTCTGGTTCTCCTTGTGGCATTTTTTTTGTTGTCGATAGCTGGATCCTTTAAGGAACATGACCCATTCGGGGTTCCTGGGGCTGGCGTTTGAGGAAAGAGACGAGGGTAGCGCCTGGGTCATCCGTCCGGGGGCCCGGAGTGCTGTATATACCGGACCGCTACTTACTACTAAGGGAGCAGAGACAGGAACTACGACTTGCACCCACAGTATCAAGACAGTCGAGGTGCCATTACCCCCGATATGGCTTCTCTTGAGGACTCTTGTTGCGACTGGCAACACATATCACCAACATCCCCCTAACCAGATGATTCCGGGGCCAGCACCTACGGTTGTAATCGGAGGAGAGAACGATGACGACTTCATGGTGGAAGAAGACCCTGAAGAAGAGGATCCTATTGAAGAGGATCCCGAAGAGGATGAGGAGTTGGTAGAGTATCACCTTTTGGGTGATGAGGCTGTTGTCCCCGCTGTTGACGCGGGAGTTGGAGTAGGTTCACCCGATCCTTCTCCAGTTAGGGATGATCACGGTGGTCTCCCTAACGGCTTCCATTAGGATTGACCAGCTTAGGAGTTGTCTGCTAGGGGTAGTATTTTTGCTTCTCTTTTACTGAAAATCAGGCTAGTGAGAGCCACGTTTTTTTTGAAAAATCCTGGTTCTCTGTTTAATCCTAGGTTATTTTGGGTATTGTAATTAACATGTCTGTAATTATGTCTAAATACTTGCTACTTATGACTCATGACATTAACAACTATGGCACTAGTGAAGTAATGTAGATGATGGTATGTAAATATATGACGATGTATGTATATGCAGGTTATGTTTTTATGTTCCAAGTCAAGTTAAGTTTTCTTTACCCCATTATTTTCAAAGACTAGATAAGTGATGATTTCTTTTCCGAAAGTAAACCAGCAAAAGAATTTTATTATTTTATTTTCCGCATTTGAGTATGTACATGTAGCGCCAAGGGAGGCGCTACATTAGTGGTATCAGAGCTGGTCGACTCTTTCGGGAATCTATGGGAATAGGTCTGTTATGTCTAAGTTGTGTGATCTCTGATTAAGACTTGCTTGAATTACTTCTTAGAAGTAATGTGTGTTGTTAAGTAAGTGTATGCTTCAGTGTAGAGTTACAGCTTAACTGTTTATGCCTTGTAGGACAGTTATGGAAATGGATGGTGGACGTGGACGCGGACGTGGACGTGGAAGGGGACGTGGTCGCGGCCGTGGAAGGGGCCGTAGAGGTGGTCGTATACCCGGTCAGGACGAAGCTGAGGAGTATTATGAGGATGCTGGAGGAGTAGACTACGCAGTACAAGCGATGGCAGATGTCGCTGCTGCTATTGCTCTACAGACAGCTGCAATGACTACTCAAACTCCAAGAGCAACTTCGTGCTGAACAAGCTGCAGAAGGAAGAGGTTTGACTGCTTTTAGACGTCAAAATCCACCACAGTTCCATGGAGAGATTGACCCCGAGAAGGCGGATTTGTGGATACAAGAACTTGAGAAGATCTTCGAGCTGATTCATACTCCGGAGGGAATTAAAGTCTCTTATGCTACCTTCCTACTTTTGGGAGATGTTGAATACTGGTGGAAGGGCACCAGACAGCTGTTAGTTGTGGATCATCAGGAAATCAATTGGGAGGTATTTCGCAATGCCTTTTTGGACAAGTATTTCCCTCTAAGTGCCAGAGCTGATAAAGAACAGGAATTTCTACGTTTGCAACAAAGGGAGCTATCAATTGGAGAATATGCAGCTAAATTTGAATCGTTGGCTAAATATTTTCGTTTCTTCCAAGCTCAACCGGACGAAGGCTGGAAATGCGAGAAGTTTGAAGGAGGACTAAGGTTTGAAATCAAGGAGTCGGTGTTGCCGCTACAGATTCGAAATTTTCAAGAATTGGTGGAGATGTGTCGAAAGGTGGAACAGATGAAGAGGGGAAGAGATAACCGAGGCAACGTTGGAGGACCGTCTCGATCTGCAAATCAATTTCAGAAGCAAAAAGGAAAGCAGAACCAGAGGAAACCATATGACAGACCAGTCGGGAACAACCAGAATTGGCAACCATACCTTCCAGTTACTTCTGCATCCGGGAGTGGAGGCCAAAGGAACCAAGAACAAGGCTATGTTAAGAAATGTTACAAATGTGGGAGTGTGAATCATACTACAGAGAACTGCCTACTGAAGGGAGTGAAATGCTTCCAGTGTGGACAAGTGGGACATATAGCCAAAGATTGCAACACTCAGAGGCCGACACCAACTGGTAACAATTCAAGGACCAATAAACCAACCGCTAAGGGAAGGGTTTACACCATGAGTGGTGCTGAAGCTTCTCAATCCGATGATCTCATACAAGGTAGTTGCGACATAGCTGGTAATCTTTTAATTGTACTTTTTGATTCGGGTGCAACGCATTCTTTCATTTCGATGGATTGTGTGAGACAATTGAAATTACCTGTTTCTTCCATGACATATGATTTGATTGTTTCTACTCCTACCGCTGAACCCATTGTGGTAAATTCTATATGTCTGAACTGTCCTATTGTTATTCAGGATAGACACTTTCTTGTAAATTTGATATGCCTGCCTTTAATACAGTTAGATGTAATTTTAGGCATGGATTGGTTATCTTCCAACTGTATCCTCTTAGACTGTGCCCATAAGAATTTAGTTTTCCCAAATCCTGAGATTTATGGATTTTTATCTACCAACCAAGTAAGGACTTCTTCGAAAGAAGGAGATCAGGGATGTTTGTTTTTATCTAACTTAAAATTTGAGGAGGAGATTGATCTGAGTACGGTGCCAGTGGTGAACGAATTTCTAGACGTTTTTCCGAATGATGTTCCGGGTTTGCCGCCAGTTAGGGATATCGAGTTCTCCATCGATTTAGTTCCGGGAACGGGTCCGATTTCTATCGCTCCGTACCGAATGGCACCTACAGAGCTTGTTGAGCTGAAAGCTCAACTGGAGGATTTATTGTCGAAACAATTCATAAGACCAAGTGTATCCCCGTGGGGAGCACCAGTTCTGTTAGTACGAAAAAAGGATGGAGGTTCGAGACTTTGTGTGGATTTTCGACAACTCAACAAGGTGACGATTAAGAACAAATATCCTCTACCAAGAATTGATGATCTGATGGATCAATTGAGAGGAGCCGTGGTATTTTCAAAGATTGACCTGAGGATGGGCTATCATCAGATAAGGGTAAAGACAGAAGATATACCCAAAACCGCGTTCAGAACTCGTTATGGACATTATGAATATCTCGTAATGCCTTTTGGAGTTACGAATGCACCGGTTGTCTTTATGGACTACATGAATCGGATTTTTTCGTCCGTTTCTTGATAGGTTCGTCGTAGTGTTCATTGATGATATCCTCATATACTCTAAGAGTCAAGAGGAACATGAAGAACATTTGCGACAAGTCTTGCAAATTCTACGCGAAAAAGTGTTGTATGTAAACTTTCCAAATGCGAGTTTTGGCTCGAAGAAGTGAAATTCTTAGGGCATGTGATCACCAAGGAGGGAATTGCTGTGGACCCTGCGAAAGTGGAAGCTGTACTTTCTTGGGAAAGACCAAAAACAGTGACGGAAATTCGAAGTTTTGTTGGTCTAGCGGGTTACTATCGGAGATTTATCGAAGGCTTTTCAAAGATAGTTGCGCCTTTGACTCAACTTACCAAGAAGGATCAACCCTTCACGTGGACTGCTAGATACGAGGAAAGCTTTCAGAAAATAAAGGAGCGTCTGACAACTTCACCAGTGTTAATACTTCCTGAACCAAGTGAACCTTATGAAGAATACTGATATGCTTCGCACCAAGGTTTAGGTTGTGTGCTGATGCAACATCGAAATGTTGTAGCTTATGCATCACGACAACTGAAGATTCATGAGAGGAATTATCCAACACACGACTTGGAGCTAGTTGTAGTGGTTTTTGCACTAAAGATATGGAGACACCACCTTTATGGAGCTAAATTTGATGTCTTTAGTGACTGTGACACCCTTCTACCCAGCATGTTATAAGGCAATTAATATAAAACAAATAATAAGGAAAACATGCATTTAACTGAATTAAATGAAAACAGTTGTCCATGGGTAGAAAAGTCCCACATGAACTCGTTTACAATGCGGAAAAGTAAAGAAAGAGTTTTAAACAAATAAAGACATAACCAAATAAATAACCCAACCCCGATGTCACAATTCAGAGCTGGTATAACCGTTCCGGAAATAAATCCTCGGAATACAACTGAAAACAACTAACTAAACTAAAACAACCCTACTATGAGTGGCAGCTCCTCAGAGTCACTCCTCTCCGGGCTGCTCGTCATCCTCTGCAAATGCCAATCAGGCCAAACACAACCAATACAGGGAGTAAGATTCATGTAATCATATAATCAGCAGGGGAATAGTACGCAAGGTAAACATACACATAAGCATACATCAACATCCATCAGTAACATAACAACCAAGTATGCTATGCTATGCAATGCATCAACTACTCCGCTACTCCAACTATGCATGTGGATCCAAACTAACTCAGGATGAACGACTTTGGAGTTACATATCCGTATTGGCCATAAAAGCACCAACACCGGCAGTTCACCAAACCTTGGGTGAACCCCATGGATAGCCAACGCATCAAACCGTGGATGCCTCATCACGGGGGGCCTCGGTCACCAAACCTTGGGTGACCTACCGTGGATGGCCAGACCACCGTACTCTCGGGCGATCTCCCCTTTGTCGAACCTCCCCCATCAACTACTCCAATGCTTTATGCAAATGGCACAACAACAAACAATCTCAACCACCTCCTTGCTTGGGCCATGAAGCTCCCAAGACCTTCAACATCAAACTCAACGTGACCTTAGACCCAAACCGTGGGGTCAAGGCTCCCTTGGCCAATAAGCACCAAGGTTCAACTCAACGTGCTTGGGTCGATAAGCACCCAAGACTTCAACTTATCAACGTGCGGTAACCCAACGGATACCGACTTAATATTTGATTATCCAATTATCTTATATAATTAATAACCAGGTTGTCTAATCTTTATCTCAACTTATCATCATGGGGGAATGGGGTTAAAAAACCCCTTAAGTCCTTTAATTGTATCACTGTCCAGGAGGTCAGCACGGTCGTGCTTAGACCTTAGCACGGTCGTGCTTGGACACGTGAGGGCGTGCTGCCCTTTTAAGTGAAGCACGGTCGTGCTTCACACTCAGCACGGTCGTGCTCATCAGCACGATCGTGCTGTTTGACCTGCTTGGCCGTGCTGAGCAGCGCGGCCATTTTCCAGAATTTAAGTGGGAGCACGGTCGTGCTCCCTGTTCAGCACGGTCGTGCTCAATGCACGACTGCACTGTTCTGGGCAGGAACAGTAACCGAATTCTAACCAAATTGTTTAGGGATTAAACTCCTAAATCTAACATGTTTATTAAACCTAAAAATTCAATTAAACAGTGTTATCAACATTACTCATCAACAGCAACAACAACAATCAACCATTCAACAACCTTAAATCAATAAATACATAACGTCATATTTATAGGCATCCATCATGTACATAATATACATACAACAACGCAATTAGCCAAATATAACAAGTTATTGACAGGAACAGTGTTTTAATATATAATCATACAACATACAATGACACCGGGATCATGGGGACCCCGTTACCTTACACTACCCACTGCCTAATGAATACAATCCCACTTCTCCCCATACCTGGATTGAAGGTAGCTCTAACACGTCCCAACGAACGAACCGGTTCCTCCCCTTACGGTGACTCACACCAACACGAACCTTGGATCAACAAAACAAACCAAGGATTAGTTCCCTATTCACAATAATGAAAGGAAACCAAGGAAGGGTAAGGAACGTTACCTAAACACTGACACAGTTAAGCTAGCGATCTCCCAAGGCTCCCAAAACTGATCAAGAGGAAGGAAAAAGGAGGAATGCTAGTTCTGGCCGCACAAGACTGCTGCACTACACCAAAAGTAGGGTTATCTGCCAACCCTCGACTCTGTTTACGTATTTAACGTTCGGACCTGAGCACGGTCGTGCTTACCATTCAGCACGGTCGTGCTCCACTTAACGTTAGCGAGACGCGGTCCACGCATTGAGCACATGCATGCTTACTATTGAGCACGGTCGTGCTCAACTTAAAATCAGAAACACGCTTCTGACTTTAAGCACGGGCTTGCTGGCTGATGAGCACGAGCGTGCTCATGTATCAGAAAGGGACTTTTAGGCTAAAATCCCACTTAGCCCTTAACCAACAAATTAAAATAAATAAACTAGCTTGAGAAAACATTTTTAAGAGAAACAGGGTGTTACAGTGACCACAAGAGTCTAAAGTACCTGTTCGATCAGAAGGAGCTCAATATGAGACAAATAAGGTGGATGGAATTTTTAAAGGACTACGATTTTACCTTGCAATATCACCCTGGAAAAGCAAACGTGGTAGCAGATGCGCTAAGTCGGAAAGCCATTCATATTTCAACAATGATGATAAGAGAACTTGAGTTGATTGAGAAGTTCCGAGATCTCAATTTAATTGTGGAGATAAGCCAAAAGAAAATCAGTTTAGGAATGATAAAAATTTCTAGTGGCTTAATGGAAGAAATCAGAGAGCAACAAGCTGGAGATGCGTTAATACAAGAAAAGAAAAATCTAATGGAAAAAGGTAACGTTCCGGAGTTTAGTTTGGGATCGGATAACATCTTAAGGTGCAAAGGAAGAATCTGTGTACCTGACAATCCTGAGATGAAAAGGATGATTCTGGACGAATCACACAAGAGCAGGTTAAGTATTCATCCTGGATCAACTAAGATGTATCAAGATCTAAAACAAAGGTTTTGGTGGCCAGGCATGAAAAAGCAAGTTGCTGAATATGTGGCATCATGTCTAACTTGTCAGAAAGCAAAAGTAGAACACCAAAGACCTGGAGGAATGCTTACCTCTTTAGATGTACCGGAATGGAAGTGGGATAGTATATCCATGGATTTCGTAGTAAGTTTACCTAGGACTTCCAAAGGTTTTGACTCAATCTGGGTGATTGTCGACAGGTTGACGAAATCCGTGCATTTCTTACCTGTTAAAGTCAATTACACAGTGGAGAAGTTAACTGATGTGTATATCAAATAAATAATCAGACTTCACGGAGTGCCTTCGAGCATATTGTCAGATCGAGATCCAAAGTTTACTTCACGTTTCTCGGGAAGTTTACAACAAGCACTAGGAACCAGGTTACGCCTAAGTTCAGCGTACCATCCTCAAACAGATAGGCAGACAGAAAGGACAATCCAATCTTTAGAAGATTTGCTGAGAGCATGTGTTTTGGATCATCGTGGGAGCTGGGATGACCTCTTGCCACTGATTGAATTCACGTACAACAATAGTTTTCATGCAAGTATAGGGATGGCACCCTATGAGGCTCTGTATGGGCGGAAATGTCAAACCCCATTATGTTGGTATCAAGATGGAGAAAGCGTGATTCTCGGTCCCGAAATTGTGCAACAAACAACAGAGAAGGTTAAGCAAATCCGGGAAAGGATGAAAGCGACCCAAAGTCGGCAAAAGAGTTACTCTGATCAAAGGAGACGACCTCTCGAATTCCAAGAGGGTGAACACGTATTTCTGAGAGTCACACCCATGACTGGGGTAGGTAGAGTCCTAAAATCCAGAAAGCTCACTCCTAAATTCATTGGACCTTACCAAATTCTCCGTCATATTGGTCCAGTAGCCTACCAAATTGCTTTACCACCTTTTCTTTCAAATCTTCATAATGTGTTTCATGTTTCACAACTGAGGAAGTATATTCCTGATCCATAGCATGTAATTGAACCCGATGTAGTACAATTAAAAGAAAACTGGTCTTATGAGACTTCACCTGTGCGAATCGAGGATAAGATGTTTAAGCAACTCAGGGATAAACAAATTTCCTTAGTCAAGGTTATTTGGGACGAGACAACCGGAGAAGCAACATGGGAAGCTGAGGACAAGATGAAATTGCAATATCCTGATCTTTTTCCAGGTGCGTAATTTCGAGGACGAAATTTTTTTAGTGGGGTAGTAATGTAACACCCCAATTTTTCAATGCTTTCAAATTATCAGTAGAAATGTTTCTATGGATATAATTTTATCCGAAACCCAGAAAAATGATTTTGACTAAAACAAAATCATATTCATGTCATGTTTAATGATGTGAAGTTCAATAAAATTTTGGGTTGAAAATTCAGACAAAACCCGGTTTGTGTTTTCACTGACAGCATAAAATTACTGATCAGGAAACCCAATTTTGACTCATGAACGAAAAATCAATGACTTTTACGTTGATCTTAATTGGTATGAGTTATTTCGAATTTTTCTTTTTTCGAAATAATTAATGAAAGCTCACCGAGGAATTTTGAGACAGTTATATAATAGAACGAGACGAAGTGCAGAAATAATGTGGAGCAGAAATGATAAAAGTGATTGATGGGACTCATGAAAATTGATCACATCATAAATTTTAATACATGTTTACATTTAAAATATATTATTATAGTGTAAAACCCATTATTTTGCTCCTAAACTAACCAAACAAAGCACTAAAATATCTAACCCTCCCCTTTTTGAAACCCCTGAACCCGGCGCTATCCCACCCCTCTCACACTCTCAAAAAAAATTTCGTTCCTTTCCTCTCCTGCAAGGGCTTAGAAGCTTGCTTTCCTTGAAGCTTAGATCATTAAGTCATTTTTCCTCATCATCTTAGTTTTATCACTTGAGGTAATGCTTCTCTATTCATGATCATTTCTTCTAGTATGTTCCTCATTTTCTTGCCATGATCATGATTAAGTTTGAAACCCATTTTCTACTTGAACCATCCTCTTGTATGCATTTGTATCTTTATTGCTTCAAATGATCACACCTTGTGAACTAAACTCATTCTCATGACCATCTTGTTATTGTTTAAAGTGGAGACCCATATTTCTATGTTCATGAAACTTGCACCATCTCCCTGTTACGTGATCAAAATTTATGATATTGGACCCACTTTATCATCTTAATAATCATATTGTCCTTGTTGTGGTTGAGGTGATTGTTTGAAAAAAAAAAATGAAACTCAAACCCTCACTCCCTCATGATTTTCAAAACTGACTTTGATGGAGGGTTAGAGGTTTTTCTTAATTTTTCCAATTCTAACATTTGTTTTGAGTTCCCTAGGACCTATATGATCAAGCTCTAAGAGTTTAGGTTCAACAAAAAAAAAAAATTTCTAAACCATTTTCCCCATAGAGGCCGAATTCTACTACTAGTAGGATAGAAGGATTTTTTAAAATTTTGACATGTATTGTGATATTTTGTGAAGGAAACATAGCATAAGAGTACTTTTCGGAATCGTGGGAGGAAACGAATTCTGGAACAAGCGTTCACAGACAACAATTCTACGGTTCGAGGTAAAGGGAGTCAGCCTGAGGAGCTATTTTTAGATAGCCATATACAATATTTGGTTTGAATTATGATTGATTGTTTTGAGATGTGTAGATAGAATTGATTATGATGATTGATTTTGGAATTTGGCTATTATGACATGTTTTGAATTTGTGATTGATAATTATATTATGAGTTTGATATTATGATTTTGTTTTGGTTGACTGTGATTGGCTGATGGCATGACACTGGTCATTGCTTGTTAACAAAGATTAAAAAGTACGTAACCCATAAAGACAAAGGAAGAAACAACAAAGGTTTTTATTTTCTTAAATTAAAAGTGAGAAGAGAAATCAAAATGAATAAAGGAGGAAGATAGATTAATTTTAGGAGAAGAAAGAAAACGGAAAGTTTGCGAAAATTCTATGAACTATGTTTGGAGGAAACATAGATTCTAAGAATGGAGAAATCTTTGTAAAGATAAGAGTTCCTTTTAGTGTTTAAGAAATAGTTTTTTTTCAACCGTGAGAAGTTTTTAACAAAAGGATTTCTAAACCTGAATTTCTTTTTTGTGAAAATGTTGGAGGTTTATTAAGTTGAGAAAAGATCTCAACCATTTTACTAAGTTTAAAATGTTTTGAGGAGAGAAAATGTTGTTATTGAAAAGTTATTTTGAAACATGAATTTTGTTTATGGTAAAAAGCCTAGGAAACAAGGAAGTTTTGTTTTTCGATTTAGTTTTCACTGAACGAAAATGAAATCAAGTGGAAAAGTATAAGAAGTGAGAGGAAACTAGGTGCCGAGCTATAAACCCGGGCTGGATTTAGATTGCCGAAATATCGGGCTGAATTCGGAGTGCCGGTAAAGCCGGACTAGTATTCCTATTGTGAAGAACCTAGATCACCGAGACGTCGGGTTAGTGTTCGATTTGAGTAAGAGATTTTTAAGATCTTCGTTTTTTATTTAAAAATCTTGGTTAAGTAGTCAGGAGCTCTAAGCCTTGACGAGAGAATAAACGATGCGACAAAGAAAAACGAAAACAAGAACCGTGAGTTTTCCATGCATAGTATGGCTTACAAGCCATTGTGGCAGACGTGCCATTGTGTATCGAGCGACAGTTTCACACAGGGTGAACTGACAAATTGGATAGTTACGGACCAAAGATGGCTCCTTTAGTCTTTGGGTCTATTAGGGACATTCGGGCTCGAAAACCCACAGAAGGCTCGGGCATTTGCACCCTCGAGTCGTGGAAATCGGTTACCCAGCACGAAATGTACTCAATAGGGAACTATTCAATCTTATTTAGGTGATACGCGATACCCTAGAACAATTGGGGATTGGACCTAAATAGAGAGGCCAACCCACCGCGAAACAATTGTGTTATAGGTATTATCGTGGCCTATCATGCTCGACGAAGGGAAGTTAGGATCTCCGGAGAAATTATGACTTAGAGGGAAAATTTGAAGTGACATGAAAGTTTTATAAAAATGCATTTGATTGTTTGGTTTGAACTTTTACTTAAGCTATGATGTTATGTTATGAAATATCCATGTTGCCATGACTTTATTTGTGTGTCGTGTATGTGGCTTCTATTAAATGCTCATATATTGGTAACTCACCTTTGCATTTCCTTTGTCTGGTCCTCCTTGTGGTATTTTTTTTGTTGTCGATAGCTGGATCCTTTGAGGAACATGACCCATTCGGGGTTCCTGGGCCTGGCGTTTGAGGAAAGAGACGAGGGTAGCGCCTGGGTCATCCGTCCGGGGGCCCGGAGTGCTGTATATATCGGACCGCTACTTACTACTAAGGGAACAGAGACAGGAACTACGACTTGCACCCACAGTATCAAGACAGTGGAGGTGCCATTACCCCCGATATGGCTTCTCTTGAGGACTCTTGTTGCGACTGGCAACACATATCACCAACCTCCCCCTAACCAGATGATTCCGGGGCCAGCACCTACGGTTGTAATCGGAGGAGAGAACGATGACGACTTCATGGTGGAAGAAGACCCTGAAGAAGAGGATCCTATTGAAGAGGATCCCGAAGAGGATGAGGAGTTGGTAGAGTATCACCCTTTGGGTGATGAGGCTGTTGTCCCTGCTGTTGACGCGGGAGTTAGAGTAGGTTCACCCGATCATTCTCCAGTTAGGGATGATCACGGTGGTCTCCCTAACGGCTTCCATTAGGATTGACCAGCTTAGGAGTTGTCTGCCAGGGGTAGTATTTTTGCCTCTCTTTTACTGAAAATCAGGCTAGTGAGAGCCACGTTTTTTTTGAAAAATCCTGGTTCTCTGTTTAACCCTAGGTTATTTTGGGTATTGTAATTAACATGTCTGTAATTATCTCTAAATACTTGCTACTTATGACTCATGACATTAACAACTATGGCACTAGTGAAGTAATGTAGATGATGGTATGTAAATATATGACGATGTATGTATATGCAGGTTATGTTTTTATGTTCCAAGTCAAGTTAAGTTTTCTTTACCCCACTATTTTCAAAGACTAGATAAGTGATGATTTCTTTTCCGAAAGTAAACCAGCAAAAGAATTTTATTATTTTATTTTCCGCATTTGAGTATGTACATGTAGCGCCAAGGGAGGCGCTACATTAGGTTAGTTTATCGGTTTACGTGAATGCTGTTGAGGATGCATGTTTTACCTGTTTTATACTGTTCATGGATATGATGCTGCTTGATGTGTGTTGTTTGTTATATGTTTTATAATGCCTGATATGATGTTGATGTTGTTAATGATTTATGATATGATATTGATGTTGAAGATAATGTGATATTTGCATTGATGATGTTGAGGTTGTTTGACTGGTTGTTGTGGTAGAAACCCTAGTTGACACCTGAGGGTACGCTGTTGTGAAAGTGTTGGGAAAGGATTGTGAAAGCGGTACATGGGCACCGAGATGATGTTGTGGATGCCTAGGGCATCGTGATACGTGTAAGTGAGTATTGGTACCAGTGTCAACTTAGGTTGTGTTTGCATTGCACATTGCCAGAGTGGCGAGTCATGTGACTGGGAGTCATGCGAGGTTGGTGTACCCGGGTGCGGGTACGAAATGCAAGCAGGACGGTTCAGGGAACCTTGGGGATGTAGCCGGGTTTTGATTGACCGGCAGTGAGTGTTTCAGTCCTAGGTGGACCTTCCGAGGAGACCCAGATACCCCTATTGGAGTTGAGCTCATAGGGGGAAGCACTATTATTGGTCACAGTGAGCGGAACTATTACCAGGACAAACTAACTGACATTCTCTAGCAAGTAAGGCCCGTGAGAGAAAGAGAATATAGGGATCAATATCCCTAGTGTGAGACATCGACTGACATGCATAGGAGTGTGACTTCTAAGAGGATTGATCCTAGTTGGATATTTGAGGATGTCTATAAAGGAATGATCCGAGAGATGTTTGCTATTTGTGTCGATTGCTGTTTGATAACATGTTGTACTGTGTTTCCCCATCCCTATTTATGGCTTGATTTAGATGATTATATCCCTTTTTTCCCCTTTTTCTTATGTGTATGTATCGATTCGTTAGATGAGCAGCAGCAGCCGTACCGCGACGGTAATAGGACTAGAACACCACCCGATGCATTACCTGCAGAGGATCCCGCTGAGGGTCCAGACCCGGGGAATATTGAGATTGTGTGCCACCACGACCGTCAGTGGTAGGTCGACCACTCACAATTCTTCATGTGCTACGTCGGCCCGGTCAGCATCTATGTTCGTCTAGAAGGAGGACCGTTCTTCACTTTGCTCGACTCATACCGCATCTCTCAGCGTTTGCCTTTCACGGAGATGTGGTACCCGTCTCGTCAGCACAAGTTCCCAGATGACTGGTGAAACATGAGGGAGTAGTCTGAGGTTCGGGATGGAGTCGACAGAGTCTACAGAGGCAGCAGGAGGAGGAGTGTACAGACGATGCACCACTACCGTCGCCACAGGGTTGTGATGAGTAGCGACGGGTCAGTATGGGAGCATAGGATCAGGACCAGAGATGCTAGAGATTACTATCATGCTTTTATCGAGGGCGAGGGTATTTCTAGACGCCCATGTCATCTATGATATGGTCTGCCAGTAGCATCTGTTAAGGGAGAGCCTCTAAGAGCTTATCTTTATTTTGATTTTGATGTATTTATGAGAGGTAGGTGGGTAGATGCTGTCTGTTTAGGTTTTATTGCCTTTTTCTATGACCAATATTTTTGTTTCCTTTCTTGAGTCTATATAGCTGTTAGGTTTATGATCCCTCTGTTGGGATCGACAGTACTTGATGGATACTCTGTACATATTATGTATATATGTCGTTTTTAATTTTCTTCCGGTGTGTATGTTTTAAATGGTTTTTAATTTTATTGCTTCTGCAAGCTTATATTATTTTCGAATGTATATCCTCGCTAACGCAAATAAAACGGATTAAAGAGTAGTTAATTAGGATTGTTCTTCAATGGGACATCGTGGTGTCTCAACTTCCTAATTATAGGTTCAGATAAGCTTTGCTGGTTTTCATGGGTTTTGGTTCATGTCCCCCATTTTTTTTTGTATTCTTTATTTTTTATGTTTTTGGAATAAAATTTTGGTGTGCTGTAGATGATAGGTAGAGTTGAGGTGCCAATCTCGTTGGTATATCTTTCTCTATTGTGATTTTTTTGCATGCCTTGTTCATTTTATATATATATAAGAAAAAAAAAAAAAAACAGACTTCAAACATCATACAATAGCACTTTGAAAGTGCTAGCTTTGCTTTTCCCTTTTAATAGGACTAACATCTCAGATGTGCTATCAAATACAAAAAATAAACACTGCTAAAGGTTGTTTCTAGTGTAATGATGGGTACGTGTGATAATTAAAATCAATATATCACAAAAAAAAAATCTTGAAACTATGGATTAGGATTGCTTATAGTCACTTTTGTGACTGCAAGAAGATGTAGTTAACATCCAAAGGCTGGAAAAGAAAGTTGAACTGTTTTAATTAATATTTTCATACATACATATAAAAAATTTTGAAGGGTTGAGATTTCATGCAATCACTTTCGTGACTGCAAGAGAATTAGGGATGGCAAAACGGGCCAACCTGTCCCGTCCCACCCCGCCCCGCCGCCAACCCGCCTAAAACAGGGTGGGGCGGGTTGGATGTTAAAAGTGGGTTCAAAATCAACCCCCGCCCCGTTTAACGAGGGTTCGGGTTGGCAGGTTGGGCCGTCAAAAATAAAAAAATAAAAAGAAATATTTATGTCCCTAAAACATGTTTAAATTAACCATGTTCCCACTTGAAAATTACATCCCGCCCAGTTTGTGTGATTAATTTCTTTTTAATACGATTTTACTATTATAATATTGGAAAACAGTGTTTATTGTTTATTACTTATTCTAATTCTATTAATAATATTTGAGTATTCTTACAAATTTTAAACATCATAAACATAATAATAATATAGATAAAAAACATTGTATGATTATGTCTATGTAGGCCTAAATAAAATATCTAAATTAATATAAAAAAATAATAAAAAAGTGTAGTTTGGCCCGACGGGTAAACCCGCCCCGCCCCGCCCCCATTTTCTTGGGGGGTTAGGCGGGGCGGGTCAGGGCGGGTTGGTGGATTGAAAAGTGTAACTCGCCCCGCCAAAAAGACGGGTTAAACGAGTTGGCCTGTCGGGTCGAACCCGTTTTGCCACCCCTAAGGAGAATCCACATTCTGAAACTCTGGGGAAAATCAACAAATTTAATACTCCCTCCATTCTTTTTCTTTGGTGTTTTAAGGTTTCTACAGATAGATTAAAAAATCATTAATTTGTATATATTTGTACCAAAATACCCTTATTTCTATCATTAATTGTTTACAAATTCCAATGACATTTACCAATCTAAATAAATACTCCATACTCCACTTGGCCATTCATAGAAGGTTTTGTGTATTTTTAAGGCAAATTAACTTAGTTCTATATAAGGGTATACATGAAAAAAATTGATCAATTATGCATTGGGTTTATAAAATAGCCATTGTTTTGGAATAAAAACAATAGCTAAAAATATCAAAGAAAAAGAACGGAGGGTGTTGGACAATAGTATAAACTACATTATTGTTTATCACTATGATTTCCTAAACATGCGGGGACAATCACTCCCATTATCTTATTAATTTTAACATCCATCACTGCTTTAATTAAACTCAATTTATTTTATTCGTTTGTTGCAAACATTAGACCATGTTGCTTTGTAATCATATACATCTTATGTCCATTCATCTCCAGAAGACAACAGACTCTAAGACATGCATCCAACAAGAAGCTGTAGCCACTAGAAAATAAGATTGATACACAAACATAGCATCACACAGGACAATCAGAAAATTAAACTTTCAACTTCTGACATACTTATCACAGGGACATGACATGTGTGTCTCAAATACCACAGTATGCTTTAATCCGAGAAGCAGATTTTAAGGCTTCTTCTGTGAGAAAGAAACGGAGGTATCCATAATGGTCAAATGGTTTATAACGAAGGGGGTGTTCCTCGTCAACTAGCTCCTCCTGTGGTTCCAATATCTCACCAGCATATGAAAGTAATCCCATGGAGTATCTGTCTATTTTTGAGTTTATTAAGACTCTGTGTTCACAAGCGGGTATCATGTCATTACTCCAAACCTGTTCTATGAAGTTTTTAAGCTTTAATTAAAATGAGATATATGAGACCGGAACATAAGTAATAATTATGTGAAGAAGAATAAACATAAAATTGGAAACTATTTTGCCCCAGCACAAAAAAGAATTAAAATTAGTAAACATAAATGCATCTTACATTCATTTTAGATCTACAATTTTTTTTTTTTCCATTTTCAATAAAATTGAAATTTGATCACATATATATAGAATCTCACATTAAATCGAAATCATTTACTACTTTATTGATATGCATCAAAATTAACATAATATATAACTTTAAAATATATTATAACAATAGCCCTTTGCTTACATGTTTGTTAATGTTCAAATTTTCCAAAAAAACAAAACAAAAACAAAAACAAAATTGAGCAGTTTAATGGTTGAATCGATAAAAAGTATATTACATAAAATGTTATTGGATGGTGTATGAGTAAATTACTTACCATTTTACCTTTCAGCTCATACCAAACAAAAATAGTAAATTACTAATATTCTTTTATTATGTCTATTGACTGTGAAGTCCTCGGGTTAAGCTAGCACACCTGAACATAATTGATATTCAACATGGAACTTCCTTGTGTCCTTCGCTTCAATAACCAGGAAACCACATGACACCTATTCTTCTCTTGCCATTTCCCTATCAAGTCTGGTGTTATATTTATTCATGGCTTGGATTTTCTGTTGTTTTGCATCAACCAGGATTTGAAACTATTTTCAACATGGAAACTGGTTTAAGGGGAAGCGATTTCGCAAATGAATATACTTGTTTTGGCACATTGTAAACTGGTCCATCTGGTTGATAAGAAACAAAGTTGTCTTTCAGGGAGACGCAGTTTTGATTAGGGAGTGGCAAACTGATGGATTGGATAAATTTTTATTCGAATTATAATGAATGGATTAAAAATAATCTATTAGTCCATTATGATCTATTAAAAATTTATTAAAAAAATTAAATCCATCCATGATCCATCTAATAAAAATTATCCAATTCATCCATAAACAACTTTTTTATGGATGGATATCTAATCCATCTATTAAAAATTATTATCCATCTTTAAAAATATTTTTTTTAAAAATAAATTTTAAATTTTTTAAAATATCCTTTCTCCCCCCTCTCTCCTATCTCTTTCTACCCTCTCTCTCCCTCTCCTCTTTCTAGATTTTAATATTATTCATTTAATCTCCACTCCCATCTGAAGCTCCTTCGCTGAACTAGAAGCAATGCCATCGACCTCATGGGAATTCGAAAGAAGAGAAAATTGCATGATTTTTTTTTTTTTGAAAAATAAATTGAATTTGGAGTGGATAAAAACTGATCCACTACTTTTTGTTTGTTTTGTCCAATGGATTTTAAAAAAAAAATTTAGATAGGTCATAAACCATCCACTAAACGAATAATTCAATCCATTTATTTTTATTTTTTTTTGATAAATGAATAGATTTGATGGATTTTCTTATGGATGGACTGGATAGATAATGGATCTATGAATTATTTTGCCAGCCCTACTTTTGATATGTGTGTTGTGCTAGATCTCATTAAGGTATGCTCATGGTCCTGGTTTACAGCTTTTATGGAAGGTGCTGGCTACCTTTTTTCAGATTGGTGCTCTAATCCTATTGACTAGATAGAAAGAATTTACTGTCATCATAATTCTGGTTCTTCTGGTGCATTATTGCTCTTCTGTTTGCAATGTTGGACTTTGGATAATTTCCTTTCAAACTAGTCCCGGTTGAAGGATGCATAGCATGAGTTTCGGATGCTGATATCTGATCTATTGGGAGCAGCTTACTTTGGGGTGTAGTAGTGTTATGACGGTTTTGCTATTGCCCTGTGTCTAGTTTACAGAAGCTTGTTTGCACCAATTCCTGTTTTGGTCATTCATTTTCAGTCTATTTTGGTAGGTGCTGGACTGATCTTGCACTTGTATTCTTTGGCACTACTTCTGCTTTTGTTTTTTACCCTTTGGGTTTTTAATAAATTTGGCTTTTATAAATAAATCATTTTTTTTCTCTCTGATTAGGTATATCGTTCTAGACATTATGATGAAATTAACTCTTAAAAAACATTAATGCAATTATAACGTGTTTCCAAAAACTAATCAAAACACACATATATACCTAGTTATTCTTTATTTTTCATAACTGTCTCTTCATTATATTTTAGCACACTTATTTAAATTAAATATATATATGTCATATTTTACATGATTTTGGTATTTCAGACTATAGGGATTCATTATAGGACATGATTTTGGTATTTCAGCCTGTCCTCGGTTTGTCCAGTTCTGGAAAGATAGGTGGTTGGGCTGTTCTACTTTAGAGGATGTGTTTCCCAAGTTGTTTGCCATTTCTTCTATGAAATTGGAACCAGTATCTGCATTTGGAAAATGGGAGGGTGATCTTTGGGTGTGGGATTTTAAGTGGAGAAGAGCTTTTTTCTCATGAGAGGAGGATTTGTTATTGGAATTCCATAATTTACTCTTCTCGGTTGTGCTGGTTCAGAGGCGGGATTCTTGGATTGGGAAACTTCATCCTTGGGGGAATATAATGTAATATCAGCCTATGTTTTCCTTGTGTCTAAGAAGGTCTTGCAGGTGCAGTGTTTAAATTGGGAGGAGAAGACCTTTGGCATTTTGCGGAAGACTTTTAAGGTAGTAGCTTTCTCTTGGCAATCTACTTTTGGGTAGGCTACCAAGGTAAATCTTCATAGGAGAGGAGTTATTAATGGGGATGAGGAATTGGTATATGTCTTTTGTAATGGTATGCATGAATCTGAATCTCATCTCTTCCTTATGTGCCCTTTTGTCTCTTTGTTATGGTCTTTGGTCCTACAATGGTTGGGTGTACATCTGTCTACCCCTGTATCACTACTGCATTTCTTTGTTATGTTTGGAGATGCAAGAAAAAAAGGGGTGTGTCTTGGGGCTGGTTGATGCTTTGGCATATGGTGGTTTAGTGCATTTGGGAGCCTCGTAATGGAATTATTTTTGAGAATTCAACTGCTGACTTGATTTTTGTGCTAGATAGGACCAAGGTTTGCTCTTGAAGGTGGTTTCTAACTAGATTTAAGGGGTCTCTATGCAGTTTTTCAGATTGGTGTTTTGATCCAGCTCTATGTCTAGTAAAATAGTTGCTTATGCTGGTTATTTATTTCGGTTGTAACTGCTATAGTTTTGGCTGTTTTTGGACAGCTATTGTCCTTTTATATATGGGTTTTTGAGTACCCTTGTAGTAATATTACTTTTTTGCCGCCTTCAAAAAATTATATGACATGAAAAATACTTTGTCGTAAACAAGATTGAACAAAAGTGACTCACCATCATTGCATCGCCACCCATAACCAAATACAACGAGGGTGACGCATCCACCTCAAACCATTGCCCGTCCTTCAGTTTGACTCCCAAGCCTTCTACCTTCTGATTCAATATGGTTAGGAAAGCTGTGTCAGAATGAGGAGCAACTCCCAAATTGCTCTCACCCTCTTTAGGTGTTCTGTATTTGTAGCCTCGGAGCACATAATCAGTTGATTCAAGTAATGACTCAAATTTCTTCATCTCCATTCCATAGCTCTCAAAAAATCATTCTCTTCACAATATGGTCCAATTCTACTAGTTGCTTTGCATAGGAATTGACACTTTCACTATTCAGAGAGCAAAAATAACAAGTAAGTCAGTATATATATTAAAAAAAGGGGAGTTATAACATGGATAAGTGATTTAGGATGTGTGACAAAATTATCGAGAGTTATAAGATGCAAGGTTCGAATTTCATCGCCTAATAACATAACAATTTAACAATTAATATTTGCTTATAAAAAAAGGTTATATATGATAAAAATGAAAACTTAATTAGTTTTCAGGATTTGGGAAACATTTAATTACCAGAAATGATTATTTCCTTCGGGCCACATAATGTGTGTGTACTTTTGACAATCCTCTATGCTAAGTGGGTTCATTATACCCGTAGATTCAAATAAAGGAATCCCAGATCGTTGTCCAGAGTAGCTAAATATCGGCTTTTCAGTTGTATTCCTCCTTTTTGTTTCAACTGGGAGGTCAAATAGTTTTTCCATCGCTGAGTAAACAGAGCTGTAAATCTCTGAATCAACTTTGTCATAGAGCGCCAGGAAACTACCTTGATCCTCTAGTGCATCACGGACAACTTGACAAGCAGAAACCCATGTATCTGTACCAGGCTTCAGATTTTCGCTAGTGAAGTCTATAATTGGTAGCTGACACTTTGTTTGGGATCCCATGATCCTTTGGATTTTTAGCTCCCTTACCCAAAGAATTCTTGATGTAAGAGGAGAGGTCAATTGATCTATATATCATTTTCTTTATAAATATTATATTTGAGCATTAAAAAAGTTATGCTTTTCATATATTGAAGATTTGAGATTCCAAAAAAACTAACTTATAACAAACAAACAGAATTCGATATTAAAATGTGAGTTGATTAGAAATCATTTTTATAAAATTAGGACCGACAATTGGCTCAAATAAATATTGAATATGTAGTGACTTAACTGGTGAGTCATCGATTAGATTGCCTAAGGTTTAATTGTTGAGTTGGTCCATGACTATTTGAGAATTTTCAATTAGGTCCCTAAATTAAAAAAAATTTCTAATTAGGTCCCTGAATTTATATATAATTTTCAATTGGGTCCCTGAACTAAAATTTTTCTAGTTGAGTCCCTGAACTTATATAAAACTTTCAATTAGGTCCGTAAAGTAAAAATGTGAATATATATATAATAAAAAATAAAAAATTGATAAATGATGAAATTTAAAAAAAAATTATTGTTTGACATAATAATAAAATGACAAAAGATGAATATGAAAGGAAAAAACTCACTATTTAAAATAATAATAATAATAATAATAATAATAGTAATAATAATAAAAAAACTTAGTGAGAAAACTATTGTTAAGCATAATAATTAAATAAAAATAAATAAATTTGAGAGACAAAATTTAGTTCTTGAAACACAATAAAAAAATAATGAAATATGAAATTGTGCTATAAAATTCATGTTTTATAACAAAACATTAAGTTATTAAACTGAGTCAAATATATAATATTTGAAATAACATTAAAATAATAACAATAGACATGGCAAGCAAAAATAATATTTAAGAAATATTAAAATAATTTAAGCAAAACCTCAATTAAAATATAAAATAGCATAATAAATAATAAAATAAATTAAATAACTCAAAATAAAATTGAAAATCAAATTAAGATGTGATATTTAGTTAATTAGATTCTTTATTTTATTTATTATTTCAAACAATAACTTTGTTGTTAATTGAGGTTTATTTTATTTTATTTATATTTTTTTAATTGAGTTTTATTAGTTTAATCTCTTAATATTTTATTATAAAACATGGATTTTCTAGCACAATTTTATATTTCATTATTTTGTTATTATCATTTGAATAACGAAATTTGTCTCTTAAAATTATCTATTCTATTTCATTATTATGCTAAACAATAACTTTTCTTACTAAGTTTCATTTTTAATTTTATTATTATTATTATTATTATTATTTTAAATAGTGAGTTTTTTCCTCTCATATTCATCTTTTGTCATTTTATTATTATCTCAAACAATATTTTTTTCCTAAATTTCATTATGTATCATTTTATTACTTTTTATTTTATATAGTCACCTTTTTATTTTAGGAACCTAATTAAAAATTTTATATAAGCTCAGTGACTCAATTAGAAACTTTTTAGTTTAGGGACCCAATTGAAAATTTTATAAAAGTTCCATGATCAAATTAGAAATTTTTTTAATTCAGGGACCTAATTTAAAATTCCAAAATAGTTCAGGGACTAACTTAATAATTAAACCATTTTCTAAAATTAAATCAAAATATGAATATTTAGTAAAAATATAAATACAAACATAAAAATTTTAATATATGATTTAATTTCGAACTAGAGAAATTTACGATACAGAAAGGATTTGATGTTGATGTTTCTAAAATTTTAATAAAGCCTGGTTAAGCCACATTTGTCAAAGCATTTTCATAATTTAATGCTGTTTTCAATCATCAATCTATAGGACACGTAATTTATTTTTAATGCATAAATATATAATTTCTAAAAGAAAGTAATATTTTGTTTAGCTGAAAAAAAATGATGGATGGAATTCATTTTAGGAAATTATTTGGTTATTTCTTTTCATCCTCGATTTTATATACTATATAAGTTTTATTTTAGTCCCTTAATTATATTATTCTGTTTCAGTCTCAATCTTTTTTAAAATTATTCATTTTCATCAGTAGAATACTAAATTTAAAAAAAAAAAAAAAGACAGTTGGACAGCGCAACTGTTAGTTTGGGTGCATATAGGATGCTATGTCAGCAAATTTCGTTAATATTTCTAAGTGGACAAATTTAAAGGATTTTAGAAATATTTAGTATTAAAATGAAATAAAACATAGTTGTGAAACAAAAATGAAACACTAAGTAAAATAAAGGGATGAAAAATATATTTGTGCCTTAAAAGGGAATCATGTTGTTTAATTTAATTTTAATCGATTTTCAGTGTAATTTTTTAAGATTTGTTCAGTTATGTATTTCATATTATTCAAACAATTTCGTAATAAGAATAATTCTAGTAAAAGTGTAGAACCTCTATAAATTGACCATGAAATTTTATTAATTTAGAGAGATATTAAATAATCGGTAAATTAAAAATTTATTAATTTAAAGAGTGTTTTATCAATTTAACGAATAAAAAATTCATTGTCTGCATCACTAATATACGTTATATATGTATTATATTTAGTGGATTAATTTTAAAAAATTCATTACACACACTCACACACACACACACACATATGAAAATAAGGAAATTGTATTTATTGTTTTTAGTATTTAAACAATATTGTTTAAATAAAGTTCAATACAAGTCACTTGCTTCTATGGTTCTTTAAAAGCTTAAACTCAATTTTGGTTCCTTAACTTTTCTTGATGTGTGATTTTAGTCCCCCGGCTTTTTTTTGCGTGATGTTGATCCTCACAAATTTTCAATTATGCAGTGTTAGTCCCTCCATCACTTTTCCATCCAAAATCTAACGGAGATTGTATAGTTGGCAAATGGTCTTACACTTCACCCCATGTAAAACAAAGTTTGCATATTTTAACATTAAAATAGTAAAATAAAAATAAAAATAAAATAAAATAATAGGGTTGTGTTTCGTCGGAGTGTTGGAGCATACTCGCTCAAGCCCATCTTAATGCCACCATTTAGAGCGTCGAGGAACCATATCATGGTTTTCTGATTCGTTAGGAGCGAGCTGATGCTGTTGGCTCAAGAACCTTGAGTTTCTAATTTGGGGAAGGGTAAAATGACGTTCTCCAGCTAACCACTACAGCAACTCCCCACCACCAAGGGACTCGACGGCTGGGTTATGCCGCCAACATCACTGGTCGGAAATGATCCTTGTAACACCCCGTTTTTCGTTTACCAGCTCTTAAGTGTTTATATGTGTGTTATGTAGGTGGTATGTTGTTAGAGTTTTACCTTAGGAATGTTTATGGGGCTAAGTGGGATTTTAAAGTTAAAAATCCTTTTCTGGTACATGAGCACGGCCATGCTCATGTCCAGCACGCCCGTGCTAGTTTGGCTCTATGACTGTTTGAGCCACGAGCACGGTTGTGCTCAAGGGGAGTACGACCGTGTCGGAAAACGGGGCCTTGTGACGTGAAAGTTGCAAGCTCGTGCTTCTTTAAGCAATACCCCGTGCTCAAGGTGAGCACGCCCGTGCTCAGGGGAAGCACGCCCATGCTCGGGGGTCAGACATTATAAATAGAAGATTTTGTGAGGCTTTCGAGTGTTAACCCTCAAATTGGCACTTTAGGCAACGCTAGTGTGACAGAAACCTCTCCCCTTTCCCTTCTCTTGAACCCTTTGAAGTTCTTGGAGTTCTTAAGTCCGTTGGGGAGAGAAGTCAAGCGCTAGTGTCGATTAAGGTAACGTGGTCATCCCTCTGTTAATCTGTTATTCTTGTTTAATTGAATTTGAGATTAATGTTTGCCTTTTTATGTTGGTCATGGCTTGAGGAACTCATCGAGTTGCTCGAGGGAACGAGAATAGTTTGCTTGCTTGGGATCTTCATACCAGGTATGGGGAGAAGGGATAGTATGAAAATGTAGGCATTGGGGGTAGCGTAAGATGAAGGGTTAACCCATGACCCTGTTGTATATTATTTGCCTAATTGATGTTAGCTGCTATATGTATGATATGATTTCAATGTTATTGGCATGCATGGGTTATTGTATTATTTGTGAATGATTGATGATGATGACATTTATGCCATGGATGAATGATAATGATGATGTTGTCATGCTATTAATGAGTGTTTGGTTGTTACGGTTGTTAATGCCAACTTTAATGTTAATAAGACATTAAAGAATGTTAAAGATGATGAATGGAATTAAAGGATTAATTCCCCAATGTTCATAAGACTCAAACCGTAGTAAAGAGAAGTGAGATCATTGCTTAATGGTATAGTTAAGACCCTAGGATTGATTCATGAGCATTTTAGGGACATCAATAAGGAAACATGAATTAAATGATTAATTCCCAATTGTTTATAAGACATGAAGATTAAATGATAATAACAAGTTAATGATTGATGGTTGGTTAAAAGCCAATAGAATTGATTTTTGAATGCCCTAGGAAGCTTAACAAGGGTTCCCAACCCTTTCTGCCCAGATCAGTACAATCATTCTCCAGCGAGCATGATCGTGCTTAATAGATATCATGATCGTGCTTGACTTAAAAGTCAGCACGCCCATGTTGGGCGAAGCACGACCGTGCTCCCCTAAACAAAACAGACGCTGAAACAGGGACAAGGGTAGGTTCACCCAAATTGTCCCCATGATGTAATAAGACACCAAATGAAGTAAAGACAATATAGATAATTCAATGAAGACTTAACAAAGATAATTAAATACGAACATTAAGATGATTAAGACGGTGACGATGTGTTACCGCATGTTGTTGTACCTTGGTGCTTATTTTCTAGAGGAGGCCTTGGTGCTTATTGGTCATGGTGTTGTTGATGTTGAACCTTGGTGCTTATTGGCCAAGAGGACCTCGATGCTTATTAGTCAAGGTGTTAATGGTGATAAAACTTTGGTGCTTATTGGCCAAAGCGGAGGTAGTGATTATTTGATTGTGAGTTGTTGTTGCTCATGCATTCACGCATTGGAGATGTTAGTGGAGGATGTTCAACACAGGGGAGGTCGTCCGAGAGTAAGGCAATCTGGCCGTCCTCTGTGATTCATCCGAGAGTTAGGTGAATCTGCCCCCACCACTCCATCGTGGTGCATCTGAGAGTAAGGTGCATCGGCTATCCAAGGGGTTCACCCATGGTTTGGTGAACTACTGGCGTTGGTGCTTATTGGCCAATGTGGATATGTAACTCCAAAGTTGACTTCTTGAGGTAGATTGGATCCACATGCATAACAGAGTAGTGGAGTAGTCCTGCACCGCATAGCATACATTGTTGATATGATGAGAATGATATGAATATATTATGTACGTTGTTATGTTATAACATGCTTGATTGTGATGTATGCTCATCTTGCTAACAACTTCTTTTGTCGTTGTGTTTTGTACATGTTTCTTACTCCCCGTTTTTCTTTTGTTTGCTTTGCATGTATCTTTTATGCAGAGAACGGTGAGCAACTAGTTGAGGAGTGACTATGAGGAGACGCTACTAGTAGTTTAGGATTTCCCAGTTTTTAGTTTGTTTATCCGAGATGTTTCCGGACTTTGGTTATACCAGCTCTGTAATGTGACATCTGGGTTGGGTTTCCTTTATGGTTATTTTTTGTTATGTTTTCTTTTAAAAATTGTTTTATTTCCGGGTTGAGAAGCTTGTTACAATGTGGTATCTTTTACCTTGGTTTTCATTTTATTATAAACGATATGCATGTATTTATTTTATTTCATTTTATGCTTTATAAATACATGCGGGGTAGATGGTGTCATATTTAGTAGTATCAGAGCCAGGTCTGTCCTATCAGGCCATGGCATGAGTCTGTTATGAGTCTTCTGTGTGCTCTTTGTTTGAATTGTGTATATTTATTATAGACAATAATGTGTAGTGAATAGGAACATATAGTTCTTCTTGCTTGGTTCTCTGTATTTAATAGTTGTCTTGAGCAAGTACAAGAACCAATGGCAGGAAGAGGTAGGAATGACTAGGCTATCGCTGATGCTTTGGCACTGCTTGCCAATGCAATAGGATAGAACTAGAACAACAACAATGGAGGACCAGTTGAGTTTCAGGGTCTGGATAAGTTCCAGCGGAACATTCCGCCCTCTTTCAAGGGAGCTTATGACCCTGAAGGTGCTCTTTTGTGGATGCGAGAGATTGAGAAGATCTTCCGGGCTATGGCGTGTAATGACATTCAAAAGCTCATCTTTGGGACTTTCATGCTGATAGAGGAAACTGAGCATTGGTGGGAGAATTGTCGCCAGTGTATGGAAGCTGAGGGTGCAGTGGTTACTTGGAATGTTCCTCCACACTTTTGGCTGAGGGTACAATGGTTACTTTTTAGCTGACATCCGCAATAAGAAGGAGGTGGAGTTCTTAGCTTTGAAGCAAGGAAATATGTCCGTGGGAGAGTATGATGCAAAGTTTGAAGAGCTTGCTCGTTACTACACACTTTATCAGTATGTGACTGATGATGGCTCCACGTGTGTGAAATTTGAGGATAGTCTGCGTCCAGAAATCAAGCAAGCTATCAGTTATCAGGAGATTCGTGTCTTTACAGTCTTGGTGAACAAGTGTAGGATCTTCGAAGATGCCTACAAATCCAGAGTGTCAAGCTACAAGAATTCAGATACTCAGGGAAATAGGAAGAATGATCGGAAGGACAAGGGAAAGCAACGTCTAGCTCCAGTTGGCAAAGACTTCAAGCAGGGTGGCAAGAAGCCACAGTTCTCTTCAGACATGTTTAGGAGTTGGGATTCTTCGGCTCCTAGACCCATCTGGTGCGGCAAGTGTGGACAGGATCATTACACCTCTCAGTTCGAGGAGACTGATGTCATCTGCTTCAAGTGTGAAAAATCTGGCCACATCAGCCGAAAATGTGGAGGAACAAAGTCAGAACCGCAGAGTGATAGCAAGAATTAAAGTTCCCAAGCCAATCGATCGAAGACCAGTGGAAAAGTCTTTACGCTTAGTGGAGCTGAGGCCTCCGAGTCCGAGGACTTGATCCAAGGTATGTGCCTCATTGATGGAACTCCTTTAGCTGTCTTGTTTGATTATGCGACTCACTCGTTTATATCATATGAATGTGCCAAAAATCTAAAATTGCCTGTGACCCTTCTTGAGTGTAATTTAATTGTTGCCACACCCACAAATAAACATGTTCTTACTTCACATGCATGCAAGAATTGTCTCATTACCATTGATGGTAGAAACTTTGTTGTTGATCTTGGATGTTTACCCCTAAAAGAACTTGATGTTATTCTTGGTATGGACTGGTTATCTTCCAACCATGTCATCTTGAACTGTGTTGATAAAACCATAGTTTTGGAACTCCTGTGGAGTCTAAGGATACAAGATTTCTCTCTGCCAACCAATTTAAGGCTTCTATGAAAGAAAAGGCCCAAGTTTACATGATGTTGTCTTCCCTGGAAGGAGAGAGTAAGCTTGATGCCTGAAGTGTTCCCTGGGGATGTTTATGAATTACCCCCTAAGAGAGATGTGGAGTACACCATAGACTTAGTACCGGGAATGGGACCCATATCCATAGCACCCTATAGGATGTCTCCTCTAGAACTAGCAAAGTTGAAGAAACAGTTGGAGGAACTGATCCAGAAATAGTTCATTAGGCCTAGCTTGTCCCCATGGGGAGTGCCAGTGTTGTTAGGAAAGAAGAAGGATGGCAACATGAGGTTGTGTGTCGACTATCGGCAACTCAACAAAGTGACCATTAAGAATATGTATCCCCTCCCTAGGATGGATGATCTTATGGACCAGCTGATAGGAGCTTGTGTTTTCTCCAAGATAGAATTGAGGTCAGAATACCAACAAATTCGAGTTAAGTCTGAGAACATCCCAAAGACTGCGTTTAGAAAGCGTTATGGTCACTATGAGTATTTTGTTATGCCCTTTGGTGTGACTAATGCTACTGCTGTGTTCATGGATTATATGAACAAAACCTTTCACCCTTACTTGGATAAGTTTGTGATGGTTTTCATAGATGACATCTTAGTATACTCCAAGACCAAGGAGGAACATGAGGAACACTTGAGGGTTGTCTTGCAGACCCTTAAAGAGAAGCAGTTGTATGCTAAGTTGTCTAAGTGCGAGCTTTGGCTTGAAGATGTGAGTTTCTTAGGACACGTCATCTCTAAAGGTGGGATATCTGACACCCTCTACCCCGCATATGTTTAAAGCATTACAAGATAATATAATTAAAATAAAACATACATCATTCATTAAAAATTTAAACCATCAACGGATAGAGAATACCACATGTATCAAGTCTCAAACGCGGAAAATAAAGCATAACGTAACATAAAAAGAAAAACCCAACCCTGATGTCACATTACAGAGCTGGTATAACCAATCCGGAATAAATCCTCGGATACAAACTGAAAACAGCTAACTAAACAAACTACTAAAAACTGGAAATCCTAACTAAAGAGTCGCGGCTCCTCGGTGTCACTTCTCAACTGGCTGCTCACCTTCCTCTGCATAAAAGATACAAGCCACAGCAGAAACATAGAAATAAGGAGTAAGAAACATGTATATGAATATAATGGCAAGGAAGCAGTTAGCAAGACGAGCATACAACAAACAAGCACGTTATAACAATAACAGCAACATAACATATAACATCATCATACAAACGTGTATGCTATGCAATGCAATTCTGCTCCACTACTCCATTATGCACTTGGATCCATCTATCTCAGGAAGTCAACTTCGGAGTTATATCTCCACATTGGCCAATAAGCACCAATGCTGGGGCAGTCCACCAAACCACGGATGGAGCCCTAGGAGAGCCGATGCACCTTACTCTCAGATGCACCACCACTGGTGCACATGATTCACTTGAATCGCCATGGACGGCAAGATCACCATAACTTGGGTAACCTCCCCTATGTTGAACATCCTCCACTAACATCTCCGATGCGTGAATGCATGCTCAACACAACATACATGCACAACCACCACCTCCGCTTGGGCCACTAGGCTACCCAAGTTTTAACACCATTAACACCTCGACCACTCGGCTATCGAGGATTAACGTTTATCTTTTCGTATTCATTAATTAAACACTCTAGTCGTTCTGCACTAGAGATTACCACTTTGACCACCAAGCATCAAGGTCCCCTTGGCCACTAGACTACCAGGGTACCGTATCATCATTAACACTCTAGCCATTAAGCACTAGAGATTACCACCTTGACCATCATGCATTAAGGCCCCCTTGGCCACTAGGCTACCAAGGTATAGAATCTTATCACTTGTATTTGGTCTTCATGTTCCGTTGGCATTTTAGTAAGTCTTTTAAAACATTGGGGTATAAACCCTTGTTTCTACACAATTCTGGTTTCTGTTCTGCTTAGGTGAGCACGGTCGTGCTGCCTGTTAAGCACGGGCGTGCTCAAAAGCGTGCCTAAGTTCTGGTTTGAACGAGAGCATGGGCGTGCTCCCTGTTGAGCATGGGCTTGCTCAAACGTGCGCCCTGCTGTTCTGGGCAGAAGGGCCACAGACCCTTAGCCAAAAGGATTGGGGACATCTCAGATTCAATCCTAAGGTGCTTCTAATCCATAACTCGTCAATTTCGTTAATATTGAATTAATGTTCATGTCATACAAATTAAAGGGGAATTAATCCTTTAGTTTCATTCCATTAATTGTCCCTAATCACTCAAGATCAATCCCTAAGGTTTAGCCAAGAACTGTCAACATTAACCTCACCTCTCATTACTAGGATTCAGTCTTATGAACAAAGGGTACAACCTCCCTTAAAGTGTTTAACATATTTAGCGTTTTAACATTAATGTGTCGTAACAACAGTCAACAGCCAATACATCATAATATCACAAATATGATAAACATCCAATCATGGCTACTCACATCATCATATTCATAACATGCATGTTCAATAACAACAACAATTAATTACCAACAGTCATGCCAAGATCATAATAGCAAATAGTTTATCATCAGATAACAATTACGCATATTGACATACAACATGTTATCAAACATAAAGGGTTATAGGAACCCTTCTTCTTACGCTACCCCCAAGCCTACATACTCATACTATTCCTTCTCCCCATACCTGGTATGAAGAATTCCCGATAAACCGAAGACACTCCTAAACCGGTTTCCCTCGAACGGCTCGACGAATGATCCCAAGCCTTGGTCAACACATACAGGGTTAACCCATTAGTTCCCAATTCATGAAACAGCAAAGGAACAGAAGAGGGAAGGACGTTTACCTTAGCTAATTGGCACTATCGCGTGATTGACTCTCCTAAAAGAGCGAGAACACCAAGAACAATTTGGGTTCCAAGGGGAAGAGAAGGAGAGGCTGCCGTCACACTTAGAGTTGCCTAAAGTGCCAATTTGAGGGTTGTAACTGGTAACCTTCACAATCTGATGTCTATATAAAGACTCAGACCTGAGCATGGTCGTGCTTACTGTTGAGCACGGGTGTGCTCAACTTAGCGCCAACGAGACGCGCCTGACTGCTGAGCACAGTCGTGCCCTCTAATGAGCACGGGCGTGCTCACATCAGCGTCAATGAGAGGCATGCAGCCTTAAGCACGGGCGTGCTAACTCATGAGCAAGGGCGTGCTTATGCGTCAGGAAGGGATTTTTAACTCAAAATCCCCACTTAGCCTACTATAAACTTTCCTAACAAACAAGGCACACATAAATGCGCTTACACGAAAAACAGGGTGTTACAATTCCACTCCCTTATAAAAATTCCGTCCTCGAAATATCTACTCACCTCGAACGAAGAGATGTGGGTACGCCTCCATCATCTTGCTCTTAAGCTCCTATGTAGCACTCTCCTCAGTTGCCCCACTCCAAACGACTTTAACCAAAGGAATCTCTTTGCCCCTCAACTGCTTCACCCTCCGATCCTCAACTCGAAGGGATTGTACCTCGAAAGTCAAATTCTCTTTTAACTGAATCGTGCCAGGGACTATCACATGGTTTGGGTCATGAATGTACTTACGAAGTTGTGACACATGAAAGACATTGTGTAGTTTAGACAAGAAAGGTGGCATTGCAATTTGGTACGCAACTTCACCGACTCTTTCGAGGATTTGGTAAGGGCCAATGAATTTGGGAGTAAGTTTCTTCGCTTTCATCACTCTACCGACCCTAGTTGTTGGTGTAACTCTCATGAATACATGATCGCCTTCTTGGAATTCGAGCGCCTTCCTCCTTTTGTAATGGTAGCTTTTCTGCCTACTCTGTGCCGTTCTCCTCACCTTCTCCGTGGTTTCTTGCACTATCTCAGGTCCTAACACCATACTATCACCAGGGTCACTCCAACATAACGGTGTCCTACATCTCCTCCCATAAAGAGCTTCATAAGGTGTCATCCCAATACTGGAATGGAAGCTGTTGTTGTAGGTGAACTCTATTAGGGGCAAAAACTTGTCCCAACTACCCGACTGCTCTAGCACACAAGCTCTAAGCATGTCCTCTAAGGACTGGATGGTTCTCTCAGACTGACCATCCGTCTGTGGGTGGTAAGCTGAACTTAGCCTAAGCCTTGTTCCTAAGGCCTCATGCAAACTATTCTAAAACCTAGAGGTAAACCTCGGGTCTCTATCTGACACTATGCTAGAAGGTACACCATATAACCTAACTATCTCTTTGATGTACAGCCTGGTCAACTTTTCTAAAGAGTATTCCATGTTCATAGGGATAAAATGGGCGGACTTAGTCAGTCTATCCACAACAACCCATATAGCCTCAAAACTTGCTGGAGTCCTCGGGAGTCCAGACACAAAATCCATGGAGATACTATCCCATTCTGGGATACTTAAAGGTTGCAACTTTCCTTATGGTTTCTGGTGTTCTATCTTAGCCTTTTGGCACACTAAACAAGCGTACACAAACTCAGCCACATCTTTCTTCATCCTAGGCCACCAAAACATCCTCTTTAAATCCTGATACATCTTAGTGGCACCTAGGTGCACACTCAATCCACTCCTATGTCCTTCTTCAAGGATAAAATTTTTAAGCTCCAGGATATTTGGTATACAAACTCTGTCTTTGAACCTCTCACTTCCGTCCTTAAAACTATGGTCTCTACCTTGAGCAAGCAACTCCCTCTGGTCTAAAAGGAACTTATCTAACTTTTGGCCTTCTCTAATCTCATCCATCAAACTGTTGGTAACCTTCAAGGTTCCAAGCCTAATGCTCTTAGGGGTAACTTCCCAAGCTAAACTTAGGTCTCTAAACTTCTCGATCATATCCATCTCCCTAACCATCAAAGAGGAGACATGCAAGGTTTTTCTACTTAAAGCATCTGCCACTACATTGGCCTTTCCTGGGTGGTAGGTTAGATCAAACTCATAATCCTTTAAGATCTCCATCCACCTACGCTGTCTCATATTGAGCTCTTTCTGATCAAACAAATATTTCAAACTCTTATAATCACTAAAGACCTCGAACTTAGCTCCATAAAGGTAATGCCTCCAGATTTTTATGGTAAACACCACAGCTCCTAACTCTAGGTCATGGGTAGGGTAGTACTTCTTGTGGATTTTCAACTGCCTAGAAGCGTAAGCTACTACCTTACCATTTTGTATCAACACTCTACCTAAACCTTGCTTCGATGCATCACAATACACTACGAAAGGTTTACTAGGATCGGGTAAAACTAGAACTGGTGTTGATGTTAACCTATCCTTCAGGGTTTGGAAGCTCTCCTCACACTTAGAGTCCCACACAAACAACTATCCATTTTTGGTGAGATGGTTCAAGGATAAAGCTAACTTAGAGAAACCTTCTATGAACCTCCTATAGTACCCTTCCAAACCCAAGAAACTCCTAATCTCGGTCACTGACTTTGGCGCTTCCCAATGGAGCACCGTCTCTACCATAGCCCGATCAACGGCTATCCCACCTTTAGAGATAACGTGACCTAATAAACTCACCTCTTCTAAACAAAACTCGCACTTAGACAACTTAATATACAACTGTTTCTCCTTAAGGGTCTGCAAGACAACCCTTAAGTGTTCCTTTTGTTCCTCCTTATGGTCATTTCACTTATAAAGTGTCATGACTACTTATGACATCATGGATGACATCATGAGTCATCATGTTTGACTTGTTGTCCTGATCTCTTCGCGGGTCTCTGCAATTCTGTTCCCAATTCCGTCGATTTCCCGATTAGGGTTTTACGCGCGTTTCCTTTGAATATTTCGCCACGTATAAATTATAATATTTTATTTTTACGCGAAACTTTTCGGAAAAAATCCAAAATCGTTGTAAATATGATTTAAACCTAAACCATTTCGTTCACGAGTCAAAATTAGGTTTTCTGATCAGTAAAATCTTACTGTCAGTAAAAACGCAGACCGATTTCCGTTTGAATTTTCAACCCAAAATTTTACCGTAACCCTCTACCATAAGGTAGAGTTTGATATATGATTTTTTTTTTATCCAAAATCATTTTCTTGGTCTCAGATAAAAATATAAATTATTATATCTTTACCGATAATATAACGTATATAAAAAGTAGGGTGTTGCAAGGTAAGCATGCCCGTGGTACGCTAATCGAATGATGATAAGTTAGATAACTTAATTAAAGATTAATTAGGATAATTTAAGAATAACAAGTTGGCTAAGCCGGCGCCAATGGGTCGCCGCACGTTGATATGCTTTGGTGCTTTTTGGCCAAAGTGGCCTCGATGTTTTTGAGTCGAGGTGTTGTTGAACCTTGGTACTTTTTGGCCAAGGGTCCTTGACTCTTATGGGTTAAGGTGTTGATGTTGATGGTGATGAGCTTGGGTGCTTATTAGCCCAAGCGGAGGTGGCGGTTGCACATTTGTTTGATGTTGTGTTCATGCATTCAGGCATTAGAGTTGATAGTGGGGGAAGATCAACATAGGGGAGGTCGTCCTAGAGTACAGTGATCTGGCCATCCGCGGGTGATTCACCCAAGGTTTGGTGAATCGTGCATCCCCATGGTGGCGCATCCGAGAGTATGGTGCATCGGCTATCCAAGGGATTCACCCTTGGTTTGGTGAATTGCCGGCGTTGGTTCTTTTTGGCCTATATGTAACTCCGAAGTTGCCTTTCTGAGATAGTTTGGATCCACATGCATAATGGAGTAGCGGAGTAGAGTTGCACCGCATAACATATGTTGGTTGACTTAACATGTTGAATGTATATATTGATGTTATATATTGTATGTTGCTTTGTTATGCTATGATGTATGTTCATCTAGATTCCTATCTCCATGACGATATGTTTATACATTTTCTTACTCCCCGTTTTCTCTGCTCTTGTTTGGCATGTATCTTTTATATAGAGGACGGGGAGCAGCCAGTGGAGGAGTGACTCTGAGGAGCCGCGACTCTTTAGTTAGGATTTCCAAGATGCTTAGTTTGCTTTAGTTTCAGTTTAGTTTGTATTCCGAGGATTATTCCGAAACGTTATAATAGCTCTGTTTGTGACATTGGGGTTGGGTTCTTTTGATGTTATGTTTTATTTCTTTTAAACTATGTTTCTTTTTCCTCGTTGTTGAACTAGTTCATGTAGGACCTTTCTACCTATGTATGCTTTTTATTTTAATTAAATGAATATGCATGTTTTATTTTAATATCTTTACCTTTAAATGCTCTTTATAACATGCGGGGTAGAGGGTGTCACATTTAGTGGTATCAGAGCAAGTCTGTCCTATCAGGCCGTGGTATGAGTCTGTTGTGAGTCTGTTGTGTGCTCTTGCTTGAATTGTCTATACTTGTTATAGTCAATAATGCCCAATGTTAAAGTCTGTAGCTTTTTCCTACTTAAGTTCTCTGTATTTAATGGTTGTTTTGGACATTTACAGGAACTCATGGCAGAAAGAGGCAGAAACGATCAGGCTATTGCCGACGCATTGGCACTCCTTGCCCCTTGCCAATGCGATAGGACAAGTTCAGAACAACAGCAACTGAGGACCAACTGAGTTTCAGGGTCGCGACAAGTTGTGGTGGAATAATCTGCCATCTTTCAGAGGAGCTTATGACCCCGAAGGTGCTCTGTTGTGGTTGAGAGAGACAGAAAAGATCTTTCGAGCCATGGAATGCAATGATTAGCAACGAGTTACCTTTGCCACTTTAGTGCTCATTGAGGAGGCTGAGCACTGGTGGGAGAACTGCCGTTAGAGGATGGAGGCTGAGGGTACGACGGTCACGTGGAATTCTTACAAAGAAAGGTTCTTGGAGAAATATTTCCCTGCAAATATTCGTGACAAGAAAGAAATGGAATTCTTGGCGCTGAAGCAAGGGAATATGTTAGTGGGAGAGTATGCAATGAAGTTTGAGAAGATGGCTAGGTATTACACACCGTATCAGATTGTGGCTGATGATCGTTCTAAGTGTGTAAAGTTTGAGGATAGCCTTCGCCTAAAAATAAACCAGGTAATCAGTTACCAGGAGATCTGAGTCTTCCCAACCTTAGTGAACAAGTGTAGGATCTTTGAAGATGTCTACAAGCCCAGAGTGGCCAGTATCAAGGGTTCAGATAGCCAGGGCAACAGGAAGACCGAGCATAAGGGTAAGGGCAAACAATGTTTGTAACACCCCCCTTGGGCATTACTTTGTAACATGTGCGGAAATAAATAAAATAGTTATTTGCTGGTTGCTTTCGGAAAATTTATTTACTTTAGGTCAGAAAACTCGGTTGTAAAAAATTTCTTTCTGAATACTTCAACAAAGTAACAATCACATTAAACTTAATCATACGCATAAACTGGGGTTGTTCATAAATCAAGCCACCACAACATATAATTTTTCTTGAAATTATTTCCATATTGAGAAATACAAACCATACCAAGGATTTCAGAATCCCCTAAACCAATTTTCTGAAAATTACATAACACTCTATAAAAAGTCGACTGGATCTCACCACTAATACCAATATCTGCAAAGATCGGGCTTAGTATCCCCAATTGAAATTAAGACTTCCTCTGCACCATCCACTACCAATACTAAGGTACAGCGGCAAAAACAAGTAAAACCTGATATATTGTAAGGGTGAGACACCAATATATGGATATAAGCACGATAACTACATGCGTGACACACAAAACAACATGTAGTCATAAAAAGTCATATAGCATAAACTTCTCGGAATAACAAGTAATTTACCAATGGGTTTCATCCCCAAGCAGTCATTGTCCTTTATAAAAGAACTTAATGACACTACACAATTCAACATCTAACCTTATATCTAATCTCCCGGAGATTCACTCACCAAATAAATGAGCTGATCAGGCTCTTGAATGGCACATTGTCCAAACTCTTGGTACAATGGTCAACAACATAATGGCACATTATCCGAACTCCCGGCATAATGGTCAACAACATAATGGCACATCGCCCAAACATCCCGGCACGATGGTCAACAAAACAAATGGCACATCGTCCATTAAGGCACAATGGTCAACTCGAAATGGCACATTGACCATGAAGGCACAATGGTCAACTAAACATGAATATCACCATGATACCATGACTACTAAACACACTATAACATGAATATCCTCAAGATATCATGACTAACAAATAAACTATAACATGAATATCATCCAGATATCATGACTAACCACTACCGTATAACATGTCACCAAGATACCATGACTAACAGATACATCAAGACATGAAGATCATTAAGATATCATGATTAACAAATACTCTGTAACATGAATATCATCAAGATATCATGACTAACAAATAAATCGTTAAGTAAAACCCGTTTACAGAAAATCCTTTCTGTTGTAACTCTGTTATAAAAAGACAAACCATATTGAAATTCATTTTCTTTTGGAAACCCTTCTTTCCTAAATAACGTCTAATCTTCGTAAAATCATCTCTCCGAGAAACTCAAGTTCTTTAAAAACAAGATCTTAAAACTAATCCCATGTATGAATGATTACTGTTGTTTTTAAGAATGCGTTCCGTAATTATTGTCGGAATTCACCATCTGTTCGCATTTTAAAAACGTTTTAAGTCAAAACTTGCTCTTTTCCACTTAAATAATTTTCTAAAATCATAATTAAGTTATTCTCGAAGATTACTTTCATGGAATAAATTTTT
The DNA here is from genome assembly GCA_035048595.1 of Echinosophora koreensis. Taxonomy (NCBI): domain Eukaryota; kingdom Viridiplantae; phylum Streptophyta; class Magnoliopsida; order Fabales; family Fabaceae; genus Echinosophora; species Echinosophora koreensis. The sequence goes on from JAPCYP010000065.1 coordinate 2,223,198, forward strand.
ATAATATAGTGGATTTATCCACCTAAAAATTAACGGTACAAAAATAATTTTCACGGTTACGTCCTCACTATAACTTATAGTTCACTCTTACACCGATAAATCATTAAAATAATGATATTTTCAACTTTTTCTCCTAAAAACTTTTGAACCCTTTAAACCTCATTACTTATTGAGCGCTGACCACTGCCAGGCTTTTCAATCCACAAACAGCATCAACGTTTCATCGCCAATATTATAACAATTCACCCAGGCAGATCATGCATCAAAAAAAATTATAATACATAACTGCAAATCAATAACACTGATAACATAACAGCATCAAATAAATTCCAAACAACCACATCCAACACGGATAAATATTACAAACCACACATTAAATCACACACATAGTTATCGGGAAAAATCCCTCAGGTAAGCTCCCCTTACCTCTTGAAGTTACAGTTTTCCTCTCGAAGTTTTCCTTCCGATTCGTTTCCGATTCCTCCTCACAACTTAGTACAATCACAACAATTATCCTTCATAGTAAATCACAACAACAAATTAACAATCAAACAACTAAATATACCTATGTTCCTACATGATGAGTTCGGCCATGACTAGCTAAATTAGCTAGAGATCTCAAAGTTTAACAAACTCTTGGATCAATGATCCTTAAGTATAAGAGATACATAATAAATTGTCACTTGACAAAGATTGGATCAAAAACTCCTCTAACTCAAATAGTTAGGGTTTCGGCCATGAGAGGGTTTTGTGGCTAAAGATTTATAAAATTCTTAAGTCTTTGGATTAGTGATCCTTAAGTACTTAAGACATAGGATTCGTGATTAATCAATAAAGATTGAATCAAAATCTTCCAAGTTCCTCCATGCATAGTTTCGGCCAAAGCATAAAAATATGGCAAGAAATTTTGGTTTGATACAAGAACTTGGATTCAACATCAATACATATTAGAAAGATGAGATATATGATCACTTTCTAAAAATTAAACAAAAGTTCCTCCACCCACTTTTTATAGAATTCGGTTTTGACTAATTAAATGGGGAGGAAAACTTTGTTTGCACCAGACTCTTGGATTATGATAGTAGAGATGATAATAGGAACATAGAAATTGGTTTCACATTTTTAGGATTTTTCTATGATTTTCTAGACAATTTCAAAGTTTCTAGATCTAGGAATTGAAAATGATGAACATGGCATTGAAACATGAAAATATATGAAGAACATAGTGCTTAATGATGATGAGGATCATGGATTACCTCTTAGAATTGAAGAAAAGTGTAAGAATCACCAACTTGCTTCACAAATGGAGCTTTCTTGTGTTAGAGAGAAATGGAAGAATGGAGAGAAATGGAGAAGATGAAGGAAAGTGCAAGAATGATCTAGAGTCTTCAAGTGACCTCTAGAGTTTAAGAGCAACCCACCAAGTCCATGGGCCTTTCGAAATTTTGGGCCAAGAAAGCCCAAGCCCAATTAATTTTGCACTTGAAAATCATTTAAGGCATAATGAAAACATAGGAAAATTTAAGACTAGAATTTGCTTCATGGAAATGAATCCTTGGCCATGAAATTGGGCCTTTTGGGTGCAGCCCTTAATGGGTTTGAATGTCAAGAAATTGGCCCATTTCACTTAGTGTATCATGGAAATAGTTTAGGGACCAAAATGCAATTAATAGAAAGTTTAAGGATAAAAATGCAATTGTTAAAAAATTGCTAACATAACCCTAAGCCACATTAAACCTCTCACATGGATGACTTATCCCTAAGAGAAGATAGGGTTTATCCACTTATTGAGTCTCAAAAACTCCCGTAATCGGCTCCGTCGTTTACCCGATTGAATATAACGCCCGTAAAACGTATATTCTTTCACTTGAAAATTCCCGATCAATAAAATTTGAGACCGGATTCCTTGTCCTCTCTGCTACATCGACCTCTCCTAATATCTCAGCTCCATAGTCGACTCCGTCGTTTGCCCGACTTATCCTCCGACTTAGGTTTGACGCATTTTCTTAACGATTACGTCCGAATAAAATAATAGTATTTCATTCCTAACGAATTTCTCCAAAATATGGAAAATTGTCCGGGGCAAAATATAAAACGTAATGGTTTCGCTCCAGAGTCAAAATTAGGGTTTCTGATCAGTAAAAACTTACTGTCAGTAAAAATGTAGAAAACGCAGACCGGTTTCCGTCTGAATTTTCATTCCAAAACTTCCCCATAACCTTATAAAAATAAGTATGACAGGGAAATGACCTTAGTTTATCCAAAGTCATTTTCTAAATCTCGGATAAAAATATAATCATTTATATAATTATTACCGATATTAGAAAGTCGAAAAATCGGGATGTTACAACGTTCGCTCCAGCCAGTCGGGATTTCAACCAAAGTGGCAAGAAGCCACAGTTTTCTTATGATAGGTCCAGGGGTGGTAACTCCAATACCGCTAGGCCCATGAAGTGCGGCAAGTGTGGCGCCCCAGATCACTTCACTACCCAGTGCAAGGAATGAGACGTCATCTGCTTTAGGTGTGGCAAGCCTGGCCACATCAGCCGGGAGTGTGAAGGAGCAAAGTCAGAACCTCCAAGTGGTAGCAAGAATCAGCAGTCTCAGGCTAATTGACTGAAGACCACTAGTAGAGTCTTTACTCTTAGTGGAGCTGAGGCCTCCGAGTCCGATGATTTGATCCAAGGTATGTGCTTAATTGATGGAACTCCTTTAACTGTCTTGTATGGTTCGAGTGCTACGCACTCGTTTATATCACATGATAGGGTCAAGAGTCTTAAACTGTCTGTTACCTTTCTTGAGTATGACTTGATTGTTGCCACACCGACAAACAAGCCTATTCTCACTTCACATGTATGCAAGAACTGTCATATTACCATTGATGGTAGAACCTTTACCGTTGATCTTGTAAGCTTACCTTTAAAATAGCTTGATATTATTCTTGGCATGGACTGGTTATCTTCCAACCATGTCCTTTTAAATTATTTTGATAAAACCTTAGTTTTTGGAACTCCTGTGGAGTCTAAGGATCCTAGATTTCTCTCTGCCAACCAAGTAAAGGCTTCGATGAAAGAAGAAGCCCAAGTGTACATGATGCTATCTTCCCTGGAAGTAGAGAGCCCTCCTGATGTTGGAAGTGTGCCTACTGTGCGGGAATTTCCTGAAGTGTTTCCGGGGGACGTTTATAACTTGCCCCCTGAGAGAGATGTTGAGTTCACCATAGATTTAGTGTCTGGCACAGGGCCAATATCCATAGCACCCTATAGAATGTCTCCTCTAAAGCTAGCTGAGTTGAAGAAACAGATAGAGGATCTGATACAAAAGTAGTTTATTAGGCCTAGCGTATCCCCATGGGGAGCGCCAGTGTTGCTAGTAAAGAAGAAGGATGACAGTATGAGGTTGTGTGTCGACTATCGACAGCGCAACAAGGTGACCATTACGAATTGGTATCCCCTCCCTGGGATTGATGACCTTATGGACCAGTTGATAGGAGCTTGTGTCTTCTCTAAGATAGATTTAAGGTCAGGGTACCATCAGATTCGGGTTAAGTCTGAGGACATCCCGAAGACAGCATTTAGGACGCGTTATAGCACTATGAGTACTTGGTTATGCCCTTTGGTGTGACCAATGCTCCTGCGATGTTCATGGACTACATGAACAAGACCTTTCACACTTACTTGGATAAGTTTGTGGTGGTTTTCATAGATGACATCTTAGTATACTCCAAGACCAAGGAGGAACATGAGGAACACTTGAGGGTTGTCTTGCAGACCCTTAAGGAGAAGCAGTTGCATGCTAAGTTGTCTAAGTATGAGTTTTGGCTAGAAGAGGTGAGTTTCTTAGGACATGTCATCTGTAAAGGTAGGATAGCCGTGGATTCGACTAAGGTTGAGACGGTGCTCCAGTAGGACGTGCCGAAGTCAGTAACCGAGATTAGGAGTTTCATGGGTTTAGTAGGGTACTATAGTAGGTTCATAGAAGGTTTCTCTAAGATAGCTTTGCCTTTGACCCATCTCACCAAGAAAGGACAGCTCTTTGTGTAGGACTCTAAGTGTGAGGAAAGTTTCCAAACCTTATAGGATAGGTTGACATCAGCACCAGTGTTAGTTTTGCCCGACCCTAGTGAACCTTTCGTAGTTTACTGCGATGCTTCTAAGCAAGGTTAGGGTGGTGTGTTGATGCAGAATGGTAAGGTAGTAGCTTTTGCCTCTAGGCATTTGAAATCCTATGAGAAGAACTACCCACCCATGACCTAGAGTTGGGAGCTGTGGTGTTTGCCTTAAAGATTTGGAGGCATTACCTTTATGGAGTGATGTTTGAGGTCTTTAGTGATCATAAGAGTTTGAAGTATCTCTTTGATCAGAAGGAATTGAATATGAGGCAACGTAGGTGGATGAAGTTTATAAGGACTATGAGTTTGATTTAACCTACCACCCAGGAAAGGCCAATGTAGTGGCGGATGCCACAAGTAGGAAAACCTTGCACGTCTCCGCTTTGATGGTTAGGGAGATGGATTTGATTGAGGAGTTTAGAGATCTAAGTTTAGCTTGGGAAGTAAGAACATTAGGCTTGGAACCTTGAAGGTTACCAACAGTTTGATGGATCAGGTTAGAGAAGGCCAGAAGATAGATAGGTTTCTCTTAGACCAGAAAAAGTTGCTTGCTCAAGGTAGAGACCTTAGTTTTAAGGAAGGAAGTGATGGAGTCTTAAGGTACAAGGATAGAGTTTGTATACCAGATGTTTCTGAGCTTAGGAAGTTGATCCTTGAAGAAGGACATTAGTTTGAGTGTGCACCCAGGTGCCACCAAGATGTACCAGGATCTTAAGCGCATGTTTTGGTGGGACAAGTTTTTGCTCCTAATAGAGTTCACCTACAACAATAGCTAGTTTCCATTCCAGTATTGGGATGGTACCTTATGAAGCTCTTTATGGGAGGAGATGTAGGACACCCTTGTGTTGGAATGAACCTGGTGACAATGTGGTGCTAGGTCTAGAAATAGTGGAAGAAAGCACAGAAAAGTGAGATGATTCAGGGAAAGATGAGAGTGGCACAGAGTAGGAAAAAGAGCTACCAAGACAAAAGTAGGAAGACGTGTTAAGTCTCTAAAATGTCTGCGTGCATTTTCCTAAGTTTTGATGAAAACTAAACATTGGGTAATGATTTAATTAACCTATTTTGTGGTTGCTAACCTGTCTACTTAGTGTACAGATCAGAAGATTACAAAACTCACCTGTCTGTCTACCTAAGTCTCACCTGTCTGTAGTAGCCAAGAAGTCAACCTGTCTGCTGACTAGGATTGTTGATTATGTGCAAACTGATTTTACAACCTGTCTGTACCCTTCAACTTGTCTAAGGTTCTTCGTTAAAGGAACTCGAAGTACAGGAAGCTTTTGCAAGCTGTCCCCTCATGAAGAATACTCTGAGAACTTTCTCACGCTTATCAAGAAACTCAGAAGTGCTCTCTCTCAAGCAAACAAGGAAGTCAGAGATAAACTTCCAGTTAAAGAACATTTCCAACATGCTTTATTCCCTAGTACTTTCAGTCATTACACAAAAAGGGAAATGTACTCTGCAAAAGTACAAAAGCACTCTGCACAACTCTGAGTTGGCGTCTACACGATACATAAAGCTATTATCCCTCATGTTAGAGTACAACCAACGTCTTCATTGCATTAATGGCCCAGAACGACTATATTGCATTTAATGAAGCTCTGCCTGAAGCCATAGTTGCAAGGAATGTCTCTAACGGATATTAAATGTTTGAAGGCTATAAATACAGAAGTCATTGAAGATGAACATTATCAGAGTTTTTACAAAGCATTAAAGAGCCATTACTCTGTTCATTTATTCATTCTGTATTCTTCAATCATTTGAAGTTATTACGCAGACTTTCCTAAAGCCTTATATTTAAACCACTCTCTGAGTGTTAGTGAAAGGTCTGTAAGTGTATTTATTACAAACAAAACTCTCAAACAAATCTGAGTGAGCCTGAAGAGGCTAGGTGTGCAAAGAATACTTGTGTTGGAGCCTGAAGAGGCTAGGTGTGCAAACAATACTTGGAGTCTGTAACCTGATCAGTTATAGTGGATAAATCTTGGTGCTGCCAAGGACTGGACGTAGCTCTTTGTGTTGAAGAGTGAACCAGGATAAATCTCCGTGTTAATCTCTCTTCCCTTAATCTCTTTAGTTGTTTAGATTTTATATCATCTGCTTTCTAACTAAGGGGTTAAAACTGCTTTCATCAAGACTGTTTTTGTTTTATACGTGTGTTGTTTTCTGCGAAAACTACAACAGACAGGTGACCTGTCTGTGTAACCTTTTTACACCCGTCTGTGCTTGGCTTCTGCATGCAAAAGTTTTTAACTTTATTTTAATTTCTGATAAACACAATTCAACCCCCCTTCTCGTGTTTATAGCTGTCTATTTCAAGACGCTCGAATTTCAGGAAGGTAATCATGTGTTCTTGAGAGTTACCCCGACAATTGGGGTTGGTAGAGTGATGAAAGCGAGGAAACATACTCCTAGATTTATTGGTCCTTACCAAATTCTGAAAAGAGTCGGCGAAGTCGCCTACAAAATAGTCTTACCACCGTTCTTGTCCAACCTTCATAATATTTTTCATGTGTCTCAACTTCGAAATTATATCCATGATCCTAGCCATGTGATAGTACCCGACACAATACAGTTAAAAGAGAACCTGACTTTTGAGGTACTCCCCCTTCGAGTTGAGGATCGGAGGGTGAAGCAGCTAAGAGGCAAGGAGGTTCCTTTGGTCAAAGTTGTTTGGAGTGGGGATACTGAGGAAAATGCTACATGGGAGCTGGAAAGCAAGATGATGGAAGCATACCCCCACCTTTTCAATCGAGGTGAGTACAAATTTCGAGGACGGAATTTTTATAAGGGGGTGGAATTGTAACACCTCATTTTTCATTAAGCGCTTCTATGTGTTTTATGAGACACCCCGATGTCCCACTAAAGAAAACCCTAATAAACTAAGCCTTATTCCGTAGTTAACGTTAGCATGATTAATACATACGAAAATATGTAAGCGTTCGGAAGCGGAAAATTAAAATGTTTAAAATACATAACATGCGCAACGGTAAACACACCAAGCATACATACATAATATATATACATCGGTCACTGTCTGAGTATGAACTGTCCCAACAGAGGGACTATGCCTAGAAAAGTTATACAAATACTAGTCAAACTAAAACTGAACATAATACATAAACTGGTCATAGACATGAAAGAAAAGTCCTAGAAATACCCGGCCCGCCTCTCAAAAATACATCAAAAAGCAAAATAAGCTCACAGAGGCACACAACCTAGCAGGGTCATCCGACAAAACCATATCACAGACGTTATGGGCGCCTGGAGCTACCTTATCCCTCTCCATAAGTGTGTCGGTAGACTCTGCCATAACGGGTCCTCGGTTCCCAAACCGACTCATCACTGCTCATGATGACACGTCAGCGATGATAGTGGTACATCGTCTGTATGCACCACTGCCTCCGACCCCGTTGCACCACGCCAACATGACTTCTCGCCTCTGAGTGGTCCACCATGTTCCATATATCATCAGGGAACTCCCTCTGATGAGGTGGAAACCAAATCTCTGAAAAGGGTAACCTTTGTGAAATCCGATATGGGCCGTCCGATTGAAAGTAAGGACCATCTCCCATCCGTATGTAGAAACTCACTAGGCCGACATACATCATAAAGAATCATGAATGGTCGACCTACCATCCACGATCGTCATGGTAGATGATCTCAATGTTGCCCAGTATCAGGATATTGGGAGGGATCCTCTACAGATAGTGCCTCGGCTGGTAACCCAAGTCCGTCGCTGTCTCCGTCCTGCTGGCGCTACTCATCTATCGGTTTTACATACAGAGAACAGAGGGAGATAAGCAACAGAACATAGCCATAAAAATGGGGATGGGGACACATAAAACAATAATCACATATACATATAACATATACAACAAATAATAAGCAACCATCTTCCGAATCACACCAACACAGTACATCCTCAAAGTTCACTCTCACATCAATCCTCTAAGGAGTCTCACTTATCAAGCCTTTTTGCTTAGGGAACATTTCCTTATCAAGCCTCTTTGCTTAAGGAACATCAGTTAATTTGTCTAGGAAACTTTTCCGCTCGCCATGACCCATAGAGTGCATCTCTCTATGAGCTCAGCTCCATTAGAGGTATCTGGGTCGCCTCGGATAGTCAACCTTAGGCGTGGATACTCAGGGTAAAGTCGAGATAACTAGGCTCTACCAGGGTACACGACACACTAGGAGCTACCTAATGGTCACTGTGAGCCTCCTGAGTCCAGTTTTACATCCCCAAGGTCTTTTCATAGATTGGCCCCTCCGTAATCCGTACTCGCACTCGAGTATAACTAACCTCATATGACTCCCAGTCATACTGCTCGCCACCTTGGCAAAATGCAATACAATACACATCTCCATGGTTAACACCGGAACCTTCTCACATATTCACAATCTCATCACGGATGCCCATACATTCCCCATCTCAAAACCACAGTCTCAAGGCATTACCACGGTGTTAACCTTCAACTCAACCATACAGACATGTATCCATCAGACAAACAGCCAATCACCAATTCCTATATACAAATATAAAATAATCATAAAATCATGTCAACATATTAAATATACCAAAAATCACATATAGTCGTATATTAGTCTTATAGCAGAGCAGCATGCAATCCAACCAACCTCAATCAGCATAAAATCGCTAACTTATAATTTCAGACTTACAGTTGATAAACCTACTGTGAACACCCTATTTTGACCGGGTCCTTTTTTTTTTTTTCACTAAAATCTAAAAAAAAAATAAAGTTTGCAAAAAAAAAAAAAAAAATGAAAAAAATAGAGATACAAAAATGTTGTCATTTTGATGTTTGTTTTTAACTAAAAAAAAAAAGAAAAAGACAGAAAATTACAAAAAGATTTTTAATTTTTAGTTTATGTTATACTTTTAGTTTGTTTTAGTTTTATTAGATGAAAACCAGCCAAGCCCAATACCATTTGACCCATGACCCAGACCCACATTATTTTAACCCATTCTCTACACTATCAGATACACTCTTCCTCCTCTCTTTGTAACCCTAGCAGCCGCACACCCCCTCCCACCTTGCTTCAATCACGTTTTTTTTCTTCCTCATCATATCTCCATTGAAATGTTTCCTTTCTTATCTGTGCACATCTTCCCCAAATGAACCCTAGCCGCACAAACACCTCCCCCACCGTCAATCTCGCATAGAATCACGGATATGGATGAGATTTTCGTTCAACAAGTCGTCCATTCTTTCTTATTCTGAACTCAATCACAGAGAAATAGGTGATTTTCGAGATCAAAACGCCTAAGGATTCACTCCAGACGCGCAAACTCAGGGATTGGAGATTCCTTTTTAGTGAGAAATTAACAAGGTAAGCATCATTCCCTTCCTTCCTAGTCTTCAAATCTGGAATTAATTGCGTTTTTATTCTTTGCAGATTAGAAAACGAAGTGGACATGCTGGAGGCTATAAAAAGGGACGAACAACAACAAGAAAAGGGAGGAAAAAAAGGACTCAGACAGAAGAGAGCAGAAAATACTTGCAAAAAAAAAAAGCAAAAAAACAGAGAGGGAGAGACCATAAAGGAGTAGGGAGGAGTTGTGAGAGTTGAAGAGTATAGAGTACCAGATTTTTTTTTCATTTCAATTACTTGCGGTATAGACTGTGTATGTATTATGATTTTTTATGTAATTTCTTTCTTCTCTTTTCTTTGATCAGTATGAGCACATATATGAGTATGGGTTAATGTTTAGTTGATGTTGTTTTCTGGTGCAATTATGCTAAAAGGCATACAAGTTTATGTATTTTACTAGTTGTATCCCATGTGTTTGATATAAAGTTTGAGTGAGTTATCCTTTTTTAGTGTACAAGAATGCAGTGTTATAGACTTGATTTGATGAAACCATGAAAATGTGTCTTTGCTGGTAATCCTCTAGAATGATTTTTGGTATTTACATGCTTATGAGAATATGATAAATTTGTGTGTCAATGAAGGGATTGATGATATTGTAACTTGACCTTAATATTGTTTTCATATGCTTGTTGGCCATGAGTACTTGATGTCCATGCTATAAAACCACTATGCCTTACTGACGTGATTCAATCTCTTCTTTTTTCTTTTTATTTTTTTTTTTATTTTTTTATTTTTTTTTTTAATCTAGGGTAAATACCTTTTTAAAAAAAAAAATATATATTCTTTAGTTTCTACATACAAAAATAATAATTTGCTTTTAAATACTTATTAAATGGGTAAGACAAATACTTTGAAATTTGTTAAACTTTTGCACAATTAATTTGGGTAACCTTTTTTTTTAAGGGTGCATTAGGGGTGTTGTGGGGTTAATTCCCTACCCTTCCCTATGCACAATCGACTTCCGAACTCGACTTGGTTCCAATGACCATTTTTTAGGTTTTTCCAATTTTTACCTAAATAAATAAAATTGGTGGCGACTCTACTCTTTTTTTTCTTTTTTCTTTTTTTTTCTAAAACAATATTTTGTTGTCCCTGCCGTGATTTTTGGTTGCGACAGTTGGCGACTCCACTAGGGAAGTTTTTAGAGAGTCAAGCCGATGATAATTGATGGTGCAAGTTTTTAATAAATTTTAATTTATTTGTTTTACCCCCTTTTTAATGAATATTTCTGTTTGTCTTGTGTTGTTATGTTTTTGTTTTTCTTGAAATTAAAATAAAATAAAAAAAACCTTTTCTTCTTGTGAATAAAGCGTGCAATTTATTATTTTATTATTTTTATTTTTTCATTTTTTTTGTGTTTCGTGTTACTTGGGTTTCTTATTTTCATCTTTGTTTTACTAACCTTTTTCTCCTTTCTTTTCTTTTTATACTTCAACAGGGGTAGATGACTTCTAACATTTTTGTACATACATGTGTATCTTTGTTTGCAGGATTTTATTTTATTTTATTAAATTTTATTTTTTTAAAAGTGTTACAGGTTTGTATGCTCCCTTCACACACGTCACAAACACTTATCACCCACATTTTTGGGCTCTATACCCGAGCCTTGGAAAGCCATAGGGTTAGACGGGGTTTCAGCGATGTTATTGTGATGCTTTTGCATCCCTGACAGTCGCTAATTCTCCCACTCAGATTGCTACTGGGATCATGGACTACCATATTATGACTTTTTTTTTTTTTTGTTTTGTCCCTGTGGTGAGGTTCATGATTCTGGATCCTTATCTTTTGGATAAGGGTAATCTGGGGACTTTAAGGGTCTAGACCTGTCCAAAATTTGTACACTTATAGAAGTCCCTTAGCAGCCATCCAATTTAGGGTTCTGACCTTAGTCTTCCCCAACCCTAAGGTGCAACCCGTGTAGGACAAAGGGGAGCATACTCCGCCCTTACCTTTTACCTTTTTAAATTATTACACATGTGCTCATGCATCTTCACATGCTCATGCATCCTCCTATGCCCATGCATCTTTACTTGTCCATGCATCTTCACAAACCCATGCAAGTCATGCACATGATATTTTGGGTCATGAACAAGTTGCTAATAAAAGTTTTTTCTTCTTTCTCTCTCAGTTATAAATAAATCAGGTAAAGTTAACATCTTTGATTGCAAGAGATGGAAAATGCAAGACACACTAGCAAGAGCTTCAAAGTGATAATGAATTCCTTAGAGAATTTGAAGGAATTGAGCCGGTCATTGTCCCAAGAATGTCGAAGAGACTTTGTCAAAAAATATGGGAGGATTTTGGACCTTATTTCTATACCTGTGGATCCCGCTGCCTTGAGCACTCTTGCCCAATATTGGAACTCATCTCTTAGGTGCTTTGAGTTGCCTAACATGGACATCACACCAACAATTGAAGAATATGCCTGTTTAATAGGGTTGTCGATGCAGAAAAATAATGTTGTCTACTTCTATATGGGCCAATATTTGGCTACTACAAGTATAGCTGGATTATTAGGGGTCCCTGAAAGAGAGGTCAATCTAACAGGACACGCAAACTCACGGGGATTGACCAGAGCATTCCTTGAAGCCCATTTGAGGAAATTGAAAGATCGTCAAGACTGGGAGACTTTTGGAAGAGTATTAGCACTCACCATCTATGGTCTAGTGTTATTCCCGTCCGCACTAGACATGGTAGATCAAGCTGCAATGGATGTCTTCTTTACTGTGGAAAAGAAAAAGAATCCAGTACCGGCAGTGTTAGCTGAAACATTCTTGACCCTGGATTTTTGCCAGCAAAGCCAGAAAGGGAAACTTCGTTGTTGTGCGCAGTTGCTGTATGTGTGGATCATTACTCATATGTATGCTGGAAACCACCTCAGGCATCATTCACACTCGCTAAGAAGCTTTCATTATATCCCGGTGAAGCAACAAAATGAACAAGGATGGAAAGACGAGTTTGACAAAGTAGATGGGAGCTCTTTCAAGTGGGTATGCCCGTGGTATGAAGGGCAGCGAGGACAGGACATCATTTATAGTTGCGGAAGCTTTCCTAATGTACCATTGATGGGACCCAGAGGATGCATGTCGTATACGCCGGCCATAGTCCTTAGGCAACTCTGTTGGACTCAAAATGTGCCACAAGAGGAGCAACTTGGTGGGTGTTGTTTTCGATATGAGGACGGTGAGAACACCAGGTTTTTATCAAAAGAGGTTAGGGATGCATGGAAAGATGTTCGAATGGCAGGAAGAGCAAAGTTGGGCAAGCCAATCCTACTCATCATCCCCGAGTACTTGGCATGGAGAAAAGCAAGAAGGGAGGCGTCCAATAGTATTCCTCAAAAGGCTCCCCAGCGTAAGGGAAATTCCCCACAAGCAACCCAATTGGTCGAGCAGTTAAAAATCATGCAGGCACAAATAAAGTTTTTAGAGGATCAAAAGCAAGATGCTGATTTGAATGTTGTCATCGCCCAAAGGTGGTGTGAAAAATTAACAAAAGAGAATGAGCACTTGAAAGACTTGTGTGCAGACACTGCAACAACCTCAAGAACCAAGAAGACCGTGGATAAGGTCTCGGTGAGTCTTTTGGCCAAGATCCAGAAATCTGAAAAGAAAGTGCTGGCCCTTACGGAAGAGAAACATCAGTTAAGGGAAGAAATCAGAAGGCAAGAAGAGCTAAGGGAGACACTTGAGGCAGAAATTAGAAGGCAGAAGCAAATAAACATAGGACTTGAAAAGAAATTCCATGCACACGGCCAAGCAGAAAATGAGCTGAAACTAAGGGTGGAGAATTTGAACACTCTTTTGGCTCAAATAAAAAAGGATCGTGATCTCGGATGGATGTCAGCAGGGCATTACCGAAACCAAGCAGTTCAAGCAATGAGAGCCGCAAAGTGGTGGAGGGAAGAGACTCGAGACCGGGGCATAGAAGTTGAAGATTGGAAGAAAAAATATACCGATGTGACTCGTGAGCTGAACTACCACATGTCTGTTTTTGTTCGACACTTTGAGAAGGCAGATAAACGGATCCGCACGAATCCCTCTCTCCGCCTTCCGTCCGAATTAGATGATTTCATGCATATGTGTGGAGGGTTTGCTAGAGGCTTTAAGAGGAAGAGATCAAGATTATTGACATATGAATAAAACTTTGTAGGCATGTCTTAGGAGAATTTCTTTTGGAATGTTTATGTTGGATCAATTCATGTACTAGCAACTTTGAGGGAGTTTTGCAAAGGAAATGTGATGCTTTCTTTTATGACTGCTATATTGTAGACTGTGGAACCTACTTGCATAATAATAACATTCGTCGTGTTGGTGCAATTCCTTTCGTGTTGTTCACTACATTTTGCCTTATAGGAATCAACCTTCTGTGCAAAATGTAGACGTGATTGCTTGAAGAATCGATATTGCTGGTGTGTCTAAGACAACATCTATTGTGTAGAAGTTTCTCCCCTAGACTCGTTGTCAACTCCGCCTCCATCTTATGGGTGAAGCTGCCCTCTGAAAGGAGTGAGGAGGACATGTCTCTTGCGATCAAATCAAAGATGTTAACTTGAACTGATTTTAAAAAATAAAAATAAAAAAAATAAAAAATAAAAAATGAAAAAGAAAGAAAATAAAGTAAAGATAAAAATTAGTTTACTAATGGAGTTCTGGATGCTTTTGTAGGCTAAATAAATCTCAGAATCCAGGAACCATTGCGCGACCCCGGAAAGGCGACACCAATCAAACCCGAGTTCACAACACTAGATCTCGGACCAGAATGGCTGCCGACAACTCTGAAACAGGAAGGAACTTGAGTTTAGAAGTAGACGAAGTGAGGGGAAGGGTGACAGAAATCTCTGAAACTCAAGCAAGGTTAGAGGCTATACTACAGGATATGAGGGAATCTCTTAGCAGGCTTGGTGCAAATAGAATTGGAAATGAAGATGGCCCACACATGAACATACAACCGGCCCTCTCCATGGTAACGGCACCAATTAACAATAGTCTCACTCAGGGAATGTCAAGTTACACAGAGCCCATAGTAATCCCCATTGGGGAAGGATATCGCCCCATCGAGAATGTGTACCATGAGGCTGCAGGTTACGCAGGGCTCACATGGGAAAAACCTCATGTATCCATTCTCGAACAATCCAAGAGAGCTCAGGTCGGACAAGATAAGATGAAGGAAGAGTGGATGGAGAAAGTAGAGGAACAAATAAAGGAGATCAAGGGTTCAAATACTTATGGCCCTCTCAAAATAGAAGAACTTTTTCCTGCCACGAACGTCTTGATTCCTAAGGATTTCAAGATTCCTGATTTTTCCAAGTATGACGGAAGTGGTAACCCACGATTCCATCTGATTAGTTATGCCACTAAAATGGCCATTTGGTCTAAAGATGACAAGTTCCTCATTAGCTTTTTCCATGAAAGTTTGACCGGGCTCGCGCTGGAGTGGTACCTTCAGTTAGACCATTCTAAGATCTCACGGTGGACAGAGTTAGCTGATTTGTTCATGGATCAATATAAATTCAATTTGGACGTAGCTCCAACCCGTGAACAGTTGACTACGATGCAGAAGAAGAGTGATGAGTCCTTCAAACAGTATGCACAAAGATGGAGGAGTTTGGCTGCACAGGTTCAACCACCATTGATGTTGTCTGAAATGTGCTCATACTTCTTGGGAACCCTGGGAGCCCCCTTTATTGGGGCAATGGCAGGAGCAGCTTATAGGGATTTCTCCGACTTGATTGCTGCAGGAGAAAGAATTGAAATCTTAGCCAGAGCTGGGAAGTTGTCAGTTGACGCGGAGGGTAGTGCACCCAAGAAAGGGTTCCAGCCAAAGAAGAAGGAAGCCGAAGCAAATTATGTGCAATACCAACAAAACTTTGGACCTCGTCATGTCCCTTCATACCCAAGGTACCAAGCACCATACCAGACACAAACACCATTTTACCCACCTCAACAGGCCTCGCCAACAATCACCCAGCCACAAAACCAAATAAATAACATCCCTACCCCTCAGCCATATAACCCCACTCGCCCAACATATACTCATTACCCACCTGCACCTCAACAAAACCGTCCAAGCTACCCTCGACCTCGCCCAAATTTTCAAAATCAGGGACGCTTCCAATCTCAAAACCTGCCACCCTTCCCAAGACTGTCCATTTCCAATGCAGATTTGTTCAAACAACTGTTTGACCGTCATCTAATTGCTGGAAACCCTGTACGACCCATGGAACCACCTTTCCCTGCTTGGTACAATCCTAACTTGACTTGCAAGTATCATATGGATGCCCTAGGGCATTCCATTGAAGAATGTGAAGCCTTTAAGACCGCGGTAAGAAAGTTGATTGCTTGTGGACGATTGGGTTTTGAGGAAGATTCTGGGCCTAGCATTGTCAATAACCCAATCCCAAACCATAACGCGGAAAACAGGGTGAATAACTTGGAAGTGAAGCGGTCTCAAGTCAAGAAGGTCTTGGAATTGCGAACACCGATGCAAGAATTGTTTGAGGGGCTCAAGAAAGCAGGATATTATATTGTTGCACCGGTGAAGCCAATCAAAAAGAAGTGAGGTGTGATGGTGATTTGAGTTGCGACTATCATCATGGGCAGGTAGGGCATGATATTGAAACTTGTTGGGACTTTAAGGTCCGAGTCCAAGGATTGCTTACCTTGGGGGTGATCCAAGCCAGGCGAGGTATGACTGAAGAAGTTAATGTGGTTGAAAAAGTTGTGCTCCGGATACCACCCCTGAATGATGCTCCGGCGCCAGAAAAAGTGATTGTAAGGGTGAAAAAGCCAACTCCTTTTGCTTATGACGATACGCATGCTGTACCATGGAATTATGAACAGAAAGTTGAGCTAGTAGGAGGGACAGAAGAATCTTTGAAGGCCCAAGTTACTAATGTTGTGAGAATTGGAGGCATTACAAGGAGTGGGCGATACTATGGCCTTGTGGAAGAAGAAGCAAGGAAGAATGCCAAAGATGGAAGAGAGAAGGAAGCCATGGATGAGGGAAAAGAAAAGGAAGAAGAAGAAGAGTTCCTTAAGATCATGAAACAGAGTGAATATGATGTGATGGAGCAGTTAAAGAAAACACCGGCGAGAATATCCCTCTTGTCACTTGTCCTGACATCAGAAATACACCGCAAGGCATTGTTGAAGGTGTTGAATGAAGCTTATGTCAAGCCTGACGTCACTCCGGAGAATGTTGTAAACATGGTGGATCCGGTAAAGAGGGTCAATATGATCACTTTCGTAGAAGATGAGGTAGTTTCAAAGTCCCGAGGTAGTCCTAAAGCCTTACACATTACTCTAAGGTGTAAAGGATTTGTGATTGCAAAGGTGCTTATAGATGGTGGCTCGGCACTGAATGTGATTCCGATGTCCACTCTAGAACAATTGAACATAGGCTTGGCAGATTTAACGCCACAGGAGATGATTGTGCGAGCCTTCGATGGGACAGCAAGAGGAATTCTAGGGGAAATAACTTTGTCCCTTGAAATAGGGCCTAGTTGTTTTCCCGTCCTCTTTCAAGTTATGGAGATTCACCCAGCTTATACTATGCTTCTAGGAAGACCTTGGATTCATGAAGCTGGTGTTGTTCCATCGACATTACATCAATGCTTGAAGTACATTCAAAATGGGGCTGTAATTACCATTCGTGGTGAAGAAGAAATCATGCTATCAAAGCCTGTCTCAGTACCTTATGTAGAAAGTGCAAAGCAAGTTGAAGATGATTCCCTGCGTAGTTTTGAAGTCCTGAAGCCAGAGAACAAGAGGAAGGAGCTGTCATTGCAGAATGTGAATGAAGTGGCGGTGCGCATTATGGAAAGGAATGGGTATCAGAAAGGAAGAGGCTTGGGGGCAAACCTTCAAGGGATTCCTCAACCGATTGAAGCAGCTGCAAAAGATGGAAGACATGGACTGGGGTATGAGCCTTCTTTAACAGAAAAGATGAAGTACCTAGCTCTCGGAAGCAAGAATGGAGAAGGCAAAGAAGTTAATTATGTCCCCCACTTGAAAGAGACTTTCTCGGCATCAACTGAAGTGATCTGGCCAGAAAAGTTGACTTCCCCTCATTTCACTATCAGTGCACTTGAAGAGAAGCAAGAAAGAAACCCTGTTATTTATCTCTCTACTGACAATGAAGTCCTTGGCAATTGGCAGTCTGAACCATTTGTTGATGTTATTTCCATGAAGTAATTATCTTTTGTATCTCAAATAAACTAATGTTTACTTTGGTTGAGACATGAATAAAATGTGTTAGCATGATTTTTCTGCATTTTTTGGTGTTTTCCTTCCTCTATCCTTTATCTTATATCAATTGCGCTTTATTTCTTGAATAATATCCTTGCCTATATTGCTCTTGTTGCAAACATCCTATTTCAGGAACCTCTCCCTTGCTGAAGATTTGTCTGACAAAAGGAACCCTGATACCTCATTTACTGATTCCCTTGCGGCTCTTGACGAAGATGATCCTGGGATTAGTGAGGAAGAAGAAGCCATTGAAGAATTCACAAAGTTGATGGAGCGCCCAGAGAATGAGTTCACTTCGAATGACGAAGTTATAGAAGTAATTAATATGGGGACCGAGGAAGAAAAGAAGGAGCTAAAAATAGTGGATAACCCAGAGCGTGCAGAAATGGTCGCACTATTTAAGGAGTACCTCGATGTGTTTGCATGGTCCTACAAAGATATGCCAGGTTTGGATCCAGAGATAGCATCACATAAAATCCCGTTGTACCCAGATATGGTGGCGAAGAAACAAAGGTTGAGGAGGATGCATCCGGAGATGTCACTAAAGATCAAAGAAGAGGTAACTAAGCAGCTAGAAGCTGGGTTTGTGGAAGTATCGAGACACCCAGAGTGGGTAGCTAATATTGTACCAGTGCCGAAGAAGGATGGGAAAGTAAGAATGTGTGTGGATTACAGAGATCTAAATAAGGCCAGTCCAAAGGATGACTTCCCATTGCCTCATATTGACGTCCTTGTAGACAGCACAGCCAGGAACCATAGGTTCTCCTTCATGGATGGGTATTCAGGATACAATCAGATCCTCATGGACGTCGATGACAAAGAAAAGACGACTTTCATCACCCCTTGGGGAACTTTTTGTTACAGAGTAATGCCTTTTGGGTTGAAGAATGCCGGAGCTACCTACCAGCGTGCTATGGTAGCATTATTCCATGATATGATGCACAAGGAGATAGAGGTATATGTGGATGACATAGTGGCTAAGTCTAAGGAGGGGGAAAGCCATGTAGCAGTTTTGCAGAAGTTATTTGAGAGATTGAGGAAGTACAACTTGAGGCTCAATCCCACGAAATGTGTTTTTGGAGCATCAACTGGGAAATTGCTTGGTTTTGTGGTCAATAGAGAAGGAATACAGGTGCAGCCAGAAAAAGCAAAGGCGATCAGAGACATGCCGACCCCCAAAAATGAACGAGAAGTAAGGGGTTTTCTAGGGAGATTAAATTACATTGCCCGATTCACATCTAACTTGACTAGCACGTGTGAGCCAATTTTCAGACTATTAAGGAAGAATAATCCGGGAAGATGGAATGAGGAATGTCAAGAAGCCTTTGACAAAATAAAGGCATACCTATTAAGCCCACCAGTGTTGGTGCAGCCCACTCGAGGTCGTCCCTTGCTATTGTATCTCACTATCTTACCAACCTCAATGGGGGCGATGTTGGGGCAACATGATGAGTCTGGCAAGAAAGAACAGGCAATTTACTACCTGAGCAAGAAGTTTAATGATTGTGAAGCCCGATACATGGCAATTGAGAAGACTTGTTGTGCGCTGGTGTGGACTTCCAAAAGACTCAGGCAATACATGTTATATCACACCACTTGGTTAATCTCTCGAATGGACCCTTTGAAGTATATCTTTGAAAGTCCCCACATATCCTTAAGGGTTTCAAAGTGGCAAGTGATATTATCAGAGTTCGATATTAAGTATATGACTCGGAAATCCATCAAGGGAAGTGCAATTGCCGATCATTTAGCTGAAAATCCTCTCAAGGATGGACAGCCGATTACATCTGAGTTCCCAGATGAGGAGATACTATCATTGGAGGAAGATGAAGTAGAAAAGGAAAGTGTGTGGAAGATGTATTTCGATGGTGCAGTTAATATGCACGGTTCTGGCATAGGAGCAGTGGTTATTTCTCCGGATGGCAAGCAATACCCAGTGGCCGTTAAGCTTGAATTTGAATGCACCAATAATATTGCCGAGTATGAAGCATGTGCTAGTGGATTACAAGCAGCGATTGATCTTGGAATAAAACAGTTACAGGTCTTTGGAGATGCAGCCCTAACTATTTATCAGGTCAATGGCGAATGGCAAACAAAAGATCCAAAGCTTATCCCGTATCAGAAATACTTGACTCAGTTAGTTGCGAAGTTTGATGAGATTACTTTCTCGCACTTAACTCGAGACAAGAATCAATTTGCAGATGCTTTAGCCACATTAGCCGCCATGACCAAGTTGGACCTCCATACCACCGTCCAGCCTATTCAAGTGAAGGCACAAGATGAGCCAACATACTGTGCACATGTGGAAGAAGAGCACGATGGTAATCCTTGGTATCACGACATCAAGCAATATATTCAGAGCAGAACGTACCCAGCGGGAGCAAATGAAGTGAATAAGAGGACGATTCGGAGATTATCAATGTCCTTTTACTTAGATGGTAAAGTTTTGTATAAGAGGAATTATGATGGGGTCCTCATAAGGTGTGTTGATGCTCGTGAAGCCCGGACTATCATGATAGAAGTGCACGAAGGGATATGTGGAACACATGCTAATGGTCACATGATGGCACGCAAGATCTTACGAGATGGTTACTATTGGTCAACCATGGAAGCTGATTGTTTGGAGTACGTCCGAAGATGCCATAAATGCCAAACATATGCAAATCAGATCAAAGCTCCACCATTTCAACTGCACAGCATGGTGTCCCCTTGGCCCTTTTCTATGTGGGGAACAGACGTCATTGGGCCTATCAATCCCAAGGCTTCAAACGGACATCGCTTCATTCTGGTTGCAATAGATTACTTCACTAAGTGGGTGGAAGCAGCATCATATGCCAGTATAACTCAAAAGGTGTTTACCAAGTTTCTGAAAAGGGATATTATTTGTCGCTATGGAATACCAGAAAGAATCATTACAGATAATGCTGCCAATCTTAATGGGGCGGAGGTAAAAAAGTTATTTGAGACCTTCAAAATCAAGCATCATAATTCTGCCCCATATAGACCTCAAATGAATGGGGCGGTAGAAGCGGCCAACAAGAATATCAAGAAAATTGTTGCTAAAATGGTCGTAAATTATAAGGATTGGCATGAAATGTTGCCATATGCTTTGCATGCGTATCGTACCAACATACGATCAAGTACTGGGGCAACACCTTTCTCCTTGGTTTATGGAATGGAAGCTGTTTCTCCCATAGAAGTTGAAATCCCTTCATTAAGAGTGTTGATGGAAGCTGACTTGGAAGAATCTGAATGGGTAAAAGCTCGATATGATCAGTTAAACATGATTGAGGAAAAAAGACTGGTGGCCCTTTGTCATGGACAACTGTATCAGAGAAGGATGGCTAAAGCCTTTAATAAGAAAGTCCGTCCTAGGGAGCTTCAACCAGGTGATTTGGTGTTAAAGAAGATACTTCCCAATCAAGAAGATGCTCGAGGAAAATGGGCACCCAATTATGAAGGGCCATACATAGTAAAGCAGGCATACTCAGGCGGGGCCTTAGTTCTAGTAGATGAAAATGGACGAGAGCTACCGAGACCTGTAAATTCTGATGCTGTGAAAAAGTTCTATGCCTAAAAAAAAAAAAAAAAAAAAAAAAAAGCCCCTTAGGTTGAAAACCCGCAAGGGCGACCTAAGCAAAAGCGAGGGCATCGAAAAATAAAAAGCCCGTTAGGTTGAAAACCCGCAAGGGCGACCTAAGCAAAAGTTAGGGCATTGAAAAATAAAAAGTTCGTTAGGTTGAAAACCCGAAAGGGCAACCTAAGCAAAAGTTCTGAATCTTAGGCTGAAAACCCGCAAGGACAGCTTAAGCGATGACTTAAATGTGGACCAGCCTGGGGCAATTTTTGTTGGTGACTTGCTACACTGGGGCAATTTTGTTTGTCATTGGCTACAATGGGGCAAGGATAAATCATTGAAGTGTTAATGGAAGAATGTATATGGAAGCTGAGACCAGGACTGACGTCAAACAGTTGTCGGGAATCAGTAATGAGGATCAAGGAACCAATACTGGGGCAAATTTTTATGCGGTTTCCTTTTATTCCATTATCCCTTTTCATAGAATTCCCATGTACCCCCTTTGTATCTCCCCTCATTTTTTTCCAAATTCCTTGTATGCAATGTAGATTCTCATATTAAGGCAAGGATTTTATTCATCCATTCTCCATTATTATGCTCAAATCATGTTTTTGCATTGAAATCATGTCTCAATTTAAGTAAATTTAAGTTTAATAGTATGATTTGATAATTCTAATGGTTACTTCAATAAATGGTTTGAACCAAAGAAAGCCCAGTATTTCAAAGTCAATAAGGGAGATAACAGTGCACAATGGGGAGAAGAGCAAAGCAATGACGAAAGTCCGCACAAGTCCTAGTCTTGAAGAAGCAATCGCTCCACATGTATCCACCTCTTGCAAGAAAAAGTCCCTCTGCCGGAACGTACAAGACCCTGACTCAGAGTTGTTGATAAACAAAGGTTTGATTGGTCGAATTCTTTCCAGGGAGCGTATGGTTCAGCTTTAATTGAAGCAAAGGTAAGGAAATAAAAGGAAGTAATAAAAAAGTTAATTAAAAAAAAAAAAAAAAGAGAGAGAGAAAAGAGAAAGCAAGTTACCAGCATTTTATTTTTGGGATCTGAGGCCCACTGCATTTTAATTTTTCGAGCTCTGAGGCTCCTCGCATTTTATTTTTTCGAGCTCTGAGGCTCACTGCATTTTATTTTTGGGATCTGAGGCCCACTGCAATTTGATTTTTCGAGCTCTGAGGCTCATCGCATTTTATTTTTCGAGCTCTGGGGCTCACTGCTAATTTTATTCTCGGGATCTGAGGCCCGCTGTCTTTTTTTTTTTTTTTTTTTTTTTTACCTTTCGAGCTCTGAGGCTCACTATATTTTATTTTTGGGATCTGAGGCCCACTGCAATTTATTTTTTCGAGCTCTGAGGCTCATTGCATTTTATTTTTCGAGCTCTGAGGCTCACTACATTTTATTTTTAGGATCTGAGGCCCACTGCAATTTAATTTTTTGAGCTCTGAGGCACATCGCGTTTTATTTTTCGAGCTCTGAGGCTCACTATATTTTATTTTTGGGATCTGAGGCCCGCTGCAAATATATTTTTCGAGCTCTGAGGCTCACTGCTAATTTTATTTTCGGGATCCGAGGCCCGCTGTCTTTTTACTTTTCGAGTTCTGAAGCTTAATGTTCTGATTTTTCTCCAGCCTGTTTCCCATCCCGGCCAAAATGTGAGTTCATTTTCTTTACTCGTTCCTTACCACTATCACATGAAAAGTCGTTCATTCTTCATGTACTCTAGTAATGAACAAGTAAAGAGGGGCAACTGTGAACACCCTATTTTGACCGGGTCCTTTTTTTTTTTTTTTTAGTTTTCACTAAAATCTTAAAAAAAAATAAGTTTGCAAAAAAAAAAAAAAAATGAAAAAATAGAGATACAAAAATGTTGTCATTTTGATGTTTGTTTTTAACTAAAAAAAAAAAAGAAAAAGACAGAAAATTACAAAAAGATTTTTAATTTTTAGTTTATGTTATACTTTTAGTTTGTTTTAGTTTTATTAGATGAAAACTAGCCAAGCCCAATACCATTTGACCCATGACCCAGACCCACATTATTTTAACCCATTCTCTACACTATCAGATACACTCTTCCTCCTCTCTTTGTAACCCTAGCAGCCGCACACCCCCTCCCACCTTGCTTCAATCACGTTTTTTTCTTCCTCATCATATCTCCATTGAAATGTTTCCTTTCTTATCTGTGCACATCTTCCCCAAATGAACCCTAGCCGCACAAACACCTCCCCCACCGTCAATCTCGCATAGAATCACGGATATGGATGAGATTTTCGTTCAACAAGTCGTCCATTCTTTCTTATTCTGAACTCAATCACAGAGAAATAGGTGATTTTCGAGATCAAAACGCCTAAGGATTCACTCCAGACGCGCAAACTCAGGGATTAGAGATTCCTTTTTAGTGAGAAATTAACAAGGTAAGCATCATTCCCTTCCTTCCTAGTCTTCAAATCTGGAATTAATTGCGTTTTTATTCTTTGCAGATTAGAAAACGAAGTGGACATGCTGGAGGCTATAAAAAGGGACGAACAACAACAAGAAAAGGGAGGAAAAAAGGACTCAGACAGAAGAGAGCAGAAAATACTTGCAAAAAAAAAAAAAGCGAAAAAACAGAGAGGGAGAGACCATAAAGGAGTAGGGAGGAGTTGTGAGAGTTGAAGAGTATAGAGTACCAGATTTTTTTTTCATTTCAATTACTTGCGGTATAGACTGTGTATGTATTATGATTTTTTATGTAATTTCTTTCTTCTCTTTTCTTTGATCAGTATGAGCACATATATGAGTATGGGTTAATGTTTAGTTGATGTTGTTTTCTGGTGCAATTATGCTAAAAGGCATACAAGTTTATGTATTTTACTAGTTGTACCCCATGTGTTTGATATAAAGTTTGAGTGAGTTATCCTTTTTTAGTGTACAAGAATGCAGTGTTATAGACTTGATTTGATGAAACCATGAAAATGTGTCTTTGCTGGTAATCCTCTAGAATGATTTTTGGTATTTACATGCTTATGAGAATATGATAAATTTGTGTGTCAATGAAGGGATTGATGATATTGTAACTTGACCTTAATATTGTTTTCATATGCTTGTTGGCCATGAGTACTTGATGTCCATGCTATAAAACCACTATGCCTTACTGACGTGATTCAATCTCTTCTTTTTTCTTTTTTTTTCTTTTTATTTTTTTATTTTTATTTTTAATCTAGGGTAAATACCTTTTTAAAAAAAAAAAAATATTCTTTAGTTTCTACATACAAAAATAATAATTTGCTTTTAAATACTTATTAAATGGGTAAGACAAACACTTTGAAATTTGTTAAACTTTTGCACAATTAATTTGGGTAACCTTTTTTTTAAGGGTGCATTAGGGGTGTTGTGGGGTTAATTCCCTACCCTTCCCTATGCACAATCGACTTCCGAACTCGACTTGGTTCCAATGACCATTTTTTAGGTTTTTCCAATTTTTACCTAAATAAATAAAATTGGTGGCGACTCTACTCTTTTTTTTCTTTTTTCTTTTTTTTTCTAAAACAATATTTTGTTGTCCCTGCCGTGATTTTTGGTTGCGACACCTACAACCACTAAACCCAAGACAACACTAAAATATTATTTTTTTAGGGTTTAGCCGTTGTCGATTATTCAATAATCCTAGTAGGATCTGGGGCAGCCTACACACATGCATATATAATTATTATTCTATGTTTGCCTCCCCGACAATGTCGGTTACTTTCTCCCCACCTTGGCTTAACCGGTACGATAGTCCAAAGCTCCATGAACTCTTCTCTCTCACTCCTCCTTGCTGCCCCGCACACACCGGCGTTCCTCGGTGTTCCGAAATTTTCCCAAACTCATGGACAGAGTCCCGATAATGTCATAAACCCTAATCTTGTAATAGTTTTCCAAACAGAGCTAGAGTGGAAGCAAGATTGAAAAAGAAGGAAATGACGATGTCGATGTGTCGACGCGTTAGGGATTCGAGCATTACCTTAGTTGTATCGAAGAATCGATAGTCGATACTTGTAGTACTCGCAGATCTGATCACAACGGTGTAGTCGGAATAGAAATTGGATGGGCAGATTGATCTCTGGCTCGAATTCTCTCTGTAACCTCTCTCCATTCTCTCCCTCACGAGCTCTCTGTTTTGTCTTTGAAAATATGTTTTTCTCCCGAGTTTTACGTTTTAAAATAACCAATGGTCATTGCAGCACTTCTTACGCTCGAGCGTAGAATTTCCCACGCTCAAGCATGTCCACACTCGAGCGTGACCTCTCCCAAGCTTGAGCGTGGCCGCCTGCCTCACCACGTCTCGTCCATGCATCGTTCAGTCATCCACGTGTCAATTCCTGTCAGCATTTATCACGCTCAAGCATGGCATTTCTCACCCTCGAACGTGGACCACGTTGACCAGCCAAATCAGCAAATCATCATTCGTACGTTTCATCGCGTTCTGAGCTCGTTTGAAGTTCGATTGACCTCAAATTTGAAACATCAGCTCATCAATACCTAAGGAATAAGATCAAGCCCTTAAATATGCCTAATCCCTTCCTTAGCCAAGAATCAAGAAAATGGGGCATTACATTTTATGCATGCTTGTTGTTTGTTAAAGCCTTAGGACTTAGCTTAAAGTTGTTGAGAAAAGGCAAAGTGGGATATCTAGGCTTAAAATCCCTTTCTGGTACATGAGCATGACCTTGCTCATGTCCAGCACACCCATGCTTAAAGCACGTGTCTTGTGACTGCCTGAGTCACAAGCACGACCGTGCTCAATAAGGAGCACAACCGTGCTCAAAGGATGATCGCGTCTCGCAGACGCTGATGTGAGCACGATCGTGCTCAAGGAGGAGCACAACCATGCTTAGGTCTATATATATGCACAGTAACCGAAACCCTATTTTGGCATCTACAACCACCCTAGTGCGGCTACACCTGTCTTCTTCCCTATTTTCTCTAAACCCATTGCATTCTTGGAGTTTTGGAGGCTTTTGGGAAGTCTAGGTTGGTTTGTGCCAATCTTAGAAAGTAACGATTCTTACCTCTTAAGGTTTCCTTTTCTTTTCTTTGAATTGGGAACTAATTAGTTAACCCGGCTTGGAAAGCTAACTGAGCCGTTTTAGGGAATGCGTCGGTTTATCGTTTGGTTGTCGTTGTTGGAATCTTCATACCAGGTATGGGGAGAAAGATAGTGTAAACATTAGGCAAGGGGTAGCGTAAGATGAGAGATTAACATGGCCCCATTGATTGTTATCTGTTAAATGTTTTGTCTATCACATGTATAAATGTATGTTGTTTGGTTATTTTGTATGCCAATCATGAATGCCTAACCGTTATAACTGCTTCATTGTCCATGATAATGTATGCCAACCTATATGTTTGATGTTATGAGTTATGCCATGATTTAATTAGTCAAATTGGTATATGCACCCCCATGGTGGTGCATCCGAGAGTATGGTGCGTCGGCTATCCAATGGGTTCACCCATGGTTTGGTGAACTGTCGACGTTGGTGCTTTTTGGCCAATGTGGATATGTAACTCTGAAGTTGCCTTCCTGAGATAGTTTTGATCCACATGCATAATGGAGTAGCAAAGTAGAGTTGTACCGCATAGCATATGTTGGTTGACTTAACATGTTGAATGTATATATTGATGTTATATACTGTATGTTGCTTTGCTATTCTATGTATGTTCATCTAGCTTCCTATCTCCATGCCGATATGTTTATACATTTTCTTACTCTTGGTTTTCTTTGTTCTTGTTTGGCATGCATCTTTTATGTAGAGGATGGCGAGCAGCCAGTGGAGGAGTGACTCTGAGGAGCTATGACTCTTTAGTTAGGATTTCCCAGATGTTTAATTTGCTTTAGTTTCAGTTTAGTTTGTATTCCAAGTATTATTTAGAAACGGTTATACTAGCTCTGTATGTGACATCGGGGTTGGGTTCTTTTGATGTTATGTTTTATTTCTTTTTAAACTATGTTTCTTTTTCCGTGTTGTTGAACTAGTTCATGTGGGACATTTCTACCCATGGATCCTTTTTATTTTAATTAAATGAATATGCATGTTTTATAATCTCTGACACGAGCACGACCATGCTCCCTCTAAGCACGGTTGTACTTAACTTAAGCAAGGGTTGTGCTTACGTTAGCATGGTTAGACAAAAAGACCGTCAATGAGAGCGTTTGACCACGACCTTGCTCCCCACTAAGCATGGCCGTGCTCCCCACTAAGCATGGCCGTGCTTGTGGCCCATACAGCCGCCAAGCACATGCCTTAAGCACGGGCGTGCTGATACATGAGCACGGCCGTGCTCATGCATCAGGAAGGGATTTTTAGCTTAAAAGTCCAACTTAGCCCTTTTTAAACATTCCTAAGACAAACAAGGCATACATAAAAGCACTTGTATGAAAAATGGGGTGTTACAGGGATCCTGTGACACCCTCTACCCCATATGTATTTATAAAGCATAAAATAAATTAAAAAAGAAAAAGAAAAAGAGAAGCATGCATATTATTTCAAAATAATAATATCCAAGGTAGAAGATACCACATTGTAACAAACGTCTCAACACGGAAATAAAACAAGTTCTAAAAGAATGCATAACAATAAAACAAAACCTAACCTCGATATCACATTAAAGAGCTGGTATAACCATAGTCCGAAACATCATGGATAAACAAACTAAAACAAGGAAATCCTAACTACGAGTAGCGGCTCCTCAGAGTCACTCCTCAACTGGCTGCTCACCGTCCTCTGCATAACAAAAAGGAACATGCAAAGCAAACGACAAAAAACAGGGAGTAAGAAACATGTATAAAACACAACGGCATGGGAGCAGTTAGCAAGATGAGCATACATCACAATCAAGCATGTTATAACATAACAATGTACATAACATATTCATATCATTTTCATCATATCAACAATGTATGCTATGCGGTGCAGGACTACACCACTACTCTGTTATGCATGTGGATCCAATCTACCTCAGGAAGTCAACTTCGGAGTAACATATCCATATTAGCCAATAAGCACCAACGCTGGTAGTTTACCAAACCATGGGTGAACCCCTTGTATAGCCGATGCACCTTATTCTTAGATGCACCACCACGGGAGAGGGGGGGGGGTGCAAATTCACCTAATTCTCGGATGAATCACCGTGGACGGCCATATTGCCTTACTCTCGAACGACCTCCCTTATGTTGAACGTCCCCCACTAACATCTCCAATGCGTTAATGCATGAGCAACAACAATACATCAAACAATCACCACCTCCGCTTTGGCCAATAAGCACCAAAGTTTTATCACCATCAATACCTCGACTAATAATCATCGAGGCCCCCTTGACCAATAAGCACCAAGGTTCAACGTCAACAACACCTTGACCAATAAATATCAAGGCCCCCCTGGCCAATAACCACCAAGGAACAATAACGTATGGTAACACATCGTTACCATCTTAATTATCTTAATGTTTGTATTTAATTATCTTTGTTAAGTCTTCATTGAATTATCCATCTTTCCTTTACTTCAATTGGTGTCTTATTACATCATCGGGACAATTTTCCGTTCTGTCTAGGGGAGCACGATCGTGCTGTCTATTAAGCACAACCATGCTTACTAAAGCATGGTCGTACTAATCTGGGCAGAAACGCATGGGGTTCCTTACCAACTCCCTAGAACACTCAAAGATCAATGCTAGGGTCTTTCAACTAAACCATCAAGCATTACTCTCGTTACTCTTGGTTAATTTCCATGTCTTATGATCATTGGGGAATTAATCCTTTAATTTTGTTTAATTATTAATGTCCCTAAAACACTCATGGATCAATCTTAGGGTCTTAACTATACACCTTGCCTCTCATTACTATAATTCAAGTCTTATGAACATTGGGAATTTATCCCTTAATTTCATTCATCTTTATCAACATTCTTTAACGTCATATTACATTAACATTGACATTAACAACCTTAATAACCAAACACTCATTCACAGCATGATAACATCATCATCATCATTCATCCATGGCATAAACATCATCATTATCAATTATTCACAATAGACATGCCAATCATACATAAAACGTAATTGAACATATAGCAAGACAAACATTTGGGCAATTAACAAGCAATAGGGTCATGGGTTAACCATTCATCTTATGCTACCCCCAATTCCTATATATTCACACTATCCCTTCTCCCCATACATGGTATGAAGATTCCACTAACGCCAAGCGTAAACGACTCTACTTTGTTTCCCTCGAGCGGCTTGACGAATTCGCCAAGCCTTGGTCAAACAAAAAAAGGGTAACCAATTAACCTCTAATCCAAGAAATAGGAAAAAGAGATTAAAAGAGGGATGACAACATTACCTTAGATGTCACTAACACGTGACTTCTCTCCCAAACGGACGTAAGAACACCAAGAACTAGGTTGGGTTTAAAGGAAAGGGAAAAGGAGAGGTTTTTGTCACACTAGGGTTGCCCAAAGTGCCAAATTGAGGGTTAACACTCGAAACCCTCACAAACACTTCTATTTATAACGTCTGACCACCGAGCATAGCCATGTTCTCCCCGAGCACGGGCGTGCTCACCTTGAGCACGGGGTATTGCTTAAAGAAGCAGGAGCTTGCAACTTTCACGTCACAAGGCCCCGTTTTCCGTCATTGTCGAGCTCCCCTTGAGCATGGCCATGCTCGTGGCTCTAACAGCCACAAAGCACGCCAAATGAGCACGGGCGTGCTGTACATGAGCATGGTCGTGCTCATGTACCAGAAAGGGATTTCCCACTTTAAAATCCAACTTAGCTCCTTACAACATTCCTAAGGTCAAACTTTAACAATATGCAACACATAAAGCAAACATATAATGAGAGAGCAGCAGGAGTAGCAGAATTAGAGGAGAGCTGTAGAGGTTGAGGATGCAGGGATGGCTACCTTCCTGAAAGGGAAGCCACCACAGTTCCGAGGAGACTGTGATCCAGAGAGGGCAGAGTGGTAGATACAGGAGTTGGAGAAGATATTTGATACAATGCATCGCAGAGAGGATATGAAGGTAACTTATGCAGCATTCATGTTGACAGGTTGTGCAGAGGCATAGTGTAGAGGTAAGAGGAGATTACTGGAAGCAGAGGGCGGACTTATCAGCTGACAGTTGTTTCGAGAGTGCTTCTTAGAGAAGTATTTCCTGCGATTGGTTCGACGCGAGAAGGAGAGGGAGTTTATGAGCCTTAGACAGGGCAACCTGACTGTTGGTGACTATGCAGCACGGTTTGACTCTCTGATTCAGTTTTCGGAGTTCTATCAAAGATTTCCTAATGAGGATTGGCGGTGTCGATGGTTTGAGGAGGGTCTGTGGTACGAGTTACAGAGAGCTATAGTGCTGCTCGATATTTAGAGTTTCCCAGAGTTGGTTGAGAGATGTAGTGCCATAGAGGGCATAGATCAGAGACATGCTGCTAAATAGAGACAGTAGAGGAGTACAGGCCCTATCAGATCAGGTTTTCAGAGGTGAGGAGGCAGTGGTTATCAGTGGAGACGGGGACCATATACCAGGTCAGTGTAGACTATTTAGACATCTGCACCATTACCAGTTTCTTCAGCACCAGTTGGTGGAGTGGGCCAGTAGCAGAGAAGCCCAGTTTGTTTCAGGTGCGGGGGACCGCACTATCTCAGAGATTACAGGGAGAGATCTGGTTGTTTCCATTGTGTAAACCAGGTCATTTTTCTCTTGATTGTAGACAAAGGGGTATGCAACAGCCGGTAGCTGTTGGTAGAGGAGCCAGTGCTTATAAAGGCAGAGCTGGGAGAGGAGTTCTAGTAGCAGAACAGCAGATGGCCAGACCTCAAGTCATTGGGAGAGTGTTTACTGTGAGGGGAGCTGAATCCTCCCAATATGCAGATCTTATCTAGGGTATGTGTTTGATATATGGTAGGCTCTCGTTTGTGTTGCTTGACTCAGGTGCTACGCATTCATTTATTTAGTATAAATGTGTGGATCATTTATATTTACATGTTTCTCAGTTACCATATACCCGTACTGTTTCTACCCCTACAAGTGATTCCTTGACTACGATGTTTGTTTGTGTACAGTGTCCTATAGTTGTTGAGAATAGGACATTCCTTGAAGACCTGCTTGCCTATGCAGCAGATAGACGTGATTCTTGGCATGGATTGGCTTTCAGCTAACCATGTAGTGTTGGACTGTTCTAGAAAGACCTATCATTTCTTAAGCCTTCTAGCGTAGTAGCTGCTAATGAAGGAGCATCTATGAGGAGTGATGATTCTCTGCAGTATGTGATGCTTTTCTCTATGGAAGCTAAGGAGACTCCAAGTATAGATTCAATGCCTATCGTGAGAGAGTTTCCTGAGGTTTTCCCTCCCGATGTTCCGGGTTTGCCACCAAAGAGGGAATTGGAGTTCACTATAGATCTCATACCGGGGATAGGACCTATCTCGATAGAACCTTATCGGATGTCACTCGTTGAGCTAGTGGAATTGAAGAAGCAATTAGATGATATGTTGAACAAATAGTTTATTAGACCAAGTGTTTCGCCATGGGGAGCGCCGGTGTTGTTTGTGAAAAAGAAAGGTGGGAGTGCTAGGTTGTGTATGGATTATATGCAGTTCAATAAGGTGGCGATCAATAATAAGTATTCGTTACCTAGGATAGATGATCTGATGGATGAGTTTAAGGGAGTTTCAGTGTTTTCTAAGATTGATCTGAGGTCCGGGTATCATCAGATCAGAGTGAATAAAGATGACATACCTAAGACAACTTTCAGGACGAGGTACGGACACTACGAGTACTTAGTTATGCCTTTCGGCGTGATTAATGCTCCAACAGTGTTCATGGATTACATGAACAGGATATCCAGACCCTTCCTAGATAAGTTTGTAGATGATATCCTTATCTATTCCCTTTCACAGGAAGAGCATGAGGAACATCTAAAGATAGTATTGTAAGTCTTGAAGGACCGTCAGTTGTATGTGAAGTTATCCAAGTGTGAATTTTGGTTAAAGGAAGTTCAATTTCTAGGGCATGTGATTAACAAGGAAGGAATATCAGTAGATCCGGCTAAAGTCAAAGCAGTGCTTAAGTGGGAACGACCAAAGTCAGTGAGGTGAGGAGTTTTCTGGGATTAGCTGGATATTACCAGAGGTTTATAGAGAGTTTCTCGAAGATTGCATTGCCTATGACGCAGTTGACGAGGAAAGGAACACTTATGTTTTGACAAATGAGTGTGAGAAGAGTTTTCAGGAGCTGAAGAATAGATTAACCACATCACCAGTGCTGACTTTGCCAAATCCTTCAGGACAGTTTGACGTATTTTGTGATGTGTCATTTCAAGGTTTGGATTGTGTTCTGATGCAAGAGGGAAGAGTTGTGGCTTATGCTTCCCGACAATTGAGAGTTCATGAGAGGAACTATCTGACCCATGATTTGGTGTTGGCAGCTATAGTGTTTGCATTGAAGAATGGTGACACTATCTGTATGGAGCGAAGTTTAACGTTTACAGTGATCATAAAAGCTTGAAGTATCTGTTCGATCAGAAGGAGCTGAATATGAGACAGCGAAGATGGAGGGAGTTTATCAAGGACTATGAGTTTGACTTATAGTACCATCCTGGGAAGGCGAATGTAGTAGCAGATGCGCTAAGTAGGAAATCTTTGCATGTGTCCGCGATGATGGTTAAAGAGATGGAGTTGATCAAGCAGTTCAGGGATCTAAACCTAGGGATGGAGATGGTTGAAGATAGAATATGCTTAGGTATGATAACTATTGGCAGTGAGTTCTTGAAAGAGCTTAAGGATAAGCAAGGACAGAATCAGTATCTACAAGAGGTGAGTAGAGGTATAGATGAGGGTAAGGTTACAGGATTTAGTAGGGGTTCAGATGATGTGTTGAGAATCAGAGATAGGATATGTGTGCTAGAGGATATAGAGCTCAGAAAGATAATTTTGGAAGAGGCACGTAAGAGTAAGTTGAGTTTTCAACCTGGAGCCACGAAGATGTATCAAGACCTGAAGAAGATGTTTTGGTGGCCGAGGATGAAGAAGGAAGTAGTTGAATATGTTCTATCTTGCCTAGTTTGCCAGAAGGCAAAGATTGAGCATCAGAAGCCTGCAGGCTTGTTGCAATAGTTGGATATCCCAGAGTGGAAGTGGGACATCATAGCTATGGATTTTGTGGTTGGATTACCATGAACTCCAAAGAGTCATGTGCTCACTTCCTACCTATTGGTGAAAGTTACAGTTTGGAGAAGTTGACCTAGATCTACATCAAAGAGATTGTTAGATTACATGGTGTACCGTCAAGCATTGTCTCCGATTGAGATCCCTGATTCACATCTAGATTTTGGAGGCAGTTGCATAGTGCTTTGGGGACGAAGTAAAGGATAAGTTCTGCTTATCATCCTCAAACAGATGGATAGTCAAAGAGGACGATTCAATCATTAGAAGACCTTTTGAGAGCCTGTGTGTTGGAACACACTGGCAGTTGGGATGAGCTCTTGACTTTGATTGAGTTTACCTACAATAAAAGTTTCCATAGCAGTATCGGGATGGCACTGTACAAGGTTTTGTATGGCAGGAACTGTAGGACCCCGTTGTGTTGGTATGAGACTGGTGAGAGCCAAGTGTTGGGTCCCGATGTTGTACAGCAAACGACGGAACAGGTTAGGAAGATAAGGGAAAAGATGAAGGAAGCATAGGATAGGAAGAATAGCTACAGTAACAAGAGGAGGAGACCCTTAGAATTCCAGGAAGGTGATCACGTGTTTTTGAGAGTCGCTCCAAAGACTGGAATTGGCAAAGCTATCAAGTCTATAAAGCTTACTCCTAGATTCATTGGACCTTTCCAGATTCTTCGACGGATTGGTCCAAGATTCTTCTTTGAGTTCTTGGACGATAATGGGTGGCTTGTGGACCCAGTTACCCGTTTTGTTGTATATACGGGTCCAGTTTCTATGTACCCCCGGGTGGGAGATGGGCCTCATTTTGGATTTGTCGGGACCTTCCATCTCGGCCAATCCTTTATGTTTCCCATTGGCTTTCCAATACCCACGCCAATGATGCCGCCGTTGCTGATGGTGCCACCGATGTGCCCTTAGGTAGCACCACAGGGCTCGGACCAGGCGGTTCCTGACATAGGTCCAGCACCAGTTCCAGAGATACGATGGAACTCTTCACGTCATAGTGCTATTTACCGACGACGATTCCAGCATCGTCCTCGAGGGATTACTTCTAGCAGTAGCAGAGGAGCTGCCTCAAGACCTTCCCGACCACACCGGAGACACAGAGGAGTCCAGGGAGAGTCAGGGTAGTTCTAGCCGTTTATAGTAGGATTGGCCAGTGCGTGCTCTTTATGTATATAGATGGTGTATCTGTGAGCCCATTTTTGATGGATTTTTAGAGGGGCTGGGGTGTGGAGTGATGAAGAGGTTATCCTGCTTTGATCTTTTGATGTATTTTCCCTTTATATCGGTATGTATCCATATGGGGCCATACTGATAGGGTACCCTCTATAGTTTTACAGTACAATATGCTGATGTGATGTATTATGTATATATGTGGGTGTTTGTTGTGATTTTATATTGTTGTCATGTATGTTTCAGGTTTGTACGTATTTGATGTTTCCATATATATGCTTAATGTTAATATCGCGATTAAGTTTTAGTTATTTAGGTTTTCTATAATGGGACATCGGGTTGTCTCAAAAGTCGACTTTGATGCTTATTGGTCAAAGTCGTTAAGCCATAAATAATTGTGTTGCTGGAGGTGGTGGTTAACGTTTGACTGTTTGTTTGTTTACATGCATTCATGCATGAAGTTGTTATGGGAAGTTATGATGACAGGGGAGTTCGCCCGAGAGTAAGGCGAACTGGCCATCCGCGGTGATTCATCTGAGAGTTAGGTGAATCGTACACCCCCATGATGGTACATCCGAGAGTAAGGTGCATCGGCTATCCAAGGTGTTCACCTATGGTTTGGTGGACTGTCGATTGTAACACCCTTCTCGAGTGCTACATTGTCCGTGACATTTTAAGGCCGAAAAGTGGGTTAATTAAGATATCATTTTTATATAGCGGGGTAATTTTTATTTTTCGCAAGACATAAATATAAATGTTTTGATTCAAGTAAATGTACATTAAAATATTTCATGATAATAATTAAGAATTATAAGTTCGAAAATCATCTACATAAGACCCAACCTGACTCGTAACCAGAAAACATAGAAAAATAAAGATCCAGTATAAAGATATGGAGACGCAGCTCCTAAAATATCAGATACTTGGAGTCGCAGCTCCATAAACGATAACACTACTCCCAGACAAACCAAGCTGGCCAAACTAAAACATAAAAAGAAAACTATCCTTTCTCGCACAGTGCGAGAAGGATGAACCAACTGTCGAGGTCTAGTGGAAGCTCTATTTGAGTCCTCTACAGACGTCGCCATAGATGATACTCCTGTAGCCACGACAGGTGTAGCCTTCTCAAGCTAAGCCCATTTTCCTATTCGAAGGAAAAGTCAGGGCCCGTGAACTACCGACAGTCACACCCGACTCAAAGAGAAGAAAACTTGGGCATGACCAAGGCACGACTCCATCGTCTCGATCTACTTGATTGTCTATCGGCGATCCAGAGGCTCCCCAAAATCCTGACTTTATAGTCTTCCGTTCCTCAGTTTCGAAGGATGTGTCTGCGTAAGCGGACCGTCTCATACTCAAATTGGGTCTGATGATTCGGCGGTGCTACTGTTGCCTTCACATAATATAAGATAGAGCCACAGCTAGACAAACAGAAAATGAGGTGAGATCCCCATTCATCATACAAGATAAAGCAGGCATGCAATGGTATGACACACATACATATGATAACATACATATCATAATATAATTATCAGTAATTCCACACATACCCGAAGGTAAACAATATCTCTCTAACAACAAGCTTAACAAAACATTGCAGACACTTTTAATTCATAGAGACATGAGATTGGAGGTAATTGATTGAAACTGCATAGTACCATACCTACACAGCCTCAAGGAAGATCTTACCCTAACTCCGGAGCAAAGAGAACATTCGGAAGGAGTGGTTAGAGATCATGTATCACAACTGCCAATATTAGGCATCTTGTGAGAATCAATAATAACAGCCACATGTGGAATTAGAACTGATTGTGAAACACTCTCAATAACCTGGACCGACTAGCATCTAGTCGTAGATGTCAGTGTATTGCATTGAACGCCACGACCAAGAGAATCACCAACTAGCCATCTGTGACCTTCCTACCCTGACCATCCACGAGACCATTGAAGATCATCACTAGCACGTCTGCATGCGCACAGACATGTAAGCCCGCTTCCTAGGTACAAAGGCCTTACTGACAATTTAATTTGGATCAAGCCGATAACGGCGTGTTCGTTCATATTTATCCACCGGATAAATTTCGGGGTTCCTTGATGAAACCAAAAGTCATGTTTCAACGATTTAGTATATTATGAAGGTTGTTCATTTATCACCAACTCATTATACCTTTTAAGTCCATTCTCGAACGGGGTTACTTGTCGAGCAAGAAACCTTAAAATACTCTTTGTCAATAAGTATTATGGATGTGTGGATATTGAATTATCCACACTTTATGACAAATGGTCTTGCTTCACCATAAGTCATAAATTATTAAGTTTGTATTTTCACTAAGTCATTTATGACTTAGGTTTTGCATTTTACTGTAAATCCTAGTCTTTGATGACTAAAATTTTTTTTGGTTTAAAACCAAAATCTTTAACTAAAACCAAATTATTTTGAAAGAAAATTTAACCAGAAGTACGTAAGTATCAAATTCCTCAAAACTGTTTCTCAAAAACATCTAAATACTTAAAACATAGTTTTACCGCTTTTTACTGTATTTCAACTTAACTTCCGTATTTTCAAAAATATGATCCGTTTTATCAAATCCTTCACTTTCTTAGATTCAAATACTTATGTTAAAGTATTAAAATGCTAACTTCGAGCTTCACTCTATAGTTTGTATAAAAATCCTAAAACTTGACCGAATGTCGCTAAATTTGAAAATCGCGTAAATCCTTTTTCAACGATTTTTAAGCCTAATGGTCCAAAACCCAATTTCGAGTCTTAGGACACTTAAATAGACTTCAAAAACAGTTTCAAACTGTCAAAAAAAGTTTTGGTCGAATTTAGAACCTTTGTTAATTTTACGTATCCGATTTCGTGAAAATCTGTTTTTAAGTCCGCTAAAACATGATTTTTGTTCTTTTAACCCCACAAAAGTCAGATTTAAATACTATGAAAATAGTTTTGCAAAACATTATTTTCTTCTTGGTTTTATTCCTTTTTAAACCTTTAAACAAGGTTAGAGTTACATAGATTGATGAAATTAAAGTTGTCATGCCATTTCTTCTAGCCTTGACCGAAACCAAGCATCATCAAAGTGAAGGTTCTCACTTCACTAAACAAGCTCACAATCACATATACATATCCATGTATCAATGCATAGATTCATGGCATATAACTTAACATTTTAAACATGCTTTCCTACCAAAGATCATGTAATCTAAATCATCATTTTTCTTCAAACCAACATACATCAAATAAGCATATTCTCCAAAAATCACAACTACACCACATGCACAACACAAATATCATACAAAGTCCACTTAGAGGATCACATGAACATAAACACATAAACCCACACTTAGGATTTCAAGACAACATAAACATTCTTTAAACCACGCACACACCCACAATAAGGTAGATGGTGGTTAATCTCCCACATACCTCTTGTAGATCACTTGAAAATCAAGCAAAACCAAGCTAAAACTCCAAGGTGGCCTCACGGTTTTGTGTTTGAAAAACCTAGCAAGAACAAACAAAAATTGAAAAGGATCATATACAAGGACTTAGGAATGAACAAGGAAGATGGAACATGGCTTGAATCACTCACTTGAAGTAAGAAGATGGGTGAATCAAGAGATCAAGTTCTTGAATAGAAAAATACCCATTTTTAAAGAGAGCTCTAAATGGATAGATAGCTTAGGCTTAGAATGATTAGAGGATCAACGATCTACTCTTAGTTTTTGAAACAAATGAATGGATCATGATGTTTTGATGTTGGCCGAATTTTGTGTGTAAAGGAAAGGAATGATTTTTGTTTCAAGAACAAAGTGTTAAATTAGGAAAATGAAGTGAAGATGTAGGTGGAAGTGGAGTTGGCCGAACTTGTGGTAGAAGGAAGGAAGATATTTTGACTTGAAACCATGGTTGGTTAATCATGGTTGAAGTTAAGTTAAGAAATAACATATAATACTTAGATATTTTCATAAACTATCATAGTTAAATGAAAATAAAATGAATGGATGGTTCTTGTAGGTGGCTGGCCTAAATTATCATGGAGAGAAGGGAGGACAAAATGTCAAAACACTTGTTGGACATGAATGGAATTAACAAGGAAGTCCAAGGGTATTTTGGTCAATTTACTTGCAAACTAAATATTTTCATAAGATATTTTCCTTTGCCATCATTACCTTGGATGAGTCATGGTGGTGACTCTCCATGGTGACTCATGCAGGAAGGATGAGGATATTTTCATCTTTTGGTCCTTTGGTATATAATAAAAGAACTTAAGGGCAAAATGGTCTTTTCTCAAGGATTTCAAAGATATTTTCCAAGAATGTCATAATGACAATGGTGAGTCATCATGGTGACCCACTAGGTGAGTTGTCCAAGCTGACTCATCACCCCCATCTTCCGGCATACCTCTGCAGTTCTGTCTGTGGCTCCGTCGTTTATCCGATTAGGGTTTTTGGTCGCTTTTGGTCAAGATTTGCCCGAATCAAATATCATATTTTATTTTTGTGCGAAAATTTTAGAAATAGACTTTATCAATGAAATTATGATAAAATCTACAATTTTTCAATTTCGGGTCAAATTAGGGTTTTTGCCGGTATAAAACTACATTGTCAGTAAAAACGCAGACCGGTTTCTGTCTGAGTTTTAAACCCAAAATTTCGTCGTAACTTCCTTCGATATAGAAGGTTTCAAATATGATTTTTCTTTCCTCAAAATCATTTTCTGGATTACCGGTAAAAATATAGAATATAATTACCGGTTAAGACGCGAGAAAACGGGGTGTTACATCGGCGTTGGTGCTTATTGGCTAATGTGGATATATAACTCCGAAGTCATCTTCCCATGTTAGTTATGGATCCACATGCATCTGGAGTAGTGAAGTCACATTGCATTGCATAGTTGAATTATTTCATATGTTGATGTGAGTGAAGTATATTATAAATTGTTATATTGTGACTTGTTACCTGTTGTATGAACATCTTGGTAAATATTCCATTGCCGTTATGTTCATATTAACAGTTTCTTACTCCCTATCTGTTGTTATTTTTCTTTGCATGTATTTTGGCTATGCAAAGGACGATGAGCAGCATGTTGAGGAGTTATCTCGAGGAGATCGCTACTCGTAGTTTAGGTTTTTTATATTAGTTATTTTCCGATGTAATCTTGGGATTTGGTTACTTGCTCTGATATGTGACATCGGGGTATTGGGTTTATGTTATGTTTTATTTGATTATGTTTTTTCGTAGTTGTTACATATGTTTATTGTGACACCCTCTACCCCGCATATATTTATAACAACATAAAAGGAAAAGAAATAATTTAAAATAAAAAGTAAAACACATTCATATTTTTTATTAAATAAAACCATAGGGTAGAAAGTACCATATGAACAAAACGTCTCAACGCGAAAAAATAAAACAAGTTAAACATAACTGAAAAACCTAACATGAAAGCATAAACCCAACCCCGATGTCACATTACAGAGCTGGTAACCAACAATCCGAACCCAACCCCGATGTCACATTACAGAGCTGGTAACCAACAATCCGAAAATGCCTCGGATAAACAAAACTAAACAAAAGGAAAATCCTAAACTACGAGTAAGCAGCTCCTCAGAGTCACTCCTAAAACGACTGCTCACCGTCCTCTGCATAAAGAGATACATACAAAGAAAACAACAGAAAACTGGGAGTAAAAAAACGATGTATAAACATAACGACAAGCAGTTAGCAAGATGAGCATATATCACATGTAAATATAGCATATTAAATCATAACAATATCTAGCATATTAGTATCATTCACACCACCTTAACATTTGTGTTTAATTATCTTCGTTAAGTCTTCATTTAATTTTCTAACTTGAATTTACTTCGATTGGCGTCTTATTTCATCATAGGGAACAATTTAGTGAAACACCCTTGTTTTTGTCTTAATGCCTTTTCTGCTTAGTGGAGCACGGTCGTGCTTCCCTCAGCATGGGCGTGCTGGTATTTAAGTTGAGCACGGGCATGCTGTCTATTGAGTACGACCGTGCTTACTAGAGCATGGTCGTACTGTTTCTAGGCAGAAGGGTTGGAAAACCCTTGCTTAGCTTCCTAGGGCATTCATATATCAATTCTATTGGCTTTTAACTACACCATCAAGCATTAATCTCATTGCTCTTGTTTAATCTCCATGTCTTAAAATTATTGGGGATTAACCCTTAAATTAATGATTCATTATTAACATCCCTAAAGCACTCATGGATCAATCATAGGGTCTTAACTATACCATTGAGCATCAATCTCACTACTCTTTACTACGGTTCATGTCTTATGAACATTGGGAAATTATCCCTTAACTATTATATCATTATCAAGCTTCTCATGTATTTAACTAATGTCTTATTAACATTAACATGGCATTAACACCCTCAACAACCAAACAGTCCTTCATAACATGGCAACATCATCATCAATGGCATAATATCATCATGACCAACATTAACAACAATTCATAACTAAAGCATGCCAATCATGATGAAAACATAACATACATATAGCACACAACATCAAATAAGCAAATAGCATACAAAAGGGTCATGGGTTAACCCTTCATCTTATGCTACCTCATTGCCTACATGTTATACTAATCCCTTCTCCCCATACCTGGTATGAAGATTTAACTACGATTATGCTTGAGCGAATCCTATGCGTGGCTCCCTCGAATGGCTCGACGAGTTCCCCAAACCTTGGTCAAAACATTAAAAGGGAAACCATTAATCCCTAATTCAAGAAAACAAAAGGGAGATTAAAAAAAGGGATGACAAGGTGCACGAATTCTACCTGGTTTAGAGATCCAAATAGCAAACACAATGAACACGTGTTCCCATCGATGTTCCCCAATTGAAGAACGGTGGAAAATGGTGAACGGAATGGTCCCTAGAGAGAGTTTTTAAAGAAAACTGATGGGAACTCAAAGAGAAGACTAGGAGCCAGTTTCTGAGTGTTAGAGTCATGTAAGTAGGGTTTAGCACATCATTTAGAGGTTTAAAACAAATTAGGGTGCAACTGGGCCAAAACAGAAGCCCCAAAATGAAATGTTGTCATCGTCGTTAAGCCGGGCTCAGAAAACTTAGACCGAGTGGATTCTGCAGAAATTCAGAACATGAATTTTTATGCTCTTTGAGCCGGGATCAGAAAACTTAGGCCGGGAGGATTCTGCAGAAATTCAGAATGTGAATTTTTTATTCTTTAAGCCAGGCTCAGAAAACTTAGACCCGGTGGATCCCAGCAGACTAGAATTCACTATTAAGACCCTCCCAAAGGTTAAACTACCTCTAACATACATATATGCATAAAGATCAAACATATCAAACATATAACAACATATATATATGCCAAAACTAACACATATAAACATAAGGGTGAATTTTGGGGTGTTATGTTTTGGATAATATGGTACTTGCTACCTTATGGTTTTGCTTAATTTATAATAAATGATGTTTTATTTCATATTTAAAGTATGCAGGGTAGTGTAAGATGTGGAAACGGTTCTAAGTCAAGAGGGGGGTGAATTGACCCTTTAAAAAACTTTTCAAAAAATAATTTTAACTTTCCTTTTTCAAGTGGTGTAGCAAGAGAGTAAATTTTCCTTGAAACTTAAGCAAGAAACAATTGTAATACCAATTCAAGAATGCACTTAAAGAAAGATATACAATTGCATAAGCTAAGAGAATGTATCATACAACAATCATGCACTATAGTATCATAAGCATAGAACATAAAGAATCATGCATACGATAATAAAAATTGCAAGAAAGTAAAGAGAGTAGGGATAGAGAAAGTGACACAAGTATTTTACTGATTCGGCCCACAACCTGAGTGGCCTACGTCCAGTCCCGAAGAATCCT
Organism: Echinosophora koreensis; assembly: GCA_035048595.1. NCBI lineage: Eukaryota > Viridiplantae > Streptophyta > Magnoliopsida > Fabales > Fabaceae > Echinosophora > Echinosophora koreensis. Next base: position 2,265,792 of record JAPCYP010000065.1, read on the forward strand.
CTTGGAGAAATTCACTATGACAAAGTTTGTACAAGAGATACCACATTCCTTACAAAAGTCACTCTCCCTTGTAGGATGCCTCACCCACAAGTACCACACTCTCAAGAGATACCTCACTCTTGAATCTTGTTGGATACCTCACCAACAACTCACAATGGGATGCCTCGCCCTTACACCTTGTTGGATACCTCACCAACAATCACCACAAGAGATACTACACTCTTGTAAACAAAGGGATGCCTCACCCTTACTTTGATTGGATACCACACCAACAAAGATTTTTCTTCAATGGTCACCTTGATGGATACCATACCAAAAAATATTTGCACCCCTCAAAAGATGCCTCACTCTTGAGTAACCTTGGGATTCACACTCCCAATACAAAACTCAGAAATACAATGAGTAGAAGAGAAATTCCTAACACAACACTTGTGCAACAAAGCTTGTAAAGCTTCAAAGATCACTTTGTAACAAAGGATGAATAGATGGCTCTTTATTTTGGCATTATAACAGTATATTTTTGCATATGATTTTTGTTCTTAAAACTCTTAAGTATATGCCCTTTATATAGACTTCAATTGGAGCTGAAAAAGTTGAAGTTTGCTGAATTTTTGGGTGAGTATTCGAATACATTGCAGGGTATTCGAATACTCCTTGTAACAAAAGCCAACAAACTCAATAGAACAGAGGGTATTCGAATACCAAGCAGGGGTATTCGAATACTCTGCCCAAAATTGCCAAAATACTTGAGTAATAGCATACATGAGTTGGTATTTGAATACTCTTGAAGGAATTTCGAGTTTTCCTTAAAGTAGACCAATAAACAACTATGTATGTGATTACTTATATATTTTTAAAACATTTTTCATCATTTGACATTTTATAATAGCTCTAATTGATTTCTAGTTTTTTAGGTTATGCATTATTACCTTTTTAATTTGTTAAGCCATCTAATCAAACTAGGTTACAAAATGACTTACATCAAAACCTACTAAAGCAAAGATAAAACATCAAAACGATTACATCATAAACAATCATCATCAAAACACTTTCACTTCTTCACTCTTGAACATGGGTGGAGATATTCTTCACGGAAGCATACTTGAGACTTTGTATCTCATCATTATCTACAGGTAGAGGGTGTCACATAGAGCATATCATGTACTCGGCTTTCTGAGTACTTGTAGTTAGTTACCTAGAGACCGATACTCCCAGAGCACAATTGGACTTTGATAAATAAAAAAAAATTATTAACGTAAATGTACTACTCAAATATGTAACCTCGGATACCGAGTAGTTAATGATCCCATATACTGAGTGTATTAGCCCAAACATATGAACATGGTTGCCGAGTGGTTAACAACCTCGGATATGTATGTGCTCGGCTCGACCAAGGTCATATGAAGTAGTTAATCTTTGAACAACACTGATGGAACCCATCGGATCTCATCTAATTAATTCATGTACTTTAGTAACGAAGTTATCCATATCAAGTAATCCGAGTATTAAACAAACAATTATTCATACGACTACTTATTAGGAGAATGTGCAGATAATTTGAAGACCTAACCGTTAATTGAACTAGTCCACTACTCCACTAACCACATCCGAGATATAAGGGATCCTAACAACTGATATATGACAAGGTGATCGTGGGACGATCACCTCGAGATCCAAACTGATTCTATCCACAAGTAGGCTATAAATAAGAAGGAAGAAAAAAGAAGAAAGGACCTTGACTAACTTAATGTTCTTGAAATCATAAAAGACTCATAGAGTGATAGTGATAATAGAGAGGTTGTTGTTGCTTTAACTCTTCTATTTCAGGTATAGGAATAAATAGAACTACATTAGCGTTGATTCCCATTTAGATACTTAGGAACAAAATTGATATTTTGTCATGCTATTCCCAAGAAAAATCCCTATAATACGCTCTTTCTCGGTCAAATTCCGGTCGGAATTCGGTCAGAACAAGTGAGAACCCATTTTGGGTATTGATTTCTTCTTTTTGCTTGTGTGGATTGTATCTTAAGCTGATACCCACTTTCTCTAATTCTTGAAAAAAAGAATCTTAATTTACATATATTTGCTACATTCTAATTCTTTTAATTGAAAATTTCAATTTTAAGGGATATCAAGTGTGCTAATATTCTTTAAAGGTTGGTCGACAATTACCTAATTTCGTTTATTGTCATATTTTAAGTAATTAATATTGTATTTGATTGCCATGATTTATACTTTAATGCTGAGTGAGTGAAAAAATCAGCAAGTATCATTTTTTACTTTTAATAAAATCAACAAATTGAGAGATAATGTTTCATTACCAGTTAATAGCCCAAGTTTAATTGTCTTGCATTTTCAAATATTTGAATAAAATAAATAAAATGTTGATTAAAAGATTCTTAAAATAAATAGCTATTGTATCAAATTTAATTGTTTACAATTATGATCAAATTACGAAACTTCCACGCCAAAATACACTATCAGAAATTCAAAATCTAAATGTCAATACTTTAAAACATTTTTTCCCTGGTGCTTTTATTACATTTGTTTTCGATATAATTTTAATTATTATTATTATTGTCATTGTTGATATTTGAATACAATTTTGTTTACTAATAATTATTAGTAGGGATGTAAGTGGATTGGGTAAACCCGACCAACCCGAACCAAAGTTACCTATAAAAACCGAAGTTAATTGGTTCAAATAAACATCCAAACCAAACCAAATGGAACGTAGAAGCTTTGGTTCGGGTATTGGATTTTCACTTCCAAATCCAACCACCCGACTACCCTACCCGACCATTACGGAACTCATATTTTTTTCCCTAATCCCATAATAAATTATTAACCTAACATTACTAACATGCCTCTACCTCAGTCTCCTCTCCCACATCTCTCCTCTTGCATCTCACTCACACTCTTATTCTTTCATTTGCATCTCATCCATCCAGGCCCTCGTGTTTCGTCCCCTCCATCGGGCTTCGTCCAAGCCGCGTCGTCATTCGACCACATCGTTGCCGTCACCATCAGATCAACCAGCGACCTCCACCATCAGACCTGTCTTCTGTATTTTTTTGTTTTTTTTTTGTTTCTAGTGATCTATCCTCAGATTTGGTTTTGGGCATTCTAAAATTTGAATATTTTTCATTTCTTTTTATTAATCTCAGTTTGTTCTGACTTCTCAGATTTCCTTTACGTATTCTTTGTTCTGTGAAAGGGGTTTCAATTCTACAGATGACCCGAACACCCTATAGAACCGACCCGAACTTCATCGGGTTGGTTTAGTTCAGGTTTTGTAGTAAAAATCACTTAAAACCGAACAAAACCGAACCGACACTTTTTTTATTGGTTGGGATTTTTTCTCGCCTAAAATCAAACCAAACCGACCTGTTACACCCCAAATTATTAGAATACCAAAAACAAAATTACCGTAATTAATAGTAATTTGAATACCATGATTATACAATGATCATGATTATTCAAATTGAATTCAAGAAATTATTTGAATATTGGTGTTAATAGTAACTAATAGTGATCATCAGCCTGATCATGACGACGAGGAGAGTCATGGATATACACCGCCTGGATCATCAAACGATGAGGAGGTCGAGGTTATGTCTGACGGCCGAGTTATTATTACCCCGGTCGGTAGAGGGTAAGAAATATCTCAAATAATTTTATTTTATTGTTTATCACAATTTTATATGTATGTGTATTTGATTGTTCTCCATGTTTTATTGATAAGGTTCCTTCCGTCGAAGAAATCTGCAGAGGCCATCACGTATGCGGTTACATCTCAGGTTGATCGGCCCTGGAGAAATTGGAGTCAGCTTGAGACATGGGATCGAGATCGATTCTTTTCAGCTTTTAAGGTATTTTGTAAATTTAAATTTAGTTCCATTTTTAAGTTAGTTTTAATGTTTCTTTAATTTATAATTATAATTATCATAACAAATATTATGTTCTCCTAATTTACAGGAGAAGGTCACTTGGAGAGTAGAGCATCATGATATGGTGGAGATAAATTTTCATCATAAAGCGGGCAAACGCCTCTCCGAGTTGTTTAGGAGACATCGTGAAAAGGGAACACGTCCACGTTGGTGTTTCCCCGTCTTTTGGGAGGAGCTATGTGCTTAATGGGCTTCATCTGACTTCAAAAAAAAAAGGGTGGGAGCCTGCACACTGGCGGCTGCATCAATCAGAAGGAGCATGCTAAATGCCTTGAAACTTAAAATATCATATTTTGTGAATTCATTTACATATGTCTTTATAGTTAGAATGTGAAACATTATTTGTCATTCTTAGTTATAACAAGTTTTTTTTGGTGCAGGCTAAGCAGCTTGGCTGCGCAAGCCAAATGAGTTGCATGCCCGGACCTATACTAGGAAGGGTACCAGCGAGTTTGTAGATGAGCGCTCTAGATGCACTCAGGTGCGGTATTGTTAATAACAGGAGGAGTATGAGGCTAAGTTATCTCAAGTTCGGTTTCAGGTAGCCTCATCTTCCCCTACCACCACACTAGACCCAGAGGTGGAAGCCCGAGTGGAGTTGCAAACATGGGTCGAAGTTGCTGGAAGCAAGAAAAAGGGTCGCATATACAGTATAGGAGACCTCACCAGCAACTATCGACGCGGGTCCTCAAGCGTCTTCACGTCCAGTAGGGCCCACCAGTCTAAGGAGCCTGTGGAGATGGTCGAGATGCAGCAAAGAATGGCAACTCAGGAGGAGATGCATCAACAGCTGGTGATGCAGATGACCGAACATGAGAGTCAGATTATGGAGCAGATGCAGATGATGGCAGCTACACAGAGAGAGCTCTTGATGCATTTAGGACCCCCTACAACTCAGCCATAGTCGCAGCAAGACCAGCACCTTCACAGCACCCCTCAGCCGTAGCCGCCATCGTCCCAACCGCCACCATCCCAGCCTGAGGGTGATCAGCATACTGGGGATGAGGGGGATCCATCCTTCAAGGATTTGTTGCAGGGCTATAGAGAGGATTATTAGTTTTTTAAGGATTAGATTTCATTTTGTATGATGTACCTACTCGTTGTCAAAACATTTTGCTTTTAGTTATGAATTTTATTTATCACTTTAAATTATTATTGATTTATCATATTATAATTTAAATTATAATTCAGAAATAAATAAATAAATTTTATAATTAATTATTAATTTTATATTAAATATTAGTTGATTAATTAAAATTTAATTTAAATCAAATTTTAAATATTTAATTAATTAAAAATAATTTAATAATTTAATAAAATATATAATAATGTTTGCAACGGCCAAGCCGTGGGTATTGGGAAAATCATTTGTGAAGACCTAGCCGTCTGTACTGGAGAAAATTTTGTGATGACCACTTAAAAAAACCGTCTGAAAAGATTTGTGACGACCGTATTAGCTACGGATCAGGAACCGTTGCAAAATACTCATTTTGCGACTGATTTTTGTGGTTTGCGATGGCTTTTTGCATCTTAAATACCAATTTTTCTTGTAGTGTTCAATTAGATTAATAATAATTCTGAACTTATGTGTTTAAATGTATTGTTAAAAAAAATTCAGCTTTTGCATTTATCTACAATTAAAAATGGATTTCATTGATGTAATCAATTATATTAATGATTATTAAATATTAATTATAACAATCTGTAATAAAGGTGTCCAATGATTGAAATGATTGCCACCAAAATAAGATGAAGCGAAATAAATATCGAATGAAGAAGGTTGAAATCTAATTTTTAAACTGATTTGAATTCAAAATAATGGTTAGAATCATTAATTGCCTAAACTATAAAATTATTGACTATATATATATATATATATATATATATATATATATATATATATATATATAAAAGCTCTAATGAAAAGAGAGTACAATATTTAGAAAATTATCAACAATGGCTTAATAACGATTTGGGCAATTTAAATCAACACGTGATGAGAAATGTCATCTTAAAAAAAAATGTGTCATTCTTAAACTGAGACACAACATTATAAGAATAATATGTTTTTGAAATGAACCAATTGAAAATCATGTCATGAATGACCAGTAGCAGAAAGCAAGTAATCAGCATTTCTCATATGTGCTATTGTTACTCATATGTGCTAATTTCTATTACCAAGCAATCACATGTAATTCAAATAGAAAAACTGAATATAGCAAGCAAGCAATCAATCAGTATAAACGACATGATGAAGAATCATATTAGCAAGTAATCATGGAATCAGTAATTAGAAAATCGACGCATCATAAATAAGTTAAGCAATTCGAAATGGTCATTTTAATTATTTTGAAAACATATTAATCATAGTAAGGTGCCAATTCAAATAATATAGAATCAATTTCGATAAAATATTAAAGCTTATTAAGGAAACAATTCAAACTATGATAATAATTTTTATTAATCATAATAAACGTAATAATATTTCAAAATAACGATTCACACAATCATTAACATGTTGATACAACACAATAATATGTAATTCAAATATTTGCAATAAATATATGTAGTTCAATCAAGCTTTAATATTCACAGTAATAATTTTCACTAGGAAAGAGGAAAATAAATCAAAACATTTTCAAGAATAATATTTTCTTTCATATGATAGATAAATAATTTTTTTTTTCAAAAAGTTAACTTACATGAGGAAAAGAGTAGGAATAAATCAATTAGATTTTCAAGAGATAATAATAATAATAATAATAATAATAATAATAATAATAATAATAATAATAATATGATATATAAATATATTTCATAAAAATTGTTAACTTGCACAGAAAAAAGAAGATATAAATCAAATAGATTCTTAATAGAGAAGAACAAATAATATGATAGATTGTAATTGAACCAAGGTATGTACCACAGTAGGAAACAATTCCAAATAGATTATGATGACAGGTAAGATGATAGGTTATAAATATATTTTCTAAAAATATTTAACTTGCACGGAAAAATAGTAGAAATAAATTAAATAGATTTTCAGGTAAAGCAGAAAAAACATATGATAGACAAATATATTTTCTAAAAATAGTTATCTTGCACAGAGAAAAGAGGAGAAAAAACAATTCAAGAGAGGAGAAAAAGTATTATGATAGCTAAATATTTTTCTAAAAATGGTTAACTTGCCCGGGAAAAGAGAAGAAACAAATCAAATAGATTTTCGAGAGAGAAGAAAAAAAAAATAATATGATACATAATTATAATTTCTAAAAATTGTTAACTTCAATAGGAAAATGAGGAGAAATAAATCAAATAGTTCCTGAAGAGAGAAGAGAAAATATAAAGTGGTTATCTTGCATAAGAAAAGAGAATATATAAATCAAATAGATTCTCAAAAGAAAATAAAAAATACTATAATAGGTAGATATATTTTCTAAAAATAGTTAACTTACATGAGCAAAAAGAGGAGAAATAAATCAAATAGATTTTCAACATAGAAGGAAAAAATATGATAGGCAAATATATTTTCTAAACGAATAAACATCTTTTTTTAAAATAACAATATTCTTCCTTTGTTTTTTTTTCCCTCCACATGCAAACATTTCTTATATCTACCTTTTTTTTTACAATGTTAAATCTACCTTTTTATATTGCATAAATATTGTCATATTCCATATGGGTCGCGCGAGTAAAAGTTGCGCATATTTACAAATAGTATGTACTTATTGTTTACACTTTTTTTTTTGACATAAGGCGTTTAACGCATTTCATTCATAATCAAGGAAGTAATACAAAGTAGAATATGATAGTAAACTTGGGGACTAGCTAAGAACAATGTCTCTCTAGCAAGAGAATGAGCTACATTGTTCGCTTACCTACTAACAAAACTTACACTAAAGTTTGGAAAAAAAAATGGAGAACACTAGAGCAATTTCTTAAAATAGCACCAGCTTGTGAGATATCTTCCTTAGGCTTTGTGATAGACGGTTAAGATAAAAGAAGTTTTGATATATAATTTTTCAAAAAAAAAAACGTAAAATCATCAATTACATATTATTTTGATGAAATACTAAAAAAAATAGCATATTCCCCTTGTGTTGTAGGGGTACGATTACTAGGAAACTGTTGGGAGATCATTAAATGAATTTGGAAAAATAATAAGATTTGTGAAATAATTTTGCAATTATTGCATGAGAATCTATGGGGAGAGGATCCTCTCCGGTGGGATTTCCACTTGATTTATCTATAGTTTAAATCTCCACCATTAAACCCCCTTTCCTCCGTTTCTTAATACTTAAACTCACACTCTCTAACTTATTAATTAAAGGGCACAGATTCAACTGGACAAAAATTCACGAGAGAGAATCCCTTACCAGATCTGTGCCATTGAAAAAAACATCTAATATACCTATGAATTATACCTTAATTTTATCCTTTCTCATCTTATATATTTTTCTCACTTTAGAAGAACCTTATCGATTGTTTTTTGGTACAATTATGTTTTTTGAATATATGGTGTCCCCTTTGCTTTTTTTGGTATTCTCAAAATGCATATATATAAAGATAATAAAAAATAAGTGAGAGATAAAAATAAATATATAAGATATCATATACGATTTTTGCACAGGCTGTTTGTGTATGGCTTACTATCGCAGAAATTTCTAGAGCAACTTCATGTTATCATATATACGATTTATGATAACACGAAGTTGCCCCAGAAATTTATATTTGTGATTTTTGCACAGGCTGTTTGTGTATGGCTTACTATCGCAGTTGTGAATTGGGATTGGGACCATCGGTGCCACCCCCATCAAATCATCAATAATGCCAACAATTTATCAATAATATTATCAATGTGTCACTTCAGAAATTGCATGAGACCCACGAGGAAACAAAAATTAAAAAAAATTAATCATTGAAAAGCATTTTTATAATATAAAAATCAAGGGCACCGTACAATTTCTATTGTTTAATTTATGATATATTTTGGAATGTGTACATATAATAAAATGATAATAATTATAGTATAATTTTTTTTTTACACTATCAATTAATCAGAAGTTAACATATGATTGAAAATAATTGACTATTAACTTAATACTAGTATCTTTAAAGCTTATATCACAATTTTAATTTTTGATTGGTTGATAATATAAAAATCTTTAGTCTAATGGTATATAATAACTAGACTCTAATTATAATTTATAATAATCAAACTCGCAAAAGGTTAGGAATTTTATTTTATTTTTTTAATGTAAAGAAAGGTTAAGATATCCTGACAAGGAATGATTTCAATAATTTATTAATTTTCATCAAATGGATAATTTGATTATCTGATGACAAGAGCATCGGCCATGAGTCGGGGAGTTGGCTGATATTATTTGTTGTTTTGGAAAAATAGGCTCTCAAGATGTCACATTAAATTTTATTGGAAGGCAACTGGATCTCGGAAATTTTATTGGCTTAGGCCCCTTTCTATCCAAAAAAAAAAAAAGAATACGTATTCCAGGACCACTGAGACAGAACATTAATAATTAATAATACAATTTAAGTGAGACTATACATTCGTTCGTTTATTTTGGACAACACAATAATTCATGTTAAAAATGCATTAAAATCTATTTCATAAATCTATCTTTAAAACGTCATGGCTTATTCTATGAGATGAGGACACAAAATGCGTTTGACTTTTCTTTCCCCCTTAATTGATTAATTTGTCTTTTATGGCAAAACCATGTATTACAGGTACAAAATAAAATTTAAAATTCAAGAAAAAAATCAAGGTTTTTAAAATCGGACCGGCCATTGAACCGGTGAAGGCTTCGGTTTAAGGTTCAATGATCCAACCGTGGTTGAACCGATAATAATTAAAAAATAAATTTTAAAAATTTAATATAATATGTTAAATAATATTAACATACATTTTAAATTCACATATCTTTTTAATAATATAAAATACTTTTTTTATTTTATGTTAGTAAATTTATAAAAATATTTCTTGTATTTACTCCTATAACTATGAGTGTAAAAAAATAAATCAATTTCAAGGTTCTATCAAAGTAAGCTTATTTATATGCTTTTAATCTTTTATCCAACTATAAAAAAATAAAAAACAAAAACATTGGGCCTATCAACCTAAGCCCATTTCTTTTCTACAAACTACAAGAAATTAAAGAAACCCTACAATACATTTATGTTTCAATTAGCCGCACGGTAACACCCCGTTTCCTCGTCTCTTGACCAATAATTATATTTTATATTATTATTATGGATCTAGAAAATGATTTTGAGGAAAACAAAATCATAGTTGAGACATTCTATATCGAAGGAAGTTACGGTTAAATTTTGGGTTTGAAACTCAGACGAAAACTGGTCTGCATTTTCACTGACAGTATAATTTTGTACCGGCAGAAACCCTAATTTGACCCGAAACTGAAAAATTCTAGATTTTATCATAATTTCATTGATAAAGTCTATTTCTAAAGTTTTCGCTCAAATATTATATTTCATTCGGGCGAATTTTGGCGAAAAATCATTGAAAAACCCTAATCGGGAAAACGACGGAGCAAGATACGGAACTGCAGAGATAAGCGAGAGAATAGGGATGATGAGTCAACTTAGCCAACTCACCTAGTGAGTCACCATGATGACTCATCATTGTCATTATGAGTTTTTACAAAAATATCTTAATATTGATGCGAAATAACCATTTTCCTTTAAGTTCTTTTGTTAATTACCAAATGACCAAAAGATGAAAATATCTTCATCCTTCCTACATCAGTCACCATGGTGAGTCACCACCATGACTCATCAAAGTAATGATGGCAAATGAAAATATCTTATCAAAATATATAGTTTCCAAGTAAAATGACCAAAATACCCTTGTACTTCTTTGTAATTCTTTTCATGTCTAACAAGTGTTTTGACAATTTTGTGCTCCCTTTCCTCATGGATAAATTCAGCCAAGACTCTTAGATCACTAGTGCAAAATATGCATTTAACATCGAGGTTTTAACATCGGTTTTAACAAAACCGATGTGAAAAAGGAGGCGGTGGTATTTTTGAAATTAAACTGAAGTATTTTACCATCGGTTATAACAAAAACCAATGTGATAAAATATTTAACATCGGTTTTTATAAAAACCGATGTGGAAAAGTGAAACAAAAAACAATTTTTTTTTATCAAACATAAGATTAGACATCGGTTTTAGTATAACCGATGTGGAATAGTGAAAAACATCAATTTTAGACATCGGTTTTATGATAACCGATGTGGAAAAGGGAAACAAAAACCAAAAAATTTTAATCAACCATAAGATTACACATCGGTTTTATTATAACCGATATGGAAGATTGAACAAAAAAATTCAATTTTTTTAAGCAGCAACATTTTTAACATCGGTTTTTGATTTTAACTGATGTGGAAAATCAGTATAACACATTGGTTTTGTATATAACCGATTTGTATTTTCATTTGTTTTCTTTTATTTATCCCTCCAATTCCCTTTCTTGCGCCCTACCACTCTCTGAAACCCAATATTTTCTCTGTTGCATGCGCGCTCCATAACCCTCACACCCTCACACCTCCGTTCTTGGTCGCTTTGCCACGTCCTCCGCTGTCACCTCAGCCTCGAAGCCCCTCCACTTGCTCCGCCGCTTCATGCCATGACCCTGTAGCCTTTGCTTGCTCCGCCGCTTCCTGTAGCCTCGAAGCCCACTGTCCGATGCTTGCTCCACTTGCTCCGCTGCTTGCTTTGCCGCTTAGTCATCTCAGGTAATGCACCTCTTATACCATGTTTCTAAGGAGTCTGAGCATTGGGAAAGTACAATGGGAGCTTCTTCAACCCATTTCGATTTTTGACTAAATTTTCTCATTTCAGGGCTGTGCAAAGGGCTTGCTGTGGTACTGGTTAGTGGTCACATTTGTGGTTCAGGCTTTCCCTTCAGCTGTTACCTATCTTGCCCTCAGTAATGGTTTTTCCGCACTGGTGTTTAGATCCTTATCCTACATTATTTCTGTGGAGGTCATGCTGACACTTATCTTACTGGTTTTGTTTCTCATTTATTGTTGGTTGTCTCCAGTGTGTGAGAAGGTGGAAAGCAAGGGAAGAACAACTTATAATGAGATTAGGCATTTGCTTTAAGTCATTTGTTGCTTAAAAATTAAATTTTGGTTTCAGTTTTATATATTAAGAGCATATGCATTAAATATGAATCTGTATCATATAACTTTTGTGTTTTTCAATGTGTTTGCATGTGCCTGTGTATGTTCCTTTGTTATTTCTTTTCACTATTTTATTTTCATTTTATTTACTTCATTTTTCTTAATGTTTAGGATTTGTAGCATGTCAAGCAAGTGATACTCCATGGGCATGGCATAGCTTAAATTACAAACGGGTATAGTAGATTTATGTTTATAATGTTTTTTCTATTGGGTTATTTTGGTTGCCATATTGAATTATTTCATATCATATTATGATAATGGTACATCTAGGAAAGTTCAATTGTGCTTTGAAGAAACTAAATGTTTGTGTTACTTTTTTTTCCCATTTAGAATAATTTATGCTCTTACTTTTGTTAGATTGCTCCATTTTTTGATTTGCTTTAGTGAAATATCTCTTCATGTCTCTGGTAGGTTTTAGAATATTTTTTCCCCAAATAGAAGTGAAGTCCATCGGATTTGCAAACCATAGGGTAGGATGAGCTGTTTAAGAATAAATGATCATATGAAGGATTTGTTCCATTAACTGTGTAATGTCTATATAGTTTGCTGTTCAGTTTCTTTTAGAAAACTTTTTAAAGAGCTATCGCCCTTTGTTTGTGAATGCATGTATTGTGTTTGTGACAATGTGCTAGAGACGAGTATATTTATGCAATTAGTTTTAGCTTCTTAATTTCTCTTTCTCTTTCAGGGTTTCTTGATTATTTGAAACTTAGGATTTCGTTTCCAAACTTGTTGTGTTTCTTCCCACACCCGGTAACCTTTCTCATCTCTATTGTTCTAGTTTGATTTTTGTTTGCTTTAACTTGGGGATTGGAGTGTTTTATTACTTTTTTAGTGTTAATTAATTAGTAAAGCCTTAGTTTCCCGTTTGAGATGCAATATTAATGAGCACACGTGTACGTGCTTAAGGTACAGCTCATTATATTGGATCCTGAATTGTCCAAGTTGGACAGTTTGGGAAAAAACTTTTTCTTCATTCAGTTAAAATAGTTATTCATTGATTCTCATGTTATATACTTGATGAAAGTTCGGATTGATACATTTCCTTTCGTTCTCCGGGTGCATACTTTATCGTGGTGGATGTCATCGCGTTCAAGTCGTGTACGTCGGAGACCGAAGGGAAATGCTGCCGAAATTTCGTCGAGTATGAGCATGAGAGTTAAGGACTAACTGTTAACCGAATGTTGAAAAAGTTTCTTCTCAAATGGGATAGGGCCATACCCTATCATAAGAAGTAGTTGATGAAGATATTGGACTAAGTATGAAGTTAATGTTTAGTCATGGATCGCGGTTGGATGAATGCTAGACGGACAAGTGATGAGTATGAGAATGGAGTGGAAGATTTTCTACAATTTAACAAATGCTCCTGATAGTAGTGACGAAAGGTTTTATTGTCCTTGTGTTAACTGTTTGAATGAGAGATGACTAGAAGCTGACGAGATACGAGATCATCTTATTTGTGAGGGGATTTGCAAGAGTTATACAATATGGATATGTCATGGTGAATCGTTAGACAGGCCAAGGGTGTCGGATAGAGAGGAAGTTGATGATGTAGATATGGACGATGGACTAGAGGACATGATCCGTGATATTGGGCAAGAGTCCTTTCGGCGAGCACATGTGTATGATACTTTGTGCAGTGATGCGGAAGTGGCTTTGTATCCGGGGTGCACTAATTTCACACGGTTGTCAGCAGTGTTAAGATTGTTCAATGTGAAGGCGAGAAATGGGTGGAGCGATAAAAGCTTTACCGAATTGCTTGAGTTGTTGAAAGACATGCTTCCAGAAGGTAACACATTACCATCCCGAAACTATGAGGTGAAGAAGATATTGTGTCCGATGGGTATGGAGTATAAGAAAATACACGCTTGCCCCAATGATTGCATATTGTACACGAAAGAGTTTGAAGAGATGCACGAGTGCCACAGGTGTGGGGTATCACGCTACAAAGTGAAGGATGGTGATTCTAGTTGTGATGCGGTCACCAAGGGTCCTCCTGCGAAGGTGTTATGGTATCTTCCAGTAATTCCGCGGTTCAAGCGATTGTTTGCTAATGAAAAGGAGGCAAAGAATATTAGATGGCATGCAGATGAGAGGAAATGTGACGGACAGCTTCGTCATCCGGCTGATTCTTTGCAATGGAAGAGAATTGATAGTTTGTTTCCGGAGTTTGGCAATGAGCCCAGAAACCTTAGGCTTGGACTTGCTACCGATGGAATGAATCCATATGGAAACTTAAGTAGTATTCATAGTTCATGGCCTGTTCTCTTGGTAATTTACAACCTATCTCCTTGGTTGTGCATGAAGCGCAAGTACATTATGTTAAGTATGATGATTTCGGGTCCAAAACAGCTAGGAAATGATATTGATGTTTATCTGAGTCCATTGATTGAAGACTTGAGAAAGTTGTAGGATGAAGGCATTGATGTGATCAACGGGTATTGCCGTGAGACTCTCAGATTGCGTGCCATGTTATTTTGCACCATCAATGACTTTCCAGCATACGGGAACTTGTGCGGGTATAGTGTTAAGGGGCATAAAGCATGTCCAATATGTGAAGAAGGCACATGTTACCATCAACTGCAACATGGAAGGAAGACAGTTTACCTTGGGCATCAGAGATTTCTCCAGCATAATCATCCTTATCGTAGGTTGAGAAAAGCTTTCAATGGACTTCCGGAGAATGAAATTGCTCCGGGGACCTTGACTGGAGACCAAGTTTATGAACAGGTGAAGAACACTAATGTTATCTATGGGAAGTCCCAGAAGAAGGCTACTGAGAAGAATATATGGAAGAAGAGGTTGATCTTCTTTGATCTTCCATACTGGTGCAAGCTTGATGTAAGACATTGTATTGATGTGATGCATGTGGAGAAAAATGTGTGTGTGACAGTTTAATCGGAACGCTTCTCAACATTCAAGGCAAGACAAAGGATGGTGTGAATGCTCGTCTGGATCTAGTTGCGATGGGTATACGAGAGCAGTTAGCTCCACATAAAGTGGGGGATAAGAAGACTTATTTGCCCCCAGCATGTCATACTTTATCAAAAAAAAGAGAAAAGAAGTTTCTATGAATGTCTACGGGGAGTCAAAGTGCCACAGGGTTACTCTTCAAATATCAAGAGACTTGTCTCAATGAAAGATCTCAAATTAGTTGGCTTAAAGTCTCATGATTGCCATGTCTTGATGCAACAACTACTACCGGTGGCCATTCGTGACATCTTGCCTAAATAAGTCAGACATGCCATTACTAGGTTATGCTTATTCTTCAATGCTATATGTAGCAAGGTCATTGACACTAAAAAGTTGGATGACTTGTAAAATGAGGCAGCCATTATCTTATGCCAATTGGAGATATATTTTCCACCTTCATTTTTTGACATCATGGTTCATTTGATTGTTCATCTAGTGAGGGAGATTAGATTGTGTGGCCCCGTTTATTTAAGGTGGATGTACCCGGTTGAGCGGTACATGAAGATGTTGAAAGGATATATGAAGAATCCACACCATCCCGAAGCATCTATTGTTGAAAGGTATGTTGCAGAAGAAGCTATTGAGTTTTGTACAGACTACATGTCAGAAGCAGAACCTGTAGGGCTTCCGAAGTCTCGTCATGAAGGAAGATATGATGGTAAGGGTACATGAGGTATCACTGTTAAGAGCATGGATCGGGAGGAAGTGCTTCAAGCACATTTGTATATATTAAATAACACTGATGAGGTTGAACCATACTTATGTGAGCACAAAAGCATCATCAATGAAACTTACCCTAGAATGAATGAAAAATAGTGTTTGAACAAGCATAATAAGACTTTCTTAAACTGGTTTAAAGAAAAAATTGCAAAGGATGGTACTGCTTCTGATACATTAAAATGGCTAGCACAGGGACCTAACTTTGATGTCATATGCTGGAGTGGGTACGATATCAATAAGTTTTCCTTCTATACAAAGTCCCAGGATGACAAAAGTACTATGCAAAACAGTGGGGTTATGGTCGTCGTTGAGTCCATGCATTTCTCTAGTTCGAAAAATAAAAACCATGTTATGGCATCCGTTTCATACTTTAGAATCATTGAAGAGATTTGGGAGGTTGACTACACGAAGTTTAGAGTGCCTGTTTTTAAATGTCAGTGGGTCGACAGTAACAATGGTGTGCAAACCGATGAGTTAGGATTCAAATTGGTGGACCTTAATAAGGTAGGTAATAAAGAAAAGCCTTTCATCATGGCATCCCAAGCAAAAATAGTGTTTTATATCCGTGATCCTTCTAACAAAAGGTGGTCAGTGGTTCTCCAGGGAAAAAACATGTATAATGGTAGTGAGGGAAATCAAGATTCAACTCTTGATATTTCTGACACTCCTTCTTTCTCAACACGAGTGCCTAATTTCAATGAGGAAAATGAAGTGGACGATGTACATGCTACTCATAATGATCACCAAGAAGGGTTATGGGAGAACGTTACTACTTGACCACAGTATAAGTTTAGTTTGAGTTATGTTTAAAGTCATATTATATGTTTACGTTGATATTTATAAGTTATGCTTATGTTGATTGATATTTAGAAGTTATGTTTGATATTTATCCAGACATACTGACATTTTTTTTTTGTCTAAACAGGTATACATGGCTGATCCTGAGGATATCCCTCCTTCATGCAGCGGGTCGGAGACCCCGTCTTCGGGTAGAAAGGGTAGACGTGCCACATGAATGAGGAATTTGACTGCCAACCGTGGTTCAAATCAAAGGATAAGAATCGACTTTGATTGTAACCTCAATCCTATTGGGCCAATGGCAGAGCAGTTTAATAGTTTTGTGGCGACCCTTGCTCGAAGCAGGCCTAGCATACTTATTGAGCGTTGGAAAGATGTACCTCAGGGCGTGAAGGATCAGATATGGGAGAGTATTCTGGTATCTATACTTTAACGTCCTGTGTATGTATCTACTTTATTTTAATCTTATTAATATCATACAGTAATTCGTTGATTCTTTTGGTGTTAATGTAGCTCACCTTTGACCTGCCGGATACGACGGATATGAAGAAGCGTTGGATAAAGTATGCTGGTGAGCGTTGGAGGGGTTTTAAGGTGGACCTGGGCAGATACTATGTATTCAATCCTAGCTGTGAAAAGAACCCACTTGAGGTGTACCTGTTTCTTGACTAGGTGACGTGGGATCGCTTTGTTCAGAGCTGACATGATCCCAGCTTTCAGGTTAACTTATTTGAGTTGTCTCTAAATTTATGTAATTTCATTAATTTTATTAATTTACTTATGTAATTTAATTGTCTTCTATTTATAACAGGAGAAGAGGAAAAAGGGGTAGGAAAACCAAAGCAAGAATGTCTACCCCCATGTACTATCTCGTGGGGGATATAAAAAGCTTGTTCAGACCATGGTGTAAGAGGAAAAGAAAGCATGTCAGGAAGAGCAGCATCTCAGGCAGATCCTAACGCTGAAAATCATCCAGAAGTTGTTGATCCACCTCCACCCCCACGCCATCGTAAATGGAAGAGGGCCCGACAAAGAAAAACATGACAATATACATCTGAGGAGGCCCGCCAAGTAGCTGAGAAGATTATAAGTATAGTTTGAATTGTAATTGTGATTTTAACAATGTTACTGAATTGTAATGTGACCTAATATTTTATATGTTGCAGGATGCCATAGACGAGTAGGCCACTCAAGGAACCTTTGTTCCTAGAGGACGCGAGGATATCTTAGCTGCTGCCATCGGTAAACCAGACCACCCGGGCCGTGTCATTGGTGTTGGATGGGGCGTTGGCATTCGCCAATACCATGGTTCATCTTCACACCAATGCCACAGGGATGTTGCTGCAGATAGAGAACGGCTAAAACAGGAGATTGCAGATGAGCTTAGACAGGAGATGGCCCAGCAGTTTTCCCAGCAGATGGCAATAATGGCTACTATGTCCCAGCAATTCACAAGTGTCCAACCCTCTGTCCAACCATCTGTCCATGTGAGCACTAAGGGCTCATGTGATCCTCCTCATCAGCCTGATGATGATGATGATGATGATGACGCCCCTAATAGGTGTGAGCTGTATGTTGATGATCATCATGACATTCTGCCTAAAAGGTCAGATCCAGGAAGACCAGAGAAGTCTGCTCCTGCCAAGGTATTCATTTGACCATTCAATTAATTACGAATGAAATAACTTAACTGTGATTACTAATGTATATCTTTTTTGTTGTTTAGGGGAACAACAAAGGGGATCCTGGTGATGTTTTTAAACTTCTTGCTATACAGGTTGTCACCATGGAGGTTGATGCAGCTTTGGTAAGGTTGGAACATGATGCCAGGCAAGGTGACGAACTGTATATCCCAAAGAAGGAAATTATGGAGATGGCGCTCGAGCATGAAATGGCTAGTGCTGCACACATCTCGTTATGGTGCACGTAAGTACATTTTATTTATAAGTTAAATAATTAAATTTTAAATACTATGATAATTAACATGTTTTATCAATATATTAGGTATCTGAATCGCATGTTAGTTGATCAAGGCAACCTCACCCTTTATGGGTTCATTGACCCCATGCTCATTCAGGGTGATGTTCTCCTAACATCAGAAGACCCGGTCGCCACCATACGTGATATAGTTGCCCGAGACCATCATCAGTTTTACCATGTGCCTTATCTCAATAAGTAAGTACCAGTTATTTAATTATAACTATGTATGACTTAGTCACTAATTGTTCCGCAAATGCAGACAACATTGGCAGTTGTTGATCTTGTGCCCTCGGTTGAATGCCGTGGTCTTCTTCTGCTCGATGGGAAATAAGCCGGCGAATGAACTGAAGCACATCATGGAAACGTAAGCATTAAAATAATTTATAATCAGTAATGAAGTTGTTTTAATTATCTGAAATCTATTAGATATACTTTAATTAATGTTTATTTTCTTATGATAGGTCTATTGATGCAAGCCGCATGCTGCGTGGTGAAAAGCGTCGGGCTATTAGATGGATTATTCCTAACGTAAGATATTTATTAGTTCAAACGCTTCAAGCGCAGTGGGTATAATTATTGATTTCTATTTAATTCCTCATATTCTAATTGGGTTTCATTTGTACGTAGTCCAGTAGACAATGTGGATCATGGGAATGTGGATATTATGTGATGAAGTGGATGGTTGAAATTATCTCCTCCGGTATCACTGAAAGATGGCAGGAGGTAAATGCTAATTGGTAACAATTAATTGTAACAATTATATATAGATTCGTTATATGTTTAATTTTAGTTTATTACTTAAAAGATATAATCTTATGTCCAATTAAACTTGCAAATATTCAACAATCCGACTCCACTCTCTGATGCCGACATAAAAAACATAAGGATGCGTTGGGCAACTTTCTTTCCTGAAGTGTACCAACAATAGTTTGTATGTAGTTAGTATATAAACGCATCATGTACTAGCTATAGTGTACTTTTGACTGATATATGTTTTGACATGAAATCTATAATATATCATATGAGCTTTTTGGTTTCTAATTATCTTTGTTGTCTGAATGTAATTGAATATATTTATTGTTAGTAATCTTTTAATTTAGTGTGTTTTGGTTGTACAAAAGTGATTCTGTTAACAATATTTAGATTCTGTATTGATCTGGATTACTGGATTACTGAAACAGGGGAAAGGACTGTCACTACTGT
Organism: Echinosophora koreensis; assembly: GCA_035048595.1. Lineage (NCBI taxonomy): Eukaryota > Viridiplantae > Streptophyta > Magnoliopsida > Fabales > Fabaceae > Echinosophora > Echinosophora koreensis. The sequence goes on from JAPCYP010000065.1 coordinate 2,285,646, forward strand.
AAAGGGTGGTTTTTTCAAAAAAAAAAAATCACATCAATTTCTAAAAAAAACCGATGTGGTAACCCCACTTTCCATATCGGTTTCTGAAAAAACCGATGTGGTTCGGTTTTTAAAATAACCGATGTGGAAAGTGGGGTTACCACATCGGTTTTTTCAGAAACCGATGTGGAAAGTGCTGAACAGAATTTATTGTCTTGCAAAAACAGAATTTTTTACATCGGTTTTAAAACCGATGTGAAAAGTGGCAATAAACCACATCGGCCTTTTCAACATCAGTTTGAAAACCGATGTGAAAAGCAAAAAAAAACCGATGTGAAATCCCTTTTCTGCACTAGTGGATGGCTATCCTTTCGTGGTATTTCATCTTATCATGACAACTTATGGAAATATCTAAGTTATTATATGTTATTTTCTAAGCTACCCTTGGTTACACTTGACCAACCATGGTTTGCAAACAAAAATATCTTTCTTCCTTGACCAAAAATTTCAGTCACTCCATCATCAACCTACATCTTCACTTATTTTTCATCTCATGATCAATGTTACACCCCCTTGGGCATTACCTCGTGAACACGTGCAGAAATAAATTAAAAAGGAATTTGCTGGTTACTTTCGGAAATTTTATTTGCTTTAAGTCATAAAACTTGGGAGTAAAAAAAAAAATTTCTTCTTAATACTTTAGAAAATGTGATACACACATCAATTAATAGAACCATGTCATATTTGTCAACACACATACACTGATCTTATTTATAACTAGAATCTTCCACAACGTACAAGCTTTTCTAAAAGTACTCTATTATTCCTAACTGAAATCCAAACCACATAAAAGTTCTCAAGACTACGTACACCGACTTTCTGAAAAACACACAACCCAAGAAAATCCTAAGCTGGTCACTCTATAAGACCTCTACTGGAAAGACCTCCATGGTCCTTACCACTATTACCGACCTCTTCACGGATCGGGACTATACTCCTCGAGCGAACTGGAACTCCTCTGCACCATCTACTACTATGTACCAAGGTACAACAACAAAACTAGAAAAACAGATATATCGTAAGGGTGAGATACCAATATATGAGTTTTGATAAGATAACCACATGCACGATACACAACACACCATATACATGATATTCACAATATATGGGAATTATCCAAACAACATAATAATTATGTCAAAGGGACTCATACCTGACAGTCCGATTTTATAAAAATTGCATGACACTTCAATATTCAGGCTCTAATTTGATATCTAATCTCCGGAGATCCCAAAACTTCTTTTCGTTTGGGCAGATCAAGCTCTTTACATGGACCATTGTCAACGAAAGAATCAATATCGAACAAATATATAACACATTGGCTAACACACAGGACACAATGGTTATTGCGCAAATATATATGACACATTGGCCAACACACAGGACACAATGGTCATTGGGATAAATGGAAGCATCTTCCATAACACATTAGCCAACACACAAGACACAATGGTTATCGCCATAAATGGAAATATTATCCATAACGATACATTGGCCAATACACAGGACCCAATGATCTATAGTTTATGGCATAATGGTCAACACATGGCACGTCTGCCAAATAATCCATGTAACAACTTTTATTCTCGTCTCATTTTCTTTTTCGTTACATTCTTCCCTTGTCGAAGCTCAAAGACTCACAACCATGCTTAATTTAATATTAAGTCTTTTCCACTTTAATCAAACACAGGACGCACAGTCCGAGTGTTTTAAACTCAACACAGGACACACAGTCCGAGTGCTCAATCGCAAAGCCCTAAACTGATGCACCAGTCTTAGGCTCGCAGATATGAGATACAGCATTCACCGTATCAATTATAGGACACACAGTCCACAAAAACTTTTACAGGACACACAGAACTTTTATAGGACACACAGTCCACTAACATGGTTCCATGATCCACGTGTTAATAGAACACTAGAATCCCTACGCCTCGGTTACTAGGTTCACTTTGTTTATTTAAAAATATTTTCGTTCTGTGAAATAACAAATACAAAATCAAACCTCCTAAAACTTATCCAAGTTTAACCGAATTATTTTCACTGAGTAAAAACTCTGCAACACCCCCCTTGGGCATTACCTCGTGAATACGTGCGGAAAATAAACTTAAAATAAAACGGCTGGTTGCTTTCGGAAAATACTCACTATATTTTTGCCTAAAAACAGGGGTAACAATAAAATTTCTCTGGGCATTTTTTTTAGCAAGGTTGAACGTATGTTATCTCAGTAAAACAACATTCCACCAGACTTAATAAAAAATCACATTTACTCAATGGGTAAGCAAATTCCTGGTCATAATTTTAAAACATCTGTAAATAAAATTCATCGTCATGACAGTAATCCAAGAAAGACTCTTAGAGCCATAATACAGAAAATTATGACCTTCTCCAAAAGTAAATTTGACTCGATAGACTAACCTGGTCGTACTATGAGACTCTTACTGGAATAGACCTCCATGGTTATTCCAGTTACTCAACCTTCTTCAAAAGTTGGAACTAATCCCTCCGAGTGGGGCAGAGAACCCCTCAGCATCATCTGCAATCACGTACCAAGGTACAACGCAAGACCACACAGATATATCGGAAGGGTGAGATACCGACAAATGAGTTTTATCACGATAACCACATGTACGACACACAAATAACACATATATACATATATTCACAACACATAGAAATTCTCCAAAATAAACATTATAGTTTATCAATGGGATTCATACCTGACAGTCATCACGATTTATAAAAAATGCATGACACTTCAATATTCATCCACTAAACTTTGATATCTAATCTCTGGAGATCCCAAACTTCTTTTCGCTTGAGCAGATCAGGCTCTTTACATGGCCCATTGTCAACAAAAGAAACAATGTCCAACACAATACATGGCACACTATCCAACTCAAGACACAATCGTCAATGCTATAAATGGAACATTGTCCATAAAGACACATTGTCCATCAAGGCACAATGGTCAACAACTTATAGTACATTGTCCATTAAGGTTCCGAGTTCCAACTATTTAAGTAATGTAACTCGGTAGGACGCGAGCTCCAACCATCGTCGTAACGTAATTCATATGAACCCCAATGACATTCGTAACGTAATTCGGCCTATAAAATATCTCAAATATCCGAGCTCCAGAAATAGCGTAGCGTAGCCCAGCCTTTCCTGGACCCACTTGCTAGTCCACCAAAGGCACGTTTGCTGGTTCATGTATGTAAAACTTTTGTTCACGTCACTTTTCTTTTTCGTTCATTCTTCCCTTGTCGAGGCTCAAATGCTCATGACCATGCTTAATTCAAACATTAAGTCTTTTCAACTTCAACACAACACAGGAACACAGTCCGAGTGCTCAATCACGAAGCCCTAAACCGATGCATCAGTCTTAGGTTTGCGGATATGGGATACAAAGTTCACCACATCAATTATAGGACACAAAGTCCACAACATCTTTTATAGGACACAAAGTCCACAACAACTAACATGGATCCATGATCCACATGTTAACAGAACACTAGAATTCCGACGTCTCGGTTACTAGGTTCACTTTTCTTCTTTAACATCATTTTAGTTCTGTGAAACAACAAATACAAAACAAAACCTCCGAAACTTATCCAAGTTTGTCGGAATTATTTTCATTGAGTAAAAACTCATTTGCAGAAAATATTTTTCGTTGAAAATCATTTATAAAACGTTAAATAGCAGATAAATTCATTTATCTCTAATCCGTTTTCTTTTGGAAACTTATTTTTCCGAAACAACATCAAATCCATTTCTATCCGAAATAATAAAATTGTTCCTCATAGTTTTCGCTGTAAAATACTTTTCTAAATTATTTTTCGTTTAGAAATAAAGCCAATTATAAATCAAATTATTTTCTCTTTTACAAAAAAGTTCTTCACCATCAATGTTAAAAGATGTTTGACACTTAATTTCTTGTAATAATGTTTCATCTTATTTTTGAATTTATTTTGAAAAAGGTAATGTAACTGAAATATTTTCATGATTTCGTCCTCACTATTACTCATTAATCACTCTTTCACCGAAATATCATCAAACATTATTATTTTCAATATTTTCTTCCTCTTCCATAAATCAAAACCCTAAAGTTTCTCCTCATGTGTTTAAATTTTTATCCTTACTTATCATTGAGCACTGACCACCCTCAGGCTTTCCATCAATCAATTAACCAAACAGATAATCTATAAATCACAGATATCCATACATCACAGATATAATCATGCTTTCACAGAAAACATTAAAAACCACATAACAGTCATATAACAATTTAATTTAATACCACACATCACAACAAATAAAATCACATACGACACACAGATAGCATGTGGCTATCAAAACCCCTCAGGTAAACTCCCCTTATCTTTGAAGACAAGAGAAAGATCATTCATTCCGGGTTCCACAATTTACTCATTGCTCAACGAAATTTCGCAAGATTGAACACCCACTGACGACTTGACTTGACGTTCCAGGTTCCTCTAACACTTTGCCATGCACTTAGGAAACTCTGAGACAGCTCCAACAATGTACACTCTGCTCTTCCAACCATGACAGTCACATCACATAGATGAAAATTGGCCATCATCATGACCAATAGCAAGTACAATAAAAATCAGAAACTTATCACCACAAAACACAAGTTTGCGCAACTTAAGTAATTGATTTAACTAAGAAATCAACATTAGATTTATCACTTAAAATTGATTGTGGTTTTAATGTTTACTAAAATTTTAGGGAAAACCAATTGATCAAAGAAATATGAAATGAGGCTAGGTAATCATAAATTAACCACTCTAATTGAAATTAACATAATCAAATTGAGAAATCAACACAATTTGATATTAGGTTTCAAATTGGGAATTTAAGGTTTTAAACAAAATTGGGGAAAATATGATTTGATTGGAGGATCATGAAATTAAACTTAGAAAGTATCAATTAAAAGTCTCAATTGCACTAAAATAGAAACAATTTCATTGTTGGAGTTAAGATAAAAATTTGGAGTTTTAGTGAAACTGGGGAAAATCCGAAATTAAAAGGAAATTTATGAAATTGACATGAGAAATTAGGAATTGGCATACTAATTTACCAGCAACATCATCAATTTGGACAACTAGATTCCAATTTAACATTTAGGGTTTTAAATTAGAAAGTTAGGGTTTCAAAATTTGGGGGTTTTGAATTTTTAAACAATAGATGAGTGAAATTCCTACTCACCCAGCAAGAAGAAGAAGAGGTGGTGGTTGTCGGGTGGTCCGACGTGGTGGCTGGCGGCAGCAGTGGCGAAGGACATCAGGGTGTATTTTTGTAACAACCATGGCCAAAATGAAAAACTAGTTTTAGGGGAGAACAAGAAGAAGAAGAAGCTAGGATAAACATAAATGGTGGAAACCACCATGGAGGCGGTGGCACGACGCTTACCACGGTGGAGGGCGTGTTTTTCGGGCGGCGGAGAGGACGAGCCAGATGCGAGCAGGCGGCGGGGTCTTCTCCTCCCTGCATCAGTGAGCGGCGGTCAGCGGTCGGTGGTTGGGCTGGGCGGCGCGGTTGGTGCAGGAGAGGGAAGGAGATGAGGTTGGAGTGAGAGGAGGTATGTTTCCAGAATGAAGAAGAAGAAGCAATAGGAATGAAGGGTGGAGGGGGGTATCGGGTTTTGACTTAGAAATAGGAAGGGAAAAACTGATTTTCCTAATTTTTTTTTATTTGTAGTAGTAGGTACAAAATGAGTGATTGATATTGAGTCTGGTAAAGAGATTTTCTTTTAACCTTTGGATCTAAAGTAATGAGTAAAAAATATAAATTTTCAAAATTTGAAATAGAATAGAGATTGATGGTTGGATTTATCAACCAAGAAAATCAATGATCCAAAGTTAATCTTCGATTAATTTTAAACCAACATATTTTCAAATCTAAAATTAAATAGAGTAAAATCTAAAAATAAATTTATGTTTTATTTTTTAAAAACTATGTTTCTTTCCGCGTTAAGTGTTATAATGTGGTATCTTTCTATCCAGTTTTATTTTAATCAAATAAATGCATGTTTTTATAATTCCTCTTTCAAGTAAATGTTTTATATTAATGTGCGAGGTAGAGGGTGTCACATTTAGTGGTTTCAGAGCAGTTCGGCCCTGTCCGAATGTGGTATGAGTCTGTTATGAGGCTGTGTGTGCTCTTATTTGGATTGTCTATACTTGTTATTGACAATGATGCTTAATGTTGCGAGCCGTTGGCTTTTTCTTGCTTTAAGTTCTCTGTATTAATAAGCTGCTTCGGGCATTTACAGGACTGATGGCAGGAAGAGGAGGCAGAAACGATCAGGGGATCGCTGACGCGTTGCCACTCCTTGCCAATGCAATCGGTCAAGTTCAAAATGTCAACAACGGAGGACCGGCTGAGTTTCAGGGTCTTGGCAAGTTCCAGCGGAACAATCCGCCATCTTTCAGAGGAGCTTATGACCCCGAAGGAGCTTTGTTGTGGATGAGAGAGATCGAGAAGATCTTCAGAGCTATGGACTGCAATGATCAGCAGCGGGTTATCTTCGCCATGTTTTTGCTCACGGAAGAGGCTGAGCACTGGTGGGAGAACTATCGTCAAAGGATGGTGGCTTAGGATACAACAGTCACCTGGGCTGTGTTCAGAGATAGGTTTCTGGAGAAGTATTTTCCTGTGGATGTACTTGACAAGAAAGAAATGGAATTCTTGGGGTTGAAGCAGGGAAATATGTCGGTAGGCGAGTGTGCGGAAAAGTTCGAGGAGTTGGGTAGGTATTACACACCTTACCAGGTCATGGTTGATGATCGGTCAAAGTGTGTAAAGTTCAGGGATGGTCTCTGTCTGGAGATCAAACAGGCGATTAGTTACCAGGAGATCAGAGTCTTCCCAACCTTGGTGAATAAGTGTAGGATCTTTGAGGATACCTACAAGTCTAGGGTTGCCAGTTTCAGGAATTCAGATGGTCAGAATAGCAAGAAGACAGAGCAGAAGGATAAGGGCAAGCAGCGTTACGCTTCAACCGGCCGGGATTTCAAATAGAGTGGCAAGAAGCCATAGTTTTCGTATGATAGGTCCAGGGGTGGTAACTCCAACACCTCTAGGACCATGAAGTGCGGCAAGTGCGGTGCACCAGATCACTTCACTACCCAGTGTAAGGAATCGGACATCATCTGCTTTAGGTATGGCAAGCCAGGCCACATTGGTCGGAATTGTGGAGAATCAAAGTTAGAGCCTCCAAGTGCTAGCAAGAGTCAGCAGTCTCAGGCTAATCGACTGAAGACCACTGGAAGAGTCTTTACTCTTAGTGGAGCTAAGGCCTCCGAGTCTGATGACTTGATTCAAGGTATGTGTTTAATTAATGGAACTCCTTTAACTGTATTGTATGACTCGGGTGCTACCCACTCTTTTATATCGCATGATAGGGTCAAGAGTCTAAATTTACCTGTTACCTTTTTTGAGTATGATTTGGTTGTTTCTACACCTACGAATAAACCTTTTCTTAATGGTAGAACCTTTATTGTAAATCATGTATGCCTACCTTTTAAAGATCTTGATGTCATTCTTGGCATGGACTGGTTGTCTTCCAACACGCCCTTCTAAATTGCTTTAATAAAACCATTGTTTTTGGAACTCCTGTGGAGTCTAAGAATCCAATCTTTTTCTCTGCCAACCAAGTCAAAGCTTCGATGAAAGAGAAAGCCCAAGTGTTCATGATATTGTCTTCCCTGGAAGTAGAGAGCCCTCCTGAGAAGTGTGCCTGTTGTGCAGGAATTTCCTAAGGTGTTTCTAGGGGATGTTTATAACTTGCTTCCTGAGAGAGATGTTGAGTTCATCATAGACTTAGTGCCTGGCACCGGGCCAATATCCATAGCACCCTATAAAATGTCTCCTCTAGAGTTAGTTAAGTTGAAGGAACAGTTAGAGGATCTTATGCAGAAGCAGTTTATTAGGCCTAGTGTATCCCCTTGGGGTGCGCCACTGTTGCTAGTAAGGAAGAAGGATGGCAATATGAGGTTGTGTGTTGACTATCGACAACTCAACAAGGTGACCATTAAGAATCGGTATCCCCTCCCTAGGATTGATGATCTTATGGATCAGTTGATCGGGGTTTGTGTTTTCTCGAAGATAGATTTGAGGTCAGGGTACCATCAGATTCGGGTTAAGTCTGAGGACATCCCGAAGACAGCGTTTAGGACGTGTTATGGTCACTATGAGTACTTGGTTATGCCCTTTGGTGTGACCAATGCTCCTGCTGTGTTCATGGACTACATGAACAAGACCTTTCACCCTTACTTGGATAAGTTTGTGGTGGTTTTCATAGACGACATCTTAGTGTACTCCATGACCAAGGAGGAACATGAGGAACACCCGAGGGTTGTCTTGCCGACCCTTAAGGAGAAGCAGTTGTATGCTAAGTTGTCTAAGTGTGAGTTTTGGTTAAAGGAGGTGAGTTTCTTAGGACACGTCATCTCTAAAGGTGGGATAGCCATGGACCCGGCTAAGGTAGAGACGATGCTCCAGTGGGAAGCGCCGAAGTCGGTGACCGAGATTAGGAGTTTCTTGGGTTTAGCAGGGTACTATAGGAGGTTTATAGAAGGTTTCTCTAAGTTAGCCTTACCCTTAACCCGTCTCACCAAGAAGGGACAGTTGTTTATGTAGGACTCCAAGTGTGAGGAAAGTTTCCAAACCATAAAAGATAGGTTAACATCAGCACTAATTTTAGTTTACCGGATCCTACCAAACCTTTCGTGGTGTACTGTGATGCATCGAAGCAAGGTTTAGGTGGAGTGTTGATGCAAGATGGTAAGGTAGTAGCTTATGCCTCTAGGCAGTTGAAAACCCATGAGAAGAACTACCCTACCAATGACCTAGAATTAGGAGCTGTGGTATTTACCTTGAAGATTTGGAGGCATTACCTTTATGGAGCTAAGTTTGAGGTTTTTAGTGATCACAAGAGTCTGAAGTATCTCTTTGATCAAAAGGAGTTGAATATGAGGCAGCGTAGGTGGATGGAGTTTTTAAAGGATTATGAGTTTGATCTAACCAATCACCCAGGAAAAGCCAATGTAGTGGCAGATGCCTTGAGTAGGAAAACCTTGCACATCTCTGCTTTGATGGTTAGGGAGATGGATCTGATCGAGGAGTTTAGAGACCTTAGTTTAGCTTGGGAAGTTACCCCTAAAAGCATTAGGCTTGGAACCGTGAAGGTTACCAACAGTTTGATGGATCAAGTTAGAGAGGGTCAGAAGTTAGACCAGTTTCTCTTAGCAGGGAGAGTTGCTCGCTCAGGGTAGAAACCTTAGTTTCAAGGACGGAAGTGATGGAGTTTTGGGGTTTAAAGATAGATTCTGTACACTAGACATCCCGGAGCTTAGAAAGTTGATCCTTGAAGAAGGAAATAGAAGTGGACTGAGTGTGCACCCAGGTGCCACTAAGATGTATCAGGATTTAAAACGTATGTTTTGGTGGCCTAGGATGAAGAAAGATGTGGCTGAGTTTGTATATGCTTGTTTAGTGTGCCAAAAGGCTAAGATAGAACACCAGAGACCATCAGGAAAGTTGCAACCTTTAAGCATCCCAGAATGGAAATGGGATAGTATTTCCATAGATTTTGTGTCAGGACTCCCTAGGACTCTAGCTGGTTTTGAGGCTATCTGGGTTGTTGTGGATAGACTGACTAAGTCCACCCATTTCATCCCTATGAACATGGAATATCCTTTGGAGAAGTTGGTCCAGTTGTACATAAAGAGATAGTCAAGTTACATGGTGTACCTTCTAGTAGAGTGCCTGATAGAGACCCGAGATTTACCTCTAGGTTTTGGAACAGTTTGCAAGAGGCTAAGAGGCTTTAGGAACCAAGCTTAGGCTTAGTTCAGCTTATCACCCACAGACTGATTGTCAGCCTGAGAGAACCATCCAGTCCTTAGAGGACTTGCTTAGAGCTTGTGTGCTAGTACAGTCGGGTAGTTGGGACAAGTTTTTGCCCCTGATAAAGTTCACCTACAACAATAGTTTCCATTCCTGTATTGGGATGGCCCCTTATGAAGCTCTTTATGGGAGGAGATGTAGGACACCCTTATGTTGGAGTGAACCTAGTGATAGTGTTGTGTTAGGACCTAAAGTGGTGCAAGAAATCACGAAAAAGTGAGGATAATTCAGGAAAAGATGAAAGTGACACAGAGTAGGCAAAAGAGCTACCATGACAAAAGGAGGAAGGCGCTCGAATTCCAGGAAGGTGACCATGTGTTCTTGAGAGTTACCCAGACAACTAGGGTTGGTATAGTGATGAAAGCGAGGAAACTTACTCCTAGATTCATTGATTCTTAGCAAATTTTGAAAAGAGTCGGCGAAGTCGCCTACCAAATAGCCTTACCACCGTTCTTGTCCAATCTTCATAGTGTCTTTCATGTGTCTCAACTCTGAAAGTATGTTCATGACCCTAGTCACGTGATAGTCCCCGATACCATACAGTTAAAAGAGAACTTGACTTTTGAGGTATTACGCCTTCGAGTCGAGGACAGGAGGGTGAAGTAGCCAAGAGGCAAAGATTCCTTCGGTCAAAGTCGTTTGGAGTGGGGCTATTGAGGAAAGTGCTACATGGGAGCTGGAAAGCAAGATGATGGAGTTGTATCCGCACCTTTGCGATCGAGGTGACTAGAAATTTCGAGGACGAAATTTTATAAGGGGGTGGAATTGTAACACCCCACTTTTCGTTAAGTGCTTTTTGTATACCTTCACTACAAGAAAAAAGGTTTTTAGTGACCGATTTAAATCCGTCACAATTAGCGACTGAAATTGCGACCGAGTTGTTTTATTAAAGAATTGGTCACTGGTTTATCCTCAGCGACCGATTTAGCGACCGAAATATTCAGTCCCAAAAATTCCGTCTCTAAATCGGTCGCTAAATCAAAAGTTAAAAAGTCAAACCAATTTTCTTAGTCAGCGACCGATTTAGCGACCAATTTGTGGTAAAATTTAGCAACCGAATTTAAATCGGTCGCAAAATAATTTTTAATGATCTGCGACCGATTTGGCGATCAAAATTTTCGGTCGCTAAATCAGAACCCTAAAGTAGCTACCCGAACCCCTTCCCCCTTAGTTATCAATATTTCCCTCCCCTACAACGTAAAATGGCAACGCGGCCCGAGCCTCCTTTCCCCCTCCCTCACTCACTGCAATCTCGTCGGCCACCACCACCACGTCTCCTGTTGCCTCTCTCTCTCTCTCTCTCTCTCTCTCTCCCGTAGCCTCTCTCTCCGGCCGGCTCTCTATCTCTAGTCGCTGGGTAGAAGAAGGTACAACTCATTTTCCTCCTCCTAACCTCCAGCGGACGCTCCTAGCCTCCCACGCCGTTGACGGTCATCGGCGCCACTTCTCACCGGAGCTTCGTCGTCGCGTCACTCACAGGTTGCTTCTCGTCCCTTTATTCAATCAATGCTAGTTATTGCTTCTGTATGTGTATGCGTTTGTCTGTTCTTGCATTGAACCCCTTTCTCATTAACCATCTAAATCCTCCAATAATTGTTCAGAAAACAAAGCCAATTGGTATTACTGATTTGGGGTTTCCTGAAACAAAATATTTTATTTTAGGTTGAGAGAGGGATGAATGAGTGAGTTGAGGGCATAAACTGCGTGAGAGGGATTCATAATAGGAATTCAAGTTATTTACATATTTATTATTTAGTTAGTATCACTTACTTGTATAAATAAATAGGATCTGAAATCCTAATCTCAATTCATTTGTTTTAGAAATTTCCATGACTTGTTTCCGTATCTTATACCAGCTACCTGAACCTTGCTTTTGTTAGAGAGAAAATTTTTTGGAACACACTGATAGTCGTTCTCTCTCTCAAACCTCTGTTCATGAGATTTTAGTTATCTCCAAGGAAGGAAATGCTATGTAAGTGCGATTTCGGTTGGCATGTAGGTGTGATCAATAGTTTCTATCTTCTGCTATGAACAAATAAATAAAATATTTTATGAATTTTTGATTTGGGGTTATTCTTCCTCTAAATTTTTATCTATAAAAACATTTCTGGCTCTGAGCTTCTTTATCTGCTTTCTACTTTTGTTTACAGCTTTAATCATTAGTTTAAATTCAATTGTCTTTCCTTGGATTTTATTGTGCTCTCACCCCACAAATTCTCTTTTTTGGGTTTGGATTTTGAAATGGGATTGTTGTCTTTTGTTCAGATTTATAAGGCTTGAGGATATTCCTATTCGGTATGGAGGATTGAGTAGGCCCAACGATTTGCAGAATGGTCCCCTAAAACCTGCTTCTGAGTTCACAGTTAAAGGAGGAGAGAAAGTGAACATACAAATAGAAGGAATTGAGGTAAGAATTTGCCACATTCCACATATTCTTTTTGAAAGATCAGAATGGTTTATTCTTTAGTTTAGAAAAATAAATTGTTCCTTTGGTCATAAATTTCCAAGTTAGAGCCTGAGCTAAGTCAAAAATTCATGTTTCTTAACATGTAAGAGAATTTATTTTTTAAACCTGGAGCTCCATAGTCAGGTGCATTAGTACAATTATATCATTAAACATTGTAAATCATGATAGCCAATTATCAATTAGTTCTAATGATTATGTGTGAACTAGTATTGTGATTGATTTAGTACACTCTCAAAGGAGGATTTGGTGGAGGCTCTATTAGTTCAGAAAGGCATGGACCGTGTTTTGTTTTTCTTGTAAGATTCCCATTATCTATTTAATGTGCACATAAAGACTTCTGTTATTGTATTATTAAAACTAGTAATGCAACTCCTTCAACTTTTTCAATTGTTACAATTTACATTAGATATCAAATTCCGTTATGAAGTTTAGTGGCACTATGATGAAAAGGTGTAAATTACACATTCAGATAGATTATTATGAGGGTAAATGGCTTTAAGGAAAAGTTTGGGGGTTAAACTACACAGATATTGAAGTTAAAGGTGCTTTTTTAAAAATTCTCAACTTTTTATATTCACTACTTTGGCCTTGTTTGATGATGCATCGAGACTTTTGGAAATTAGCTTCTACTAAAGCACTTTGAGAAGAAGATATTTACATAAAAAGTTTTATGATGATGAAAATGCTTTTTAATCTTTACTATATATTAAACTTCTTCAGTGTGTAATTAAACAACCTTTAATTTTTAAAGCACTGTAAATTTTTAGGTTTTCTCAAATTCCTATTCGGTATGGAGGATTGAGTAGGCCCAACGATTTGCAAAATGGTCCCCCAAAACCTGCTTCTGAGTTCATAGTTAAAGGAGGGGAGAAAGTGAACATACAAATAGAAGGAATTGAGGTAAGAATTTGCCACATTCCACATATTCTTTTGGAAAGATCAGAATGGTTTATTCTTTAGTTTAGAAAAATAAATTGTTCCTTTGGTCATAAATTTCCAAGCTAGAGCCTGAGCTAAGTCAAAAACTAATGTTTTGTAACGTGTAACAGAATTTATTTTTTAAACCCGGAGCTCCATAGTCAGGTGCATTAGTACAATTATATCATTAAACATTGTAAATCATGATAGCCAATTATCAATTAGTTCTAATGATTATGTGTGAACTAGTATTGTGATTGATTTAGTACACTCTCAAAGGAGGATTTGGTGGAGCCTCTATTAGTTTAGAAAGGCATGGCTTCTTTGCTATAGTGAAGGAATATAAATCCAGTTTCTATATTGCAAGGAGATATATAGTGATGCTAATTTGTTGGCACAAATATGACAAGTATTGAGTGAGTTCCTTCTTGAAATAATTAATTTCCTTACTTCATTTTGGTCGAGGAATATAGAGCTACGAAATGAGTTGGAGAGGAAAATTAATCAGCATTAGGACGCAGTTTTCTCTATCATCAATGATGTTTTTCTACCACCAAATCCAACATTTGATGGGATAGAGTATTTTTTATGTTAGTGAAGTTAAATACGCGTTGTATATATATTATATATTTATATTTATATAAACTGTAACGAATTTATTGTAAAATAAGAAGCCAAGCTGCTCAAAATTCATTACAAAGCCTACAACGTACTTCTGCTGTAGAGATTAGTTTGTAGGCTGTAGCCCATCGATCTCCTAAATAGCCTATAGTTTTACGGCAAGCCACACTGCAAATCTTTGAGCCTACTATATATAAGGCCTTCCATGTTGTTGTTCAAATGTGAATGTTTCGATAATACTCCCGATAGGGGTACAAAAGTAGACAACAAATATGGAATTGTTGAGGTCAGGCAGTCACGGAGATATCAAGTGTATGACCCGTTCATCTTTGCACAGCTAGCGGAGCAAGTTTATTACACATTGTATCCCGAGGGACATCAAGATTGGTTGGGTGTTATTAAGATAGAGGCAAGAAGTGCAATCACAAATAATGTACTTAGTCAGGGAGAGATAGAGACTCCGTATCAAGATGTTCATGAAATTAATGGAATTCAGATAAATTTGCAGTTTGAGCCGGAAGATTTTAATGATCTTGCGGATCCTAGGGGTGTTGACAAGGTAGTTGACACTATATTACTGGATCAATATGAATTGAATGAATCTAGAGAGGATATTGAATATATATCATCTGATGATGAGGAGAGTGAAAGTGAATTTAGTGACCGAGACTCCAGCTAGGTAAGTTATATATAAAAATACCATATTTGTGCTATTTGTTATTAAATTTGTTATTTGTTGTATCATGTACCATTAAATTAATTGCTACTATTCTTGTTGTTATTATAAACAGATGACGAACGACACGGGTCGGGGACGTGGCTGTTGTGGTTCTGGCAACTCTCGCGGTGGTCCTGTGAGGGGTCGTGGTGGGAGAGCTGCTTCCACCCGCCCATCAACTTCGGATCAGGCACCGACGAGTATTGTTGGCTCTCATGGGTCACAGGCTGATGATATTCTGCCTCCAGCAGCAGCAGCAGCCTCACCAGCTACATAGCCCTCACCCACGAGCCACCCCACATCATCCACACGACCTACACCATCCTCACGGGCCACAGCATCCACGCCCGCCACACCAGCCACACTAGCCACACCGGCCACACAGGGGTCTGCTGCCGAGTCCGGGATTCACAGTTGGGCCGGGACAAGAGATCCCACGGATGCGAGGGTATGGCTTCGCCCTGCGGCGAAGTTAGAGTAAGTTATTTATTAATTGTTGTTGTTTTCTATCATTATAATTATACTTGTACATATTTATTAAGTACGTTTACTGATAAAATTTATGCATTATTTGTTGTTAATAGCTTTTACCCTGCATACGGGCCTCAGAAGCAGATCTCTCAGTGTATCAAGGGAAAGTATAGTGAGGCCTGGCCATCGTGGAAGAAGATTGATAAGGATGTGCGTGATATGTGGTTTAGGGATGACTTCGGGGTAACGAATAAATTTATTATTGTGTTAAGTATATGTCTACAATATTATTATTTATTAATTTTGCTTCTTGATATTTTACTCTTTCTTGTTAGGCACGCTATAAGTGGTTGCCAGCAGATGCAGATCAGATACGTAAGGCCTTTGAGTCGAGAGGCGCAAAGCTGGTTAAGTGGGCAATGGGTAGGATTAGGGATGGTTCAGATGATGGGAGATGGCTTCGAACTGATGTGCTGGAATGCCTCCGTCAATATTGGGCTAGTGATGATAAGTTCCTGATAAAGAGCGAGATCGGAAAGCAGAATCGGGCTTCTGACACTGGCGCTCCACTATACACCGGTGGCTCAATAACCATTCATGAGCATTTTGACAGGATGGTAATAAGTCAAAATGAATTTTATTGTTTTTTAATTTAGTGCTTTATATATGTCCTTATTAATAAAAATTGTATTTTTTTGCTTTTATATATGTAGTCGAAAGAGCAGCAGAGAAAACCCACTGCAATTGAGATCGTGCACAAGACCAAGAAGACCAAGCGTGGGGAGTAGGTTAGCCCGAAGGTTCGGGACCTTGTTGTAAGTACTCTTAACTCACTAATTCATTTTCAATATATTAATTACTTTCATTCTTTTTAATATATAATTACAAATGTTAATGTCTGACATATTATGCAGGACGGATACCATCGCCTCAAAGACGATGCCAGTAGTCAGGGGCAGGAGCCGTCTCCTGAGTCTGACAATGCCCTTTACTTAAAGATGGTTGGCGGGAAGAATAAGAAGGGCCATGTATTTGGCCTCGGTCAACTTGGGGATCAGTTCGTGGCCATATCAGCGCCATGAGAACATTATGGCCCTGATCCCAACCCAGATGTTAGAGAGGCCATCCTGAACATGAATGCTGAACTTGCGGCGAAGGATAACGAGATACATGAGTTGCGGGAGCACGCACGAGAGTAGGACAGTCGCATACGATAGCAGGATAATTGCATGGAGGAGCTGTTTAGGTACTTGGGATTCCGACCTAGCAGTTCCGGATCTGGCGGCCCCCACGTCGAGGCTACTACTGTGGATGCCGCTGCTGCTGATGCTGCCGCTGTTACTGATGCTACTGCTATTGATGACACTACTGCTGGTGTCGCTGCCTCGGATCACTTTGGCATCAGCCCACCCCCTTCACCCCCTCGTCACATAGATTAGTTTTCCCATCTTTGTATGACACATATTGACTATTAATTTGTATTTCTCCTTGTCTTCTATATATTTTGCCTGAATATTTATCGAATTATCTGCTTTAATATGATTGATATTTAATTTTATTTGCTTTAAGTTTATGGTCGCTAATTTTAATTCAATTAATTAAATCTTATTTTAATATTTTGCGGCATAAAAAAAGTATAATAATAAATCAGCGACCGAATTTTTTTAGTCGCTATTTTAAATATGACCGTTGATTTTAGCGACCGATTTTCTAAAATTAGTGACCGAATCAGCGACCGATTTTTCGAACGCAATATTTAAATATGACCATTGGATTAGCGACTGATAATTCGGTCGCAAAATTAAAAAAATCGGTCGCTGAATCGATCAATTTAATTGTAAGGCAACCAATCTAAACGACCAAATTATGACTATTTTGCCACCGAAAGTTCGGTCGGTAATTAGCGACCGAATTATATAATTAGCAACCAAGGTTTTGGCAACCGTTTGTAATCGGTCGCTAATTCGGTCGCTGACCAATTTAGCGACCGAAAATCAATAAATAGCGACCGAAATTTTCGGTCGCTAAAACCCTTTTTTTTGTAGTGCTTGTTTGTTGGGAAGGTTTAGAATGAGCTAGGGGGGTTTTAGGTGGAAAATCCCTTCCTTAGGCTTGTGTCTTATGACTTTCTAAGTCACAAGCACGACTGTGCTCAATAGAGAGCATGACCGTGCTCGTTGGGAAAGTGCGTCTCACTGACGCTAAGTTGAGCATGATCGTGCTCAACAGTGAGCACGCCCGTGCTCAAGTGGCGCTAAGTCAAGTACGCCCGTGCTCAAGGAGGAGCATGACCGTGCTCGGGTCTGTGCCTTTATAAGCAGAACAGTGATCGAGGGTTTACATCATAACCCTATTTTGGCAACAGCAGCCAACCTTAGTGCGGCAACAACCCTTTCATTCTCTATTTTCTCTAAACTCATTCCATCGTTGGAGCTTTAGAGACCCTTGGGATCGTCTTGTTCGTCAGTGCCAATCAGTATAGGCTTGGAAGCATATTGAGCCGCTTGAGGGAACTTGACCGGTTTGCCGTTTAGAGTTTTGTTGTGGAATCTTCATACTAGGTATAGGGAGAAAGATAGTATAGACATTATGCAAGGGGTAGCGTAAGATGAGGGGTTCCCATAACCCCATTATATATTGTTGTAGCTGTCATTAATGCCACGTTATGTTTGATTATGACTATGCCTAAATTGTTGTTGATGCCATGATCTACCTGGTTGTGTGAGTTAATTGTTTATATGTTTAATTGAATTAATTGGTATGCCTATTTGTTATAATCGTTGAATTGTTCATGATGTGGTATGACTATTAATTTGCCTTATGCCATGAGTTTTGGTTGAATTGGTATGAATACCTATGTTATGAATGTTGTTGTTATGATATGGATTATGTTGATTATGTTGGCTGAATATGGTGTTGATTGAGTGATGATGTTGTTGTTACGTTGAACATGTTACTAAGACCCTAATTAGATTTAATTAGGACTCTTAGTTAACATAGGAATTAAGGGATTAATTCTCCAATGCTTCATAAAACATGAACTGTTAGTGAGAGGTGAGGTTTAATGCCAACTGGATTAGTCCAAGGACCCTAGGATCTGATTTGAGAGCGTTAGGGAGCCAAAACTCCAAGAATACATAATGAATCTGCTCAGAACAATACGGTTGGCCCAGGAGCACGGCCGTGCTGAATAGGGAGCACGACCGTGCTTCACTTAAGTGACAGCACGACCGTGCTGGGGTGAGCACGCTCGTGCTCCCCTTACTGGTCAGAATATGAGATTCAAGGAATTAAGGGGTGTTCCACCCCAAATGTCCCCAATAATGCAATAATACGCTAATCGAATAAGAATGAGTTAGATAACTTAGTTAAAGGATTAATTAAGACAAATAAGAATAATAAGTTGGTTTAGCCTGTGACATTGGGTTACTGCACGTTAATACTCTTTGGTGCTTTTTGGCCAAAGTGCCCTTGATGCTTTTTGGTCGAGACGTTGATGAGTTGAACCTTGGTGCTTTTTGGCCAAGACGTTGATGTTGATGTTGTTGATGATGGTGATAAGTCTTGGTGATGACAACCAAAGGATAGGTTGCCTTTGAAGATGATCTTATGGTTGAATTTCAAACAAATTAAAATTGTAACCACTTTTGTAACCAAATTAAAGTGAAGAAAGAAACAAATATGGATGAGAAAAGAAATGATGATGGCACCACAAACTAGAGAGTTTGATAAGCCAAGTGAAGCTTGCCACAAGAATCTAGGGTTCTTGATAAGAACAACGGTTGGCTCAACCAAGAACCAAGGAGAATAAAATTCTCACAAAATGGATTTCAATCGAAATTCAACTTCCAAGTTGTCATTCATGTGTAATAGGTGCAATAAATATAGAACATGGCTGCCTAATTTCTAATTTACACTTTGCCTTCCCAACTATTCCATAACCCCCACATAACTAGCCTAATCATGACTCACATGACCCTCCTATTAACTCAGCCACTAAAACTATTTTAAAACAGCCACTAAATGTCTTATTACTCTCTCTCTCTCCCTATCATTATGTGGTTGTTACACTTGTAATAGCCCAACTTCTCTTGGTTGCAGCTTGGATTTCCTCCATAAAGGAAACCTCTCATTTTTCATGTGCACCCAATCCCAATCTCCGGGATCAAACACATATCTAAAGAATTCTTCACATGTAACAAATATTTTAGGAAATTTCCAATCATGAACATATATCATCTTAAGATATTTAAAGTCAAACAATTGAGTGTCAAAGGTAGTAAGCAAATTATACCTTCTTGAAATTGCATCTACCACAATATTTACCTTTCTTTGACAATGGTGCATGACATATGAAAATTTTTCATTCCATTTCAAAGGCATCAACTCATTTTCATAAGTGGAATACCCAAGCATAGCCTCATTACGCTTCTCACCAAAAGTAGATATTGGTGGTTCATCTAAAATGTTCCTCACAATCAAATGGGTTGCATCAAACTTAAGTTCAAGAGGTTTTTCAAGAAAAGGTAAAAGATGAATGGGTGCATCAGTGAGCTTTTGGGAACCCATGTAAGTTCTCAAACCATGGGGTGCTTCCTTTGGGATTAAATCTACAACTGCAAAAGAGTTTCAACACCACTAGGCAAAGAGGGATCATTAGAAGCATTAGCAATTAAACAAAAGTCCTTGCAATAAAGTGTGCATTGGGGCTGCCTTGAAATCAAAGCCCTCTTCTCCTCACTTTTTGTTGCCAAAGAACTCTCTTTATGCTCACTATTTTTCTCTTGTTCATCACTATTCTTTTCTCTCTCTTTTTCTTCTTCCTTTTGATCATCACTTTTCTTTTCACTCTCTTTTGCTTTTGCCTCATTTTCTTGTTTTGCTTTCTCTCCCTCTTTCTTCTCACTCTCTTTTTCTTTTTCCACTTGCGTTTTTCTTTCTCTCAAATTAGAAGAGGCTTCCATAGGTTTCTTTACATGAGCACTTGCCACGGCCTCCTTAGAGGTTGAAGTGTTGCCCTCCTTCTTTGATTTGTAGGGAAGAACTCTATGGTAATGATATGGAACAAATCTTCTCCTCATTATTTTTCTCATTTCGACCCAAGTCTCAATAGGCTCCTCCTCATATCTTCTTCTCTCTTTTTGAAATTGATCCCACCAAACAAGTGCATAGTCCTTAAATTGAAAAGATACCTTCACTTTCTTTTTCTCATTGTAATTGTTGCAATTGAACACCTTCTCTATCTTCATCTCCCATTTCAAATAGACTTCGGGATCATTCTTCCCATGAAAGGTAGGAACTTTGATCTTGACCCCTTCTCTATTTTGGAGAGCGACAAGTTGTTTATCATAATTTGCACTCATTTGCTCCATTTGCCTTTGAAGGGTTTGTATTTGAGTAGCCATCCTAGCATGAAGAATTGCGAACCTTGGAGAAAGTGGTGGACTATCTTCTTGGGCTACCATCACTTGAACACACAATATCAAAAGATAACAAGAAATTATAAAATTCCTCACTACTCTCCCTCACTTGTACATACAATGTATTTCACTCTTTTGGCTTTTTTTTCACACAAGATGTAATTTGTCACTCTTGCCTTTTTCCACTCACTTGTTCTCCTTCAGGCCTTAGAAGAGTCAAACACAATCCACAAAAAAATTCCAAAATTCAAGTAACAAAAAACACAAAACTTATCAAAAACAAAGGAAACAAAAAGGAAAGGCTAGAAAAGAAAAAGGTTTGAGAATAATGAAAATAAGGAACAAGGGGAACTCTTCAAGAACACAATTTCGGCCAAAAATTTTTTTAATAATAATCGATTATTTTAATCGATTTTGGGCTTACTAACTTTCGAATAATCGATTATGGGGTTGGCATAATCGATTATGAACCTTTTTTTTTTCAAGAATCGATTTTTGTAATCGATTTTGGGTTCACTGACTTTGGGACAACCGACTATTGGGTTGGAATAATCGATTATAACCTTTTTTTTTTGACTTTGATGAAGAGAAATACACTTGCAAACTTGTTTTGGGGCAATAACAACAACCATGAAATTTCACTTCAAAAACAGAATCAAAGTAGCAAAAAATTTTTTTGTTTTGGTTTTGGGTAGAAAAGAAGAAAGGTAGAAGATGAAGAACAAACATAAAATTCAACTAAAGCTTAAGCTTTGATACCACTTGATGACAACCAAAGGATAGGTTGCCTTTGGAGATGATCTTATAGTTGAATTTCAAACAAATTAAAATTGTAATCACTTTTGTAACCAAATTAAAGTGAAGAAAGAAACAAATATCGATGAGAAAAGAAATGATGATGGCGCCACAAACTAGAGAGTTTGATAAGCCAAGTGAAGCTTGCCACAAGAATCTTGGGTTCTTGATAAGAACAACGGTTGGCTCAACCAAGAACCAAGGAGAACAAAATTCTCACAAAATGGATTTCAATCGAAATTCAACTTCCAAGTTGTCATTCATGTGTAATAGGTGCAATAAATATAGAACATGGCTGCCTAATTTCTGATTTACACATTGCCTTCCCAATTATTCCATAACCCCCACATAACTAGCCTAATCATGACTCACTTGACCCTCCTATTAACTCAGTCACTAAAACTATTTTAAAACAGCCACTAAATGTCTTATTACTCTCTCTCTCCCCCTATCATTATGTGGTTGTTACACTTGCTTCTCAAATTAAAAGTGCAACGCCCCATAATTACATAAATCATTAACATAACTAATAGGAGTTTCTTTTAGCATGCAAGCTAAAGATTCCCTCCCAAGAAGACTCTAATTTCGTGTTCAATATGAAGTTAAGTGGGCTTGACCCAATTGCAACACTAACAAACTTGGATCCACTCAAATAACCCTTTACACTTATTGAATTAAAACAAAACAAGTAAAATCTACTCATAACTAGTGCACGCCCCACTTAAGCATGTTCATGGGTCTTCTAGTTGAATGAGATAAGTCACCAACTTGGGCTACATTCCATTTGGTCTTGATCTTGGGCTTGCTTCTATCAAAATAGCCACCATGTGATTAAGAGCTTGTTGGACTTTCTTGGTTCTAACTCTTCTCATAGGTTGACCAAGTCCATGTAGTGCTTCTTGGTCCATGCAACTTATTTGGCTCATATCATCCCCTCCTTCTTTAAGTGAATTCAACCTCGAATTTGGTTCTTTATCGCCTACATAAAAAGGAAACATTTTAGCCACATTGAAAAGTGCACTAACACCATACTTATTGACCTTGACCAACACTTGTAATAGCCCATCTTCTCTTGGTTGTAGCTTGGATTTCCTCTATAAAGGAAACCTCTCATTTTTCATGTGCACCCAATCCCAATCTCCGGGATCAAACACATATCTAAAGAATTCTTCACATGTAACAAATATGTTAGGAAATTTCCAATCATTAACATATATCATCTTAAGATATTTAAAATCAAACAATTGAGTGTCAAAGGTAGTAAGCAAATTATACCTTCTTGAAATTGCATCTACCACAATATTTACCTTTCTTTGACAATGGTACATGACATATGAAAATTTTTCATTCCATTTCAAAGGCATCAACTCATTTTCATAAGTGGAATACCCAAGCATAGCCTCATTGCGCTTCTCACCAAAAGTAGATATTGGTGGTTCATCTAAAATGTTCCTCACAATCAAATGGGTTGCATCAAACTTAAGTTCAAGAGGTTTTTCAAGAAAAGGTAAAAGATGAATGGGTGCATCAGTGAGCTTTTGGGAACCCATGTAAGTTCTCAAACCATGGGGTGCTTCCTTTGGGATTAAATCTACAAATTCCTGCAAAAGAGTTTCAACACCACTAGGCAAAGAGGGATCATTAGAAGCATTAGCAATTAAACAAAAGTCCTTGCAATAAAGTATGCATTGGGGCTGCCTTGAAATCAAAGCCCTCTTCTCCTCACTTTTTGTTGCCAAAGAACTCTCTTTATGCTCACTATTTTTCTCTTGTTCATCACTATTCTTTTCTCTCTCTTTTTCTTCTTCCTTTTGATCATCACTTTTCTTTTCACTCTCTTTTGCTTTTGCCTCATTTTCTTGTTTTGCTTTCTCTCCCTCTTTCTTCTCACTCTCTTTTTCTTTTTCCACTTGCGTTTTTCTTTCTCTCAAATTAGAAGAGGCTTCCATAGGTTTCTTTACATGAGCACTTGCCACGGCCTCCTTAGAGGTTGAAGTGTTGCCCTCCTTCTTTGATTTGTAGGGAAGAACTCTATGGTAATGATATGGAACAAATCTTCTCCTCATTATTTTTCTCATTTCGACCCAAGTCTCAATAGGCTCCTCCTCATATCTTATTCTCTCTTTTTGCAATTGATCCCACCAAACAAGTGCATAATCCTTAAATTGAAGAGATACCTTCACTTTCTTTTTCTCATTGTAATTGTTGCAATTGAACACCTGCTCTATCTTCATCTCCCAATTCAAATAGACTTCGGGAACATTCTTCCCATGAAAGGTAGGAACTTTGATCTTGACCCCTTCTCTATTTTGGAGAGCAACAAGTTGTTTATCATAATTTGCACTCATTTGCTCCATATGCCTTTGAAGGGTTTGTATTTGAGTAGCCATCCTAGCATGAAGAGTTGCGAACCTTGGAGAAAGTGGTGGACTATCTTCTTGGGCTGCCATCACTTGAACACACAATATCAAAAGATAACAAGAAATTATAAAAATTCCTCACTACTCTCCCTCACTTGTACACTCAATGTATTTCACTCTTTTGGCTTTTTTTTCACACAAGATGTAATTTGTCACTCTTGCCTTTTTCCACTCACTTGTTCTCCTTTAGGCCTTAGAAGAGTCATACACAATCCACACAAAAATTCCAAAATTCAAGTAACAAAAATCACAAAATTAAACTTATCAAAAACAAAGGAAACAAAAAGGAAGAAGGGAAACCCTTCAAGAACACAATTTCGGCCAATTTTTTTTTTAATAATAATCGATTATTTTAATCGATTTTGGGCTTACTAACTTTCGAATAATCGATTATGGGGTTGGCATAATCGATTATGAACCTTTTTTTTCAAGAATCGATTTTGGGTTCACTGACTTTGGGATAATCGATTAATGGGTTGGAATAATCGATTATGACCTCTGTTTTTTTTACTTTGATACTTGCAAACTTGTTTTGGGGCAGTAACAACAACCACGAAATTTTAATTCAAAAACAGAATCAAAGTAGCAATTTTTTTTTTTTGTTTTGGTTTTGGGTAGAAAAGAAGAAAGGTAGAAGATGAAGAACAAAGAAGAACAGTTAAGAAAAAACATAAAATTCAACCAAAGCCTAAGCTTTGATACCACTTGATGACAACCAAAGGATAGGTTGCCTTTGGAGATGATCTTATGGTTGAATTTCAAACAAATTAAAATTGTAATCATTTTTGTAACCAAATTAAAGTGAAGAAAGAAACAAAGATGGATGAGAAAAGAGATGATGATGACACCACAAACTAGAGAGTTTGATAAGCCAAGTGAAGTTCGCCACAAGAATCTTGGATTCTTGATAAGAACAAGGGTTGGCTCAACCAAGAGCCAAGGAGAACAAAATTCTCACAAAATGGATTTCAATCCAAATTCAACTTCCAAGTTGTCATTCATGTGTAATAGGTGCAATACATATAGAACATGGCTGCCTAATTTCTGATTTACACATTGCCTTCCCAATTATTCCATAACCCCCACATAACTAGCCTAATCATGACTCACTTGACCCTCCTATTAACTCAGTCACTAAAACTATTTTAAAACAGCCACTAAATGTCTTATTACTCTCTCTCTCCCCCTATCATTATGTAGTTGTTACACTTGTTTCTCAAATTAAAAGTGTAACCCCTCGTAATTACATAAATCATTAACATAACTAGCAGGAGTTTCTTTTAGCATGCAAGCTAAAGATTCCCTCCCAAGAAGACTCTAATTTCGTGTTCAATATGAAGTTAAGTGGGCTTGACCCAATTGCAACACTAACAAACTTGGATCCACTCAAATAACCCATTACACTTATTGAATTAAAACAAAACAAGTAAAATCTACTCATAACTAGTGCACGCCCCACTTAAGCATGTTCATGGGTCTTCTAGTTGAATGAGATAAGTCACCAACTTGGGCTACATTCCATTTGGTCTTGATCTTGGGCTTGCTTCTATCAAAATAGCCACTATGTAATTAAGAGCTTGTTGGACTTTCTTGGTTCTAACTCTTCTCATAGGTTGACCAAGTCCATGTAGTGCTTCTTGGTCCATGCAACTTATTTGGCTCATATCACTTGGGTGCTTATTGGCCCAAGCAAAGGAGGTGGTTGCCTTGTTTACTGTTATATTCATGCATTCATACGTTAAAGTTGTTAGTGGGGGAAGTTCAACATAGGGGAGGTCATCCTCAAGTTCGACGATCGGCCAAGTCCCGGGAGGTTCACCCAAAGTTTGGTGAACCGTGCACCCCCGCGGTGGTGTACCCTCGTTATGGTACGTCGGCTATCCAAGGGGTTAACGTATGGTTTAATGAACTGCCAGCGTTGGTGCTTTTATGGCCAATGTGGATATGTAACTCCGAAGTTGCCTTCCTGAGATAGTTTGGATCCACATGCACAATGGAGTAGCGGAGTAGTGTTGCATTGCATAGCATATGTTGGTTGAGATGATATGTTGATATAACTATATGTTGATACTAAATGTTGTATGATGATAAATGCTATGTATATGATGTATGTTCATCTTGCTTAAGTACTTCCATGCCGATGTGTTTACATGTTTTCTTACTCCCCGTTTTCTGTTTCTGTTGTGGCATGTATCTCTTTATGCAGAGGACGGTGAGCAGCCAATCAAGGAGTGACTCTGAGGAGCCGCGACTCTAGTTAGGATGCTTAGTTTATAGTTGTTAGTTTGTTTCTAGTTTTGTTGTATTCCGAGGATTTTATTCCGGAACGGTTATACCAGCTCTGTATGTGACATCGGGGTCGGGCTATGTTTATTCGTTGTTTATGTTTATGTTTTATTTTTTTAAAACTATGTTTCTTTTCGAGTTAAGTGTTACAATGTGGTATCTTTCTATCCAGTTTTATTTTAATCAAATAAATGCATATTTTTATAATTCCTCTTTCAAGTAAATGTTTTGTATTAATATGCAGGGTAGAGAGTGTCACAACAAGGGCTTTAGGAAAGTTGCAAAGTAATGATATTTCTGATTGTTGTGGTTGCAAACTTGCTAAGTTTTCTGCTTTGCCTTTTTGTAAAAGTGTTTCAATTTTGGTTGCACCTTTTGACTAGGTTCATTTTGATGTATGGGGTCCATCCCGACTGTTACTAAAGGTGGTTCTAGATATTATGTATCTTTCATTGATGATTGCACTCGTTATTGTCGGGTTTATCTTATGAAACATCATTCTGACTTTTTAAGAATTTATCACATGTTTCGTGTTTTGGTTAAAACTCAACATAATGTTGTTATCAAATGTTTTAGATGTGATCTAGGTGGTGAATATACTTCCAACAAAATTTCTGAATTACTTGCCTCTGATGGGACTTATCACCAAAATTCTTGTACCGATACTCCTGAACAAAATGGAGTTGCTGAAAGAAAACACCGTCACATTGTTGAAACTGCCCGTTCTCTTCTTTTATCTGCCTATGTCCCAAGTGAGTTTTGGGGGGAAGCTGTCCTCACTGCAGTCTATGTCATTAACCGGATCCCATCTTCTGTCAGGTTTATCTCCCTTTGAAAAATTATATGGTTGTGCTCCTGATTATTCTACCTTGAGAGTTTTTTGTTCTACTTGCTTTGTTCTTTGTCCGCATGTAGAACGTAGTAATTGTCTTCTCGTTCAGCTATTTGTGTTTTTCTTGGTTATGGTGACGGTCAGAAAGGTTATCTTTGTTATGATCCTGCAAATAAAAAGTTGTATGTCTCATGTCATGTTGTGTTTCTTGAATATATTCCTTTTTATTTTGTTCCTTCTAGTCCGCATGGTCTTACCAAAACTGATCTCACCCGTATTGACCCGTTTTCCACAGATTCTGACACAACACCCCCTCTAGTTACTCATAGTCAAAATAACTCTGATGTTGAGCTTTGCAGGGTTGGCACTAGTAATTCTGCTGATCCAGAAACCTTTTTAACCTCCATTCACAGTTTGTTTGAGCCCCTTTCTCATAAAGAGGCAGTTCTTGATCCCTCTTGGCAGCAGGCTATGGCAGAGGAACTTTCTGCTTTGCACAAGATAGAAACTTGGGACCTTGTCTCTCTTCCACCAGGAAAAACTGCAATTGGTTCTCGTTGGGTTTATAAGATCAAAACCAAGTCTGATGGGTCTGTTGAAAGATACAAAGCATGTTTAGTTGTAAAGGGGTTTTCTCAGCAATATGGTATGGATAATGAAGAAACTTTTGCTCCTGTTACCAAAATGACCACTATTCGTACTCTTATTGCAGTTGCATCTATCCGTTAGTGGCATATTTCGCAAATGGATGTTAAAAATGCCTTCTTGAATGGTGATATTCAAGAAGATGCTTATATGGTTCCTCCTCCAGGTGTTTATCATAATCCAGGTGAAGTTTGTAAATTGAAGAAGACTCTCTATGGGCTTAAACAAGCTCCTCGTGCTTGTTTTGAGAAGTTCTCCATTGTGATTGAATCCCTTGGTTTCCAATCTGATGTGATCAAGACATAGAATAAACTTGGTCTTCAAGTGAAGAAACAAGTGAAACCAAAAGGAGTAGAAGAGAATAACAATCTATATATTAATTAGGAAGTAAATTGCATGAAGTAAATTGCAAGAATTTAAAGAACAAGAATAGAAAATGGAACAGGAAGAAGATGAAGGGAAGGTGCCACAAATTGAATCATCTTTGAGAAGAAGATTGAATTTGATAAGCCAAGGGAAGATTCACCACTTGAATATGGAAATTCAAGATAAGAATGAATGGTTCAACTCATGAACCAAGAAGAGGAGAACTCTCAACTCTCTCTAGAAATCTCAAGTGTGAGAAAACTCAATTGAATTCAAAACTTGTAAGATAAATTACATGAAGCCTATTTATAGGCTCATCTTACTTAAGATGCAAGCTAGTCTTACTTGAGGTATAAGCTACTCTTACTTAAGGTGCAAGTAGCGCCCTTCTTCTTCTTCCACCCAAGTGTGGGCTTTGTTTTGGGCCTAATGCCTCATACTCTTTATGCTATGACCCAATAGTTCCAATTCCTAAACTAGTCCTAAGTGCTTTTTGAATAAGCACTTTTATTACATGAACTCTACTCTATACAAGGTTCCTAGTTCCTACCTTTATTACATGAACTCTACTCTAAACAAGGGTCCTAGGTCCTAACCCTAACTAGGTGGTCAATGGCTCAATGCATAAGAGGTTCAAGATGAAACCCTCTTCATAGGGTTGCCTATGAGTCAAGTGATTGACCAGCACCTTCTTCAGTGTGTCTTGGACACTTCTAAGCCTTGCCCGTCTTGCCCTCGTCATGGATCCATGTAGGTCTTCAATGGCAAGTCCTTGGCTTTGTGTGTCCATGCTCATATCATCCCCTCCTTCTTGAACCACATTCGTCCACGAATTGTGTTGATCAACATCTGTGTCATTTTCACAAAGACTAAGATCAGACACATTAAACGTGGCACTCACATTATAACACCAGGGAGATCTATTTTATATGCATTATCATTTATTTTCTCCAATACTTGGAAAGGTCCATCACCCCTTGGTAGGAGTTTGGACTTCCTTTGTAAAGGAAACCTCTATTTTCTTAAATGCACCCATACCACCCGGTTTGAGTAACACTTGTTTTCTTCCTTTATTTGCTTGTCTTGCATTTTGCTCCCCTTGTTTTTCAATATTTAATTTTACTTGCTCATGGAGCTTTTGAACAAATTCAGCCTTGGCAAGCCCATCTAGATGCAACAATGATTGTTCAATTGGTATTGGAAGCAAATCAAGTGGGGTTTGTGGATTAAAACTATAGACTATCTCAAAAAGGGAGTACTTAGTAGTAGAATGTTGCACACGGTTGTATTCAAATTCAATGAAAGGTAAGTACCCTTACCAAGACTTTAGGTTTTTCTTGAGGATGGTTCGTAGGAGAGTAGAAAAAGTCCTATTAACCACCTCGGTTTGCCCATCCATTTGTGGGTGGCAAGTAGTCGAAAAGAGTAATTTAGTTGCAAGCTTACCCCACAAAGTTCTCCAAAAGTGACTTAGAAACTTTGTATCTCTATCGGATACAATGCTTCTTGGAATCCCATGTAGTTTAACTATTTCCCTAAAGAAAAGGTTGGCTACATGGCAAGCGACGTCACTTTTGTGACATGGAATGAAATGGGCCATCTTGGAAAATCTATCCATAACCACAAAGATTGAGTCATTCCCTCGCCTAGTCTTTGGGTATCCCAATAAAAAATCCATAGAGATATCAATCCAAGGAGAAGAAGGACTAGGTAAGGGAGTGTATAACCCATGAGGCTTACTTTTTGACTTTCCTCTCAAGCACTTAATGTATTTTTGACATAACTTTTGGACTTGAATTTTCATGTTTGGCCAAAAGAAATATTCATGCAAAACCTCTAAAGTCTTGTGAACACCGAAGTGCCCCATTAAGCCCCCTTAATGTGCTTCTCTTACCAATAACTCTCTAATAGAATGCCTTAGCACACAAAGTCTCTTGTCTTTAACAAGGAATCCTTCACTTATGAAAAATCCTTTATGTGCCTTAGACCCTATTTGAGTGTAAATTGTAGAGAAGTCTGGATCATTTACATACAATTCATTTATGTGATCAAACCCAAGAAGTTTTGTTTCAAGAGTTGATAGTAAGGCATGTCTACGTGAAAGTGCATCCGCTACAACATTGCTTTTGCCTTGTTTATGTTTTATCACATAAAGGAATTGTTCTATGAATTCTATCCATTTGTCATGCCTCTTGTTTAATTTTCCTTGCCCCTTTAAGTGTTTTAATGATTCATGATCACTATGAATTACAAATTCCTTAGGCAAGAGATAGTGTTGCCAAACTTTGAGACTCTTTACTATGGCATAAAGTTCTTTATCATAAGTTGAAAAGTTCAAATGTGCCCTGGCAAGTTTCTCACTAAAGTAAGCAATGGGGTGTCCTTCTTGAAGCAAACGGCCCCAATGCCTACATTAGAAGCATCGTACTCTATCTCAAAAGATTTCACAAAATTTGGAAGTGCAAGAATTGGTGCATTGGTCAATTTTTCCTTGAGTATGTTGAAGGAGTTTTCTTGGCTTTTGCCCCAATGAAATGACACATTTTTCTTTAAGACCTCATTTAGAGCACTTGCCAAAGTGCTAAAGTCTTTGACAAATCTTCTATAAAAACTTGCCAATCCATGGAAACTCCTAATATCTCCAACATTTTTAGGTGTTGGCCAACTTTGGATGGCCTTAATTTTCTCTTCATCTACATGTACACCTTGTGCAATGATAACATAGCCCAAGAATACCACTTTGGTGGTGCAAAATGTGCATTTCTCAAGGTTGCCAAAGAGTTTTTCCTTTCTTAATACTAACAAAAGATATTTCAAATGTTCATGATGTTCATCAAGTGTTTTGCTATATATTAAGATATCATCAAAATAAACAACCACAAATTTACCAAGGAATTCCCAAAGGACATGATTCATTAGCCTCATGAATGTGCTTGGTGCATTAGTAAGTCCAAAGGGCATCGCAAGCCATTCATAAAGTCCATACTTGGTTTTAAAAGAGTTTTTCCATTCATCCCCTTCTCTTATTCTTATTTGATGATAGCCACTTCTTAGGTCAATTTTTGAAAAGATTTGTGACCCATGTAGCTCATCCAATAAGTCATCTAACCTTGGGATTGGATGTCTATATTTGATGGTTATATTATTAATGGATCTACAATCCATGCACATTCACCATGTACCATCTTTTTTCGGTACTAAAATAACGAGCATTGCATATGGAGAAAGTGATTCTCTTATCCATTCTTTTTCCAACAATCCTTCAACTTGCCTTTGACTTTCTTTTGTTTCTTATGGATTGCTCCTATAGGCCGGCCTATTAGGAAGAGATGCACTAGGAATTAAGTCTATGTGATGCTCAATCCCCCTCATAGGTGACAAACCTTTAGGAAGCTCTTTTGGAAAAACATCTTTGCAATCATCCAAAAGAAACTCAAAGGGTTTTGGCAAAGAAAGAGATGAAGTAGAATTTTCTTCATTATTTTTTGTGTAAAGTAAATATATTGGTTGATTGGCCAATAATATTTTCTTTACTTCTTTTTCTTTTATAAATAAGCATTCCTTGCCATCTATTTCTTTACCTTTTTTTTTTTCAAAAACTTTTTGCTCACTTGTGCCATTTGCCTTTTTAATATTCTTTTGTAGCACATTATTTTATTTATTTATTTCTTTTTGTTCTTTTCCACTCTTGGCTTTTCTCTCAAGCTCCATTTTCTCTCTCATTTTCTTTTGATCCTCACAAATTTCTTTAGGAGAGAGGGGTACAAGAGTAATTTTTTGTTGTGGTGTATGAAAACAAACCTATTGGAAAGGCCATCATGTATGACTTTCCTATCAAATTGCCATGGCCTTCCTAGCAACACATGCCCCGCCTCCATTGGCACCACATCACACATTACTTCATCATGATAAGATCCAATGGCAAAACTCAACAAGACTTGTTGGTTCACCAAGATTTCACCATTTCCACTTAGCCATTGTAACTTGTATGGCCTAGGGAGTGGATTGGTTTTGAGACCAAGTTTGGTCACCAATCTTTGACTAGCCACATTGGTGCAAGATCCTCTATCTATGATTAATGCATACAACTTTCCATGCACCATGCACCTAGTGGGAAAAATATTCTCTCTTTAGCTCTCATCCTCTTATTTAACCTTGACTCCTAAGAGTCTTGTCACCATTAATAAGTCTCCTTCAAGTGGGAGAACTTCATCTTCCCCACTCTCACTAGAAGACTCACTAGAAGAGGCACTTGTTACCTCTATATCCTCTTTAGTTCTAGAGATCATTGTTCTTTTATTGGGACAATGTGAAGCAATATGTCCCTTACCCAAACATTTAAAGCATTTAATATCTCTAGATCTATTTGAAGAAGGAGTAGAAGTGGATGGTTTAGAATTAGGGAATGTGGCCTTTGATCCACTTTTACCTACAACTTTGTTTTGATGAGTCACCCTCCTTCTTGGAATGATCCTTCCAAGATGAGTTGTTGTTGTTGAAGAATGGTTTCTTGAAGGATTTCTTTCTCTTGACTTGAGCTTCAACCTTGATTGCATGGTGCACCAAATCCTCCAATTCAACATAATTGTAAAGCTCTACCACATCTTGGATTTCTTGGTTGAGTCCTCCCAAGAACCTAGACATAGTTGCCTCTCTATCTTCTTCTATGTTTGCTCTAATTAATATGACCTCCAACTCTTTGTAGTATTCTTCCACACTCATACTTCCTTGTCTCATCCTTTGAAGCCTATGGTGTAGGTCTCTAGTGTAGCTTGAAGGCACATATATTTTTCTCAAAACCCTCTTCATTTCTCTCCAACTACTAATTGGTTCCTCATCATACCTTTTTCTTTCTTTACACAATTGATCCCACCAAATTAAAGCATAATCATGAAATTCTAGACTTGATACTTTTACTTTCTTTTCTTCACTATAGTTGTAACAAGAAAATATGTATTCCATTTTGGTCTCCCATTCCAAGCATCGGGGTCACTCTTCCCATGGAAGCTAGGGATCTTTACCTTCACATTATGCAACTTGTCATCCCTCTCATGCCTTCTTCCTCTATTGTCATGTCTAGGTCTCCATCTATCAAATCTAGGTTTATCCTCGTGGTTGTCTTCGGAATTTGATGAACCTCAATGGGAGTTGGCATGCCTTGATCCTTCTTTGTTCTCAATTACTTCTAATCTTTCAAACACTCTTTCAATGTTCCTTGTCATTCTATCCAACTTCCTATTCAAGTTCCTTGTTCTTGGTGATGATGTAGGAGAGTGTTCAATGTTTTCTTCATGTAGTGAAGCCATGGTGCACTTACAGTTTGATAAATTACATACAAATTCCAGAGAATTGAAAAGTACACAAATCAAATGAAGATTACACCAATAAGAACAATTACACCACTAAGAATTAAGTACAATCTAACAAGGAACAAATACACTTAAAGAACAAGGAAAAAAAAGAATTACAAGTCAAAAATTGAATAGTTCAAGGACCTCACCACTCACTCACGATTCACTCAAAGATTGCCACTCGTGTATATCACTCAATGTAGACTTTTACACGATGATTTTATCTCTTGTCTCTTTCCACTCAAGAGTTTCCTCTTCAAGGGATCTACAAATTGAAACAAGATTCTCAATCAATTAGTCTCCATTAAACAAATGACAAATCAACCAATAAGCAATCAATTCAAAGAGATCAAAAAATTTGAAAACAACTAATACAAAACTAATGGAGTTTAGAAGACAAGCAAGAAAAGTTTCAAGAAGAATTGCACACTCAAATTGATATAAGAAGACAAGTTGAAAGAGTTCAACAAAGTGTAATTCAAATTTAATCAAAGTGTTGGTGAACAATTAATGATCAATGTGAAATGTGCTACACAATTTGTGAAGGACCTATACAAATACAAGCATGTGAAATGGTGGCAAGACTTTTACCTTTGTTGGAATTTTCCAGAATTTGCACCTTTACCCCAAAACTTTGTATATTTACTGTTTTGGCCCATTTTTTCTTTTTACACCATATTTTTTATTTTTTATTTTAAATTGCATCAACTTGACTTTTTCTAATTACAATTTCACAACAATTACAATGAATTTTCGAAATTACAAAAAGATCCTTCAATCATGAACAAATCTGAACAATATTGGTGTAATACTTGGAAAAATGAACAATTCAAGTAGTGTAAAATAATTTCCAAGTAGTGAAGCACAAATCAAGTAATTAGAGACCTAGATCTTTCATTCAAGTGGATGATAAACACATCATTTCCACAAATTGAATTTCATGAAGATCTACTAGGTTCTAAAAATTTGAAATCATTGAAGCACTTTTGATTAAAATTTGAATCAATCTTACTATTGTGAATTGAAATTTGAATTTGAATTTTGCAATTGTTCAAATTCACAAAGTAAGGCAAAGAGATATATGCTTGAATTTTCAAGAAGCAACCAAAATTACATGTGATGGAAGAGCACATGGAGGATATGGCGCCTAAAACAAGAGTGAAAATGTGGAGGGAAAAAAAATTCACCAAAAATTCAACCAAGCTCAATTCAAACACATTACAAAGATCCATTACCACAATTGGATTCAAATTACTTTTCATCATCCAATTCATATGGTAAATGGCGCCACTATGGATGAACTTTTCATCATAAAATTGGCTCCAACTCAAAGATCATCATAGAATTTGAAAAAAAAAATTTGATCAAAAATTCAAAACAATTGAAGATCAAAGATCTAGCTCTAGATACCACATGATTGGATTAAGACATAGATCACTAACATTTTAGGATCTTTCTTTGATTTCAATTGCTAAAAATTCAAGATCAAACACAAACAAGAACAATAGAATAAACTTGATCTTCAAGTGAAAACACAAGTGGAACCAAAAGGAGTAGAAGAGAAGAACAATCTATATATGAACTAGGAAGTAAATTGCATGAAGTAAATTGCAAGAATTTAAAGAACAAGAATAGAAAATGGAACAGGAAGAAGATAAAAGGAAGGCGCCACAAATTGAATCATCTTTGAGAAGAAGATTGAATTTGATAAGCCAAGGGAAGATTCACCACTTGAATATGGAAATTCAAGATAAGAATCAATGGTTCAACTCATGAACCAAGTAGAAGAGAACTCTCAACTCTCTCTAGATATCTCAAGTGTGAGAAAGCTCAATTGTTTTCAAAACTTGTAAAATGAATTACATGAAGCCTACTTATAGGCTCATCTTACTTAAGATGCAAGCTAGTCTTACTTGAGGTGTAAGCCACTCTTACTTATGGTGCAAGTAGCGCCCCTCTTCTTCTTTCACCCAAGTGTGGGCTTTGTTTTGGGCCTAATGCCTCCTCCTCTTTATGCTATGGCCCAATAAGCCCAATTCCTAAACTAGTCCTAAGTGCTTTTTGAATAAGCACTTTTATTACATGAACTCTACTCTATACAAGGTTCCTACTTCCTACCTTTATTACATGAACTCTACTCTAAACAAGGGTCCTAGGTCATATCCCTAACTAGGTGGTCAATGGCTCAATGTATAAGAGGTTCAAGATGAAGCCCTTTTCATAAGGTTGCCTATGAGCCAAGTGATTGACCACCACCTTCTTCAGTGTGTCTTGGACTCTTCTAAGCCTTGCCATCATCATGGGTCCATGTAGGTCTTCAATGGTAGGTCCTTGGCTTTGTGTGTCCATGCTCATATCACAATCTAGCCCGCATGATTCTGCCTTATTTATCAGGTGCACTCCTCTTGGTCGTATCTTCCTCTCTTTATATGTTGATGACAGGATTATTACTGGGGATGATGTTGATGGGATTGTCGATTTGAAACTACAATTAGCTAGACAGTTTGAGATGAAAGACTTAGGTAATCTTCGCTACTTTTTGGGGATTGAGGTTGCCTACTCTCCTCGAGGCTACCTTCTTTCTCAATCTAAGTATATTGGCAACATTCTTGCACAAGCCCGTCTCTCTGATACTCGAACAACAGACACCTCTCTTGAGCTTAATGCTCGATATTGCTCATCTGATGGTGGGTGTTCTTTTGTCAGACCCTAATTTGTATTGTACTCTTATTGGCAGCTTAGTGTATCTTATCATTACTAGACCTGATATTGCTTATGCAGTGCATGTTGTTAGTCAGTTTGTTTCCTCTCCTACTACAGTTCATTGGGCAGCTGTTCTCCGCATTCTTCATTATATCCGGGGCACTCAGTTTCAGAGCCTTCTATTTCCCTCATCTTCTTCATTGGAGTTGCATCCTTACTCTGATGCTGATTGTGGTGGTGATTCCACTGACCATAAATCTACCATAGGGTTTTGCATTTTTCTAGGAGATTCTCTTATTTCTTGGAAGAGTAAGAAGCAAGCAGTTGTTTCTCGATCTTCTACTGAAGCTGAGTATCGTGCCATGGCATCCACCACTGCAGAAATCGTTTGGTTGCGCTGATTGTAACACCCTGTTTTTCCATTAAGTGCTTTTGTTTGCTTGTTTGGTTGGTTAAGCCTTAAGACTTAGCTTGAGGGCTATGATATCCTTATTTGATATTGAGATATGGTTGCTAGTTAGGCTTAGATAGGTATTTCTTTTAACCTTATCTTTTCCGATATCCTTGGTAGATTGGGTTTTCCAAGCTCAATGGCCGAGCTTAACATCTCGGCCAGTACACAAGCCCCCCAAGCTTTGAGCTCAAAGGAGCATAAAAGCTTTCATGATAGAAACCAAACTTGGCTTTAATATTATCATTTGGAGAGTCTAGGATTTATTGTGTAGATCTTCTCCCCTTGTTCTCTTGAGTTCAGTGACCGATCTTTACACCTCGGCCAATACTTGAGTTCAGCGGGCTCGGTGGGCGAGCCTAGTAATCCTTTCCCTTTGATTATTTGGGTTTGGTGGCCGAGCTTTATTTCTCGGCCAATACTTTAGTTAGGAAGGCTCGGTGGCTGAGCTTAACATCTCGGCCAGTACACAAGCCCCCCAAGCTTTGAGCTCAGAAGAGTGTAAAAGCTTTATGAAAGAAGCCGAGCTTGTCCTTAGTGTCGATAAAGTCCAGGATTTGTTGTATAGATCCTCTTACCTCGGTTTGAGTTCGGTGCCCGAGCTTCAGATCTTGGCCAGTACTTGAGTTTAGTGCCCGAGCTTCAGATCTCGGCCAATACTCAAGCTCAATGGGCGACCCTGACATCGAAGTTTCCATATTGCCGAGCATAGTCATACTTTGAAAACTGGACTTTTTACCTTGTTCGTTTGGGCTTCTAAACCCAGTTTTTCTTTTTCGGACTTAGCTGAGTGTAACAGAACTTGATTTTCACTATAACCTTATGGGTAGTAATAGACGTAATAAGAACATGTTCTGAATAGAATATATTTCAATCTTGCCTTTGTTAAGACAAGTTTAGATGCTGGTAGCTGTGATTCAGCTTATCAATAATTCAGGCTCAAACCGACCTTTTGGAAAGTCAAGTTCAAACTCGGTCATTAGAAATTTACCTCAGGCTTGTATTTCAGCTGAAATCTTTGATGCACTCAAGATGCTTATCTTGAGAGTTTGAACTCGACTCACCTTTTTCTAAGTGTAGCTTGGTCTTTGAAGCTTTTTATAACGAGAGCTCTTAACCTTTCATCCGAGTAATCTTTTAATATTATTAAAACTTTGAAATACCGGTGGATTTTGAAATATCCACTAACTTAAAGCTTGACCTTGAATATCATTATTCATATATGATATTTAAGATGTTCCTTAGAATAAGTTTTCCTGATATTTCTTCCAACTTGTATGAGAAAATAGTAGTCATACAAGTCATTCGTAATAACAATCGAGTTGTAGGCTAAGAGATATCCTTCCTCTGTAATTTACGAGCTTGGTGTAGGATAAGAGAATATCCTTCCTTTATCCCCATAAGCCCCCCAAGCTCTGAGCTTGAAATAAGTGAAAGGGCTTAAATGTCCACCCGTATATCTTAACACGCTTTTTGGTGCCGAGGACTTCAGATTGTGATTCGCGGGAGCATTGCTTGGAAATTTGTTATTTTGTAGAACCAAGTCTTTCTTGGGTTTTTGGTTTCTGTGGAACCATGTCTTACTTGGGTTTCTGCCTTATTTCACAAAGCATTGCTTGGATTTCTGTGCGGAGGAGGGAGCATGGCTCGACCTCGACTTGGCTTTTCAGTGCGAAGGAGCAATGTTCGACCTTAACTTTTTAGTGCGAGGGAGCACTGCTCGTCCTCGGCTTTTTAGTGTGAGGGAGCACTGCTCGACCTCGGCTTTTCAGTCTTCTGCCCTTTCTACCAAGATGACTTGTTCTCTTTTTTTTCTTCAATCGGAGTTCAAATTTAATGAGGTCAGGCTAGCATCAAGAATCGACTTTAGGCCTGGTACCCTTCTATTCTTAAATGAATTTGCAACTTTCATATCAAGGCTAATAAAAGTTTAAGCAATACACTGATTGCTTTTATAGCTCATACCCTTTCTTCTTGATTTTAACCTGGGCCCTTTAGTGGATTCTCATGTTCTTAAGCCAGTAGATGTGTGGCTTTTACTGGAACAGGGCCCTGACACGAGCATGGGAGTCGCGGCTGCTTATGCTCTCCAAATCTCCTTCATTACCCGTTTTTGGAGACACGAGCTTTCTAAAAATATGAAGAAGATGAAAAGCATGAAGGCTGAAGCTGTTCAAGCTTTGTGCAATAGGGATGAGCTTGAGAAGACTCTATCCAAGTGTGAAGAGCAAACTCGGTTGATTGGGCAACTGAGGACTCAACATGCTGAGCTTGAGAAAACCAATTCCTCCCTTCGTTCTGAGCTTTCCAAAGCGAAAGATGAAAGAATTAGTTGCCAGAAAGTTGCCAAGGCTTCTCGGGCTTCCCTTGATGTTGAGAAGAAGGTTACTCGCAAGCTTCAAGTTGAGCTGAAGGAAGCCGAGGCGGAGATCATGAAAGAGCACGTTTCTGGGTTCTCTCGTGCTATTAAACAAATCCAGCGGTTTGTTCCAGGTGTTGATCTTTCTAGAGCTAATGTGGACAAGGATTTTAATAAGGATGGGATTATGGTTCCTTTGTCCGAGCTCGAAGATGAGGAGGAAGAAAACCAAGAAGAAGAAAATGAAGAAAAAGATGAGGAACATGTCAAAGAGGGCAACAGAGGGAATGGATCGACCGTGATGGAGTCATCCTCGGTTGCCCATCCCCAAGCTGAAAACATTATTCCCTCTAATCCTAATGTAGTGATAGAAGAAGAAGTTGTTGCTCATGAGGATGGTCACGAGTAACTTAGAGAATTTTCTTCTTGCTTTAGAACATTTTGTACTTTTGGCAATGCCCTTTTGTACTTTTTGTACTTTTTAACCAGTGCTTGGAATAACTCGGTTAACTTTTCTAAGTAGTTTGCCTATTTAGGTTTTAGTTTACCGTTTAGGTGTAACATTTCGATTGTAGCTCGGGCCTAGCATTTCGATTTTAGCCCCGTCAACCTCTTTAGGTTATCTGTTTACCTTTTTAGGTTTGGCATTTCTACTTTAGCTCGGTCGGCCATTTCGGCCCAGCATTTCGATTTTAGCCCGATCAACCTCGGTATGAGAATATTCTCTGTCCTTAGCCTTTGGAAAATTGAATTTGATTTCATCATTTCGCCTTATGAAAGCGAAACTTAATTTAGCATTTCACTCAAGGAAGCATGGCTTACCTCGGCATACTCGGCATTATTCTCGGCAAAGCAAAGGTTAAGCACGACATATTCTTACTAAGCTAAGTCCTTTGGAGCCATGTAGAACTTGTTGACTCGGAGGAGACCAAGTCGACTTTACCGAGTCATCATTCTCTTTTTAACTTTATAGAGTGACTTGATGGACATCTCCGTGCATGCCTTAACCATTCCTCATTTTCCTTGAAGGTAGCATTCACACGTTGAGTATGAACACAAAAATACACCAGTATTGTAGAAGTTGAAGCTGCAACAAAGCTACATGGGTGTGCAAGCAACCTTATCATTAGTTTTGTGTTTCAAGAGAGTTTCCAATGAGAATTGTTCACCAAATATTCCAGCTTAATTGGAACTGTGTTCAGTCAACTTGAAACTTCGCCAGCGATACAAGATCATGCTCCCTCTCCTTTGGGCCATGCAGATAAATATTGCCTGTGGGGTTTTCTGAGACCGAACTACGATGGTCGAGAAGCAAAGGTCGAGTTCGTCGGGGTGACCTACCTGTCATGGCCGAGTTCACCAAGGTCGAACTGCTGTTGCCGAGCTCTCTAAGATACCTTCTTCTGTTCTCTGAGGCCAAGCTGTGATGGCCGAGCTTTCTAAGATACCTTCTTCTGTTCTCCGAGGCCAAGCTGTGGTGGCACCCTTGTGGTCATAGCGCCTCGCCGCCCTCGTCAAGGCATGTACCGAAATGGATCATCTCAGTTTTACCCGAACTCGTTGCGAAGGATGTGACGCGCAACGAAGCCTCCCAAAAACTAAGCTCGTCTTTTCATGCGAGCTTTTTGCAGTAATGAAGAGATTGAAGGGTCACGCGTGAGTGCGCTAGATGGCCGAGGTTCAGTCTGAATTCACCGAAGAGGATCGAGCTGAACTCACCGAGGCTGACTGAATCACTGAGGTTGGCCATGCTTGTCGAGATTGAGGTCGAGCAGTTGATAACTTGCACGAAAACAGTTTATGCCGATTAAGGAAGCTCCATTTTAACGGAGTCAATGCGGGCATGAAGAGATTGGAGGGTCACGATGAGGTGCATGTGGCAGGTGAAATACCAATTAAATCACGCAAAATGAAAGCATTCATGCTTTTATCCTCTTATCACACTTTGAACTGCAGCAATCTTCATCTACATGGTAACTTGGCCAATACCCATCAATGCTTTTACCATTTATTGGCATGACTACCTTCGTCTCTTGTGTAAGAGCATCGTTTTGTGATGCTTGAATAAAATGGCCTTAGTAATCAAGCCATGCATTTAGCTTATGGAGCCAGATGACAGTGGAGGTGTGAAAGAGTGGAGGCATGAGTTTTTTTTTTTTAATTAGCATGCCACAAATATTGCTAAACTTGCATTACTTGTCTATATAATTTTTATCATATATTTTTTTATCATATAAACTTTCTACACATTGCCAACCTCACTCTTATAAGATGAAAAGTACCACCCAAGTGGTTTACGCCAAGCATTATTCATGCATCTAAATACAAACATGATGTTATGCCACGTGAAATTGTGTAGGGATTTTGAAAACTGCCAAACAACCCTATAATTTCGGCTACACCATCGTGAAAAAATCAAGACTTTCAGTAATTTAGATAATAATGCAGAGAGATTATCAAAAACAAATAAGGATAATCATGGAGATAACATGCATTTTTTTTATGGCTTTAAAGAAAATGAGATAATGATATTCTTGAAAATAGGATAGATAGAAACTCTTATCTCTCAATATCAGTCTTTTCAAAGTTAGTGGGAACGGTTTTATCCTTTAGTCCCCTTCCTCCTCGATTTGTGGTTATGCATAGACTCTAGAAGTCAAAATGCATTCATCGATTTCATGTTTCAGGACTTTCCAATTTTTCCGAGACCACCTCTGCTTCTTGGGCCTTGTAATGGATACTGGGCATAAATCATAGAATTTTGGCCATTAGTAAATGGCAACAATACTTTAGTATTTGATTTTGACTAGTGCCTGACATCAATAATTATATAGGTAGTATAACATTTGTATAGAATAATTTTATAATAAATGAAATATAGAAGATAATATATTTCTTCCCTTTATTTCTTGGTGGCAAAGATCATCTGCTCGGCAGAAGGACATGGTAATAGAACCGCCTCATGCTCACATGCAAGTCCAAGTTTGGAAAGCAGATCCACTGTAATGGCTTCATGTTGCACTCAATTCTTGCCTTTATACTTTCTTTTTCATACTAAGGAAAATTGACTGCTCCATTCTTGGATCCGAGTTCTTTTTCCATGGCACACCCATATATACCTGAATGATTTTGTGGTCGGAATACGAGATCCGAAGACACTTCCATTGCCTCAATTTTTTATTGATCTCATCACCCTTTCAGTAGATGACAACAAATGTGCGGGCCGGGAAAGTTTACCTAGGCCCCACGGTGAGCGCCAAATGTTCCTGCCAAAATTCGACTTACTGGATTCTAGCCGGAGTGCGTATAACCGAGAGTAAAGAACAAGGTTGTTTTAGATTATAGCTTGACAGAATGTTGGATTCCGGTCCTACGTATCCCAAAGGGAATTAAAGCTAACGTAGTTCTCTCTTCAACCCTCGGTCATATGGTGATCTCAATCCCTTAATTTTGTATATGGAGAATACCGGCGAACAAGGACTATTTAATAGTCTCTTGATTTGGCTGGTTTCCCAAGTACGCTTAAGGGAGATTCACCTAGGTTAGTAAAATGAGTCTTCCTCTTGGGTTTTCTTCCTTTTATAACAGGGTCCCCTGATCTCTTTTCCTTAGAGATTAGTCTTATCTCTTCTTATCTCTTATCTTTTAAGCCAACTTCCGGATATATGATATCCTTATTTGATATTGAGATAAGGTTGCTAGTTAGGCTTAGATAGGTATTATCTTTTAACCTTATCTTTTCCGATATCCTTGGTAGATCGGGTCTTCCAAGCTCGGTGGCCGAGCTTAACATCTCAGCCAGTACAGTTTCCTTAACCAGTGCCCTTAGAAAGACCCTTATAATAATAATATTATTAATTAATTATTAATTAATTAATTAATATAATAATAAGCATTAATCATATATTTCGAATGAGTAAAGACGAATTCTCCTGCTCCCTAGGCCTTGTCTTTTTTGGCTGGCTTAGAGGGAAGGTCTTGCCCCCCGTATTACTTCTCATTCGCTTCAATTTGATCTCCTTTCTCTTCTTTCCTGCAATTGTGCTTCCCACGCTGTATTTGATTCGAGTTTGACCCATTTCGTATATCCCATCTGGGTCTGTAATCTGGTTGCAGAAAATTTAGATTTTTTCCTTTGAATAGAAGATTTGATTTCTGGGCTTTATTCGAAACCTTCTCTTTTCCAAGCCTTTCAGAGTTTTGACCGTTTGGTTTCGAGTTAAAACCAAAAAGAAAAGAAAAAAGGATCATTATAAACACTAATTGTGTGCTTACCCTTTTGATTTCTTCAACCTTGCTGAGTGGATCATCTTTAGATCAGATGTACAGTTGTGATGCATAATCTATCTATTCACACAGTATATGCACCTAAGTTGTTTTCATTTAATTATAGTTGAGAACATTTGCTGATATTATTCCTATTTGACTGTGTCCTTTTCTCAATTATTCATTCATTTATACACTAGCTTTGGAGTTAAACATAGGATACATCCTCAAGTTAATCATTGTATGAGATTCCACTGTAAGTTCAATTCATTTATATGCTTTTCTTTAGTCTACAAGACAAACCCAGTTGCCAAAAGCTCTACCTTTCAGATTGTACACTTTGGTGCTCACATTAAAAAAATCAAGCTTTTCTTGTATTAAATCTTGTACATTACTTGATTTCTTTATAGTTTTCAACTGTGGGAAGAGAACTATTTACTTTTAGTTTTTGGTCAAGGCATGGATCA
Organism: Echinosophora koreensis; assembly: GCA_035048595.1. Classification (NCBI taxonomy): domain Eukaryota; kingdom Viridiplantae; phylum Streptophyta; class Magnoliopsida; order Fabales; family Fabaceae; genus Echinosophora; species Echinosophora koreensis. Next base: position 2,329,177 of record JAPCYP010000065.1, read on the forward strand.
TATAAGTAACGAGGCTAGTGTTGATTATTTTCCAATTGGCCCTTCAGGCATTATTGGCCGAACAGTTGCTCTAAAGGTTCTTTTTTGCAAGTCTATCTCACATTTGAGGCATCAGATATTTCTTGTGTTGTTGGATGTCTTCCATAGGTTTAAGGGATTTTGGGCACCCATTATATCATGGTTGCATCCAAGAAACCCGCAGGGGATATTAGTAATGATGACAATAGTTGCTTTCTTGTTGAAAAGAAGCACAAGTGTAAAGGTAAGAGCTGAGATGGCATATAGGAGGAAATTTTGGAGAAATATGATGAGAACTGCATTGACCTATGAGGAGTGGTCTCATGCTGCTAAGATGCTTGACAAAGAGACACCGAAGATGAATGAAGCAGACCTTTATGATGTAGAATTGGTGAGGAACAAACTTCAAGAGCTTCGCCACCGACGGGAAGGGGGATCTCTTAGAGATATAATATTTTTTATGCGTGCCGATCTTGTTAGAAATCTAGGTAATATGTGTAACCCTGAGCTCCATAAGGGTAGGCTTCAGATGCCCAGACTAATCAAGGAGTATATTGATGAGGTATCAACTCAGTTGAGAATGGTCTGTGACTCTGATTCAGAGGAGCTTGCATTGGAAGAAAAGCTTGTTTTCATGCACGAAACTAGACATGCTTTTGGGAGGACAGCTTTGCTGTTAAGTGGGGGTGCTTCACTTGGGGCTTTTCATGTGGGTGTAGTTAAAACACTGGTAGAACATAAACTTATGCCTAGGATAATTGCTGGTTCAAGTGTAGGCTCCATTATTTGCTCTGTTGTTGCTACTAGGTCTTGGCCCGAGCTTCAAAGCTTTTTTGAAGATTCATTGCACTCGTTGCAGTTTTTTGATCAAATGGGTGGGATTTTTACGGTTGTAAAGAGGGTCACAACATATGGTGCAGTTCATGAGATCAGACAGTTGCAAATGATGTTGAGGCATCTGACAAGCAATCTTACATTTCAAGAAGCTTATGATATGACAGGTCGAATTCTTGGGATTACGGTTTGCTCCCCGAGAAAGCATGAACCACCTAGATGCCTAAACTACTTGACTTCACCCCATGTTGTTATATGGAGTGCAGTCACTGCTTCTTGTGCCTTTCCTGGCCTCTTTGAGGCTCAGGAATTGATGGCGAAGGATAGAAGTGGAGAAATTGTTCCTTACCATCCTCCATTTAATTTGGGTCCTGAAGAAGGCTCCACACCGGCGCGCCGATGGAGGGATGGTAGCTTGGAGATTGATTTACCTATGATGCAGTTGAAAGAGCTATTTAATGTCAATCATTTTATAGTTAGTCAGGCCAATCCTCATATTGCACCATTATTGAGATTGAAAGAATTTGTACGAGCTTACGGAGGTAATTTTGCTGCAAAGGTATGTCATGGATTTGGACCTTTATTTTCATTGCATGCATTTGTTTCTTAAGTGAATTTTCGCTTTTACATTTCCCATTAACTCAGTCCCTTCCCCAACCAAAATTTTGCAGCCCTGAGTTGATGTGTAAAATATTTCCTCACTGTTTGACTAACTACCTAGGCAGTTAGCTCAAAGGTTTTACTGTTGACTTATGTTCATTTCCATTTCCTTATGTCTGCTAATTAGTTGCTCAGTGCCATTGCTTTTATTAGAATTAAAGAGTAGAGTAACAAGCTGACTCTTCAGCAGAAGCTGTGCTGTGATATTGGTAAATTTCCCCAGGAATATGTTACCATTTGTTCCTAAAACTAACCCCCGGGGCATGCCTTTCAATCTGAATATTAGCCGCGTAATATACATGTTAGCTATTGGATCTGCAGTATGATCTTGCCATCATATTCTTAATGCAATACTAATATTCAATGTGGTTTTTGATCCTGTAGCTTGCTCATCTTGTGGAGATGGAGGTGAAACATAGATGTAATCAAGTACTGGAACTTGGCTTTCCATTAGGGGGACTTGCCAAGCTGTTTGCTCAAGACTGGGAGGGTGATGTAACAGTTGTTATGCCTGCAACTCTTGCTCAGGTATGAGCCTAAGAACATTTAGTTAAACTAGGTTTTTATTTGAAGAAAGAAAAAAAAAAACTTGCATAGATATTAATTTGAAGAAAAAGTGCCAGTGATTATTGAAAAACAATTTCAGTGTACTTGGAAACAGAGAGAAACAATTTGATTAATGTTCTATATCTTACAATTGGCAAAAGGTTTATGAATTTATTTATGTATCATTTTTTCATTTATTAGGGATGATTCAGTGGAGTAGTGATTAACTTTTGTCTATTGTCCTTTCTTCCTGTATCTTGCACTAGTACTCAAAAATTATACAGAACCCTTCTTACTTAGAGCTTCAAAAGGCAGTTAACCAAGGTAGAAGATGCACCTGGGAGAAGCTTTCAGCCATAAAAGCAAATTGTGGAATTGAGCTTGCTCTTGATGAGTGTGTTGCAATTCTCAATCATATGAGGAGACTCAAAAGAAGTGCTGAGAGAGCTGCTGCTGCTACTTCTCCTTCTGCTCTGCCCAATACTGTCAAATTCAGTGCTTCAAGAAGAATTCCTTCGTGGAATGTCATTGCACGAGAGAATTCTTCAGGCTCCCTTGATGACTTTATTACAGATGCTTCGTCCTCATTACATCAAGATGTTAATGGTTACAGAGCAAGCAGTAAAAATTGGAAGTCCCACCGTAGCATAAATGATGTAAGTGACAGTGAATCTGAAAGTGCTGACTTGAATTCTTGGACCAGATCCGGTGGGCCTTTGATGAGAACTACTTCGGCAGATATGTTCATTGACTTTGTACAAAACCTAGAAGTCGATACCGAACTAAATAGAGGCATGGTGGCTGATGCTAACCCTCATGATTTTCAGCATCATAATCCCAGGCTCTCAACACCAGATAGGAGACCCGAGAGCACAGAATCTGATCAGAAGGAAAATGGCAACAATGTTGTGATGAATGGTTCTAGCATAATGGTAACTGAAGGTGATCTTTTGCAGCCTGAAAGGATCCATAATGGGATTGTTTTTAATATTGTCAAGAAAGAAGACTTGACATCTTCAAATAGGAATAATGATTATGATAGTAATAAGTATAAAAACAATGAAGTTGCTGAGTGTGTCCAAATTGACTGTCCAGGAGGGAAGGAGATGGATGCTGCTAGCTCAGCTTCTGAAAATGGAGATGACGATTCCACATCGGCTAGGTCCTTAACTGAAATACCTGATTATCATTCCATGGATCATTCTAGCACAGATTTCGGTTAGAATCAGAGCATTGTGGGCAGTTAGCTCGAAAGATATTTTTTTCCTGTGACATTAATACTTTGTTGCTATTGCTGTCCAGATTGTTAATAGTATGATATCTAGTCTTGTCAAGGTTCTCTGTAAATTTTTTTATGGGAATATAGCCTGTAATCTGGGTTACTCTGAAATGCATTGAAGAAAAAGGGGTTTCATATACACGCACTCCACTACTAAATTGAAATTTCTAGCTACCACTTATGGAGATGAATGAAATCTTCTCTCTCTCCACACCCCCTTCCCCTGTCGGAAATTTGTATTCCGTGTTTTGTCCTTCAATTATGTGCTTTTGTTAGCCAACTTTACCACGCATGGAGGGTATTGGTAAATTCATTGCATCATACGAAGGCGCTGATAATCTCTCAGAGTAGCGTGCAGAGCTTGAGCTGGTGTTCATATTGGTAAATATAGATTTTGATTAAATGAATCAAAGACATTAATATAGATTTTGGTTTGCTTAAAGGATTTAGCAAGTGCTGGATAGGTGATTGTTTTATATGGTGTTGCCGGCTGTGTTTGGTTTTGCGGTGGAAGTGGGAAAATAACGTCAAGGGTGGCAAAGTTGTAAATTTTTGGTAGCCAAACGTGAAAGCCACTTTTTTTTTGCGTTGGCCAAATATGCTGTTGTCACTACAAAGACGCCAACCCTCTAAAGCGTGAAGGACACTGCCATGTGCTATCAAAGAACATGGAAGCAGCGCTCCAGGGTTGTTTGAAAGTTTGGTGGAAGAGGAGAGGAAAGGAAGTATAGAAACGAAGGAATGTTGGAATGTATGAAAATTATTCCTTAAATTATTGTGTACGGAGAAGGTTACAATATATAGACAAAAAAGATTTAAATGCTACCCTAAAAATAAGGATGAAAATCTGTCCTAATAATGAAAAGAATAAGAACCTAATCTGTCTAATTATAACTGATGATATCAATCATAAATACGAGATATTATACGATATTACAACACTTCTCCTCAAGCTGGTGAATGGATATCTATCATTCCCAGCTTGCAAGTAAGACCATGAAATTGCTCTGTGGGAAGTCCCTTGTGTTAAGTTTCTAAAATGTCTGTGTGCATTTCTCTAAGTTTTGATGAAAACTAAACATTGGACAATGATTTAATTAACCTACTTTGTGGTTGCTAACCTGTCTATTTGGTGCGCAAATCATAATAGTAAGACCCACATGTATGACAACTTGTTTGGATAAGCAAAAGTCAATCTGTCTGCTAACTAGGATTGTTGACTTTCTACAATTTAGTTTCAACCTGTCTCTGCTATGTTCTCATACTCGTCTAAGGTTCTTCAATGGGAACTCAAGTACAAAAAGCTTTTGGAAACTGTCTCCTCATACAGAAGACTCTGAAACTCTCTCACACTTATCAAGAAATTCAGAAGGTCATTTTCACTAGCAACCTAGGAAGTCAGAGATAACATCCAGTTAAAAATGTTTCCAACATGCTTTATTCCCTAGTACTCTTGGTTATTACACGAAAAGGGAAATATACTCTGCAAAGTACAAAAGCATTTTACACAAATTTTGACCTTCTATATCGAAGGAAGTTACGGTGAACTTTTAGGTTTAAAATTCAGGCGAAACCCGGTCTGTGTTTTTCACTGACAGTAAAAGTTTACTGATCAGAAAACCTAATTTTGACCCGTGAACGAAACGGTTTAGGTTTATATTATTTTTCCAACGATATTGGTTATTTTATGAATCATGATTTTCCATCTTCATGAAGCTTTCTTAAAAAATCTCTAGAAAATTGTAGAAATATCCATTTGACTTGAAACCAATTTCTATGATCTCCATATGACTTCTATTTTCATCATCCAAGAGCTTGAAAAATTTAGAGATCCCTAGCTAATTCTTTTTGAGTTGGTCGTCAAGTTGACATAGGCAAACACAAGGGGGGGTTGAATTGTGTTTGTTAATATTTTTCGAAAACAACCTTTTCACGAATAGTTTTCTCACACAAAGATAAAGAGGCAGAATAAAGCACACAGAAAAACAACCTTTTGAAAGAATAACAAATTCAAGTTCAAATCCCCACAGTTAGTATAAACACGTAAAACTAAAGAGATAAGGGATTATAAGATTCACGCAAGTTGTTTTATCCTGGTTCACTCTCTTCCAACCAAGAGCTACGTCTAGTCCCTTCTACTTGAAGGTTTTCTCAACTATTCTCCAAATAGATTACAACAAGTATTCAACACCTCTTCAGGCTCACAAGTATTCCTTTCTTACCAAGCCTTTTCAGGCTCTACCTCTAACAAAGAGTTTTTGGTTTCTTTGATCTTTTAACTCACTATGTGTGAGAATATGAAAGTTTAAGATCAGATGAATATTATAGCAATATTCAAACTAAGATATTACAGACTTTTGCTTTCTGAAAGAATAAAAGAATGTTTGCTTGCAAGAGATTTTTGTATATGCGCAAAAGTGCTTTCTTCAAAAGCCTTAGTCCTCTATTTATAGAGTCCTTGCTCTAGTCTTCAAAATCATCAACGGTTGTATTTGAATTTTCCGTTTAGGGATAGAATCTACCATGTAATATCCGTTGTGACTCAGCTTGCTCGTGGCCTTTGTACTGTATGATAGTATTCTTGCATGAAATTGGTACACCTCTGAGCAAATGCAACCTGAAAAACTGTCTTGCCTTCCTTGTACAAATTCCAGCTATTCCAGCGTAAAAGGTGACAGGGTACAAGTCGTGTTGCATTGTACTATATTGCTTTTTGCAATTCCTTATATGTACTATGTCTCTCTCATAGAAACAAGACAATAAAACCGTTAATAGCAAATGAGAAGGACCAATATATTTTTGAAATAAATATCAATCATATGAAATAAATTCACTTTGGTTCAGATTTATTTAAATAAGATATAAATGCTCAAAATCTTCGTCCATTGAAACAATTGTAAAGGCAAGGTAAGTAAGAAGAGTTTTAAGGCTCCGTCCACTGATGTGGCAAAAATTCTACGTCTACTTAAAACAACGGTCTTGCCAGAACTTGAGTTACTTAAAATCTCTGTCCAGTGACGTGGCACTTATATATTAATGTTATTCTCGGAGAGTAACTCGCGTCTACTTAAGAGGGATTTCTCCGTCTACTAGAAACATTCAAGCGCTCGTCCACTGACGTGGCACTTGAGTTAAAGGAGATCCTTCCAGTGATAGAGTGGACTCGACCACTCAGGGAATCTTTCAATAAAATAATATATGGACGCGGATTGCAAAGTAAATAGACTTAACATTTTAACTTATATAAAATCAAAGATCCTTAAAGGGTGAAAGCACTTGTTAGATTACTTCTAACACTTTGCTATACAAATTTAATCCTTTTTGTTAACATCAAAACTTAGAGATTATTTAATCCAAATTACTTTGGTTCCAACAATATCCCCCTTTTTTATGATGACAAAAACTAATTAAATTTATTTTGCAAAGTCTAAGAGAGCTTACAAGGCTCCCCCTAAGACAAAGCATTCATCAGATCAAAGCAGTTAAGGCATATGAAGCTAAGTCTTATTTGCAAGAAATATAAGTTATTAGACCAAGATAGCAGCTTTTTAAACATTTGAGGCTAAGCAGATCAAAGCAGTATCAAAGCATAATTGACTTTAGACAGAAATAGGCATAAGCATAAAGTCAAAACATAGAATCAACAGGATGAATATTTAACAGAATAAACTTATGCATATGCAGACAACAATGTACTTTCTCATAAAAAAAATGTCTTTGTATAAAATTTAATCTTTCCTTTCTCCCCCTTTTTTGTCATCAGACAAAAAGGTAAAAGGGAATGGACTATCATTGTCAGCAAACAGAGGAAATAAAATAAAACAGAGAAGGAAAAAGTTTTTAGGTAGAAGGAGGTGATGGAGGGGGTTGGTTAGGATTTGGATTTTGGTTCTTTTGGAAGTCTATGAGCAGAGCCAACATCTAAGACACCATAGCATTTGTAGGGGCCAAAGTATCTCGAACTTGCTTCTGCACCCGTTCTTCAAATTGTTGAGCCATCTGTTCAGTCTTTTCTTCAACTAGCTTGCCAACCTTATCATCAACAATTTTTCCAATGATGTCTTCAAGGTTGGGTGGCAAGGAAAGTTGTCTTGAGCTCTCAGCAGTGTCAGAGACAGTGTCTTGAGCTTGGGCTGGTGGATTAACCATAGCAAGAGCTAATGGTTGAGAGGTAGTCTTAGCAGACTCAGCACCTTGCTTTGAAACACAGGCCTCAGCAGACTGCTCAGCTTGTGCAGATGGAGGTTCAACTGAAGCAGGTTGAGAAGACAGTTCAGCATTAAGTTCAAGGCCTTCTACAATCAACTCTTCTGCTATATGTTCAGAGGATGAGGTTGCTGGAGAGGCAGTGGCAGCTTTTACAGATTTCTCAGGGACATCCTTTGCCCAGTGGATAGGAGTAATTTCCTCCACATCCCTGCTGGTAATAGGAAGTGCCCACAGATCTTTGTATATCATGTGCCTTAGCTTGGAGAGTCCACACTTTCCTCTGAACTTGGGAATTTCTTGCTTCTCTTCCTAAGATAGGCCAGAAGATGAAGCTTCCCTGGTGCAGTGGATGATGTGAGACTTCCAGTAATCAGCAGCTATCATCTCTTCAATATTCTTCACATTCTCCATATATAGATAATACTCGAGCTTGGAGTAATCAAAAGTTTCCTTAGATACATCCAGTATAGCCGAGTGAGCTTCAGGCATGACTCCCTTATTTCTTCTGCACCTCCTATCCTTGTCCTTATTGAGGTCTATCATGCCAAGCCTTGGACAGATAGGGTAGGGAGCAATGCCTACACGTGTTTCCTTATTATGCCCAAGCCATGTGAGAGGAACACAACGTGCAGCTCTTTCTACTTGGAAGTAGCTGAACTCCCACTTCAGTATATTGTAGAGCAGTTGATCTGTGAAGGGTCAGATGCTCTTCCATAGATGCTGGGATGCTCGAATTTCTTCCATTTTGTGTTGCCATCCAGTATGATTGGATTGTGCTCAGATGATCTAGCTCTTTTCTCAGGTAAAGTAGGCAGCCTGTTCCTCTTTGGGTCAGTTTCCCATACAGGAATGATGTGCCTTTCTACTCCATCAGTATGAGGAATCAGAGGTGGGGTTTTTGTGAGGTTAGGGTAAATTTTTCTTTGTGGGAAACGGTTAAGGGGTAGATGAGTAAGGAGAGGGCCATGTTGGTTGTTCATATTAGATGGAAAGGGTCCTTTGGGAGGCTGAGAATTTGGATATTTGGTGGTCCAGGGGTAGTCCTCATAAGGTACATATTCATATTCAGCAGGTGGGTACCACCTTGTGAGAGGAAAGTCAGGGTCAATCTCAGGGTCAGGTTTATGAGTATGAAACCAAACTCTCCAATCTCTCTTGACCTGAGCCCAATTCTCAGATTGATTAGCAAAGAGAGTGAATGAGGGTACAAGGGGTGGAAAGAGTTTTCTGAGGGGTTTAGGAAATGGGGCACCTGGACAAATTCCATCATCCTTTTGATGAAACCAGGGGGTCAGAGTCAGGTATTATAGGTGGAAAGATGGTTTTGAGTGGAAAAGGTTGTGGTATGGTCAATTGATTTGGGCTGATTTGTGGTGAGGATGGGGTTGTGGTTTGGTCAGGTTGGTCTTTTTGTGGTGAAGGTTGGGGTGTGGGTAAAGAAGGTCTATATACATCATCAAAAAATCCTACTTCAGGAGTAGGGACACTATCACTCTCAGTATTTACATTATGAACATCTTCTGCTATATTTACAGGAACTTCAGCAGAAGTGTTTACCTTAGAGGATGAAAAGCTCCTTGCTTTTCTTGCAGTTTGCCTCCTCTTGGTAGGCACAGCAGCAGCAGCAGCAGCACTTGCTTTCCTCTTCAAGGCTGTTCCCAGAGGAACATTATCATCTTCATCATCCTCATCTTGAGGCAACACCAGCTTCCTTGCTCTCTTGGGAGCAGGTTGAGGAACAGGTTGAGGAGCCTCAGCTCTGGGCTCATTAATCACAATGCCTCGGGTAGGCCTGTTAGGGTTAGGCTTCCTGACGGCCATTGTCTTCCTCTTGGTTCCTCTCTTGAGACCAAGGGTTGCAGCATTGTTAGCCTCAATTGATTCTTCTTTTATCTTCATCTTCTCCTCATGTTTGGCCATTTCAACTTGCTTGTAAGTGTCAAGATGCATGCCACTGAGGTTGCTTCTCCCAAAAATAGCAGCTTGCATTCCTTTCGAACGAAGGATTTTTTCTTGTTCTTCTTGAGGCTTTGCATTTGTATCATCATATAAGCCTTGATGTTTGAAAAATTTTGACAGAAGATGAGAGAAGATGATGTGAGAGGCGGTTTCTCTGTTGGTAATGGCATCCTTGAAGCGATGAAACAGGATCCATGGCAGATTTATCTTTGTTTCAAAGACCAAGTTGCAAAGACAGAATTTATGGAGGGCAGATAAGTTGTCCTTAGACCCTGCCTTATGAAGCACCACCTTGTTCAGGATTTGGTGAAGAATCCTGATATGATCCTTCATTTCAGATGATTTCCATGAGTGAGTTCTCATGGTATCTTGCCTCATCAGTGTAATGATAATGGTCTCTGTACCGCCTAGGTCTTCTTCACAGTTTTCTGTGAAAACCAGACCCTCTTGAGCACAAACAATAGCGTCAGAAATGGTTTTCTCGGAAACAGTTATCTTCTTCCCCTGTACAAACCCTACTACCTCTGTTTCAGAAATCTTCGGTCTTCTCCAGAATTCCCTTATCAAGTCGGGATATATTGAGACCTTTTCCAGAAATAATCCATCCCAACCAGCAGCGTTGATAAACTTACTTACATCCAAGTTTTATTCACTCAGAATTTCAAAATCAAAATGATGTTCCACAGCAATACTCATGATGTCGGTTGCAAAAGCAGGCATGGGAGCGGAGGTTGAAGCCATTGTTGAGTAAATGAGTTAAGGTTTGAAGAACAGAGAGTTCGAAAATTTTAGAGAGTGGTTAACAGAGATGAAGAGTAGCGAAAGGTTTTTCAGAGGGAAAGGGGTTACTTTTAAAGAGTTCCGAATACCAACAGTTTTCAAGGAAAATTCAAAAAGAAATAATTGACAAGACAAGTCTTTAGAAAAAAACGGCGGTGGTATATTGGGACCGTAAAAAGTTATGATGGGATTGATGGAAGTTGCTGACTCAGCAACGAAATGATTAAAACCAAACATTTTAAAATAAATATGTCCAAAGACAAATTAATGCAATAAAAAAAGTTTTAAGCATAGACGAGTCCACACACGATTGAGGATGGACGCGTAGAGACATATGTAGTGGACACGGCACACCAACAGTAGTGGACACGTAGACTACACGTGATCTGGACGCCAAAACTAGTGGACGTGCAGTGAAATCATGAAATCAACACATATACTTAATCAAATCACATACAACATGTTAAGATGTTTTCTAATAAAAATAAATATGTCCTCAGCAAGAGGTTTAGTAAAGATATCTGCCCATTGATGGTCAGTATCTACAAATTGAATATCAAAAACACCTTTTTGCACATAGTCTCTAATAAAATGATGTTTGATTTCTATATGTTTAGCTCTAGAATGCAAAATTGGATTCTTAGATAAATTGATTTCAGCAGTATTATCACACATAAGTGGAATACTACTTACAAACACATTGTAGTCCTCCAATCGGTGTTTGATCCAGAGAAGTTGTGAGCAGCAACTTGCAGCTGAGATGTATTCTGCTTCAGCAGTTGATAGAGCAATGGTACTCTACCTTTTGCTTGACCATGATACTGGGTTAGCTCCAATGAAGTGACATCCTCCACTGGTGCTTTTTCTTTCAATTCTATCTCCAGCATACTCAGCATCACAAAAGCCAACTAATCTGTAATCTTCATCTTTCTTAAAGCACAGACCAAGATTAGTAGTACCTTTTAAATATCTAAAAATTCTTTTAACTGCTGATAGATGAGATTCTCTAGGATCAGATTGAAATCGAGCACATAAGCAAACACTGAACATAATATCAGGCCTAGAAGCAGTTAGATATAAGAGAGATCCAATCATACCTCTGTATACCTTCTGATATACCTTTTTCTCTTGATCATCTTTGTTCAGTATGGACGTGGGATGCATAGGTGTGTTCATAGGTTTGCAGTCATCCATCTTAAACTTTTTAAGTAATTCCTTTGTATACTTAGTTTGATGGATACACCTCGTCCATAGATTGTTTGACTTGAAGTCCAAGGAAGAATTTGAGTTCTCCCATCATGCTCATTTCAAATTCTTTCTGCATTAACTTTGAAAATTCTTTACACAAAGATTCATTAGTAGCACCAAATATAATATCATCTACATAAATCTGTACTACTATGAAGTTGGATTTAATTGACTTTCTAAACAAGGTTGTATCAACCTTTCCTCTGTTAAAGCCATTATCCATCAAAAAAGAACTTAGCCTATCATACCAAGGTCTTGGGGCTTGTTTTAGGCCGTATAAAGCTTTCTTAAGCTTGTATACATGTTCAGGTTGGGTTTCACTCTCAAAACCCGGAGGTTGCATAACAAAAACTTCTTCATTGATAAAACCATTTAGAAAAGCACTTTTTACATCCATTTGAAAAAGCATAATATTATGATGTGCAGCAAATGAAAGTAAAATTTTGATTGCTTCCAATCTAGCAACAGGTGCAAAGGTTTCAGTATAATCTATACCTTCTTCTTGAGAGTAACCTTGTGCAACTAATCTTGCTTTATTTCTTATAACCTTACCATTCTCATCAAGCTTGTTTCTGTAAACCCATTTTGTTCCTATAACAGATTTATCTTTAGGTAGGGTTACCAGAGTCCAGACATCACTCCTTTCAAACTGGTTTAGCTCTTCTTGCATTGCTAAAATCCAACCATTGTCCAGCAGAGCCTCGTCTACTGTCTTTGGTTCCAATTCAGAGACTAATGCAGAATCTTCTTGCTCTCTAAAGGTTGATCTGGTTCTTAGCTTATCACTTGGATTTCCAATGATTTGATCTGGTGGATGATAATTCTGGAAATGCCAAGTTCTCTGAACATTGTCTTGTTGAGAGGTGGATGTTTCTGGTTGATGAGAATTGTCTTCAACTTGATCATCAGCTTTAACTTCTGTTGACTCTCCTGAGATGTTTAAGTCAAGATCTGCAAAACTTTCATCTAGCTCTGATAATTTCTTATCAGGCTGTTTGTCATCAAATCTAACATGTATAGATTCTTCTACTATTAAAGTTCTTGAGTTATACACTCTAAATCCTTTGGAGGTTTCAGAAAATCCTAGTAGAATTCCATCATCTACTTTGGCATCAAACTTACCAAGTTGATCTTTTGTATTCAAAATATAACATTTACATCCAAAAGGATGAAAATAAGATATGTTGGGTTTTCTACCTTTCCACAATTCATAGGGAGTCTTATTCAGAATAGGTCTAATGTATATTTTGTTCTGAATGTAGTAGGCAGTGTTCACAGCTTCAGCCCAGAAGTGCTTAGGGACAGAATTGTCATTGAGCATAGTCCTAGCCATCTCTTGAAGAGATCTGTTCTTTCTCTCTATCACACCATTTTGCTGTGGTGTTCTTGGTATTGAGAAGTTGTGTTGAATACCACTTTCTTCACAAAACTCATTGAATAGCTCATTGACAAATTCTCCCCCATGATCACTTCTAATTGAAGCTATACACATGCCCTTTTCATTCTATACACGTTTGCAGAATACAGAAAAGACCTTGAATGACTCATCCTTGTGAGCAAGGAACATAACCCATGTCCATCTAGTATAGTCATCTACAATGACTAGACCATATTTCTTACCACTGATAGAAGCAGTCCTTGTTGGACCAAAAAGATCAAGGTGTAGCAGTTCTAGTGGTCTCTTGGTACGAACAATATTCTTAGATTCAAAAGAACCTTTGACTTGTTTTCCCTTCTGACAAGCATCACAGAGAGCATCAGATTTGAACTTAAGGTTTGGTAATCCTCTCACGAGGTTATGCTTATTTAGCTTTCAGATTAATCTCAAGCTTGCATTACCTAGCCTTTTATGCCAAATCCATCGCTCATCTTCAATGGACACTAAACATGAGACACTCTGATTTGAGAGGTCCTCCAAGTCAATTTTGTACAAATTGTTTTGCCTCTTAGCAGTAAATAAGATTGATCTATCATTCTTCTTGACATAACACATGTTCTTATTAAAAGAAACATCATATCCACTGTCACATAATTGACTTATGCTCAGTCGATTATGTTTTAAACCATTTACTAAAAGAACATTATCAATGGAGGGAAAAGTATGTTTACCAATTTTACCTATACCAGTGATCTTTCCTTTCTGGTTTCCTCCAAATGTCACCCAGCCACCATCCTTATGTCGAAGGTCTTGGAACATATACTTTTCTCCCGTCATGTGACGTGAGCATCCACTGTCCAAGTACCAGGACATTTGTTTCTTTCTTGTTGTTAAGTAAATCTGCAACAGGTATTATCTTGTCCTTAGGTACCCAAACTGACTTGGGTCCTTTCATGTTAGTTTTCTTTGGACGAGAATATTTAGTATTTCTATTATGTATGCATCTAGATGTAGAATGCCCACTTTTTCCACACACTTTACAAAAGGTGTTGGACGTGCCTGATTTGGCTTTAGTATACCTAGTTGGAGCTTTTGAAGCTCTTTGCTGCATAGGTGGTTTTGACTTAATGTAAGATGCCTCATGCTTCTTATTATCATAACCAAGGCCAGATTTATCAAATGGTGACCTAGAATACCTTAGGATAAGACTAAGCTTATCTGAGCCTCCTACAAATTTTGACAGAGTGTCTGTCAAGTATGTTACATCTTGTTTCAGTTTTGCAACTTCACAAGAATTGTCAGGCTCACATTCAGATTTGTCAGTTAGACTGACATTCTCTGATTTCAGTTTATCATTTTCTTGAACTAAACTTTGTTTTTCAATGCAGACTCTATCATATTCTTTTGTTAATTTTGCAAACTTCTTTTTAAGACTTTTGTATTCATGAGATAGTATAGATGAGTCATGCAGTAATTCATCAAAGGCATTTTTGAGAGTAGAAGGTTCAGAATCTGTTACCTCATTATCATCAGTGTACTCATTTTCTGATGATGTGTCAGCCATGAGGCAAATGTTTGCCTCTTCCTCAGCTTCCTCTTCCTCATCTGATGAGGATAAGTCCAAGTCCTCCCATGTAGCCATTAAGCCCTTCTTTTTCTTGAAGAACTTCTTATTCTCTTTTAATTCAGGACAGTCAGCTTTGAAATGACCTGGTTTTTTGCATTTAAAGCACAGAGGTGGACCTTTTTCTTTGGAGTTTGATCTCTCCTTAGAAAATTTCTTATTGAACGGCTTTCTCTTGAAGTTACCTTTCCTTCTCCACATATGTTGTATCTTTCTGAAGATGAAAGATAATTCATCTTCATCTGATCCTTCATCACTGTCTGAAGGTTCAGTATTATCTGAAGACTCAGCAGCTTTGAGGACTTTTGAAGAGCTTGCTTTCTTTGCCTTTAAAGCAATGGATTTTCCCTTTCTGGAATTGTCTTCTTCATTTAGTTCAAGCTCATGAACTTTTAATGACCCTAGAAGCTCTTCCAGAGAGAGAGTGTTCAGATTCTTAGCTTCTTGAATGGCAGTGACCTTTGGTCTCCACTGCTTGGAGAGACTTCTCAGAATCTTTCTGATATGATCTTTATTCTCATATATTTTTCCCAGAGATCTGAGACTGTTTGTTATTGTTTGAAATCTTCCAAACATCTGATCTATACTCTCATGATCAATCATCTTGAAGAGTTCATACTGGTGTACCAGCATGCTTATCTTTGACTCCTTCACTTGTGATGACCCTTCATGAGCAAGAGCCAGTGTATCCCAGATTTCCTTTGCTGTGTTGCAGCTGTGAACCTTATCATGTTCTGATCTGGTAATGGCACACATCAAATAATGTTTGGCCTTGAGATTTGGTTGATGTTTGGCCTTTTGATCAACACTCCAATCTGCTCTAGCCAAGACTGCTCCATTTTCTCCTCTTGGCTCAGAATAGCCATTCTCAATCAGTTCCCAGATGTCTAAGTTCTGCGCATCTAGGAAGGCCATCATTCTCTTCTTCCAATAATCATAATCAGTTCCATCAAAGAGTGAAGGTCTATTGATAGCTTGTCCTTTTGCATCCATGGTTGTGGGATCGTACTTCCTCAGCACTTGTTAGATGCTCAACACTTTCGAGGCTGAGCTCTGACACCAACTGAAGTTGACACAAGCAAACACAAGAAGGGGGGTTGAATTGTGTTTGTTAATATTTTTCGAAAACAACCTTTTCACGAATAGTTTTCTCACACAAAGATAAAGAGGAAGAATAAAGCATATAGAAAAACAACCTTTTGAAAGAATAACAAATTCAAGTTCAAATCCCCACAGTTAGTATAAACACGTAAAACTAAAGAGATAAGGGAATAGAAGATTCACGCAAGTTGTTTTATCCTGGTTCACTCTCTTCCAACCAAGAGCTACGTCCAGTCCCTTCTACTTGAAGGTTTTCTCCACTATTCTCCAAATAGATTACAGCAAGTATTCAACACCTCTTCAGGCTCACAAGTATTCCTTTCTTACCAAGCCTCTTCAGGCTCTAACTCTAACAAAGAGTTTTTGGTTTCTTTGATCTTTTAACTCGCTATGTGTGAGAATATGAAAGTTTAAGATCAGATGAATATTATAGCAATATTCAAACTAAGATATTACAGACTTTTGCTTTCTGAAAGAATAAAAGAATGTTTGCTTGCAAGAGATTTTTGTATATGCGCAAAAGTTCTTTCTTCAAAAGCCTTAGTCCTCTATTTATAGAGTCCTTGCTCTAGTCTTCAAAATCATCAACGGTTGTATTTGAATTTTTCGTTTAGGGATAGAATCAACCATGTAATATCCGTTGTGACTCAGCTTGCTCGTGGCCTTTGTACTATATGACAATATTCTTGCATGAAATGGGCACACCTCTGAGCAAATGCAACTTGAAAAACTGTCTTGTCTTCCTTGTACAAATTCCAGCTATTCCAGCGTAAAAGGTGACAGGGTACAAGTCGTGTTGCATTGTACTATATTGCTTTTTGCAATTCCTTATATGTACTATGTCTCTCTCATAGAAACAAGACAATAAAACCGTTAATAGCAAATAAGAAGGACCAATATATTTTTGAAATAAATATCAATCATATGAAATAAATTCACTTTGGTTCAGATTGATTTAAATAAGATATAAATGCTCAAAATCTTCGTCCATTGAAACAATTGTAAAGGCAAGGTAAGTAAGAAGAGTTTTAAGGCTCCGTCCACTAATGTGGCAAAAATTCTACGTCTACTTAAAACAACGGTCTTGCCAGAACTTGAGTTACTTAAAATCTCCGTCCAATGATGTGACACTTATAAATTAATGTTATTCTCGGAGAGTAACTTGCGTCTACTTAAGAGGGATTTCTCCGTCTACTAGAAACATCAAGCGCTCGTTCACTGACGTAGCACTTGAGTTAAAGGAGATCCTTCTAGTGATAGAGTGGACTCGACCACTCAGGGAATCTTTCAATAAAATAATGGCTTAATTGCACTTTTGGTCCCCCAGGTATGACATATGTGCGATTTTGGTCCCCCAAGTTTTAATTGCGCCAATTGGGTCCCCCAAGTTTTTCAAGTGTTACAATCAAGTCCTTCCGTCCAATTTCCATCCAATTATTAACAGTTGACCGCGTTGACCGTTAAGTGTCAATTTTTTTATTAAATTATAATTTATATTTAATAAAAAATAAAATTAAAAAAATTTATCTCATCTTCTTCCTCCAATCCCCCCCCCCCCCCCCCCCCCCCCACTCAACCCTAAGACAACATCACAACCCACCAACACAGCACAACCCACAACGAAATTTGAGGCAGAGCCCAAATCCGGTCTCGAACCCGTCGGCCATCGCGGAACCCACCGGTCATCGCATAACTAGCCTGTCTCGATGGAACCCATTACGGATTGTTGGAACCCGCCGCCCAGATCTGCAGAGCCCAGATCCGGTCTCGAACCCACCATTGTTCTGTGCCAAGCCACCGCATCACAAACTCATATTGTTGCCACCGCCGCCGCGTCACGAACTCAGAGCATCGCTGCTCCCACCTCTTCCTCCTTGTACGCACAGGTGAAGGAGAAAGACCCTGTTGCAACGTTACTCTCTCCCTTTTTGGTGTTCTGATATATTGTTGTATTGTTTGTGTGGAATGTTGCGGTGGTGAGTAGAAAGGAAGAGGGAGAGGGGATGGGAGATAGGTTCAGTGGCCGCCGCTGAGGGAGGAGGGATAATGGTGTGGTGAGCAGAGAGGGGAGGGAGGGAATAAGGGATTAGGGTGGAGGAGGGATAGTGGTGTGGCCGCCGAGGGAGGGGGGACAGTGGCTGTCGCCGGCCATCGCGGAGAGGATGGGGAAGAACGGAAGTGTGGGTGGGTGCTGGGAGAGGGAAGAACCGAAGAAAGGGAGAGGATGGGGAAGAAGAGGTTAAGGATTAATTAGGGTTTTAAGTTGTTTTGATTTGGGGATTAAGTTTTTTTTTTTTTAATTTAACTTTCATTTTTATGTTGCCACATCAGCAAAATCCGTTAGCAATTGGACGGAAGATGGACGGAAGGACCTAATTGTAACATTTTAGAAACTTGGGGGATCCAATTGGCGCAATTAGAACCTGGGGGACCAAAATCGTACATATGTCATACCTGAGGGACCAAAAGTGCAATTAAGCCTAAAATAATATATGGACGCGGATTGCAAAGTAAATAGACTTAACATTTTAATTTATGTAAAATCATAGATCCTTAAAGGGTGAAAGCACTTGTTATATTACTTCTAACACTTTGCTATACAAATTTAATCTTTTTTGTTAACATCAAAACTTAGAGATTATTTAATCCAAATTACTTTGGTTCCAAACAGGTCGAACCTATATAAAATGGGTTTAGGATGATTTTCTTCAATCTTTAACTTGATTTCTTGTTGGTTGTTTATGGCTAGGTTTTGTGGGTTCAAAACCTTGTGATTTAGGTGAACAACATCCTTCTCCTACTTGAGTTTCAAGTGATCTACAAGAGGTAAGGGGGGAGATTACTACTATCCTACCTTAATTGAGATATGTATGTGGTTTAAAATAATTGTATGTTGTCTTGTAAATCCTAAGTGTTAGGATTATGTATTATTGATTTATATGTGTGTGATCCTCTTGGAGGATTTGATTTGATGTTTGGTTGTGGTATGAAATGTCATATGGTTGTTTTGATTCCAATGACCTTAAGGTGGAATCAAGATTGTTGTTTGCTTGACTTATTAAGAAAAATGCCTAATATATTTATTTAAGGCCATTCGGCCATAAATGATTAATGGGGTTTCAAGTTGAGTTAATTTGTTTGAATAATTTTTATAAGGATTGAATGAATATATAAGAATATAGAAATTTGTTTGGATTGATTTGGATGTGTATACTGAAAGATATGATTTTATGAGTCCTTAGGGACTAAAATGCAATTTCTGAGAATTTCAGTGGCTGCACTAGAATTCATATTCTTGTGTGTTAAGATTGTATTCCTTGATGAGACAAAATCATAGAAATTGGTTTGGTGTTAATTGGATTAATACATAAAAAGTTATAAGCGTTTTTGTAAACAAGGACCTTTTTGCAATTATTGTAAAATATTTGGGCAGAAATATAATTTCTGGAAATTTGAGGGCAACTGAAAAATATTTCTAAAGAAGTTGGTTTGGTGTGATTTGAAGTTATAAATAAAAAGTTAAAAGGTTTTAAGTTAATAAGGACCTTTTTGTAATTAATGAAAGTTTAGGGACTAAACTGTAATTTTAGAAAATTTATGTAATAGGATAGTTAGAAACTGTTTTTCATGCCTATCAAACTGTTCTAAAACTCCAAAATGAGTTTTGGACTATTAGAGTTTAAAATCGTTGAAAAATGATTTACGCGATTTAAAAACTTAACGACGTTCGGTCACATTTTTAGGAATTTTGTATAAATGGTGAGAAAGAGGTAAAATCAATGTTTCAACATCCTAAAATGAGTATTATAACTTAGGAAAGTTATAAATTTGAGGTGAAGAACCATATATTTAAAAGTATGGCTTTTGAGCCTAAATTTAGTAAAAAGCGGCGAAACCGTTGCCAAACGTTTGTAAAGATTTTTGAGAAAACAATGACTTAGAGTTTGAAATCAGTATTTTAATACTTTAACATAAGTATGGTAACTTAGGAAAGTGAAGGATTTGAGAAGAATGATTATATTTGTGAAAATATAGAATTTAAGTTGAAATACAGTAAAAAGCGGTAAAATGGTATTTTAAGAGTTTCGATGTTTTTCAAGAAACTGTTTTGAGGAATTTAGTACTTATGTACTTTGATGGAATCTGATTTTAAAATGGTTTGGTTTTGACCAAAGGTTTGGTTTTAGTCTTCAAAGACTTTTACATTAAAGAGCAAAACCTAAGTCATGAATGACTTCGTGAAAATATGAACTTAATGATTTATGACTTATTGTGAAGCAAGACCATTTGTCGTAAAGTGTGGATAATTCAATATCCTATCATTTATTTCTTTATACTTTTCTAATGGAGCCTTTCTTTTGGCTTCCAAGAAATCAAATAACTCTTAGTCCATTAAGTCTTATGGAGGTATGGATATTGAATTATCCACACTTTATGACAAATGGTCTTGCTTCACCATAAGTCATAAATTATTAAGTTCATATTTTCACTAAGTCATTCATGACTTAGGTTTTGCTCTTTAATGTAAAAGTCTTTGAAGACTAAAATCATCTTTTGTCTTAAAACCAAACCTTTGGTCAAAACCAAACCATTTTGAAATCAGATTCCATCAAAGTACATAAGTACTAAATTCCTCAAAACAGTTTCTTGAAAAACGTCGAAACTCTTAAAATACCGTTTTACCGCTTTTTACTGTATTTCAACTTAAATTCTATATTTTTACAAATATAATCATTCTTCGCAAATCCTTCACTTTCCTAAGTTACCATACTTATGTTAAAAATACTAATTTCAAACTCTAAATCATTGTTTTCTCAAAAATCTTTACAAATGTTTGACGACGGTTTCGCCGCTTTGTACTGAATTTAGGCTCAAAGGCCATACTTTTAAAAATATGGTTCTTCATCTTAAATATATAACTTTCCTAAGTTATAATACTCATTTTAGGATGTTGAAACATTGATTTTACCTCTTTCTCACCATTTATACAAAATTCCTAAAAATGTGACCGAAGGTCGTTAAGTTTGTAAATCGCATAAATCATTTTTCAACGATTTTAAACTCTAATAGTCCAAAACTCATTTTGGAGTTTTAGAACAGTTTGATAGGCATGAAAAATAGTTTCTAACTGTCCTATTACATAAATTTTCTAAAATTGCATTTTAGTCCCTAATCTTTCATTAATTTCAAAAAGGTCCTTATTAACTTAAAACCTTATAACTTTTTATTTATAATTTCAAATCACACCAAACCAACTTCTTTAGAAATATTTTTCAGTTGCCCTCAAATTTCCAAAAATTATATTTCTGCCCAAATATTTTACAATAATTGCAAAAAGGTCCTTGTTTACAAAAACGCTTATAACTTTTTATGTGTTAATCCAATTAACACCAAACCAATTTATATGGTTTTGTCTCATCAAGGACTACAATCTTAACACACAAGAATATGAATTCCAGTGCAGTCATTAAAATTCTCAGAAATTGCATTTTAGTCCCTAAGGACTCATAAAATCATATCTTTCAATATACACATCCAAATCAATCCAAACCAATCCAATTTCATAATGTGTTAGGACTTGTAAGCAAGTGCCTTAAAACATCTTTACACAAACTGACAAGTCTGTTTGAGAACTGTGGATTAATGTTAGTCGATGATTTGTACCCGGGAATATCGTTCGTCAGAGATTGACAGCAAGTGGATTCTGGTGGAATCACGAGGTTATCCGATGGATAGACCAATTGAATGTATTCCGGCAATTTTTCCCAACACATAGTTGATACTATGTTCAGAAAGGTCGTTGTGCCAAGGAAGCTAAGCTTCCCAGTAGTAGAGGTTTCATAAAGAGCTCGTTGTTCCACAGAGAGTTTGAGATCACATGTG
The DNA here is from genome assembly GCA_035048595.1 of Echinosophora koreensis. Lineage (NCBI taxonomy): Eukaryota > Viridiplantae > Streptophyta > Magnoliopsida > Fabales > Fabaceae > Echinosophora > Echinosophora koreensis. The sequence continues at coordinate 2,350,696 of JAPCYP010000065.1, forward strand.
ATTATGATAGTACGTACGTTATGATTATGATTTGAGCTTTGTGTGTCATGATAGCCACACATGGTGCCTGAAGGTGGGCGTAGATGAAACCTATACTAACAATTCCTTTCCAAAATATCAAATTAGCTCCGATGTTAGAATCGGATATTCCTTGAGGTTGTGTAGGAATGGGACTATACGGTTTCAATCAGTTTCTCTCTATTCCTATTCTCTGATGGACAAATCAAGTCCGGTATGCTTGATAAGCTTACCGTCGAGTCTGGTATATTATATTCTTGAAGTTTTGAGTTGCAGAATTAAAATGGGAGATAAAAAGAATATATGACTGTTGTATTATGTACCTGTGAGTCGTACCACTGCATGTCTGCCTTATGTGTAAGATAAATGGAATCTCACCTCTTTATTTTTATATTGCCTATGTCGGTTGGAGTCTTCTGTATTCCTTTGAGAAGATTGAGACGTCAAGATGTCCCTTGACTGGTGCATCGTAGAGATTGAGGTTGAGCATACGGACGATATGTTAGAGTTTCTAATGGACGTCTTCCAGACTGTTGATGGGTTCGTAGACCATGTTTTTCCTCTTGGAAGAGGAAAGGGCTTAGTTCAAGGGTTACTTTTGTAATGACTCTAGTAGTGTCTTTTGTGACGACGTCGGTAGTGGACTCAAACAGAGTTTCTACTAGATTTCGTCAGTTGGGTTTGCCCTTCTCACGAGGCATAAGAGAAGATGGTCTTCTCTATTGTAGTTTGGCCAGCTGGGTATGTTTGGGAGTTAATGTAACTGTCTGTGGAGCTACGACTCCAAGTATCTTATATTTTATGAGTTGCGTCTCCACATCTTTATGTTGAGTCAGTACGTTCTATGATTTCTGTTTATGAGTCGGGTTGGGTATTATATAAATGATTTAAGAACTTATGACCCAAATTGTGATAATGGAATATTTTATTGTCCATTCATTTAAATCAAAGTAGTTATATTTACGACTTGCGAAAAGAAAAAAAATTACCCCATTCTTTTATAGTCAATTTTATTTAACCTACTTTTCAGCCTTAAAATGTCACTTATGATGTAGCACTCGAGAAGGATGTTACACTTAGCCTCTGGGTTGAGCATCTAACAGTGTAGAGGTAAAAGGTCCTGAAGAATAGACATGACTGCTGGAGCTAGTGGGAGCCACCAGACTGAAGGAACTTCCTTAACCAGACCTCCATTCTTCAATGGAGAAAATTACAACTATTGGAAAGATAGATTTCAATGGTTCATTCTATCTACAAACTCTGATCTCTGGGATGTCATCACAGATGGTCCATTTATTCCTAAAAATGATGACAACACTGACAAGCCAAAAGCTCAGTGGACCCCTGCAAAAAAGACAAAATGGGAGCTGAATCACAAAGCCAGATACAACATCATTTGTGCTCTCAGTCCTGAAGAATTTGAAAATGTTTGTGCCTGTGATTCTACTAAAGAATATGGGACACTTTAGCTGTCACACATGAAGGAACAGCCAAAGTTAAAGAATCAAAGATTGCCATACTTGTCAGAAAGTATGAACTGTTTCTTATGGAGGAAGGAGAATTTGTTGCTCAGATGATAGGAAGATTCCAAACTATCATCAATGGCCTAAAGTCTCTTGGCAAAGTTTATTCTAATGCTGAGAAGGTTGTAAAGATACTAAGGAGTCTACCTTAGCAGTGGAGACCTTTGGTCACTGCTACCTCTCAAGCCAAGGATCTCACTTCCTTGACTATGGATGAACTTCTTGGTACACTTACTATTCATGAACAAGAACTTGGAGATGAAATTACAACAAAGAAGGGTAAGTCAATTGCTCTGAAGCCTGATCAAAAGTCATCAAAGGCTTCAAAAGCTCTGAAGGCAGATGAGTCATCCAGTGATGCTGACTTGTCTGAACCCGAGGATTATGAAAGTGATGAAGAGTTATCTCTCCTAACCAGAAAGATAAAACTCCTCTTACAGAAAAAGGAGTTCAGAAAGGATAAGTCATTCAGAAGGTTCAACAAGGACAAGAATTTCAAAGAATCCACTTCAACAGACAAGAGTTCAATTGTCTGTTATGAGTGTAAGAAGCCTGGTCACATCAAAGCTGAATTTCCTCAACTCAAGAAAGCCCCTTTTAAGAAGTTCTTCAAAAAGAAGAAGAAAGGGATGATGGCTACTTGGGAAGATCTGAAGTCAACATCTTATGATGAAGAGACAGAGGAAGAAGCTAATCTCTGTCTGATGGCCATCACTGACTCATATTCAGATAATGAGGTACATCCTGACTATGAGGAATTACTTGATGCATATGAGGAATTGCTGGAGGAATCCAACTGCTTATCTAAGGCTTTCAAATCCCTCAAGAGAGAGTATGTTAAGCTTCTCAGTGAGCATAAACAGAAATCTCAAGAGTGTGAGAAGTTTGCCAGAGAGAACAGTGAGCTGAAGACTGAAAAGTCTGATGAAGCTAAGATCTCTAGTGAAACATCACAATCTGAAGAAGTTGAAAAACTTCAACAAAAAGTGGAAGAGCTCACTTCTGATCTTGCCAAATTTGTTAATGGTAGAGATAATCTGACTAAGCTGCTTGGCTGTCAAAGGCACTCCCTTAACAAGGAAGGTATTGGATATGTCCATCAGATACATCATAAAGTATCAACTAAAAACTCTAAAGTGTTTGCTAAATCAACTTTCATTAAATCCATACCTGTCTGTAACTTCTGTGGAAAAACTGGACATGTTATGTCTAGATGTATTCATAAGAAAAGAAGGAAGTCTTCACAGACTCCTAGAACTAACAGAAAAGGACCCAGAAAATTATGGGTACCTAAAGAACAAATAATCTCTGTTGCAGATGTCCTCAATAGGACAAAGAAAACACCACTGCTGGTACCTGGACAGTGGTTGCTCGCGACACATGACAGGAGAAAGGTCTATGTTCCTAGACTTCTAACTTAAGAAAGGAGGACATGTTGCATTTGGAGGAAATCAGAAAGGGAAAGTTATAGGCATTGGTACTATTGGTGGTAAACCTCCTCTTCCCTCTATATCTAATGTTCTTATGGTTAAAGGATTAAAACACAATTTGCTTAGTATAAGTCAATTATGTGACAGTGGATTTGATGTCTCCTTTACCAAGGATTTATGCATAGTTAAAGATCTTAGTGGCAAAACCCTCTTTTCAGCTAAAACGCAACAAAATCTGTATAAGATTGAACTGACTGATCTCTCAGATCAAAATATAACCTGTCTGATGTCTAAAGAGGATGAAAGATGGTTATGGCATAAGAAACTAGGACATGCTAGTATGAAACTAATTTCAAAACTGAAAAAGGATAACCTTGTGAGAGGATTGCCTGATATTAGTTTTAAGAAAGATGTTCTGTGTGATGTATGTCAGAGAGGTAAACAAGTAAAATCAAGTTTCAAATCTAAAAACCAAGTATCAACCTCTAGACCTATTCAGTTGTTACACATGAATCTGTTTGGACCAGTTAGTGTTGCTAGCTTGGTTGGAAGAAAATATGGATTTGTCATAGTCGATTACTATTCTAGATTTACAAGGGTACTCTTCTTAATCCATAAGGATGAGTCTTTTAAGGCTTTCTCAGTATTCTGTAAAAGAGTACAAAATAAGCAGGGTTTCTATACTTCTACTCTTAGAAGTGACCATGGGGGAGAATTTGAAAATGAGCAGTTTAGACAGTTCTGTGAGGAGAATGGAACCTCTCACAATTTCTCTGCATCTAGAACTCCTCAACAAAATGGAGTGGCTGAGAGAAAGAACAGATCTCTACAAGAGATGGCTAGATCTATGCTCAATGAAAATAATCTCCCTAAGTACTTCTGGGCAGAAGCTGTAAACACTGCATGTTGTGTACAAAACAGAATACTCATTAGGCTTTTTCTAAAGAAAACACCCTATGAATTGTGGACAGGAAAAAGCCCCAACATTTCTTACTTTTATGCATTTGGTTGTGAATGCTTCATTCTAAATATTAAGGATCAACTTGGAAAGTTTGATTCCAAAGCAGATAAAGGTATCTTTGTAGGCTATTCTGAAATGTCTAAAGCCTTTAGAATTTATAATTCTTGAACTTCTGTTATTGACGAATCTGTTCATGTTAAGTTTAATGATGATTTAAAGACTGATAAGGAATTATCAGAACTAGAAGATGATCTTGCAGGTCTTGACATAAATAAGCCAGAAAATCAACAACCTGAGCTGACCAAGACAGAACCTGAAAATGAACAAGTCAAACAAGTGGAGCAGACAAGTCAACAGACAAGTCAAGATATTCATGATGATCTTAAAAGGGACTGGAAATTCAAAACTCATCATCCTAAGGATCTTATTATTGGAAATCCCTCAGAAGGAGTGAGAACCAGATCCACTTTAAAAGAATCAAGCAATGTGGCCTTCATGTCAGAAATAGAGTCAAAACACATTGAAGAAGCTCTTGATGATGAAAGCTGGATTTTTGCTATGCAATAATAACTCAACCAGTTCACCAGAAATGATGTCTGGACACTTGTCTCCAAGCCCAAAGACAAGTCTGTCATTGGAACAAGATGGGTCTTTAGAAACAAATTGGATGAGGATGGTAAAGTTGTTAGAAATAAGGCAAGGTTAGTAGCTCAAGGCTATAACCAACAAGAAGGTATTGACTATACTGAAACTTTTGTACCTGTAGCTAGAATAGAAGCTAATCGCATTCTGATGTCATATGCTGCACAACACCAAATCACTCTTTTTCAAATGGATGTAAAAAATGCTTTTCTCAATGGTATAATTGAAGAAGAAATATATGTTAAGCAACCCCCTGGTTTTGAGGTCGCTTGTAACATTTTGTTATGCGACAATATTACTTTATCTTTTTATTTGGATTCAATTTGGTCCTCCCATATAGCTCAAGCACATACTGTCACATTGAGGACATACCAACTCAGCCGCTTAGATCACCACTTAACTACCACATACACTAAAATTAACGACGTTATTAACAGAGGTGACTGAAAGTGTATCTTTGGCTGATGTTTCATAGTTAGAGGACTAAAATGAATCTTTTAAAAATAGAGGACCAAAATGAATCTAAAAAAATAAAAAAATCCAATTTAGCCAAAATATAACTATAAAATGTTATTAGTTAATGCATTTATAAAGAGAGCAATTATTAAATATAAACATAGGTGACTAAAAGTGTAACTTTGGCTAAGGTTTCATAGTTGGAGGACTAAAATAAATCTTTTAAAAATAGGAGATCAAAATGAATCTAAAAAATAAAATAAAGAACCAAAAGTCCAATTTAACCAATATATAACTATAAAATATTATTAGTTAGTGCATTTATAAAGAGAGCAAATATTAAATATGATTTATGTAGAGGACTTGAACACAGTATGTGTATGTATATTAATAATAATTTGATGTATATAACTAACTATATAATAGGTTAAATTAATATTTTGGTTCCTATACATAAAAAAAATATTATATGTACAAAATGTATCTGTTTGGTCCCTATACAATACCTGTTTGATCCCTATACTAAGCAAAAATTATTAAACCAGTTCTTAATATGGTGTACTGCAGAGACCAAACGGGTACGTTTTATACATATAGAGATCATTTTAATAATTTTTTTATGTATCCAAATCAAGAAATCATGTTAAATATAAGGACCAAAATATTACTTTAACCTATATAGTAAGTGATGGAATTCAGTAATGTTTACACCTTTGTATGATGGTGGCGTACAACAGGCAAAATAGGTAACCATCAATTAATAGTAATTAAAGAGCTGACCTAATAATTTATACTATAAAGTTATCAAAATGTAATACATGAAGACCAATTCCAGTAACAGGGGAACGCGAGATTAGAAAATATTAGTACTCGATCCGATCTCTATTATAAACAAAAATTAAATAAAACATACATATTAAAATAATTAATTAATCTCATTTAATATCGTTGATCTTATTTAAAAATTTAAGTTTGTTATCTAAATTATCTTTTATCTTATTTATTTAGCTTGTATTGTTAGGAATAAAAGGAGTCATTAAAAAAATTTGTATTAAATTAAGGATATTTTGAGAATAACATCATTAAATTGGATAAAAATGATCAAAATTTGATTATATATTAAATAAAAAAGATTGAGACTTTTTTGCTTATAATAAAAATTGGAGGGAGTACCATATACTAACAAACAAGTCTAATCAGTTATGTAATAAAGTATATAAGCAAAGCAAATCTAGTTTAAAGGGAATTTATGAAAGTTATGAATAGATTTGAGTGGAGGCCTAGTGAAAAACAAAATTAATAAAAAACTAACTGTCTTGCCACTCTGATATATAAATATAAATATGAATATAAAAATTCACGATAAATAAGGTACCAAGCAAGAACCAACAGCATTTGCATAATAAGAAAAGGAATAAAAAAAAGAAAAAGAAAAAGAAAAAACAGACCAAAGGAAATTTCACCGATCTGAAACTTTAATTGAAGAGGATTGTTTTCCAAGCTCTTCTCTTTCTCTCTCTTTCTCTCATGCACTGATGCAGCTTCTTCTTCTTCTCTGTTTTCTTTCTCTCTGAATAATTACAAGGAAACCCAGTTGAGGCAGTGAAGAAGAAGGAAGAAGGAACAAGCAAAGAACAGCAAATGGGGGGTTTTGCTATGGGTTCTGCCTTTGATTCCAAATCTGGGCAGATGATAATGGCTACTTTGCTCTTGATGATTGTTTCCTTTTATGCCGGTACCCTTTTTGGCAACAATGCTCCCCTTTATGTCTCTCAGCTTGCCTCTCATTCCTCTTCTTCTTCTTCTTCTATTGCTCATCCTTCCTCTAATGGTAACCTTTTCAACTCAGCTGAAGTTCAAAGTTCTTCTTCTTCTTCTTTTTTTTTTTTCTCCTTAATTTACTGATTTTCTTGTTGCCATTTATTGCCTCTTGATTTGTGTTATGTGGAGTTCACATCCCTTTTGGTAATGTCATGCCAGTTTCTTTAAAATGGTCCTGTTTCTAAAAACTCAGCTTTAGATAGCTTATGTATTTAATGTTGAAGGTCTAACTGTGTTAGGAAGGAATCCATGTCATTAAACGTCTTAAAATAATACAATTCATGTTAATAAATATTGAATAGGAGTATCTTCTTTCTAGAATGATTTCAATGCTGTCAAATCTAAGTAGTAGCCCACTCTCCAAATAGTTTCAATATGTATATTATGTTTAAAGGCAACTCCTTAATCTACTGAGCTTTGTTGAGTTGCAAACAGTTGTTAATTACACTTCTGGGGGAGTAAGGAGTTATGACTTAGGATCCTATTTGTAAACTTATGATTAAAAACATTGTTGTCTCAGATTGTTGCTTTGTGATTAGTATAAAAATATGTCTACCTCCTGCAGGAACTTCCAGATTTACTAACAAAGTTGCTCTGACTTACCGCAAGACACCCCTAGTAATTCCAGAAAGCGGGATGGATGTATGCCCGTTGATGTTCAATGAGTATATTCCATGCCATGATATTTCCTATGTGGAAACATTGATCTCAAAACTTGATCTTTCTAGAAAAGAAGAACTTGAGAGACACTGTCCTCCACTTGAAAAGCGCCTATTTTGCTTGGTTCCTCCACCAAAGGATTATAAAATACCTATCAAATGGCCTCTTAGCAGGGATTATGTTTGGCGAAGTAATGTGAATCATACGCATCTTGCTGAAGTCAAAGGAGGCCAAAATTGGGTCCACGAGAAGGATCAGCTTTGGTGGTTTCCTGGTGGTGGTACCCATTTCAAGCATGGAGCATCTGAGTACATAGAAAGGTAGCTGCAATTAACTTATTTCTGTTCCCTATTTTGTTTTTTTTCCTTTATGTGAATGTTTGAATATATTTAGAATACCATTCAAATATCTTAATCTTTTGAATATATTGTGGAATCAATTAGCTGTCTAAATAAGGAAGCAATCTTTGGAGTTGTTTCCTTATATCGTAACATGTCCAGGTTTGTTTCCTTATTTAATCAGGATTAGGAATCTAGTCTTAGTGAAAGTAGGTGTAGGACTATTGAGTTAATATTATGTATCTCATCACATCTTTCAATAATATTCTCGATATACACCCATCCTTCTCTTTTCCTTATTCCCTAGCCATAAACCTAATTCTTCAGAAGTGAAAATGGTTTTTCAATGATTTTATATCTTTTTCTGGATACATGGCAACTATTATGACGATTTTATTAATGTTTACTGTAATGACATCATACAATACAAGGTAGTTTCAAAAGTATTAGAATCAGATTGAGGATGGCTATGTGAACAGATCATGTGAAGATATGATATATTGTAATTTACTAAATGTCAAATTTAATCCCATTTTAATACTTTTTAATCCAATGCTGATTATTACTGAGAATCTCTTATTTTGAAGTAGCTTCTGCTATAAATAATTTGAGCATGGAAGACTGAGGTAACTATGTGCAGAGATCAAGTAATGATATGATCTATAAATCTATAATCTAGATGCTATATTTCAATTTTAATTTCATTTCAACACTGTTAAACCTAGTGCTGTGGTCTACTGAGATCCGTATCTGGAGGTAACTTCTTCTGCAAATAATTTGAGCATCTGTTTCTTGAGTTTAGAGTTGTTTTTCCATTGCTAATTATAACTTATGCTTTAGTTCTTTTGGAAACCAAATAACCTTTTTCCTGATGTTATAAAATTAGTTAAAGATACACTATGAAAATGTCACAAAACGATTTCTGCTAATCAACAAATGATGTGACTACTTGTTTATGCTTGTGTTCTTCAAAATTATAATCATATGGCTTATGTTTTTCTCAATATTTCATTGAGGAATTTGGAGGATAATCACTTATGAAATTGGTAGATGTGTAAATTTTTTTGCTATAAAAATACCCATAACAAATCAATGACTTCGTGTTCTACTTTAACCCTTTGTTTGGATTAGCTCAACTGAAGAGAGTGGAATAGATTATGTTGGAGAGCATTTTCCTTAATGTGTTGAAGGAAGAAATTCAGGCAGAATTGAAGCTTCTGCTACACGACTCGAAGTCCTTATTAGAACTTATGGACAGGGCTCTATTGTCGGATGAGAAGAACTAGCGGAGAGTAGAAAACAATGGGGGGAAGGAGATTGATGCAAGCTGAACTGCAGGAAAGGAGTTGAAGGGGACTCTGTTTTAAGTGTGGAGAGTAGTGGGGGCGAGAGCACGTGTACGAGCTTAAGCATTTCAAGCTGCTCTTAGTGGAGGACATGGAGGGAGAAGAGGAGGAAATGGAATGGATGGAGGAAAAAGAGGAGCTGGAATAGGAGGTTCAAACATCCAATTATCCTTGAAGAGTAAAGAAGGATTGACGTCCAAACAATCCTTAAAGGTTTGGGATCGAATTGGACAAAGGCAAGTGTTGGTGCTGGTAGATTCCGGGGCAACCAGCAACTTCATCTCTAGAAAATTTGTGACGGAGCTGAACGTCACTGTGGAGGACACCCTTGGATATGTTAGCGGAAGTGGGGATGGGCAACAAGGTGAGGAATAAAAGAATATGCAGGTGAGTTGTGCTGGTGGTACAAGGGGTAGAAATCGAGCAGAATTTCTTCATTATGGATTTGGGAGGAAAGTTGGTGGTTTTAGGGATGGAGTGGCTATCCAGCTTGGGGACATTGAGGCCAATTTCAGGAATCTATTCATTAAATTGAAGAATGGGGGCCTTGAGGGGAGACCCTTCCTTCTGTAGAGCACAATAATCTTGGAGAACCATGATCAAGGCCTTACGAGATGAAGGGGAGGGGTACTACATCGAGTACTAAAAGATTCTAGGGGAGGAGCCTAGAAAACAATGGCTGGTTGGGGCAACTGGAGGCTAGAGATGCGGTAGAGATATTAACCACAGACATAGTCAAGCTTCACGGGTTTCCCTCAATTGTCTCTAACAGAGACAAGGTTTTTCTTAGTGCTTTATGGACAGAATTATTCATGCTTGTTGGCACCAAACTGAAATATAGTTCCACTTACCATCCCTAGACGGATGGGCAAAACGAGGTAGTCAACAGATGTCTCAAAACATATTTGAGGTGCTTGATATGAACAAAACTGAAGCAATGGCCTAGGTGGCTGATGATAGAATTACTTAGGGGCTAATGCTGATTCTGAAGCAGATGCCTTAGTGGGCCTTAAACAAGTCAAGCCCATTATTTGGAGGGTTTATGAGCGTAAGAAAAAGAAAGGAATTAGGGGAGAGAAGTAGAGAGCTGCGTAGCTTGCAGTTATTTAGGATTTTCCAATAAAAGGTAGAGAATAGTGTAGTGAGGTATCATCCATTACATGATTTCTGTTTAGGACCCTTTGGGTAGGTAGAGAGAGAGTGTTTCTCTTCTCTGAGGAGCTTGGCTCTGGTTTTCCATTGTAGAGAGCTTAGGGCCTGATTGGTTTGTTCCTTGTTTCCTATTTTCATTTCCTAGTTTTAAAATTTAGAAGTAATTACAAAAAAAATCATTATAAAACTACCACATTATTTTCATTATGTTTCTTGTTTTCAAAAACCTGTACAAGTCTTTGAAAAAAGGAAACCTAATGAAAACAATGTGATAGTTTAATCATGATTTTTGTTGTAATTACTTCTAAAAATAGGAAATAAAAATAGGAAACAAAGAACAAACACCAACATGTGGTTGATCCAAGTGGTAAGGGACTTGACACCTTAAGCAAGTGGTCAGGGTTTTGAATCCTGACTCTTGTGTATGGAGAAAACCTGGTTGGGAGGGGAGAACCCATCTTGTGTGCCCAACAGGTTCCCCGACGGAGATTGGTCACTACTAATGGTAGTGGATACTTTGTATCTATATAATAGTTACCCAAAAAAAAAAAAGAAACAAAGAACAAACCAATTAGGCCCTTAGTCTCTTGAATTTTAATACAAATTCTGCACATTCAGCATTTATTTTTTCTTAATTTCATCTCTGCTCTATCAGCTGACCTAGGCAGCATCTTGTTATAATACCGACTACCATTCAGCAATTAAAACGACTCCCTTCAAGGCGCTGGAGGGTAAGGCCCACCCCAACACTTATTAGAGGAGATGTAGATCAGTCATCTGTGGAGGAAGTAAATCGATTGATCGTAGAATGAAACATGTTGAATGAATTGAAGGAGCAACTGATTAAGGCTCAAAACAGAATGAGCCATCAAGCCAACCAAAATAGGAGAGATATGGAATACCAAGTTGGAGATGTGGTCTTCCTCAAAATCCAACCTTAAAAACTCAATACCTTGGCTAGAATGGTGAACTGGAAACTGAGTCCTAGATACTATGGGCCCTCGAGATTGTGGAGAAGATAAGCCTAGTTGCTTATAAGCTGCAACAACCTGAAGGAAGGTGCACCTGGTTTTCCAAGTCTCCTTTCTAAAGAAGTCTGTTGCTGCAAAGGCTACTAGCCAGCCACTACGTCCTTTTTTAGGAGAGGATTGGGAGGTGAAGGTCCAGCCAGATGAAGTACTTGCTGTCAGGCATAATCTAAAATGGGGGAACCAAAGTTCTTATTAAGTGGGAAGGTCTGCCACACCCCTAGGATTACTAAGGTATATGTGCGGTGCAGGGGATCATAACCAGGAGAGAGAAAAAGGGAGAGGGTTCTGTTATGTAACCAACTGCTGAGTTGGCAATGGGTTGAGCATGGGCGTGTGCCTCATTGGTTAGGAGTATATGGGGAAGGATTTGGGGAATTGGAGGGTAGACTGGAGTTAGTTAAGACCAGGGTAGTTAATAGAGGCGCTATAGCAGAGGGGCGGGGCATAGCGGCCGGTGGCCGCTACTCGGACGGCATGGCGGAGCTTTTTTCAGTAGCGACGGTCGCGGCAGCTTTCGCGGCAGAAATAGCGCCGAAAAGCGGTGGAGTGGGCGCTTTTGGGCCGCTCCTGCATCATAGGTTGAAGTTCCGTCCAGATTCGCCTCCAACGAGCCACCTCTGGGCGAACCTAGTCGTCGGCGCCACTGTTGGAGGTGTCATGCATGCTCTCCTGCGGTTGCTGCAACCAGATCTGCATTTTGAGGAGTTAGGTCACTCTTTTCTCCTCTCTTCCTATTTTACCCTCTTTTTAACACTTAAAATCTCTAGTTTACCCTCACTTATAAGTAGTAAAACTCTATTTTACCCTCACTTATACCCAGTAAATCTCTATTTTACCCTTATTTGTTCTGTTTCTTCCTCCCACTATCCCCCCTCTCATGTTCCTTTCTGTTTCATCAGATTTGGTTCCTCTCTTCCCCCTCTGCTTCTCTCCCTGTTATCCTACTGCATTTCATCCCTCCTCCCTTATCACTTCCCCCACTTGCCTAAAATAGCGGCCGTCCCGCTATGTGCTATCTCGCTATAGTGTTTTCGGGCTCGGCCACTCCGCTCCGCTATCCGGGATTGATAACTCTGGTCAAGACATAGGAGAGAATTGGGCACTCTCGAATCTGCCCAACTCGTTTTTACAGGTTTTCTGCTTTTCCTTCTTGTATTTAAGAACCCAGGACCTGATAGCTCTCCGATACAGGCCTGAGTTTATCAATAATAATACAGAATCTATCCATTTCATTTTTTCTGGTACATATCAAATAGGGATTTAAATAGCAGACCACATGACATTGTCATTGCAGACCACATTGGCCCACATCAGGTTGCAATGGCTGCAACTTAACTTCGACATGATTGCAACTACAATTTAAACCTTAGATGAGAGGAAAGAAAATGAGAGAGGAAAGAAAATCATGAAATCTGAAATGAAGAGAAAATTTTGAATTTTTTGTTTCACTTCTTTTCTCTTCAACCATGCAAGAGTAAATTTCAAATTTTTAAAATTTTCTTTTCTCCCAATGTTCTTGCTCTCAATCCAAAAATAGGGTGAAAAAATTGAACTCCCTTTGAAGTCCAAAAGACGATCAGTCATGGATGACCATGAATTTTGCCTTTTTGTTTATGTTACATAAATTTCTTGTAGGGTTTCCTGAGAAAGAAATAGAATTGGAATTTTGTAGTAAAAAGGTTCATCCACAGTAGACTGAAAATTCTTGGAGCTAGTGGCACCACTAGGATGTGGTTGTTTTGAAATGATTCCATTGGGTCTATCTAATCACGGAAAAGTTGTGGTTGAGCCTGTGGAATGACAATCTCCTCTTTCAAGGCTTAGTTTTGGGTTTATGGCTTTCCAATGCAAATCATAACAGAGAATAAATTCCTTATAAGCACGTTGCAACATATTTTCAGGTTGGAATCTGCTTCAGTAATGTTAATGAAATAAGCTGAAATCAGATGCAGCTAATTAATAATTGATTTTTAGTTTTTTAAACACATTTTTGGATATATTATGATGATATCTTTTTTTATTATTCATTTCTACCTATGGTGCAATCATGTTGCTTGGTGCTCCAAACTAACATGACAATGGAATGGTTGTATATTGTACCTGTAGTTCAATGGGTTTCTAAAGATTCTATGGGTGCGTTTGATATGCATTAAGGCACGGGACAGCATAGGACAAGCAGGATAGCACAACACAACCCCTTGAGTCACAGGACAACTTTTTGTCCTGTACATCGTTTGATAGATAATGGACAACACAAGTAAAATAATATTAATTTTACTATGGTATCTTTTGTAATATATATTATTATATATTAATATATAATATTATTAATATATGATTAGGCAATATATAATATATTTTATAATATATAGAATATATGATAATATATTATTAGTATCATAATAACATCATATATATATATATATATATATATATATAATGTCAAAGTTCTATAAAAAAATATATACAACGTTTACATGTTTTAAAAAATTTGTATAACGTTAACACAGAGAGAGAGAGAGATATATAGAGAGAGGGGGGAAAGAGAGGAGGGGGAGAGAGAGAGAGAGAAGAGGGAGGGAGGGAGAGAGAGAGGAGGGAGAGAGAGGGGAGGAGAGAGATGTAAGGATAATTTTGTCTTTTTTTGTAGTCTGTCAATGGGACAAAAAGTCGTCCCATGGTTTGGTGGGGGACAAAATTTTGGGGTTTTTGTCCTGTCCCTCAGCCTCTTTTTTGTCCTGTCCCCGGACTACTTTTCAAATCAAACAGGGGACAAAATTTTTTGTGCTGTGCAGTCCTCTGAATTTTTGCAAATTAAATGCAGCCTATTTGTCATACATATGCAGGTTAGGAAATATGATTACAAATGGGACCGGTGATCTGCGTTCTGCAGGGGTAGTTCAAGTTTTGGATGTTGGCTGTGGCGTGGCCAGTTTTTCAGCGTATCTTCTTCCCTTGGATATAAGAACAATGTCCTTTGCCCCCAAGGATGGTCATGAAAATCAGATTCAATTTGCATTAGAACGAGGGATTGGTGCAATGATCTCTGCCTTGTCCACAAAACAACTACCATATCCTACTGGGTCATTTGAAATGATTCACTGTTCACGATGCCGTATAGACTGGCATGAAAATGGTAATCAGGTTTCCTTGTTATTTTTCTATACTGGCGTCCAATTGCACCTTGAAATTCGAAGATGATTATTGGCATTTAATGTTTGCATGTATCGGCATACTATATATTTAGTAGAATAGAAAACAAATTAAGTTGCAATATGATCTATTTACTCTAATGAGTAAAATGGCATTTTGGTCCTTAGTGATGTTCCTCTCTTGCAATTTAGTCCTCAATTTAAATTATGTGTATGAAATAGTCCTTGACTCTTTCAAACTTGTTTTGTGTCAGTCCCTACCAGAGATAGCAAAAAGAGTTACCTTACCAATTTGGATAATTTAAGGCCTGAATTTTGATATTTTATTTTCCAAAACGCCAGAAACCTCTCTATTATCCAAATTTTGGCAGTCTAAACTTGTTGATTTTTGTGTATGTTTTACCATATTGGAAGTTACTAATTACTTTGTTCTCAAGCAAATCAGTGCATTCAAACTCACTGTTATAATAGTCCGAGCCTCTTAAAATTTATTTCAATTATTATGTTTAAAATCTTCCCTTGACTACGTATTGATATTAATTTGGGGCCATCTTTCTAAGTTTTAGAAATCATTTAGCTGTTGAATAATGTGTTATATTCAAACTTTGGTTTTTGCAACAGCTGTTTTCTGTTATACTTCCCTTGTTGTAGAAGTATATTTAATATATGACACTTTTGAAAACATTGTAGGGTTTTCATTATTAGATGTACCAATCCAGAGAAAGAAATGGGAAAAAATTTTAGTAACTACTCATATTATTAACATAATGTAGTTTAGATTGTTTAGTTTAGACATGTTCTTCACCTCCTGGTTATCATCGATAATGTTGCTATTTGTATAGGATGACCTGGTAGAGTAGATGCAACGTACTTCTGCCAACTGATGTTATAAACATTGGTGGGTGTTTTGCCCAATTGGACCCATTTATTACTTCCGTTGTGAATTTAATCTGGATAACTGGTGGAAATAGGTGGATTGTATACTTGTCAAAGCTACAAATGTTGATGGGGTTAGTCTTACCTAATTGGACCTGTAATTGTTTGTTAATATATTTTGATTGCTGCAGATGGGATTCTGTTGAAAGAGTTAAATCGCCTTCTTCGCTCTAATGGGTATTTTGTTTATTCCGCTCCACCTGCTTATAGAAAAGATAAAGATTTTCCTGTCATTTGGGATAAGTTGGTGAATTTTACTACGGCAATGTGCTGGAGACTTATTGCTCAAAGAGTTCAGACAGCAATATGGATTAAAGAAAATAATCAGTCATGCCTTTTGCGCAATGCTGAACAGAAGCTTATAAATGTCTGTGACGCTGCTGATGATTCTAAACCTTCATGGAATATGCCACTTAAAAACTGTGTAGAGGTTAGAAATTCTGAAACAGATTCTTACAAGCTTCCTTCAAGTCAAGAGCGCCTTTCAGTGTTTTCTGAGAGCCTGAACAAGATAGGTGTGCCCTTTCTCTTTTATATAAGTGCAAGCAGCTAATTTCCAGATTCTTAAATTATGCTTTTCCAACATTTCTGGTAGTGTTGCCTGGTCACATAGTCACACATACTGGTGCATGTGTGCAGAGTGGCACACTGAGCATAGATATCTGTCTGCAACGATTTTTTGTTCGGGTGATCTCAAATGATGGTCTTGGTTACAAATCTGAGATAGCAAATTATATCATGCTCTCTTAGAAATTTATTTGACAATGATTCCGATGTGTATTCTTCTTGATGCATATGCTTTGTTATTATCGATTAATAACATATTTGATGCATATTCTTGGTGCAAGTGCTTTAAAATGAGCCATCTCAGGCCCTAGCTTTTAATCAAAAGCACAATCTGCAGCTCAGCAGAAATTAGCGGTTGCTGACATTATCTTTTGGTTGCATTCCAGGAACATCAGCAGTTGATGCTATTTTAATGCTTGTTTCTCTTAAGCTGTGAGTAATTCTGTTATAAAACTGAGTTAGGAGAATATAATTTGACTATTGTAAATGATAAGCCAAAAGAAAAATGGAATATAGTTTTCAGGTTACGGATCAGAGTACAAGAAATGGTCCCGATACACACATTTGAATAAATTGATGTTCAATTATCAGACATACAGTGAGCACCTCTTGAAATTGTATCTGATGTTCTTGAAAGGATCATGTAATTGTCAGAAGGTTTAGACTTACTGCCTTAGGCTTCTTTCCCCTTTCATTTCATTGATCCTCTATTAATATTACATTGGCATTTACAACAATTAATCACAAACTAATGCTAATTCCTAAAACGTATAACTTTAAATCAGAATGCAAATAATAGGCTGATTTGTATCCCTAAAGTTCAGCCCATAAAAAAGGAAACAACATGAATGAGATATTCCTTATTTAACGTCCCCCCTCAAATTGATGCGGCTGATCAAGAAGCATCAATTTGCTAAGTAGAAACTGGTGATGAGGTCGAGGAACGGCTTTGGTGAAGATATCCGCAAGTTGTAGTTGTGACGAGACATGAGGAAGAGTAATAACATGATCATCAAGAGCCTCACGAATGGAGTGACAGTCCACCTCAATATGCTTTGTGCGCTCATGAAAAACTGGATTGGCAGCAATCTGAATGGTGCTAGTGTTGTCAGCATAGGAGGCGTTGCATTATTTTGAGGAATTCCAAGTTCAGCCAACAAACCACAAAGCCAAATAATCTCGGAACAAGCTGTAGACATAGCTCGATATTCAGACTCAGTGGATGACTTGGAAACCCGGGCTTGCTTCCTACTCTTCCAAGAAATTAGAGCTGGACCAAGAAACATGCACCAACCAGAGACAGAGACCTCCGAGTATCGGGACAACCCGCCCAATCCGCATCACTATAGGCAAGCAAGGTAAGAGGCGCATTGATAGGAAAAAATAATCCCCGATGCGAAGTACCTTTCAGGTATTGAATGATGCGGCGAACAACAGCCATGTGAAGATGACGAGGATTGTGCATGAGCTGACTAACTTGTTGGACCATAAAGGAAATATCAGGACATGTAATAGTCAAATAATTAAGACTACCCATCAATTGAAGATACAATAAAGGATCAGGCAAAAGATCACCCTCATCACGATGATACTTAACATTAACCTCAAGAGGGGTATCAATAGGAACACCAAATTGAAGACCAGCCAGAGCATCTTCAGTGTATTTATGATGATTGAGAAAGATACCTTGGGATGTAGAATGAACCTCAAGACCCAAGAAATAATGAAGACAACCAAGATCCTTCATATGAATCGAAGCTTGGAGTTGCTGTTTCAGTCGTTGTATAGATGCCTAATCAGACCCCGTAATGACCATATCATCAACATAAATCAGAAGAAGAACAATGCCAGCTGCCGTGTGATGAATGAATAAAGAGGAGTCATATTGACTCTGAGCAAAAGAGAATCCAAGAAGAGTAGATCGAAACTTTTCAAACCATGCCCGGGGTGCTTGTTGCAAACCATATAAGGAACGTTTTAGTTTGCATACACCACGAAGAAAGGCATTCTTCACATCCATTTGATTGAGTGGCCAGCCTTTGGAAGCTGCAATAGAGATGACAGTTCTAACAGTTGTCATTTTAGCCACTGGTGCAAACGTTTCATCATAATCCACTCCATATTCCTGTTTGTTACCCAAAGCCACTAATCGGGCCTTGAATCGATTTAGAGAGCCATCTGAATTTAGCTTCACAGAATATACCCATTTGCAGCCAATGGGTTTAACACCAACTGGACAGGAAACAATGTCCCAGGTATAATTCTCTTGTAGTGCCTGTAGTTCATCCTGCATGGCTTTTACCCATCGAGAGTCTTTAACTGCCTGAGAATAACATGTAGGAACAGATATCTTAGATAAAGTGGCAGTAAGAGAAGTAGGTTCGTACCCATACCTATTTGGTGGACGAATAGTTCGGTTGGACCGGCGCGGTGCTAGTGGTGGAGGATCAGGCGACGGGACAGTGTCGAGAGGGGGGGCATCAAGCTTGCGTCTGACAAAGACGTGACCTGGTTTCCAACGTTCCATGTGACGAGGAACCTCATAAAAGTGTGGGAGAGAAGCCAAACCAGGAGAGCTAGAGGAAACACCCGGAAAAAATGATGATCAAAGAAAACTACATTCCAAGAGATGCGTAAGCGCTGGGCAGCAGCATCATAACATAAGAAGCCTTTTTGAGTGGGAGCATAACCCATAATGGCACACTGCACAGATTGAGCACCTAGTTTGTGAAGCTCCGGCGGTGGCAAGTGGACAAAACATATACAACCAAATGTGTGAAGATCATGATAAGTTGGTTGTGTGTTGTAGAGATGGAAGAAAGGAGAATCAAAGTCCAGAACCTGAGTCGGAAGGCGATTGATCAAGTATACAGCACTTGACAAAGCTTCAACCCAAAACTGAGAAGGAAAGTGCCTATTTTTCCGCTCTGCAACACCATTTTGTTGAGGCGTATAAGGGCAAGAACGCTGGGAAATAATTCCTTTCTGCTGCAAGTACTGCTGAAAGTCATTAGAAATATATTCCCCACCAGAATCAATGCGTAAAGTTTTGATACATGTGTGAAACTGATTGTCAATATGTACCGAAATTTTTTTAAACACAGAAAACCTCAGATTTAGAACGAAGAAAATAGATCCACGTAAATCGGCTATAGTCGTCAATAAATGTAACAAAGTATCTATACTTGGCATGAGACAAGACCGGTGATATACCCCAAACGTCACTATGAATGAGATCAAAATATTTATCAGCACGATGAGCCTTAGATGGAAATGGAAGAGTTTTGCTTTTAGCAAGTTTGCACACAGAACAATCCAATGAAGAAGTTGAAAGATCTATTTTATCATTTAGCAAGCCACTTTTCAATACATGAGACAAAACAGTGGAATTAGGATGGCCCAACTTTCTATGCCAATCCTCAACCTTATTCAAAACACCATTACAAGCAAAAGACAGAAGGCTCGGTAGAGAGAACTGTAGAGGAAATAATCTACCCACTTTAGGCCCCCTCGCGATCACTTTCCCGGACACCTGATCCTGCACAGAACAACCAGCACGAGAGAAATTAACATTACAATCGTTATCCACTAATTGCCCAACCGAAATTAAATTAGAAACAAGTCTAGGGGATACAAACACATCCCGAAAAGACGAATTAATGTCTCCAACATCAGTAATAGAAAGGGTATTACCATCAGCCATCTGAATGTTTTGGGTGCCATTGTAACCATGAACATTGTGCAAATGTTCAAGGGAACTAGTCATGTGATTAGAGGCCCCATAATAAAAAAACCAAGGTTGAGAGACGTCAATACGCTTACCCTGAATGCCCAAGGCAAAAACAGCTGATAGTACCATTTGTTGCACACTCTCTGGAGTCAAGGCACCAACACTGAAGGCTGTAGGAGTAGAATTCTGGCCATCTGATGCAGTAGTGGCGTGAAAGGCCTGCACTGGTTTCTGCTCTGGTCTGGTCGGACAGTTTGGTATGATGTGACCACGTTGCTTATAGTAATTGCAAAATTTCTTACTGCAATTACGAGCAATATGGCCAAACTGCTTGCAGGAGAAACACTGAATTTTTGTCATATCACGACCTTTCCCTTTATCCTGGGCAGAATAGGCAACAGAAACAAATCTGAAACAAAGCTGTCACGGGCCATGGCCGCTTGAGTGAGGAGACGTTGCTCCTTCCGAAGTAGTTCCCCAAGACACACATCCAAAGAAGGAGCAGGAGTCCGATTTAGCAGAGCAGCACGCACAACTTCAAATTCAGGACGAAGCTTCGTAAGAAATTGATCCCGCTTATTGACTTCATAAACCTGTTGGACAGCAGCGAGCGAGTTTTTGGAAACATCAACATGTAGAATAGTTGAATGTTCAGCCCATAAATTAAGAAACCCAGAATAATAGTCCTGAATATAAAGACTTCCCTGACGGTAAGTAGCGATGTCAAGCTCTAACTGAAAACGTTTGGCAGCATTGTCCTGATTGTAAACACGCTTCAAATAATCCCACATATCCTTCACGGTAGAAAAGGAAAGCATATTATTAACCATTTGAGGGTCAACCGAAGCTAGAATCCAAGTTATAACCTAAGCATCCTTTGTCTGCCATGTCGCTAGTGCAGCATCAGCGGCCGGTGCAGCAGATGTCCCATCCACATGACCCCACAGGCCTTTCCCTTTGACGAATATCTTGAATTGAAACTCCCAAGCTGCATAATTTTTGCCAATAAGTGGACACAAAATTCTGTCGCCATGACGTGACCTGTAGCAAACCACGAACAGCAAGAACCATGAAGCACGACGGCGTCGATGGGGATAGGAAACAAGAACCACGAACCAGAGATGAAAACCAAGAACCAGGGACCACGAACCAGAGATTAAAACAAGAACCAAGAAGCACGACGGCGTCGATGGGGATGGGAAACAAGAACCACGAACCAGAGTTTAAAACAAGAACCAAGAAGCACGACGGCAGAAAACAGCGAGTGACGTCTCTAGCTAGAGACTCGTGATACCATGTCAGAAGGTTTAGACTTGTTGCCTTAGGCTTCTTTCCCCTTTCATTTCATTGATCCTCTATTAATATTACATTGGCATTTACAACAATTAATCACAAATTAATGCTAATTCCTAAAACGTATAACTTTAAATTAGAATGCAAATAATAGGCTGATTTGTATCCCTAAAGTTCAGCCCATAAAAATGGAAACAATATGAATGAGATATTCCTTATTTAACAGTAATATCCCATATCAATATAAGTATTTATTCTGTGTTAAGTGCCCTGTGTTAAGTAGGGATAAGTATAAGAATGAATATATCTCAATTGAAAGGAAATAATTATTTAACTGTTCAACTTGAAATATGTAATAAAGATAAAGCAACCATTACTGCAGTGAACTCAACATTCCCTTTGCTTCTAATATGATGATCCTTTAAACCTTTGAACAACAGGTATAGATCGAGACGAATTTACATCAGATACTCTCTTCTGGCAAGATCAGATCCGTCATTACTGGAGACTCATGAAAATCAAGGAGAGAGAATTGCGGAATGTGATGGATATGAATGCATTGTGTGGTGGATTTGCCGCTGCATTAAGTAACTTTCCTGTTTGGGTAATGAATGTAGTTCCCACAAGCATGAAGAACACCTTATCTGGAATTTATGACCGTGGATTGATTGGAACTTTTCATGATTGGTAACACTTCACAACTATATCCTAAATACTTTTTAAACATGTGTGTTTATATATTGGCATAAACATGCATATTACTTTTATCATAATTGGCTACAGCTAATACAGATATCCGTGTTAGGTGTGAACCATTTTCGAGTTACCCTCGGACGTATGATCTGTTGCATGCCAACTACCTCTTCTCCCACTACAAAAACCAAGGGGAAGGTTGCTTATTGGAGGATATCATGCTAGAGATGGACCGTCTTATACGACCACTGGTAATCACTATTCTCAAAGATTATCCTAGCATGGTGATCTGCATATGAAATCAAAGTAAAGTTTATTTGACTGAAATGAGAATAAGTATTTTGGGCAAATCTAATTTAAATGCTTATATATGTATCCATGTGATATTGTGCTTGCATGATTATATGCGAAAACGTATTTTGAGGCTGAAGGTTTGATCCTTCACCTCGTGTCCTTTTATTAAACTAAGTAATGTTATAAATACAATTAAAATCAAAGATTAATGTCATCTAGTCACTAAAGAAATCAATTGTATGGCAATGGAAATTTTAACTTTTACAATAGCAATGGAAATTCCTTCATATTATAATTTTGTAATTTTGTTGTAATATCTTCAGATGTGTAATAATGATAGGATTTAATTTAAACAGCCAAAAAGTACTACAGGAGAGGAAACTAAGGCTCCGTTTGGTTTGTGAAAGAAAATAAGAGGAAAGAAAGTGAAAGGAAAGAAAGTGGAAGGAAAGAAAAAAGGTAGAAAATGAGATGATTATTTAGTTGTTTGGTTGGAAAGAAAACGAAAGGAAAGAAAACTAAAAAATTTCTCTCCCCTTGTTTGATTGTGTAGAAAGTAAGAGGAAAGAAAAAATATACATATAAAATGACATAAATATCCTTGAGTAAAAATTAGATGTAATAAAAAGATAGGGATAATATTGGAATTGACACAAATATTTTGTCATTTAGTGGCCTTTCCTCTCATTCCAGGACAGAAACCTGACCATGTGGGTCCCAAGTGCATTTCTTCCATTCCCTTCTTTTTCTTGCTTCTTCCAAACGATAGAAATGCTTGGGAATGCGTGTTTTCTATCCTACCTCTATCTTTCCTCGCTAATTCTCGTGTTCCAAACGAAGGCTAAGTTCCTTGTCAATAACCGTGTGATCATCTTATGGTAATCTTTATTTTGTGCTTGTGATTGGATAGACTTATATTAGTAGGTCAACTGTGGTGCTCGTTGAGATAAAATTTAGAATGTCCTGAATGCAATCTGTGCTTGCTTCGTTTGGAGGAGAAACGAGAAATGAATGAAAGAGAGTAGGTTTTAGCGACGGAGGAGATTTTTATTTTTTGGGTAAAAGACAGTGCAGAATTTATTGTTGCATAATATAGGTATGGCTGTATGCTACCTACATTTGGGGATGGAAATAGTTCATCGGGGGCATGTACATAGTATAGACTTGACCTATTTAGCAATCAAACAGACTTTAGACTTCTTGAAGAGAGACTTACTTAACTATGCAAGTTACGGCTTGCACTTTTGAGAAAGCCTGCTTGATTGGCATTTTTGTTTAATAATGGGGAAATTACATTACTTCCAGATGTTTGGCTTAATTACATTCGATATTCTTCTTGTTTCAAAAGTTATGCTCACATCATTTTTAGGGGATGTCATAGTAATTTTAATATTGTCTTCAAGGAAGGTGAGTGTAATGATAACATAAACCTAAGGGAGATTGGTGTCATTTTTGAAACAAGAGGAATGCTTTAATTGAACCAAACCTAATGTGACTGTAATTTCCCCTTATACAATTTACTAATTACATGTGAATATAGTGTATTTATTTTATACAGGATTAATTACATGTGATATATATATATATATAGAACTTTCTTGATCTATATGAAGGCCTTCTTGCGGTTCAAGTCATACAGGCAAGGCGAGCCAATAAAAGAACCTATGATGGGCAACCCGCCGAACTAAGTTGATAGGTTATGAAACAGGCCTAGGACTATGTAGCCGAAGCTAAACCTACCCAGCCTATTTTCACCCCCACCCCCACCTACAGTAAATAGATCAAATGGATTTTGTTCTTTCCTTTTTCTTCTCACTATGTTCTCAACTTCTCATGATACAACTAACTAAACTTTTCTTTTATTGTGGATAATATTGTTGATAACTCAGACCTTACTTATTATCTGCAGGGATTTATTATCATTAGGGATGAGGAAAATATTGTGTCAAGAATCCAAGAGGTAGCCCCAAAATTCCTGTGGGATCTGGAGTCACATTTGCTAGAGAACAAAGAAAAGAAGATGGAAACTGTTTTAATTTGTAGAAAAAACTTTTGGGCAACCGTCTAAGGTGATTTGACCTAAAAGCTTTTTCCACGTAGAAATTGTTTTTAACCAACCAACCACACGGGTAATTCGTAATGTTAAAGTTCTTCTGTATCTGCTTTGTTTATTCCATTTGATGATGATTTTTGTGTAGATTTCTAGAGGGCACTCAATTTGTAAATTACATCACTTTCAATTTAACTATTATATGAATGGAAAGTTTTATTGGCGCCGTCCATTTTGCTTCAATCTTTGCCTTCTTTTCTGTTCCCATGAGGCATGAGAATTTGAGATATTCCAGTCGGAAGTCATTTTAAGGCTGCTTTTTAAATTTTAAACTTTTGGGATGCAAGTATTACGAATTTAGTGTTTATAAGCGCTAATTTGCAATCTCCTAATTGAAATTAGGACTCGCTTATTGAAAGTGGTTTTAAAATATTCTAGGAAAAGACTGATAAAAAATATTCTAGGAAAAGGTAGTTTTTGTTGTGTAGTTTTAGGTAAATCAAAATTTATTTTGCGTTTGATTATACTTATAAAAAGTACTTTTTTATCGTCTTTCTGTTTCACAGCTTTATTTGAGAAGCATAGCTCATAAAAAAAGAGCTGAATTTCAGTCTCTCTTTTAATTAAACTTTCTTTTAGGCAAAGTGTTCTTAATTAAAAAAAATAAGGGTTGAACAGACGGCCTTAATTTAAGGTTTTCTTGAATTTATGTCAATGCCTAGCTTCAAATCAAATAGTAATTAAGAAATCTGTTTCTCGTTTTGGTTGAACCTGAGATTGAATATCAATTTAGCCTCTATTTGGTAAAAACTAATGGATAGTGGATAAGCTAGCTGATAGCGGATTAGCTAGTGGATTGGATTTGAAGTGTTTGATAAAACTAGTGGTTGGACTAGCTGGTAAATGTAAAATGACATAAAAGGATATATGTTTGCATTTCTTTTACATAAATTATATATATATATATATATATATATATATATATATATATATATTATTTACTTTAAAATAATTATCACTTTAATACTTTAATTTATTTTAAATTATTTATCATTTAAAAATTAATTATTTTTATCATTTTTAATTTAGTTTTAATCATTTTTAATAAATAAAATGGAATAATAAAAATAAAGTTATATACTCGTATGATTTTTATATAAATTTTATTTTTAAAGATAAAAATATATTTTCTATTTTTTATCTTAAATAAAAATCTAAATAGTGAAATTAATTATTATTTATATACTATGTCAAATGATTTGTTTTCTTTTATTAGCTAATGATAAATAAGGAATTTAGTTAAGATAATAGGGATAAAAATAAAAAAAGATAAGTTATATGCTATAAGCTATAAGCTCAAACGCTACTTCAAGTAGCGTGAAGTAGCGTATGGAAAAAACACTATATGTTAGTGAAAAAACGCTATATGCTAATTTTAAAAACGGTTACCAAACGGAGCTACTTTTCCATCCGCTATAAGCTACCCGTTATACGCTATCGGATTTGACTAACCAAATCTAACCAAACAGACTCTTAAAGAAATTTTGTGACCAAAAAAATCAAATAGTAATTACACCCTTAAAATCTGATTGAACATAGGATGACATGTCTACCAAAGGAATTAACTGCATGAGAAAATTGCCTATCGAATCTACATTACTTGCAGATGCATATTAATTCGTCGACCTTAACCCTTTGTTTGGATTAGAAAATAATTAGGGAGGAGAGAAGTAGAGTGAAAAAAAGTAGGAGATAAAGAGAAAATAGGTAGAAAATGATGGGATTTTCAAATTGTTTAAATTGAAAGAAATAGGAGAGAAGTAAGACATAAAAGTTCATTAACTTTTGTATAAAATAGTTGATTGGATAGAAAAAGTGTAAGGAAGGAAAATGAGATCTTGTTATATATTAGCCCATATTTATTCAATTTTTTTTTGACAGAAAGCCCATATTTATTCATTAAATCTCTTAGAAAAGGCAAAATGCAATTGGCAAATATAGAATAATGCAAAAAAAAAAAAAAAAAAATTTAATAACTTTTTCTCTCCAAAATCTTGCCTCCCATGGAAAGAAAAATGAATATGTGAGATCCACTACAGATTTCTTCCCTCTTCTTCACTTCTCCTCTCCTTAATTTTCTCTCCCATCTTTCTTAGTTTCCAGAAACTGCTCATCCACACGTACCATAACAGCTCAATGCCTCCAAAGTATATACATGATCTGTCCGTTGGGCTCATGCTATGACCCAGCCCATGCTGACAAATTGCATTCTGACAAGTACGTATTCTGTGGCTTCCTTATTTTTCCACTCTTTTGCCTGTAGATAAGACAGCAGAGAGAATTTAGCTCATGCAGAAAGATAAACATAAGCATTATAATTTATTATTTTTATCCCAAAAAGGGAAAAGTATTTAAAGTTATAAACAGTCATGCAGTATTCTTTTATCAAAGATGACCATTGTATTCAGTATTCACCATGACCATAAGAACTGAAGAAGTGTTTCAACTTGCAAGAGCGACAACTGGAGGGCAAAAAGGTAAATCAAATCATCAGCAAGGTAGGCGAGAATTTTTAAATGTCACAAAAGAGATCACATGGATGGGACACTAAAACGAAGCTGACATGACAAGACAACCCCACCACATTGTCTCCCCTATCATGTCTTTTCCTCTGCTATTATTTCAGTTAATGTGTTGATGCAGAGCAGTGCCTCCCCCATCTTCTTCTGCTTCTAATCTTCACCCCATTCAATGGGTTTTAAGGATTCAGTACTGTTAGTCCATGTTGGGTTTGTGTTATCAACTGACTCTAAACTGGGAACACATTTATTTCCCTTCTTCTCTTTCTAAATATTTATGGCAATAGCTAAGTTCAAAAGCAAAAAGGGTAACCATCAGATGCTTGACTAGCCATCATTTGCCTTACAAAAGTGTGCATTTCCCGAAAGGAATATCATTTATCGTGCACAATTTCATGACTAGTGGATTTGAGTCTTCTCCTTATGCTATTCTTATCTAAGGCCTTTTTCTTATAAATGCCTTTTCTTACATATATGTCTAACCTAAATTAAGAAATGTGTGTTTTAAATTATGCATGGTTGCAGTCACAATTGCGATTACAATGTATTAACTGTAACTATAGAAAAATATAGTTGATACAACCATAAATAAGATTATGTGATGCAATTGTGAAAATTACAAAAACAATAATATAGTAGCCACAATTGTAATTGCATATCACAATTTCAGACCACAATTGAAAACCTTGTCAATTCTATCAATGACCCGTTAGAAGAAAGAAGCATTTATCGTGGTGGAGACTGGAGAGTTCAGACCGAAGAAAAAATATTGTGGATTGTAAATATAAGTTAAAAGGAACTAAGTAGGCACTACAATCCTCTCCCATAGTGAACAACGGAAATTATCATACAAAACTTTTATTTTTGTCTGCAAGCAACCGTACGTGTAGCCGTGTACAAGCCTTCGAGGATCTGCTACTGTATTGTACAAGCCTTTCTTTGTTGAGTCCAATCAAGAAAAAGAAAAAGAAATGCTTTTAAATCTGCTGACGCACACACTTCAAATATACCAAGGACAAATGTTAATAACACACTCTCTAATACACTCTTTTCAACACAATCCCTTTTATTAGTTGAAATTCGAGTGGATCCCACAAAATTCAAGTGAGATCCACATAAATTAATAAGACCCATTTTCAAAATAGTGGAACCCACAAAAATTTTAACCGATAAGAGAAAGTGTGTTAAAAAAAGTGTTCGAGAGTGTGTTGTTAGCATCTATATCTATATATAGGTGAATTCTCTGGTGCCTTTAATAATTTTAATGTAAGTTTTACACTCTTTATATGGTCCAATCAAAACAAGACATCTCAATTAATGAACTGACATCAGCACCACATAGGATAGACTTTCATATTTATGAAAAAACCCTTATCAACTCTTGCCTTTGCTGTCTACCTCAAGGGGCCATGTTGCAAAATCTAAAACACTGTTTATCTTCATCTATTTCATTCATCCCATATGCAAACATCAATCCAGCTTTAAACACCTTCATCTATAAAACCACTATAATCAAAAATCGAAGATCATCATTGAAATTCGACTTCTTACCTTAACATGTTCGAAGCTTTTTTTAAATTCCGTGTTTGACATTTTTTGGATAGAAAAATACACTGTCTTTTATCTTGAATCATCAATAATTATTTTAGTTCAAGAACCATCAAAGAAAGTTTCGAAATGGGCAAGAAAAGGATCAAAAACGGCTGCGGGTCGCGCTTACCCGTTTTACAGCATTCTGGATCTTCCAGACCCGACTGGAGGTAGGAGACAGCTCAAATTTAGATTTTATTTTAACCTTTAAATACATATAAATTATAGCAGTATTCAACAATCTGTTAGCGCTCCAGTGGTTGATGCCTGTCCACGCACAATGCTGGGCGATGGGCTCGAGTCCTACCTTAGCATATTTAATATTTTTTAAAATTTTATGTCTGTTTTTGACTAAAAACTTCGTAAATGATAATTTGAGTTTTGTGCAAGTGGGACTGATAAACTATTTAAGTAGTTAATTAAAAATGAATTTCTTGGTCACATATTATCCATTTTTGTTATTTCACTAATTTAATTGAATGTATGCTACCAAAATGATACTTCCGCAAATTTTTATTAGATTACCTCTTAATTTTCTTGGACGTTGTCTTTCTTAAATAATTTATAATATAATTTACTTACGGGATATTAAATTATGAGTTATTTTTTAGACATGATTTATTGGAAATGAATTAATATTTACAATTTATTCTGCCAATAAGTGTTGGAATATTGTTACAATTAATATTTTGCTTTAACATTTACAATTTATTCTGCCAATTCATTACTTCTGCAAGCATGTTCTTCATATATATATATATATATAATAAAAAATATAATAAACTGTAAGTTCACTTATACTTCATAACCCAAATTAAATTAAATTAGATTTTTTTTTATTTGAGTGAACATGGGCAGTGTCATATAAGCCTACGTATGGATTAGATGTCCATTTTTTTTTTTTTTTTGCTTTATTAATTTTTTATCTTAACCGCGATTGGGGGTGTATCATGTAAGCATGTTTTTCAACATGTGTTTGGTCCGAATAGCAATAGGTTCGGGCCCCTTAAGTAAGTGATCATCGGTTCGATCCCTGACTCTGACGTATCGAAAAAATCTGGTTGAGAGATGTCAGCCCTTCAATGTCGTCCAATGCC
The DNA here is from genome assembly GCA_035048595.1 of Echinosophora koreensis. NCBI lineage: Eukaryota > Viridiplantae > Streptophyta > Magnoliopsida > Fabales > Fabaceae > Echinosophora > Echinosophora koreensis. The sequence continues at coordinate 2,380,055 of JAPCYP010000065.1, forward strand.
TCGAGAGGTTAGTCTCTGCAGTTGTACACGAAGATACCCTGGAAAACCAAAAAGAAATGTAAGCATGTTCATATTTATCAAGTTTAGTGTTAAGGTTAGGGTTAAGGTATATGTTCCATTCCATCACTTGAAATTTAAAGTAGAGTAGTGTACATGAGGTTTAACATAGTCCATTGAGTAGAAATAATGTCACGAACATGATTACGGATAAGGATATTAAACTAATAATGCTGATAAAAATATTATTAATATTTTATATATATATATATATATATATATATATATATATTTATCCTTCTCACAAAATCACTTTTATAAACTGGTTCACTCACATAAATCCATATATGAAAAAGGAACACATTAATCGGGTGTCAAACACCCAAAATGAGTCATCAATTTATAAGTATGCATCATCTTTTTGGTGTTCATAAAGGATTTGCAAATCCAAAATGATGCAAGACACACTCTTTAGACAATGAATTAGTGGGATAACAAAATTGGTACTAAGAAAATCATTTTATATTAACTACTTAAATAATCTAGAGAAAACATTCTATACAAATGATAATAATACTGATTTGGTGGTTGCAAATTGTTTTCCGAACACCCACTTGTTCACTACATGCCAATTTCATTTAGTTTTTTTAAACAAAATAGTCATAAATTTTATAAAACAAAAAATATGCAATGGAAGGTTTCGAACCCATCTCCAAACACTGATCAACATGAGACACCAACCACTGGAGCGCTACTGAATTAATGTCAGTGGATCATTATTCATAAATATTTAAAGGTCAAAATCAAAGCAAAATCTCAATCGTCCCCAACCTTTAGTCGGGTCTGGAAGATCCAGAACGCTGTGAAACGGGTCCGTGCGACCCGAGACCCTTTTTTGCCTTTTCTTGCGCATTTCGAAACTTTTTTTTTATGGTTCTTGATCTAAGGTAATTATTGATGATTTAAGATAAAAAAAAGTGTATTTTTATATCCAAAAAATGTCAAACATGGAACAAAAAAAAACAAGCTTCGAACATGTGTTCAAGCTTGGGCGGCTACTAGTTAAGGTAAGAAGTCGAACTTCAATGATGATCTTCGATTTTTGCATATAGAAGACTTAGAATTGATGGTGCTTAGAGCTGGATTGATGCTTGCAGATGGGATGAAGGTGATAGATGAAGATGAAGATGAAGATGAACAGTATTTAGATTTTGCAACATGGTTCTTTGGGGCAGATAGCAAAGGAAAGAGTTGATAGGGGTATTTTCATAAATATGAAAGTCTATCCTATGTGGTGCTGATATGAGCTCATTAATTGAGTTTCCTTGTTGTGATTGGGTTACATGGAGAGTGTAAAACTTACACTAAATTTATTAAAGGCACCAGAGAATTCACCCTATATATAATACATTTGTGAACTTTCTCAAATTGGCAACCTCCAGGTGTCATTCATAGGAGCCTCCACTTTTCACATGTGGCATAACCACAAGCATTCCCTCCAAATTTCGCTTATGTGTCGTGCTCTCCGTCAATCTAATACAAGTAATGGAGATGACTAGACTTTTATGTATTAATTAAAAAAATTATTAATAAAATTATAAATTATAAATAAATTATAAATTATAAAATCTAAACAATTAATACAATCATAACCTTCCAATAAAATTTTCAGCTTATAATAAGCCAAAAAAATCCGAAATTATGATTATTGATTTCGGAATAATTCGATTTGATATGAATGAGCTATGTCCAATAAATAATGAGTTCAAATTCAAATCTGTTTTATAACCTTCCAATTAAATTTTCAAACTATAATCAAGCAGAAAAATATCCCACTTTATGATTATTGATTTCCCAATAATTCAATTTGAATTAGCTCAAATTCAAATCTGTTTCCTAGCCTTCCAATAAAATTTTCAAACTATAATCATAAAGAAAAATATCTTTGAATATTTTAGTTTAAACCAAAATATGAAATTGTAGCAATATCCAAGTTTGTGGTTATTAATCAATGTATTATTTTATGCGTCAAAAAAACAATCAACGTTTTATTTTAAACCACTTGATATCTCAATTTGATATGAAACATACTCATTTGATTATTGGTCATTTATTAGGTGTTACCCTTTTATATTTTGAATGATAATGATATATAATCATTTTGATTGCTTTTGAATGAGAATATTAATGATATTTATTACTCATCAGCAAGTACAATGAACCAACATATATTCTCATAGTAACTCTCCATTTTCATCGTTTTGTTTTATATTTTAACATTTTAAAATTATTTAGTTCCAATTTACATTTCCTAACAACAATTAAGGTAAATTAAATTTCTTCAATTAAGGTAGATTATGTCATTCACTTGGCTTTTTCTTTTTCAACATGTGCTTTTATTTCTTTATTCGAAATATAAATTTGGTTTAATACCAATTTATTTGGCTAATTGTAATTAAAAGGCTATTCAAGCCTTATGTTTTTATATCCTTCTTTTACGGTTTCATATCTTGGACAATCAATCATAATATTGCATCAAGATTGGCAGGGCATTAACTACACATTTGCATGATATATATCAAACTACCATGTTACAAAACAATTCACACGCTACGGAATTTATAACTTGGTTCTTTATTCTATCATTTGCTACAAATTCTTCTAAATGACATTTACTCATGATATGGTTGCAATCTCTCTTTTTTAAATGTATTTGTCATGTTTTTGCTTATTCTCTATTTTCTTTTCCTATCAGGTTCTTTGAAGATCATCTCTGCTCCTTGCTCATTCGGTTATCTCTCATATCAGGTAATGACTATCATCTCTTCAAATATCACTGCAAGGTTTTGAAAATTAATACATCTAATTCTCTTTCTTTTTTCTTTTCTTTTTTCCATAGCACCGTCTCAAATAAATTTTCAAGAGAAAATGAAATTAATAAATATATAAATATATTTTATAAAATCTATACTATATACATTTAGGAATAACCTCATTGAATTCTATGCCATATGTCATCCTCTTAGAAAAACAACATTTAATGCAAATCCAATAATAAAACTCAAGGACATAAATCAATTAATAATATTATTTAAATTAATTAAAAATATTTTTAAAAATAATATTACAGATAAATATATTTTCTGAAAATGGTTAACTTACTCGGAAAGAGAACGAATAAATCAAATAAATTTTCTATAGAAAATAAAATTAATAATATGATGTATAAATATATTTTATAAAGTCTACCTATAGTATATACATTTAGGAATAACCTTATTGAATTCTATGCTATTTGTCATCCTCTTAGAAAAACACCATTTAATGTAAATCCAATAATAAAACTCAAGGGACAAATCAATTAATAATATTATTTAAATCAATTAATAATATTTTTTAAAATAATATTATAGATAAATATATATAAAATGGTTAACTTACATTGGAAAGATAAGAAATAAATAAAATAAAATTTAAATAGAACATAAAATTAATAATATGATATATAAATATATTTTATAAAATGGTTAATGTACACGGGAGAATATGAGAAATAAATCAAATATATTTTCGAGAAATAATACATATAATAATATGATAGATAAATATATTTTTACAAAAATAATTAATTTTCACAGGGAAAGAAAAAAAATTAATCAAATAGATTTTCAAGAGAAAATAAAAAGTACGATAGATAAATATATTTCTAAAATCTGCTAACTTGCACGGGAAAATAGAATAAATAAATCAAATAGATTTGCAAGAGATAATAAAAATAATATAACACAAAAATATATTTTATAAATAATGGTTAACTTGCACAAGGCAAAGGGAGAAGTAAATCAAATATATATTTAAGAGAGTAGAAAAAAATAATATGATAGAAAAATACATTTTCTAAAAATGGTTTAATTTATAGGAAAAAGAGTAGAAATAAATCAACAATATTTTCAAGAGAGAATAAAAAAAATGATACAATAGAATATATTTTTTAAAAATGGTTAATTTGTACTGGGCAAATGAAAGAAATAAATCAAATAGATTTTCAAGTGAGATGAAGAGATATGTTATGATAGATAAAAATATTTTCTAAAATTGGTTAACTTCCATGGGAAAAGAGAAGAAATAAATTAAATAGATTTTAAATAGAGAAGAAAAAATGACAAATATATAAATGTTCTATAAATGGTTTACTTGCATGGGAAAAAAAGATAAATAAATTAAATAGATTTTTAAAAGAAAATAAATTAATAATATGATATATAAGTATATTTTCTAGAAATAGTTCACCTGCATGGGGATAAGAGGATAAATAAATCAAATATATTTTGAAGAGAAAAGATATAATATGATAGATAAATATAATCTCTAATAATGGTTAACTTGCAGGGAAAAGAATAAAAAAACAAATAATTTTTTAAAAGAGAATGTTTATAAATCAAATAGATTTAAAAATATCTTATAATTAAACTTATATGGGGATTTATCTTTTATATTTTACATAACAAATTTTATTTTTCTAATATTTCTACATAATTAACCTTATAAATCAATAATTTGAGATGTATAATTCCCCAACAAAATTTTAAACAAAAAATGTGAAATCAACAATCATATATTTTTCGATAAAATCCTAAAAAAATAGCATGTTCCTCATGCATGGCACGGGTCATTTACTCTAGTTCTTTTATATGCTTATTCCCCAACTGCCAATTTTGTAATTTTTTTTCCTTTTTTTCATGCCATGTACAGACACAAAGGTGAAGTCAAATCTTGTATATTTCGAAAGTCGAAACGTCTAAAAGCCTTGTGCTTTGTAAACGTGAGGGTAAAAAATAGAAGGTAATGTTAGGTCCTATCCACTGCAAGGGGAAACTCATGGTGCCATCCATGTATATATGCGTCTGGTAAGAAAGGTCACTGTGTCAAGTCAGCAAAATGCATTAATAAGTTGCATGCCATTTTTTTTATTATATTAAAAAAATGCATGCCATTGATTCCTCTTGCTTGGGAGGGAGTGGATTATAGGTGGATTCTTGGATGAAGTATGATGAAAAGTGATACACCACTGAATCATTATTTATAGCCATTAGATTTAATATTAAATAAATCAATGGTAGTGATTTAATTGTCCAAAAAAAATTGGTAACCTTCTTGGAATGAAAATTTAAGAATTTGGAGAAGACTTGAAAATGGGAGAACTAGATGATTTTAGAAGAAGGGACTACTTGTATTATAACTCTCTCTTTGGTTTTTGGCTTAATACAAACTCAAGACTATGACCCCCTACTTATCCTAGTGGCACCTCCTTAACCAATGACTAAGATTATGCCAACAAATTTTTAATCTAATGGTTACAAATGACTCTCTAGAGTTTTCCTTTCAAATATCAAGTGATTACAAAATTCTAGACTTTTCAAAAGAAGATATATTTCTAGAGTAAATTTAAACAATTAAGGCCCAAATACTAAATGGGCCAAAATCAAATTTACTTTTAAACAGCCCCTCTTATACTTGATTTTGTCATTCTGATCAAATTTCTCAACTTGATAAAGTTTTCATGCTTTAGTGGCTTGGAGAAGATATCGACAACTTGATCCTGAGTTCTTACGTATTCCAATTGCACATCCTTTCTCATGATGTATTCTCTAATATAGTGATAGCGAGTATAAATATGTTTACTTCGATCATGGTAGAATGGATTCTTAGCCAAAGCTATTGTTGACTTATTATCCATGCCTATATCGATTGGCTCCTCTTGTGGCAAACCCAACTCCTTTAACAAATTCCTAAGCCAAATTACATGACAGACACACGAGGTAGCAGCTATGTACTCAGCTTCACACGTAGAAAGAGTAACAATCGGTTGCTTCTTTGACATCCAAGTGAAAGCAATGTCTCCCATGTAAAACACAAAACCAGTTGTACTCTTCCGATAATCCATATCTCCACCACAATCACTATCGCTATATCCGACAAGCTTATAATTATTAGAAACAGAATAATATACTCCAAAATCTACTGTACCTTTACGGTAACGGAGAATTCTCTTTGCAACTTTCAAGTGAGAAGTTGTTGGATTCTCCATATATCAACTGATGACTCCAACAACATAAAGAATGTCAGGTGCCACAAACACCCAACTAAACTCTTGAAGAGCGTTGGATCTATTCTTTCTCCATATTCGTGCTTTGACAACTTGACTTTACAATCCATTGGTGTACTTATTGGCTTGCAGTTGACCATGTTGAACTTCTTGAGAATATCTTTTGTGTATTATTCTTGTGAGATGAAAATTTCATTACCCGTTTGGTTTACTTCAATGCCAAGGTAGTATGCCATTATTCTGATATCTGTTGTCTCAAATTCATCAGCCATCATCTTCTTGAACTCTTAGATTAGTCTTGGGTTGTTTCCAGTGAAGATCAAATCACCCACATATAAGCACACTATTAAAATGTCCCCCTTCTTTAATTTTGATGTAAAGAGCATGCTCATGCAGACACTTGGTGAACCCATTTTCTTGGAAGTACTTGTCAATTTGGCTGCCCCACGCTCTTGGCACTTGCCTCAACCCGTAGAGAGCCTTCTTTAATCTCAAAACCTTATCTTTTTGTCCTTCAACTTAGTAGCCTTGTGGTTGTTGAATATAAACTTCTTCTTCAAGAACTCCATTCAAGAAGGCAGATTTTACATCCATTTGGTGTATTCTCCATTTATTTTGAGATGCAATAGAAATGATTAGTCTTATAGTTTCTTGTAGAGCAACGGGAGAAAAGACCTCATCATAGTCAATGCCAACTCTTTGACTATAGCCCTTTGTCACCAATCTTGGCATGTATCTTTCAATTTATCCTTTCACATTTTTCTTTGCTTTGTATACCAATTTTACGCCAATTGCCTTTTGCCCTTTCAGAAGTGAAGATAGCTCCCATATGGCGTTCTTCTCAATTGCCTTTATTTCTTCAACCATTGCATCTTTCCAATTCTTTCTTCCCACAGCTTCTTGGAAGTTAATAGGCTCACAATCAGCAAAGAGGCAAAAGAGAGTAAGATTGTCTTGATTCTCAATTACCTCGTAGAGTTCTTGTAAACTTTTGAAGCGTGGCACTCTTTTACTTGAACTTCCAATAGGTGACGATGATGATGACTCCTGTTAAGTACTCGCATCTAGCGAACATGGTGGGATAGTAGCATCCTCCCTTACTTGCTCCATCCATGGTAGCTCCAAAGTGTGTTCTTCAAAATTTGAAAATAAATTGCAGTTTTCATCATGCGGTCCCCAATCCCATTCTCCTTCTTCATCGAATATGACGTATCTACTAATGATTGCCTTCCCAGTGTTTGGATTGTATAGCTTGTAACTTTTGGAGTTGGTGTCGTAACTAATGAAAGTGAACTTCACTTTTGTCATCCAACTTGCTTCTTTTTTCGTCGGGTACATGCACATGAGCTATGCTTCTAAAGACTCTTAGATGGGAAATTCCAGGATTCCTTCCGCTCCATGCCTCATGCGGTGTCTTTCCCCATACGCTTCTTGTTGGGGATCGGTTGGACAAGTAAACTGCCTCATGCAGTGTCCGAATCATTGGCCCTTAACATCAAGCTAAATTTCTCAAGCAAACATTTCATGTTTGTGCAAAGGTATCTTAAAGCACTTGATTACAAGTCTTAACACATTATGAAATTGGATTGTGTAACACCCTGATTTTTACTGCTTTCTAATATCGGTAATAAATATATAAATAATTATATTTTTATCCAAGACTTAGAAAATGATTTTGGATAAACCAATGTCATTTCCATGTTATGCTTTATATTATAAGCTTTCGATGAAATTTTGGGTTGAAAATTCAAACGGAACCCGGTCTGCATTTTCACTGACAGTAAAAGTTTGCTCCTCAGAAAACTTAATTTTAATTCGTGAACGAGATGAAAAATATTTTTATAATATTTGTTACAATATTGGAAGTTTTGAAAATTTTAGTGTAAAAATAAAATATTATATTTGTTGCGGGCGAAAACGTCGAAATATTTCTAAGAAACCTGAGTCAGATGAACAAAAGGGGTCAGCAATGGAGCTGAGATGATGAGCATTTATGACGATCCTATCTGAATCATAATGGCCATAATGGCACATAAATGCATTAGGATATTTTTAGGAGGAAAAGACCATTTTGTCCCTAGTTTCACATGGAAACTACAAGTTTGCCATCATGCAATTTTAACCATTTCCCCCCAAACCCACGGCTCCACCTTCATCAATATCACTTAGGCAAATTCTCATTTTATTCATGTCATCTTCTTCATGAAACTTGAAGTTTTCTCTGCAAAGTTCATAAGAACACTTAAGCTTGATTTTGTGAAGAACATCACCAAAATCATCAATTTCTTCAAGCATCAAGAGGTGATTTCTTCTCTCCTTAATCCCTCAACACTTTCTCTTCACAACTTTTACAAGTTTATGCCATGAATCATCATGTTCTTTCATTTGATTCAAAGTTCATGATGTTATCTTCAAAAATTCATAAGTAATTGTAGAAAAATCCTTTTAACTTGAAACCAATTGCTATAATCTCATAATCATCTCTATATTTGTTATCCAAGAGCATGTTCAACAACAATTTCCCTCATATTTTTTTTCCCTTGGCCGAAACCCTCATTGTAACATCCTATCTGTTTTGAATAAAAATTAGATATTTGAATTAGATGGGAATGAGGGTTAGATAAATAAAAACTATTTAAGAATCCGAATGTATATGCAAGTTTAGAATAAAATTCAAATACCTCAAAATTTTCAATAGGCAAGCACCCCAAGCAAGCACGTCAAAAATCCCCTATTGTAAGTACCTCAAATTATATCTTTAATTAAAGTGGTCTATCATTAACAGAATTAAAAAGATAATTAGCCATAGGTATAGATCTTAATTATAGCTAGATAATTATAATTAATTCACTCAAGTTTTACTCATTATGATTAATTAACACTAATCTTAATTAACTATGCACTAGTTACAAGTTTTAACTTAATTAAATTAACTAAAAATCATTTCTCAACGTTGAGTAAATGAGGACACGGTTACTAGGCTATAGGATAGCTTGAGTGATTTGGTTACATGATTATAAAGAAAAAGCCACTTCCTGCTTGCCTTTCCTTTCTTTATTACACATTTCCTTTCTTTATTACACATAAGTTATAAGTTAATTTCCACGTTCAATAAAGAGCCACGCCTCCTGCTTGTGTTTTTGTTTACTTCACACCAAGGTAAGCTCATTACATGATCCTTTCAAGCGCCACCTCCTACTTCTTTTAGGCTGACCATGTTTTCTTTTCTCTCTCACAAAGTTAGCGTCAAATTTAGAAAGAAAATAACAAGAGACAGCGTGAGAAATAGAGAAAGAGAGAGAAAGGCTGTGAGAGAGAGTTGAGCTTCCGGAGCCGATTCCGATCAATCAGGTCGTCCTATCGAGAAACCGATTATACCATTGTGATCCTCGCGACGTCTACTTCATTACCCTATCTTTCTTTTCTTGATTAGGCTAAGGTAAACCTGTATCCTTTTTATGCCGTAATGTCGTCTGCGACGGTATTGAGGTTATCTTTTTATTCGTTTATCGGTTTCCAATTCCGTCTTCAGATTTGGGTTACACGTAACATGTGCTTCACAATGATGTGTTCAAGTGAATTTTGGAGCCCCGGGGGGTGTAGAACTGTGTGTGGCAGATTTGACAGAATATAGGGAGTGTCCGTTTCGTTACTCCAGAGCTAGCCTAAGACATCTCAGGTGGGAGAAAAAAGCCTCCTATCGTCGGAAATGACTAAGTAGCATATTTTACATTAATGGCGTAGGGCGACCTAAACCCTACTAGTGGGCGAATAATTGATAATGTCAATATTATATTGGCGACTACTTAGTGGTACTAATGAGGATATGGAGATTGTAGGTTTATCGTCATTAGGTTAATTTTATGATATTTGAGGTTGTCTGATTTTATCATATTTGAGTTGCTTGCTGTGTGCTGTTTGGATTAACATGTTAATTATAGTTTATTATTTTTGTTTGAATATGTTATTATTATTTTATTATTATGATTTTATTTTTATAATTTATTATTTATTTATTTTGATTATGGTTGATAACATGTATTGAGTAATAATATGCTTTAGCTGCTATGACTTGCTTAGTTGGTTCCTAGGTATTGAGATGTGATATTGTAAAGATATGTATGTCGGGGAGAGTGTTATATTTGATTTAGTAGTGCCTAGCCTAATACAATATTATTTTATATTGATGTGACCTGAGATATAAGTTGAGATTGTGAGGCAAGGCTGAGGCACTAGGTTGTGACCCGAGGGGAGACAGTGAAACTCATATAGATGTATTGTGTTGTTCACAGCCATGTGGGCGGATGCACGAGGTCAGTGTTTCTGATTACAGATACCCGATATCATGGGTCAGTTCCCTAACGGAAATGGGGGGAAACTACTGTGGTACTCTTGTAGTCGTTGACGAGCTGCTCTGAGTGCTTATGCACTATTCCTTCATAGGACCCGCTGAGGTAATAGGGGCGCACCATTATGTGCTTATAGCGCTATTCCCAATGGCGAAATAGTGGCGCACCGTGCTTATGCACTATTCCCTACTAGAGATGAGGGAATAGGGGTGCACAGAGATCTTTGGAAACGCACCGCTTGGACGACTGACTAAATCCTTAATCAGACGAGGGATGTGTGACAGGATTGGGTGGTGGCCACGTCAGCATACATGGTTAGTTGCATGAGTGCGAAGGGTAGAGGAATATTATCTATTTCAAGGATGATTGTTATATCTATATGTGGTTATTACGTGATGCATGTCCGTGTGCTATTATTGTTGATATGTTATGTAACTTTTTCCGCTAATGATGATAGCACGTTTCTTATCTCCCTACTTCTTTTCTATGTATGTTTCTTCTATGTGATCGTTTTGAGAAGACCCTGCGAAGGAGCCAGCTACAGAGGAGCTAGATGGAACTCCTTATGAGCCAAATACTGGAGGACGAGCAGTAGACCCTACCAGTTGAGTTTAGAGTCTATGGCCAGTGCGTCTTTTTGAGACATATTAGTTTCCGTTGCTTATATCAGTTTGTAATAGTATGTATATTATGGGACCCTACTGATGGGGGTACCCTTTACAGTGTATCAGCACATAGACATGTGTGGTGTGATGTTTATAGTCTTTTTTTTTTTTTTTACATATTTATAGTTTGTTAATTTATGATTTCCTGTATATTTGTATAACATTAATATCATGATTTAATTTTAGTTAAATTTAGGTTTTCTTTAATGGGACATCGGGGTGTCTCATTTAGTGGAATCAGAGCAGTTTGATTCTATTCAGACTTTGAAGTTAGGGTGTACTGGCCACTTTAGTTGAATCCACATCGGATAAAGACTATGCTTAGAAGGTGGGTAGTGAGTCCGGATGCGATAATTAACATTTGTGTGGTATATAGTATTTATATATCCGGTTATGTAATATTATATGTCATATAAATGTGAGCTAATGATTTCTTTTAACAGGATCATGGCTCGAGGCAGAGGCAGAGGCAGAGTTCTCAGCCTGAGGTAGGAGCTGGAGGTGGAGGAGAGTCTTCTGAGACTTTCCAGACCATTCAGGAGTTAGCATCCGTACTATTGCAGCAGGCGCAACATGCTCAGACGATGTAGAGAGATGCAGAGTTACAGGAGCAGCAGGATAGGAGGAGAGCTGCCGAGGCAGAGGATGCAGGGTTGGCTACCTTCCTAAAAGGGAAGCCACCCCAATTTAGAGGGGATTATGATCCAGAGGGAGCTGAGTGGTGGATACAGGAGTTGGAGAAGATCTTTGACACCATGAGATGCAGAGATGACAGGAAGGTGACTTATGCTGCTTTTATGCTGACGGGAGGAGCAGAGTCATAGTGGAGAGGTTAGAGAAGGTTGCTTGAGGCAGAAGGCAGGTTGATTAGCTGGGAGTTGTTTAGAGACTGTTTCTTCGAGAAATACTTCCCGCGATTGGTTAGACGCGATTTGGAGGACATGCCTGTAGGTGATTATGCGGCCAGATTTGAGGCCTTGATACAATTTTTTGAGTTTTACCAGAGGTTTCTGGTTGAGGATTGGATATGCCGGAGGTTCGAGGAAGGCTTGAGGCATGAGCTACAGAGAGCTACAGTGCCACATGATATTCAGAGTTTACCAGAGCTAGTGGAGAGATGTAGTGCTATTGAGACTATTGATCAAAGACGAGAGATAGAGCTGAAACAGCAGCATAGTGGAGGCTCGATCAGATCTAGTGATCAGAGGAGGAGCAACAATGGTCAGGGACCCTATACCAGATCATTGCAGACAATATAGACACCTGCACCATTACCAGTTTCAGTACTAGCTAGTAGAGCAGACCAGCAGCAGCAGCGAGGCCCAATTTGTTATAGATGCGGGGGGCCGTATTACCAGAGAAAGTGTAGGGAGAGACCTAGTTGCTTTGTTTGTGGTAAACCAGGTCATCTGGCTCGTGACTGTAGACAGAGAGCTATGCAGCAGTCAGTAGCTACTGGTCGGGGAGCCGGAGCAGGTAAAGGTGGAGCTGGGAGAGGAACCCCAACAGAAGGACAACAGGTGGCTAGACCTTAGGCCACATGGAGAGTTTTTACTTTGAGGGGAGCTGAATCCTCTCAAGCTGCAGATCTTATACAAGATATGTGTTTGATATCTGGTAGACTCTCATTAATATTGTTTGACTCTGATGCTATACATTCATTTATCTCGTGTGAGTCTGTGGATCATTTACAGGTGCAAATTATGGATGAAGGAAGTTTATTTCTTAGGATAGAGTAAGATTTGGAATGAGTGTTAGACAAGAAATTTATTGGAAGAATTAATTCTTGTTGGTAAGGTATAGTGAGTAACTAGTTGTTTAAAGAAGTTGTTATTAATGGAAAAGATGAAGGAAGCGCAGGATAGGCAGAAGAGCTATAGTAATAAGAGGAGGAGACCCTTAGAGTTCTAGAAAGGTGATCACGTGTTTTTGAGAGTCACCCCGGAGACTGCAATTGACATAGTTATCAAATCTAGAAAGCTTATTCCCAGATTCATCAGACCTTTCCAAATTCTTCGACTAGTTGGTCTAGTAGTCTATCATATAGCTTTACCACCTAACCTTTTTAATCGTCATGACGTCTTTCACATTTCACAGTTAAGGAAATATTACCCTGATCCTTCACATGTTCTTGGCCTGAATCAATACAATCGAGAGATAATCTAGAGTATTAGGCTTTACCTATAATGGCTGTAGATAGAAGGATTAAGGAGCTTCGTAGTAAACAGATCCCTTTGGTTAAGGTTACCTGAGATGAGGTTATAGGTGAGGTGACTTAGGAGCGAGAGCCGATATGCAACAGCAGTATCCACAATTGTTTCAAGTCCGATAAATTTCAAGTACGAAATTTCTTTTAAGAGGGGTAGTAATGTAACATCCTATCTTTTGTGAATAAAAATTAGATATTTTAATTAGATGGGAATGAGGATTAGATAAATAAAAACTATTTAAGAATCCAAATGTATATGCAAGTTTAGAATAAAATTCAAACACCTCAAAATTTTCAATAGGCAAGCACCTCAAGCACGCACGTCAAAAATCCCCTATTGTAAGTACCTCAAATTAAATCTTTAATTAAAGTGGTCTATCATTAGCAGAATTAAAAAGATAATTAGCCATAGGTATAGATCTTAATTATAGCTAGATAATTATAATTAATTGACTCAAGTTTTACTCAATATGATTAATTAGCACTAATCTTAATTAACTATGCACTAGTTACAAGTTTTAACTTAATTAAATTAACTAAAAATCAATTCTTAACCTATGAGTAAATGAGGACACGGTTACTAGGCTATAGGACAGCTTGAGTGATTTGGTTACATGATTATAAAGAAAAAGCCACCTCCTGCTTGTAGTCCTTGACGAGCTGCTCTGAGTGCTTATGCACTATTCCTTCTTAGGACGCACTGAGGTCTTTTGGACGTGCTGAGGTCTATGGAGAATAGGGGCGTACCATTATGTGCTTATAGCGCTATTCCCAATGGGGGAATAGTGGCGAACCGTGCTTATGCACTATTCCCTACTAGAGATGAGGGAATAGGGGCGCACAGAGATCTTTGGAAACGCACCGCTTGGACGACTGACTAAATCCCTAATCAGACAAGGGATGTGTGACAAGATTGGGTGGTGACCACGTCAGCATACATGATAGTTACATGAGTGCGAAGGGTAGAGGAATATTATCTATTTCGAGGATGATTGTTATATCTATATGTGGATATTATGTGGTGCATGTCCGTGTGCTATTATTGTTGATATGTTATGTAACCTTTTCCGCTTATGATGATAGCACGTTTCTTATCTCCCTACTTCTTTTCTATGTATGTTTCTTCTATGTGATCGTTTTGAGAAGACCCTGCGGAGGAGCCAACTACAAAGGAGCTAAATGGGACTCCTTATGAGCCAGATGCTGGAGGACGAGCAGTCGACCCTAGCAGTTGAGTTTAGAGTCTATGGCCAGTGCGTTTTTTTGAGACATTTTAGTTTCCGTTGCTTATATCAGTTTGTACTAGTATGTATATTATGGGACCCTACTGATGGGGTACCCTTTAAAATGTATCAGCACATAGATATGTGTGGTGTGATGTTTATATTCTGTTTTTTTTTATATATTTATAGTTTGTTTATTTATGATTTCCTGTATATTCGTATAACGTTAATATCATGATTTAGTTTTAGTTAAATGTAGGTTTTCTTTAAGGATCATAAATCCATAAGTTGAAAAATGTTTAACTTTCCCAACCTAGTAATTTAGAAGAGGCCGAACCCTAGACCTCATGAACAAGTGTGTTTTGTTTGATTTTGATTTATTTTGGTTGCAATTCGTTGTGAAGGAATTAATCGGATGGCGTCGATCTAAGCGGAACGGAAGAAATCGGATCCTTATCGGAAAATTTTGTGAAAGTTGGATTTGATTCTCCAAGAGGTAAGGGGGGACAGCCTGAGGAGTTTAAGATAATCGTATGCTATTTTTTTTGGGTTGTCTGTAAATTATCTATGGTAATTTTCTGTGATTGTTAAATCGTTTATTGTTTAAGTGATTATATGCTTACTTGATTTTTTTGTGATATGTTGATTTACATGATTATAATTGAATTGTTAAATTATAATTGTGATGCATGCCATGATTTGGATGTATGCCATGCTATATTGTGGTGAAATTATCTGCTGTTGAGTGATGGAATGAGAAACCTGACATTGGTCAGTGTTTAAATTAATTTGAGGATAAAAGCTTGATAAGCTTGGATAATTAATCAGAGTGATTAATTTATGAGAATTTGAGAAAAAGCAGAAAAAATATATATTATTTTAATAATATTTTTGTGGAAAATGTGTCAATAAAGTGATAGTAAGGGCGAAACTGTGAAAATTTTTACAGGCGCTAGTTTTTCTTAAATAAATTCAATTTTATTATAAAATGTTATTTAAAGTGATAAAGTTACGAAAATAACGTAATATAGCCTTCAGAACAATTACTTATGATAGAACAGTCATTTAAGTTATAAAAAGATTTTTATGAAATTTTTGAGAAAAATGTTTATATTTTATTATTATAAATTTTATTTAAAGAGGACTTTTAAAAGTTGATTTTTATTGAGAACAAAATTCAGCAATGAAGAATTTTGGACGGAAAAGAATTTATCTATGATTTCACGTTTTATAAATGTTTTAACAGAAAATGATTTCTGTAAAGGAGTTTTATTTAGTGAAAGTAATTCCGTTAAACTTGAATAAGTTTTCGGAGGTTTAGTTTTGTAATTATTATTTCATTGAGCGAAATGTTTTAAAAAGGAAAAACGAACCTAGTGACCGAGACGTCGGGGTTCTAGTGTTTTGTTGACACGTAGATCAGGGATCTATGTCATTGGACTGAGTGTCCTGAAAAGGTTTTGTGGACTGTGTGTCCTAAATTTGATGTGGAGAATGTGAATT
Source organism: Echinosophora koreensis (assembly GCA_035048595.1). NCBI lineage: Eukaryota > Viridiplantae > Streptophyta > Magnoliopsida > Fabales > Fabaceae > Echinosophora > Echinosophora koreensis. The sequence continues at coordinate 2,396,107 of JAPCYP010000065.1, forward strand.
CCATATCCGCGAGCCTAAGACTGGTGCATCAATTTAGGGCTTTGCGATTGAGCACTTGGACTGTGTGTCCTGTGTTAAGTTTAAAACATTTGGACTGTGTGTCCTATGTTTGTTTAAAGTGAAAAAGTCTTAATATAAAACTAAGTATGGTCGTGAGCTTCAGGCTTCGACAAGGGAAAATTTTTACGACAAAGAAAACGAAACGAGAATAAAAGTTTTTCTCATGCATTTTTGGCAGATGTGCCATGTGTTATGATCATTGAGTCCTGAGTGAATCAATGTATCTTTTATGGGCTATGTTTCCATTTGATCATTGGATTTCTGTGTGAACTAATGTATCTTTACTGGACTATGTTTCCAATTTAATGCAATGACTATTAGGTTCTGAGTGAGGCAATAGGTTATGAACAATAAACTCCATTGATCACAGTAACTATTGTGTTCTATGTGGACCAATGTTACATTTGTGAACAACAACCTTGGTGTATTGAGTGATGACCAATGTGTTATGTGTTCTGTTGGACATTGTTTTATTTCGTTTTTACAATGGGCCATGTAAAGAGCTTGATCTGCTCAAAACGAAACATAAAGTTGTGGGATCTCCGGAGATTAGGTATCAAATTAGAGCCTGAATATTGAAGTGTCATGCATTTTTATAAAATGACGATGACTGTCGGTATGAAACCCTTTTTGATAGAATTATTCTGTTGTTTGAATAATTTCTTTATATGCTATGAATATTTGGTATATGCTGTTTAGTGTGTCGCGCATGCGGTTGTCTTATCAAAACTCATATATTGGTATCTCACCCTTGCATATCTGTTTGTTGTTTCCTCTACTATGTGGAATGCATACATATCTGAGTCCAAATGGATCTGGAAGGAGTGGATCTGAACTACTCGGGGGTCCAAGCTCTAATGTTTGACAATACTGATCAAGGTAACGCTTGAGTGATCAACCCAGGGGCTCAGAGTGCTACCTATACTGTTCCAAAGAGGACACTCCGAGGGACTGTAGCAGATGGACCACAGCAGCTCATTCATACCAAGGAGACGATCGAGGTATCACTATCTCCCATTTGGATGATCCTGCAGCATTTGGTGCGCCACGGGGACTTAGAGCATCACACCTCCGCACGTATAGCCTTTACAGCAGGTAGCCCCGGAGTCACCTCTAGGGCCTATAGTTTTGATCCTGGAGGAGGCACAGGAGGAGATGGAGGAAGATCCTGAGGAGGATCTGATGGTTGATCCGGACTATGTTCCTCTTGAGGATGGTGTAGTCCCGGACATTGGAGAGGGGGTTGAGGTATCCTCTCCAGATACACCTCCTGGAGGTGGGGGTGTCTATATTGGACTCCCCAATGGGTTTCACTAGTAGCGACCAGCTGTAGGAATGTAGTTCTTTTGGGTAGAGTGGGATTTTAGATAGCCTGACTGTTTGGCTACTGAGAGCCAATCTTTTTGAGTAGTGTTTTTCAGACTCCCACTATGATATACTTATTTTGTTTCAGTTTGATGTATTGATTATTTGGTTGTAGGTGATGACCTGGTAGGACAAAGGTCTTGTATAAAACTCTGATGATGCATATATATGATATATGTAGAGCTGTATATTATATTAATGGTGTGTAGTTGTATATGAAGTAAATGAAAAAGAAAAAAATTTTATCACCATTTTATAAATAATAAATGATTAGAAAATTAATTGTTTTCCGAAGGCAACCAGCAATATATTATTTTTCATTAAGTTTAACTTCAGCAATAAGTTACGTAAATGTGATACTCTGGGAATGGGGTGTCACAGATTGCAAGTCTGATCATTTATTTTTCTGCACTTTTCTAGTTGAGCGCTTTTTCTTGGCTTCCAAGGAAACAAATAACTCTGAGTTCATTAAATCTGATGGAGGTATCGATAGTGAATTATCCATACATTATGACATAAGGTCTTGTTCTGCCCTACGTCATAAATTATTAAGTTTGTATTTTCACTAACTCGTTCATGACTTAGGTTTTTACATTTTACTGTAAATACTCGTCCTCACGGACTAGAATTATTTTCGTCTTAAAACCAAAACCTTTGGCTAAAACCAATCATTAGGAAGTTAAATTCCACCAAAAGTACATAAGTACCAAATTCCTAAAAAACAGTTTCTCAAAAACATCGAAATACTTAAAACACGGTTTTAACGTTTCTTACTATATTTCAACCTAAATTCCGTATTTTCAAAAATATGATCGTATTTCTCGAATCCTTCACTTTCTTAAGTTCAAATACTTATGTTAAAGTATTGAAATTATAATTTCAAGCTCCACTCTATGGTTTGTACAAAAATCCTAAAACTCGACCGAATGTCGCTAAATTCGAAAATCGCGTAAGTCTTTTTTTCAACGATTTTAAACCCTGATGGTCCAAAACTCATTTTGGAGTCTTAGGACACTTAAATAGACTTTAAAAACAGTTTCAAGCTGTCTAAAATAGTTTTGTGCAAAATTAGAACCTTGGTTCAATTTACACGTCAGATTTCGTAAAAATTTCGTTTTTAAGTCCGGTCGCTAAAACATATTTTTGTTCTCTTATGTCCTAAACTCAAATTAAACCCAATTTAGGACCTTTAAAACAGGGCAAGGCAGATTACATTGCCCTAAAAACAGATTTTGCGAAATTGAGAATTTTTCTTGGTTTTGTTACTCTTTAAAAACCTTAATTAATCATGGGATTTCATACTTTTAAGTCTTAAGACTTTCATAGCCATTTTCCTCATCATGGCCGAAACCAAGACTACCAAAAATGAATATTTTCTCTTCATTAATCAAACTCACAACCAAGCATACATATTCATGTATCAAAGTATTAAGTCATGACATGAAATTTAAACATGTTAGGCATACTTTGTTATATATGATTAATTGTGCAATTTATCATTTTTCTCAAGTAAGCTTACAACACATAATCATATCCATCACCAACTATAGCCACAACACAACCACAAGCATCAAATCACTTCCTCAAAGAGGATCACACACATATACACATCAATATCTAACCTTCACGCTTAGGGTTTTAGAACCAACATACAAATAAATTAAACCACCAACATATCTACCCTAAGGTAGGATGATGGTAATCTCCCCCATACCTTCGTTGTTCACTTGGAGAACAAGCCTAATCAATCTAAAAGATCAAGGGGCTCATGGTTTTTGTGTCCAAAACCTAGCAAAAAATCAACAACAATTCACAAGGTTGATACACAAGGTTCTAGTTATAAGGATTGAACATAGAAATGTTAAGAAATCCTTACTAGAAGCAAGCAAGATGATGATCAAGAAGTTGATGGCTTTAGGCTAGAAAAACTCATTTCTAAGGAAGGCTCAAAATGAAAAAGCTTGTGAGATAACTTGTGTTTAGAATGATGAAAGGATCAAGAAAATGTTCTTAGATTTTCAAACAAGCTCTTGGATCATACTTAAATGGTGATGGCCGAATTTGAGAAAGAAAGAAAGGAAAAGGATTTTGCTTCAAGTTTATGTGTTAAGTGTAAAATAATAGACAAATATAGGTGAAGGGCATGTTATTGTTGTGTAGTCCCATTAAGAGAGGAGAAGATATTTTTTTAAGTTGAATCATTGTTGGTTAATGAAGCCAAGGGTAGGTTAGGAATTATAACAAAAGAACTTAGATATTTACATGGTGAGTCATCTAAGTGACCTCTTCCTCCCGGCCCTCCTGCCTGCCTCTGCAGTTCCGTATCCGGCTTCGACTTTTTACCCGATTAGGGTTTTTGTTCGTTTTTCATCGAAATTCACCCAAATAAAATATAATATTTAATTTTCGAACAAAAATTTTAAAAAACACTTTATCATTAAAATAATGATAAGATTTTAAATTTTTCAATTTCGGATCAAATTGGGTTTCTGCCTGTATAAACTTATACTATCAGCAAAAAGCAGAGCGGTTTTCGTCCAAATTGGCCCTAGGTCATTGTCTTTTAGCCAATTTCTATAATAGCACGGCTATTATGGTTAAAGACATCAAGAAACAAGATAGGAACAACATCAGTGGGCCTGTTTGGCTACTTCAATTGTGGTTAAATGCTGTCTTGGACAAGTATTTAGCCTTCAATCCCCCAACAAATCTGGAAGACCTCACTTATGGTCCTCATCTATGTTATCTTTCGTCAGAGTTTGTATCGAAAGATGAAATGACCAATTTTATTCGTTTCTTCAAAATCTTTCACTCCATTTCCTCTACTTCTGAGAATATCAACTTTGCCCCTTTCGTTGATCGAAAGTATGGCCCTAAGTGGTTCACTCGTCAAATGATACAAATAGAAGAGCATGCTATTCAAGAAAATCATGCCATTTGGGTAGCTTTTCTATGCCATCAAATCCTTTTCATAGATGTCCCTGGGGAGAAGAATGGTTACATCTATGTCCATCTCCTCAACATAGTTGCTCGTCAAATGGGTTTTTGTCAATCCATTCCCGCTCCTTATTCTCTGTGTAACACCCCGATTTTCGTATAAGGGATTATGTTACTATGGATACCTAGTTGTTGTTGTTATTATTATTATTATTATTATTATTATTATTATTATTATTATTATTAATGAAGTTAGTATTGTTATTTATATAATTGATAATGTAATTGTTATTAGTGTTGTAGTATTTTTTTTATACATATAATATACATATATATATATATATATATATATATGTTTATTAAATATGATAATATGTATTTTAATATATGATTATTTGCATTAATATGAGATTGTGTCTCTTAATATGTGATCTTATATGAATATATGATTTTGTATGTGATTTTATATGTTAATATATAATATGTGTTTTTATTAATAATAAGTGATTAAGAAAGATGTTATGAGATATTGTGTGATTTAGTATTTAAATTGAGATAGTGTATCTCCTAGGTTTCAGTCCCTCAATTAATCAAATTTGAGTCCTTATTAATATAGGATAATCCTCTTTTTTGATTATCTCTTAGGATCTTATCATAATCTCCTAAGGATCATATCTAGAAATAACTATCAAATCTGTTGCTAAACTTCCATCAAACTTTTGACCATCTTAGAGTCCGATTTAGGATTCTATCATTAGATATTAATTTGTAGATTTTTCTCTTAGATTTCTAACGATGCCATGAACGCCTCAATCGGAAACTTGTAGCTCAAGTTATTGTCAAAATACAGATATATATATATAGTTTGGGCTAAAATAGGAGCCCATTATGCCCTAAATTGTATTGATACCATAAGACTCGACCTAAACCCTATTTCTCACATTGTTAACCTCAGAATAACTGCCTCTCTTCATTTTTCTTAGTTTTCCCTTGAACCCCTTGAAGTTCTTGGAGTTTGTGAGTCCGTTTGGGAGAGAAGTTACGCATGTTAGCATCATTTAAGGTAACATAGTTATCCCTCCTTAATCTCCTTTTCCCTTTCTTTTGAATTGGGGATTAATTGGTTGTTCTCTTCCCTTCTTGTTTGACCAAGGCTTGAGGAACTCGTCGAGCCGCTCGAGGGAACGTGTCTAGTTTGCCAACGTTATCGTTTTGGGAATCTTCATACCAGGTATGGGGAGAAGGGCTAGTATAAACATGTAGGCTATGGGGTAGGGTAAGATGAAGGGTTAACACATGACCCTGTCATATGTTGTTTGTCTATTTATTTTCTATCCTGTTTATACTGTTATATGCTTAATTGCTATTGGTATGCCTATTATTGATTTGTGGTTGATGATTAGTGCCTATGTATGTATGATGTTATTGATGTGATGTATGCCATGTTGTTTTGATGATGAGACTGTTATGATGTTAATGATGATGATGTTGTGCTCTTATGAGTGTTGCTTGTTGAGGATGTTAATACCAACATGATGTTAAAAGACGTTAAAATACGCTAATGATGATTATGAGGGAATGTTTTCCCAGTTGGTCATAAGATATGAATGTAGTATGAGAGGAAAGGTTCTGTTCATAGGGCTTAGTTAAAGACCCTAGGATTTATTAGTGAGTGTTCTAGGGACATCAATAATGAATCTATGATTAAAGGATTAATTCCCCATGATGATAAGACATGAATATTAATGAAGAACAGTTAAGATTAATGAAGCTAATGTTCAATGGTTTAGTAAAAGCCAATAGGTTGAATCTGTGATCTGTCACAAGGGTTTGGGAAAGGGTTTCTGACCCTTTCTGCCCAGATCAATACGGCCACGCTCCATTGAGCATGGCCGTGCTTAACAAGGAGCACGCCCGTGCTCTAGTTTGAAATCCAGAGAAGGACGCACTTTTAAGCACATCCGTGCTTAACAGGCAGCACGGTCGTGCTTCCCTGCAGGTCCAGCATGCCCATACTGAGGGTGGGCACGCTCGTGCTCACATGACCAGAACAGAACCAGAAATGTTGACATGGGGGTTTTCACCCCAAATGCTTAAAAGACTTAATATGATACCTATGAAACATGAAGACCAAAGACAAGTGAAAAGATGATGTTGAGCCTTGATGCTTAATGGTCAAGGTGTTGTTGATGTTTTACCTTAGTAGCCTAGTGGCCAAGGGGACCTTGATGCTTAATGGTCAATGTGTTGAGCTTTGGTGCTTTTTGGCCAGAGTGTTGTTTAACGTTTAAAGTTAAAAGATTAAAGATGATGTACCTTTGGTGCTTGTTGGCCAAAGAGGTTAAGCCATAAGAAATGGTGTTGATGGAGGTGGAGGATAACGGTTGTTTGTTGTGTGCATGCATCATGCATGGAGTTTTAGGGGGAGATACGATAGTTAAGGGGAGGTCGTCCACGTGTAAGACGATCTGGCCATCCACGGTGATTCATCTGAGACTATGGGGATCATTTACACCCGTGGTGGCGCATCTGAGAATAAGGTGCGTCGACTTTCCTAGGGTCCACCTATGGTAAGCTGAACTGCCCCGGCGTTGGTGCTTATTGGCCAATGTGGAGATATAACTCTGGAGTCGTACGCCTGGTGTAGATGGATCGACATGCACTCAGAGTAGTGATTCACATTGCATTATATGATTGATGTTATATTGTGATATGCTTGACTATGTTATGGCTGCTATGTGTTGTATGTTCATCTTGCCAACTATCCTATTGCCGTTATGTTTATATTTATGGTTCTGACTCCCTGTCTTTGTTGTTGTTTTGCATGTACCCTTTTTGTGTTATGCAGAGGACGTTGAGCAGCTTGCTGAGGAGTGACTCTGAGGAGCCGCTTCTAGTAGTTAGTTTATGTTTAGTTTAGTTTGTTATCCAAGTTGTTTATCGGATTGGTGATACCAGCTCTGTAATATGACATCGGGGTTGGGTTCGTTTATATCTTTCGTTTATGTTTACGTTTATGTCATGTCTTTCTTCTCAAACATGATTTATTTTCCGTGTTGAGACCTGGTTACAATGTGGTATCCTTTACCCGTTGGTTTTCTTTTATAAAGAATAAGCATGTGTTTATATTATTTCGAAAAATTAAATTATTTCCTTCTATGTTATCGCTTTAAAAATACATGTGGGGTAGAGGGTGTCATACTCTGATCCCAAAGACACCTACATCGACACTTATGTCCCAGATCTCCATGGTTTCAAAACCATCTGTAAGTCGAACAAGGAAAGAAATGCCAACTTCAAGCTTGTCCACTACTCCCCTCTTCAAGGTGTCACTGAAAGCTTCGCAACTTGGTGGTCTAATTACTATCAAGACCTTCTACCAAACCTACGGACATGTTTAGAAAGAATTGATGATTCTCCTTTTCCATCTGATGACAATGATGATGATGTTGCTGTTGACGACAGTACTACTTCCTTGCAAGAAATTGATCCAGCGTCAAAAACTTTAGGTGAGCATGCTAAAGAAATTCGTGCTTTTGAAAAGTTCTACAAAATCAAGTGGAATCCATTATGCCCTCGCGATATGATTCGACACGCCAACGAAATTATCGCCGAACTCAAACGAAAACATGATGAGAATGAGTTAGCTAAAACTATGCAGTATTGGCTTAATCCTGTCATTACTGCTGAGTATTTAGAAAGTACTAAAGCTCCATTTCCAAGATGTAACACCTCGTTTTTCGTTAAGTGCTTATATGTATGTTTGATTGCTTGTTTAAACCATAGGACTTAGCTTAGAATTGTTGTAGAAGGGCTAAGTGGGATTTCTAGGCTTAAAATCCCTTTCTGGTACATGAGCACGACCTTGCTCATGTCTAGCACGCCTGTGCTTAAGGCACGCGTCTTGTGACTGCCTGAGTCACAAGCACGACTGTGCTCAATGGATGACCGTGTCTCACAGACACTGATGTGAGCACGACCGTGCTCGGGTCTGGAACTTATATATATGCACAGTAACCGAGGGTTTCGTTTTAAACTCTATTTTGGCACCTACAGCCACCCTAGTGTGGCTACACCTCTGTTTTTCCCTATTTTCTCTAAACCCATTGATGCAAACCAAGAATGATAAACCCGTATACTTGTTTTGGTTGTATCTTGAGCTATAGATCTCTGATTGATGCATTCTTTAGTGCGTTGGAACGATAAGGAAATTATCTACAAATCTTATTTCAAGCCTCTTGACCAGATTCGGCTTCTATCATGGTTAAAAATGGGCGTCAAGTTTAAGACGAATTCTTGGACGGTGCACATGTTGGATTTAGACGGTGCATGTTTTTATTAAGCTTGTGTGGATGGTGCACATGTTAATTAAGCTTATGTGGACGGTGCACATGTTAAGTATGCTTGTGAGGATGGTGCACATGTTTATTGGGAGGGCATCCTTTGGCTTGCATGCCTAGGTAACTTCTTTTTAGAAGTCATGAACTACTTTTATTATCCACTTAGTTTTCATTAGTTGTTTTAATTAGCTATTTAGTGGATTAGTTATTACTTTTATGGGGAATTAGTCACATTATGATGACCTTTTGTATGCATATTCTATGCACCCCATTTTTCTATATGTATGCGCCTAAAACATGAATGAAATTAACTTGGATGTTGAATTTGGATTTGTTCCAATTGTGAGAGTGTTTAGCCTCTCTTTGGTCCTGGATTGAGCCACCCCTGATCTTATAAAGAATCTAAGATTCTTGTGGCGATCTTCACTTGGCTTATCAATTCCCCTTGGAATTATGGCGCCTACCTTCCATTCCTTATCTTATCCATTTGGTATATTTCTTCTTCGAATTTTTTTGGTCACTCAAGGATAGATCCGAATTTATATATGTTCCTTTTTAGGATCATATCACCCATTGCATTCATTGAGTTTTGGAGACATTCGGGAAGGTCTAGTTAGTTTGTGTCAATCCTAGAAAGGTAATGGTTCTTCCCTTTTTTGGTTTCCTTTTCTTTTCTTTGAATTGGGAACTAACTGGTTAACCCCTTGTTTGACCAAGGCATGGAAAGCTAGTCGAGCCACTCGAGTGAATGCGTTGGGTTTACCGTTTGAACTATCACTGTTGAAATCTTCATACCAGGTATGGGGATAAGGATAGTGTAAACATTAGGCAAGGGTGTAGCGTAAGATGAGGGGTTCCCATGACCCCATTGGTTGTTGAATGTTAAATGCTATTTTTCAGTATGCCTATGATATGTTTGACTTTATGATCGTTAGTTAATTGGTATGCCTGTTGTGATGCCTATTTGATATATTGGTTGAACTGTTCAAGATGTTGTATGCCAATTAATGTACGTTTAATGATGTGCTTTATGTCCTGATTTAATTGGTTGAATTTGTATGTTACTAATGACATGAATGTTGCTGTCTGATGATGTTGATTGTGTTGTTGGTTGATCGTATGATGGTTGATGTTGAAACGGTTATTAAAAATCTAATTGGTTAAAATATGGCTCTTTATTAACATGAGAATTAGTAGCTTAATTTCCCCAAATGTGTTCATAAAACATGGATTCAATAGTGAGAGGTGAGTTTATGCCAAATGGTTTTGCCGCACGTTGACGTGCTTTGGTGCTTTTTGGCCAAAGTGGCCTCGATGCTTTTTGGTCGAGGTGTTGATAAGGTGAACCTTGGTGCTTTTTGGCCAAGTGGGCGTTGACTCATATGGGTTAAGGTGTTGATGTTGATGGTGATAAACTTGGGTGCTTATTAGCCCAAGCGGAGGTGGCGGTTGTCGGTTTGTTTGTTGTTGTGCTCATGCATCCATGCACTGGAGTTGTTAGTGGGGGAAGATCAACATAGGGGAGGTCGTCCTAGAATACAGCGATCTAGCCGTCCGAGGGTGGTTCACCCAAGGTTTGGTGGACCGTGCGCCCCTGTGGTGGCACATCCGAGAGTATGGTGCATCGGCTATCCAAGGGGTTCACCCATGGTTTGATAAACTGCCGGCATTGGTGCTTTTTGGCCAATGTGGATATGTAACTCCGGAGTTTCCTTCCTGAGATAGTTTGGATCCACATACATAATGGAGTAGCGGAGTAGAGTTGCATCGCATAGCATATATTGGTTGACTTATTATGTTGATGTGATTATACACACTTAATGATGTTATATATTGTATGATGTTTCGCTATGCTATGATGTATGTTCATCTTGCTTCGTATCTCGATGTTGATGTGTTTATAAGTTTTCTTACTCCCCGTTTTCTCTGTTTCTATTTGGCATGTATCTTTTATGCAGAGGACGACGAGCAGCCAGTGGAGGAGTGACTCAGAGGAGCCGCGACTCTATAGTTAGGATTTCCCAGTTGTTTTAGTTTGTTTTAGTTTCAGTTGTATTCCGAGGATTATTCCAGAACGGGTTATAACAGCTCTGTATGTAAAACCTTGTTTCTTTTTCCGCACTTGTTGAACGAGTTCATGTGGGACCTTTTTACCCATGGACCCTTTTTATTTTAATTAAATGAATATGCATGTTTTATATTTGTTATATTTATCTTTTATTCCTTATTTAACATGCGGGGTAGAGGGTATTTAGTGGTATCAGAGCAGGTCTGTCCTCTCAGGTCATGGTATGAGTTTGTTATGAGTCTTCTGTGTGCTTTTGTTTGAATTGTCTATATTTATATAGAAAATGTTACGTGGTTCTATGTAACTATAGCTTTGTTTTGTTTGACTTACTGCATTTGGTGGTTTGTCCTGAACGATCCAAGAAGCCTGCGAGTGTCTCTTGTGTTTGGGAAGGCTGTTCTATTATCATTTGATAATAAGAACTCTATAGCTGATTTTGTGCGCTTACCTTTTAAAACTACTTGATGTTATTCTTGGAATGAACTGGTTATCTTCCAACCATGTTCCCTTAATCTGCTTCGATAAAACTAAAGTTCTTGGAACTCCTGTGGAGCCTAAGAATCCTAGATTTCTCTCTGCCAACCAAGTTAAGGCTTCGATGAAAGAAGAAGCCCAAGTTTACATGATGCTATCTTTCCTGGAAGTAAAGAGCCCTCCTGATGTTGGAAGTGTGCCTGTTGTGCGGGAATTTCCTGATGTGTTCCTGGGGGATGTTTATAACTTGCCCCTTGAGAGGGATGTTGAGTTCACCAAAAATTTAGTGCCTGGCACCGGGCCTATATCCATAGCACCTTATAGAATGTATCCTCTAGAGCTAGCTGAGCTGAAGACACAAATAGAGGATCTGATATAGAAGCAGTTTATTAGGCCTAGTGTATCCCCATTGGGAGCGGCAGTGTTGCCAGTGAAGATGAAGGATGGTAGCATGAAGTTGTGTGTCGACTATCGGCAGCTCAACAAAGTGACCATTAAGAATCGGTATCCACTCCCTAGGATTGATGACCTTATGGATCAATTGATAGGAGCTTATGTCTTCTCTAACATAGCGTTTGGTTGGAGAGGTTTGGAGGGGAGGGGAGGGGAGGGGAGGGAGCAAAATCCCTCCTCAAGTGAGTTTTTCCTCCCCTCCAATAATGGGGGGATTTGGAGGGAAGGGGAGGGATTTTAAAACATAACCTATGTATTGACTAAAATATCCCCACTTATGTGTTTTAAAATAAATAATTATAAGGGTTTAAGAATAATTTTTTTTTTAAAATCCCTCCCCTCCCCTCCTGAACCAAACATGAAAGTGTTGTTTCCCTTCCCCTCCTCTCCCCTCCTCCTAACCAAACACAGTAGCTAGTTAAAATCCCTCCCCTCCCCTCCCTTCCCCTCCATAAAAAACCTTCCCCTCCTTTGAACCAAACACACCCTAAGATAGATTTGAGGTTAGGGTACCATCAGATTCGGGTTAAGTCTGAGGACATCCCGAAGACAACGTTTAGGACGCATTATGGTCACTATGAGTACTTGGTTATGCCTTTTGGTGTGACCAATGCTCCTGCTGTGTTCATGGACTACATGAACAAGACCTTTCACCCTTACTTGGATAAGTTTGTGGTGGTTTTCATAGATGACATCTTAGTGTACTCCAAGATCAAGGAGGAACATATGGAGCATTTGAGGGTTGTCTTGTAGACCCTTAAGGAAAAGTAGTTGTATGCTAAGTTGTCCAAGTGTGAGTTTTGGTTAGAGGAGTTGAGTTTCTTAGGACACGTCATCTCTAAAGGTGGAATAGTCGTGGACCCGGCTAAGGTAGAGACAGTGCTCCAGTGGGAAGCGCCAAAGTAAATGATCGAGATTAGGAGTTTCTTGGGTTTAGCAGGGTACTATAGGAGGTTTATAGAAGGTTTCTCTAAAATAGCTTTACCCTTAACCTGTCTCACCAAGAAAGGACAACTCTTTATGCAGGACTCTAAGTGTGAGGAAAGTTTCCAAAACCTAAAGGATAGGTTGACATCAACACTAGTGTTAGTTTTGCCAGATCCTAGTGAACCTTTCATAGTTTACTGCGATGCTTCTAAGCAAGGTTTAGGTGGTATGTTGATGCAGAATGGTAATTTAATAGCTTATGCTTCTAGGCAGTTGAAAACCCATGAGAAGAACTACCCTACCCATGGCTTAGAGTAAGGAGCTGTGGTGTTTGCCTTAAAGATTTGGAGGCATTACCTTTATGGAGCAAGGTTTGAGGTCTTTAGTGACCATAAGAGCTTGAAATACCTTTTTGACTAGAAGGAGCTGAATATGAGGCAGCATAGGTGGATGGAGTTTCTTAAGGAGTACGAGTTTGATATAACCTACCACCTAGGAAAAGCCAATGTAGTGGCGGATGCTTTGAGTAGGAAAACTTTGCATGTCTCCGCTTTGATGGTTAGGGAGATGGATTAGATTGAGGAGTTTAGAGATCTGAGTTTAGCTTGGGAAACCCTAAGAGCATTAGGCTTGGAACCTTGAAGGTTACCAACAGTTTGATGGATCAAGTTAGAGAGGGTCAGAAGATAGATTAGTTTCTCTTAGACCAGAGAGAGTTGCTTGCTTAGGGTAGAAACCTTAGTTTTAAGGAAGGAAGTGATGAAGTTTTGAGGTTCAAGGATAGAGTTTGTATACCAGATGTTCCTCAGCTTAGGAAGTTGATCCTTGAGGAAGGACATAGGAGTGGTTTGAGTGTGCACCCAGGTGCCACCAAGATGTACCAGGATCTTAAGCGCATGTTTTGGTGGCCTAGGATGAAAAAGGATGTAGCTGAGTTTGTGTACGCTTGTCTAGTGTGCCAAAAGGCCAAGATAGAATACCAAAAGCCTTCAAAAAGTTGCAACCTTTAAGTATCCCGGAATGGAAATGGGATAGTGTCTTCATGGATTTTTTGTCTGGACTCCCTAGGACTCCAGCTGGTTTTGAGGCTATATGGGTTGTTGTGGATAGATTGTCTAAGTTTGCCCATTTCATCCTTATAAATATGGAATATCCTTTGGAATTGTTGACCAGGTTGTACATCAAAGAAATAGTTAGGCTACATGGCGCACCTTCTAGCATAGTGTCAGATAGAGTAGATTTACCTCTAGGTTCTGGAATAGTTTGCATGAGGTTTTAGGAACCAAGCTTAGGTTAAGTTCAACTTATCACCCATAGATTGATGGTTAGTCTGAGAGAACCATCCAGTCCTTAGAGGACTTGCTTAGGGCATGTGTGCTAGAACAGTCTGGTAGTTGGGACAAGTTTTTGCCCCTGATAGAGTTCACCTACAACAATAGTTTCCATTCCAGTATTGGAATGACACCTTATAAAGCTCTTTATGGGAGGAGATGTAGGACACCATTGTGTTGGAATGAACCTGGTGACAATGTAGTACTAGGACCTGAGATAGTGCATGAAACCACAAAAAGTGAAGATGATTCATGAAAAGATGAAAGTGGCACAAAGTAGGCAGAAGGGCTATCATGACAAAAGAAGGAAGCACTCAAATTCCAGGAAAGTGGTCATGTTTTCTTGAGAGTTACCGCGACAACTGGGGTTGGTAGAGTGGTGAAAGCGAGGAAACTTACGACTAGATTCATTGGTCCTTACCAAATTTTCAAAAGAGTCGGCGAAGTCGCCTACCAAATAGCCATACCACGATTATTGTCCAACCTTCATAATGTATTTCACGTGTCTCAACTCCGAAAGTATATTCATGACCCTAGCCACGTGATAGTACCCGACACGTTACAGTTAAAAGAGAACTTGAGTTTTGAGGTATTACCCCTTCGAGTCAAGGATAGGATGGTGAAGTAGCTAAGGGGCAAGGAGATTCCTTTGGTCAAAGTTGTTTGGAGTGGGGCTACTGAGGAAAGTGCTACATCGGAGCTGGAAAGCAAGATGATGGAAGCATACCCGCACCTTTTCGATCGAGGTAAGTAGAAGTTTCGAGGATGAAATTTTTATAAGCGGGTGGAGTTGTAACACCCCGTTTTTTTTAAGTGCTTATATGTATGTTTGTTTGCTTGTTTAAACCTTAAAACTTAGCTTAGAATTGTTGTAGAAGGGCTAAGTGATATTTCAAGGCATAAAATCCCTTTCTGGTACATGAGCACGACCTTGTTCATTTCCAGCATGCCCGTACTTTAGGCACGCGTCTTGTGACTGCCTGAGTCACAAGCATGGCCGTGCTCAATGGATGACCGCGTCACGTAGATGCTGATGTGAGCACGACCATGCTCAAGGAGAAGCACGACAGTGCTCGGGTCTGGAACTTATATATGTGCACAGTAACCGAGGGTTTCGTTTTAAACCATGTTTTGGCACCTACAGCCACCCTAGTGCGGCTACACCTCTGTTTTTCCCTACTTTCTCTAAACCCATTGCAATCTTGGAGTTTTGGAGATGTTCGAGAAGGTCTACTTAGTCTGTGCCAATCCTAGAAAGGTATTGGTTCTTCCCTTTTTGGTTTCATTTTCTTTTCTTTGAATTGGGAACTAACTGGTTAACCCCTTGTTTGACCAAGGATTGTAAAGCTAGTCGAGCCGCCCGAGGGAACACGTTGGGTTTACCGTTTGAGCTATCACTGCTGGAATCTTCATACCAGGTATGGGGAGAAGGATAGTGTAAACATTAGGCATGGGGGTAGCGTAAGATGAGGGGTTCCCATGACCCCATTGGTTGTTGAATGTTAAATGGTATTTTTGAATATGCCTATCTATTGTTAATGCCTATGATATGTTTAACTTTATGATCATTAGTTAATTGGTATGCCTGTTATGATGCCTATTTGATATATTGGTTGAAATGTTCATGATGTTGTATACCAATTAATGTTCGTTTAATGATGTGCTTTATGTCCTGTTTAATTGGTTGAATTGGTATGTTACTAATGACATGAATGTTGCTGTCTGATGATGTTGATTGTGTTGTTGGTTGAACGCATGATGGTTGATGTTGAAACGGTTAATAAAACTCTAATTGGTTAAAATAGGGCTCTTTATTAACTTGAGAATTAATGGCTTAATTTCCTCAAATGTGTTCATAAAACATGGATTCTATAGTGAGAGGTGAGTTTATGCCAAATGGTTTAGTCAAGACCCTAGGATTGATTTAAGAGCGTTTAGGGAGTTTTTGGCTAAGCGAACTTAACCAATTTCTGCCCAGATAGTACGACCTGCTCTAGGAGCACGACCGTGCTTAATAGGGAGCACGACCGTGCTCCCAGTTCAAATCTGGAAGATGGCCGCGCTTTAAGCACGGCTGTGCATAACAATGAGCACAACCATGCTCCACTTAAGTGGCAGCATGACCGTGCTGGGGGTAGGCACGCTCGTGCTCCTCCATGCTGATCAGAACATAATTAAAGAAAATTAAAGGGGTGTTTACCCCAATTATCCCCAATGATGAAATAAAACACCAATTGAATGATGATAAGTTAGATAACTTAATTGAAGATTAATTAAGCTAATTAAGATTAATAAGTTGGTTAAGCCGGTGCCCAAATGGGTTGCCACACGTTGATGTGCTTTGGTGCTTTTTGGCCAAAGTGGCCTCGATGCTTTTTGGTCGAGATGTTGATAAGTTGAACCTTGGTGCTTTTTGGCCAAGTGGGCCTTGACTCATATGGGTTAAGGTGTTGATGTTGATGGTGATAAACTTGGGTGCTTATTGGCCTAAGTGGAGGTGGCGGTTGCTGGTTTGTTTGTTGTTGTGCTCATGCATCCATGCACTGGAGTTGTTAGTGGGGGAAGATCAACATAGGGGAGGTCGTCCTAGAATACAGCGATCTGGCCGTCCGAGGGTGGTTCACCCAAGGTTTGGTGGACCGTGCGACCCCCGTGGTGGCGCATCCGAGAGTATGGTGGGTCGGCTATCCAAGGGGTTCACCCATTGTTTGATGAACTGCCGGGATTGGTGCTTTTTGGTCAATGTGGATATGTAATTCCGAAGTTGCCTTCTTGAGATAGTTTGGATCCACATCAAAATGGAGTAGCGGAGTAGAGTTGCACCACATAGCATATGTTGGTTGGCTTAACATGTTGATGTGTTTATATATACTTAATGATGTTATACATTGTATGTTTCTTTGCTATGCTATGATGTATGTTCATCTTGCTTCGTATCTCCATGCCGATGTGTTTATATGTTTTCTTTCTCCCCGTTTTCTCTGTTTCTGTTTGGCATGTATCTTTAATGCAGAGGACGGTGAGCAGCCAGTGTAGGAGTGACTCTGAGGAGCCGCGACTCTATAGTTAGGATTTCCCAGTTGTTTTAGTTTCAGTGGTAGTCCGAGGATTATTCCGGAATAGTTATACTTGCTCTGTATGTGACATCGGGGTTGGGTTCTATTTATGTTTATGTTTATGTTTACGTTTTATTTCTTTTAAAACCTTGTTTCTCTTTCCGCGCTTGTTGAACTAGTTCATTGGGACCTTTCTGCCCATGGGCTCTTTTTATTTTAATTAAATGAATATGCATGTTTTATATTTGTTATCTTTATCTTTTATGCCTTATTTAACATGCGGGGTAGAGGGTGTCACACAAGACCTTTCTCATTCCCATGTGCTCGTCATGGTTTGGCTGATGTGTTTCCTGGAAAGCCAACGAGAAAAGGTAACTTCATAGTTCTTGATAGCGTGTCTAAACTTTATGACCCTTTCGAGAAACTAACTGGGGTTACCTTCGCTCGTGGGGTTGCCCAAGTTAGTCAATGGTTTCCAAAGGATACCATCGCTTTGTCGTCACATCGTGAAGGTATTTTTCTTGATTCCTTCTTTCTTTTTATAATCGACTTGATTTACTCATTTTTGTCTAATTCTGGTGATGCAACTTCTCTTTTCAGCTCAACCTGCAATTCCTCCTATTGCCCACAAACCTTCTGACAAGTAGATAGTCATTGCTAAGGTTGAAGAAGACGAAGAAGAAGAAGAGGAAGATGAAGTCCAACTCGAAAAGAAAAAGACTTCTAAAGTTAAGACTGTCAATTTGCCAAAAACACCCAAGCCTCAAACCAAGGTAAAACAACCGACCAAGGTGTCTGGCAAAAGGAAAGAAGCTTTGTCTCCTTCCAAGACTTCTTCAAAAAGAGTTAAGCAAAGCAAATCGACGCCCATTGGTCGTTCGACCACAATTGTGGTACGTAACCCCTTCATTCTCTGTCTTACTTGTTTTCCTCCTTTTTTAAATCATTTTCATTATCAAGTATCTCCATCGAAGGTGGGCTTAGAATCTGATTCTTGCAAAGCTTCTCAGTCCCCTACCTCCAAGGTAATATATTATACTCTTGGCTTATTTCCTACATAATATTAATGTCAAACAATATTCTCTGATCATTTTGTATTTGTCAAATCAGACAACATCTTCTCCCGGCTCTGTATCAAAAGTCTCTAGAGACCCAGATTCAGTTTCTTCAGGCTGTGATTAGTTTATCTTCGCTTGTCTTTCTTGCTTATTTATCAACTCCCCATATGCTTAACTTTCTTTTTTATTGACAGGAATTTGTGGTTTCCATTCGGGATCCAGCTGTTTCGACACCACACGTTGAACATGATAAAGATGTAACTGAGGCTCAATCCATTGATGCCTCCCTCCATCCTACTAAAGACCGGGTAGAAACTTCAAAGGTACACGACGTTTCATCAAATATTTGTCACAACGCTATCATTTCTTTATGATAAGTCTTGACACATTTGACATATCATATCAGGAACCAATCGACACAATGGTCATTGACACCACTGTTGTCAACTACACTGGTCAAGCTGATCAACCTCCAAGTTCTCGAGTTATCTCACCTTTAGCTGTGCAAGAGGCACTCTAGACACCATTCCTATTGTGCATTCTAAACTGTATAACGGAAATTCTAGAACACGTTCTCATTCAATTCAATGCCGGTTAATCTCATACTTTCCATGCAAGGTTCCCAACACCTAAACATGCATATTAGACCTTAAATCAAAGTCTTAAACATAGTTATCAAATATATAAACTATGTCGTAAAACTTGGATGTTACAGGCAGTGCCATTGAATGTAGGGGGTCTTGCCAAGAAGCCCCTTCTCCTAAGATGTCATTTGAAGTCATCCCTCTTAAGTTGTTAAGCTTTACATAAGGATGAAAGCTCTGATGCCATTTGTTGTTGTGGCTTCTCACTACTCAGAAAGGGGGGGGGGGGGGGGGGGGGGGGTTGAATTGAGTATGTTATCTTTTTGAAACTTTCCCCCTCTTTTCAAAAACTGATTGTTTTTATAACTTTGAAAAAGATTTTGTCAACCAACAATCCAAAATGTGTTTTTGCAAGATGTAATTTTCACAATACTTGTTACTTATAAAAGAAAGATTATCAAGACTATTAATTTCAGATATGAAAAAGATCAGAAACAAATTAAATCATACAAGCATCCCTAACATATTGCTAATGCATGCATTTAACAATAAAGCATACAAGGAGTTTTGGGAAAGAGAAAATGCAAACCAATTTTATCCTGGTTCAGCTACCTCCTCTGGTAACCTACATCTAGTCCCCACATCACTATGAGTTTCGTCAACTAATCAAAATCAAATTACAAGATTCTTTACACAAGCTTCACTCTTAGGTTCCTTCTACCCAAATGACAGCTTTTCCTAAAGCAATCTTGTAGAGCCACAAGAGTTCCTTCTACTCTTGCACAGCACCAAGAGTCCCTTCTACTCTTGAATCAACCAATGAGTGAATCTTATCTCTTATCACAACTTTTACAATTTGAAAAGACTGAAATCAAATTCTAGAAAATTAGATTTTACAAATTGAAGACCATTGAAAATACTCAGATTCTCTCAATGCTAAGCTCTCTCAAATTTTTAGTGATTGATCTCGTATTATGAGTTCTAGTTATTTGAAAAAGTGTTTACTATAACACCCTGCTTTTTATATACACTGTATTACCGGTATATATATATATATTTATCTGAGACTAAGAAAATTCAGACGGAATCTGGTCTGCATTTCCACTGACAGTAAAATTTTACTGAGCAAAAAAACCGAAGTTTGACCCATTAACGAAACAATTTAGATTTAAATTATATTTCCAACGATATAGGCTATTTTGAAATTCTTGCTCAAAAATATATTATTATACTTTTTACGGGTGAATTTTTAAAGAAAACGCACAAGGAAATTTAAATAGGGTAAACGACGGAGTCGGGAACGGATGTGCTGAGATAAGATCGGACACCGGAAGGAGGTGCCCTTGCCACCTAGGGTGGTGAGTCATGGGGTGACTCACCACCATGACTCACCATGTAATGATGGTGAACCAAAAATAATGCTAACCTTCTTAGACAAATGACTAAAGCACCCTTGACCTTTCCTTTTATTTCCAACCTTGTCCCAACATTTGGTGGACCAAAATAACATCCCCTACACGGCCCTAAGCCTATGGAAGGCACTTGGACACTTTGTAACACCCCAGTTTTTACAGTTTTTCAATATCGGTAAAATATATCTCTTTATATTATTTTTATTGGAATGATAATTAATTGGGCATTAATTTTTGTTTATTTGATGCCGCTTAATCTTGAGTAATTTTATTTACTCATTTAAAATTATTTTATTGAGTATGCTAGCACTGACTTATTTTAGTGTAAGCACGCTTGCTAGACAATAATCTTATGTTATTGTCACTATTAGTATTTGTTTAGAAAAATATTTTAAATAATATGATTGAAAGAAAATTATTTTCATATTTTACTCTATTTAATTTTATATTTTAAAATATGTTGATTTAAAATTAATCAGAGATTAATTTTGGATCACTGATTTTCTTGGTTGATCAATTCAACTATCAATATTTACTCTATTTTGAATTTTTTTTTAAATGTATATTTGTCACTCATTATTTTTAGATCCAAGGATCAATAATTTTTTTTTTCAAGACTCAATCTTAACCACTCATTTTTATACTTACCCATTAAGTAAATGAAAAACAAAGTTTTCTCTCTCTTTCCCTTATCAGCCATGACCACTCCACCTTCTTTTATTTTTCTTTCCTTTCTCATTCTTTTTATTCTCTTCAACAGAACCCATCTCCTTCCTCCTTCTTCACTTCACACTCCTCCTTCTTCACCTTTGCTGCTCCGAACCGCTTGCCGCCCGCCCTGCATCACCACCGGTCGCTCGCAGGCTTGAGGAGGAGAAGACACTAGATTGTTTTGCATCCTCAGCCGTCCTTGTCTCGCGCGAAACGCGCCTCCACTGCGCCTGGTCTCGCGCCTCCTCGAGCTCCGTCGCCTCCAACCGCCCTTAGATCGTCGTCCAACCACCGTTTGGAGGGGAGGAGCTTACCTCGCGCTTCAGAGCTCCACCCCACACGTTCTGACAAGCTCTTTGATTGCATAATGTAATTTGAAATTAAAACTTGTTTTTATGCAATTGGGACTGTAGATTAGTGTTTTATTAAGTTAATTTTATTTTCCTTTGATCAAATCAATTTTCTCCTATTTTTAGTGATGAACACTATTTTCCCAATCTGATTTTATTGAAGTTAGTTCTATTTTGTGAAATTAAGTATTTAAATCAACTTAGAGTAAGTGTTTGATGATGTATTATTGATTGTTAGATTTGTCTGATTGTTGAAAATGTTTTGACTCCCTCTCCGGGATGTTGTCGTGGTTGTGTTTGTTTGGGGGAAATAGGTTTTACATTTTTTGGGAGTTGACAGAAGCTGTATAGAGGAAACTGGAACGTCCAGTCAGGTTGTTAGTTGGAGTTTGGCTTTGTTCAGCTTCGCTTAGAAGGAAGCTGAGGGTTGAGAAACCAAAGAGAGGATCTTTACCTGAATGTACCTTGTTGTATGTTGATTTATAATGTGTTGTGATGATAATTGAAAATTTGTATGTGTTGATGTTGCATGATTTGAATGGTCTATATATATATATATTGGACGATATTACTGTATTGCTTGACTGTGATTGGCTGATGGCATGACACTGATCATTGCTTGTTAATAAAGATTAAGACATTAAAATACCTTAGCTCAGAAAGATTAAAAAGTGTTGTTTCGGTTCTTTTGAAAGTGAGAAGAAAATTCTAATGATGGAAATGTGAAGATAGAATAAAGTTTAGGAAAAGAAATAAAAATGGAAAAATCAAAATTCATGAAAACATTTTAAAAGAATTTTGAAAGGAAAAGTCTTTTGAAAACAAGGGTTTTGTTTTGGGTTTTACAAAAGTTGTTTAAAAATGGAAAGATCAAGAGAAAATGCTTTCTTTTTGTTAAATCTATTTACAAGAATTTCGTATTTGGTTCAAAGTTGAGGAAAAGATTTTAGTGGTTTTTCTAAGTTTTAGAAAATGGATTTCTAAAAGAAATAGTTTAAGTAAAAGTGTATTTCCAAGAACGAAAAGTATTGAGGATACAAAGTGAGAAACTCTTGTATTTTATTTTTGATTTAGTTTTCACTGAACGAAAACCAAGTGGAAAAGATGAAAGTGGAAAGTACCTAGATTACCGAAATGACGGGCTAGAGTTCCTGTTTTGAGTTTTGAGGAAAGGATAGGACCTAGATTACCGATGCTGAGATTCGGGCTGGATCTGAATTACCGAGATATCGGGCTGGATTCAGATTTCCAGAAGCCGGGCTAGTGTTCCGATTGAGTAGAACCTAGATTTCGTCGGGCTAGTGTTCGGTTGTGAAACCTGAAGAAAAATAGTCTGGAGCTTTAAGCCTTAACGGGGAAAGAAAGAAGAAGAAAAATGAAACGAAAAACTATTTTTTTAAATGCATAGTCAGGCAAATGTGCCATTGTGTATCGAGCCATAGTTTCACACAGGGTGAACAGACAAACCGAATAGTTACGGACCAAAGACGAATTCTTTAGTTTTAGGGTCTTTAGGGACATTCGGGTTCGAACTCCACGGGATACTCGGGGCATTGCAATCTCGGGTAGTGGAAATCGGCTGCCCTGCTCGAAATGTAGTCAATCAGGAACTATTCTGTATTATTTAGGTGAGATGCGATACCCTAGAACAATTGGGGATCGGACCCACGAGAGGCTGACCCAATGTGAAACAATTGTATTATAGGCATATCGCGATCCTATCATGCTCGACGAAGGGAAGTTAGGATCTTCGGAGAATCATGAAATTGATAGTGGGTCTTGAAGTGGCATGAAATCTTTTATAAAAATGCATTTGATTGAGTGTTTGATCGATCTAGTTTCTAGATTCGGTCTGACCTCTATCGCTTCTTGTAGAATGTTATCTATAAAGTTAGTCGAATTAGACGATTTGACTTAACTGGAAGATCTGTGGTCTAAGCAGTTTGTTAGACAGAGTGTGTTCTCGTAGGAGGCACCAATGTTGTACGGAGGTTCGAGACTCTGCATGGATTTCTGACAACTCAACAAAGTGAAGATCAAGAACAAGTACTCTCTGCTGCTTATAGTTGATCTGATAGATCAAATGCAAGGAGCTGTTGTCCACTCAAAGATAGACTTGAGGACGAGTTATCTCTAGATTAGAGTGAGGACTTATTGAAGAATTTTGTGCCGTTGACATAGCTTACGCGGAAATATCAACTCTTCGCATGATGGAGAGACCGACTAAGTTGTCGGAGATTGTATGCAAGTCAAAGGAGAACATAGGAGACAACAACAAACCATACTAAGTGTGTCTGGAAATATTTTTGAACTCGTTGGAACCAAGGCGACCGATTTATTTTCGGTCGCTGAGTAAAATAAATTTTGAAAAAATGACTTCATTCCCCTGAGTCCATCGTGTCTAGGTCAAAAGAAGGAGGCCATTTTCCTTCACTCAACTCTCTCTTACTCATAGTTAGCGCCACCGTTGCTCCTGCTTTGCCCACTTCGTGCGCCGCTGCGGACGCCGCCGCTCTCGTGCTTCACCTTCACCTTGCGCCGCTGCTTCCTACTTCGTCTCCACCACACCACTCAACTCTCTCTCACTCATAGTTACGCCGCCACTGCTCATACTTTGCCCACTTTGTGCACCGCTGCAGACGCCGCCGCTCTCATGCTTCGACTTCACCTTGCGTCGCTGCCTCCTGCCTCGTCGGTAACTGTTTCGTCTCCACCACACCACTCTCTTTTCATAATCTTCATCTCTGTCTCTCCCTCTCATTTTTTTCTACTTTGTCCCTTTCACTCCTCTCATTCCTTTTTTGTTTCAGATACTCATTGGGTTCATTCTGCTACTGATTGGAGTGTGACTTTGCTTTCAGTAATCTAGATTTGGGGGTGAGGGTTTCTTGGGCCAAATTCCATCTCCCTCTCTCATCTATAAGAGCAAGAAGCCACAAACACAGGAACCGGATTTGGGGGTAAGGCTCATTTCACTTTTTTGTTTTCTTTTTCTTTTCCCTTTCTCTCTATCAGTTTTCTTTTCCCTTTATCCTTTTATGTTTTACTGCAAAAAGAAATAGAACTCTAGAGGTAATCATCAATTCATGCCTTAGAAAAGGTTATTGTGTTTGAATTTTAGAAAAGGTAGGGCTTTGCCTTGGATTTTTTGAAAAATAAGGACAAAATAGGCATACTATAGTAATGGGAGCCAATGAGCTGGTTAGAAATTGTATGCTAGGTACCCATAAGATTCTGCTGTAATTGATATAAACCAATTAGGAGTTCAACTCCCTCGGTTTTTCATTTAAACATGTTTTGTTTTTTAAATAATTTACATATTATACTGCATTTATCTCTCCTCCCCCATTTCTTTATGAAAATTTCTTTTCCTTTTTAGCAAGGTCCGGAAGTATGCAAAGAGGAAAGCTGCTGCAATTTGGGTGGAGCACATTTGTTACTTTTCCTCCCCTGTGATTTGGGCGGTGAGTTTTTTTTACTGGGCTAGAGCTGCTGCAATTTTCTCTTAATTTGGTTCTATTCGGTGCTGCTCTGCTTCTATATTTTGTGCTCAAAATTTATGCACTATATTTTGTGTTCATAATGCTTGTTTGAGAAATATTAACATGCATTTTCAGTCATATCTTGTTAAATCTGTAAGTGATTAATCATATAGTCCATCATGATCTTGTTGAAATGTGTACATTACTCTTGGCAATTTAATATAGTACATAACATAACCCTCATTATTCTTCCTACGATGGCTATCGCCATTTTGGCAATTTTAGCAATAATGAATAACTATAGTGTATCGTACTACCTCATCAATTGGAAGTTTGTGACGGCACTGTCCTGATTCCTTGAATTTCTAGAATTGTACAGAGGAGTCTAGCTGCATTTGAGAAAGATATTCCTTAGTTAGCAATAAGGTTTTGGTTTGAAGTATATATCAAGTTACCTTAGCTTTGCTATCGGACATTCTATTATTTGTTTTCTATACATGGGAACAAAAATCAATAGACACTAGTTCACATGTGAAGTGGCACCATGTGTGTGGTACAGGTGGCTTACAATTATTTATAAAGATCTAAAAGGGTATACATTAGTAGTGTTTAGCGGTTCATGAATGAATGAGAGAGAGCTACCATAAAATGATGCATTTTAATTGTTTTGGTGTACTAAAATGATGCATTTAATTGTGTGAAAAGTATTTTCGAGGTTGACATTGGGATGAGCTTCATGTCAATTTTGCCCAGCTTGTCTTCTGGCGGGTCCCCCTCCCATCATTGTGGAAACAGAGATAGATTTGGAAACGATGTCCATAGTATCTGATGTTTTCCCACAACTCCCAACCCCAATATGCTCTTATTTTTGTTTTTAAACTCTTGGTTGAATATGTAGAACATAAGATGAGATGGAAAAGTAGTCTGTAGTGGTCATATACTTATTACCATAAGTCTGCAGGGTGAGAGTATGGCTCTGATAAGGATGCTCATTAACAGATTGGGCGAGTTCTATACTGATGCATTATATCTCAGGTTTTTTGGTTTGAATCTTACTGAGATTTACTATGGAAATGCTGTCACAATATTCCAAAATGCATTTACACTGCATCGTGGAGCTTAACATGGTATGAGCTGTGGTTTTGGGTATACTTGATGTATATGTTGGTGTTGTATCCAATTAGCTTAGGTGCTTTGGATGATTCTTGTACATATTGGCATGCCTTTTTTTTTTTGTAATTATACGCAGGTCTTGGGCAAAGTTTATTCAGAAATGGTTCTACAGGGGATATCTAGGTAGACTAGCTAGTTATTGAAAGGGGGTGGTACTGATAGTTAATTCTCAACCTTCTAGCACCTTATTTGCTTTTGGTTGACATATTACCTTTAGTAATGGTAAAGAGTAGTTTATAATAAAGGACAAGATTAGTTTAATTCGAGCATAAGTGTAAAGTAAATAGCAAAGTCATGGATAAAGGGAATTGCAAGTTGGAGACTAGCAAAGTGATTTGTAGATAATTGGATTGATAAGGACATCGAGTCTTATAATTTGGTGTCAAATAAGCTCACTAATAAAGATAGGCAAATGATACCATTGTTTAGCATTTTATATTCATTATTCTCTTTTATTGCATCTTGGAGGCTAAAGAATGACTTGAAAGGCTAACATCTTGGAGTCCTTGTGTTATATGTGCATGTAGTTGAAGCTATACATTGACGATTATGCTTGTAATGTGTTATGTGAATTGATTTGTTTTTTGTTAGTGGAGAGCAAAGCTCAATAGGTTGTTGGATGTGTGCTGATAAATGCCAATCAAATGCTTGCTATTTGTCTCATTTATGTTTTCTTTGTTAGTGGAGAGCGGAGCTCAATAGGTTTGATATTGTATGAGATGCATGACTGCCTGTATGTTGATAATTTAGAAACCATGCTGTTTGTCAACTTGATTAGTTGTTTGTTTGTAGGGAGCAGAGCTCAATAGGTTGTGATGTTGTTTGAGATGCATAACTGATTGTGTGCTGATAATTTGGAAAAGTTGTATGTGTTTGTCTATTTGATTTGTTGTGTGATATTAGAGAGCGGAGCTCAATAGGTTGTTTGCCAATTACTTACTGTTAAGTGTAAATGACCACTGAAATTTTATCTTCCCTGTTAACTTGAATTGTTTTTTGTTAGTAAAGGAAGATAAGGCTAAAGTTTTATTATTTTTAATGTTAATAATTTAGCAAAGCCTTAGTTTCCCGTTTGAGATACAATATCAATGTACATGTGTACCTTGAAACACATGCTCATTGTATTGGATCTCGAATTGTCCAAGTTGGACAGTTTGGGAAAAACATTTTCTTCACAAAGTTAACGGGTATTCTTTGTATTCTCGTATCTTACACTTGGCAGAATTTTGGTCTTTTACATTTCCTATTGTTCTCCGGGTGCATATTTGATCGTGGTGGATGTCACCGCGTTCAATTCGTGTATACCGGGGACCAATGGGAAATGCTGCCAAAATTAAGGAATAACTCTTAACGGAGTGTTGGAAAGGTTTGTTCTCGAATGGGATAGGGCCATACCCTGTGACAATAAGAAGACGAGAATTACTCGACTAAGTATTGTTGTTCTAGTTACCAGTCATGGAAGCTCCTGAGCATCGAGGTGGATGGATAGAAGGAAGGACCAAGGTGGAGTGACCGATGAGTTCATTGAGGGAGTGAATGAATTCATGGAGTTTGCTTGCAAATCTGAGGAATATCTTAGACAAGAAAAACCAAAGATGAGGTGTCCTTGTAAGAAATGTAAGTGCAAACGGTATCATTATGGGGACGACGTGATGGCACATCTCTATGAGAAGGGGTTCATGCCTAATTACTACTACTGGACCAGCCACGGTGAGAGATTGCCCCCGTTTCCGCAGGTTGTGGTGGACGATGCATACTATGGGGCTGGTGAGAAGACTACAATCTGTTCGAGCAGATGATTATGGATCATGCTGGCCCTGAAGTTGGTAGGGGCATTCAACTGGACGGTGTGATGGGGTCTCAACACATAGAGGAGGATCCTAACCCAGAGTCACATATTTTTTGACATGTTGAGAGCCGCACAAGCTCCTTTGTGGGATGGTTTTCAGGATTACTCCGAACTATCGGCTTCTCTGGTTGCTCCTAGCCTCAAGTCCGAAGGCAATATGACTGAACATGATTTTGATCGGTGGGTTCAATTTATGGGTGGGGCAATGCCGAGCGACAATCGAATGCCTAGAAATTTCTTTCAAGCTAAGAAATCAGTGGCAAACTTGGGTCTGGATGTTGAGAAGATTGAGTGATGCCCGAATGGTTGCATGTTGTATCGTAATGAATATTTGGATGAGATAGTTGATACTTGTAGATTTTGCGGTGCTGATCATTACAAGATAAGAACTGATAAAAAGGGAGCTGTTAAAAAAACCCCCCTAAAAAAGATGTGGTACTTCCCGATTACTCCTAGACTCCAAAGAATGTATTATTCGATGGCCACTGCAGCTCACATGCGATGGCATGATAACAATCAGAGGGATTCTAGTGTGTTGTGTCATCCATCAGATGGAGAAGGATGCAAACATTTTGATAGGATGTATCCAGAGTTTTCCATAGAATCTCGGAATGTCAGATTGGGGTTATGTACAGATGGATTTAATCTGTTCGGTCAATATGGTAAAGCTTACTCATGTTGGCCAGTTATTCTAACTCCATATAACCTTCCACCTAGGATGTGCATGAAGAGGGAATTTATGTTCCTTAAAATAATAATTCCAGGACCTTCGAATCCGAAAAGTAAGGTTGATGTGTACATGCAACCTCTTATAGAGGAGTTGACCCATTTGTGGAATGTTGGAGTCTTAACATATATGATGTGTCAATGAGGCAGAATTTTATACTGAAGGCAGCTTTGATGTGGATAATCAATGACTTTCTGGCGTATGGGATGTTGTCGGGTTGGATGACTGCTGGTAGGATTGGTTGTCCTTGTTGTATGGGGCAGTCGAAGGCATTCACTCTTACCCGCAGTCACAAGACTTCTTATTTTGATTGTCATCGTCAATTTCTTCCCCAAGACCATCCTTACAGGAGGAATAGAAATGCATTAAAAAAGGGTGGTGTTGAGAAAACTCCTCCACCCGACATTTAACTGGAGAAGAGATTTGGCAGATGATTTGGACGTTCCCATTCATTCATGAATCTAGAGGAGTACAAATACCTGGTTATGGCACAGAACATAATTGGACAAAAAAAAGTATTTTTTGGAGCTTGCCGTATTGGAAAATACATCTCATCCGGCATAACATCGATGTGATGCACACTGAGCTAAATGTATTTATGAATGTGTTTGACACGGTGATGGATGTCAATGGTAAGACAAAGGATACATATAAGGCTCGATTAGATATAGCGGACATATGTAAAAGATAAGAGCTTGAGTTGATGGACATTGGTGGTGGTAAGATGCCAAAACTGAAGGCAAAATGTGTTGAGTAAACCCCAAAGGGTAGCTGTTTGTGAAGGGGTTAAACAACTGAAGTTACCAGACGGGTATACTTCGAACTTATCAAGATGTGTCAACTCTAAGGAAGGAAAGTTGCATGGAATGAAAAGTCATGACTGTCACATATTTATGCAACGATTGCTTCCGATTGCATTCTCATCTTTGCCGAATGATATTTGGAAGCCGCTTGTTGAGCTCAGTCAGGTTTTCAGAGTCTTGACATCCACAACATTAAAGGTTGATCAACTAAAGGCTATGGAACGTGATATCCCTATTTTATTATGTAAATTGGAACAAATATTTCCTCCGAGCTTCTTTGATGCGATGGAACATCTTCCCATCCATTGCCCATACGAGGCAAGAGTAGGTGGCCCGGTTCAATATCGTTGGATGTATCCATTTGAGAGGTATATATATATATATATATATATATATATATATATATATATATATATATATATATATATATATATATATATATATATATAATCATAAAAATCTTGTAACATATCCTAGGTTCTTATGTTCGTTGAAAGAAAAGGTAAAAAACAAGGCTCGGATAGAAGGTTCTATTTGTGAAGCGTACTTAGTTGAGGAGGCCTCCACGTTTGCTTCTTTTTATTATCCATCTGACATAGAAACAAGGAGGACTAGAATCCTGCGTAATGTCGACGGTGGTGGAGGTTGTTCATATAGTCCTCAGATATCGAATTTTAATTATCCTGGTCGTGCGTGTGGTGGTGCATACAAAACATGTTGGTTAGATGAACGTGATGAAAAAGTTGCTGAGTTGTACGTGCTTCAGAATTACGAATAGGTAGAGCCATATATAGAGTAAGTCATTTATATATTGCACGACCATATTTTTTTATGAATATATATCCTTGTACGTAATTTGATGATATACTTTCTTAACCCCATGAATGCAGAATATATAGCAATTTGCTAAGAGAGCTCAATGCCGACATTTCGGAGTTGCAAATTCATCAGGAGATTGCAAACCATTTTCCAAAGTGGTTCAAAAAATACGTAAATTAATTACTAACTTATCAACATTCTAATTTATCTGCATAGCATGTTTTTTATATCTGCAACACTTTTTGTTATTGATCATGTAGGTTCTAGATCAAGCTAACAAAATTAATGACCCCCTCTTGTTAGCTTTGGCATAAGGTCCAAAAAGAAGGGTTCGAACATGCGAAATCTATATTATAAACAGGTATAAGTTCCACACAAGGTCTTGGGGTCAAGGGATGAAATCTTCTAACTCTAGTGTTTGTGTGCATGCGACCAACGATGGATTAGAGGACGACTTTTATGGAATATTGACTGACATTATTGAATTAGAGTATTATGGTCATCCTCACAAAATGTTAGTGTTGTTCAAATGTGAATGGTTCGATAATACTCCCGATAGGGGTACAAAAGTAGACAACAAATACGGAACTGTTGAGGTCAGGCAGTCACGGAGATATCAAGTGTATGACCCGTTCATCTTTGCACAACAAGCGGAGCAAGTTTATTACACATCGTATCCCGAGGGACATCAAGATTGGTTGGGTGTTATTAAGATAAAGGCATGAAGTGCAATCATAGATAATGTAGTTAGTCAGGGAGAGACAGAGACTCCGTACCAAGATGTTCATGAAATTAATAGAATTCAGATAAACTTGCAGTTTGAGCCGGAAGATTTTAATGATCTTGCGGATCCTGGGGTGTTGATGAGGTAGTTGACACTATATTACTGGATCAATATGAATTGAATGTAGCGAGGATATTGAATACATATCATCTGTTGATGAGGAGAGTCAAATGAATTTAAATAACTTAAAAAGGACAAATGTAAAAGGCATCAACACTGACTTACCTTGATGAAAATGACATGCAAAGACACAACATCGAAGATGTCGAAGCCGTGAACACGAATACGCGATCGGTTTGAAAATCCGACAACCGAAACCATCTTAACTCAAGCTTACATATGGCACGAAAATGGCTGCCTTTGGGAGAGTTTCTCTTCACTTTTCCTCTTGTTATGTGCCCAAAAGAAGAGAATAAGATGATGACCATGCATTCACTTGCTTTTATATTACCTAGTTTAGGATTATTTAATTATTATCTTAGTTTTAGTGGAAGACAAGTGTCATTGCATGCTTTACTTAGATTGTTAGTGGAAGACAAGTGTCATTTCATGCTTTACTTAGATAGCTAGTGGAAGACAAGTGTCATTGCATGCTTTACTTAGATAGTTAGTGGAAGACAAGTGTCATCATGTGTTGCTCCGTTGGCACAACCGGGTGTTTTCTTCTGTATCTTCCTACTGCTGGAATATTTTCTTAATTATTTTAGGCTACTAAAAAAATTATTATGCTCAAGCCCAACCTAATTTTAATATTCTAATTCTCAATTAATTAATTAACCGACTAATTAATCCCTTGATTTAGCGTTTGTGTGCGTTTCAGACCCGTTTCAACTCCGATTCTCCTCAAACTTGAAACACAAGCTAACTAACACCAAAGGAACATGATTAAGTCTTTATTCATACTTAATCTCTTCCTTAAACCCTAATCAAGAAATCGGGGTGTTACATTACTACCCCCCTTAAAATAAATTTCGTCCACGAAATTTAAATAAGTTACCTCAAAAGAACAGATGAGGATACTGTTGTTGCATGTCCGCCTCTCTTTCCCATGTGGCATCTCCAGTAACAGCATCCCATATGACCTTTACCAGGGGAATTTGCTTTCCACGAAGTTCCTTGACCTGTCGATCCTCAATCCGTATAGGCAAAGCTTCATACTCAAGGTTCTCTCTTATCTGGATTGACTCAGGCTCTATGACGTGCGATGGATCAGGATGATATTTACGAAGTTGAGAGACGTGAAAGACGTCATGGATATTGGATAGGTTGGGTGGTAAGGCTATCTGATAGGCTACAGGACCAATTCGGCGAAGAATTTGAAATGGTCTGATAAAACGAGGGGTAAGCTTCCTGGATTTTATTGCTCTACCGATTCCAGTCCTTGGAGTGACTCTCATGAACACATGGTCGCCTTCTGGGAATTCCAAAGGTCTTCTCCTCTTGTCGTTGTAGCTCTTCTGCCTATTTATCGCTACTTTCATCTTCTCCCGGATCTTCCGTACTTGTTCCGTTGTTTGATGTACCACCTCGGGTCCAATTAACTGGTTTTCTCCTGTCTCATACCAACAAAGAGGTGTTCTGCACTTTCTTCCATACAGCGCTTCATATGGCGCCATTCCAATACTTGTGTGGAAACTATTGTTATATGTAAATTCAATCAGTGGAAGAAATTCATCCCAACTTCCTGTGTGTTCCAACCCACACGCTCTTAACAAGTCTTCCAGTGACTGAACCGTTCTTTCCGACTGACCATCCATCTGAGAGTGATAAGCCGAACTCATTCTCAACTTAATTCCCAAAGAACTATGTAGACTCTGCCAGAACCTTGATGTAAATCTTGGATCTCTGTCCGAAATTATACTCGCTGGCACTCCATGCAATCTGACAACTTCCTTGATATACAACTGAGTTAACCTTTCCATTGAGAACCTTTGATTGATAGGAAGGAAATGAGCACATTTCGTCAACCTATCAATTATAACCCAGATTGCATCATATTTCTTTTATGTCATCGGTAAACCAGATACAAAGTCCATTGCAATACTATCCCATTTCCATTCTGGGATGTCCAAAGATTGCAATAATCCCGCTGGCTTTTGGTGTTCAATCTTTGCTTTCTGACACACCAAGCAGGATTGGACATATTCCGCAACTTCCTTTTTCATTCCAGGCCACCAAAACATTTTCCTCAAATCTTGATACATCTTTGTGGCACCTGGGTGGAAACTCAACTTGCTTTTATGCGCCTCCTCCAGAATCAGATCCTTAACTTCCTTATCTTTAGGCACACAGATTCTCTCCCCAAACTTTATGATTCCATCAGTACCTCTCTTAAACTCTACCGTCTTACCTTCTTCTATCATCTCGTTAACCTTTTGGAGATACTGGTCTTCAGCTTGCTTCTTCCAGACTAAGTCTAGGAATCCACTTGTGATAGTGATCATTCCTAAACTCATCTTCTTCTGGGATAATTCCGGTATCCCAAGATTGAGATCTCTAAATTGTTCGATCAACTCTAACTCCTTAACCATCATAGCTGACACTTGTAAAGATTTCCGACTTAAAGCATCTACTATGACGTTTGCTTTTCCTAGATGATATTGGAGATTGAATTCATAATCTTTTATAAATTCCATCCATCTCTGTTGTCTCATGTTTAGCTCCTTTTGATCGAACAGGTATCTTAAACTCTTGTGATCGCTGTAAACTGTGAATTTAGCACCATACAAATAGTGTCTCCATATCTTCAATGCAAACACTATTGCGGCTAACTCGAGATCATGGGTTGGGTAGTTCCGCTCATGTACTCTTAACTGCCTTGAGGCATAAGCTACTACTTTCCTTTCTTGCATGAGAATGTCATCGATAAACACAACGACAAACTTGTCATCGATAAACACAACGACAAACTTGTCAAGGTAGGGTTTGAAGATCCAATTCATATAGTCCATGAATACAGCTGGAGCATTATTTACACCAAACGGTATAACCAGATACTCGTAGTGACCATACCGACTCCTGAAAGCAGTCTTCGGTATATCATCTTCTTTCACTCTGATCTGATGGTATCCAGACCTCAAATCTATTTTAGAGAACACGGTTGCTCCCCGCAACTGATCCATAAGATCGTCAATCATCGGCAATGGATATTTATTCTTGATTGTTACTTTATTTAATTGCCGATAATCGATGCATAACCTCGAGCTACCATCCTTCTTCTTCACAAAAAGAACTGGCGCTCCCCATGGTGATACACTTGGTCGGATAAATTCCTTTTTCAACATGTCATCTAATTGTTTCTTCAGCTCTGCCAACTCTGATGGGGACATTCGATATGGAGCTATTGATATCGGTCCGGTCCCTGGTACGAGATCGATTGTAAACTCTATCTCTCTTCTAGGTGGCAACCCTGGAACATCATCCGGGAAAACCTCTGGAAACTCGCAAACAACAGGCAGCGTATCCTACTTAGGAGATTCCTTGGTTTCCAAGGAAAACAACACCATGCAATCTCTCGATCGTCTATTTCCTAAGTTATTGTCATTGACAGGCAATAATCCAGATCGCTCCAAGAAACGAAGGGTTTTGTTTGAACAGTCTAAAATTACATGATTGGCCGAAAGCCAGTCCATGCCTAGGATAATATCAATCTGCTGCATAGGCAGACAGATGAGGTCCACTTTGAATTGCCTATTTTCCAAAATAATAGGACAATCCCGGCAAACAAATATTGTTGTCAAAGTTTCACCCATAGGAGTAGAAACAGTAAGGTCATAAGGTAATGAAGAAACAGGTAAATGCAAATGATCCGTGCACTCCATTGATATAAAAGAATGACTAGCACCCGAATAAAAAAAAATCGATAAGAGTTTACCGAACACTAAGCACTTACCCTGTATTAGATCAGGACATCGAGAGGTTTCTGATCCTCTCACGGCAAAGACTCTTCCTGTAGCCTGAGGTCTTCCTTCTTGTTGAGTTCTTGTCTGGGTCTGATTCCCTGCTCCTTGATTCCTTCCAACTGGCTGCGCATTATGAGCTCTCCTAGTATTGCCTTGAGGGCAACTCCATGACATGTGGCCCACATTTCCACAATTAAAGCAAGTAATATTCTGCAACTGAGGGCAATCCTTCTTGAGATGCGGTCCTCCGCATTTGAAGCATGTGAAGCCTCTCTATTGTGCTCGACTTGAACTCTCTCCTTTGGCATTCACTGACTGCTGAGCCGGGCGACTGTATGGTTTCGTACTTGAATGGAATCTACCTCCTTTTCCTCTCTGATTGTTTCCCTGTACTGGTCCACCGCTTCTTTGTTGTTTTTGAACATTTCCTTAACGATCATGTCCTTCTAACACAGTACAATTCTCCACTAGAGCTGGGAAGTGATTCAACTCCAATGGCAGCATTGTCCGCTTCAGCTCGGGCCTCAAACCATCTTCAAACTTCCTGCACACCAATTCCTCATCTGGGTGTACCTGGTAAAACTGTGAGAATTTTAGCAATGCCTCGAACCTTGCGGCATACTCCCCAACTGTCATAGATTCTTGTTTCAAGTTGGAGAACTCTTTCTCCTTCTCGACTCTAATGCTCCTGGGAAAATATTTTTCCAGAAAACTCTCCTTGAAGACTTCCCAGTCGATTTCCTGCCCTTCAGCCTCCAACAACCTCTGCTTGTTCCTCCACCAGGATTCTGCTGCTCCGACAAGCATGAAAGCGGCATAGGTCACTTTCCTTTCTTCTCTGCAGTGCATAGCCACAAAGACCTTCTCCACCTCCTGTAACCACTTCTCTGCAGCTTCTGGGTCGTAGTCGCCGTGAAACTGAGGTGGATTACCTTTCATGAAGGCATTCAGACCACTATCCAGGTTTTCCTCATCCCGCACCGTATTCACTTGGCACTGCCTTTCTTCCCACTCTTCCTGCCTCTGCATGAACTGGTATTCTGCTGAGTTTGCTGCAGTATAGCAGTAGCCAGCTCTCTCATCACTCTCATAGTATCATTGACATCACCACTATTATTAGTCCCTGACGAACTTACAGGCACATCGGTGTTTCTGTCTCCTCCATTCCTGCCATCCCTTCCCCTTCTCCCATTTCCACGAGCCATTCTAATTTCCTGTAAAAGAAATCATCAGTTCCTTTTATTCATAAGATATGTAAGGCCATATAATCAAATATATAACTTTACATGTCTTACAAATACTTATAAGTTATTCTCGTACGATAAGGATAACTTGCGTATCGGACACTCTACCAATTCTAAGCATAGTTGACATCCAATGAGGATCCAACTAATAATGTTGGTACTCATCCTAACCCACAGTCCGGTTTAGAACCGAACTGCTCTGATACCACCAAATGAGACACCCCAATGTCCCACTAAAGAAATCCTAATTAACTAAGCCTTAATCCGTTGTATTAATGTTAGCGCGATTATACATACGAAAATAAATTACTTTGCGGAAGCGATAAAATTAAATTTGTTTAAAACATGCACAGCGGACTAAAACACACATAAGCTATATATACATAATAAGTATGTTTGTCACCCAAGTACGATAAATCCCAACAGCTGGATCCTAGGCTTACTAAAAAAAACACTGTCAAACTTAGACTAAACCTAATACATAAGCTGATCACAGGAAACAGGAGAAAAGTCCAATAGCTACCCAACCCGCCTCTCAAAATACATCCAAAATACAAAATAAACTCACAGAGGCACACAGCCTAACAGACGCATCCGACATATCCACATCATTAGTGATGTGGGCGTCTAGAACTACCCTCGCCTTCGCCGTCACAACGTCTATATAATTGTGGTGGGATCTTCTGTAGATAGCATTGTGGCCGGTAGTCCTTCCAAGTTGTCGTTCCCATCTTGGCATTGTTGTTCATCTACTATACCGATAACATACATAGAAAGTAGAGAAAGAAGGGAGATAAGCAACTCTAACATAGCCATAAAAATGGGGATGGGGACACATAGAACAACAATTACATATACATATACACATGCAACAAGTAATAGGCAACCATCTTCCGAATCACAGCAACACAAAACATCCTCGAAGTTCACTCTCAGGTCAATCCTCTAAGGAGTCTCACTGCTATGCATGTCGGCCGATATCTCTCATCTGGGTCTCAGCCCCGAGATATTCCCTTATCAAGCCTCTTTGCTTAGGGAACGTTTCCCTTATCAAGCCTCTCTGCTTAGGAAACGTTTCCTTATTAAGCCTCTTCGCTTAGGGAATATCAGTTAGTTTGTCCAGGCAACTTTTCCGCTCGCCGTGACCCATAAGAGTGCATCTCTCTGTGAGCTCAGCTCCATTAGAGGTATCTGGGTCGCCTCAGATAGTCAACCTTAGACATGGACACTCAGGGTAAAGTCAAGATAACTAGGCTCTACCGGGGTACACGATGAATTAGGAGCTAACTAATGGTCACTGTGAGCCTCCCGAGTCCAGTTTTGCATCCCCAAGGTCTCTTCACAGACCGGCCCCTCCGTAATCCATACTTGCACTCGAGTGCAACTAACCTCGTATGACTCCCAATCATACGGCTCGCCACCTTGGCAAAATGCAATGCAACAAACATCGCCTTAGTTAACACCAGAACCTTCTTACACATTCACACTCTCACAGCGGATGCCCATACATCCCCGGCCTCAAAGCCACAGTTTCAAGGCATTACCACGGTGTTAACTCCCAACTCATCCATACAATGTATATTCGTCATAACAATCAGTCAATCACCAATTCTTATATACCAATAGAATAATCATAAAATCATGTTCAGCATACCAAGTATAGAAAATATCATGTATCATTATGTACAAGTCAAACAACACATAAGCATGCAGTTCAGACAACCTCAATCAACATAAAGTCGCTAACTTAAAGTATCAGGATTACTGTCAACAAATCTACAACCACTAAACCCGAGACAACATTAAAATATTAATTTTTTTTGGTTTAGCCATTGTCGATTATTTGACATTCTAGTAGGGTCTGGGGCACCCAACACACATGCATATATAATTATTATTCTACGCTTGCCTCCCCGACGATGTCAGTTACTTTCTCCCCACCTTACTGACGTGCGTACTTTTCCGTAACGCTGTGATTGCCTCTGTGCTACCGGCATGAACCTTTTCACGCTTTCCAAAAACAACCTCAATTCTGATATTGACACCCCCGGTATGTGCATTGGACCAAAAATTATCCCGAGCACACGCACGAGGTACAAAACAGCCAAAAAGACCAAAACAACCACCGAATCAACAACAGGGCTCCAATCAATGAACCAATTTGAATCAAGGCACGAAATTGAGATAGAAACTTACAAGAACAGCAGCTGTACGCTGCAAGGTCAAATTCTCCTACACTCCCACGGTCAACTCCCGGTCGACTGATTCGGCAGAAAAACGTGTAACGGCCTAAAATGCACCAAAAACGATATCGGGACTAAGATTTGGAGTGGAATGAATTTAAATAACTTAAAAAGGACAAATGTCAAAGGCATCAACACTGACTTACCTTGACGAAAATGACATGCAAAGACACAACGTCGAAGATGCCGAAGACGTGAACACGAATACGCGATCGGTTTGAAAATCCGACAACCGAAACCACCTTAACTCAAGCTTATATATGGCACAAAAATGGCTGCCTTTGGGAGAGTTTCTCTTCAGTTTTCCTCTTGTTATGTGCCCAAAAGAAGAGAATAAGATGATGACCATGCATTCACTTGCTTTTATATTACCTAGTTTAGGATTATTTAATTATTATCTTAGTTTTAGTGGAAGACAAGTGTCATTGCATGCTTTACTTAGATAGTTAGTGGAAGACAAGTGTCATTGCATGCTTTACTTAGTTTTAGTGGAAGACAAGTGTCATTTCATGCTTTACTTAGATAGCTAGTGGAAGACAAGTGTCATTGCATGCTTTACTTAGATAGTTAGTGGAAGACAAGTGTCATCATGTGTTGCTCCGTTGGCACAACCGGGTGTTTTCTTCTGTATCTTCCTACTGCTGGAATATTTTTTTAATTATTTTAGGCTACTAAAAAAATTTATTATGCTCAAGCCCAACCTAATTTTAATATTCTAATTCTCAATTAATTAATTAACTAACTAATTAATTGCTCGATTTAGCGTTTGTGTTCGTTTCAGACCCGTTTCAACTATGATTCTCCTCAAACTTGAAACACAAGCTAACTAACACCAAAGGAACATGATTAAGTCTTTATTCATACTTAGTCTCTTCCTTGAACACTAATCAAGAAATCGGGGTGTTACATTGGGTATGGGTGCACTTAAGAAAAGAGAGGTTTCCTTTACAAAGGAAGTCCAAACTCCTACCAAGGGGTGATGGACCTTTCCAAGTATTGGGGAAAATAAATGATAATGCATATAAAATAGATCTCCCTGTTGATTATAATGTAAATGGCACGTTTAATGTGTCTGATCTAAGTCTTTTTGAAAATGACACAGATGGTGATCAACACAGTTCGTGGATGAATGTGCCTCAAGAAGGAGGGGATGATATGAGCATGGACACACAAAGCCAAGGACCTAGCATTGAAGATTTGCATGGACTCATGACAAGGACAAGGCTTAGAAGCGTCCAAGACACACTCAAGACGGTGGTGGTCAATCACTTGACTCATAGGCAACCTTATGAAGAGGGCTTCATCTTGAACCTCTTATGCATTGAGCCATTGACCACCTACTTAGGGACAAGACCTAGGACCTTTGTATAGAGTAGAATTTATGTAATAAAGGTAGGGATTAAGACCCTTGTATAGAGTAAAGTTCATGTAATAAAAGTGATTCAAAAACCAGCTAGGAATAGTTTAGGATTTGGGCCTATTGGGCCATTAGGCCAACAGGGCATAGGAGTAGGAAACATTGGGCCCAAATCAGAGGCCACACTTGGGATTATAACAAGGGAGGCGCTATTTGTGTCATATAGGAGGATGAGCACTTTGCTCGTCTATAAATAGGCTTCATGTAACTCATTTCACAAGTTTGAATTCATTTGATAAGTTTCTCACACTTGAGATTCTAGAGAGAGTTGCTTGGTTCATGAGTTGAACCAATTGATTCTTATCTTGAATATCCTTATTGAAGTGGTGAATCCTCCTTTGGCTTATCAATCTCAATCTTGTTCACCAAGAAGAATGCAATTGTGGCGCCTATCTTCTTCCTATTCCATTTTATACTTTTGTCCTTTAATTCTTGCACTTTAATTCTTGCAATTTACCTTTTCATAGCTTAGATTTACTTCTTGTTCTTAATTTCTATTCATATCAATTGTCATCTCTTCTACTCCTTTTCATTTTCCTCTTGATTCTTCACTTGAAGATAAAGTTTATTGAATTGTGTTCTTGAGTTGTGTTTGATCTCAAATCTTAAAGCAATTAGATCAAAGAAGATCCTAAAATGCTAAGTGATCAATCCTTGATCACAACATGTGGTATCAGAGCTAGATCTTTGATCTTCATTTGTTTTGAATTTTTGATCAAAATTTTCAAATTTTATGACGATCTTTGAGTTGGAGCCAATTTCATGATGAAAATCTTTCATGTAGTGGCGCCATTAATCACATGAATTGGATGATGAAAATTAATTTGAATGCAATTGTGATCCTTGATCTAGAATTTGAAATGTGTTTGAATTGATCTTGCTTGAATTTTGGTAAAAAAAATTTCCCTCCACATTTTCACATTTGATTTAGGCGTCACTTTTGCTTGTGATTCTTGATCATATGTGATTTTGGTTGCTTCTTGAAAATTCAATCATTGATCTATTTGCCTTTGTGAATTTGAACAAATTGAAAATTCAAATTCAAATTTCAATTCACAATAGTAAGATTGATTCAAATTTTAATCAAAAGTGCTTCAATGATTTCATATTATTAGAACCTAATAGATCTTCATGATATTCAATTTAGCACTTTAGCACTTTGGCGAGTCCTCTAAATGAGGTCTTAAAGAAAAATGTGTCATTTCATTGGGGCCAAAGCCAAGAAAACTCCTTCAACATACTCAAGGAAAAATTGATCATCTTGATGCAATTATCGCGCTTCCAAATTTTGTGAAATCTTGTGAGATAGAGTGCGATGCTTCTAATGTAGGCATTGGGGCCGTTTTGCTTCAAGAAGGACACCCCATTGCTTACTTTAGTGAGAAACTTGCCGGGGCACATTTGAACTATTCAACTTATGATAAAGAACTTTATGCCCTAGTAAGGAGTCTCAAAGTTTGGCAACACTATCTCTTGCCTAAGGAATTTGTAATTCATAGTGATCATGAATCATTAAAACACTTAAAAGGGCAAGGAAAATTAAACAAGAGGCATGACAAATGGATAGAATTCATAGAACAATTCCCTTATGTGATTAAACATAAAAAAGGCAAAAGCAATGTTGTGGCGGATGCACTTTCACGTAGATATGCCTTACTATCAACTCTTGAAACAAAACTTCTTGGGTTTGATCACATAAAGGAACCCAAATAGGGTCCATGGCACATACAGGATTTTTCATAAGTGAAGGGTTCCTTTTTAAAGACAAGAGACTTTGTGTGCCTAGGAATTCTATTAGAGAGTTATTGATAAGAGAAGCACATCAAAGGGACTTAATGGGGCACTTCGGTGTTCACAACACTTTAGAGGTTTTGCGTGAACATTTCTTTTGGCCAAATATGAAAATTCAAGTCCAAAAGTTATGTCAAAAATGCATTGAGTGTTTGAGAGCAAAGTCAAAGAGTAAGCCTCATGGGTTGTACACTCCCTTACCTAGTCCTTCTTCTCCATGGATTGATATTTCTATGGATATTGGGATTACCAAGGACTAGGCTAGGGAATGACTCAATCTTTGTGGTTGTGGATATATTTTCCAAGATGGCCCATTTTATACCATGTCACAAAAGTGACGATGCTTGCCATGTAGCCAACATTTTCTTTAGGGAAATAGTTAGACTACATGGGATTCCTAGAAGCATTGTATCCGATAGAGATACAAAGTTTCTAAAACACTTTTGGAGAACTTTGTGGGGCAAGGTTGGAACTAAATTACTCTTTTCGACTAATTGCCACCCACAAACGGATAGGCAAATCGAGGTGATTAATAGGAATCTTTCTACTCTCCAAAGAACAATCCTCAAGAAAAACCTAATGTCTTGGGAAGAGTTGCTTACCTTTCATTGAGTTTGCATACAACCGTATGCAACATTCAACTACTAAGCACTCCCTTTTTGAGATAGTCTATGGTTTTAATCAATAAACCCCACTTGATTTGCTTCCAATACCAATTGAACAATCATCGTTGCATCAAGATGGGCCTGCCAAGGCCGAATTTGTGAAAAAGCTCCATGAACAAGTAAAATTAAATATTGAAAAACAAGGGGAGCACAATGCAAGGCAAGTAAATAAAGGAAGAAAACAAGTGTTACTCAAACTAGGTGATTGGGTATGGGTGCACTTAAGAAAAGAGAGGTGATTATAATGTAAGTGCCACGTTTAATGTGTCTGATCTAAGTTTTTTGAAAATGACTCAGATGATGATCAACACAGTTCGTGGACCAATGTGCCTCAAGAAGGAGGGGATGATATGGACACACGAAGCCAATGACCTAGCATTAAAGACTTGCATGGACCCATGACAAGGGCAAGGCTTAGAAGAGTCCAAGGCACACTCAAGACGGTGGTGGTCAATCACTTGACTCATAGGCAACCTTATAAAGAGGGCTTCATCTCGTACCTCTTATGCATTAAGCCATTGAAGGGATAGGGCTTAGGACCTTTGTATAGATTAGAGTTCATGTAATAAAGGTAGGGATTGGGACTCTTGTATAGAGTAGAGTTCATGTAATAAAAGTGCTTATTCAAAAAGCAAGTAGGAATAGTTTAGGATTTGGGCCTATTTGGCCATTAGGCCAACATGGCATAGGAGTAGGAAACATTAGGCCCAAATCAAAGCCTACACTTAGGATTATGATGAAGGCGGCGCTATTAGTGTCATATAGGAGGATGAGCACTTTGCTCATCTATAAATAGGCTTCATGTAACTTATTTCACAAGTTTGAATTCATTTGATAAGTTTCTCACACTTGAGATTCTAGAGAGAGTTGAGAGTTCTCCTCTTCTTGTTTCATGAGTTGAACCAATTGATTTTTATCTTGAATATCCTTATTCAAGTGGTGAATCCTCCTTTGGCTTATCAATCTCAATCTTCTTCTCCAAGAAGAATGCAATTGTGGCGCCTTCCCTTTATCCTCTTCCTATTCCATTTTATACTTTTGTCCTTTAATTCCTGCACTTTAATTCTTGCAATTTACCTTTTCAAAGCTTAAGTTTACTTCTTGTTCTTAATTTCTATTCATATCAATTGTCTCCTCTTCTATTCCTTTTCATTTTCCTC
The DNA here is from genome assembly GCA_035048595.1 of Echinosophora koreensis. Lineage (NCBI taxonomy): Eukaryota > Viridiplantae > Streptophyta > Magnoliopsida > Fabales > Fabaceae > Echinosophora > Echinosophora koreensis. The sequence goes on from JAPCYP010000065.1 coordinate 2,439,292, forward strand.
TTGATTCTTCACTTGAAGATAAAGTTTATTGAATTGTGTTCTTGAATTGTGTTTGATCTCAAATCTTAAAGCAATTAGATCAAAGAATATCCTAAAATGCTAAGTGATCAATCCTTGATCACATCATCAACTGAGATGGTTGCATGGTTCTACTTGTGAGCTTACTTTTAAAGAGGCATATCTATTTAACTCTCCTGCTGGTCAGCAAGTTAGTTGGCATAAATTAATTTGGAGAGCTTCCATCCCTCCTTCAAAATCCTTTATATTGTGGAAAATTTCAAATAGCAGAATGCCTACGGATGGTTGTCTTTTGCTTAGAGGCTGCTATGTTGTTTCTGCTTGCAGTGTTTGTTTATTTGTTGCTGAAACTGCTAAGCATATTTTTCTAGAATGTCGATATGCTGCAAACTTATGGAGATGGTTTGGCTCTTGCATTGGTTGTCAAATAGACACTTCTTCATTTCAGTCGGTTATGAATAGTTGCAATAAGGGATGGAGGTCTCAGGTTTAGGATGCTATGATTGCTTGAATCATATATATATATATATATATATATATATATATATATATATATATATATATATATATATATATATATATACTTTGTGCTGTTTGGTTTTGCCGGAACCAACTGAGATTTGAAAACAAAAAAATCAGTGTGCATGCTGCCATCTGTTGGATAATATCTCAGATTTCCTTATCAGGAAATTACAGTTCTGGTACCATGTCTAATTCCATTTTTGAGTTTATGTTGCTGAAGCATTTCAAGATTAATGGCCATCCTTCTTTAGCTCCTTCTATTAAAGAAGTGCATTGGTATATCCTCTTGATGCCTATATGGTTAAATGTAACACTGATGGAGCTGCGAAAGGTAATCATTTTAATCCAGGTCTAGCTGCATGTGGTGGAATCTTCAAAGACAACAGTGCAGCAGTGCTTGGTTGTTTTGCAAAGAACCTTGGGAAAGTTAATGATATTGCTGCAGAGGTGAATGGGGCTATGCTTGCAATCGAAATAGCTCATAAGCATGGTTGGAATTGTCTTTGGCTAGAGTGTGATTCTCAAATTGTGGTTGATGCTTTTACAAACTCATATTTGGTGCCATGGAGATTTAGGAATCAATCGATTAATTGCCTAGAGATTACTAGAAAAATGAAGATTGTAGTTAGTCATATCTATAGAGAAGGCAATAGCTGTGCGGACAAATTACCAAAATTTGGAATCTCTATTTTAGGTTTTTTGTGGTGGGATTTAATTCCTGATTTTATTAAGGAAGACTTTTTTTAGAAATAGATTAAGTCTTCCTTCTTATAGGTTTAGATTATTCTTTCATGGGTAAGGTATATGTCCCCCCATGTTTATTTTGTATTTTTTTTCATTTAATATTAATAATATTATGGTGTGCTGCAAATGAATGGAATTGATTGGGGTGCCAATCTGGTTGGGATACCTTTCAATTTAGTGATGCTTTTGCACTCCATTTTGCTTAAAAAAAATTAATTCATTAAGAATTGTTCCTTGGAAGTTAAGAAACAAGTGGCTCAATTGTTTGGCTTTAACTAAGGCGATGAATTTGGGTTTTTCTCACATATATAGAGAAGGTAATGTGTGTGCAGATAAATTAGCTTCTTTTGGTACTTCTGTATAGGGCTTAGTTTGAGGGGATTGGATTTCTAATTTCATTAGTGAAGACTTTTTCCGAAGTAGCAATATTGGTTTAATTTCCTAATTTTAGATTTAAATGATTCTTTCGTGGGTTAGGTTGATGCCTCCTATGCTTTTTTATATTATTTTCCTTATTTTTTAATGAATTCTAGGTGTGCTGCAGATGATTGGTAATGCTTGAGATGCTAATCTAATTGGGATTTCTTGTGTTACAATGATGCTTTTGCATACCTTTGTTTAAAAAAAAAAAAAAAAGGTTTCATATTATCAACATGATTGCTTATCTTTAACTTGTAAGCAAGGAGAATCAATGAAAGCATACATGGACAGGGCACTATGGGAATTTCCGATATGGTAGTTAGATCGAGCTCATTAGAGACGGTTCGTCAGAGGCGTCAAAGGGCAATCACTTTTATCAAGACCAATATAAGAGATTCTATGGCCTAGATTCCATGTGGTCGAGGCAAACCACATTGTCAAATCTTGGTATTTCACCAAGTCAAAACTGCCCAACCTCCCATTGAAGGAAAAAACAAGAAATTCTCCTCCTCAAACCCAAAATCAGTGTGCTTTTGTGAAAGATTTATTAGTAGAAAAGTAGACGCTTTTGAGAGAGAGGGGAAGAAGGTTAGTGGAATGTGATATTAATAAGAGAATTTGCTAATGGATGAAAAGGCTTTGACATGACTCCAATAATATTCCACCAATATATATATTTCAATTGGGGAATTTTTGACTTTACAGTTTACACACTCCTCACTCCACCAACTTCAATCTGAGTTTCAACCAGTTTCAACCACTTTCCATATGTGGAATTCCCATCGTTTCCCAATAACATAATATCACCATCAAACCAAATATCATATATATATTTATGAGATCATGTTAGACATGTAATATATAGAAAATTATATTTTGTCATTAAACATTTATAAACTTATACCATACATAAATTTTTTTTGCTTATCTAACATAAATTATATTATCAAATTTACTTAATTACTTAATTAATTTTATTACAAAATTATATAAAATCAATATAGCTTCTTTTAATAAGATAAAAGTATATACAATGTAACAACCCTCGACATAATTAATTTTATGTATATGATATATACTAGATTGATGGACCCGTGCCTTGCACGGGGAGTATGCTATTTTTTTTAGGATTTTTTTTAAATATATAATTGTTGATTTCATATTTTGTGTTCTAAATGTTTTTTGAAAAATTATATATTAAAAAATTATTTCATATGAATCGTCGATCATAAATTATAACAGATATTAACTTAATAATTAGTTATAGATATTACAATACAAATAATGACGCTTAAGTGTAAATAGTAATCACACAATTTTAGTATTAAAAATATAATTTAAAAATAAGACATGTATGAAGAATATAAAAAATATAATATTTGAAAAATTGTCATTAAAGTTTTATTGTGAATTTGTTTTTTTTTTAAAAGCAAAATTATAAGTTAAAACTAACCATTAAGTTTATATTAGCTATAAATGTGAAATGTATGAGGAGATGATATTTGAAAAAATATTTATTGAGTTTAATTCGTAAATATATATAGTATAGATTAGTAATCGGCACTTCTACCAAAAAAAGTCGCTGAAATAGAGATGGAGACAATATTAATGGATTGCACCTATTAGTCAGGGTCAAAAGTCAACTAGATCCTGTGATTGATAACCATACAAATGCACATATATAGTCAAACAATCTACCAGCAATGCCAATTCCGTTTGTCCCTTAACTTAGAGGAGAATGATCTAGAAGGAAGATTTCAATCAGTTGTTTTGCGATATGACTTAAGCTCAATTGCATGTAGTTGGTACTCAGTAATGAAGTTGAATTTCAGTCTTACTAGATTAGGCAGTGGCTAGCTTGGAGAAGGTGTGGGGAATTGGACAACAACAAGATGACAAGTGCCTCCAGCTTCAATATGGCAAATCTAGTCCGTTACCCCATTTCATTCAACAGACAATGATAGCTCACTTGTATTTATGCTGCCTTGACTTCAACAGTAATTCACAGTTCAAGGGTAGCTACGAAATTAATTAGTTGCCTATCCTATGCGCTCTGTTAGGTTTATATCATATATCGTAGCTTAAATTAGAATATATAAAAATTTCAAATTAACTCACATCAATTTTAAAGTGTCTCTAAATTAGGTAGCATTTCTAATATATATACATTCAAATTGGCATCCGCAGGAGTGATTGTCATGTTTTATCTAGATAATATAGAGCTTCTTTACTTATAATGCAATTAGTCTCTTCTGTAGCTTCTTCGATAATAAATGATGTGTTGTATTTGTGAATAAGAGTTCCGTTGGCACAGGCAGAGTTTCAAGTAAAGAAAATTGATATCGTATTATTTATTTGGTATGACCAAATTAGATAAACTAATAATTGAAAATCAATTGAATGTGAGCTTCGAGTTGTGGTAATTTCGTTTTTCAAGTTGTTTCATAAAGAGTTTTCTATATTTTTTTTTTAATAAGTAAAGTCATTTAATTAAAGATATCTCGCTTTAGCATCAAAGTACCTTCTATGAAGGGTTGAAAAACACCCACCCTATCACGTGCTTTTTTTATTTTTTATTAAAGCACAAGTTTTACAAAACCAAGTTCACAAAGTGTTTGTGGGGGAAGTTACAATATAGAGGAGTTCACCCTAGAGTAAGGCGAGCTGACCTTTCGTGGTGATTCATCCGAGAATTAGGTGAATCATGGCCCCCGTGGTGGTGCATCCGAGAGTAAGGTGCATCGGCTATCCAAGGGGTTCACTCATGATTTGGTGAACTACCGGCGTTGATACTTATTGGCCAATGTGGATATATAACGTAACTTTGAAGTTGTCTTCCTGAGATATTTATGGATTCACATGCATAACGTAGTAGTGGAGTAGCCATGCATCGCACAGCATATGTTTTATTTATTTTCCTCAAATGTTATGTTTTTAGTTCATATGGTGCTCGCTACTTTGTTGACGTTTATTATATATATATATATGCGGGGTAAAGGGTGTCACTCCTGTAGTAGTGATGTTTCCTCAATTCTTATTGCCCCTATAATTGTTGTATTAAGCACATGTCATACATCAATAATAAAGGTCAAACTGTCATACCAGAACAGCAAATAGGTGCTGGTTATGGAAATGGTTTCTAATCAAGAGGGGAGGTGAATTGACTTTATAAAATTTTCAAATAAAAACAATTCCCTTTTTCGATGATGATGTAGTAAGAAGATGATTACTTGAAGTTCAAGCAAGCAACAATTGTAATATCAACTCAAGAAATTATTAAAGAAAGATATACAATTGCATATACTTTGAATATGTATCATGTACTAATCATGCAAGATAATATCATAAGTATAGAAACATAAAGATCATGCATAAGATAAAAAAGCTTGCAAGGAAGTAAAGAGATATAAGGTAAGAGAGATTAACACGTGTCTTTTACTGGTTCGGTCCACAACCTTTGTGACCTACGACCAGTCCCTAAGAATCCACTTGGAGAATTTCACCATCACAAGTATTTGTACAAAGAGATACCTCACCCACCAGAACCTTACTCTCAAGAGATACCACTCTCTTGCTCTCTTTGTTAGATACCTCACCAACAAAGGTTACAACCCCTCAAGAGATACCACACTCTTGATCACAAAGGGAGTCCACACTCTTGGTCACTATGATGGATACCACACCAACAAAGATTTACACCTTTCAAGAGATTCCACACTCTTGAACCAATATGGGATTCCATAACCAATACAAAAATTAGAAAAAGAATTGAGTAGAAAAGAATTTTCTAAGCACAAGCTTTGTGCACAATAGCTCTAAAAGCTCTAGATCACTTGCAACTAAGAAATGAAAAGATGACTCTCAATTTTGGCATAATAACAATAAGTTTGAGTGTATATTTTTGTGTCATACTTTTAGACTTGTCCCCTTTATATATAATTCAATTAGAGCTCAATAAGTGAAGGTGTGTTGAGTTTCTGTTGGGATTATTCGAATACTACATAGGGATATTCGAATACTCTGCCCCATCAGACTCCAACAACCATAACTGACACAGTGTATTCGAATACAAAGAAGGGGTATTCGAATACTCTATGTAAAAATGTCATTTTTGCTTAAGTAATTACATACACAAGTTGGTATTTGAATACTTTTGACGGAACTTCAAAAATTCCTTAAAGTAAACCAATATTCAACTATGTAAGTAATTACTATATATCTAAAAAAATACTTTTCTAACATTGTCATTTTATTCTTAGCCCTTAATTGATTTCTATCTTCAGTTAGTCATGAGTAATATTTTCATTTTAGTTATAAAATATAATCAAAACTTATTTAAGAAATGATTTACATGAAAACCTTAAACAAAAGTAAACAAAAGATTGCATCATCAAAACAACTTCTTTGAATTTTCACTTGCATTCATTTGGAGAAATTCTTGAAATCACCACGGAAGCACATGTGAGAGAACTCTTTGTTTTGTGAATCTTGCTTCAATTCTGGCTTTGTTTGTGAAATTGTTGCAAGATTAGGGTTTATGACATTATTAGGAGAGGCCCATGTGTTCAGGACAAATTTGGAGCACCGAGGAGCTATCAGGGACATGTGGCAGCAACTGGTTGGTTAGGAGGGTGTGGATTTCGAGGCTCGAGGCTTCTTGTTACGATTGTCTAAGGTGGGGAGAAAGTATCTGACACACCAAGGAGGCAAGCGTAGTATTGTATAATATGCTGTATGCGCAGGATGCCTCGGACCCTACTAGTTGTAGAGTAGCTTGCGATAATTAAATCCCTATTGAAATTGATTTTTAAAATTGTATACGGGATTTAGTTATGGCACGCTTATCGATGTTAGGACTGCTTTATCGTTTTAGGTGCATATGTTGAGGTTGTCTGTTTTGTTGTTTATTGTTGTTGATGGTTTTGTTACTGGTTGACGTGTGTTGTTTGCTATATATGCATGATGATGTTTGATGCCATGATGTTATTTAATCATGTTAAGTTATTATTGATGTTGAGGATGATGATATTATGATGTTGGCGTTGATGCCATTGAGGTTGTCTGGATTGTCTGTTTGTGTTGTTGGAAGCCTAGTTGACACCTGAGGGTATGCTGTCGAGTTAATGATGAGAATGGATTCTGAAAGTGGTATATGGGTACCGAGTAGAGATTGTGGAGTCGAGTTGATGATGAGAATGGATTCGGAAAGAGGTATATGGGTATCGAGTTGAGAATGTGGATGTCGAGTGCATTGTAATATGTGTAAATGAGTAATAGTACCGATGTCAACTTAGGTTTGTGTTGCATTGCATATTTGCCAAAGTGGCAAACCGTGTGACTGGGATTCATGTGAGGTTGGTGTACCCAGGTGCGGGTACAGAATGCGAGTGGGACGGTTCAGGGAACCTTGGGATGTAGCCGGGTTCGGATTGACCGATAGTGGCCAATGGTTTGCACCCATTGTGTCATGGTCTCTACTGGTACTCGACTATGTCGACGTTTGGGCCTGGAGTGTTCCAGTCTATGGTGGACGTTCCGAGGAGACTAAGATACCCCTATTGGAGTTGAGCTCATAAGGGGAAGCACCCTTATTGGTCACGGGGAGCGGAACTGTTACCAGGACAATCCAGCTGACATTATCTGGGTGACGGATAAGCTCGAGAGAGATAGAGAATGTCTAGGGGATCAGTGTCCCTAGTGTGAGAGATCGGCCGACATGCATAGGAATGTTACTCCTTAGAGGATTGATCCTAGTTAGATAATCGAGGTTGACTGTGACAGTATGATTCGGAAGATGCTTGTTGTATGTGTTGACTACTGTTTGATAGTATGCTATGCTATGTTTTCCGTATCCTTGTTTTTATGGTAGTGTCGAGATTCTTATCTCCATTTTTCTTCTTTTTATTCCTCTTTCTGTGTATGTATCGGTTCGTCAGATAAGCAGCAGCCGTACGCCGATGGTGATCGGACCGGAGCATCGTCAGATGCACTACCTGCAGATGGTTCCGCCGAGGGTCCAAACCCTGGGGGACATTGAGACCATATATTATGACGACCATGGGTGGCAAGTGGACCACTCACAGTTCTTCATGTGTTACGTCGGTCCGGTCAGCATCTATGTCCATCTCGGAGGAGGATCTGACTTCACTATGCTCGTTTCTTACCGGATCTCTCAGCGACTGCCCTTCAAGGAGACGTGGTATCCGCCAAGTTAGTGCGTGTTCCCGGATGACAGGTGGAACAGGAGGGAGCAGTCTGTGGTTCAGGACAGAGTTAGCAGAGTATACAGAGGCAGGAGGAGGAGTAAGCTGACGTTGCACCGCTATCAGCGCCGTAGGATCGTTATCAGCAGCGACGAGTCTGTGTGGGAGCCTTAGATTCATACCAGAGATGCCAGAGATCATCATCGTGCTTTTGTTGAGGGTGAGGGTAGTTCTAGACGCCCATATCGTCTGTGATATGGTTCGTCAGTAGCGTTTGCTAGGGAGAGCCTCGATGAGCATAGTCTTCTTTTGATCTATTTCTTTAGGATGTATTTTGTGAGAGGCGGGCGGGTAGATGCTGTCTGTTTTAGGTTTTGTTATCTCTTTCTATGACCAGTCTTTCTGTGAACAGTTTATCTTATCCCTTTTACCGGTTTGTATAGATGGTAGGCTTATGATCCCTTTGTTGGGATCGATGGTACTATTGGAGGCATGATGTATATACTATGTACATATCTGCAGTTTTATTTCTCTACCGCTGTGTATGTTTAAATGGTTTTAATTTTAGCGCTTCCTCAAACTTATAATATTTTTGAATGTATATCCTTGTAAACGCTAATAAAATGGATTAAGGCTTAGTTAATTAGGATTGTTCTTTAACAGGACGTTGGGGCGTCTCAATAACCCTAAGAAAAGTCAGTGAGGCTCATATTAGTATGCATTATGTTGTTCATAGCTGTGTGGGTGGTAACACACGAAGTTAGAATATCTGATTACAGATACCGGATATCATGGGATGAATGAATGGTAATTCAACCATGATACTCTTGTAGTCCTTGCTGAGCTGCTCCGAGAATGTGTATCTTAGCTAGAATAGGGATACTATTGTGCTGTTATCCCTAGTTGGAAAAGGGGATAGTGTCATTCATGGATGGGATGGGGAATGAGTATTCTAGCTGGAATGGGAATGTAATGCACTATGGTGAGATTCGGTGTGTACAGTACGCGCAGCTTAGGCGACTGACTATCACCCTTGCCTGGAATGGGTGATGGGCTCCGGCAAGTGTACCGGATCGAAGCAAGTAATAAAAACACGGTAAGTAAATTATCGAGATCGAACACAGGGATTAGGTGCCCAATTGTTGTAACACCCCAATTTTCATTGCTTTCCATATCGATAAAGATATTTAAATGCTTTTATTTTTATCTGAAACCTAGAAAATGATTTTGAATAAAACAAAATCATATCTAGATTATACTAGATAGTGCAAAGTTCCAGTTAAATTTTGGGTTGAAAATTTAGACGAAACCCAATCTGCGTTTTCACCGACAGTACAAATTAATAATCAGAAAACCTAAATTTGACCCGCGAACGAAACATTAATGATTCTTATCCCTTTTTAAGTGATATGAGTCATTTCCAAATTTTTCGCTCTAAAATAAATATTATATTTTATTCCGGCGAAATATTTAAACAAAACGTGTGTAAAAACCCTAACAGGTAAACGGTGGAATTGATTATGGTGTAGAGATAATATAGAGCAGAGATGATGGAAGTGATTGATAGGACTTGTGAAAATTGTCACATCATGACTCATCAAAAGTCATGATGACAATTTTAAGGATATAGTTTTTTCATTAAACTAAAACCTATTAAGTTTTTGGTTGAAGATCCAAACATGGCCTAAGTGAACTTTTCCTTTCCTAAAATAACCCCAAAACCCACGGCCCCCTTCTCCCCCCTTAAAATACACTCTTGTTCTTCATTTCTCTCCTCACAAAGAAAACACCAAGTTGCTTCCTTATGAGCTAAGTTGATTTCTTGTTCAAGTTCATCAAGATCAATTCATTTCCTTCATCACTTGAGGTAACCTCACCATTCTTGATCATATTTTTCTTCTTCATGATAGTCATCTTCATCTTTTCATGTTTCTTTTATTTGAAAACCCATTTGGTTGTCTTCATGAAAATGGACTCAACATGAATTTGATGCATGAGATTCTTATATGATCATTTATATCAACAACCTAAGTTCTAACTCATTGTATTTGAGAGTTTGAATGAGATGAAAAACCCTAACCCATGAAACCCCTATTTGTCCGAAAACCCTCAAGGAGGAAGGGTTTGATGTTTTTCTTTCATTTTTGAAATCTAATGCTTGATTTAAGCTCTCTAGTACCTATATAATCAAAATCCAAGATCTTAAATCCAACTAAAAATCCTAGCCTATTTTTCCTATAGAGGCCGAATTTCACTCTTAGGAGAGTTAGTAGGATTTCTTCAAAATTTAACTTGTTCTATGATGTTTTGTGAAGGAATCATTGAATAGTTTGTTGTTTGGATTTGTGTGGAGGAAACTGAAGCCTAGACGATCACTTTCAGACACAAGAATTCACATTCTGAGGTAAAGGGAGTTTACCTGACGAGTTTGTGAAACATAATGTCATATAGGTTTTGATGTTGACAAATATAGTATTAAGTGAGACACCCCGTTGTGTCCCGTTGTTTTATTATATTAAAACCCTCATTAATTAATTTCTTAATCGCGTGCTTAATGTGAAAATACAAAAAGATTAAAAACTTAAGCTACTAAACCCCCAACTTCGATTAATTGAACACCACAACATAAGTATATTATACATACATACATACATACATACATACATACATACATACATATGTCTTATTATAGTAAATACAAAACACTGTTTTAGGGTATCCTCTCAGTAGGATCCCTCACAGGAATATACTTAAACAAACTATTATAATCAGTGGAAAATTAAACATCTTATAAGACTCACTGGCCCTAGACACTAAACTACATTTTTGGAATCCACAGCTCGTCCTCCCGCATCTGGTTTATACGGAGTTCCATCTAACTCCTCAGCAACTGGCTCCTCCATCAGGTCTTCTTGTACGATGACATCAGAAATAAAATACAACAAACAAACATATAGGGGATAAGAAACAGTTCTATCATTAAAAGCGGAAAAGAAACCATAGCATATAATATAACAATAGTCAAAGACACACATCATACATAACTAACAATCATCCACAAATTAACAATATCATCCTCTACCCTTACTATCATACAACTAAACCTTTATGCTAACGTGACCACTACAATCCTGTCACACCATCTCCATCGAAATAAATATGTTAGTCCTTCGTCTGAGCAAGCACTCCCCTCTATCAAATTATATCTATAGTAGCCCAATTGCTACACGCACCATTATATCTCTAGTAGCGCAATTGCTACACCCAACAGTATATAAACCTCACCGACTCTTACGGGGTCATAACCTAGTTCCTCGACCTTTTACTTGAAACTCGTATAAATCCTCAAATTATATCTCATAATCTCATCTATGAAACAGCTTAATTAAGTTAGGCACCTCTAAGTCACAATTATTCTCACACCCAACCCAACAACACCCGAACTATACATATCTTCGCCTAAAATCCACTAAATACAATATTAAAAAACCAGGCAGATCATGCATAACACAATATCAACAAAATATTCAAACAATATCACATAAGGCAAATTATCACAACCAGCATATCACAATCAAATCAAATAAGTAATAAAGCCAAACATCCTCAACATCATAAAATCAACCTTAATGTAGATAAACCTACAATCCCCAAATCACCATTAGTTTTACAGAAAAGGTTTCCAATGTGATTTTGGTCTTGTCGATTACTCGACTACTAGTAGGGTTTAGGTCGCCCTACACAATTATTATATAATATACTACTTATCGATTCCGACAACAGAGTGATCCTTTCCCCCACCTAAGTTACCACCGGATACACGAAATCGACGATCCTCGTTATCACGCCATAAGTTACCAATTCCACCTTCAACCAAATCAACGATAAAACAAATTAATCAAACAAATCTAAATATGGACATATAGTGCTAGGTTCGGCTAAGTCATAAAAATAAGGCTAGGGTTATTTTCTTAATCCAATCTTTTAGATACTAATTCCTAGAGTATTAACTAACACAAGTTAAGTGTTAATAGTTAAAATTATGAAACAAAATCCTCTAACCAACTAGGTTAGGGTTTCGGCCTCAATGAGAAAAAAGTTTGGAAATTCCTTTTGCTCTCAAACTCTTGGATCTATAACCTACACACCTTAGTTAGTTCATACAAATCATGATCTAGTTAAAGATTGAAGAAAACTTATTTTGCTCACATGCTCACAAATTCGGCCAAGGCTAGAAAATAGGGCTAGGAATTAATTTTGATTTCAAGTTTCTAGATATAACAACTATAGGTATTAAAGAGTAAAGATCAAGTGTCATATTGTACAAATTGAACAAAACTTCCTTTGCCTAAAAATACATAGATTCGGCCTTCAGTAGACAAATAGGAAGGAAAATGATTTTGATTACATACTCTTAGATGATGATAGTAGAGGACATATTAAGATCATTGAAATTGGTTTCACATTAAAATGAATTTTCTACAATTTTCTAGAAATATTTGAAATTCTAGATCTAAGAATGAAAAACTCATGAAAACTTGATGATCATGACTTGGAAACAAGAAAATCAATGAAGAACATGATGTTTATTTATCAAGAAGAGTAAGGTATACTTCTTAGATGTTGGAAAATTGAAAAGAATGGATCAAGTCCTTCACAAATTTGCTTAAAGTGTTCTTGAGAAAAGTGAGAGAAAATGAAGAAAATGAAGAAATGAGTGAAGGGGGGCAATGCTGCGGTTTGGGGGATATTTATAGGGTAGATCTTAGGATTTGTTTGGTTCTTTGGATTTAAATTAATGGGTTTTGTGAATATTAAATTAATATATGATTAACTATGGTTAAGAATAAACTTAACTAGGGTTACTTTGCTAACTATGGTTAATAAACATGTGGCTCACATTTAGTGAAGGGTGTGGCTGATTCTTGGCCACAAGACCTAACCTTGGTTCCTTAACCATGGTTGAAATTTAACTCAACATCGGTTAGGTTAAGCTTAGGGGTATTTTGGTCATTTCACCTAAATTTACATTTAATGCTTCATAATTGCTTGGTGAGTCATGGTGGTGACTCACCCCATGACTCATCTCCTCCAGTGTCCGGTTTTGTCTCTGAACCTTCATTCTCGACTCCGTCGGTTTCCCGATTAGGGTTTTACGCTCGAATAGAAGCATACTATTTCGTTTTCGGTTGAAAATTTTCAAAACAACAAAACTTGTTGGAAATATGATTTAAACATAAACCATTTCATTCACGAGTCAAAATTAGGTTTTCTGATCATGAAAATCTTACTATCAGTGAAAACACCGACCGTTTTCTGTTCGAACTTTCACCAAAATTCGTCCGAATAAACACAATACTTTATTTAATATAAAAAATCTACAAATTTCAGTTTCGGGTCAAATTAGGGTTTTCTGCCAGTATAAAATTATACTGTCAGTAAAAACGCAGACCGATTTCCGTCTGAGTTTTAAACCCAAATTTTAACCTGAGTTTCCTACCATAGAGTAGGTTCTAAATATGATTTTGTTTTCTCCAAAATCATTTCCTAAGTCTCAGATAAAAATGTAAATAAATATATATTTATCGTTAATACAGCTTATCCGAAAATCGGGCTGTTACATTAAGGGAGAGAATGTGTACCTAAAGGTGATATAGGTTTTGATGTTGACAAATAGTGTATCATGGTATTAACTCAATAAAAAGAATATTGGACATAATATATTATGTTGATAAATTCATGACTATTTGATTGTGTGCTTAATGAATATTATATTAATTAAATATACATGTGTTAAATAATTATGATTAATATAATATTGAGTGAATGCACATGTAACATTTTATTATATATAATATATGCTTGGGATTGACAAATATAATAAATTGGCATAGAATTATACTTGGAATTATTATTATATGCCTAAAGACATAAGAAATATTAAATATGATATTATCTTAAAATATGTCTTATGAATTATTATACATGGCTTTGTATATGGAATAAAATGTGAAATATTATTATTATTTGTATACCTTGAACTAATGTGTTTTATGAGAAAATTGTGGAATAGAAAAGTTCAAGTTGAAACAAGCGAAGCTATGATCCCAGAAGGACTAGATTGCAAAATGCGGAAAAGACTATCCAGAAAATCAAGTCTTTCAAGATGGAGACAGGGGAATTTTATTAATTGTATTGTGTGTTTTAGATTCCCTTGTAAATGGTAAGTAAAGCTCTCTAATTAAAAATTGGTCACACACACACACATAAATGAGCTTTCAAAATAAAACTTAAATGGCTTTTAAATAAACTTAAATGAGTAATTATTTTCAGCTATTAAGTTTTCAAATTCAAATTTAAAATCGAGAAATAATCGATTATATGGATAGGATAATCGATTATGAATATGCTTAGTTGGCTTTAAATATGCTTTAATGAGTAATTAATTTTTGGAGCCATTAAGATTTTGAATAAGCTATTTTGAATGAAAATAATTGATTAGCATAATCGATTATATTATGTTGAACACGTTTTTAATAAACTTAGTTGGCTTTAATGAGTATTAATGAGTAATTATTTCTCTAGCCGTTAAGTATTTGAATTTGAACATGAAATAATCGATCATACACTTTTTAGAATCGATTATGATATTTTGAATTACAAGACAGAGAATTGCTAATCTATTATGATAATCGATTATATCCTTTTCCAGTTCGCAGGATTTTAAACAGAGAACATATAATCGATTAGTCTAATCGATTACACTGCGACTGCCTTAAAACACCTTTTACAATGATTTAAAAAAATCGATTATTGTCTTTAAATAATCGATTATCATGCATTAAAAATGAGTTTTAAAATGGGCTTGACCTAATTTCCTTGGGCTATTCATTCCTTCTATATAAAGGAAACTTAGGCTGGAAACAAAGTGACGAATTTCCCATTTTTAATTGTTCCAAAACTCTGTCAAACTTTTCTCTCTACTACTCTTACTTTTACACTTTGATCATATTATATTGAGAGAGCTTTACACACCATATAGGTGATATTGTATTGTGCTTCAATTTGTTTATTCTGCACTATCAAGAGTGCTTTATGTTGGTAAGAGTCGGATTGACTCAAACCACCTTTTTGGTTACCAAACAAGAGAGGGTATATCTCTTGGGATATTTTTGAGGCTCTTACACAAGGGATAGTATGTCTTGTGATTTGTGTTAGAGGTTCTCTGTTTTGTAAAGGTGCTAGTTGAACCTGTTTAAAAACTAGAGTTTATTGGAAACCCTTGATGGTATTGCCTTGGGGACTAGACGTAGGCCACGTGGGTAGTTTGTGGTCGAACCAGGATATATCGTCGTGTTCATCTTCTTTCCCTATCATCTTTACTTTTCCTATGCTTTATCTGTTGCGAAATTTTCTTTATCAAGTTTTAAGTTCAAAGAATTATTTTTTAAGCGCTTTAAATTGAAAATAATCTTTTATCTGCTGCAAATTCTGTTTATATTTTAAAAGGGTTTTGATTTATTGAAAAAGAATTTATTTTTATTTAAAACCCAATTCACCCCCCTCTTGGGTGATGGTTGCCACGGCCAATAATTGGTATCAGAGCTTCGGCTCTGGTTAGTAGCTTAACAGCTTAGAGTTAAGATCCTTTTGGGAACCTTTTTAAGTTTTCCAAAATATATGGTTTTGAAATTGACAAACCACCATTCTTTGATAGTGAGAATTACATTTATTGGAAAATGAGAATTGAAATTTTTATACAGTCAATTGATGTTGACTTATGGGATATTGGAGTTCATGGACTCATTCTCAAACCCAAAGAACATCAGACTGAGTTTGATAAAAATTATTTTTTCTTAAATCTCAAAGCTATGCAAATTCTTCGGAACTGTCTATGCGATGATGCTTATGAGAAAATAAAAAATTGTGATTGTGCCAAGGATATTCTAAATGTGATTGATTATAATTACCTTGTCACTAACACTTTTGAGAATGAAAGTAATTTCAGGAAAGGGCAAAATTCAATGGATGAAAGATATCCTCAAGAACATGCCAAGAAAAGGAATGACCACAAAAGCAAAGAGCTAATGGTCAAGAAAATAGAAACCACACCCAAGTGACTCAGAGAAATTTGGAGGTAATCGATTCTGAACTCGATCCTTTGAATGATGAACAATCACATGCATACAATGATTTGTATGATAAATTGATGAGTTTAGAAAATAAGAATTTGAATTGCTTAAAAAGTATTTTATCAATTGAAAGTGATTTAGAAAATCTGAAAAATGAATATACTTGTTATAGTGAAGAAAGTATTGCGAAATTTGAATCCTCACCATGTTATGAAAATTGTATGATTCTTGATAATCAAGTTGAGGACTTATTTCATGAAATTTATAAATCAAAAGGCTCCACACGAGTTCAACCTTCTTATGAAAAAGAAGAAATTCATGTCAATTGTTTTTTATTAATTGTTAAACATGACACTTATCAAGATCATAATTGCTCTATGGTTGGGTATGAAAATTATCATATGAAAGATAAAAAGCTTGTATCATGTAAATATTATGGAAGGATAGGACACATTTCTCATATATGTATTTATAGAAGAAATCGTTATATGATAAATAAGTTTGCTTGGGTGCCTAAAGGTACAAATAACTTGCCACTAACCTTCAAGGACCCAACATGAAATGGGTACCAAAAAGTTTCTCTAGTACTTCAAATGTGCAGGTAAAATCCAAAATTGAGAAACAATCTTGCTTGGAAAAGGAGATGACATCAAAAAGAATGAGTTACAATTTCGAAAGGGCTATTTCTACCAAAAGAAGCAATGATATCTTGATGAACAACTCATATAAGATCGATGATGTTAGAGCAAGATTCAAAGTCAAGCAAAAGTGTGTAAGAAAGAATCTTCTTGTGAATTCATGCAACAAGGTAACTTCATCTTCTATCTCTCACACATGCTCAAATGTGAAATTTGTTAAATGGAGGTATGATGATAAAGATGTCCATGTGAATCCAATCAAGATGAAACATAGATATATTCTAAGCAATAATCCCAACTTGAATTTGATTGCTTGATTATGAAACTGTAACACCCCGATTTTCATTGCTTTCAAGTATCTGTTAAACTAGTTAAATATGGATATTTTATCCGAAATATAGAAAATGATTTTGGCTGTAACAAAATCATTTCCGAATTCTATTAGATAGAATAAAGTTTCAGTTAAATTTTTGGTTTGAAAACTCAGACGGAAACCCGGTCTGCATTCTCACTGTCAGTAAGAATTTACTGATCAGAGAAACTAATTTTGACTCGTAAACAAAAAAAAATCAATGACTTTTATCCTTGTATTAAGTGATAGGAGTCATTTCGAAATTTTCACTCGAAAATAAAATATTATATTTTATTCAGGAGAAATTTTTATTGAAGACACGCGGAGGAAACCTGAGTCGGGGAAAACGACAAAACAGGATGTGGTACAGAAATAATATGAAGCTGGGATGATAAAAGTGATTGATGGAACTGATGAAAATTAGTCACATCATAACTTTTTATCATGATTACACTTTAATATATTATTATACTACCTAAAAACCCATGAATCCTACTTAGACTAAGCAAACATGTCACTAAAAGATCTTCTCTCTTCTTCTCTTCACCCCCCCCCCCCCCCCCCCCCCCCCCCCCCCCCCCCTCCTCCCCCTCCTCCTCCTCCTCCTCCTCCTCTCACACTCTCATTTGGTCATTTTTCTCTTTGCAAAACTTGAGAGCTAAGCTTCCTACAACCTCAACTAAGATCATCATCTTCTTCCTTGGTTTTCTACTTGGGGTAAGCTTCTTGCTATTGATCCTTATTAATACTCATCTTCTTTATTATTTCCTTGTCATGTTTATGTAGTTTGAAACCCATTTTCTCCTCTCATGAACTTGCATCTTCTTGTTGATTTTATGATCAAAGTTCAGGGTGTTAAACTCACCTCATCATCTCTTGATCTTGTTGTAGTTTGAAACAAAAAAATGAAAACCAAACCCTTACCCCCATGATGGCCGAAACTGATATTGAGGGAGGGTTGATAGTTTTGTTTCATTTTTTTTAATTCTAACACTTGTTTTGAGCTCCCTGAGACCTATATGATCAAGCTCTAAGAGCTTAAGTTCAACAAAATTCCCTAGTCTATTTTTCCTAGTTACGGCCAAAAATCACCCTAGGAGGAATAATAAGATTTCTTCAAATTTTAACTTGTAATCTATTGGTTTGTGAAGGATTCACTGAATAACTAGTTCCTAAGGCGGTACTGGAGGAAACTGAAACTCGTTTGATTCCTTCCAAGACAAGAAACTTGATTTTTTGAGGTAAAGGGAGTAAGCCTGAGGAGTTCCTAGTAGTTATATACTTAATGTTATGAACTGCTTGTGATGATTTATAATGTGTTGTTTGACTGTGAATATTTATATGTTATATGATGCTGATATATTGGAATTGCATATGTCTGATGAATATATATATATATATATATATATATATATATATATATATATATATATGTTGTTGAAACTATGGAGACTGGTTGAGGCATGACATTCGTCATAGCTTATATTTTGGAAAATTAATTTATTGAAAACATATGAATACAGAAAAATGATTTTGGCTTTCTTTGGAAAGTGAATGGAAACAGAAAGGAATGGACTAGATTTAGCGCTGAGGTTTCAGACTGGATTCTGTTTACAGTGAAGCCGGACAAGCATTCCCACTGTTAAAAACCTAGCGTTTCGAGACGTCGGACTAGCGTTTGTTGAGAAGAGATTTTGAAAATCTTTAAAGATGTTTAGAATTCCTAATTGATATTAAAAGTCTAATTAATATCTGAAAAAGGATCTGACAGCTGTTATTTAGTGAGCTACAGTTTCAAATAGGGTGAACTGACAAATTTAATAGTTACGGACCAAAGGTGTATTCTTGGGCTTTTGGATCTTTAGGGACATTCGGGCTCGAACTCCACGGAATGCTTCAGGCTTTGCAACCTCTTGTCGTGGAAATCAGTTACCCTGCACGAAATGTACTCAATAGGGGAAATCCTAGAACAATTGAGGAAAGGACCCAGTTGAGAAGTCACCCAACGCAAAACAATTGTGTAATAGGAATTATCACGGCCTATCATGCTCGACAAAGGGAAGTTAGGATCTCCGGAGATTGAGTTTAGAAAGTGGATATTGAAGTGTTAACACATAACTTTTGATAAAATCTATGATTTGAAATCTTTATGAGATAATTTAACTGTTAACATATGAATTGTTGATAACTCTTTGAATGAAGAGTTATTTAGATCCTTTTTACTGTAATTCTTTGCCATCCTTAAGGTTTTAAGTTTGGTTTCTTTTAGAAAAAGTTAGTTTATACATATTTGTGTTAAGTGTAGTAAATATTAGCCTTTTGCTCCTGATTGCTCTATCATTGTCTAAAAACTCTATGTCTTGGTATGCAGAAAGCTTGCTGGAGCAAGGCTAAAGCATTGGGATACAAGAGCTTGGTTGTTGCAGCAAGGACTACCTTCCAGTAGTATGGCACTAAAGGACAAAAGCTAACAAGGACACCTTTCCTCTCTCCTCAAGGGCGCTGACGCTGGCGTTTTTAAGGATACACAAGCGTATAGGATCAGCTGCCTTACATCATTTGGAATTTGGGGTAGGGTTATTTTATGAATTCTTTTGATTGTTGGCCCAAAATGGAATGAAAGAGAATAGGGTTTAGTGTACTATAAAAGCATCTAGAAAACCCTAGTGAGGCAGACTTGAACATTCTTATTTTTTTTACACATTGTCTTGTTGAGAGCTGCGCTGATTTCTTTCTTCCTGAGCTGCTGCTGCTGTGTTTTTCGTGTTCCTACATTGTAATGATTTCTTGCTCTTTCTTACATTTGTTCTTTGTAAGCTCACTATGAGCTAAACTCTTTAAGCTTTGATATGCTAGTATAATTAATGTTTAGCTGAATTATGTAATGGCTATGTTCGCATCTTCTTTTATCACGCATTTAATGTTGTTTGATTAAGAGTGATCAACTTGATTGAACACTTAGCT
Organism: Echinosophora koreensis; assembly: GCA_035048595.1. Lineage (NCBI taxonomy): Eukaryota > Viridiplantae > Streptophyta > Magnoliopsida > Fabales > Fabaceae > Echinosophora > Echinosophora koreensis. The sequence goes on from JAPCYP010000065.1 coordinate 2,459,285, forward strand.
TATTTAATTTGGAATAATTAAGTAAGTGGGAACTTGATAAAGGATAAGGGTTAAATCATTAATTGGAAAATTAATTGATGATGAGTAGGCTAGGAATAGCTATTCATGTCCCTAAGCTAGCTGGAACGAGCTTTAATTAGAGGGTGGTGTAATTAATATGAATCTAGGAATAGAACAAAGTTAATGAACCTGACCCTGTAATGTTGGAAAACAAACTGTAATTTCCTGGAGCTAGATGCTAGAGCATGGTCAGAGCATAATGAGGGCCAAACAAGATTTATGCTGCAGCATACCTGAAGCTGTTTTAATTATCTAAATCAATAGATCACTTTTCTCTGTTAACCTATTTGAATCTACATTCAAGTTGTAATTTGTTTTATTTTTCTAGTATCAACACCTTTATTTTAATTTGTCCGCACACAATAATTTTTGGTTACTCCTTCCTAACTCTTGAACATATAATCTGAACTGAATTTTGTCGCATCAATTTAATCCCTGTGGGAACGATATCTGAACAAAAGTTCTATACTACTTGAGGCATTTGTGTATACTTGCATAAGCTTAAGAACAACTATTTTTAAGGCAACAATTGTTATAATTGTATTTTGATGCTGTTGAAATGTTAAGTATATGATTGCTATGTTTAAACTCATATATTGGTAACTCACCTTTGCTATTATTTTCTTTGTTTTGTTTTCTTCTGTTGTGGTATTTTATTTTATATGTTTAGATGGACCCCCTAAATCATATGATCCACACGGGCTATCTGGCCCACAATTTTGAGTTCTGTGATGATGCTGACGCATGGGTTATCCACCCCGGAACCTGTAGCGCGCCTTACACGGGGCCGCTGCTTTCTACAGAGGGTACAGAGGAGGGTATCACATCATGTACTCAACGAGTGAAGACCGTGGAGATTGGACTGCCTCCTACCTGGATGCTACTACGCCACTTGGTTGAGTCAGGTAACACATACCACCAACCACCACCACCGAAGGCTGCACCTAGAGGAGCACCCGTGTCACCACCTCTTGCTCCTATTATCATCTATGGAGGGGAGGAAGATGATGAGGACATCATGGTTGCCGACGAGCTTCCTGAGGCGGACCCCATTGAAGAGGATCCTGCAGAAGACGATCCAGAGGAGCCTGAGGGTGAGGCACCTGAGTACCACCCTCTTGATGAGGAGGAGCAGCTAGTGGTGGATGAGGCTGAGGGAGCAGTGTCGCCACTCCCTTCGAACCCTGGGTTTGACCACGGAGGTCTTCCCAATGGACATCTCTAGAGGACCAGTAGGTTGTAGCTAGTTTCTTTTGGGGTAGTGCTAACTTCACAGGGTTTGTATATTTCAGCTATCGAGAGCCAAGTTTTTGTATTAGTGGTCTTCTCTTCTGAACCTTGGGTTTTTGTATATCATCTGTATGTATGACTTATGTCTGTATATATTTCCTAACCTACCGTAGAACTTTGATATGATGACCCCTGATTGTATGGGTCTTGGTATAGATGATGCATAGTTATATATAGAATGTTTATGGCTCGGAGAGCCTCTCTTTTGTATGAAGATATAATTATATTAGCAGGTATGTTTTGTTTGGGATGTTGAAATTATAGAGGAGACCTGTCGATTTTTTTTTTTTTTTAATTTTTTTGAGTCTTCAAATATACCCAAAATCGTAAGTAATTTCGAAGGTAACTAGCCTTAAGAAATGATTTCTTTTTCCGCGTTAAGTTGCGATACAAGAGAAAACCATGTAATGCCAAAGGAGGTGTTACATTAGTGGTATCAGAACTGGTCGAATCTTTCGAGAATCCTTGGGAATAGGTCTATTATGTCTAAGTTGTGTAATCTCTGAGTAAGACCTATTTGAATTAATCCTTGAAGTAATGGGTGTTGTTAAGTGAAAGCATATCTCAATTCTGGGTTGAGATTTAACTGATTGTATCTTGTAGGTCAGTTATGGAAGTCGAAGGTGGGCGTGGACGTGGACGGGGACGTGGTCGCGGCTGTGGGAGAGGCTTGTAGAGGTGGTCGAATAGCTGGACAAGGTGAATTTGAGGAACACTATGAAGATGCTGATGTACCTGATTATGCAGCTCAAGCGATGGCAGGTGTTGCTGCTACTATTGCTCTTCAAACTGCGGCAATGAATGCTTAGACTCAAGCTGTTGCTGAAGGAATAGGACTGACGGCTTTCAGACGTCAGAATCCACCCCAATTTCCATGGAGAAACTGATCCTAACAAGGCAGATCTATGGATAGAAGAACTAGAGAAAATTTTTGAGTTAATTCATACTCAAGAGGAAGTCAAGGTTCCGTATGCTACCTTCTTACTGTTGGGTGATACTTAGTACTGGTGGAAGGGAATTGCTAACCATCAGGAGATCACCTGGAATGTCTTTCGTGAAGCCTTTTTGGAAAAGTATTTTCCTCAAAGTGCTAGGATTGAGAAAGAACAAGAAATCTTAGGCCTAAAACAGATGTCTTGAACTGTAGGAGAATATGCTGCGAGGTTTGAGTCGCTTGCCAAGTACTTCCGATTCTTTCAAGCCCAACCCAATGAAAGCTGGAAATGCCAGAGATTTGAAGCTGGCTTGAGGTTTGAAATCAAAGAATCTGTCTTACCACTGCAAATAAGGAATTTTCAAGCCCTGGTGGAGATGAGTCGGAAAGTTGAACAGATGAGGAAGGAAAAGGATAGTCAAGGGAATGTCGGAGGACCATCCAGACCTAAGAATCAGTTTCAAGATCAACGAGAGAAACAAGCGCAGAGGAAGCCATACTATAGACCACCTGGAAACAACCAGAACCAACAGTCATACCGTCCAGCTGCTACTGCATCTGGGATTGGGAGCCAGGGAAGTCACAGCCAAGGCTACTCTCAGAAAAATGTCACAAATGTGGGAATACTAACCATGTTACCAATGATTGACGGCTGACAGGAATGCAATGCTTCAGATGCGGGAAGATAGGCCATATAGCTAAAGACTGCTATGCCCAGAAATCTGCACCAGTTTCCAACAACTCCAAGACCAACAACCCAACGGCAAAGGGAAGGGTTTATACCATGAGTACAGCTGAAGCTTCACAATCTGATGATTTGATACAAGATAATTGTGACATAGCTGGTAATCTTTTAACTGTACTTTTTGATTCGGGTGCAACACACTCTTTTATTTCGATGGATAGTGTGAGACATTTAGAATTGCCCGTTTCTTCCATGTCATATGATTTAATTGTTTCAACTCCTACTGCTGAACCTATTACTGTGAATTCAATCTGTCTAAACTGTCCTATAATCATTCAGGATAGACATTTTCTTGTGAATTTGATATGTTTGCCTTTAATACAGTTAGATGTAATTTTAGGCATGGATTGGTTATCTTCCAACCATATCCTTTTAGACTGTGCTCATAAAACTTTAGTTTTTCCTAATCCTGAGATTTCTGGATTTTTATCTACCAACCAAGTAAGAACTTCTTCGAAAGAAGGAGATCAGGAATGCCTGTTTTTATCTAGCTTAGAAGTCGAGGGGTAGATCGATTTGAGTGCTATGCTTGTAGCGAGAGAGTTTCCAAATGTTTTTCTGAACGATGTTCCGAGTTTGCCACCAATTCGAGATATAGAATTCTCCATCGATCTAATCCCAGGAACCGGTCCGATTTCTATTGCTCCATACTGAATGTCACCGAAGGAACTTGTGGAATTGAAGGCTCAACTGGAGGATTTGTTATCAAAACAATTCATACGACTGAGTGTATCCCCGTGGGGAGCACCAGCTCTGCTAGTGAGAAAGAAAGACGGAGGTTCGAGACTCTGTGTCGACTTTCGCCAACTCAACAAGGTGACAATAAAGAACAAATATCCTTTGCCACGCATTGATGATCTGATGGATCAATTGAGAGGAGCCGTGGTATTTTCAAAGATTGATCTAAGGATGGGTTATCATCAAATACGGGTAAAGACCGAAGATATAACCAAGACTGCGTTCAGAACTCATTATGGACATTATGAGTATCTCGTAATGCCTTTTGGAGTAACGAATGCACCTGCTATTTTCATGGACTACATGAATCGGATTTTTCGTCCGTTTCTTGATAAGTTTGTCGTAGTGTTTATTGATGATATTCTCATTTACTCGAAGAGTCTTGAGGATCATGAAGAACATTTGCGTCAAGTTTTACAAATCTTACGTGAGAAGGTTTTGTACGCAAAACTTTCTAAATGAAAGTTTTGGCTCAAAGAAGTGAAGTTTCTTGGTCACGTGATCACTAAAGAAGGAATTTCCGTAGACCCTACGAAAGTGGAAGCTGTACTTTCTTGGGAAAGACCAAAGACGGTGACGGAAATTAGGAGCTTTGTTGGATTAGCTAGCTATTATCAGAGGTTTATTGAAGGATTTTCAAAGATAGTAGCGCCTTTGACTCAACTTATAAAGAAATACCAACCGTTCGTATGGACTGAGAAGTGCGAGGAGAGCTTTTAAATGATAAATGAACGACTTACAACTTCGCCTGTACTTATACTTCCTGAGCCAAATGAACCTTATGAAGTATATTGTGATGCTTCACATCAAGGCTTAGGATGTGTGTTAATGCAATATTGGAAGGTTGTAGCCTATGCGTCACGTCAACTGAAGACTCATGAGAGGAATTATCCGACGCATGATCTGGAATTAGCTGCTGTGGTTTTTGTGCTGAAAATGTGGAGACACCATCTCTATGGAGCAAGGTTTGATGTTTTTAGTGACCACAAGAGTTTGAAGTACCTGCTTGACCAAAAGGAGCTCAACATGAGACAGAGACGGTGGATGGAGTTCTTAAAAGATTATGACTTCACGTTGCAGTATCATCTAGGCAAGGCAAACGTGGTAGCAAATGCATTGAGTCGGAAAGCTATACATATCTCAACTATGATGGTGAAAGAGCTCGAATTGATAGAGAGGTTCTGTGATCTTAACTTAGTTACGGAAGTAAGCCGAAATAAAATTAGTGTAGGAATGATCAAGATTTCTAGTGGACTGATGGAAGAAATACGAGAACAGCAAGCTATGGATGCATTCATCCAGGAGAAGAAAGACTTGATGGAAAAAGGAAAAGTTACCGAGTTAAGATTAGGATCAGATTAAATTTTAAGGTGCAAAGGAAGGATCTGTGTACCAGACAATCCGGAGATGAAGAAAATGATTCTAGAAGAATCACAAAAGATCAAACTAAGTATTCATCCTAGATCAACAAAGATGTATCAAGATTTAAAACAAAGATTTTGGTGACCAGGCATGAAAAAGCAAGTTGCGGAATATGTGGCATCATTCTGACTTGTCAAAAAGCAAAAGTTGAACATCAAAGACCTGGGGGAATGCTCACATCGTTGGATGTACCAGAGTGAAAGTGGGATAGCATGTCAATGGACTTTGTCGTAAGTTTACTCAGGACTTCCAAAGGATTTGACTCGATTTGGGTAATCGTAGACAGGTTAACTAAATCAGCACATTTCTTACCTGTCAAGACAAATTGCACTGTGCAGAAGCTGACTGATGTTTATATCAAGGAAATAATCAGATTACATGGAGTACCTTCAATTATTGTTTCGGATCGAGATCCGAAGCTCACTTCACATTTTTAGGGAAGTTTGCAACAAGCTTTAGGAACCAAGTTGCGCTTAAGCTCATCATATCATCCTCAAACAGATGGACAAACAGAGAGGATAATTCAATCATTAGAAGACTTGTTGAGGGCATGTGTCTTAGATCATTGTGGAAGTTGGGATGATCTTTTGCCACTGATCGAATTTACATAGAACAACAATTTTCATGCAAGTATAGGGATGGCTCCTTATGAGGCCCTATATGGATGAAAGTGTTAGACACCGTTGTGTTGGTACCAAGATGGAGAAAGCATGATTCTTGGTCCCCAAATCGTGCAACAAACGTCAGAGAAAGTGAAACAAATTCGCGAACGGATGAAAGCAACTCAAAGCAGACAGAAGAGTTACTCAGACCTGAGAAGAAGACCTCTCGAATTTCACGAAGGTGAACACGTATTTCTGAGAGTCACACCCACGACTGGGGTAGGTAGAGTCCTAAAGTCCAGAAAACTCACTCCGTCGGACCTTACCAAATTCTTCGTCGTATTGGTCCAGTAGCTTATCAAATTGCTTTACCATCTTTCCTTTCAAATATTCATGATGTATTCCATGTCTCACAACTTAGGAAGTATATTCCTGATCCATCGCATATAATTGAACCCGATGAAGTATAATTAAAAGAAAACTTGTCTTATGAAGCATCACTTGTACGAATCGAAGATAGGATGATTAAGCAACTCAGGGATAAACAAATTTCCTTAGTCAAGGTTATTTGGAATGATAAGACTGGAGAAGCAACATGGGAGACTGAAAACAAAATGAAATTACATTATCCTGAACTTTTTCCAGGTATGCAATTTTGAGGGCAATATTTTTTTAGTGGGGTAGTAATGTAACACCCCGATTTTCATTACTTTCAAGTGTCTGTTAAAATAGTTAAATGTGGATATTTTATCCGAAATATAGAAAATGATTTTGGCTGTAACAAAATCCCTTCTGAATTCTATTAGATAGAATAAAGTTTCAGTTAAATTTTAGGTTTGAAAACTCAGACAGAAACCTGGTCTGCGTTCTCACTGTCAGTAAGAATTTACTCTTCAGAGAAACTAATTTTGACTCATAAACAAAAAAAAATCAATGAATTTTATCCTTGTATTAAGTGATAGGAGTCATTTCGAAATTTTCGCTCAAAAATAAAATATTTTATTTTATTCAAGCGAAATTTTTATTGAAGACGCGCGGAGGAAACCTGAGTCGGGGAAAACGACAGAACAGGACGTGGTACAGAAATAATATGAAGCTGGGATGATAAAAGTGATTAATGCGACTCATAAAAACTAGTCACATCATAACTTTTATCTCATGATTACACTTTAATATATTATTATACTACCTAAAAACCCATTAATCCTACTTAGACTAAGCAAACATGTCACTAAAATATCTTCTCTCTTCTTCTCTTCAAAACCGGTGAGCTAAGCTTCCTACAACCTCAACTAAGATCATCATCTTCTTCCTTGGTTTTCTACTTGGGGTAAGCTTCTTGGTATTGATCACCCATTTTCTCCTCTCATGAACTTGCATCTTCTTGTTGATTTTATGATCAAAGTTTAGGGAGTTAAACTCACCTCATCATCTCTTGATCATGTTGTAGTTTGAAACAAAAAAATGAAAACTGAAACCCTTACCCCCATGATGGCTGAAACTGATATAGAGCAAGGGTTGACAGTTTTGCTTCATTTTTTTAAATTCTAACACTTGTTTTGAGCTCCCTAAGACCTATATTATCAAGCTCTAAGAGCTTAAGTTCAGCAAATTTCCCTAGCCTATGTTTCCTAGTTATGGCCGAAAATCACCCTAGGAGGAATAATAAGATTTCTTCAAATTTTAACTTGTAATCTATTGGTTTGTGAAGGATTCATTGAATAACTAGTTCCTAAGGCGGTACTGGAGGAAACTGAAACTCGTTTGATTCCTTCCAAGACAAGAAACTTGATTTTCTGAGGTAAAGGGAGTAAGCTCGAGGAGTTCCTAGTAGTTTTATACTTAATGTTATGAACTGCTTTTGATGATTTATAATGTGTTGTTTGACTGTGAATATTTATATGTTATATGATGCTGATATTGCAATTGCATATGACTGATGAATATATATGTGTATATATATATATATATATATATATATATATATATATGTTGTCATCTGTGTTATTGAAACTATTGAGACTGGTTGAGGCATGACATTCGTCATAGCTTATATTTTCGAAAATTATTTTATTGAAAACATATGAACACAGAAAAATGATTTTGGCTTGCTTGGGGCTTTGCAACCTCTTGTCGTGGAAATCGGTTACCCTGCACGAAATGTACTCAATAGGGGACTATCAAATATTATTTAGGTGATACGCGAAATCCTAGAACAATTGGGGAAAGGACCCAGTTGAGAGGCCACCCAATGAGAAACAATTGTGTTATAGAAATTATCGCGGCCTATCATGCTCTGCGAAGGGAAGTTAGGATCTCTGGAGATTGAGTTTAGAAAGTGGATATTGAAGTGTTAAGACATAACTTTTGAGAAAATCTATGATTTGAAATCTTTATGAGATAATTATAACTGTTAATATATGAATTGTTATAATTGTATTTTGATGCTGTTGAAATGTTAAGTATATGATTGCTATGTTTAAACTCATATATTGGTAACTCACATTTGCTATTATTTTTTTTGTTTTGTTTTCTTCTGTTGTGGTATTTTATTTTATATGTTTAGATGGACCCCCTACATCATATGATCCACACAGGCTATCTGGCCCACGGTTTTGAGTTCCGTGACGATGCCGACGCATGGGTTATCCACCCCGGAGCCTGTAGCACGTCTTACACGGGGCCACTGCTTTCTACAGAGGGTACCGAGGAGTGTATCACATCATGTACTCAACGAGTGAAGACCGTGGAGATTCCACTGCCTCCTAACTGGACGCTACTACGACACTAGGTTGAGTCAGGTAACACATACCACAAGCCACCACCACCGCAGGCTGCACCTAGAGGAGCACCCGTGTCACCACCTCCTGCTCCTATTATCATCTATGGAGGGGAGGAAGATGATGAGGACATCATGGTTGCCGATGAGCATCCTGAGGCGGACCCTATTGAAGAGGATCCTGCAGAAGAAGATCCAGAGGCCGGAGCCTGAGGGTGAGGCACCTGAGTACCACCCTCTTGATGAGGAAGAGGAGCTAGTGGTGGATGAGGCTGAGGGAGCAGTGTCGTCATTCCCTTCGAACCCTGGGGTTGACCACGGAGGTTTTCCCAATGGACATCTCTAGAGGCCAGTAGGTTGTACCTAGTTTCTTTTGGGGTAGTGCTAACTTCATAGGGTTTGTATATTTCGGCTATCGAGAGCCAAGTTTTTGTATTAGTGGTCTTCTCTACTGAACCCTGGGTTTTTGTATATCATCTGTATGTATGACTTATGTCTGTATATATTTCCTAACCTAGCGTAGAACTTTGATATGATGACCCCTGATTATAGGGTCTTGGTATAGATGATGCATAGTTATATATAGAATGTTTATGGCTCGGAGAGCCTCTATTTTGAATGAAGATATAATTATGTTAGCAACTATGTTTTGTTTGGGATATCGAAATCATAGAGGAGACTCTGTCGAATTTTTTTAAAAAAAATTTTGAGTCTTCAAATATACCCAAAATCGTAAGTAATTTCCGAAGGTAACTAGCCTTAAGAAATGATTTCTTTTTCCGCGTTAAGTTGCGATACAAGAGAAAACCATGTAATGCCAAAGGAGGTGTTACCGAAACTTTGTGCTAGATGCCATTTATGTGCTTGTATGCTGATTGATTATTATTTAAAGCATGGCGTAATTAATTTGAATAAGTTATTATTTCCTTGTTATGAAAATTTAATGGTATCATATGGAAAAATCAATTATATAATCGATTATGGTCCCTTAGTAATCGATTAAGGGAATTGGTTATTGGTGTGGGTCGTGCCTTGAAAAGTAACCAGAGGCATTGTAATCGATTACCACCATGAGGATAATCGATTATGTTTCGAAAACGGGCATTAATAAGAAAAGTTTTTGAAATTCAAAATTTCTAATTAATGTTTCATGAAGATATGATATCTGGTTTAATTATTTAATCATTTTGAAGATATCAAATTCAAATTTTAATTGACATTAAATTCCTTGATAATAATTAGTTTGAAAAGTTATTATTATTATTTTCCCAAATTTTCAAAATCAGATTTAAAAATTTAATTAGGAATTTAATTCATGATCATACTTTATTGAAAATTTAATTTCTAATCATGAATTTTATAAACCACATCTTTTTCAAATGTGAATATGATTAATATTGTGGTAATAAATCCTTAATATTAAGTGATACAAAATTTTATTAAGGATCACTCTTTTGAAATTTAAATGATCAATAAAAGATTATATCACTTTAATATCTTTTGAATATCATAATAAGGAAAATCCAATTTTTGAGATTTTAAATTCAAAATTCAAATAATTTTTTTATTATTTTCGAAATTGTAATTATGGTAATATATTTTAAAATTAAAAAATCATTATCTCCTCATTTTATCATAAAATTAAAATCTGATTGCAAAATATTTTTAATACTCAAATAGCAATTAATTCATGATTGCACAATAGCAGAAAATTGATTTCTTATTATGGATTAATATATTACATATTTTCAAAATAGAAAATCTTTAAGATTGTAGTAATAAATCTTTTATGTTGATTGATTTGAAAATTTATTGAGGATTAACTTTGAAATCAAGATAATCAACATAAATTATGATGATATTACCTTTAATGAAAAATTCAAATTTCATGATTTAAAATTTCAAATTTCAAATTTTTTGTAGTTATTTTCGAAAATTTAATGATGATAAAAGTTGAGATTTAAAATTGTCCAACTTATGGAAATCCTTAATTACACCATAAATGTTTAGATGAAATTTATTTCAATTATGGTTAAGAAGGAAAGAATTCAAATAGATTTGACACAATTTTTTATTGAGATATTTCTTCTTTCCAAAAAAGTTTTTAAATTCAAATCTGAAATTCACTTTTGGTGATAATTTCAAAAATTCACCATCTCTTGCCAAATAAATCCAAGATTTGAAAATTGTGGTTAATGAATTTGGCATCTTTTTATATTTAACCATCTCTTGCCGAATAAATCCAAGATTTGAAAATTCAAAATTCAAATATTCTTAAAATTTGAATCTTGGAACTTACTTAAATTTTGAAGGATCGAGACTAAATGCAAATTAATAAGAAAGATCCTCTAAGTCTAATTGTGAGAAACATATCAATCTTTGTGATAAAGTTTTTTAAATGTTTCCACAAGAAAGGTAGAACCTTTACAAATATGAAATAAATAGTTGAAATTTCAAATAGATGATTTCGTGGTGCTTCTATAATAAGAGGGAAAATATTAAAATATCATAAATGCATAGAAGTTATTGAGTAATAATAAAATATTTGAAATTTTGAAAGAGCTTGTTAGAATGATGATATTTAATGTTACTAAATGTAAAGTGCAATAAAACTGTTATTCCCTTGTGCATTAAATTTAATATTTTTTTCTAACATAGAAAGGTTACCACAGTCAATAAAGTTAAATCTTGAGGGGGAGAAACCTTTAGAATAAATGCACTAGGGAGAGAATTAAATCCTTTTTACTGTTGTCAAATAAGGGGAGAAATAGCTGTCATACATAGGGGGAGAAACACTAAAATGAGAGAATATCTTTATACATTTGTTATAAGTATTTGTCACCATAAAAAAGGGGGAGAATGTGAATCATAATGTCATATAGGTTTTGATGTTGACAAATATAGTATTAAGGGAGAGAATGTGAACTTAAATGTGATATAGGTTTTGATGTTGACAAATAATGTATCATGGTATTAACTCAATAAAAAGAATATTGAACAAATTACCATCTATGTCATACATAGGGGGAGAAACACTAAAAGGAGAGAATATCTTTATACATTTGCTATAAGTATTTGTCACCATCCAAAAGGGGGAGAATGTGAATCATAATGTTATATAGGTTTTGATGTTGACAAATATAGTATTAAGGGAGAGAATGTGAACCTAAAGGTGATATAAGTTTTGATGTTGACAAATAGTGTATCATGGTATTAACTCAATAAAAAGAATATTGGACATAATATATTATGTTGATAAATTCCATGACTATTTAATTGTGTTTAATGAATATTATATTAATTAAATATATATGTGTTAAATAATTATGACTAATATAATATTGAGTGAATACACATGTAACATTTGATTATATACAATATTTGCTTGTGATTGACAAATATAATAAATTGGCATACAATTATACTTGGAATTATTATTATATGCCTAAAGACGTAAGAAATATTAAATATGATATTATCTTAAAATATGTCTTATGAATTATTATACATGGCTTTGTATATGGAATAAAATATGAAATATTATTATTATTACAATACGCATATAATGAGTTATATGATGGCTTGATTAATCAAGAAAAGAAAAACTTTATTTCCTTGGAAAATATATCATTAATTGAAATTTAAATTGAGAACTTGAAAGATGATCATATTTTTTTTTATGAGGAAAATTCTTTAAATTGTGAAATCTCAACTTCTTGAGAAAATTGTATTTTTAAAAATAAAGTTGGTACTTTTCTTCTAAATATAACAAAGTTGACAAATCTACTTGTTCTAATTCCGTGAATGCTAATAGCAAGGGAAGTAACACTATTTTGCAGGGAAATTCGAACAATGCTTTTGATAAAAATATTTTGAAATATCAACAATCTAAAAACCCAAAGTTTTCCTATGATGATCTGAAAAAGACCAAGCCTTCATCTATAATTTGCAATTACTGTGGTCATCGAGGACATATTTCATATTGTGAACACCCAATTTTGTCCGATCTGTTTTATTCAATAATAAAAGGGATAAACAAAAATAAAAATAAAAATAAAAATAATAAAAATAATAAAAATGATAATGGCAAGTTAAAATCGGTTTGGTTTGATAAAAGTGATAAGGAGATCCAGATTGGATTCAGAGTTTTGATAATGATTCAGTTAATTTTATTGATTCTGATAACATAATCACAATCAGATTATGATAATGATATCTTTGAAGATAAACCTATTGATTTTGTTATCTCATCTAAAAAGGAATTCAGTTATCCCTCCCTCTATAAATAAAGCATGATTTCCAAGGAACGAGAGTACGCTGAGAGCCCCCCATCTTTGATTCACATTCTTGTCTCCCTAAAATTGCCCAAATACTCAGTCTTTTCCAAAAACAACAACCAAACGTAGCTTGAGCATTGCCGTTTCATTTCACCCGGCCATCTGCAAATCCAGTTATTGCCAATAGTTTGACTGTGTCGCCTTCGCCGATTAGTCGCTATCTGTTGTGCTCGAATCCTACTACAGAGCACATCCCAAAATTAGAACTCCGTTCCGCCGTGTTCCGCCACCTGCGACTCTATCCAGATCGCTCTCACGTAGCTGCTTCTCTGCCTACTTCGTAGGTGACCTGGCCTGCTATAATCTCTGCCACGCAACACCCCTCTCCGCCGTGAGGAGCTGAACCGGAAGATCCCGAAACGCCGCATCGGTTAACTCCTCTAATTTCCAGATCGGCGTTTTCTGCTCAATGTCACGAACTCCACCATCATCACTGCGTGACACGCCGGGACCGCCGCACCTCGCTACGGAAACTAACGCACCACCGTGCCTCGCCGTCTGATCCACCAGCGCAACAACCGCCACGATCCGCCGCACCTCCTGTCACCTACAGAGTCGCGAACGTCACTGCCTGGTAGCCTCGTCACCACATCTCGCCCGAAACCGTCACATCTTGCCGGAAGCCGCCGTATCTTCGCCCAGAAACGGTCGCACCTCTGGTCGGCGTCAGGCTCTACCAGTTCTTCGCCTCTTCTTGCTGTTGCGTGAGTAGATGAACCAGAAAGAAGAATTCTCTGGTTCAAAGTCTTTCAACGAATTTGTTGTTATTTTGTTTTCAATTTGTTTTTTTTTCTGTTTGCTGGGTCTAATAGTTAATGGGCTAAGGTAATGGGCTGAGTCATTTATTGGGTTGAGTATTTGAATCTAGTTCTAAAAATTACTAAAACCCTTTCTTAAAAAAATAAAATAAAATAAATAATGTCTTTTTTTAAATGAAAATAAAAATCTTTTTTTCATAAAAAAACTAAAAATCTAACCAACCAAATATCTTCTAGAAGAACTACATAGCTTTGAATTTCCCATTGCACCCGGGAATACGTAGGAGCGGAAATAATCATTCCGTCAAGCCAAAATTAATTTTTCCCTAATTTTGTGTTTATCTTTTTTTTTAATATTCTTTTTTGGGTAAAATAAATAATCTTAAAAGTTATTAAAATTTGCACAATTAACTTGAGGTACCGTCTTAGGACGGGCGGTGTAGGGTGCTAACACCTTCCCTACTCGTAATCGACTCCCGAACTCAAATCTCAATTTTTAATAAAAGACCAGTTTCCTTTAATATTTGGTTTTATTCAAATTTTTCCTAAAATTAAATTTGGTGGCGACTCCTCTATTTATTTTTTCCAATCGCGGCTCCCGAACGGGACGGTCGCGACACATATCTATGTCATTATAGGTGTAACACCCTTTGGTTTTAAGATCAAAAGGGTTTTAGTCTTCAAAGATAAGTTTTTAGGGTAAAGATCAAAAACCTAAGTCATGAACAACTTAGTGAAAACACGAACATAATAATTTATGACGTAGGGTGGATCAAGACCTTAAGTCATAAAGTATGGATAATTCATTATCCATATTCCATAAAATATAATGGACTCAGAATGATTTGTTTTCTTGGAAGCCAAAGAAAAAGGCTCAATTAGAAAAGTGCATAGAAATAAATAATTGGACCTATGTTCCAATCTCATAATGTGCTAGGATGATTAAGTACCGGTGATTCGGACTTAAGGACATCTAGCATTTATTACAGTACGTTGAAAGAATTCTGAAGGAATCACGATGTCATCCGTTGGATGGACGAGAAGAACGCATTTCCGACAAAGTTTGCCTAAACACATAGTGAAACTATGTTCTGTAAGGCCGTTGTGCCTAGGAGATGGAGCTAACACTTTAATGCGGGTGCGAATTCCGTAGTGACGATCTATTGATGCTCGGGGGTGTCGGGGTATGAAATACTCATATAGGCCCAGTTGGTTGCTCTTCTGTGGCATGGTGATCTTGCAATACACCAACATACTCGTCTACACACTATGTGTTTTCTGGTAGTGAAGGATGTTCCCGAAAAAGCCTATGTGCACCATGATGACTGTTGACGCATTTTATTACCCAAGGCTGGTGGACTCCGGAACAATCCTCCGAACCACTCTCTCCGACTATTCGTAAAACCATGGTATAGGAATTCAGAGGTCATTCCTCGAGTCTTAGATGTTTCTATCTAGGAAAACGTTGTGCTGTGGTCATGTTTCTGTGAAACATTATTGTTTTGTTAAGAGTGTAGATATGATTGATAATTGTTAATTGTACGTACCTGAGAGTCGTACCACTGCATGTCTGCCTTATGTGTAAGATAAATGGAAATCTCACCTCCTTATTTTTATATTGCCTATGTCGGCTGGCTATATGCCTTCTGTATTCCTTTGAGAAGATTGAGGCGTCAGGATGTCCCTTGACTGACACATCTTAGAGATTGAGGTTCGAGCATGCGGACGATATGTTGGAGTTTCTAATCGATGTCTTCCAGACTGTTGATGGGTTCGTAGACCATGTTTTTCCTCTTGGAAGAGGAAAGGGCTTAGTTCAAGAGGTACTTTTGTAGTGACTCTAGTAGTGTCTTTAGTGACGACGTCGGTAGTGGACTCAAATAGAGTTTCCACTAGATCTTGTCAGTTTGGTTTGTCCTTCTCACGATGTATGAGAAAGGATTGTCTTTTCTGTTTTAGTTTGGCCAGCTGTGTATGTTTGGAAGTTAATGTTAACGCTTATGGAGCTGCGACTCCAAGTATATTATATTTTAGGAGCTGCGTCTCCACATCTTTATGTTGAGTCCGTACATTCTATGATTTCTGTTTATGAGTCGGGTTGGGTATTATGTAAATGATTTTCGAACTCATAACCCTAATTGTGATAATGGAATATTTTATTGTCCATTCATTTAAAACGAAGTAGTTATATTTACGACTTACGGAAAAGAAAAGAAATTACCCCATTCTTTTATAGCCAAATTTCATTAACCTACTTTTCAGCCTTAAAATGTCACTTCCTTTGTAGCACCTGAGAAGAGTGTTACAATAGGAGAAATTATAATGTGAGAAATAAGTTGTCTTGGGTACCTAAAAATTATAGATACTTATCCACTAACCCCCAAGGACCCAAGATGAAATGGGTACCAAAAAGTTCCTCTACCTTATCTAATATGCTGGAAAAATTTCAAAATGATGGACATTTTGGTCAAGAAAAGGATAAGACATCAAGCAAGACACTTCTCAAGTTCAAAAGTGCAATTAATGTTAACATAAGCAAAAGCCCCTTTATGAAAGCTTGTCATGAGAAAAATATGGAACTCATAAAGGCCAACACTTAAATAAAGAAGAAATGGGTAAGGAAGGGTACTCCATTGAGTGAAAAATCCAAGGTATCAAAAGTATTTTCCTCTCATGATGGTTCACTTGCAAAATCAACAAATTTGAGATATAAAAGTATGTTTCTATATGCCTTAAAATAAATGACAAATCATGTGTGTTTGATAAATTTTTTGGATATTATGGTTTGCTCATGATTCATATGATTGGATTCCAAGTTTGATTAAAATCATATGATAACATGTTACTTGTCCATGTAAATTTGAAGTATATATTTGCAAAATTATTTTTGAAAGAGGGAGAAATAATTGCATCCTAAAGGGGGAGACTTTAAAATGAAAGCCTTTTCTTACTTGATGGCATTGGGGATAATTCTTTGTGTAAATTGCGTTGTAACTCTGGTATAATATGCTTGACAATATAAATGTCTCATCTTCTCATTCTTAAACCATATTGCCTATCGTAAAGGAAGAACAATGGTTAAATCTATCATCAAACCCTTTCATAAATAAATTCCATTATATGGTTAAGGAGGAGGAATACATAGAAAGAGGATTAAAAATAAAAATAAAAAAAGAGAATTAAGCTATATGTTATATGACTATTGATACTCCATGAATAAACAGATTAGCATATAGTCATATATCAATCATCAAAACATAATCAAATATATATACTTACATACTCCCCCTTTTTGATATATGACTATATGCTAATGGTTATATGACTATTGATACTCCTTAAAAAGGGTAAGGTTTGTCATCATCAAAAAGAGGCGTATGTAAGTATATATATATTTGATTATATTTTGATGATTGACAAACACTAACCATTAGCATGCAGGATAAAAAGAAAATAGTTTACAAGCATGCAGGTACTCAAAGGCTAGCAAAGCAAGACACAAATAAGCTAGGATATCAAAGTCTCAAGCATCAAGACCTAAAGCAAGATTGGATAAATATATTAGGTCTTAGATGTTTTGTAAGGGTATGATGATTAAAACTCACTTTGGCTCATATAATCAATTTAATTTTGGGTAAAAGATTTTTAATCAAGCATTTGACTAATAAAATATTTTTTCAAATTGATTTCAAATAAATAAATATATAAAAACTAATTTAGCATGAAATAAATATTTTTTTCAATGCATAAAGAATTATTATTTCGGATTGGTTTTCTTCCTCCATGTTCAGGATTTGCTCTCAATTTATTTGTTTCAAAATTACAATCAGTTTACCCTCAGGTCATAAATTTTTTAACAATTAATTGTCCATGAAATGGGTTGGCTTCTTAATGCTTAAAATTTCAATCGGCTGGTCACATTTATTGGTATTCAGTATAAATTGGTTTTCAATCAATTACTTATAAGAACCATATTTTTAAGCATGTTCTTTACCCTCAAGTTAATGTAGATTCTATATATATTATATATTATATGTTATATATACTATTGCAAATCAAGCTTCTTCAATTGGAACTCATATTGATTCAATCGGTTGCTGCCTATCTTATAGCTATTGAAATTAGATCTAAATCAAATTGGCTATTGGCTTTTCGGTTCAGATATAAAGAACGTGTTTTATATGTTCAATTGGTTTCCAGCTCTAGTCATTGGCAATAGAAAAATGACGCGCAACGGATAGTTGCGTGAAATCCGTTATCTGTGCTTTCCCTAAAAATTCTCTTTCAACGTTCTGATTTTTAATATGTATAAAATGGGGGCTTTTGGAACACATAAAAAAGAGAAGAACATTGAATAAAAATTGCCTTACACTCTTAAATAATTTGAGCCAAATTTTGTGAGCATATCATCATATTCATAATGCTTCAATTTGTATCATCTGCACTAGGTAGAGTGCTTCAAATTTCTTCTACTCCTTGTATCAACTCTATAGGGTGAGGTATCCCTACATTGAGGGTGAGGTATCTCTCTGGTTAGAAGGTGTAACACCCCCTTTTGGCGCTACATGTCTAACTCGATTGCCGAAATTTTAATAAATAAAAAAATAAGGAAATTGCTAGTTGCTTTCGAAAAATAATTTATGTAATAACTACGTTCGGAAAAAAAAAATGGGTATAAAAAATTTTCTTCTCAATATGGTAAAACATAAAACAGTCATCAAAAGTTGTAAAGCCACATTGCACATGTCAATATACACATCCTGGTCATATACATAATAAGTCCGCCCCAACGTACAAGATTTTCTGGAAAAAGTTTCAATATACAAAACTGAACTGAAATTGTCCTAAACTCTTATTAAAAAAGAAATGCTCTAGAGCCACATATACATATCGTCTCAAAACAAATAACCCAAGAAAATTCTAAGATGGTCACTCTAAAAGATATCCATTGGGAAGACCCCCATGGTTCTCCCCACTATCAACGACCTCTACAAAGATCGGGACTATTATCCTCGAGTGAAGCTGGGAATTCCTCTGCACCATCTGTACTCGTGTATCAAGGTACAACAGCAAAACCAAAAACAGATATATCGCAAGGGTGAGATACCGACATGTAAGTTTTATCGTGATAGTCACATACGAGACAAACAGACAATTGCATATAATCACAACAACATATATAATGATAAACTAAATCATCAATGATAATGATATATGAACAATGGGATTCATACCCGACAACCATCGCGAGTTGTAAAAATGCATGACACTTCAATGTCCACTATCTATTTCATAATCTCTTAAGATCTTAACTTCCCTTCGTCGAGCAGTATAGGCCCGCAATATCCCCAAAACACAAGTGTTCTCATGAGATTTGGCCTCTAAATTTAGGTATGAATTCCAATTGTTCAAGGGTATCACGTTTCAACCTAAATAATATTAAATAGTTCCCTATTGAGTACATCCGTACATGGCAGTCGATTTCCACGACTCGAGGTTGCAAAGCCTTGGCCTTCTGTGGAGTTTGAACCCTAATGTCCCTAAAGACCGGTCTTTGTGTGATCCGTAACTATCCAATTTATCAATCCACTTATGGATTGTAGCTCGTTAACGTGGTGACACGTCTGCCGATTCATGCATATAAAACAGTTGGTTCACTGTTTTTCTTTTTCGTACGTTCTTTCTTGTCGAGGCTTAAAGCTCACGACTAATTTTATACAGGCATCAAGCCCATTCCCACTTAACACAGGATATGTCGTCCGAGTGCTCATTTACGAAACTTTAGGCCGAATTCACCAGTCACTAGGTTCGTCAGTATTTGACACAAAGTCAAGTCGCCAACGTCCGCGACCACAATACTTACTCACAGGAACTCTAGCCCGACGTCTCGATTGCTAGGTCCTTACAACTTTCATAATTTACAACACGGTTTTCGTTTTTTGAAAACTAAATTGAAAATCAAATACAAGAGTCCAACAATGTTTGTCGGAAAACATTTTCGCTCTTTTTAACAATATTTTACAGAAATCCTTTTCCTTCGAATTTTATTTCTGAAAAAATCAAATCGTTTAAAATCATTTTTAAAATGTTTTAAGTAAAACAATAAAATTATCAACAAGAGTTCCGCTGTAAGGCATTTTTCTAAACATTTTTCATTTAGAATAAAATATTTCATAAATCAAAGGCTTTTCTTTTAAAAATCTTTTTCCTTGACGATATTAAAATATTTTAGAGACTTTATTGTTATTTTCAAAATATTTAGGAAAAATAAAGATAAAGCAATTTCTCACTGTTTGTATTTACTAACACTCGTTCTCTAAAAATTATTCCGAAATCGTCTGTAAATCTTCTTTGAATTCTTAACCTGTCTAACGACGGGGTCGTTAACTTATGTTTTCATAACATCTTCCTCTTGAGAAAAATGGAAATCTCTTTCTTTTCTGATTAACGTTTTCAATGATTTAATCCATTATTATCGAGCTATGACCAGTGTTATGCTCTCAGTCAAACCAGTCAAATCAATAAACAATTTCATCAAAGCATACTCATATACAACATTTAGAACATACTTTAGCATAGAAATTTAACAACATTAAAATTCTAAATCATCAAAGCAAACATCACATAAAAATTACAAGTAATTACACACATCAAACAACATAGTATATGACTATCAAAACTTCACAAGTAAGCTCCCCTTACCTTTGAAGAATTTGATTTTCCCTTGATCTTAGTCTTCAATCCTTGTTTCCTTCTACCCCACAAAATACTTCAACCAACTAACAATCACCTTCACAATCAAACAACAAAACAAGTTAAAGGATGAAAAAAAACCACTTGTGATGTAAGCCAAGGGGGGGCAAGTCAACTTTTCCTCAAGGATGCTATGAGCCCAATAAAGACCAAGGATCAAGAAGCTAATCAAGGACATGTTGGGTCCAAAACAAGAACAAGAGCAAAGAAAGCCCAACAAGTCTTAATTCACATGGTGGTTCTTGTAATGCTTGCAAGCCCAAATGCAAGAATGAATGCAATGGAGCCCAAATTGGTGACATATCTCATCCAATTAGAAGACCCATGACCATCATGAAGAAGGGGCGTGCAACATGAGAGAGAGTCCATTATTTGTTGTTTTTATTTAATCTAATAATTGTAATAGGTTATGTAAGTGGGTCCAAACTTGTGAAGTGTTACAAATGGACCAAACCCACTAATTACCTATTGTTGCACGAATTTAGAAGAATAGAGGGAGGGATCTTTTGCTTTGCATGCCATTCGTGACTCCTATAAGTTCTAGGTGTTTTATTTGGTTTGTTAATTTGTGGGAGTTACACTTTTAATTTGAGAAGTAAGTGTAACCTCCACATAATAATAGAGTTAGAGTCATCATTGAGGGTGGGGGCATGAGTTTAATGAAGTGAAGGCTGATTTGATTAGTGGATGAATTAAGTTAGTGTTAAGTGAGTCATTAGTGTTGGAATTAAGTGAGTTATTAGGGGGTTATGGAATTGAGAAGGCAAAGTAGGCTGCCATCTATATGTACACGCCTATAACACTTTGAATGTAACTTGGAAGTGAATTTTGGATTGATATCCATTGAGAGAGAATTGTTCTCTTGGGTTCTTGGATGAACCAAACCTAGTTCTTATCAAGAATCCAAGATTCTTGTGGTGAACATCATTGGCTTATCAAACATCCTTGTTTGTGGCGCCTTGATCATTCCTATCTCATCCATTTTCATCTTTATTTCTTCACTTTTATCTATGTTACAATTCTTCACTTAAACTTTGTTTTGTTCTTGTTTTGTTTTGCGCCACATATGTGTATGAATTCAACCAAAACGATCATTCAAAGGCATCCCTCCATTTGGATGTCATCAAGTGGTATCAAAGCTTAGGCTTTGGTTGAATTTGTGTTTGTGATTTTCATCCATCTTTCTAGTTTTCTTCTTTTTCTTTCAAAAACCAAAATAATAATAAAAAAAAAAATACTACCTTTGTTTCTGCTTGTGAAGGGAAATTTTCAATTAGAAAATTGTGTTTTGCTCAAAAACAAAAGGGCTTTCAAGTGTGAAATTTTCGTTGTGAAATCCAGAAGCGATCACGGGTAGGCCGTGACAACCATCACGCCCGTGACACAAAAAAATTTTGATCCAGAGAGGATCACGGCCAGGGCATGATCCCCATCACGGCCGTGATATAAAAAAAAAATTCGTGACAAAAGGATTTGAGCAAAAGAGAAGTTAATGTTCTATTTGAGCAAGTTGTATTCCTGAAAATATTTCCCTTCTTCCTTTGTTTCTTTGTTTCAAGCTTTTCTTTTCTAGTCTTTCCTTTGTTGTTTCCTTGTTTTTGATAAGTTTGTGAATTTTGTTACTTGATTTTTGGATTTTGTGTATTTGTGTTTGATTCCTCTAAGAACTCAAGGTAAACATTTGAGAGGAAAAAGGCAAGAGAGAAAAATACAATTTGTGTGGAAAAAGCCAAAAGAGTGAAAAAGAAGAAACATTGTGAGTACAAGTCAGAGAGTGTTGTGAGGGAAATACATATACTCTTCTACTCAATCATGGCCAACCATGAAGATAGTCCACCTTTATCTCCAAGGTCAGCAGCTCTTCATGCTAGGATGTCCAACCAAGTCCTTGCACTTCAAAGACAAATGGAGCAAATGCAAGCCAATTATGATAGGCAACTTGCCAATCTAAATCATGATGAGTCAAGTGGCTATGATAGTGAAAGAGGAAGGCGTAGAGGAGGAGGTAGAAGAGGAAGGAGGCGTGATGAAAAGCTTGAAGGAGTCAAAATCAAAGTTCCTTCCTTTATTGGGAAGAATGATCCAGAGGCTTACTTGGAGTGGGAGTTGAAAATTGAACAGGTTTTTGATTGTAACTCTTACAATGAAGGAAAGAAGGTGAAGGTGGCAGCCCTAGAATTCAAGGAGTATGCTCTTGTGTGGTGGGATCAACTACAAAAAGAGAGGAGAAGAATTGGAGCGGAGCCCATTGATAGTTGGGAAGAAATGAAGCTTATCATGAGAAGAAGATTTGTCCCAAATCATTATCAAAGGGACATTCATAACAAATTACAAAGGCTCACCCAAGGGACCAAAAGTGTTGATGAGTACTTCAAGGATATGGAATTGGCCTTACTTAGGTCAAATTGTCAAGAAGATAGGGAGGCTACTATGGCAAGGTTCTTAAGTGGATTGAATCAAGAAATACAAGATGTAGTGGAATTGCAACATTATGTGGAACTAGAAGATTTGGTCCAACAAGCTATCAAAGTGGAACAACAACTCAAGAGGAGAAAGTACAAATTTCGTTCTCCTCCTAAGTTGTCATCTTCAAATTGGAAGGAAGACTCCAAGAAAGAGGGTGGTTCATCTTCTAAGGAGGTTGTATCTAAATCTCAAGGGAACAAGTCATTAGAAACAATTCCTAGAAGCCGTGATGTGAAGTGCTTCAAATGCTTAGGTCATGGACACATAGCATCCCAATGCCCAACAAAGAGGACCATGGTGGCAAGGAATGGAGAAGTGATCTCTCAATCTGAGGCTTCAAGTGGAGGGGAGAGTGAAAAAGGAGAAGGCATTCCGGAAGGAGACTTGTTCATGGTAAGAAGACTTTTGGGAGGCCAACCCAAAGAGCAAGATGATAGCCAAAGGGAGAATATCTTTCATTCACGATGTCTAATTCAAGGGAAGGTATGCTCTTTAATCATTGATGGTGGCAGTTGTGCCAATGTTATAAGTTCTAGGTTGGTTTCAAAATTAAAACTTGTTATCAAAGTACATCCAAGACCGTATAGGCTTCAATGGTTAAGGGAGGTTGGTGAACTAATTGTGAATAAGCAAGTTGAAGTCCCATTCTCAATTGGGAAGTATGAAGATTCTATACTTTGTGATGTGGTGCCTATGGAGGCAAGCCATATTTTGTTGGGAAGGCCTTGGCAACATGACAAGAAGGTCATCTATGATGGGTTCTCAAATAAGTTTTCTTTCTTACATC
This sequence comes from Echinosophora koreensis, assembly GCA_035048595.1. Lineage (NCBI taxonomy): Eukaryota > Viridiplantae > Streptophyta > Magnoliopsida > Fabales > Fabaceae > Echinosophora > Echinosophora koreensis. The sequence goes on from JAPCYP010000065.1 coordinate 2,482,956, forward strand.
AAAACAGAAAAGTTATCCTTTGTCCTCTATCCCCAAAGCAAGTTTGTGAGGATCAAGTGAAAATGAGAGAAAAGAGAAAGCAAGAGAGAAAGGAAAATGAGAGTCCAAAAGAAATTGAGAAAAAGAATGGAAAAGAAATTGAGAAAAGAATGAAAAAGAAATTGAAAAAAAAAATTGAAAAAGAGAGTGAAAAAAAGATTGAAGAAAAAGGTGATCAAGAGAAAAATATTGAGAAAATTAGTGAGAAAAAGGAAAGTTGTTTGGCAAAAAAAAAATGAAGGGAAAGAGGCTATGGTATCAAGACAGTCCCAAATCATTTTTTATTGTAACAATTTTTATTTAATTGCTAATGCTTCTAATGGTCTTTCTTTGTCTAGTGGAGTTGTAAATGTTTTGCAGAAATTCATTCCAAGGGAAGCCCACTATTGCAATGTGATTATAAAGGACACCTTTGAGGGACCCCCCATGTCTAATTTTGTTGATAAAAACTGTTTTAATTCGAGGTCGAATTCTTTCAAAGAAGGAGGGCATGATGTAAGCCAAGGGGGGGTAAGTCAACTTTTCCTCAAGGATGCTATGAGCCTAATAAAGACCAAGGATCAAGAAGCTAATCAAGGACATGTTGGGTCCAAAACAAGAACAAGAGCAAAGAAAGCCCAACAAGTCTTAATTCACATGGTGGTTCTTGTAATGCTTGCAAGCCCAAATGCAAGAATGAATGCAATGGAGCCCAAATTGGTGACATATCTCATCCAATTAGAAGACCCATGACCATCATGAAGAAGGGGCGTGCAACATGAGAGAGAGTCCATTATTTGTTGTTTTTATTTAATCTAATAATTGTAATAGGTTATGTAAGTGGGTCCAAACTTGTGAAGTGTTACAAATGGACCAAACCCACTAATTACCTATTGTTGCACGAATTTAGAAGAATAGAGGGAGGGATCTTTTGGTTTGCATGCCATTAGTGACTCCTATAAGTTCTAGGTGTTTTATTTGGTTTGTTAATTTGTGGGAGTTACACTTTTAATTTGAGAAGTAAGTGTAACCTCCACATAATAATAGAGTTAGAGTCATCATTGAGGGTGGGGGCGTGAGATTAATGAAGTGAAGGCTGATTTGATTAGTGGTGAATTAAGTTAGTGTTAAGTGAGTCATTAGTGTTGGAATTAAGTGAGTTATTAGGGGGGTTATGGAATTGAGAAGGCAAAGTAGGCTGCCATCTATATGTACATGCCTATAACACTTTGAATGTAACTTGGAAGTGAATTTTGGATTGATATCCATTGAGAGAGAATTGTTCTCTTGGGTTCTTGGATGAACCAAACCTAGTTCTTATCAAGAATCCAAGATTCTTGTGGCGAACATCATTGGCTTATCAAACATCCTTGTTTGTGGCGCCTTGATCATTCCTATCTCATCCATTTTCATCTTTATTTCTTCACTTTTATCTATGTTACAATTATTCACTTAAACTTTGTTTTGTTATTGTTTTGTTTTGCGCCACATATGTGTATGAATTCAACCAAAACAATCATTCAAAGGCATCCCTCCATTTGGATGTCATCAACTTGACCCATTTTGTGAGGGTTTCAGCCAACTCAAGAAAAATAGGTTAGGAATTTCTTTTGCACTCAACCTTTTGGATCTAGAGTCTAGAGGTCTTAGAGAGTTCATAAAAATTATCTCAAACTCAAAATCATTTTTCAATGATATTCTAGAATTTTCTCAAGAAAATGGGTATGTTATTGACCTTGTGGAAAACAAGTGGATGAATGTGACACCCTAAACCGGGGTGCCACATTTTAGTTACCCGTTGTGGAAAATATAAAATAAAAGAATTAAATTGCTGGTTGCTTTCGGTAAAAGATATTTTCTTAAATAGTAAGTAGCCTCAAAATGGTGGTAAATTTTTTTTTTTTAAAGACAAAGGAAAACAAAATGTAATTGATGAACACTCAGAACATGATATGTAAACACCATATATATACATAACTATCCCAGTGGAATTCAAAGTTTAGTACAGAAACTAGGGCCTAATCAAGATGGCCATTAATGATAGAGTACAAAACATAATGTTAACAACTGTAAACGAAGTAAAGCAAAATAAGGGGAGAGGGTCCGGAACCACGCATCAAAAGGGTGGCTCTAAGAAGCCAAATATAGTCAGACCGAGACAGACTACTCACAAAACATACACCCCTAAGCTGGTCATTACTAACAACTAGAAGGAAGACTTGCCACAAATACTCTCATAAGAAGAAACCCCAGGTGATGGGTCCACGACATCTCCGTCCTCATCAAGAGAGTCAGAATCATCAAAATCCGGATCGTCATCAAGAACGTACTCCGATAACTCCTCAAGATCGTCGTCGTGATCCAAAACATGGTATACGGGCTCCTCCTCGAAGTACTCCTTAGGGTCCTCCTCCGGGTCCTCCTCAATCGGTGAAGCCGGCGCGACTCTAGGTAAGGGTACCCCTAGAGGTGGGTGCATCTGCAACTGTCCATTCATCTGTAGCACGTGCAAGTAGTACCATGGTGGTGGGAGAGCAATCCTCTTCGTCTCCACTGTCTGAACTCTGCGGTATGGTTCGCCCTCGGCATTCATCTCCAGCGTGGTTATCGGTCCGTGATAAGTAGCCGATGTAGATTCGGGGTGAATCTGCCACGCCCCCGCATTCCCCGCATCATCGAAGATCTCAGTCTTCGACTCCGACGGTACCAGTGGGATGTTCGGATCCATCTAAACCATGGATATACAGCGATGCCAAAAAGCAAAGAGAAATAACAAGAAGATATGCAAGACTGAGATACCAATATATGGATAGATTACAATAACCACATGCATGATACATACACCACGTCAACATATTCACATTTACCAAATAGTAGTAGATACATCAAATATTATATCAATGGGTGTCATACCCGTGCAACCAGCTTTTATAAAGGTTATGCATGACACTTCAATATTCAGGCTCTATAACTTAATCTCATGAGATCCCTTCATCTTTCTAAGAGTTGATGAAAACTCAAAGCCCCCTCTTGGGCATCACCGTCGTGACTAAAGTCCCTGTTTGGACATCACCGAAGTGACTAAAAAGTCCCTGCTTGGACATCACCGAAGTGACCAATAGCCCCCGCTTGGGCATCACCGAAGTGACTAAACTAAGAGGCACGTCTGCCTAAATGCATGAATAAAACATTCATTCAAGAGGTTTTCTTTGTGATCAATCTCATTCGTTGTCGAAGCTCAAAGATAAATACTATTCATAACTTTTCATTACTCAATCATCAACACAGGACACATAGTCCGAGTACTCAATGACAATACCTAAGACCGATGCCTCAGTCAAGGTTTGTGGTCATAGAAATATTTATCATCTTACTTCTGCATGATTAGGACTCTTAGTCCACAACAACGAAATTAGGATACTCAATCCATAATAACGAGATTAGGACTCTTAGCCCATAACATCATGATTAGGACTCTCGGTCCACAATACGTAACACGGATCAAAGATCAACGTGCATATTACAGAATACTAGAAGCGACGTCTCGCAAACTAGATTCGATTTCACTTGTTCTTACTTTTCGCTTAGTGAAAATCAAATAACAAAATAAAACCTCGGTAACCTATCCAAGTTACCAGAACATTTTCGAAAGTATTTCTTTACAGGAAATCTTTTCATTTGGAAATTCATTTGTAAACTATTATAAGAAATCCATTTTCTCTTGAAATCCTTTTCTTAAAAGCAGTTCTATGCATAGTCAAATAATTTCCAAAGGCTTTTCCCGCCATAAAACACATATTTTTCCAAAAGACATTTTAAAATAAACATCATTACTTCCCAAAATTCTCTTTGAAGCTTATTTAGGCTTTTAATCATATGATTAGGTTGAGCACCGACTAACGTCAGGCTTTCTAGACATCAATCAATATCATCATAATCTCAGTCAACAATATAACAGTTAATATCAGTTCATAACATATATAATTCACAACACTTTAAATCAAGTAAGGATCAACGAGAAACAGTTATCACAACATTTCAAGTATACAAATCATTTAAACTTTGATTTAATATAATAACCATATTCAGGTAAAACAAGTAATCGACATACACACATGCACCTAGCTATTGAATATCCCTCAGGCTGTCTCCTCTTACCTTTTGTGAAGGTAAAGGTACGTGATGCTTGAGGAAGTGCACTACGAATGACCACGTCTACTCCGCGACGAAAGTCTAAGTTTAAGAAAACAAAACATAGGTTAAAAGTTAACCAAGATTATTAAACCAAGAAGGTAAGGTTCGGCCATGGCATGAAATAGGGTTAGGGGTTTTCAAACAAGAATACAACTCATGGATTAATGATCCTTATGTGTTAGAAGTTCATAACCAAGGTTCACTTCACAAAGCTAGAACAAAAATCCCACTAATCTATGCTTAGGGTTTCGGCCTCTTTAGTATAAGTAGGCTAGGAATTTTCCAACCCTTCTAAGCTCTTAGATTGAGTGTTAAAGGATATCAAAAAGTCTAAATTCATGACTATATTGAAAAGATGAAACAAAACATCCTAGGTTCACAACCATCATAGGATAAATAGGCTAGACATCTTTAAACTTTCCAATTTTTTAGACTTAGCATCCATAGGTATTAATGAGCTCTAGTCCATGATCATTTTGGAAAATGAAAACAAAACATCCTAGGTCCACAACCAATGTAGGTTCGGCCTTCATAGGATAAGTAGGTTAGAAATCTTTAAACTTTCTAATCTCTTAGACTTAGCATCCAAAGGTATTAAGGAGCTCAAGTCCATGATCATTTTGAAAAATGAAAACGAAACATCCTAGGTCCACAACCAATGTAGGTTCGGCTTTCATAGGATAAGTAGGTTAGAAATCTTTAAACTTTCCAATCACTTAGACTTAGCATCCAAAGGTATTAAGGAGCTCAAGTCCATGATCATTTTGGAAAAATGAAAACAACACATCCGAGGTTCACAACCATCATAGGATAATTAGACTATACAATCTTTAAACTTTCCAATCTCTTAGACTTAACATCCAAATGCATTAAGGAGCTCTAGTCCATGATCATTTTGGAAAATGAAAACAAAACATCCTAGGTCCTAAACCATCATAGGTTCGGCCTTCATGGGATTTATAGGCTAGAAATCTTTAAACTTTCCAATCTCTTAGACTTAGCATCCTAATATATTAAGGAGCTCAAGTCCATGATCATTTTGGAAAAATGAAAACCAAACCTTCCTAGGCCACTAAGGTATAGTTTTGGCCATCCTTGGAAGTATAGGTTAGAAATCTTTGTTTGATACAAGCTCTTAGAATATGAAAGTAGAGATCAATAGAAGATCATAGAAATTGGTTTCAACTCAAAAGGAGTTTCCTATGATTTTCTAGAGATTTTAGAAGTTAAAAGCTTAATAAGAAACACATATTGTAAAACCATGAAATAAAATAGAGAACTTGAAAAAGAAGCATATGAGAGTATTACCCCTGAAACTAGAAATAAAAAGTATGAAGAACTTGAAACTTGAAAGCAAATAAAAATGGAAACTTTAAGTGTTAGAACTTTGAAGTAAGAATGGAGAAGAAGAAGAAGAAGTAAAATGAAATAGATGAAATGAAGTGGGTATTTATAGAAGGAGAGGGAGAGGGTGGCGTGAAGGAGGGGAAGGAGTGAGCTTGGAAAGCAAGTTTGGAGTTTAGGAGTGTTTGGTTGGAGAAAGTGAAAAATATGGGTTTTTGGGTTAGAATATGATATAATTTGAAAAGTGTAATGATGACACTTTTTGAGTGTGTCATAAACCCTTGTCAATCACATCCCTCATGTCACTTCACTCCTTTGGTGCTCCCTAATCTGCTCCATTTCGAATCCGGTTGCACTTCTGATCATAATATTTTTGACGTTTCACCTGAATAAAATAATATATTTTATTTTCGAATGAAAATTTTCAAAATAACCTAAGTTGAAGAATACAAGATAAGAACACTAATCATCTCATTCACGAGTCAAAATTTGGTTTTCTGCTCAGTAAACTTTTACTATCAGTGAAAACGTAGACCAGCTTCGGTCTGAGTATTCAACCGAAATTTTAACCGTGACCTTATACGATAAGATAACACAAGAAAATGATTTTACTTTAATTAAAATCGTCCTCTAGATTTTAATAAAAATAAACACATATAAATATATATTTACTGATATAGAAAGACACAGAAATCGGGGCGTTACAATACTATCCCTCTAAAAAGAATTTCGTCCTCGAAATGACGCACCTGGAAACAGTTCAGGATATTGTAACTTCATTTTGTCCTCGACTTCCCATGTAGCTTCTCCAGTTGTATAGTCCCAGATGACTTTGACTAAAGGAATTTGTTTACCTCTGAGCTGCTTCATCATCTTATCCATGATTCGTACAGGCAAATTCTCAAAAGACAAGTACTCTTTTAATTCTACATTATCGGGCTCAATTATATGAGATGGATCATGAACATATTTTCTCAGTTGTGAAACATGGAAAACATTGTGAATATTGGAAGGAAAAGGTGGCAAAGAAATTTTATAAGCTACTGGACCTACACGACGAAGAATTTAGTAGGGTCCAATGAATTTGGGAGTGAGCTTTCTGGATTTAATTACTCTGCCAATCCCAGTTGTAGGCGTGACTCTCAAAAACACATGCTCGCCTTTTTCAAACTCAAGAGGTCGTCGTCTCTTGTCAGCATAACTCTTCTATCGACTCTGAGATGTTCGCATTCTCTCCTGAATCATCTTCACCTTTTCTGTTGTCTGTTGCACAATCTCTGGTCCTAACAACAAACTTTCTCCATCCTGGTACCAACATAGAGGTGTTCTGCACCGTCTACCATATAGAGCTTCGTAAGGCACCATTCCTATGCTTGAATGGAAACTGTTGTTGTAAGTGAACTCTATCAGTGGTAGAAATTCATCCCAGCTCCCAGTGTCTTCCATTACACACACCCTCAACAGATCTTCCAGTGACTGAATCGTCCTTTCTGATTGTCCATTGGTTTGTGGATGGTAGGCAGAACTCAGTTTGAGTTTCATTCCCAATGAGTTTTGCAGTCCTTTCCAGAACTCTGACGTAAACCTTGGATCACGATCCAAAACGATACTTGAAGGTATACCGTGCAATCTGACAATCTCATCAATGTACAACTGAGTCAACGTTTTTATCGGGTACTTCATACTAATAGGTAAGAGGTGAGCTGACTTGGTCAGTCGATCCACTATTACCCATATAGCCTCATGTCCCTTCCGAGTTCTTGGCAAATAGGTCACAAAGTCCATTGAAATACCATCCCATTTCCATTCTGGAATGTCTAAAGATTGCAACATCCCGGCTGGCCTTTGGTGTTCAATCTTAGCCTTCTGACATACTAGACACCAAGCAACGTATTCCATTACGTCCCTCTTCATTTCGTACCACCAGTATAACTTCTTGAGGTCTTGATACATCTTCATGGCTCCTGGATGCAAACTCAACTTACTCTTGTGAGCCTCCTCCAGAATCAACTTTCTAAGCTCTACATCATTTGGCACACAAATTCTTTCACCGAACCTCAATATTCCATCTATTCCTTCCTTGAACTCTGACACTTTTCCTTGTCGCACTAGTTCTCTTTCTCCTTGTAGGTATTGATCACTCCCTTGCTTTTCTTTTATTTGATCCATCAATCCATTGGACACCGTGATCCTTCCTAAACAAAGCTTTCCTGGAAACATCTTAACTGACAAACTCAGGTCCCGGAATTGTCCCAACAATTCCTGCTCTCTGACCATCATCATCGACGCATGTATTGACTTTCTGCTTAGAGCATCAGCCACTACGTTTGCCTTCCCAGGGTGATACTGTAATTAGAAATCGTAGTCCTTCAAGAATTCTAACCAACGCCTCTGCCGCATGTTCAAGTCCTTCTGGTCGAACAGATACTTCAAACTTTTGTGATCGCTGAAGACATTGAATGTAGCTCCATATAAATAATGCCTCCAGATTTTCAATGCAAAGACCACTGCCGCTAACTCCAAGTCATGCGTAGGGTAATTCCTTTCATGAATCTTCAACTGTCTCGAAGCATACTCTACAACTTTTCAGTCCTGCACCAGTACACAGCCTAGCCCTTGGTGTGAAGCGTCACAATAAACCTCAAAAGGCTCCTTGGGATCAGGTAGTATCAACACAGGTGAAGTTGTCAACCTTTTCTTCAGCTCTTGGAAACTTTCTTGACATGCTTCCATCTAGGTAAACGCTTGATCCTTCCGAGTTAACCGGGTAAGGGGTCCTACTATCTTGGAAAACCCTTCATGAATCTCCTGTAGTATCCAGCTAGACCGACAAAACTACGGATCTCTGTTGCCGTTGCTGGTCTTTCCCATTCCAAAACAGCTTCCACTTTCGACGGGTCCACTGCAATTCCTTCTCGTGATATGACATGACCCAAAAATTGAACTTGGTTCAACCAAAATTCACACTTTTCTGGTTTCGTGTACAGTTACTTCTCTCTCAAAGTTTGAAGAACTATGCTGAGATGTTCAGCATGTTTTTCCTTGTTTGGAGAATAGATTAGAATGTCATCGATGAAGCCAACGACAAACTGATCTAAGTAGGGACGAAAGATCCTATTCATGTAATCCATGAATATTGCGGCAGCATTCGTCACTCCAAACGGCATCACCAGATACTCATAATGCCCATAGCATGTTCGAAACGCTGTCATAGGGATATCCTCTGCCTTCACATGGATTTGATGGTAGCCTGACCGTAAATCTATCTTAGAGAAAACGGTTGCTCCACGTAACTGATCCATTTGGTCGTCTATCCTTGGAAGCGGATACTTGTTCTTGATCGTTACCTTGTTCAACTGACGGAAATCCACACATAATCGAGCAGCTCCATCCTTCTTTTTCACTAGCAAGACTGGGGCTCCCCATGGTGACACACTAGGTAATTTCTTTCTCATCAGCTCCTCAAGTTGTTCCTTCAAGGTCTCTAGCTCCGATGGCGACATACGGTATGGTGCCATAGAGATTGGTCCAGTGCCTGGAATCAGATCAATTGCAAACTCGATATCTCGGACAGGCGGTAGTCTAGGTACATCTTTAGGAAAAACCTCCGAAAACTCATTGACGACCGGTATGGACTCTAAGTCTAACTCGTTCTTAACGTCTAAGGAAAACAGCAGCATGTATCCTTGTGCTCCCTCTTTCAAAGAAGCCCTTACCTGACTAGCAGATAATAATTCAGAAATCGCATTCCTAAAAACTAAGGTTTTCTGAGCACAATCTATTAAGATATGGTTGGAAGATAGCCAATCCATGCCTAAAATTACATCTAACTGAATTAAAGGCAAACAGATCGGGTATACAAGAAAATGTCTATCTTGGACAATGATAGAACAGTTCAAGCACATAGAGTTTACAGTAACTGGCTCAGCAGTTGGGGTTGAAACAATCAGGTTATATGGCAAGGAAGAAATAGGCAAACTTAGAAGTTTCACCGGATCCATAGAAATGAAAGAATGTGTTGTACCCGAATAAAAAAGTACAGTTAAAAGATTACCAGCTATGTCACACTTACCCTGCACGAGACCGCCGGAGTTTGATGCCTCAGCTTCACTCATCTTATAAACTCTCCCTTTTGCAGTCGGCTTGTTGGCTTTGGTGTGGTTGACAGCTAGCTCACGCTTTGGTGCTCTACAGTCTTTAGCCATATGACCCAGACGACCACAGTTGAAACACCGTACCCCTCTCATCGGGCAAGTGTCAGCCAGGTGGTTAGGATCTCCACACTTAAAACACTTCCTCTCTTGGCCTTGATTTTGGTTCCTCTGGCCTCCAGTGCCAGTCCCAGAAGTACCGGAACGAGGTTGTTGTTGCCTTTGACTGTTGTTGGGTGATTGGTAGTATGACTTCCTCTGGTTCTGCTTCCATTTCTAACTATGCCCTTGAAATTGGCTCTTAGGACGGGAGGGTCCTCCAGCATTCCCTTTGGTGTCTCGTCCTTTCCGTATAATCTCTATCTTTCTGCACTTTTCCACTAAGGCTTGACAGTTCTTGATTTCCAGTGGTAGCACTGACTCCTTGATTTCGAAGCGCAGCCCGCCTTCGAATCTTTCACACTTCTACTCTTCGCTTGGGTTGTTCTGAAAGAAGCGGAAATATTTGGCAAGTGATTCGAATCTTACCGGATATTCCCCCACAGTCAGGTCTCGCTGACGTAAGCTCAGGAACTCTTGCTCCTTCTCAGTCCGAGCACTCTGAGGAAAGATTGCCTGGTGCTCAGCCTCTAACAGTTGCCTGGTGCCTTTCCACCAGTATTCAGCATCACCTACCAGTTGAAAGATTGCATAGGGCACCTTTGCTTCCTCAGGTGTATGAATCATCTCAAAGATCTTTTCTAATTCCTAGATCCACATATCAGCCTTCGTAGGATCCACGTCTCCATCAAACTATGACGGATTCTGACGTATGAAAGCAGTCAAATGCCTTCCCTCAGTAGCTTGTTCAGCCCTCAGCTGTTCCTGTTGGTTTTGGGCAGCCATCGTAGCAGTCTGAAGAGCAATTGCCGCGACCACATTAGCCATTGCTTGGGCGGCGAAGTCCATCCCGCCATTGCCTCTGCCACGACCACCACGTCCGCGCGCGCCTCCTGGTTCCATACTGACCTGTAAGACACAATCAGTGAGATGGTAACCAGAAAAGGAAAGATCTAACTCGACAGCCATTACACATTACTCCTAAGAGTAATTCAATCAAGTCTTAATCAGAAAACACACAACATCAACCTAACAGACCTATCCCAAAGATTCCTGAAAGACTCGACCAGCTCTGATACCACTAATGTGACACCCTAAACCGGGGCGCCACATTTTAGTTACCCGTTGCGGAAAATATAAAATAAAAGAATTAAACTGCTGGTTGCTTTCGGTAAAAGATATTTTCTTAAATAGTAAGTAGCCTCAAAATGGTGGTAAATTTTTTTTTTTTTAAAGACAAAGGAAAACAAAAGGTAATTGATGAACACTCAGAACATGAAATGTAAACACCATATATATACATAACTATCCCAGTGGGATTCAAAGTTTAGTACAGAAACTAGGGCCTAATCAAGATGGCCATTAATGACAGAGTACAGAACACAATGTTAACAACTGTAAACAAAGTAAAGCAAAATAAGGGGAGAGGATCCGGAACCACGCATCAAAAGGCTGGCTCTGAGAAGCCAAATACAGTTGGACTGAGACAGACTACTCACAAAACATACACCCCTAAGCTGGTCACTACTAACAACTAGAAGGAAGACTCACCACGAATACTCTCACAAGAAGAAACCCCAGGTGATGAGTCCGCGACATCTCCGCCCTCATCAGGAGAGTCAGAATCATCAAAATCCAGATCGTCATCAAGAACATACTCTGGTAACTCCTCAAGATCGTCGTCGTGATCCAAAACATGGTATACGGGCTCCTCCTCGAAGTACTCCTAAGGGTCCTCCTCCGGGTCCTCCTCAATCGGTGAAGTCGGCGTGACTCCAGGTAAAGGTACCCCTAGAAGTGGGTGCATCTGCAACTGTCCATTCCTCTGTAGCACGTGCAAGTAGTACTAAGGCGGTGGGAGAGAAATCCTCCTCATCTCCCCTGTCTGAACTCTGCGGTATGGTTCGCCCTCGGCATTCATCTCTAGCGTGGTTATCGGTCCGTGATAAGTAGCCGATGTAGATCCGGGGTGAATCTGCCATGCCCCCGCATTCCCCACATCATCGAAGATCTCAGTCATCAACTCTGACGGTACCAGTGGGATGTACGGATCCATCTAAACCATGGATATACGGCGATGTCGAAAAGCAAAGAGAAATAACAAGAAGATATGCAAGAGTGAGATACCAATATATGGATAGATTACAATAACCACATGCATGATACATACATCACGTCAACATATTCACATTTACCAAATAGTAGTAGATACATCAAATATTATATCAATGGGTGCCATACCCGTGCAATCAGCTTTTATAAAGGTTATGCATGGCACTTCAATATTCAGGCTCTATAACTTAATCTCATGAGATCCCTTCATCTTTCTAAGAGATGATCAAAACTGAAAGTCCCCTCTTGGGCATCACCGTAGTGAATAAAGTCCCTGTTTGGACATCACCGAAGTGACTAAAAAGTCCCTGTTTGGACATCACCGAAGTGACCAATAGCCCCCGCTTGGGCATCACAGAAGTTACTAAACTAAGAGGCACGTCTGCCTAAATGCATGAATAAAACATTCGTTCAGGAGGTTTTCTTTGTGATCAATCTCATTCATTGTCGAAGCTCAAAGCTAATGACTATTCATAACTTTTCATTAATCAATCATCAACACAGGACACATAGTCCGAGTGCTCAATACAACACCTAAGACCGATGCCTCAGTCAAGGTTTGTGGTCGTAGAAATATTTATCATCTTACTTCAACATGTTTAGGACTCTTAGTCTACAACAACGAAATTAGGATACTCAATCCATAATAATGAGATTAGGACTCTTAGCCCACAACATCATGATTAGGACCCTCGGTCCACAATACTTAACACGGATCAAAGATCAACGTGCATATTACAGAATACTAGAAGCGACGTCTCGCGAACTAGATTCGATTTCACTTGTTCTTACTTTTCGCTCAATGAAAATAAAATAACAAAATAAAACCTCGGTAACCTTTCCAAGTTACCGGAACATTTTCGAAAGTATTTCTTTATAGGAAATCTTTTCATTTGGAAATTCATTTGTAAACTATTATAAGAAATCTATTTTCTCTTGAAATCCTTTTCTTAAAAGCAGTTCTATGCATAGTCAAATAATTTCCAAAGGCTTTTCCCGCCATAAAACACATATTTTTCCAAAAGACATTTTAAAATAAACATAATTACTTTCCAAAATTCTCTTTGAAGCTTATTTAGGCTTTTAATCATATGATTAGTTGAGCGCCGACTAATGTCAGGCTTTCCAGACATCAATCAATATCATCATAATCTCAGTCAACAATATAACAGTTAATATCAGTTCATAACATATATAATTCACAACACTTTAAATCAAGTAAGGATCAACTTGAAACAGTTATCACAACATTTCAAGTATACAAATCATTTAAACTTTGATTTAATATAATAACCATGTTCAAGTAAAACAAGTAACCCACATACACACGTGCACCTAGCTATTGAATATCCCTCAAGCTGTCTCCTCTTACCTTTTGTGAAGGTAAAGGTACGTGATGCTTGAGGAAGTGCACTATGAATGACCTCGTCTACTCCGCGACGAAAGTCTAAGTTTAAGAAAACAAAACCATAGGTTAAAAGTTAACCAAGATTACTAAACCAAGAAGGTAAGGTTCGGCCATGGCATGAAATAGAGTTAGGGGTTTTCAAACAAGAATACAACTCATGGATTAATGATCCTTAAGTGTTAGAAGTCATAACCAAGGTTCACTTCACAAAGCTAGAACAAAAATCCCACTAATCTATGCTTAGGATTTCGACCTCTTTAGTATAAGTAGGCTAGGAATTTTCCAACCCTTCTAAGCTCTTAGATTGAGTGTTAAAGGATATCAAGAAGTCTAAATTCATGACTATATTGAAAAGATGAAACAAAACATCCTAGGTTCACAACCATCATAGGATAAATAGGCTAGACATCTTTAAACTTTCCAATCTTTTAGACTTAACATCCAAAGGTATTAAGGAGCTCTAGTCGATGATTATTTTGGAAAATGAAAACAAAACATCCTAGGTCCACAACCAATGTAGGTTCGGCCTTCATAGGATAAGTAGGTTAGAAATCTTTAAACTTTCCAATCTCTTAGACTTAGCATCCAAAGGTATTAAGGAGCTCAAGTCCATGATCATTTTGGAAAATAAAAACAAAACATCCTAGGTTCACAACCATCATAGGATAATTAGACTATATAATCTTTAAACTTTCCAATCTCTTAGACTTAGATTCCTATTGTATTAAGGAGCTCAAGTCCATGATCATTTTGGAAAAATGAAAACCAAACCTTCCTAGGCCACTAAGGTATAGTTTCAGCCATCCTTGGAAGTATAGGTTAGAAATATTTGTTTGATACAAGCTCTTAGAATATGAAAGTAGAGATCAATAGAAGATCATAGAAATTGGTTTCAACTCAAAAGGAGTTTCCTATGATTTTCTAGAGATTTTAGAAGTTGAAAACTTAATAAGAAACACATAATGTAAAACCATGAAATAAAGTAGAGAACTTGAAAAAGAATCATATGAGAGTATTACCCTTGAAACTAGAAAGAAAAAGTATGAAGAACTTGAAACTTGAAAGCAAATAAAAATGGAAACTTTAAGTGTTAGAACTTTAAAGTAAGAATGGAGAAGAAGAAGAAGTAAAATGAAATAGATGAAATGAAGTGGGTATTTATAGAAGGAGAGGGAGAGGGTGGCGTGAAGGAGGGGAAGGAGTGAGCTTGGAGAGCAAGTTTGGAGTTTAGGAGGTGTTTGGTTGGAGAAAGTGAAGAAAATGGGTTTTTGGGTTAGAATATGATATAATTTGAAAAGTGTAATGATGATACTTTTTGAGTTTGTCATAACCCTTGTCAATCACATCGCTCATATCGCTTCACTCCTTTGGTGCTCCCTAATTTGCTCCATTTCGTATCCGGTTGCACTTCCGATCGTAATATTTTTGACATTTCGCCCGAATAAAATATTTTATTTATTTTCGAATGAAAATTTTCAAAATAACCTAAGTTGAAGAATACAAGATAAAAACACTAACCATCTCATTCACGTGTCAAAATTAGGTTTTCTGCTCAGTAAACATTTAATGTCAGTGAAAACGCAGACCCGCTTCCGTCTGAGTTTTCAACCGAAATTTTAACCGTGACCTTATACGATAAGATAACACAAGAAAATGATTTTACTTTAATTAAAATCATCCTCTGGATTTTAATAAAAACAAACACATATAAATATATATTTACTGATATAGAAAGACACAGAAATCGGGGCGTTACAATGAACATAAATTTCATTAAAGGAAAGGATGTTTAGGTCATGGAGATGAAGGATATACCTCTAGAAATTGAAAAAAGAAGCAAGAAATTGGAGCTCCAATGGAATCCTTAATGATGAACTTAGAACTTTTGTGTGAGAAAATGAAGAAATGTGACAAACCAATGGGTTTAGGTGTGGTAGGGGTCTGCACGAAATGTTACTCCAAGTGTGAGGTTGTAGCACAATTTTTTGGACACAAAAGGCATTCAAGGAAAACTTAAGGACAATATGGTATTTTCGCATGAAAATATGCAATAATGACATAGTAAGTCATGGTGGTGACTCACGACATGAATCACCCCCTAAGGTGGCAAGTTGTCCCATCAATCCAGCATCCGGTTTTATCTCTGTAGTTCCGTATCCGACTCTATCATTTACCCGATTTAGGTTTTTCGTGTGATTTCTTCGAAAATTCGCTCGAATAAAAAATAATAAATTTTTTTTGAGAGAAAATTCTCAAAATAAATTATATCACTAAAAAGTGAAAAAACTCTAATTTTTTTTCAGTTTCGAGTCAAATTAGGGTTTTTCTGACCGGTACAAAGTTGTACTGTCAGTGAAAACGCCGATCAGATTTCGGCTGAATTTTGAACCCAACATTTAACCCCAATCTCCTACAATAAAGTAGGTTCTAGATATGATTTTACAGGTCTAAGTTAAAAATATAAACAGATATATATTTACTGATAATACAACGTATATAAAAAGTAGGGTGTTACATTACTATCCCACTAAAAAAAAATTTCTTCCTCGAAATTTCGTGACTCAAAACTAGACAGGATCTTGTAATTGCATATTAACCCCAAAATCCTACACTGGATTTCCCATCATTGTCTTCCCCTTAGGTGACACTGTAACTTCATAACAAAATTCATACTTACTATTAAAGTTATAAAATGAATTGGACTTGTTAAAGTGTTTAGGGCCTTGTTCCTGTTTGTTTTAGTTATTTGGGCTTGAGCCCTATTTCTCTTTTTCTGTTTTAGTTTGTTAGCTTATCTGTTATAGTTGGTTAGATTAGCATTCTTTAAGTATTGAACTCTCTCTTGGAATCTCTGTAATTCTCCTTTCCATTCTTCAATATACAAAGAAGTATTTCAGTTTAAGTACATGTTTTAATATGGCATCTGAGCATGACGATTCTGGGGAAGACAATTCTGAGGAAGACGATTCTGGGGAAGATAAACCCTGGCCGGAGAAGAAAGAACGCAATACCTCCTACGACAAAAAGAACGCTACACCATCAAATCCTGCGCTTCAACTCAACTCATCTGACAACCCGGGAACACCGCTTGTTGCCGCCGTCATGAATGGCGATAATTACCGCACTGGGCACGATCGATGAAGACGGCCCTTTGAGCGAAGACAAAGCTAGGGTTCATAGACGGAAGCATCAAGAAGCCCAAGACTCGATCTTCAGATTATCATGTAGGCCGAACCTAGCTCATGTGAGTTAGATGGTTTTTGTTTCATTTTATAACTTGTTGTGTTGTTTGTTGTGAAGGATAAGTTATTAGTTATTGTATTGAGTTGTGAAGAGGAACAGGAAACCCAAGAAGACACTTCGAGGAGGAAACTGAAAACTTCAAGAGGTAAGGGGAATTTACTTGAGGGGTTTTTGATAGCTACATGCTATCTATATGTTGTCTGCAATTTATTCGTTGTGGTTTTGTGGTGTTTAATTTCTCGGTTTACGTATTTGTTTATGTTGTTTATGCAGTCTTATGTGGTTTATGTGATTTATTTGGTTTATGTGATGTATGTTATAACTGTTGTTGAGTGATTAACTGAGAAGCCTGACAGTGGTCAGTGTTCAATTATATTGAGGATAAAAACTATAAAAATGTTTAAGGAAAAACTTAAGTGTGTTAATTTGTGAAAGTGGAAGAAAAATGAGAAAAATAATATTTTAATAATATTTTGGGGAAAGAGGAGTCAATGAGTGACAGTGAGGATGCAACCATGAAAAATTTTCACTTAAGTTAATTTTCAAATAATAAATTAAAAAAAAGTTATTTTAAGAAGTAAAGCTTCAAAAATAAATTAATATTGATGTTGGAAAAACTATTGTCAGAGACAAAGTCATTTGGTTTCTCAAGAGAAATTGTTTCAAAATGTAGGATATTTTAGAAAAGGATTTACAGCAGAACTATGAGAAATAGTGTGATCTTTTTGACAAAAACGTGTTAGAAGAAAATTTTCAAGGATTTGGTGTGTTTTCGAAAAAGGGATATCAAAAGGGAATTAGTTTGAGAAAAAATTTATCCTCGTTGTCATTTAACGTTTTATAAAATGAATTTCAGCGGAAAAACTTTTTCTGCAAAAGAGTTTTAAGTCAGCGAGAACCATTCCGATAAACTTGGATAAGTTTTCGGAGTTTTGTTTTGATTTTGTTATTTTCAAAGAATGAAAATGATGTTGGAAAAGAAAAGTGAACCTAGTAGCCGAGACGTCGGGATTCTAGTGTTCTGTGGTGAAAACACAGATCATTGATCCGTGTTGTCTATAAAGGACTTGAGTATGTTGATGTGATGTGGAGGACTTCGTGTCCCATATTTGCATACCTAGGACTGGTGCATCGATCTCGGGTTTCGTGTTTGAGGACTCGGACTTCGTGTCCTATGTTAAGTGTGAGTTGGCTTTATCCCTAAGTAAGAATAGTCGTGAGCTTTGAGCCTCGACAAAGAAAGAATGAACGAAAAAGAAAAGTGACGTGAATAAATGTTTTACATACATTATTTGGCAGACGTGCCTGTGTTGACCATTGTGCCTTGATGAACAATGTGCCATGTATTGCGTTACCATTGTGCCTTGATGGACAATATGCCATGTTGTGTTGACCATTGCGCCTTATTGTACAATATGCCATGTTGTGTTGACCATTATGCCTTGAGTTGGGCAATGTGCCATGTATCATCGAGCCTGATCTGCTCAATGAAAGGAAGTTGGAATCTCCGGAGATTAGATATCAAAGTTCGAGGATGAATATTGAAGTGTCATACATTTTTTATAAATCGCGATGACTGTTGGGTATGAATCCCATTGATAAATTATGGCCAAAATACCATTTTGTTCCTTTAACTTATTTTTTAGATTCAGTTTGGTCCCTTAACTTTTAAAAGGTTTAATTTGGTCCCTTAATTTGTCTCAGTTGTCCCAAGTTAGTCATCTCCGTCAATAAAGCCATTAATAGTGTTAAATGAGTTTCAATTTGGTCCCTTATGTTTTAAATGAGTTTTAAATTGGTCCTTTAAATTGTTAACTATTTTCAAATTTGTCCTTTAAATTATTAACGAGATTCAAATTGGTCCTCTAAATTGTTAGTGAGTTTCAACCCGGTTCTCAAAAAGTTAACACTGTTACTGACTTATTGACATAGAGGACTAATTAGGTCAACAGAAACAAATTAAGGGACTAAATTGAACATTTTAAAAGTTAAGGGACAAAATTGAATCTAAAAAATAAGTTAAGGGACCAAATTGAACATTTTAAAAGTTAAGGGACCAAACTGAATCTAAAAAATAAATTAAGGGACCAAAATAGTGTTTTAGCCATAAATTATTATGTTTACTTTGGAGAATTCTCATGTGTTGTGGATATATGTATATGCTGTTATTGTGTGTCGCACATGTGGTTATCATGTTGAAACTAATTTGTCGATCTCTTACCCTTACGTTTTTCTTGTTGGGTTTCTACTGTGTTGTGTATCTATATCTGAGTACAGATGGATCACGAGGAGAATCTGGCGTATTCGGGGATCTGGTCCCTAACGTTTGAGAATGTTGATGATAGTGGTGTGTGGGTAATAAACCCCCGGGCTTGCAGCACCGCTTACACTAACCCCGTGTGTACGATTACTGGTACTTTAGCGGCAGGACCACGACGCCGTTCTCACAGCGTCTACACTAGGCAGCACCCTTATCACCTCCTGCACCGATAGTAATTGTTCCGGAGGTTGACGAGGGGATAGAGGAGGACCCCCAGGAGGACTTAGGGGAGGATCCTGAGTACCATCATCTTGAGGATGGTGTTGTTCCTGAGGTAGGAGCGGGAGCATTAGTGTCCTCACCGGATACTCCTCCTGTAGGTGGTGATGACTATAGTGGTCTCCCCAATTATTACCACTAGTACTGACCAGCTGTAGGTTTTGATTCCATTTTTGAGGTAGTGGTTTTTGACAGTTTGTTTTTCTGGCTACTGAGAGCCTATGTTTTTGAGTTGTGGTTCCAGACTTACCACTATGTTATAGTTATGTTGTTTTTATTTTTACTTATGTTGTTATCTTTACAAATGACCTGTACTTATAAAGGTCCTGTTGTAGAAACAAGTAAATGATGCATTTGTATAAATATGATGATGTATATATATGTTTATGATATTGGTTTGTATGGATAAGAAAAGAAAAAAAATTAGCACCATTTTTGAATAAGAATAAGTACTAGAAAATATTATTTTTCGAAAGTAACCAGCGTTTATTGAATGTTTTATTTTCAGCAACGAGTTAACCATATAGCACCCAAGGGGGTGTTGCATTAGTGGTATCAGAGCTGGTGGCAGTCTAACTGATTTTGTCTTGTAGGTCAGTTATGGAACTAGAAGGTGGACATGGACGTGGACGTGGACATGGATGCGGCCGTGGAAGGGGCCGTAGAGGTGGTCGTGTTGTCAGCCGTGGTAATTTTGGTGAATACTATGATGGTGCTGGTGGGATGGACCAGGCAGCACAAGCTATGGCGAATGTTGCAGCTGCCATTGCACTACAGACAGCTACTATGGCTGCCCAGAACCAACAGGAGCAAATCCAAGCTGAGTAAGCTGCTGAGGGCAGTGGTCTGACTGCTTTTCGACGTCAGAATCAGCCACAGTTTCATAGGGATGCTGATCCTGCGAAGGCTGATCTGTGGATTCAAGAGCTATAGAAGATTTTTGAGCTGATCCACAGCCCTGAAGGAGTTATATACTACTTTTCTGCTCTTGGGAGATGTTGAATACTGGTGGAAGAGCACTAAGAAACTGCTGGAGGTGGACAATCAGGAGATTCCTTGGAACGTGTTCCTAAACATGTTTTTGAATAAGTACTTTCCTCAGAGTGCCAGAGCTGAAAAAGAGCAAGAATTTCTTCATCTTCATCAGAGAGAATTGTTTGTCGGGGAATACGCGGCGAATTTTGAATCACTTGCCAAGTATTTCCGCTTCTTCCAAAATAACCCAGGTGAAGATTGGAATTGTAAGAGGTTCGAGGGAGGTCTAACTTTTGAAATCAAGGAGTCAGTGCTACCGCTTGAAATCCGCAATTTTCAAGCTCTAGTTGAAAAGTTTAGAAAAGTGGAACAAATGAGGAAAGGAAGAGATAATAGAGGGAATGTCGGAGGACCAACTCGATTCAAGGGTCAATTCTAGAATCAGAGAGGAAAGCAAGTCCAAAGGAAACCATATTTCCGACCACCCAGAAATAACCAGAACCTGCAACCATATCATCCCGTTACTTCTGCAACTGGTAGTGGAGGCCAAAGGAACCAAAGTCAAGGCCTAGTCAGGAAATGTTTCAAATGTGGGGGTCCGAATCATATGGCTGATAATTGCCCATTGATGGGAATGGAGTGTTTCTCTTGTGGTCAAGTAGGGCACATGGCAAAGGATTGTAATGCACCGAGGTCTGGAACAGTTGCCAATACCTCAAAGACCAATAAGCCAACTGCTAAGGGGAGAGTTTACACCATGAGTGGTGTTGAAGCTTCAAACTTTGATGATCCCATACAAGGTAGTTACGACATAACTGGTAATCTTTTAACTGTACTTTTCGATTCGGGTGCATCGTATTCTTTTATTACGATGGATTGTGTGAGACATTTGAAATTGCCTATTTCTTCTTTATCGTATGATTTGATTGTTTCAACCCCAACTGCTGAACCAGTTATCATAAATTCTATATGTCTGAACTGTCCTATTGTCATTCAGGATCGACATTTTCTTGTTAATCTGATATGCTTGCCTTTAATACAATTAGATGTGATTTTAGGCATGGATTGGTTATCTTCCAACCATATCCTCTTATATTGCGCTCATAAAACCTTAGTTTTTCCTAATCCTGAGATTTCTGGATTTTTATCTACCAACCAAGTAAGAACTTTTTCGAAAGAAAGAGATCAGGAATACTTGCTTTTATCTAGGTTAGAAGTAGAGAGGGAGATCGATTTGAGTACGGTGCCTGTAGTGAGAGAGTTTCCGGATGTGTTTCCAAATGATGTTCCGGGTTTGCCGCCAGTAAGAGATGTAGAGTTTTCCATCGACCTAGTTCTTGGAGCCAGTCTGATTTCTATCGCTCCATATCAGATGTCACCTACAGAGCTTGCTGAGTTGAAAGCTCAATTGGAGGACCTTTTGTCGAAACAGTTTATACGATCGAGTGTTTCCCCGAAGGGAGCACCAGTCCTTTTAGTTAGAAAGAAGGACGGAGGTGCGAGACTCTGCGTGGATTTTTGACAACTCAACAAAGTGACGATAGAGAATAAGTACCCTCTACCGCGCATAGATGATCTGATAGATCAATTGTGAGGAGCTATTGTGTTCTCAAAGATTGACTTGAGGACGGGTTATCATCAGGTTAGGGTAAAGACGGAAGATATACTGAAGATTGTGTTCAGAACTCATTATGGACATTACGAGTATCTTGTAATGCCTTTTGGAGTAACGAATGCACCTGCTATCTTCATGGACTACATGAATCGGATTTTTGGTCTGTTTCTTGATAAGTTCGTTGTCGTGTTTATTGATGACAATCTCATTTACTCTAAGAGTCATGAGGAACATGAAGAACATTTGCAACAAGTTCCACAAATCCTACGTGAGAAGGTGTTGTATGCAAAACAGTCCAAGTGCGAGTTTTGGCTCGAAGAAGTGAAATTTTTAGGACATGTAATTACCCAGGAAGGAATTGCAGTCGATCCTGCAAAAGTAGAAGCAATACTTTCTTGGGAAAGGTCAAAGACGGTGATGGAGATTCGAAGCTTTGTTGGTCTAGCCGGTTATTACCGGAGGTTTATCGAAGCTTTTTCTAAGATAGTAGCACCGTTGACTTAACTTACGAGGAAGGATCAACCTTTTGTGTGGACGGACAAATGCAAGGAAAGTTTTCAAAAGATAAAGGAACGTCTAACAACCTCGGTGATGTTAATACTTCCTGAACCGAATGAACCTTACGAAGTATATTGTAATGTTTCGCATCAAGGTTTAGGCTGTGTATTAATGCAACATCGAAAAGATGTAGCTTATGCGTCACGTCAGTTAAAGACTCACGAAAGAAATTATCTGACGCATGATCTGGAATTAGCTGCTGTAGTTCTTGCACTAAAGATATGGAGACACCACCTGTATGGAGCTAAGTTTGATGTCTTTAGTGACTACAAAAGTATGAAGTATCTGTTTGATCAAAAGGAGCTTAATATGAGACAAAGAAGATGGATGGAGTTCCTGAAAGATTACGACTTCACGTTGCAATATCTTCCTGAAAAGGTGAACGTTGTAGCTGATGCACTTAGCCAGAAAGCCATTCATATCTCAGCTATGATGGTAAAAGAACTCGAATTTATTGAAAAGTTCTATGATCTCAATTTGATTATGGAAGTAAGTCAAAAGAAGATCAGTTTGGGACCGATCAAGATCTCTAGTGGACTAATGGAAGAGATCCTAGAATAACAGGCTGCTAATGCGTATCTTCAAGAAAAGAAGGAATTAATGGAACAAGGAAAAGTTACAAAATTTAGTTTGGGATCAGATCACATCTTAAGGTGCAATGGACGAGTATGTGTACCTGACAATCCTGAGATGAAAAAGATGATTCTTGAAGAATCACACAAAAGTAAGTTAAGTATTCATCCTGGATCAACAAAGATGTATCAAGATTTAAAGCAAAGATTTTGGTGGCCAGGCAAGAAAAAGCAAGTCGAGGAGTACGTTGCATCATGGCTGACTTGTCAGAAAGCGAAGGTAAAACATCAACGACCTGGAGGAATGCTTACATCGTTAGATGTACCTGAATGAAAGTGGGATAGCATATCGATGGATTTTGTTGTAAGTTTACCATGAACTTCTAAAGGTTTTGACTGAATTTGGGTGATCGTTGACAGGTTAACGAAATCAGCACATTTCTTACCTGTTAAGATCAATTACACTGTGGAAAAGTTAATCGATGTCTATATCAAAGAAGTGATTAGAGTTCACGAAGTGCCTTCAAGTATTGTTTCAGATCGAGATCCGAAGTTCACTTCACGTTTCTGGGGAAGTTTACATTAAGCACTGGGAACCAAGTTACGGTTAAGTTCAGTGTATCATCCTTAGACCGATGGACAAACGGAAGGAATGATTCAATCGTTAGAAGACTTGCTGAGAGCATGTGTCTTAGACCATCATGGGAGTTGGGATGATCTTTTGCCACTTATTGAATTCATGTACAACAATAGTTTTCATTCAAGTATAGGGATGACACCCTATGAGGCTCTGTACGGGAGGAAATGTCAAACACCTTTGTGTTGGTACCAAGATGGAGAAAGCATGATTTTAGGACCCGAAATCGTCCAGAAAACAATGGAAAAGGTTAAACAAATCCGAGAAAAGATGAAAACAGCACAAATTAGGCAGAATAGTTACTTTGATCGGAGAAGATGACCTCTCGAATTTCAAGAAGGTGAACATGTATTTCTGAGAGTCACACGCACGACTGGGGTAGGTAGAGTTATAAAGTCTAGAAAACTCACTCCTAAATTCATTAGACCTTACCAAATTCTTCGTCGTATTGGTCCAGTAGCCTACTGAATTGCTTTACGACCTTTTCATTCAAACATTCATGATGTTTTCCATGTCAAACAATTAAGGAAGTATATTCCTGATCCATCACAAGTAATTGGACCCGATTTAGTACAATTAAAAGAAAACTTGTCTTATGAGACTTTGCCTATACGAATCGAGGATAGGATGATTAAGTAGCTCAGGGGTAAACAAATTTCCTTAGTCAAGGTTATTTGGGATGAGACAACCGGAGATGCAACATGGGAAGCTGAGGACAATATGAGGATCTTTTTACAGGCAGGTGCGTAATTTTGAGGACGAATTTTTTAGTGGGGTAGTAATGTAACACCCCGATTTTTACTGCTTTCTAATATATATATATATATATATATATATATATATATATATATATATATATATATATATATATATATATATATATATATATATATATATATGTTTATATTTTATCGAGACTTAGAAAATGATTTTGGATAAACCAAAGTCATATTTAGACTCTACTTAATAGTAGAAGGTTACGGGTTGAAAATCCAGATGAAATCCGGTCTGTGTTTTCATTGACACTAAGATTTTACTGATCAGAAAACCTAATTTTGACTTATGAACAGAACGGTTTAGGTTTATATCGTATTTACAATGATATTGGTTTTTTTGAAAATTTTTGTGTAAGACATTAGTCGGGTAAACGACGGAGCCGGATACGGAACTGAGGTGACTGAAGTGACCGACATGATGAGCATTTATGGCAATCCTATCCAAGTCATAATGGCAACAAATATCTAGATATTTATTTTGGATGATAAGACCATTTTAGCCTTGGTCTTTAGGTGAAATTACAAGCTTGTCCTAGCTAATTTTTTACCAAACCCCACCCCCCACCCCCCCCCCCCCCCCATCCACACGGCTCCCCCTTCATCCCACACTTAGACATTTTGTTCATTCACTTCATCTTCATCTCTTCCTTTCCAAAAACACAAAAAGCTCCATTGATTTTTCTTGAAGCTTTGATCATTCTCTCCACTTTTTTCCCATCAACAAGAGGTGAACTCTCATCTCTATGATCATTGATGCCTTCATCTTCATTTATTTCATTGAAATAATGTCAAGAATGCTATGTTACAATTTCTAGGGTTTTTCTTCAAAAAATTCTAGAAAATCATAGAAAAATCCTTTTAATGTGAAACAAATTTCTATGAACTCTCTATGACTTCTATATTGATTATCCAAAAGCATGAGAGCAAAGAAAATTTCTTCCCTATTTTTCTTATGATGACCGAATCTAGTCCTATATGGATTGGATGAGTTTTATTTCTTTTTTTGAAATATGACACTTGATTTAGTCTCTCTAATACCTATACTTACAGAATCCAAGAGATTGAAATCAAATAAATTTCCTAGCCTATTTTTCTTATCAAGGCTGAAACCCTAATAGTAATGGGTTGAGTGATTTTGTTTCAATTTGTGTCGTGTGACACTTGATTATGTCTTTCTAATGCCTTAGGATCATAAATCCAAAATCTTGAAAAATTTAGAAATCCCTAGCTCATTTATTTCATGTAGGCTGAACCCTAGCTCATGTGAGTTAGATGGTTTTTGTTTCATTTTGTAACTTGTTGTGTTGTTTGTTGTGAAGGATAAGTTATTATTAGTTATCGTATTGAGTTCTGAGGAGGAACCGAAAAATCGAAAAAACACTTGGAGGAGGAAACTGAAAACTTCAAGAGGTAAGGGGAATTTACCTGAGGGGTTTTTGATAGCTGCATGCTATCTGTATGTTATAACTTATTCGTTGTGGTTTTGTGGTGTTTAATTTATTTGTTTACGTATTTGTTTATGTTGCCTATGTAGTCTTATGTGGTTTATGTGATTTATTTGGTTTATGTGATGTATATTATAATAGTTGTTGAGTGATTAATTGAGAAGCCTGACAGTGGTCAGTGCTCAATTATATTGAGGATAAAAACTTTTAAAATGTTTAAAGAAAAACTTAAGTGTGTTAATTTGTGAAAGTGGAAGAAAAATGTGAAAAATAATATTTTAATAATATTTTGGTGAAAGAGGAGTCAATGAGTGACATGGAGGACGAAACCGTGAAAAATTTTCACTTACGTTAATTTTTCCAAAGTAAATTCAAAAATAAATAAAAATTTATTTCAAGAAGTAAAGCTTCAAAAATAAATTAATATTGATGTTGGAAAAACTTTTGTCAAAGACAAAGTCATTTGATTTCTCAAGAGAAATTATTTCAAAACGTAAGATATTTCAGAAAAGGATTTATAACAGAACTATGAGAAATCGTGTGATCTTTTTGGACAAAAACGTGTTAGAAGAAAATTTTCAAGGATTTGGTGTGTTTTAGGAAAAAGGATTTCAAAAGGGAATTAGTTTGAGAAAAAAATTAACCTCGTTGAAATTTAACGTTTTATAAAACGAATTTTAGCTGAAAAACATTTTCTGCAAAAAAAGTTTTAGGTCAGCGAGAACCTTTCCGATAAACTTGGATAAGTTTTCGGAGTTTTGTTTTGATTTTGTTATTTTCACAGAATGAAAATGATGTTAGAAAAGAAAATTGAACCTCATAGCCGAGACATCGGGATTCTAGTGTTCTGTGGTGAAAAAACGTATATGATTGATCTGTGTTGTCCATAAAGGACTTAAGTATGTTGATGTGATGTGGAGGACTTCGTGTCCCACATCTGCCAACCTAGGACTGGTGCATCGGTATCGGGTTTCGTGTTTGAGCACTCGGACTTTGTGTCCTGTGTTAAGTGTGAGTTGGCTTTATGCCTAAGTAAGAATAGTCATGAGCTTTGAGCCTCGACAAGGAAATAATGAACGAAAAAGAAAAGTGACGTGAATAAATGTTTTACTTGCATTATTTGGCAGACGTGCCTGTATTGACCATTGTGCCTTGATGGAAATGTGCCATGTACAATGTGCCATGTATTGCGTTGACCATTGTGCCTTGATGGACAATGTGCCATGTTGTGTTGAACATTGTGCCTTGAGTTGAACAATGTGCCATGTATTTCGTTGACCATTGTGCCTTATTGGACAATGTGCCATGTATTATCGAGCCTGATTTGATCAACGAAAGAAAGTTGGGATCTCCGGAGATTAAATTTAGAGGATGAATATTGAAGTGTCATGCATTTTTTTATAAATCGCGATGACTGTCGGGTATGAATCCCAATGATAAATTATCATGTTTACTTTGTAGAATTCTAATGTGTTGTGGATATATGTATATGTTGTTATTGTGTGTGGCGCATGTGGTTATCATGTTGAAACTCATTTGTCGGTATCTCACCCTTGCGTTTTTCTTGTTGGGTTTCTACTGTGTTGTGTATCTATATGTGAGTAAAGATGGATCACGAGGAGAATCTGGCGTATTCGGGGATCCGATCCCTGATGTTTGAGAACGCTAATGACAGTGGTGCGTGGGTAATAAACCCCGGAGATCGCAGAGCCACTTACACTGGCCCTGTGCGTATGATTACTGGTACTTTAGCAGCAGGACCACAGCGTTGTTCTCACAGCGTGGAGACTGTAGAGGTTTCACTACCTCCGATTTGGCTCATCTTGCAGTATCTAATGGTATAGGGAGATTTGGAGCATCATCCTCCCTACGTTCAGCCACTACATGAGGCAGCACCCTTGTCACCTCCCGCACCAATAGTAATTGTTCCGGAGGTTAACGAGGGGATAGAGGAGGACCCCCAAGAGGACTTAGGGGAGGATCCTGAGTACCATCATCTTGAGGATGGTGTTGTTCCTGAGGTAGGAGCGGGAGCAGTAGTGTCCTCACCGGTTACTCCTCTTGTAGGTGGGGATGACTATAGTGGTCTCCCCAATGGTTATCACTAGTACTGACCAGCTATAGGTTTTGATTCCATTTTTGAGGTAGTGGTTTTTGACAGTCTGTTTTCTGGCTACTGAGAGCCATCATTTTTGAGTTGTGGTTCCAGACTTACCACTATGTTATAATTATGTTGTTTTTATTTTTACTTATGTTGTTATCTTTACAAATGACCTGTACTTATAAAGGTCATGTTGTAGAAAAAAGTAAATGATGCATATGTTAAATATGATGATGTATATATATGTTTATGATATTGGTTTGTATGGATAAAAAAAGAAAAAAAATTTCCACCAGTTTTGAATAAGAATAAGTACTAGAAAATATTATTTTCTGAAAGTAACCAGCGTTTATTTAATGTTTTATATTCCGTGTAACACCCTCTTTTTCCATTAAGTGATTTTGTATGCTTGTTTGGTTGGTTAAGCCTTAGGACCTAGCTTGAGGGCTAAGTGGGACTTCTAGGCAAGAAATCCATTCTCTTAGGCTTGTGCCTTGTGACTTTCTAAGTCACAAGCACTGCCGTGCTTGTTAAGGAACACGATCGTGCTCATTGTTAGTGAGTGTCTCCCTAACACTGAGTTGAGCACGCCCGTGCTCAAGTGCGAGTCGCGCCTCGTAGGCGCTAAGTTGAGCACGCCCGTGCTCAAGCCTGCGTCTTTATAAGCAGAACAGTTATCGAGGGGTTATGTCATAAACCTTATTCTGTCAGTAGCAGCTTCCCCAGTGCGGCTGCAACCCTTACGTTCCCTATTTTCTCTAAACTCCTTTCATTATTGGAGCAGTGGAGACCCTTGGGAGCATCTAGTTCGTCAGTGTTTATCACTCTAGGTAACGGTTCCTTCCCCCTCAGAGTTTCCTTCTTCTATTTTTAGATTTGGGAAACTAATTGGTTAATGTTTTGTTTGACCAAGGGTTGGAAAGTTAGCTGAGCCGCTCGAGGAACGTGTGGGTTACCGTTTGAGCAATCGCTACCGAATTCTTCATACCAGGTTTGGGAGAAGAATAATGTATGCTCTAGCTAGGGAGTAGCATAAGATGAGGGGTTCCTATAGCCCCGTTAAATGTTAATTGTTATGTTAACTGTTATGCCTAGAATGTTATGTTTATTATTATTGATGCCATGATCTGCTTGGTTGTATGAATTTTTATTATAATATTAATTGGTTGTTATAATGTTGAATATGATAGTTATGTTGATGTCGTTATTGGCTGAATGTTGTTGGTTGAGTTGGACTGTTAATAAGACCCTAAGTGATTTAATAGGACTCTTAATTAACATCAGAATTAATGGGTTAATTCCAATTAAGTTTCATAAGACATGAACGGTTAGTGAGAGGTGAGGATTGAGGCCAATTTGATTAGTTAGGATCCTAGGATTTGATTCGAGAGTATTAGAGAGTTTTAACTCCAAGAACATAGTTGAATCTGCCCAGAACAGTACGACTCGTTCCAGGAACACGGTCGTGCTGAACAGGGAGCACGACCATGCTCTCAGTTGCATTCTGGAAAGGCCGGCAGCGCATTAAGCACGGCCGTGCAGGACAGTGAGCACGATCGTGCTGGGGGCTAAGCACGCCCGTGCTACCCTTACTAGCCAGAACCTGAGATTAAAGGAACTAAGGGGTGTTTCACCCCAAATGTCCCCAATAATATGATAAAACCCCAATCGAACAACGATAACAAGTTAGATAACTTAATTAAAGACTAATTAAGATGATAAAGAGTAATATGCTGGTTAAGCCGGTACCTGATAGGTTACCGCACGTTGTTACGCTTTGGTGCTTTTTGGCCAAAGTCACCTCGATGCTTTTTGGTCGAGGTGTTGTTAAGTTGGACCTTGGTGCTTTTTGGCCGGGGACCTTGACCCCACGGTTTGGGTCAAAGGTGTTGATGTTGATGGTGGTGATAAGTCTTGGGTGCTTTTTGGCCCAAGCAAAGGAGGTGGTTGACTTGTGTGTTGTTTTGCTCATGTATTCATACGTTGAAGTTGATTAGTGGGGGATGCTCAACATAGGAGAGGTCGTCCTGTTATGATGATCTGGCCCAAGTCTCGGGTGGTTCACCCATGGTTTGGTGAACCGTGCGCCCCCAAGGTGGCGTACCCCGTTATGGTATGTTGGCTATCCAAGGGGTTCACCTATGGTTTGGTGAACTACCGGCGTTGGTTCTTTTATGGCCAATGTGGATATGTAGCTCCAAAGTTGACTTCCTGAGATAGTTGGATCCATATGCATAAAGGAGTAGCGGAGTAGTGTTGCATCACATAGCATCTTTTGACTGTTGACTTGTATTATAATGTTATATGACATTGATGTTACGCCTGATATGATGTATGTTCATCTTATTCCCTATTCCCATGCCGTTGTGTTTACATGATTTCTAACTCCCTGTTTTCCTGTTTCTGTTGTTGCATGTATCTCTTTATGCAGAGGACGGTGAGCTGCCAGTGGAGGAGTGACTCTGAGGAGCCGCGACTCTAGTTAGGATGCTTAGTTATAGTTGTTAGTTTTGTTTAGTTATTTCAATTTGTTTCCGTAAGGTATCCGGATTTTGGTTATACCAGCTCTGTATGTGACATCGGGGTTGGGTTTTTCCTTATCTGTCTTGTTTATGTTTTATTGTTTTAAAACTATGTTATTTCTGCGTTGTTTTCATTGAGATGTGAAACCTTTTTATCCAAGTTTTATTTTATTCAATTAAATGCATGTTTTTATATTTCCTCTTTTAAGTAAATGTTTTATATTAACATGCGGGGTAGAAGGGTGTCACATTCCGCAACGAGTTAACCATGTAGCACCCAAGAGGGGTGTTTCATTCCCAGTACACGAATCAATTTCCTACCCAAGATATCCAATCGTAGTCTTAGTCCATTTGAACATATTCACCACTCCAATTTATATCAGAATCACACATCTCAACCTCAAAAAGAACATTATTACACCTCTTTATGTAACTGAAACCAAAAGAAACCATGTCGAGTGGGATTATCTAACTCATCAATTTTGAACTACTCTAGAAAACTTAGTTTAATGCAAGAAATCATTTTTTCCGCTCACATTCAACTTAGGTGAAACTACAATAACTACTTTCCCTTTAATCTTCCAACCTTATACAATCAATCTTAACTACGAGCATTTGATCATTACCTTAGATTTCCCTTCTGCCTCGATCAGCATAGATCATTTGATCTACAGAAATCGTCATTACCTATTGAGGTTGATCTTATGGGTTCTCATCTTACTAGTCACATCTACACCTCGACAAAACTCCTATCACCTCTTGTCCATCCTATTATAAGAATGATCATACTTAGGTACTACACTTACTCCCAACCAACCTTCTATGGATCAGATCTTTTCTTACTTGTCCTTCGAGTTAAGGGTGATAATCTGAACTCAGCCACAACTTGGTTCTTAATGTTTGATGCTAACTTTGCCAAAAACATGGGGTAAGTTTTTCGGTCCTCACCTGAAATGATGCTGGAAGATACTCCATGAAGCCTGATCAGTCCTCTGGTACTTAATGCGGTTAGCTTCTCCACTGTATAGTGGATCTTAACAGGTAACAAAAGTGTCGACTTTGTTAGCCTGTCCACGATCACTCGAAACAAAACAAAACTCTTAGAGATCCTCGGTAATCCCACAACAAAATCCATTTGTGATACTATCATCCTTACAAGGAAGATATCAATCATCAAGTTATCCTTTCACCGTACTCGACTAAATTTGACATCATGATATGGGTCAAATGGACTTTCTCATAACTCATGAGATTAGGTCAAACGGTAATGATAAAGATATAAGGCAAAATTGATCAAAAAGTGATAAGTTCTATCGAACTGCAATAAGACATGACCTTGAAGATTATGGAAAGAAATTTTCAAGAAAGGAAATTTCTTGATCCTACTTCCACAAGAAGGTGTATTGAAAAATTTGGTCAATAAGATACAGGAATATTCAGTATGTAAAAAGATTCTTCAATAGGTTCGTGAGTTTAAAAATGCCCGATACATTCTTACAAACATGACTCTACTAAAGTTCTTCCTTCCATAAGAACTTCCAGTGAATCATAAATTCACAAGATGGATAATTCCTAACACAAGTGTAATACCCCGATTTTTTCTGCTTTCTAATATCGGTAATAAATATATAAATGAATATATTTTTATCCGAGATTTAGAAAATGATTTTGGATAAACCAAATTCATATTCATTTTACTTGAGAACAAAATGGTTAGATTTTATATTCCGTTTCCAATTATATGGGTTATTTTGAAAATTTTCAAAATAAATAAGTTATTATGCTTATTTGGGCATAAAACCTAATCGGGAAACCGAAGGAGTCAGAAGCGGAACTGCAGAGATAGAACCGGGCACCAGAGGAGCTGAGTCATGGAGTGAGTCACCACCATGACTCACCAAGCAGTTATGAAGCATTAACTGCAAGTAATCATGTCTTTTATATGAAAAGACCAAAATTCCCGTAACCTTAACCTAACCTATCCTAGTTAAACATTAACCATGGTTAAGGCAAGACATTACCAAATTTTCTTCTTCATCCTTTTTGTGGTCCAAAACTCAGCCACATCTCTTTCATCCATGACCACAAATTTTTCATGATTACTTTGGGTGTGAAATGTCCTAAATGCCCTTAGTCTTTAAAGGAATTACAAGTTGGTCCCTACGTGATTTTACCATTTTGTCCCCAAGGCAATTGATTTGGACAAAAATACCCTCCCTTAACCCTTATGTGCGCTGCCCTTCCCCTTCATTTAGCATGACTTGGACAAATTTTGCTTCACTTTCATGACATCTTCATCAAGAATACCATAAACTCATAAGAACACTGAAGCTATTTCTTGAAGAACTTGATCAATCTTCATCACTTATTCATCATCAAGAGGTAGAATCTTTTTCTCCATGATCAATCAAGCCTTCTTCTTGATTCATTTCATGATTTCATGACATGAACATCATTTTTTCAATTTCTAGACCCAATCTTCAAAAATCTCTAGAAAATTGTAGAAAAATCCATTTGATTTGAAACCAATTGCTATGAACTCATCATGATACCTATATTCATCATCTAGAAGCATGAACCCAAAAGAAATTTTCTCCCTATTTTTCCAAGCATGGCCGAAACCCTAGTTTTGGGTGTAAATGGGTTTTGCTTCAAAGTTTGTTAAATGATACTTGTTTTCATCTCTTTAATCCTTATAGCTATTGGATCCAAGTGATTAAGAAACCAAATCAACTTCTAACCTATTTTTTCTATTAGGGGCCGAAACCCTAAGTTTGTGGTGTGAATGAATTTTGATTCAATTCTTGTCTTGTGACACTTGATTTCATCTCTATACTATCTATGTTTATTGAATCCAAGAGATGGAAATTAAATGAAATTCCTAACTCAATTTTTATGTCAAGGCCGAAACCCTAACTATGTTGGTTAGGTGAGTTTTGATTCAAATCTTTGTTGAATGATCATTGATTTTTTCATTCTAAGGCTTAAGGATCTTAAATCCAAGAGTTTGTAAAATTTTAACATCCCTAGCTTGGTTAACTTGAGTAGGCCGAACCATTATCATATGGTTTATGAAATTTTGTTGTTTGATTTTTATTAATTGTGGAATGATTTGTTGTGAAGGATAAATCGTTGTTTGATTATCCTGAGTGTGCGAAGGAAACAGAGATCGAATAGGAAAACAATTCGTGAAACGAACACTTGAATCTTCAAGAGGTAAGCGAGTTTACCTAAGGGATTTTTGATAGTCACGTGCTATCTATTGAATCCGTATGATTATTGGTGATTTCGTTGTGGTTGTTAATTTTAATTTACCTAGTGTTTTTATCTAATTTATTATTCTCTGTGATGTATGTTTATATGTGGTGTATGTGTTATATATGTTGTATGTTGATTTTGGATGCATGTTATAACTGTGATATCTGTTACAACTGTGATGTGTGATTTTACTGTTGATTGGTTGTTTGACTGAAAAGCCTGCAGTGTGGTCAATGCTAGAATTTAGATTAAGGATAAAAGCTTGAAAAAATGTTGAATAAGTTGAAAACATTGAAGAAGATGCTGTTTAAGTTAATTTTGTGGAAATTGAAGAAACGTTGAAAATAATATTATTTAATGATTTTACTGTGTAAGAGTGATCTACAAGCAGTAGTGAGGACATAACTGTGAAAATTTTTTAGTGACGTTAATTTTTACAAAATAAATTATGGAATAAAATAAAAAGTTATCATAAAAAGTTATTTTTCAAAAATAACTTAATTATTATGTTGAGAAAATCATTTTTAAAGAAAAAGTCAAATTTTGACTTAAAACGTTTTCAAAATGATAAACGACGGTTAATTTCGAAAATATTTACGGAAAGTATTCTTAAAAACTGCAGCATTTATTTGAACAGAGATTTAGTCTCAAACGATATTTTTTTAGAACTAAAGTTTCAGATAAAGATTTTCAGAGGAAAATGCATTTCTTGGTGATTTGACGATTTTATAAATGAATTTCAAATGGAAAGTATTTTCTGCAAATGAGTTTTACACAACGGTGTTATTTCCGACAACTTGGATAAGTTGCAGAGATTTTGTTTTGGATTTGTGTTTCACAGAACGAAAACGGTGTAAACATTGAAACGTGAACCTAGTAACCGAGACGTCGTGATACTAGTTTTCTGTAATCAAAGTACATAGATATTTGATCCGTGTTACGGTGTTATGGACTTTATGTCCTATTTACGGTGTTACGGACCTTGTGTCCTATTTATGGTGTAATAAACGGTGTTTAAGGTGAATGTTTTTTTCTATTACCACGAACCTAAGACTGGTGCATCGATCTAAGGCTTTGTGATTGAGCACTCGGACTTCATGTCCTGTGTTGACGATGAAAAATATTAAAGTTGAAAATTATGAATGGTCGTGAGCCTTTGAGCTTTGACAAGGAAAGAATGAACAAAAATAAAAATGACGAGAATAAAATGTTTTACATGCAATATTTGGCAAATGAGACACCCCGTTGTGCCCCGGTGTTTTATTAGATTAATTCCCTCTTAAATCATTTCTTAATCGCGTGCTTAGCGTGAAAAATACGTAAAAATTTAAACTTATTTAATAATCATATAACTTCTGCAAATTAAACACATCAACAGTGTAATATATAAATACATACCTGTTTATTTATTACATTACCAAAACATTGTTGAGGGTATCCTCTCAGTAGGATCCCTCACAGGCATAAACTTAAATAAAAGTCATACTTAGCGGAAAATATAAAATAGACTCCTTAGACACACTGGCCATAATGTCTATACTCTAATCGCCATGGATCACAGCACGACCTCCAGCGTCTGGTTCGTAAGGAGTTCCATCCAACTCCTCAGCAACCTCCGTTTCATACATAGTTCCACCGAGCTCCTCAGCAACATAATCCTCCATCGGGTCTTCTAATGTAAGTAAAGTAGCCCACAAGAATACAGAAATATAGGGGATAAGAAGTATTTCTATCATCAAAAAGAGGAAAAGAGTAACAGTAAATTATACAGTAATTGTCACAGACAAATCATCATTCAACACCTAACTAGCACAACATCCTTAAATTCAAGTATCATCCTCTACCCCAATCTAGTACAACTAGACTTTCATATTGACGTGGCCACCACTGATTTCTTTCAAGCATTCCTCTCGGGGAATGTCAGTCAATTGTTCAAGCGACAGGTTCCAAATTCCCGGTACACATCCTCTTCCATGGTGAGAACGCTCACGCTAAGCATGACACTATAGCTGCACGATGCTCCCGGTGCACACCCCGTCCACTCGCGGGGTGCTCAATGAAATTCAATGACACTATAGCTGTACAACCTATTTCTAAGGTGGAACGGTCTAGCGAGAACTCTTGATCTCGTGTATTATATTACCAATACACAGTTGTGAACAGCAACACTGACCCTGTGTATCAATACACGTGAATCTCACCAACCCATTTTAACAACATCCTAATGCCTTAACCTTCCACCAACATATATTCTAGGTCACCACACCTCTTTAAAATATATCATCTAGGTGAGGCACTTCTAAGTCACCATTATTCTCACACCCAAAAAAAAACAACTATCTCTCGAATAACATATATATCTTTTCTTAAAATCCACTAAGCATCATATTAACAACCAGATAGATCATGCATAACATAACATCAGAAAATATTCAAATACCACAAAATATCACATAAGCAGTTCAATAATAATAATAAATTCAATCAACCTCAAATAAGATAAAATCATCCTAACGTCGATAAGCCTACAATCCCCGAGTCACCATTGGTTTTACAAAAAAGGTTTCCAATGTGATTTTGGTCTTGTCGATTACTCGACTACTAGTAGGGTTTAGGTCGCCCTACACAATTATCATATAATCTACAACTTATCGATTCAGACGATAGGTTGATTCTTTCCCCCATCTGAGTTATCACTGAAATCCCGAAATTGATGTCCCTGGTTATCACGCCATGCGTTATCAAATTCACCTTCATCCAGACAACACAACAACAAGTTAATCAACAACACTCCCTTAACCACTTTTAGTTAGGTTTGGCTAAGTCATCCAAATGAGGCTAGGGTTATATTCTTAATCTAATTTTTTAGGTACTAGTGCCTAGAGCATTAACTAGTATAGATTAAGTGTTAAAAGTTAAAATTATGAAACAAAATCCTCTAACCAACTAGGTTAGGGTTTCGGCCTTCCTTGACAAAATAGGTTAGAAAATTCCTTTTGATTCAAGCTTTTGCATTTAGATAACATACCTACTAGAGAGCTTAATTCAAGCATTAGATTTCACAATAGAAGCAAAAACACCAAACCCATTTTTCATGCTAGTTTCGGCCTAGAATAGTTTTTAGGGGTAGAAAATGTTTTTGATTACATGCTCTTGGATAATGAAAGTAGTGATCATAACTAGATCATAGAAATTGGTTTCACATTTCTTGGACTTTTCTACAATTTTCTAGAATTCTTTAAAGTTCTAGATCTAAGAAAATAAAATCATGACATAGAATGAAAATGACTTCAAGTAGGAGAATAGATGATCAAGGATCATCATATTACCTTAAGTGATGCTGGAAATGGAAAGAAGAAGATGATCTTGATGCACTTAGAGCTCTTGAAAATGGAGTTTATGTTTTAGGGTGAAGAAGAAGAAAAATGAAAGAGAAGAGAAGCTGGGGGGGGGGGGGGGGGGGTATTTATAGGTAGGAAATTGGCTTTAACTTAGGTTAGGTTTAACATAATCATGGTTAAGTTAATATAAATATCTAGATATTTTCCAATTAAATATCTCGATATTTTCATTAAATATCTAGATATTTTCAAATAAATATCTAGATATTTATTTTACTAAATATCTAGATATTTTTCTGTTATCTGTTCTCGGCTCCGTCGATTACCCGATTAACGACCAAAACGCCCAAGAATCGTCTAATGTCTTATTTTTTTACAAAAATTTCAAAAATACCCTATCTCTTTGGAAATGTGATAAAAACCTACATTATTTCTTTCACGAGTCAAAATTACGTTTTCTGATCATTAAAATCTTACTATCAGTGAAAATACCGACTGTTTTCCGTTCGAACTTTCCCCAAAATTCGCCCGAATACACATGATTTTTTATTTCTGATCAGAAATTTGGAAAGTAGACTTCCTCATAAACAAAATATAAAAAATCTACAAATTTCAGTTTTCGGGTCAAATTAGAGTTTTTCTGTCAATATAAAATTATACTATCAGTTAAAAACGCAGAACGGTTTCCGTCTGAGTTTTAAACCCAAATTTTAACCAGAGCTTCCTACTATAGAGTAAGTTCTAAATATGATTTTGTTTTCTCTAAAATCATTTCCTAAGTCTCAAATAAAAATATAAATAAATATATTTTTACTGTTAAAACAGCGTAATTAAAAATAGGTTGTTACAGTGGACGTGCCTCACGTTGTTTTAACGTGGTACCTTGATGGACAAGGTGTCATGTAACGTTGTACATTGTGCCGTGATGGACAATGAAACCCATGTATGTTGATCATTGTGCCTTGTGTTGGACAATGTGCCATGGAACGTTGAACGCTGTGCCATTTAAAAACGAAGTTGGGATCTCCGGAGATTAGGTATAAAATTTAGACGTTGTATTTTGAAGTGTCATGCATTTTTATAAATGCCGATTGAATGTTGGGCATGCAGCCTCTTGATAAACTATTGTGTTTATGTTGAGAATTTTATATGTTGTGAGTTTATATGTATGATGTTTTGTATGTCGCGCATGTGGTTATCATAATAAACTCATATATTGGTATCACACCCTTGCTATATATTTGTTTTCTGGTTTTGTTGTTGTACCTTGGTACATAAGAGCAGATGGTGTAGACGAGCTCCAGTTCGCTAGAGGAGTCTAGTTCCGATCCTTGAAGAGGTCGGTGATAATAGTAAGGACCATGGAGGTTTTTCTAGTAGATGTCTTATAGAGTGACCAGCTTAGGATTTTCTTAGGTTGTGTGTTTTTCAGATAGTCGGTAGATGTAGTCTTGAGAACCTTTATGTGGTTTTGAATTTTTAATTGGGAATAATGAAGTACTTTTAAGGAAAGCTTGTACGTTGTGGAAGGTTTTGTTTATAAATAAAATCAATGTATGTGTGTTGACAATTATGACGTAGTTTTATTATTTGATGTGTGCATCACATTTTATGAAGTATTAAGAAGAAAATTTATTTTTTTTACACCCAAGTTTTCTGACTTAAAGTAAATAAATTTCCAAAAGCAACCGGTAAATTCTTTTTAATTTATTTCCACACGTGTTCATGAGGTAATGCCCAAGGGGGTGTCACAAAGAGGATTCCTTTTTTATATAAGGAATTTGCAGAATTATGATTAAAAAGGGAAACAGCCTAACCAAAAAAACAAAATCACACTAGGTCACATCTACCAAAAGTAAAAGTGACTAGAGTAAGTTTCATCAAGAAACTTTTGTTATCAAAACATCATCTGTATTACAACTCAAGAAATAGTCATAACAGGTTTTTCAACGAAATACTAAAATATGAAGACCAATGGATACCATCCAATCAATCCACTCAAATGTCTAATACACTGAGGGTTATTTAGAAGTGTGAGCACAAATTCTCACATACAAGGAAATCAGAGTATATTGAGATTACAGGCTAACATAACCAATGTATGAGTCTTGATAGATTTCAAATCAAAGTCAGAAAAGTGAGTTCGACACTTACAAAAATTGGTCGCTGTGATTGTCTAATACAACCACAGAGACTTGAGGGACAATTGTCAATTTACAAGTTCATAAAGGATCGAATAGTACAGTGAAGAGTTTTCCTTAATCATGAGACACTCACCCAAGGTTGAAGATTCATATTGGCTTGTCTCTACCCCAAATAAGCACGAAGGTCTGTCTAGACACACTTAGTTTGGTTTGTTGTTGTTTCCTATGTTCTCCTTTGGGTTGTGCACGATCACGGACATCTTAGTTAATCTCTCAGTCATGCGAATGGTTGATCTTTCCTCGAAAACTGAAACAACAACGTAAAATCTTCGAGAAATCCTTGATGAACCTCCGATAATAACTGACCAAACTAACAAAATTACAGATCTCTGTCTCAGTCTTTGGTCTTTCCTACAAAAGCACGGTTTCCACTTTCACAAGATCGACAACAACTCTTTCCTTAGTAATCACATGTCCCAAAAACCTCATCTAATCGAGCCAAAACTTGTCCTCAAGTAACTTCACGACAACTTTTTCTCGTGTAGGATCTATAAAACATTGACGCAGATGTTCCTCATGCTCCTTATGATTTATCCATTAGATTATCTATGCGGGGTAGAGAGAATTTGTTCATGATCGTCACTATGTTGAGTTGTCAGAAATCCACGCAGAGTCTCGAACTTCTGTCTTTCTTCTTTGTGGACAACATCAATGCTCTCCATGGGAAATACACTCGCTTTTCTAAACAGCTTCACAGCAGATCTTCCTATTAAGTTGAGTCGTCTAACTCGACTAACTTTGTAGGTGACATCCTACACAAAGCGATGGATGCGACACCCAAACTTGGGGTCATCACATAGTTACCCAAATGCGGAAAATAAAATTATAATTTCGCTGGTTGCTTTAGGAAAATATTAATTTCTCAACGCTTATCCTTTCAAAATATGGTGATAAAATTTTTTCTTTCTGAGAAATACTTCAAAAGAAGATATATAAACATCACAATAGTAGAATTACTTTATACTTACATACAAACCGAATTTATTCGTAAACCAAAACATTTCAACATATAAGCTTTTCTGAAATTGTTTTTCATACACCTTACAAGGTGTTTCAAACCATTTATAACAACTTTCCCAAAATACCCAACCCAAAGAAAGTCCTAAGCTGGTCGTCTTACAAGATATCTACTGGAAAGACCCCGTGGTCATTCCCAAACTCTAACATCTCTTCAACCTTCAGGACCAAAGTTCCCGAGTGAAACTAAGGACTTTTCTGCACCATATCTACTTTCGTGTACCAAGACACAAAAGCCAAACCAGAAAACCTGATATGTTTGTAAGGGTGAGACGCCAATATATGGATTTAACACAATAGCTACATGTGAGACATAACACAACAACACATACACATATACATTTTCATAAAAAAATAGAAGCGTTCATAACAAGACAGTAGTTAATCAATGGGTTTCACACCCCAAACATCATCGTTTGAAAACTTATGCATGAACACTTCCAATACATCGTCTAACTTCACACTTAATCTCATGAGATATCCCAACCGTAGTGAGTTGATCAGGCTCAATTGCCACACTAGGCAAACAGGCACGCAGCCATTGGCACGCAGCCAAAACCCATTGCACACTGTCCAAACTCGAGGCACAGTGATAACCACGTAAATGGGGTTTCATTGTCCAACCCTGGCACAATGAAGAAAATCGTAGCATGAGACACCTGACGCCGCAAGGTACTCACACATAAACCGGGGCACGTCTGCCAAATGCATGCAACAAAACACTTTGTTCTTGACACTTTTCTTTGTGTTCAATCTCCTTTTGCCGAAGCTCACAATGGCTTACGAATAACCATAGTTTTAAACATCTTTAAAAATTTATTAATAACACAGGACCTCAAAGTCCGAGTGCTCAATCACGACACCCCTAGACCGATGCACCAGCCATAGGTTCGTGGTAATAGAAAACATCTTAAATGTTTTAAACTCAGTAGACACCAAGTCTACAGTAAACACCAGGTCTACAGGACCTCAAAGTCCAAAGGACACCAAGTCCATAACACAACATGAACCTTAGTACCCCGACGTCTCGGTTACTAAGTTCAAAACCACTTTTAACACAGTTGAGTTCAACTTGTTTTCGGAAAATCATTTCAAATGGGAAATAAATCGTAAGTTAAACATTTAACGTTTTATAAAATATGGTCACTTGAGGCTCAAAGTTGTTTAAACTACGTACTGCCGCTTTAGGATTTCTTGCCGTCGGTATTTTTCCAAGTTGTCGTCAAATTAGCCATTTAGGCCAAATTTTAGCTTTTTCCACTTAAACATTTTTCTAAAATCATTATTAAGTTATTTTCGAAAACTAATTTCATAAAATAACCTTTTACAATATTCCGGAATTTATTACGTAAAAATCAGCAGTACAAAAATATTTTCACGGTTACGTCCTCGCAGTGACTCATAAATCACTCTTATAGCGATAAATCATTAAAATAATGATATTTTCCAAAACTCTTTATTTTTCCCAAATAAATATTTTCCATTGATGTTATATTCCAATATTTTACCGTTAAAACATTGAATATAATTTACGAAGCTTTTCAAAGCTTTTATCTGATTAATTGATTGGGCACTGACCACTGTCAGGCTTCTCAAACAACATCCACAACATTATCACAATAATATTTCCATACAAATCATGCATCACAGCATTAAAATAAACAACTACAGATAACCAATTATAAGCAGATAAACAACACGGATAAAAATAACACAACTTGAACACTTAAACAACCACCAACAAATAAATAATTACAGACCAAACATTAGTCACACACATAGGTATTGGGAAAAATCCCTCAGGTAAGCTCCCCTTACCTCTCGAAGACCTCTCCGCGGTGTAATTGTCGGAAGTCCGGGTTCACGTACACAACGAACTTGCTAAACCTTCATCAACCACAATCAACTAATCACTAATCAAACAATTAAAATCTCCTAATTCTATATAATAGGTCACGGCCTCTCTTAGGTTTAGTGGCTAAAATTTCTAGAATTGCCTAAGTCATTGGATTAATGATCCTAATCACTTTAAGACAATGAATTAATGACTAATCAACAAAAATTAAGAATCAAATATTCTTAATCACTCCTAGTTGGTCACGGCCTAGACTAGGTTTAGTGACAAAAAAATGTAACTTTGCTTAAGTCTTGGATTAATGATCCAAAATCCTTAAGTCTTTGTAATATTTGTTTAACAACAAAGATTAGAACATAAACTTTTAATTTGACAAAACCCTAATTTCGGCCAAGACATTATATTAGGGCTAGGAATGTTAGTTTGACATAAAAACCTAGATTCATCATTAATACATGTTCAATAGATGATTAGCATGATTACTTTCATCAAAAGAAATTAAGTTCCTACACCTAAATTTTGTCATGGTTCGGCCTAGGCTA
Source organism: Echinosophora koreensis (assembly GCA_035048595.1). Taxonomy (NCBI): domain Eukaryota; kingdom Viridiplantae; phylum Streptophyta; class Magnoliopsida; order Fabales; family Fabaceae; genus Echinosophora; species Echinosophora koreensis. The sequence continues at coordinate 2,525,482 of JAPCYP010000065.1, forward strand.
GAAAGTAGGGAAGTAAAAATTTGTTTGAAACAATCTCTTAGATCATGATAGTAGAGAGAATAATAAGAACATAGAAAGTGGTTTCACATTTTTAGGATTTTTCTATGATTTACTATGATTTTTGAAAGTTATGAACAACAAAGAGGAATCATAGGCAAAAGTCTCTAAAACAAGAAATGAAATGAATGAATAAGAGTTTAGAGAGAATGAGGAACATGAATCACCTCTTGGAATATGAAAATGAGCAAGGAATCACCAAGCTCCTTCACAATTTTAGCTTATGGAGTTCGAGAGAAAAGAGAGAAATGTAGATGATGATGAATAGTATGGAAGAGTGTGGAATGAACTAGAATTTTCATGTTGCCTCTAGAATTTGTAGAGCAAGCCTCCCAAATCATGGGCCTTGCACCACTTTTGGGCCCAAAAATCCCAAGCCCAATTATTTTTCACTTAAATCAACTTATGGCAAAATGAAGACATAGGAAATTCAAGACTAGAATTCCTTCATGGAAATGAATTCTTGGACATGAAATTGAGACTTTTGGGTGCAGCCCTTAATGGGTTTGAATGGCAAGAATTTGGCCCACTTCACTTAGTGTATCAAAGAAATTGGTTTAGGGACCAAAATGCAAATAATAGAAAGTTTAGGGATAAAAAATGCAATTGTTAAAAATTGCTAACATAACCCTAAGCCACATTAAACCTCTCACATGGATGACCTATTCCTAAGAGAATATAGGGTTTGTCCACTTATCGAGTCTCAAAACTTCCGTAATCGGCTCCGTCGTTTACCCGATTGAACATAACGTCCGTAAAACGTATATTATTTCACATTTTGTGAAATAATTCTAAAAATTCACAATCGTAGGAAATAAAATAAAAACCTTAAGTGTTTCGTTCACAAATTAAAATTAGGGTTTCTGATCAATAAAAACTTACTGTCAGTGAAAATGCAGAAAACGCAGATCGGTTTCCGTCTGAATTTTCATTCCAAAACTTCCCCGTAACCTTATAACAATAAGTATGACAAGGAAATGACCTTAGTTTATCCAAAGTCATTTTATAAATCTCGGATAAAAATATAATCATTTATATAATTATTACCAATATTATAAAGCCGAAAAATCGGGATGTTACAATGGAGATCTGACAGAATCTAGAAACTAGATCGATCAAAAGCTCAATATTCTTTGCAAGTACATACCTGGAACATTCTCAGGGAATACTCCCGGAGAATCTCCCACCACAGGCACATGGTTCCAATGTCTAACACAATCGAAAAGAATAAACGATTGTGTCACACATGAACCAAGGCACCATTTATAAGCCATGGGTTCTCACAAGGTCTCAACCAAATCAGAACCCATCAAGAACATACATAATTGTGTGTCAACATACATTGTTTCGACAAAGAAACAATTCAAACAAGGTCCAACCAGAGATCACACAACAAAAACATAACAGACCTATTCTCCAAAGGTTCTTGAAAGAGTCGACCAGCTCTGATACCACTAATGTATCACCCCATTTTGGTGCTACATGTCTAACTCGATTGCGAAAATTTTAATAAATAAAAAAATAAAGAAATTGCTGCTTGCTTTCAGAAAATAATTTACGTAATAACTACGTTCGAAAAAAAACGGGTATAAAATTTTTTCTTCTCAATATGGCAAAACATAAAACACTCATCAAAAGCTGTAAAGCCACATTGCACATGTCAATATACACATCCTGGTCATATACATAATAAATCTGCCCCAACATACAAGATTTTATGGAAAAAGTTTCAATATACAAACTGAACTGAAACTATTCTAAACTCTTATTAAAAAAGAAATGCTCTCAGAGCCACATATACAGACGTCTAAAACAAACAACCCAAGAAAATCCTAAGCTGGTCACTCTAAAAGATATCCATTGGGAAGACCCCCTTCGTTCTCCCCACTATCAACGACCTCTTCAAGGATCGGAACTATTATCCCTGAGTGAAGCTGGGAACTCCTTTGCACCATCTGTACTCGTGTACCAAGGTACAACAGCAAAACCAAAAATAGATATATCGCAAGGGTGAGATACCGACATGTAAGTTTTATCGCGATTGTCAAATACACACAGAAAATAGCATATAATCACGACAACATATATAATGATAAACTAAATCATCAACAATAATGATATATGAACAAGGGGATTCATACCCGGCAACCATCGTGAGTTGTAAAAATGCATGACATTTCAATGTCCACTTTCTATTTCGTAAACTCCGAAGATCCTAACTTCCCTTCGTCGAGCAATATAGGCCCGCAATATCCCTATAACATAATTGTTCTCATGAGATTCGGCCTCTAAATTTAGGTCCGAATTCCAATTGATCATGGGTATCACGTTTCAACCTAAATAATATTAAATAGTTCCCTATTGAGTACATCCGTGCATGGCAGTCAATTCTCATGACTCGAGGTTGCAGAGCCTCGGCCTTCTGTGGAGTTCAAACCCAGATGTCCCAAAAAACCCGTCTTTGTGTGGTCTGTAACTATCCAATTTATTAATCCACTTATGGATTGTAGCTCGTTAACGTGGAGGCACGTCTGCCGGTTCATGCATGTAAAATAGTTGGTTCGCTGTTTTTCTTTTTCATTCGTTCTTTCTTGTCAAGGCTTAAAGCTCACGACTAATTTATACAGGCATCAAGCCCATTCCCACTTAACACAGGATATGCAGTCCGAGTGCTCATTTACGAAACTCTAGGCCGAATTCATTGGTCATTAGGTTCGTCAATATTTGACACGAAGTCAAGTCGCCAATGTAGGAATTTTAATCTGGGACCACAATATTTACTCACAGGAACTCTAGTTTGATGTCTCGGTTGCTAGGTCCTTACAACTTTCATAATTTGCAACACGGCTGTGAAAACTAAATTGAAAATCAAATACAAGAGTTCAACAATGTTTGTCGGAAAACATTTTCGCTCTTTTTGACAACATTTTAAAGAAATCATTTTCATTTGAAATTCATTTATGAAAACATCAAATCGTTTAAAATCATTTTTAAAACGTTTTAACCAAAACAATAAAAATATCAACAAGAGTTCCGCCGTAAGGCATTTTTCTAAACATTTTTCATTTAGAATAAAATATTTCATAAATCAAAGGCTTTTCTTTTAAAAAGCTTTTTACTTTATGACATTTTAATATTTTGGAGACTTTCTTGCCATTTTCGAAATATTTAGGAAAAATAAAGATAATGCGATTTTTTTACTGTTTGTCCATTTTTTTTAAGCAGAAAAGGCATGCAAAGGCATCACTGTAACACAAGGCATCCCAACTAGGTTGGCACCCCAGGTATTACTAATCATTTGCAGCACGCCTTAAATATTATTAAAAATAATGAAAAGAATACAAAAAGGATCATGGGGGGACATGTACCAAAACCCATGAAAAGAATCATCTAAATCTAAAATTAGGAAGACCTACCCTATTGCGATAGAAATCTTCACTAATAAAACTTGGGATCAAATCCCACCAAATAAATCCCTGAGCAGAAATGCCAAAATTGGCTAATTTATCTGCACAAGCATTGCCCTCCCTATAAATGTGAGTATAAGCAAAATTCATCTCTTTAGTTAAAGCCAAACAGTTTTTCCAACGATTACGCAACTTCCAAGGGACAATGTTAATTGAAATGAAGGCAGATATAACCAATAATGAGTTGCATTCCAACCAGAAATTATGCCACCTTTTGTTATAAGCGGTTTCAATAGCAATCATAGCTCTAACCAATTCAGCATGTAGAGCAAAGGAATTACCAATATTTTGGGTAAAACAATCTCTAAAAATTAATCCAAAATCATCTGTAAATCTTCTCTGAATTCTTAACCTGTCTAACGACAGGGTCCTTAACTTATGTTTTCATAACATCTTCCTCTTGAGAAAACTGGAAATCTCTTTCTTTTATGATTAACGTTTTCAATGACTTAATCCATTATTATCGAGCTATGACCAGTGTCATGCTCTTAGTCAAACCAGTCAAATCAATAAACAATTTCACCAATGCATACTCATATACAACATTTCGAACATACTTTCGCATAGAAATTTATCAACATCAAAATTCTAAATCATCAAAGCAAACATCACATTATAATTACAAGTAATTAAACACATCAAACAACATAGTATATGACTATCAAAAATTCTTAGGTAGGCTCCCATTACCTTTGAAGAACTTGATTTTCCCTTGATCTTAGTCTTCAATCCTCGTTTCCTTATACCCCACAAAATACTTCAACCAACTAACAATCACCTTCACAATCAAACAAAAAAACAAGTTAAAGGATGAAAAAAAATCACTTGACCCATTTTGTGAGGGTTTCAGCCAACTCTAGAAAAATAGGTTAGGAATTTCTTTTACTCTCAACCTTTTGGATCTAGAGTCTAGAGGTCTTAGAGAGTTCATAAAAATTATCACAACCTCAAAATCATTTTTCAATGATTTTCTAGAAATTTCTCAAGAAAATAGGTATGATCTTGATGTTGTGGTAAACAAGTGGATGAACATAAATTTCATGAAAGGAAAGGATGTTTAGGCCAGGGAGATGGAGGATATACCTCTAGATATTGAAGAAAGAAGCAAAAGCTTGGAGCTCCAATGGAATCCTTAATGATGAACTTAGAACTTTTATGTCAGAAAATGAAGAAATGTGACAAAAACCAATGGGTTTAGGTGTGGTACGGGGACTGCACGAAATGTTTCTCCAAGTGTGAGGTTGTAGCACAATTTTTTGGACACAAAAGGCATTCAAGGAAAACTTAAGGACAATATGGTCCTTTCGCATGAAAATATCTAGATATTTTCCTTCATGCAATAATGACGTAGTGAGTCATGGTGGTGACTCACCACATGACTCACCCCCTAAGGTGGCAAGTTGTCCCATCAATCCAGCATCCAGTTTTATCTTTGTTGTTTCGTATCCGACTCCATCGTTTACCCGATTTAGGTTTTTCGGGTGATTTCTTCGAAAATTCGCCCAAATAAAATATAACATTTTATTTTTGAGCAAAAATTTTCAAAATAGATCATATCACTAAAAAGTGAAAAATCTAAAATTTTTCAGTTTCGGGTCAAATTAGGGTTTTTCTGACCAAATGAAGAGTACTCTCCTGACGAACTAGAGCTAAAGAATGAACCCTCTCAAGAGTCCTTTGAATGCCTTTGAGCTGAGCTTCAATATTTTTCTTCCTTTTGAAAATGTTGCCAAAAACTTCTTGATTAAACTTGATACAATCTTCATGCACTCTTCTCAAAGCTTCCACTGGTCTACCATTCTTGTCTCTCTAAGCATTCTCTACCACATTACAAAACTCATCATGCACAATCCAAGCAGCTTCAAAGCGAAAAGGTCGAGGACCCCCTAGATTGAGGCCGGCCCCCCTAATCAAAGTAAAAGAGGGTTATCTGTAACACCCCCCTTGGGCATTACTTTGTAACACGTGTGGATAAATCAAAACATTAATTCGCTGGTTGCTTTCGGAAAATAATATTTCCTTAAGTTATAATCTTATTTCAAATTGCTGATACAAATTTTTCCTTGTCTTTTCTTTTTCGACAACCACATCCACAACGTAATATAACTGTATAGGAGTAAATATGTATATAACATCTTAAAACTACATAACATCTTACAACTATATTGCGTCATACTGTTTCCACACCTAGACCTTTATAAGTATAGGTCCCCTTATTGAAAATCAACAACATACTAGAAACAAAACCTAAGCTGGTCACACCTAACTACAGACATAACGGTAGTAAGTAAACATCGGCATACTCCGAGCTAAGCAAACTTCTTCGGATAGTCATCACATCCCTTGAGTGGTTTATCTGGACACAGATATAACACAAGTAGAGACAACAACAATAAAACATGCAAGAGTGAGATTCCAATAACTGGATTTAACACGACAACTACATGCACGACACAACAGACACATATACATTCATGCATTTCCATAAGTAAACAAGTATTCTATCACTGGGTTTCATACCCGATCACATTCTGTTGGAAAACAATGCATGAACACTTCAACTTTCAACGTCTAACTTTCCACTTAATCTCCGGAGATCCCAACACCAACTAAACGAGTTGATCACACTCAATTGCCAGGTATATTAGGTACAACGTAGCCCGAATGTATCAGACATAGGACGTAACAACAACGTAGCCCGAATACCCTACCATTAAGGTACCAGACATAGAACAACAACGTAGCCCGAATACCCTATCATTAAGGTATTAGACATAGGATGTGGGCACGTCTGCCAATGCATGCAGATAAAATATTTTGTTCTCATTCTTTTCTTTGTGTTCATTCTTCTTTTGCCGAAGCTCAAAATGGCTTACAACTATTCATAAATTTCAACGTTTTAGACTTTTTTAACGTTAACACAGGACACGAAGTCCGAGTGCTCAATCACAAAACCTTAGACCTTGCAATCAGTCATGGGTTCATGGTAATAGAAACAATATTCTCTATTAACAACGTTCATCACAACGTGCAACAATGGTACAACGTGCAACTACATAACACGGATCAAAGATCTTCGTGCTTATAATTAAGAACACCAGTATCACGACGTCTCAGATACTAGGTTTACGTTAACACTATTTTCGTTCGGTGAAACACAAAATCAAAACAAAACTTCCGAAACTTATCCAAGTTGTCGAAAATGACCCGTCGTATAAAACTAGTTTACAGAAAATACGTTTAAGTTGGAAATTCGATTTACCAAATCATCAAAATCACTTTAAACTCATTTTCTTCTGAAAATCTTTTTCCTAGACACTCTACTCTTTTAGAAAGACCCATGTGTGAATGATTACTGCTGTTTTTAAGAAACGTTTTCTAAACATCAATATTTTCCATTAAACATTTAATATAAATTTAAGCTTCTTAAAGCTTTTATCTGGTTAATTGATTGTGCACTGACCAATGTCAGGCTTCTCAAATCTCAAACAAACATTTCATAACAATATTCCCAGGCACATCATACATCACAACATTATTATATAACTGCAATTAAACACTTAATCCTCAAATAAATAAACACGGATATAACTATCACAACTTAAAACCAGTCAATCAAAACACCACAACCACAGATAAATATATAGACCAACCACAGATAGCACATAGCCATCGGATAAATCCCTCAGGCAATCCCCTCTTACCTCTTGAAGATTCAAGTTTTCGATTAAACTTTGACACGAATCCGGAAACGGCGACACACGTACAAGGCACATGTCTTTATCCTTCAACATTCACAACTCAACCAATAAAAATCAAACAAATACAATCACCTAAACACTAAGGTTAGGTCACGGCCTCACTAGGGTTTTGTGACTAAAAATTTCCTAAAATTGTTTAAGCCTTTGGATTAATGATCCTTAAGTACTTAAGACATAAACCATGATTATTTGACAAGAATTTTGAATCAAATTCTCCTAACCCACATAGTTAGGGTTTCGGCCAAGACCATTAAAATTATCTAGGGATTTCAAAATTTCCCATACTCTTAGATCCATGACCTTAGAGTAGTGTAGAGTTAAGATAAATGATCATAAGTTGAAAAATGAAACAAAATCTTTCAACTCCTCAAGAACATAATTTCGGCCATGAGTACCAATATGGCTTAGAGATTTTCATTTGATTAAACAAGCATGGATTCAATACCTATATGAGCCATAAGATTGAATCCAGCAAGACTAGTCTTAAAAAAATAAACCAAATCCTTCCCCCACAACAAGTTAGGGTTCGGCCTCAACAAAATAAATAGGCACGAAATTTTTGTTTGATGTATCCTCTTGGATCTTAAATATAGAGAGGATAATAGGATCATAGAAATTGGTTTCACATTTTTAGGATTTTTCTATGATTTACTATGAATTTTCAAAGTTTCTAGATCTAGAAATTGAAAATTATGAACATGGCTTTAAAACACAAAAACAATTGAAGAACATGATGATGATTGAGTGAGTAGAGTATGGTATACCTCTTGGAATTGAAAAAGGAGCAAGGAATCAAGCACTTCCTTCACAAAAAGAACTTATGGAACACTTGGAGTTTTTGGAACAATGGAGGAAAAGCTTCATGGAGAAGATGATGAATGCCTTAAATAGCATGAAGATGGGCTCCTTGGGGTGGTTTGGGCCGTGACAAACTAGGGAGAAAAGGGTCCAAGCATAACTTTAAGGGACATAATGGTAATCTTGTACAATGGCATTTTGGTGATAAAAAAATCAACCTTAAGGACATTATGGTAAATTCCCCTCAAAAGTCATCATGACTAAGGTGAGTCACCTATATGACTCACCCCTTGTGAGTCACCACTTGTCTCCATCCATTGAATGTCGGATTTTGTCTCTGCACGTCCGTTCTCGGCTCTGTCGATTACCCGATTAGGGTTTCCGTCTGATTTTCGATCGAAAATTCTCAAATTAACCAACACGTTGGAAATATGTTTTAAACATAATCCATTTCGTTCACGAGTCAAAATTAGGTTTTCTGATCATTAAAATCTTACTGTCAGTGAAATCACCGACTGTTTCCCGTCTGAACTTTTACCAAAATTCATCCGAATAAACATAATATTTTATTTCTGATCAGAATTTTGGAAAGTAGAATTCCTCACGGACAAAATATAAAAAATCTAAAAATTCAGTTTTGGATCAAATTAGGGTTTTCTGCCGGTATAAAATTATACTGTCAGTTAAAACGCAGACCGGTTTCCGTCTGAGTTTTAAACCCAAAATTTCACCATATACTCATAAAAATAAGTATGACATGAATATGACTTTGGTTTTCCCAAAATCATTTTCTAAGTTTCAGATAAAAATATAAACGTATTTATATAATTTCCGAAATTAGAAAGTAGTGAAAAGTCGGGGTGTTACATTATGATCAGAATGTAAATGGCAGAGAACCTCCACATAGGCTTCAGGAAACCACATGCGCCAAGGTAAATTAGCCAGCCCTCTGTTACCTCTACAGTTGCGATTCCAAGTAAAATGACCTCCAACAGTGTGAATATCAGTGAGGCCACAAAATCTAAAACATGACCAAAGGCTTCAGCTCTATATTGGGAAAAAATACCACCCTTTTGATCACTAGGAAGAAGCACTTCATTAAAATCACCCAACAAGACCCAAGGAGAGTTGATAGAAGAAATGAGGTTACATAGATAATGCCAAAAATCCGCCCTTGTAGCAGGAACGAGACTCGCATACAAGCCTGTTCAAGTCCATGTGATGTTACCCAAGGCCATATTTGAAAGTAACTGAAAAAGGATTAACGTCAATAAGAGAAACCCCAAAATTGACTACTGTTTGCACCAAAATCCAAAGTCCACCCGAATGGCCTCTAGCTTCAAAAATAGAGACCGGCTGATAGCCTAAACGAATCCAAAAGCTTCTTGTCCTCTCAAATTGGATATAAGTTTCCATGATGAAAATAAAAGTTCGAGTAGTCTTCCTGATAACATTCTAGAATGTCTCCTAGCTGTGGAATTATTAGCCCCTCTAATATTCCAAGAGAGGATTGATATATCTTGAAATTCAATCATCATTAGAAAAAGAAAAAATCAGTGCTTCTCATAAAGGAGAGGAAAAAACCAAAGCTTCTCATAGAGGAGAGAAAAAACCAAAGCTTCTCACAAAGGAGAGAAAAATCAGTTGTTTTACCATACTCCCATTCAAATAACGAAGATGAAAAAATCAACAAAATAAAAGAAACCCTATTCAAGAAAACCACTTCTCCATCTCCCTCTGTCTCTGTCTATGATTTCAGTATAAAGCCATCGTTATTATCTCTGATCTGAGATGCGAGGCGGTGATCGAAACCAGCGGAGCAAACAGCGAGGCTGTGGTCAAAGAAAGGAGAGACACAGGGAGAGCAAACAGAGCAACCAAGGAAGAACCGCGACTGGCTGAGCAGAGTAAACAAGAGCCGTCGCTGCTGGCTGTGACACCCTCTTAAATGTTTTTATATACATGCGGGGTAAAGGGTGTCACACCGGCGGGTCTGGGTTGTGGCTGTACGGTAGCGGAGCAAAAAAGATTACATTGGTTAAGGAATAAATTAAAAGGTGTAAACTTGTATGGGAAATGTGGTATTTATGACATTGAAAAGTGTTTAACTTATATATTTTCAATACAAACTTTTCTTTTATTGATTCCTTAACCAATGTCTTTGGGGCATTCGTTAGCAAGACTCTTATCAAAATAGGGGAAAATGTAAAAGAGGTTGCATTATTGCAGTGAATTGATGTCCCCGCTAGAGCTGTCAAAATGAACCCGGTCTGATGGGCTGGCCTGAATAACTCGATATTAAACATGGACTGGGTTGATAAAATATAGGATCAAAATTATTTTGTCCCAACCCAACCCGGCCCGAAAATTCATTGGCCCAACATGGGCTGACCTTGTGATGGGCTGGGCCAAACTTTGAAAATTTAAAAATTATTTATACTAAAGCATTACAGTTTTATACAACACCTCCTCACTATTTTTAAAAACAATACATTATTGTTAAAGGATAGTAATTCCACCTCCAAGTGTTTTGAATAATACATTTTTACTAGTTAAATTTGTCAAAAAAACTAAGTAATTAACGTTTTAAAAAAGATGTCTTACTCACTAAAAGAATAAAAGATGTTGTATCACCCGAGATACATTGCTCGACAATTTTTATCTTGAAATTATACAAATAATAAAATCTTCCTCCCAGGCTGCCTCTTGGATGAAAATGGATAACTTAACACCCAATATACCCTTCTCTATTTGTGCTATGTTGCTTTCTCTATTAGTCGTCATTATTTATGTAACTTAACACATTAATAATTGTAGTAGTATATAATATACATGTTTTATGTTTAACTCTCAATATTAAAGAATAGAGATTAAAAGTATTTTACACCAAAACAAGAAAGAAATTAAAAGTATTTAACAAAAATTAATTTTAAATTAATATGTTACTGAATTTCATAATGTCATTAATTTTAAAAAAAATCTATTTTTTATATTTATTTAAGTGTATTAGCCCATGGGTCAGCCCATTTTTCCCGCAACCAGCATAGGACTGGACTGGGCTAGTAAATCACTGGCCCACAATTAAATTGGCCCAACCTGGCCCCGTCCATAAGTATGTTGGCCCGTTGTAGGCTAACCCGAATTGACAGCTCTAGTCCCCGCCCAACCAATCCCATCCACCCCATCCCACCAGCCTCCAGTTTCTTTTATTATCAAGATACATTGAGTGCGTTTAGGTATACAACTTATTAAATGCTTATTTAATAAATTTTTTATTAAAATATACTTTTGATCCTTCATCTTTTGGTTAGAATTCAATTTGGTCCTTTATCATTTAAAATATTCATTTTGATCCTTTATCTCTGTAACGTTATACAACTCTACTCACTCAATCATCATCATGTTCTTCAATTGTTTTTGTGTTTTGAAGCCATGTTCATGATTTTCAATTTCTAGATCTAGAAACTTTGATAATGCATAGAAAATCATAGAAAAATCCTAAAAATGTGAAACCAATTTCTATGATCTTGTATTCATGTCTATATAGTAGATCCAAGAGTTTGAATCAAACAAAATTTTCCTCCTCACATTTCCTAAAGAGGCCGAACCTATAAAAAAAAGTGGGTGGAGGAACTTTTGTTCAATTTTTAGAAAATGATCTTGTATTTCATCCTTTTAGTGTGTAATGATATTGAATCCAAGTTCTTATATCAAACCAAAATCTCATGCCATGTTTTTGTGCCTTGGCCGAATTTATACATTGAGGAACTTGGAAGTTTTGATTCAATCTTTTATGTTAATCACTTGTCTAAAGACTTAAGTATTAAAGGATCATAAATCCAAAGACTTAAGCATTTTTAGAAATTTTAGTCACAAAACCCAATTGAGGCCGTGACCTAACCTTAGTGTTTAGGTGATTGTATTTGTTTGATTTTGATTGGTTGATTGTGGTTCGTTGAAGGATAAAGAATCGTATCGTGTACGTGCGTTGATGGTTTCTAGTTTTGCAGCAAAGTTTTAATCGGAAGTTTAAGTTCTTCGAGAGGTAAGAGGGGACTACCTGAGGGATTTATCCGATGGCTACGTGCTATCTATTGTGGGTCTGTATATTTATCTGTGGTTGTGGTGTTTGGTTTAGTCTGCTTTGAATTGGTTTAAATTGTTTTTTTTTTTTCTGTGATGGTTTATCTGCATTTAAATTGTTTATCTGCAATTATATATTATGATGTTGTGATGCATGATCTGCTTGGGAATATTGCTATGATGTTATTACTGATTATTGTTTGAGAAGCCTGACAGTGGTCAGTGCCCAATCAATTAATCAAATAAAAGTTTTAAGAAGACTTTACGGGAAATATTGGAAGATATTATGATTTAAATAATTATTTGAGAAAATAAGGATTATTTAAAAATATTATTATTTTAATGATTTATTAGTGTAAAAGCAATTTATGAGTCATAGTGAGGACGTAACCGTGAAATTATTTTTGTACTGCTAATTTTTACATGAATAATTTTGAAATAATATAAAAAGTTATTATGTGAAATTAATTTTCGAAAATAACTTGATTATGGTTTTAGAAAATTATTTAAGGAGAAAAGGTCCAATTTTAACTTAAACAGATTTTAAAACGTTAGACGTCAATTAGTTCTGAAAAAGCGGTTACATAAAGTATTTTCTTAAAACAGCAGTATTTTTAGTAGTCTCAAGTGACTCGTTTTTTTTCTAAAACATAAGGTTTTCAGGAAAAAGATTTCAAGTAATTGATGATTTTACAAAGGATTTTCTGTAAATGAGTTTTACTAAACGGTGTTATTTCCGATAACTTGGATAAGTTGCGGAGACTTTGTTTTGGATTTGTTTTTCACAGAACGAAAACAGTGTTAACGTTGAAACGCGAACCTAGTATCAGAGACATCACGAGCACGAAGATCTTTGATCCATGTTACGTTGTTGTGGACTTTGTGTCCTATTCACGTTGTAATGAATGTTGTTAATGGTGAATATTGTTTTCTATCACCACGAACCCAAGACTGATTGCAAGGTCTGAGGTTTTGTGATTGAGCACTCGGACTTCGCGTCCTGTGTTAATGTTGAAAAGTCTAACGCATTGAAAATTACGAATAGTAGTAAGCCATCTTGAGCTTCGACAAAAGAACAATGAACACAAAGAAAAGTGTCAAGAACAAAATGTTTTATATGCATTCATTGGCAGACGTGCCCACGTGCTTAAATAAATAAGGTATTCCGTGCTACATTGTTAAGTATGGTATTCCATATTGTTACGTTGTGCCTAGCATACCTGGCAATCGAGCTTGGTCAGCTCATTTACACGGTGTTGGGATCTCCGGAGATTAAGTGAAAAGTTAGACGTTGAAAGTTGAAGTGTTCATGCATTTGTTTTCAAAAGACGGTGATCAGGTATGAAACCCAGTTATAGACTACTTGATTATTTATGGAAATGTATGTGTGCATATGCTTTCTTTTGTGTCGCGCATGTAGTTGTCGTGTTAAATCCATATATTGGTTTCTCACTCTTGCAAGTTTTATTGTTGGTTTCTCTACTTGTGCATATATTTATATCCGAGTCCAAATGAACCACTCAAGGGATGTGATGACTATAAGAAGAAGTTTCCTTAGTTCGGAGCATGCCGACGTTTACTTGCTACTATTATGTCTGTATTATAGGTGTGACCAGCTTAGGTTTTGTTTATAGTATGTTGTTGTTTTTCAATAAAGGGACCTATACTTATAAAGTCTTAGGTGTGAACACAGTAAGATGCAGTATAGTTGTATATATATATATACGTTGTTGTTGTGGTTGTCGAAAAAGAAAATATAAGGAAAAAATTTTATCACCATTTTGAAATAGGATTACAATTTAAGAAAATATTATTTTCCAAAAGCAACTAGCGAATTAATGTTTTGATTTATTTCCGCACGTGTTACAAAGTAATGCCCAAGGGGGGTGCTACACGGCACCTTTGTGACACCCTAAACCGGGGCGTCATATTTTAGTTACCCGTTGCTGAATATAAAATAAAAGAAATTTAATTGCTGGTTGCTTTCGATAAAAGATACTGTCTTTAAAAGTAAGTAGCCTCAAAATGGTGATATATATTTTTTTTTTAAAGACGAAGGAAAAAAAAAAGTTAATTGATGAACACTCAAAACATGAAATATAAACATCATATATATATATATATATATATTCTACCCCGATGGGATTCAGAGTTTAGTACAGAAGCTAGGGCCTAATCAGGATGGCCATTAAAGACAGAGTTACATGACATAAAGTTAACAACTGTAAAATAAGTAAAGAAAAATAGGGAGAGGGTCCGGAACCACGCATCAAAAGGGTGGCTCTAAGAAGCCAAATACAGTCGGACCGAGACAGACCACACGCAAAATCATACCCCCTAAGCTGGTCACTACTAACAACTAGAAGGAAGACTCCCCACGAATACTCTCACAAGAAGAAACCCCAGGTGATGGGTCCACGACTTCTCCTCCCTCATCAGGAGAGTCGGAATCATCAAAATCCGGATCGTCATCAAGTACGTACTCCGGTAACTCATCAAGATCGTCGTCGTGATCCAAAACATGGTATACGGGCTCCTACTCAAAGTACTCCTCAGGATCCTCCTCAATCGGTGAATCCGGCGCAACTCCAGGTAAGGGTACCCCTAGAGGTATGTGCATATGCAACTGTCCATTCATCTGTAGCACGTGTAAGTAGTACCAAGGTGGTGGGAGAGCAATCCTCCTCGTCTCAACTGTCTGAACTCTGCGATATGGTTCGCCCTTGTCATTCTTTTCCAGCGTGGTTATCGGTCCATGATAAGTGGCCGATGTAGATCCGGGGTGAATCTGCCACGCTCCCGCATCATCGAAGATCTCAGTCTTCGATTCCGACGGTACCAGTGGGATGTTCGGATCCATCTAAGCCATAGATATACAGCGATGCCGAAAAACAAAGAGAAGTAACAAGAAGATATGCAAGAGTGAGATACCAATATATGGATAGATTACAATAACCACATGCATGATACATACATCACGTCAACATGTTAACATCATCCAAACATTAATAGATACATCAAATATTATATCAATGGGTGTGCATGACACTTCAATATTCTGGCTCTATAGACTTAATCTCATGAGATCCCTTCATCTTTCTAAGAGTTGATCAAAACTCAAAGCCCCCACTTGGGCATCACCGTTGTGACTAAAGTCCCTGTTTGGACATCACCGAAGTGACTAAAAAGTCCCTACTTGGACATCACCGAAGTGACCAATAGCCCCCGCTTGGGCATCACCGAAGTGACTAAACTAAGAGGCACATCTGCCTAAATGCATGAATAAAACATTCGTTCAAGAGGTTTTCTTTGTGATCAATCTCATTCGTTGTCGGAGCTCAAAGCTAACGACTATTCATAAATTTTCATTACTCAATCATCAACACAGGACACATAGTCCAAGCGCTCAATCACAACACCTAAGACCGATGCCTCAGTCAAGGTTTGTGGTCGTAGAAAGATTTATCATCTTACTTCAGCATGATTAGGACTCTTAGTCCACAACAACGAAATTAGGATACTCAATCCATAATAACGAGATTAGGACTCTTAGCCCACAACATCTTGATTAGGACTCTCGATCCACAATACTTAACACGAATCAAAGATCAACGTGCACATTACAGAATGCTAGAAGCGACGTCTCGCGAACTAGATTCGATTTTACCTGTTCTTACTTTTCGTTAAGTGAAAATCAAATACCAAAAGAAAACCTCGGTAACCCATCCAAGTTACCGGAACTTTTTCGAAAGTATTTCTTTACGTGAAATCTTTTCATTTGGAAAATCATTTGTAAACTATTATAAGAAATCCATTTTCTCTTGAAATCTTTTTCTTAAAAGCATCTCTATGCATAGTCAAATATTTTCCAAAGGCTTTTCCTTCCATAAAACACATATTTTTCTAAAGGACATTTTAAATTAACACCATTACTTTCAAAGTTCACTTTGAAGCTTAATTAGGCTTTTAATCATATGATTAGTTGAGCACTGACTAACGTCAGGCTTTCCAGACATCAATCAATATCATCATAATCTCAGTCAATAATATACCAGTTAATATCAGTTCATAACATATATGATTCACAACAATTTAAATCAAGTAAGGATCAACTTCAAACAGTTATCACAACATTTCGAGTATACAAATCATTCAAACTTTGATTTAATATAATAACCATATTCAAGTAAACCAAGTAACCCACATACACACATGCATAGCTATTGAATATCCCTCACGCAGTCCCCTCTTACCTTTTGTGAAGGTAAAGGTACGTGATGCTTGAGGAAGTGTACTACGAATGACCTCGTCTACTCCGCGACAAAAGTCTAAGTTTAAAGAAGAAAAAAAACATAAGTTAAAAGTTAACCAAGAATACTAAACCAAGAAGGTATAGGTTCGGCCATGGCATGAAATAGGGTTAGAATTTTTCAAACAAGAATACAACTCATGGATTAATGATCCTTAAGTGTTAGAAGTTCATAACCAAGGTTCACTTCACAAAACTAGAACAAAAATCCCTCTAATCTATGCTTAGGGTTTAGGCCTCTTTAGTGTAAGTAGGCTAGGAATTTCCAACACTTCTAAGCTCTTAGATTTAGTGTTAAAAGATATCAAGAAGTCTAAATTCATGACCATATTGAAAAGATGAAACAAAACATCCTAGGTTCACAACCATCATAGGATAGATAGGCTAGACATCTTTAAACTTTCCAATCTCTTAGACTTAGCATCCAAAGGTATTAAGGAGCTCTAGTCCATGATCATTTTCGAAAATGAAAACAAAACATCCTAGGTCCTAAACCATCATAGGTTCGGCCTTCATTGGATTTATAGGATAGAAATATTTAAACTTTCCAATCTCTTAGACTTAGCATCCAAATGTATTAAGGAGCTCAAGTCCATGATCATTTTGGAAAATGAAAACAATACATCCTAGGTTCACAACCATCATAGGATAAATAGGCTAGACAATCTTTAAACTTTCCAATCTCTTAGACTTAGCATCCAAATGTATTAAGGAGCTCAAGTCCATGATCATTTTGGAAAATGAAAACAATACATCCTAGGTTCACAACCATCATAGGATAAATAGGCTAGACAATCTTTAAACTTTCCAATCTCTTAGACTTAGCATCCAAAGGTATTAAGGAGCTCTAGTCCATGATCATTTTGGAAAATGAAAACAAAACATCCTAGGTTCACAACCATCATAGGATAAATAGGCTAGACAATCTTTAAACTTTCCAATCTCTTAGACTTAGCATCCAAATGTATTAAGGAGCTCTAGTCCATGATAATTTTGGAAAATGAAAACAAAACATCCTAGGTCCTAAACCATCATAGGCTCGGCCTTCATTGGATTAATAGGCTAGAAATCTTTAAACTTTCCAATCTCTTAGATTTAGCATCCAAATGTATTAAGGAGCTCAAGTCCATGATCATTTTGGAAAAATGAAAACAAAACCTTCCTAGGCCACTAATGCATAGTTTCGGCCATCCTTGGAAAAATAGGTTAGAAATCTTTGTTTGATACAAGCTCTTAGAATATGAAAGTAGAGATCAATAGAAGTTCATAGAAATTGGTTTCAACTCAAAAGGAGTTTCCTATGATTTTTTAGAGATTTTAGAAGTAAAAAGCTCAATAAAAATCACATAATATAAACTCATGAAATAAAGTAGAGAACCTGAAAAAGAAGCATATGAGAGTATTACCCTTGCAACTAGAAAGAAAAAGTTTGAAGAACTTGAAACTTGAAAGTAAATAAAATGGAAACTTTAAGTGTTAGAACTTTGAAGTAAGAATGGAGAAGAAGAAGAAGGAAAATGAAATACATGAAATGAAGTGGGTATTTATAGAAGGAGAGTGAGAGAGTGGCGTGAAGGAGGGGAAGAAGTGAGCTTGGAGAGCAAGTTTGGAGTTTAGGAGGTGTTTAGTTGGAGGAAGTGAAGAAAATGAGTTTTTGGATTAGAATATGATATAATTTGAAAAGTGTAATGATGACACTTTTTGAGTGTGTCATAACCCTTATCAATCACATCTCTCATGTCACTTCACTCCTTTGGTGCTCTCTAATCTGCTCCATTTCGTATCCGGTTGCACTTCCAATCGTAATTTTAGATGTTTTCGCCCGAATAAAATATTATATTTTATTTTCGAACGAAAATTTTCAAAATAACCTAAGTTGAAGAATATATGATAAAAACACTAACCGTCAGTTTTTATATGTTAAATATGATAGCTTTTGATAAATACTCTATAACCTTAATTCATTAACCAGTATTTTTAATTTAGGCTTAAATAAGTTTTTGGTCCCTGAAAAGTTCTTGTTTTTTGGTTTTAGTCTTCTTACTTTTTTTTCATAGGTTTTCATCCCCACTTTTTCCAAAGTTTAGGAATTAGTCCCCGCCGTCAACTCCCCTACGTTATCTGCTGACGTGGCTAACGAAGGCCACGTCAGCAATGTTACATCATCCACATGGTGTTAAGTTTGCCATGTCAGCAGGGACTATTTCCAAAAAAATTGAAAATATAGGGACTAAAACCAAAATTTGTAAACTTTGGAGAGACTAAAAACTTATTTTAATAAAAAAACTATTTTCCAATCATTTTTCACACCAAGCCGTACAGGGATAGGAAACAACTACCTAGATATCCCCGAATATTCTCTTAAAGCTATTTTAAGAAACTTATATTTAGTTTCCTCGTCTAGCTATATTTAGGAAATTCTGCAAGCTAGAATAGACGAGTTAGTCTTTTAACACAATTTTGCCATACAAATTTAACCTTTTTTTTAACATCAAAACTTAAGAGATTATTTAACCAAAACCACTTTGGTTCCAACAAATTTGAAACCTATGGCTCTAATATATGATTTGTTTCTATTTTCTAGCCAAGTTTTGTCATTGCTTAAATTGTCAAATTGATTCAACTGGTATGATTTTTAGTACAGGGATACCGAGCTAATTTCCTTTTCCTGCATGACTTGCTATGAAATTTGACAAGAAAATAGAAACAAATTCATACATTATGGACCACATGGTTAAAATTGCTAAATTCCTTCATTTTGTATGATATATCTAGTACTAAAGGGTACCAAGGTAATTTCTTATTTTTGTCTGACTTGCTCCAAAATTTGGCTAGAAAATATAAAGAAATCATACATTAGGGCCACAAATTTCAAATTGACAAATCCTTTCATCTGGCATGGTTTCTAGTACTCAAGGGTATCAAGTAATTTCTTATTTTAGTTTGATTGCTCTGAGAATATTTTTTTGTTAAAATAAGTTTTTAGTCCCTCCAAAGTTCACAAATTTTGGTTTTAGTCCCTGTATTTTCAGTTTTTTTGGAAATGGTCCCTGCTGACGTGGCAAACTTAACGCCACGTGGATGACGTGACATTGCCGACGTGGCATTCCGTTAGTCATGTCAGCAGAAAACGGAACCGGTTGACGGCGGGGACTAACTCCTAAACTTTGGAAAAAGTGGGGGATGAAAACCTTAAAAAAAAAAAATTAAGAAGACTAAAACCAAAAAACGAGAATTTTTTAGGGACCAAAAGCTTATTTAAGCCTTCAATTTATTAAACCCGACACCCAATATTAACAAGCATATGTACTCAACGTCTGCACATTCTTTTTCTTGAGACCCTAGCTTCCACATTAGCTCCCAAATTTATACGTAAACAATTAAGTATACAATAAATTTTTTGAATATTTGAATAGGGATACCATATATAGCGTCCCTTTTGTTTTTATATATATATTGAGATAAGTAAATAAATGATATAAAATAAAATCATACGATATCTAAAATTTAATTTTTAAATAACACAAATTTTATCAAAAATTAATTTACTTTTACGACTCCTTTTAAAAACCCCTAGCAACCGAGAATAGCCACCCAAATTGCTCTCTCTTTCTTTCTCTCTAAAAAAGAAATATCTATCAATACAAACACTACAGAAACACACCTTTCCATTCACCAAGAGAATCCCATAAACAATTACAGTACCATTATCATCGGCATCGCCTTCAACAAAAATAACACAAACATAAAACTAATGAACCCACCCTCTTCACTCCTCTCGACTATTTCATTCCACTCACTCCTCCTAATATCTCACACCCTCTCTCACTCTCTCTTGACGAGTTATTACCATAGCCATAGAGTTGGGAACCAACCCTAAACTGTTGAGTGTAGTACTCTTGTCTCATTGAGATATAGCAACATCACCATGTCCCTAGAAGAGTCCCTAAGATCTCTTTCCCTTGACTACCTGAACCTTCTCATCAATGGCCAAGCCTTCAGCGACGTCACCTTCCAAGTAGAGGGTCGCTTGGTCCACGCTCACCGCTGCATCTTGGCAGCACGAAGCCTCTTCTTCAGGAAATTCTTCTGCGGGCCAGACCCGCCATCGGGGCTCGACCCTTCAGGATCCTCTCGGGTCAACTCAGGTACGGCGGGGGCGACGCCGAGGCCCGGCGTCATCCCGGTGAACTCGGTGGGCTATGAAGTGTTCCTGTTGCTTCTTCAGTTCCTGTACAGTGGACAAGTCTCTATTATTCCTCAAAAACATGAGCCAAGGCCTAATTGTGGCGAGAGAGGGTGCTGGCACACGCATTGCAGCTCAGCCGTTGATCTTGCCCTTGACACTCTTGCTGCCGCTAGATACTTTGGCGTTGAACAGCTGGCATTGCTCACTCAGGTTTTTTTGCCTCCTCCTTATTGTCAATAATAATAATAATGTTTGTTAATTGTTTCTCACTCACTGTGTGTCTCCTGTTTCCGTGTCTCTCTGATTTGTGTGACCAGTCGTATGTTTTCTGGGTCTTGGGAATTTGGACAATTACTGTAGGAGGATGAAGGGTTCTGTTTTTGGGAACTGGGAAGGGGTAATTTTTATCTCTATATTGTTTTTTTTTTTCAGATTTATATTTTTTTGCCCCTTTCTTTTGGGTAATTCTATTATCATATGACGGATGATTGATGCAGTGAGGAAGATTTTGGGTTTCCAATTTGTGTTTTTGTCAATCAACTCAATCCTATGAGTAGTTGGTTCTATCATCTTATGACACCTCTATCAAAAATTTAGTACTCTTACTTTTCAGTCGTGTATGAGGGTATCAATTTCTTTTTGGAAAAATATATTTGTATATGTTAATGTTTGACGTCCCTTGATTTCATGTACCATATTTTAGAGACATGGAGTTTCTCGAATTAGTGCTCCTCTTTCCATTACGATGCATACCAAAGATTTTCTAAATTTTGATGACAAATATCCAGTCTTGTCTTCCACACAGCAAGCACAAGAAATCTTTCCCAAACATTCACTTTCCTCATTTGGGTTTAAACTCGAAAAGAGTTCAAACCACAACAAAAGAAAGGGTCTGCTGCTTAAACGTAATTTTAGCTAACATCCCATCCATTTTGTTCTCTTCCCTTTATATATATATATATATATATATATATATATATATATATATATATATATATCCTTTTTAACCAATTTCCAGATTTTGCCATACACGGAAGTGTCATTAAAATTTTCCAAAAGTTAACAATGCAAATTCTCTTACCCGTTTTCTTTTCTGTCTGCTGCTTCTCTTAATTCATTTGGGGTTTCACAGAAACAACTAGCGAGCATGGTAGAGAAAGCCTCAATTGAAGATGTCATGAAAGTGCTCCTAGCTTCTAGAAAGCAAGAAATGCATCAACTTTGGACCACTTGTTCCCACCTTGTTGCCAAGTCTGGTCTTCCCCCTGAAGTCCTCGCCAAGCACCTACCCATTGATTTTGTGGCCAAGATCGAAGAGCTTCGTCTCAAATCCTCCGTGGCGCGCCGCTCTTTATTGCCGCTACACCCTCGCCACCACCCTCACCATGACCTCGGCGGTGCCGCCGACCTCGAGGACCAGAGAATCCGCCGAATGAGGAGGGCCCTCGACTCCTCCGATGTAGAACTAGTCAAGCTCATGGTAATGGGGGAAGGCCTAAACCTGGATGAAGCATTGGCCTTGCACTATGCAGTAGAGAATTGCAGCAGAGAAGTTGTGAAGGCTTTGCTTGAGCTTGGTGCAGCTGATGTCAACTACCGCGCGGGGCCTGCCGGGAAAACCCCATTACACATCGCCGCGGAGATGGTGTCGCCGGACATGGTGGCGGTGTTGCTGGACCACCATGCTGACCCCAATGTTCGAACCGTGGATGGTGTCACCCCTCTTGACATCCTCAGAACCCTAACCTCTGATTTCCTCTTCAAAGGTGCTGTCCCTGGACTAACCCACATTGAACCCAACAAGCTCAGGTTGTGCTTGGAACTTGTTCAATCCGCAGCTCTAGTTCTTTCACGAGAAGAAGGCAATGCTAACCCACCTTCAACAACAGCCATATACCCACCAATGAGCGAAGACCACAGCAGCAGTAACTTGGACTCGAGGTTGGTGTATCTCAACTTGGGTGCCACCACGGGCTCCGCTCAAATGAGTGGTGGTGGTGGTGACGATCGTAGCAACCACAATAGCCATAGGGAAGCCATGAACCGTCATGGGTCGCAAGGTGGTGGATGTGACCAAACAATGTATCACCACTCTCATGATTTCTAGTCTAGATATATAAGAGTAGCTAGCTAGCTAACTAGCTCGAAATTTCTATATGAATTGCTGATATTATTAATTTGAAGTTTAATTTCAATTTCTATGGGCCATAGAAAATGGTAAAGAGAGAAGGACAAGAAGGATGAGGGTTGTTCATGGAAAATGGACAAGAGAGAAGGACATGGACAATGGACAATGGACAGTGCACACTATTGATTGATGGATGGAGCATAAAAAATATCTTCTTCTTTTTGTCAGCTGGGATAGTAGTGTTCACTATCTACAAGTCATCTCATTACACTGCTCGCTCTTCTGGTTTTTTTCTGTTTTTTGGCTCTCTGGTCTATGTTGGGTTCTCTTTTTTGTTGGCCTTTCAAATGGTCACCATTTGAAGTGCGGTTTCATAGGAGATGAGGATATAAGCGACAACGAGAATCTAATCAGTTTAGTTTTTTTGCTGTAAAACGAAAGGGTGCATGGAGAAGACGCAGGTCAATCTTTTCAAACCCACCTCACCTGTCAACTCCTTGTTTTTATATTTACTGATGCGTAGATAATATCACGGCCAACTTAGTGCGATCCTTTGGGCTTTTGTAATTTCAATTCTTGTCCCACCTCACCCCACCGTCTAACCCAAATTACTTAACGTGCTTGTTTGTTTCCCAGTTAGGAATTGCTGCGTTCTCCGTTGGGAGGTCAAAACGGAGTTTGGGTGTTTTTGATCGTGATTGGCTACCAAACTTCGTCGAAAATAATTGATTCCTGGTGGTCAAAACGGAGTTTTGTGGAAGCAAAATTTTTTAGCTTTTCCGTTGAAAATAATTGATTCTAGATGTAGGACCCACAAAATTCTACATATTTACACTTCAAAAGTGATTTTACTTTATCATCCAAACAAAATCAATTCTTCTAAACTCACTTTTAAAATATTGTTACCAAACACAATCAATTTTTTTAAACTCGATTTTTCCAAAATCAATTCTTCCAAAATCAATTCTTATAAAATCAATTCTATCAAAATCTAAACCAAACGGACCCGTCTAGCTACTATTTTCTCTGCTTGGGGCGCTGAGGGATTTCGCTTACTGTGAATATTATTTTTTTATTTTTATTTTTTTTAATTTTCGAAGACTATTTTTTTATATGGTTACCTTCTTATGTACTATACCTAGCTAGTTAAGAGATGATATGGGTGTCTACCTTCTATTCTCCTCACACCTTATATAATTTTCTTTTTCTTCTAACATTATGTAGCCCCATTGGATGAATTAATTGGCTATTACTTTAGGGATTTATTGTTTTTAATAAAAAGTTGTGGCTGAGGACAAATTGATTGGTTGCCTTGCATGAATGCAACAATGAGTCTGACCAACATGTCAAGTTAAAATATTGGCACTATCAACTTCCATCTAATACCCCTTTTAGTCCCCTTGCCTTCTTTAGGCCTCTTCAGAGAAAAATAAAGCTTTACAGCTAAAATATATTATGAGTAATTATTACTATGTTTTGTCTAAAATCATAATCAGATGTGGGTCAGAGTCTCGGGGAAGATTCTTGAGTTTACTATATAATTTTTCCCAATTGTATTATTTGAACATCAAATTTTAAATACCATATGTGATATCGTATATGTTTATTTTTATCTCTTACTTATTTTTTATTTTTTGTATACACGCCTGTATTGTAATGATACATACAAAAACAAAGGGACACCGTATTGTTATCCCTACTTAGATGTTCAAAAATTATTTTCCATAATTTCCTGTGTGCACGTATTATGTATTCAGGGAGTATACTAAATTTTTTCAAAATTTTGGGCCAGAGGCCCAGTTACATTTCTAAAATTAATGTTAATATGAAACTATTTTCACAGCCATATTTATGTGGACTTATTTATTTGAAACGGTAGGTTGTAATTCTTGATTAATAACTCACTATCACCTGTTTAAGAAGGGTGTATCATTAACCGCCCCGGCCAATTAGATGGTGTTTGTCATTTAAAAAATACATATTTATAATAATTAATATAATTAATTTTTCAAGCTGCACAATATCATTGAGTAAGACAGGAAGTAGTATACCATTTTTAGATAGGTGATATCTATCCATATATCTTTTCATCTACCCTTTCTTATGCTGTCAAAAAAAAAATCTACCCTTTCTTATGTTAAAAAAAAAAAAAACCTACTATTTCTTATACCTTTATTAGGCTCATCTACATAAACGCAAGTAAAATAGTTTTTAATGTGTATTCTTGCTATTACTATAAATATTCATTTCTTGCCTCATTGTATCTTTTTAAAAAAAAAAAAAAAGAACAAAATCTTATTTCATTTCATCCAAAATCAACTGCTCAAGAAACATAGGAACATAATAGAACATATGGGAGCTAGTAAAAGATAAGGAAGCCCTAGCAAGAAAACGAGCTATCCCATTGACTTGTCTCATAGCAAAAACCATCTTAAACTCGGAGTGGGAAGAAAGAATAGAGTCGCAACGCAACAAAATATTGTCAAGTTCAGTACCGTTTCTATTGGATCTGGACACAACTTTGCTATCACTTTCAAAAACCACCTTCCAAAAACCAAGGGAGTGCGCCAGTTGAAGAGATTCCAGAATAGCTAGAGCTTCAGCTTCTTTTACTGTCATGAAAGAGTTTATTCTGGCGGATCTAGCAAGGACAAAGCTCCACTTGAATCTCCCAAGTGTGTTGCTGGGTGCTGTGAGCTCGACTAACAGGAACAGCACCAAGAGATTGGTGATTCTTCATAAGGAGCCACTCTTTTCTGACATCATAGCACATGGATAAAGTGCGGTCTACATGAGGAGATTTCCCCTCCCAGACTTTCTCATTTCTACACTTCCAAAGACTCCATAATATCATAATGAAGTGATCTAGTCTTTCACCATTTAGAGCTTCAATGACACCAAACAGGAGAGAAACGAAACTCTCATGCAAGGGAAGCAGGTTCTGGATAACCTGCCAAAGAGACGCCTTCTTCCAGCAAAGTTGCGCATAGGTACACATGAAGAATAAGTGGTAGGCATTTTCAATCTCACCATCGCAAACTGGACAGGTCAATGGGCAATGGACACCACGTCTAGAAAGATTGGACCTGCATACAAACCATCTTGGGCTGCCCGCCAGATGAAAGATCTAATTCATGGGGGAATGTTGAGCTTCCAAAGGGTACCCCAATTATAATCAACTTGCACTTGGGGACTAGAAGACTCCATGCAAAGCCTCTAGGCACTTTTAACAGAGTAAGCCCCATCACAACGAAGTGCCAAATATATTTGTCCTCACCCGTACATAAAAATAAAGGTATACAACAAATAGCTTTGGCATCCACATCATTAAAAATTCCTTCAATCATGCTTCTGTTCGACATTTGCCTAATTGTATCTATTAAAAATTGGCAAATTCTACTGTACTCACGTTAATTCAATGGGTTTTGGAACATTTATTTTTGAAACAATAGATGAATGATCTTCCATTTAATGAATTTAGATAAAACAATTTTTTATTTAAACATAAAAACTTTCACTTATTTCAACAAGAGTCCTTAACTAATTGAATATTTTTTCTATTTAAAATTTAAAATTCTTATTAATTTAATTTTTATTTTAATAAATCTGGATAAGTTTTTTTTTTTTTTTTTGAAAATCAAATCCCACAATCCCCCTTCTTTTCCATCTCTTGTTGAAAAAAATCTTATGATAATTGACAAACCAATCCTCTATTTTAGCATGGTTGTGTTCTATTGATTAGGTGTTTCTATGATCTTTATTTCATTTTATGCTCTATCATGTGTGGGAATTGTGAGACACTGAAATGAAGGAGTAGATGAAAAAAAGGTCGGGATGGAAGTAGTGGTTACATGACTAAATTATAATAACAAAAACTTTGACTATTATTTAATAAAAAGAAGAGATATTATTGGCCCATGAAAAACTATTCTAAAACACCTTTTTTTATGGGTACTGTAGCAGTCCCCTTAAAAATTATCGGTTATATATACTAGAGTCTCCACTTCTAATAATAGTGATCCAAGAGAAACTTATCCATATTGTTGACAATTTCCTAGAACAAATAAGATTGTAATTACAGAGGATATGTCATTTTTTATTTATCTTTAATGCATAAATTAATTGTGTAAATTAATAATATATGAAATCTTTTACAGATCACTATCTTTATATTTCCACCTGCTGCGCGCATAATGCATTGACATTTTCCAATGTAACAATTCTAGATCCCTTAGCCCCCTTAGCCTTCAGATGCTTAGAATTCGAATAATATGTGTACTGCAAAGTTCAACATTATGCTAGATAATAAGTTGGAGAACTTGCAAAATAACTATGGTTTAGTACATGAATTTAACTAAAACTCACGAAGGGCTTGCCTGACCATAGCAATTTTGGATTATATAAGTGGCTATTCATTAAATATGTCGTGGTTTGTATATATTAGTTTTAGATAGTCATGATTAACCTACCAGATGCCCTAATGATTTCAGGCAAAAATCCAATAGGTTAAGAAATTAACTCCGTTTGCCTTGCCTGTAGTGGGGGATAATATGGAGTACAGAGTACTAACCTTTTAGCTGTGACTGGTGACGATAATGGAAACTCATGAATTAATGTAAAGAGATTCTAAAGTACCTCTTCCTTCCAAAATGCCTGTCTTTTTCGCCCTCTTTATTATGTATATCGTGTTCATATAATTTGCGCAGTGGTCTATTCCTTTGTTCTTGTAAACATACCTGATTGGAAAGTTGACCCTTATTACATGAGAGGGTACTACATAAGATCCGCAAATTCAATGAAAGTAATGATTCTTTAAAACGACTTATTTTAAAGTAAATATATATAATTGTTACTAAAAGGTATAGATAATAAATAATCGGTACGATTTTGCACGATATATTGTTATGAGTCTTGCTAACCAGTGCCCTAAGGGAATTGATTAATGAATCAATGTGTAGAAAGTTTTCATTAATTGAAAATCAAAAGTTTTTAAATTTAAATGTGTTTAATACATCATTTCCAATAAAATATTTCTATCTTTAATTCCTTAATCAATGCTCTTATGGTACTCGTTAGCATTTTTATATTGTTATTTATCGAATTGTATTTGTTGCATACCCTTATTATAATTTACAATGCTTGCCGGGTTTTTCGGTGCAAATTGACTTTGTTTTCAATGAATATCTAATTGTTTCTAAAGATTCTAAATTGTGGTTGTGGTCACGGATTTGATTGTGGTTGTAGTTGTTGCGATTGCAGCTGTTGCAGTCGCTGTAGCTTGACTACAGCCACTACGGCATGAAATAATTTTATGTTCACAACAAATATAAGAAGAAAATTGTAATTTTTTTATATATCTAAATGGAGAACATAAGAGCGAGAATGGAGAGAAGAGACGGTGATAAAACATAAAAGTATGATTCTTGCATGTGAATGCTTTGGCGGTATGAAAATCTTTTGTTTTAAAAAAAAAAATCGAACGGAACGAAACTGAAAATGGGTGTTGCGATCCGATGCGGTTTGTTTGCAGAGATAATGTAGTTGTGTTGCGGTCGTTACACATGAACATAGATTACACCAAAATTGTGGTGTGATTCAGTTGTGGTGTCTTCTGCAATTGTATATTGTAGCCGCAATACGTGATGTGGTCTACAACTGCAACCAACTTGTTGTTGCCAAGATCTTAAGTATCTGTTCGGTCTTCTCGGTAAAATAAATCACCTTAATTTATCTAAAATATTTAATTCAACAGTGTTTTCCATTACACGAAATAATTGTAGTTTCCATAATGAAATATGCTAAAAACACATTCTTTATCACACTCATGTTTAACAAACTCTCTATTATTGGGTAGATTTCAGCAAGACCCACCAAACACATGATCCCACATGAAATCTACCCAATAATAGAGGATGTATTAAGAAGAGTGTGATGTTAGCATTACTTATCCATAATTACATCTATAGCATCTATAGATGATATTTGGTTTAGTATGACCTAATTATATTGGAGTAGACATGGCACTGATGACGAATGACCTAATTATATGCCCCTCATTGATAGGCATTTTCCATATCTTTGGTTTAGTATTTACCCTTTGTCCTTGGCTGGTCACCCAAAGTAGTAACACAAATTGAAAGCATATAATAAAAATATCTTCTTATATCCTACTTTTTTACGCTGCTCTTCTCTCCTTTTCTTCTCAACAAAGCAAAAGACGCCACTACAACAAAACGCACTTTTAACGGCAATTTTTATGACTTTTAGCGGCAATAATAATGGCCGCCAAAACCTTTACCGGCTAATTATTAATTAGTCGGCGTATCCAGTGTCGCTAAAAGCTTTACCGGCAATTATAAAAAATGCTGGTAAAGACCCAAATAATTGCCGCTAAAAATAGAAAGTTATAATGGCAATTATTGCCGACAATTTTAATTGTCACTAAATACGATTTTTGAATTGCTTTCCAAGCTCATTTACTAGCTTTTTTTATTGCCACTAAAAGATCTAGTTGGCTTTTCCCAACAATTACTATTGCCGGGAAATGTTAAAATTATTTGCCAAACAAATTAGTCATGACTTGATTAACAAAAAATTTAGCGACAATAATATTTGCTCCTAAAAAACTTAAATAATAATATACAAACATTTCAAATAAACCATACTAAAATTCATTCCATAAAAACAAAATATATTTCATTAAATCCACGTTACAAAATAAGAACCTCAAGCATGAATTAACTTTAGAAATGTCATCAACAAAATATAAAAAATAGCCTGTTCTATCTTGCAACAAATAGGACAATCAGAGGGGAACTAACAGCCCCCTAAATTAGTGTAAATTTAACCTATATAGAGCCACAAGCATTTGACATGAGACCATGATAAGCGCCCTTGCGTGAGCTTCCTGAGGCAATACATGCCAAAAACAAAAACGAATAAAATAGAAGCACTTGGCCAGCAAAACAGCAAATGGGCTTCAGCAGGAGAGCCTCAACATACCGGTTCACCCCACACTCTAGTAAAAAGAGATAAAGGTAGAAAAAAGAGGAAAGAGTAAAAAAGAGTATCAAAATCACTACAAAATAAGCATTATAGTAGTCAAATTAAAAGTACATACAAAAGTGAATACAAATCAACTAAAAAAAGTAATATATATCCATGTAATTAAACTAAATACAGAAGAAGAAAAAAACAATAGAAGTGCAAATGACCCAGAAAGGAATAACTAACTACAGTTTACACCTAAAACAATCATATAGAAAAACAATTGTATATCCATGTTCATGCACCACGTCTTGATGGGATTAGTGACAAAAGATCAACTACAAAATGATATACAAGTCTAAGTTCTCAACCAGTTTATCCAATGATGCTATAGTCAAATGGGTAATTTAAGGCTTTATGCCATCCAACCCAAAGAACTCCATCTGTCCATCATGATAACTATGACATAGAAATGCTGATATAAGAAGAATGGCTTGATAATTAATGTTCAATATTAATCCATACCCTTCATCAAAGCATTCAATAGCCCTCCTACTTCTCATAATTAGCTTTAAACCAGTTTTTTCAGCACTTCAACTGATTTAGCTCTACTGTAATCTACACATTTTAGATATGTGATAATGGATTTACCAGCATAATTGGACCCATACCCAAAAAAGTCTAGCATGTTGGAGGCACTTTTCCACAAACTCCAAATTAGGGATCGGCAAATAATCGATATCTATGGTAAATCAAGTCGGAATTACCTCGTTTCAGTTTGTAGGGTGAATTTGAATGAATTGACGTTGAAGAATAGTAAGCAAAGAAATCACACGGTGATGAAAATTGGGGCAAATCAGTAACTGATATGGGAAGAAGAGAGGAAATATGCAGATTATGAACAATAGCACATGTTGAATCTACTCAAACAAATCGCAAATCGCAAATCGCAAGTGAGGAAATTTTGAACTATGAGGTAGGTGAAGCGAGTGAGGTTAGTGTCTCGGCGGAGGGGACGTTGGTGAAATTGAAATGGTCGTAGGTGTTTGAAAATGTGAAAGAAAAGTTGAATAGCGAGGGAGCCTTGGGCCAAAAGCTATAATTGTCATTAAAAATTTATTTTTTAATGGCTAATACTCATTAGTCACAAATTTTTTAAATTAAATGATAAATTACTGATAATTAGTCTATTGCCATTAAATGATTGCCACTCCAACTAAGTTTTACAGTAGTGCGTGGTTTTCCAACTTCCACACCTATCTCTTTCAATAATTATCCGCACAAAATGGACTGCAATTTCGATTGGGCTTTCATCAATATGCTTTGGTGCATATATAGACTTGGTGATGGATCCAGAAATTTTTGTTAGTGAGGGAAAAAAATTGTATAAAAATGTTTTAATAAAAAAATACTATAAATATACATAAGCGATAAAACCTAATATAAAATAAACAAGCTATAATGTTGTTTGGTTTCAATGTGTAACCTCACTGGGAAATGAGAAACCATTCACTAAGTAAAATATAAAATGTTACAAAACTAATTTTCAATCTCACAAATTCCCCAATTCTATTCAATGTCTCTCACACGTAATACAGAATATCATGACAAAAAGCACAAAATACCTAAAATTTTACAAATAACAATTGCCCTCTATGCATTTTCATATTTTGAAAATGTTGTATTTTTTTTTTTTTCAATAGTATAAAAAATATTTCTCTATGTATATAACCAAACAATATCATTAGTCTATACAAATGCACATTTCATTCTTCACAAATGAGTAAGGATGATCTCTGATGTGGGGCAACATCTATTTTTCAATGGGGGCAAAAATAAATTACTGTATGCTTAGTGGGGCAAGTGCCGCCATTCCACTACTCATGGATCAGTCCTAATTGAGTGTTGGTAAACTATGTTATCATATTATTGATTCTTTGCCCAAAATTACTAGTGTCTATTACTTCTTTTGCTTTTCCTTCAAAAAAGATTTCTTGAAAATTCATATTAATTGGATAATGGGTGTCCATTGGTAAATCAACTATACGACATTTGTTATATACATTCTTGATATTTTGATATAAGTTATTGTAATTTTTTAAAATAACGTTCCTTGTAAAAAAAAAAAAACAAATTAGCGACCGAACAAATCGATCGTTAATTCATTGATTTCGGTAGCTATTAGCATTAGTGACTAAAATAGCGACCAAAAAAGTTTTGTCGCTAAAACCTTGGTCGCTAAGGCTAAATATTAGTGACCGAGCTAATTCGGTCACTAAATTTATTTATTTATTTATTTATTTATTTATTTATTTTTGTAAATTGAAATTTTTTAAACAAATTAAAAACCTGTATCATACTCAAGAAGCTACTGAATGCAGAGAGAATCTGTCAAGGCTAAATATTGGTAAACCTGTATCATGCAGAGAGAATGTGGTGCTCCAAGGTGAAATCGCGCTAAAAATGATCCAAAGATCCATCAAAATCTATCCAATCGCTTATTTATACTGTTTCTGTTCGTCTGCCATGTAGATGATGATGAGATTCATGTCTCAAGTATGCTTCTGTGAAGAACATCTCCACCCATGTTCAAGAATGAAGATATGGAATGTGTTGAATTTGTTAAGGATATCTACTATGATTTGTGAGCAGATCTTTAGGGATAATCAAATCAGAATCAAACTGATTCAAATATGATTTTAGGAATATTTTATTCTGTTTTTATTTTCCTTATTTCTCTCCTGATTTGTAGGAGATTTGTTTTTCTGTTTTTTATTCAAATCTGTAGCAGATTTGAATCATCTGGTGTTGTATATATTTCCTATGTACTATTTAGAAAATAATAAGAAACATATTACAGTTTCTCTAAAAACCTAGATGGTATCAAAGCTTCGACACCAAGCTGGGGTATCTCATTGGAGACACCAAGGAGCCCTCCAAAGATGACCCCTCATACCCCAAGTGGAAGTCAGAAAATTCTCTCATTACTGCCTGGCTAATCAATTCAATGGAGCAGGCGATTGGGAAGTCCTACCTATTTCTACCCACTGCCAAAGATGTTTGGGATGCTGTCCGAGTGTGCTATTCAAACTTAGAGAATTCTTCTCAAATTTTTGACTTGAAAACACGACTCTGGCAGTCCAAACAAGATGAGCAAGATGTCACCACACACTACAATTTGATGATGACTCTATGGCAGGAATTAGACCAATGTTATGAAGAAGATGCTTAGGAAAATGCCAAGGATGCAGCCAGGTACAAGAAGAGAGAAGAGAATGATCGAGTATACATGATTCTGGCTGGTCTTAACCACAATCTGGATGAGGTAAGAGGAGGAATTCTTGGTAGAAAACCTCTACCTTCTATGCGGGAGGTCTTTTCTGAAGTAAAGCGGGAAGAATCAAGAAGGAGAATTATGCTAAACACTCCTGAATCTCCCACAGTTCAGGAACTTGAAAGTTCAGCACTTATGACAAGAGGAGCTCCTTTAGAAGATGGAAGAGGGAAGAAGCCATGGTGTGACCATTGAAGAAAACCATGGCATACTAGGGAGACCTGTTGGAAAATTCATGGGAAACCTCAAAATTGGAAGAAAAAATCAAGCAGAAATGGGAGTGCTTTCCAAACCACTGCTGAAGACATTCAAGAGTCTTCAACCACCTCTGAGACAACTCCTTTCACAAAGGAACAATTGGAGCACCTGTATAAAAATTTTTCTCCAAAGATGACAGTAAATCCTTCTTGTTCCTTAGCCCAAAAAGGTACTTATCTAACTTCTGTCCTTAAGACTACCAAAAATTCTGAAATTCCTTGGATTATTGATTCTGGAGCAACTGATCACATGACAGATTGTTCAAAATTGTTCTCTTCCTATAGTCCTTGTGCAGGCAATAAAAAAATCAGAATTGCTGATGGGACTCTCTTTGCCATAGCTGGAACTGGATCAGTTCCTCTTTCCCCTTTAATCACTCTCCATAATGTTCTTCATGTTCCCAACTTATCATGCAATTTGTTGTCCATTAGTAAACTAACCCTTGACCTGAACTGTCACGCTATTTTTGACTCCTCTCATTGTAAATTTCAGGATTTGACATCAAGGAGGATGATTGGCAGTGCTAAGGAGGTTGATGGTCTCTACATCTTTGAAGATGGATCTGCCTTAAGTAGACAGCCCCAAAGTAGCTGTTTTAGTTCTATTTCTGGTTCAAAGGATAATGAAATAATGTTATGGCACTATAGGTTAGGCCATCCTAGTTTCAATTATTTACAACACTTGTTCCCTGATTTTTTCAGAAATAAAGATCCATCTTCTTTACTTGTGAGACTTGTCAGTTGGCTAAGCATCATCGTGTTTTTTATCCTGCACAATAAATCATCTCACCCTTTCACTATTATTCATAGTGATGTTCGGGGGCCTAATCGTGTGACCACTCCTTCGGGAAAAAAAATGGTTTGTCACCTTTATTGATGATCACACTAGGTTAACTTGGGTATATTTGATGCGGGAAAAATCTGAATTGGAAACAATTTTTAAAAAATTCTTTGCAATGGTGAGAACACAATTTCAGCAAACAATTCAAATTTTTAGGAGTGATAATGGGAGAGAGTATTTTAATAAATATCTGAACCAATTTTTTGAGGAAAAAGGAATCATCCATCAAAGCTCATGCGTTAACACCCCTCAACAAAATGGGGTGGCAGAGCGGAAAAATAGACATTTACTGGAGGTAGCTAGAGCCTTGCTCTTTCAAACTATGGTCCCTAAATACCCTTGGGGAGAAGCCATTTTGACGGCAACCTATTTGATTAATAGAATGCCTAGTAAGGTCTTAAAGTTTAGTACTCCTCTGGATATATTTTTTAGTGTTTTTCCAAAAAATAGACTCTCATCTAATTTACCACTTAAAGTTTTTGGGTGCACTGTTTTGTCCACACTCATTCACCAAATCAAAATAAACTTGATCCTCGGGCAAAATGATGTGTGTTTATTGGGTATGCTTCCTCTCAAAAGGGGTACAAATGTTTTGATCCGATTTCAAAGAAATGTTTTGTAACAATGGATGTTACTTTCTTTGAGTCCAAACCGTTTTCTCAATCTCCTCTTCAGGGGGGGAGACAAATTAAAAATTCAACACATTTCTTTCAACTTGATGAGTCTAATCTAGAAAATATTGGAACAAGTTTTGAAAATAATGGAAATTCAAATTCTGATTCAAATTTAGATGGAAATTTTGATTCGAATTTAGAATCTGGATTGGATTCTAATCTGTTATCTAGCAATAGCACTCTTGAAAGTTGTGATAATGCTGATCCTAGTGTATCTCAGCTTGACAACATTGATACTAACACCAGAAATAGGAATAAAACTGGTGAAATCCTGGTCTACCGAAGGAAGAAACATACTCAAAGGAAGGAGAATTGTGATCCTCTGCACCACCATGACTCCAAGGACTCACCAGGTAACACTCCTGTGTTGGAACCAAAATAATTTGGATTAAATAATCTCTAGGTTTTGATGTTAACAATGAGAATTAAATTTGTGTAGCAAAGTGTTAATGCTTTAAATCTAACAAGTGCCTTTAGTCTTAAAGAATCTCTGTTCTTATAAGCTAAAATGTTAAGTCTATTCTCCTTGCAAATCCGCGTCCATTTGTTTTATATTGAATATCTTATGCTGAAAGAGTGGTCGAGTCCACTCTATCAAGGATCTCCCTTATTAACTCAAGTGCCACGTCAGTGGACGAGCGCTTGAATGCTTTTAGTGGACGGAGAATTTCTCTTGGTGTAGACGAGAGCTTCTCTCAAATAATAACCTTAGTCTGCTTTTGCCACGTCACTGGACGGAGACTTTAGATATCGCAAGTACTGGCAAGACCGATGTTTTAAGTAGACGAAGTTTTGGTTGCCACGTCAGTGGACGGAGCCTTAAAACTCTTATTGCTTATCTTGCCTTTACTCTCGTTTGTTGGACGAAGATTTTCTTAAGCATTTATACCAATCTGAGCCAAAGCGATTTTATTTCTTATGATTAATATTCTTTTCATTTATAATGGTTCTTCTCTTCTTATTAACGGTTCGCATTGCCTTGTTTCATTGAGAGAAACATAGTACAAAAAGGGGGACTTGCAAAAAGCAGAATAGTACAATGCAAAACGTTGTGTACCCTGTCACCTTTTTACGCTGATATAGTTGGAACTTGTACAAAGGAGGCAAAACTGTTTTCAAGCTGCTTTTGCTCAGAGGTGTGCTTTTACATGCAAGAATTTGTCTCACAGTACAAAGGCCTCGAGCCAGCTGAGTCTCAACGGATATTTACTTGGTTGACTCTATTACTAAACGGGAATTTCAAATACAACCGTTGAAGATTCTGAAGAGAAGATCAAGGACCCTATAAATAGAAGACTAAAGCTTTTGAAGAAACAACTTTTGCGCATACAAAGAAAACTCAAGAAATCTCTTGCGAAGGAAATACTCTTTTATTCATTCAAAAAGCAAAAGTCTGTAATATTATAGTTTGAATTCTTGCTATAATATTCATCTGATCTTAAACTTTCATACTCTCACATATAGTGAGTTAGAAGATCAAAGAAATCAAAACTCTTTATTAGAGATAGAGCCTGAAGAGGCTTGGTAAGAAAGAAATACTTGTGAGCCTGGAGAGGTGTTGAATACTTGGTGTAATATATTTGAAAATAGTGTAAAAATCCTTCAAGTAGAAGGGACTGGACGTAGCTCTTGGTTGGAAAAGAGTGAACCAGGATAAAACATCTTGTGTAAATCTTCTAATCCCTTATCTCTTTTGTTTTACGTGTTTATACTAACTGTGGGGATTTGAACTTGAATTTGTTAATCCTTGAAAAGACTTCTTTTCTGTGTGCTTTATTCTGCCTCCTTATTTTTGTGTGAGAAAATCTTTTTGAAAAGGCTGTTTTCGAAAAATATTAACAAACACAATTGAACCCCCTTCTTGTGTTTGCCTGTGTCAACTTCAGTTGGTATCAGAGCTCAGCCTCGAAAGGGTTGAGCATCTAACAAGTGCTGAGGAAGTACGATCCTATCACCATGGATGCAGAAGGACAAGCTATCAACAGACCTCCACTCTTTGATGGAACTGATTACGACTATTGGAAGAAGAGAATGATGGCCTTCCTAGATGCACAGAACCTAGACATCTGGGAACTGATAGAGAATGGCTACACTGAGCCAAGAGGTGAAAATCAAGCAGTACTGGCTAGAGCAGATTGGAGTGTTGATCAAAAAGCCAAACATCAACTAAATCTCAAAGCCAAACATTACTTGATGTGTGCTATTACCAGATCAGAACATGATAAAGTTCACAGCTGCAACACAGCAAAAGAAATCTGGGATACACTGGCTCTCGCTCATGAAGGCTCATCACAAGTGAAGGAGTCAAAGATAAGCATGCTGGTTCACCAGTATGAGCTCTTCAAGATGACTGATCATGAGTCTATAGATAAGATGTTTGGAAGATTTCAAACAATAACAAACAATCTCAGATCTCTGGGAAAAGTATATGAGAATAGGGATCATATCAGAAAGATTCTGAGAAGTCTCTCCAAGCAGTGGAGACCGAAGGTCACTGCTATTCAAGAAGCTAAGAATCTGAATACTCTCTCTCTGGAAGAACTTCTAGGATCATTAAAAGTTCATGAACTTGAACTAAATGAGGAAGACAATTCCAGAAAGGGAAAGTCCATTGCTTTAAAGGCAAAGAAAGCAAGTTCTTCAAAAGTTCTCAAAGCTGCTGAGTCTTTAGATGATGCTGAACCTTCAGACAGTGATGATGGATCAGATGAAGATGAACTATCCTTCATCTCCAGAAAGATACAACATATGTGGAGAAGAAAAAATAATTTCAAGAGAAAGCCATTCAACAAGAAATTTTCTAAGGAGAAATCAGACTCCAAAGAAAAAGGTCCACCTTTGTGCTTTGAGTGCAAAAAGCCAGGACATTTCAAAGCCGACTGCCCTGACCTAAAAGAGAAGAAGAAGTTCTTTAAGAAAAAGAAGGGTTTAATGGCTACATGGGAGGACTTGGACTTATCCTCATCAGATGAGGAAGAGGAAGCAGAGGAAGAGGCAAACATTTGCCTCATGCCAGACACATCATCAGAGAATGAGTACACTGATGATGATGAGGTAACAGATTCTGAACCTTCAACTCTCAAAAATGCCTTTGATGAATTACTGCATGACTCATCCATATTGTCTCATGAATACAAAAGTCTTAAAAAGAAGTTTGCAAAATTAACCAAAGAATATGATAGAGTCTGCATGGAAAAACAAAGTTTGTTTCAAGAAAATGATAAGCTGAAATCAGAGAATGTCAGTCTAACTGACAAATCTGACTGTGAGCCTGACAATTCTTGTGAAGTTGCAAAACTAAAACAAGATGTAAAATACTTGACAGACTCTCTGTCAAAACTGGTAGGAGGCTCCGATAAGCTTAGTCTTATCCTAAGGTATTCTAGGTCTCCCTTTGATAAATCTGGCCTTGGTTATGACAATAAGAAGCATGAGGCATCTTACATTAAGTCAAAACCACCTATGCAGCAAAGAGCTTCAAAAGCTCCAGCTAGGTATGCAAAAACCAAATCTGGCCCGTCCAACACCTTCTGTAAAGTGTGTGGAAAAAGTGGGCACTCTACATCTAGATGCATACATAATAGGCATACTAAAAATTCTCGTCCAAAGAAAACTAACATGAAAGGACCCAAGTCAGTTTGGTTACCTAAGAACAAGATAATACCTGTTGCAGATCTGCTTAACAACAGGAAAGAAACAAACATCCTGGTACTTGGACAGTGGATGCTCACGTCACATGACGGGAGAAAAGTATATGTTCCAAGACCTTAAACATAAGGATGGTGGCTGGGTGACATTTGGAGGAAATCAGAAAGGAAAGATCACTGGTATAGGTAAAATCGGTAAACATCCTTTTCCCTCCATTGATAATGTTCTTTTGGTGAATGGTTTAAAACATAATCTACTGAGCATAAGTCAATTATGTGACAGTGGATATGATGTTTCTTTTAATAAGAACATGTGTTATGTCAAGAAAAATGATGGATCAATTTTATTCACTGCTAAGAGGCAAAACAATTTATACAAAATTGACTTGGAGGACCTCTCAAATCAAAGTGTCTCATGTTTAGTGTCCATTGAAGATGAACGTTGGATTTGGCATAAAAGGCTAGGTCATGCAAGCTTGAGATTAATCTCAAAGCTAAATAAGCATAACCTCGTGAGAGGATTACCAAACCTTAAATACAAATCTGATGCTCTCTGCGATGCATGTCAGAAGGGAAAACAAGTCAAAGGTTCTTTTGAATCTAAGAATATTGTAAGTACCAAGAGACCACTAGAACTGCTACACCTTGATCTTTTTGGTCCAACAAGGACTGCTTCTATCAGTGGTAAGAAATATGGTCTAGTCATTGTGGATGACTATACTAGATGGACATGGGTTATGTTCCTTGCTCACAAAGATGAGTCTTTCAAGGTCTTTTCTGTATTCTGCAAACGTGTACAGAATGAAAAAGGGATGTGTATAGCTTCAATCAGAAGTGACCATGGGGGAGAATTTGTCAATGAGCTATTCAATGAGTTTTGTGAAGAAAATGGAATTCAACACAACTTCTCAATACCAAGAACACCACAGCAAAATGGTGTGGTAGAGAGAAAGAACAGATCTCTTCAAGAGATGGCTATGACTATGCTCAATGACAATTCTGTCCCTAAGCACTTCTGGGCTGAAGCTGTGAACACTGCCTGCTACATTCAGAACAGAATATACATTAGACCAATTCTAATTAAGACTCCCTATGAATTGTGAAAAGGCAGAAAACCCAACATATCTTATTTTCATCCTTTTGGATGTAAATGTTTTATTTTAAATACAAAAGATCAACTTGGTAAGTTTGATGCAAAGGTAGACAATGGAATTCTACTAGGATTTTCTGAAACCTCAAAAGGATTTAGAGTGCATAACTCAAGAACTTTAATAGTAGAAGAATCTATACATGTTAGATTTGATGACAAACAGCCTGATAAGAAACTATCAGAGCTAGATGAAAGTTTTGCAGATCTTAACTTAAACATCTCAGGAGAAACAAAAGAAGTTAAAACTGATGATCCAGTTGAAGACCCTTCTCATCAACCAGAAGCATCCACCTCTCAACAAGACAATGCTCAGAGAACTTGGCATTTCAAGAATTATCATCCACCGGATCAAATCATAGGAAATCCAAGCGATAAGCTAAGAACCAGATCAACCTTCAGAGAGCAAGAAGACTCTGCATTGGTGTCTGAATTGGAACCAAAGACTGTAGACGAGGCTCTGCTGGACAACGTTTGGATTTTAGCAATGCAAGAAGAGCTAAATCAGTTTGAGAGGAATGAAGTTTGGACTCTGGTAACCCTACCTAAGAATAAATCTGTTATAGGAACAAAATGGGTTTACAGAAACAAGCTTGACGAAAATGGTAAGGTTATAAGAAATAAAGCAAGATTGGTTGCACAAGGTTATTCCCAAGAAGAAGGTATAGACTATACTGAAACCTTTGCACCCGTTGCAAGATTGGAAGCAATCAGAATTTTACTCTCATTTGCTGCACATCATAATATTATGCTTTTTCAAATGGATGTAAAAAGTGCTTTTTTAAATGGTTTTATCAATGAAGAAGTTTATGTTATGCAACCTCCGGGTTTTGAGAGTGAAACCCAACCTGAACATGTATACAAGCTTAAGAAAGCTTTATACAGCCTAAAACAAGCCCCCAGAGCTTGGTATGATAGGCTAAGTTCTTTTCTAATGGATAATGGTTTTGTCAGAGGAAAGGTTGACACAACCTTGTTTAGAAAATCAATTAATTCCAACTTCATAGTAGTACAGATCTATGTAGATGATATTATATTTGGTACTACTAATGAATCTTTGTGCAAAGAATTCTCAAAGCTAATGCAGAAAGAGTTTGAGATGAGCATGATGGGAGAACTCAAATTCTTCCTTGGACTTCAAGTCAAACAATCTATGGACGGGGTGTTCATCCATCAAACTAAGTATTCAAAGGAACTTCTCAAAAAGTTTAAGATGGATGATTGCAAACCTATGAACACACCTATGCATCCCACGTCCACACTGAACAAAGATGATAAAGAGAAAAAGGTAGATCAGAAGGTATACAGAGGTATGATTGGATCTCTCTTATATCTAACTGCTTCTAGGCCTGATATAATGTTCAGTGTTTGCTTGTGTGCTCGTTTTCAATCTGATCCTAGAGAATCTCATTTATCAGCAGTTAAAAGAATCTTTAGATATTTAAAAGGCACTACTAATCTTGGTCTGTGCTTTAAGAAAGATGGAGATTACAGATTAGTTGGCTTTTGTGATGCTGACTATGCTGGAGATAGAATTGAAAGAAAGAGCACCAGTGGGGGATGTCATTTCATTGGAGCTAATCTAGTATCATGGTCAAGCAAAAGGCAGAGTACCATTGCTCTATCAACTGCTGAAGCAGAATATATATCAGCTGCAAACTGCTGCTCACAACTTCTCTGGATCAAACACCAATTGGAGGACTACAATGTGTTTGTAAGTAGTATTCCACTAATGTGTGATAATACTGCTGCAATTAATCTGTCTAAGAATCCAATTCTTCATTCTAGGGCTAAGCATATAGAAATCAAACATCATTTTATCAGAGACTATGTGCAAAAGGGTGTTTTTGATGTTCAATTTGTAGATACTGACCATCAATGGGCAGATATCTTTACTAAACCTCTTGCTGAGGACAGATTTATTTTTATCAGAAAACATCTTAACATGTTGTATGTGGTTTAATATGGTATATGTATTGATTACATGTTTTATCTGCGCGTCCACTGGTTTTTGGCGTCCAGAGCTCGTGTAGTCTACACGTCCACTACTGTGGGTGTGCCGCGTCCACTACATATGTTTTT
This sequence comes from Echinosophora koreensis, assembly GCA_035048595.1. NCBI lineage: Eukaryota > Viridiplantae > Streptophyta > Magnoliopsida > Fabales > Fabaceae > Echinosophora > Echinosophora koreensis. Next base: position 2,567,243 of record JAPCYP010000065.1, read on the forward strand.
ATGCGTCCACCCTCAATCCTTTGTGGACCCAATCTTACATACATTTGTTTTTAAAATATTTGCATCTTTATTTATCTGAACTCAGTTATCTTAAAAATTTTGATTTTAATCATTTCCTTGCTGAGTCAGCTACTTCCATCAATCCCATCGTAACCTTTTTACGGTCCCAATATACCAACGCCGTTTTTTCACTAAAGTCCTGTCTAATCAATCTTTTTTGAATTTCCCTTGAAAACTGTTGGTATTCGGAAACCCTTTAAAGGTAACTCCTTTCCCTCTGAAAAACTTTTCGCTACTCTTCATCTTTGATAACTTCTCTCTGAAAGTTTTCAAACTCTCCTTCAAACCTAAACCTTTACTCAAGAACTCAACAATGGCTTCAACCTCAACTCCCGAGCCTGCCTATGTTACTGACATCATCAATATCGCTGCTGAACATCATTTCAACTTTGAAATTCTGTGTGAGTATAACTTGGATGTAAGCAAGTTCATCAACGCCGCTGGTTGGGATGGTTTGTTTCTGGAAAAGGTCTCGATTTATCCAGACTTAATAAGGGATTTCTGGAGGAAACCAACGATTACTAAAACTGAGGTAGTAGGGTTTGTTCAAGGCAAGAAGATAACTGTCTCTGAGAAGACCATTTCTGATGCAATCGTTTGTGCTCAAGAGGGTTTAATCATGACAGAAAACTGGGAAGAAGATCTTGGTGGTATAGAAACCATCGCGGTTACACTGATGCGAGAAGACACAGTGAGGACTCACTCATGGAAGTCATCTGAAATGAAGGATCACATCAGGATTCTTCATCAGATTCTGAACAAGACAGTGCTTCACAAGGCAGGGTCTAAAGACAATCTTTCTGCCCTTCACAAGTTCTATCTCTGCAACTTGGTCTATGAGACTAAAATAAACCTTCCATGGATCCTGTTTCATCGCTTCAAGGATGCCATTGCAAACAGAGAAACCGCCTCCCACATCACCTTCTCTCATCTTCTATCAAAAATCTTCAAGTAGCAAGGCTTGTATGACTACTTAGATGCAAAGCCTCAAGAAGAACAAGACAAGATCTTTCGTTCGAAGGGGATGCAAGCTGCCATTTTTGGAAAGAGCAACCTAAGTAGCATGCATCTTGACACATACAAACTTGTTGAAATGTCAAAGCAAGAAGAGAAAATGAAGATTAAGGAAGAAGCAGTTGAGGCCAACAATGCAGCTATTCTTGGTCTGAAGAGAGGAACTAAAAGGAAAACTATGGCTGTCAGGAAGCCTGCTCCTAGAAGGCCTACCAGAGGCATTATTATCAATGAGCCTGGGAATGAAGCCCCTCAACCTATTCCTCGACCTGCTCCCAAGAGAGCTAGAAAGCTGGTTCTGCCTCAAGATGATGATGAAGATGACAATGTTCCTCTGGGAACAGTTTTAAAGAGGAAAGCAGCTGCTGTTGTTGATACTGCTGCTGATGCTGCTGTGCCTACCAAGAGGAGGCAACCTGCAAGGAAAGCAAGAACTTTTGCAGCCTTTGAGGTAAACACCTCTTCTGATGTCCCTACTAATACTGTGAGTGATGATGCCCCTACCCCTGGTGTAGGATTTTTTGATAATGTATATAGACCCTCTTTACCCACACCCCAACCCTCACCTCAAAGAGAACAACCTGACCAAACCTCAAATCCATCTTCACCACAAAATAGCCCAACTCAATTAACCACACCTCAACCTACACCACTCAAAACCCTCTTTCCACCCATAATTCCTGATTCAGATCCTTGGTTTCATCAAGAGGATGATGGAATCTGCAGAGGTGCCCCCTTCCCTAAACAACTAAGAAAACTCTTTCCACCAATTATTCCCCCATCCACTATTTTTGCCAATAAGTCTGAGAACTGGGCTCAGGTTAAGAGGAATTGGAAAATTCTGTTCCATACTCACCAACCTGACCCTGAAATTAACCTTGAAACTCCTTTAACAAGGTGGTACTCCCATCCAGATTATGACTTTGAACCCTATGAGGAGTATCCCTGGACCACAAAATACCCAAACTCTCAGCCTCCTAAAGGTCCCTTTCCCTCCGAGATGCACAACCAACATGGCCCTCTCCTAACCCATCTACCCCTCAACCGCTTTCCCCAAAGGAAAATTTACCCAAAGCTACAAAAAACCCCACCATTGATTCCTCACACTGAAGGGGTAGCACGGCACATCATTCCTGTATGGGAAACTGATCCTAAAAGGAACCATCTGCCTTCCTTACCTGAGAAGAGAGCTCGATCATCTGGGTACATTCCAATTATTCTGGATGCAAACACAAAATGGACGAAATTTGAGCATCCCAGCATCTATGGAAGTGCTTCAGACCCCTTCGCAGATCAACTGATCTACAACATTCTGAAGTGGGAGTTCAGCTACTTCCAGATTGAGAGAGCTGCACGTTGGGTTCCTATCACATGGCTGAGACACCATAAGGAAACTCGAGTAGGCATTGCTCCCTACCCCATCTGTCCAAGGCTTGGCATGATAGACCTCAACAAAGACAAAGACATGAGGTGTAAAAGAAATAAAGGAGTCATGCCTGAAGCTCACTCTGCCATGCTGGACTTATCTCAGGAACTCTTTGATCTCTCCGAGCTTGACTTCTATCTATATATGGAGGATGTGCAGAAAATTGGAGAGATGAAGGCTGCAGACTTCTGGTTGTCTCACATCATCCACTGCACCAGGGAAGCTTCTTCTTCTGGCTTGACTCAAGAAGAGAAGAAGGAAATTCCTAAGTTCAGAGGAAAGTGTGGCCTATCCAGAGTAAGGCACATGATCTACAAAGATCTGTGGGGACTTCCTATTACCAGCAGGGATGTGGAGGAAATTATTCCTATCCACTGGGCAAAGGATTTACCTCAGAAACCTGTTACAGTTGCCACTGCACCTCCAGCAACATCTTCCTCTGATCAGTTAGCCCAAGAGTTGATTGTAGAAGGCCCTGAACTTGATGAGCAACAGTCTTCTCAGCCTACTTCAGTTGAACCTCCATCTGCACAGGCTAAGCAGTCTGCTGAGGCTGGTGTCTCTAAGCAAGGAGCTGAGTCTGCTAAGACTTCTTCTCAACCATTAGCTCTTGCTATGGTCAGAACAGCAGCCCAGGCTCAAGACACTGTCTCTGACACTGCTGAGAGCTCAAGACAACTTACCTTGCCACCCAATCTTGAAGACATCATTGGAAAAATTGTTGATGATAAGGTTGGCAAGATAGTTGAGGAAAAGACTGAGCAGATGGCTCAACAGCTTGAAGAAAGGGTGCAGAAGCAAGTTCAAGACTCTCTGGCCCCTACAAATGCAGTGATGAATCAGATGCTGGCTCTAATCTTGGAGTTTCAGAGGAATCAAAATCCACAGCCTAACCAACCACCTCCTCCACCACCTCCTTCCAACTAAAAACTTTTTCTTCTCTGTTTCTTTTATCCTTTTATTGTTTGCTGACAATGATGGTCCACTCCCTTTTACCTTTTTGTCTGATGACAAAATAGGGGGAGAAAGGAAAGATTAAATTTTATTATACAGAGATTTTTTTAAAAGTACATAGTTGTCTGCATATGCATAAATATTTGCTGATACTATGCCTTAACATTTTTTATGACCTTGCTTCGATACTGCTTTGAATTCTAAATGTTTAATAGGCTGCTATCTTGATCTATTAATCAATATTATTGCATATGAGACTTAGCTTATTATGTCTTAACTGCCTTTATCTGATGACTGCCTTGTCTTAGGGGGAGCCTTGTAAGCTCTCTTAAAACTTTGCAAAATAAATTTAATTAGTTTTTGTCATCATCAAAAAGGGGGAGATTGTTGGAACCAAAATAATTTGGATTAAATAATCTCTAGGTTTTGATGTTAACAATGAGAATTAAATTTGTGTAGCAAAGTGTTAATGCTTTAAATCTAACAAGTGCCTTTAGTCTTAAAGAATCTCTGTTCTTATAAGCTAAAATGTTAAGTCTATTCTCCTTGCAAATCCGCGTCCATTTGTTTTATATTGAATATCTTATGCTGAAAGAGTGGTCGAGTCCACTCTATCAAGGATCTCCCTTATTAACTCAAGTGCCACGTCAGTGGACGAGCGCTTGAATGCTTTTAGTGGACGGAGAATTTCTCTTGGTGTAGACGAGAGCTTCTCTCAAATAATAACCTTAGTCTGCTTTTGCCACGTCACTGGATGGAGACTTTAGATATCGCAAGTACTGGCAAGACCGATGTTTTAAGTAGACAAAGTTTTGGTTGCCACGTCAGTGGACGGAGCCTTAAAACTCTTATTGCTTATCTTGCCTTTACTCTCGTTTGTTGGACGAAGATTTTCTTAAGCATTTATACCAATCTGAACCAAAGCGATTTTATTTCTTATGATTAATATTCTTTTCATTTATAATGGTTCTTCTCTTCTTATTAACGGTTCGCATTGCCTTGCTTCATTGAGAGAAACATAGTACAAAAAAGAGGGACTTGCAAAAAGCAGAATAGTACAATGCAAAACGTTGTGTACCCTGTCACCTTTTTACGCTGATATAGTTGGAACTTGTACAAAGGAGGCAAAACTGTTTTCAAGCTACTTTTGCTCAGAGGTGTGCTTTTACATGCAAGAATTTGTCTCACAGTACAAAGGCCTCGAGCCAGCTGAGTCTCAACGGATATTTACTTGGTTGACTCTATTACTAAACGGGAATTTCAAATACAACCGTTGAAGATTCTGAAGAGAAGATCAAGGACCCTATAAATAGAAGACTAAAGCTTTTGAAGAAACAACTTTTGCGCATACAAAGAAAACTCAAGAAATCTCTTGCGAAGGAAATACTCTTTTATTCATTCAAAAAGCAAAAGTCTGTAATATTATAGTTTGAATTCTTGCTATAATATTCATCTGATCTTAAACTTTCACACTCTCACATATAGTGAGTTAGAAGATCAAAGAAATCAAAACTCTTTATTAGAGATAGAGCCTGAAGAGGCTTGGTAAGAAAGAAATACTTGTGAGCCTGGAGAGGTGTTGAATACTTGGTGTAATCTATTTGAAAATAGTGGAAAAATCCTTCAAGTAGAAGGGACTGGACGTAGCTCTTGGTTGGAAGAGAGTGAACCAGGATAAAACATCTTGTGTAAATCTTCTAATCCCTTATCTTTTTTGTTTTACGTGTTTATACTAACTGTGGGGATTTGAACTTGAATTTGTTAATCCTTGAAAAGACTTCTTTTCTGTGTGCTTTATTCTGCCTCCTTATTTTTGTGTGAGAAAATCTTTTTGAAAAGGCTGTTTTCGAAAAATATTAACAAACACAATTCAACCCCCCCTTCTTGTGTTTGCCTGTGTCAACTTCATCCTGAAATTATTCAAATTAATCAAATTGTTTTTGATTCTGTTTTGGAGTCAAAATCCGCTGAGTTAAATGATTTTGATCTTCCTATTGCCTCCAGGAAAGGTGTTAGGTCATGTACCCGACAACCTTTATCTAATTTTGTATCCTATGAGAAATTGTCACCTAATTTTCGTGCCTTTACCTCAAAACTGTCATGTATGGAGATTCCAAAAACTATACAGGATGCTTTAGAAATTCCAGAATGGAAGGAAGCTATTTTGGAGGAGATGAAGGCTCTTGAAAAAAATTAGACGTGGCAAATGGTGGATCTGCCAAGAGGGAAAAATGTAGTGGGATGCAAATGGATATTCACTATAAAATACAAGTCAGATGGCTCTATTGAAAGATACAAGGCTCGGCTGGTTGCTAAAGGCTTTACTCAAACTTATGGGATCGACTATTCTGAAACCTTCGCACCAGTTGCAAAGTTAAACACTGTGAGAGTCCTTTTATCTCTTGCTACCAACTTAGATTGGCCATTGCAGCAGCTGGATGTGAAGAACGCCTTTTTAAATGGAGATTTGGAAGAGGAAGTGTACATGGACTCAACTCCTGGTTTTGAACAGAAGTTTGATTCCAAGGTCTGCAAGGTAAGAAAGTCCTTATACGGGTTAAACCAATCACCTCGAGCTTGGTTTGAAAGGTTTACACAGTTTGTGAAGAAACAAGAATATACACAAAGTCAAGGAGATCACACTATGTTTGTTAGAAGGTCGGTTAGAGGAAAAATTGCTATTTTGATAGTTTATGTGGATGATATAATCATCACTGGAAATGACTTGACAGAAATGACCAGGTTGAAAGAGGCTCTTGCAGCAGAATTTGAGATAAAAGACCAAGGATCATTAAGATATTTCCTGGGAATGGAGATAGCTCGATCAAAGAATGGAATTGTCCTCTCTCAAAGGAAATACATTTCTGATCTTCTTAAGGAAACAGGTATGAGTGGATGTAGGAAATAGGTATGAGTGGATGTAGGCCAGCAGATAATCCTATTGACCCTAATCAGAAGCTTAGTGACGGTAAAAAAGGAACACCTATAGACACTTCCAGATATTAGCGTTTGGTAGGCAAATTAATTTATCTATCTCATACTAGACCGAACATTGCATTTGTTGTTATCTTAGTAAGCCAATTCATGCATTCACCTTATGAAGAACATCTTGAGGCTGTCTACCGGATTCTAAGATACTTGAAGAGTGCACCGGGTAAAGGTTTGTATTTTAAGAAGACTGGACAGCAAACCATAGAGGCTTACACCGATGTTGATTGGGCAGGATCAGTCACGGATACAAGGTCTACATCTGGTTACTGTACATTTGTTTGGGGTAATTTAGTTACATGGCACAGTAAAAAACAGAATGTGGTGGCTAGAAGCAGCGCTGAAGCTGAATATAGAGCTATGGCTCATGGAGTTTGTGAGATGTTGTGGCTGAAGAGGATTCTTGAAGAATTGGGAATGCCTATTAGCTTACCATTGAAGCTCTACTGTGACAACAAGGCTGCAATAAGCATAGCTCAAAATCCAGTACAACATGATCGTACGAAACATGTGGAAATCGACAGACACTTCATCAAAGAAAAAATTGATGAAGGTATTATCTGTTTGCCATTTGTTCCCACTGCACAACAAGTTGCAGACATCCTCACCAAAGGACTTTCACGGCCTAACTTTGAATTCCTTGTAAGCAAGTTGGGCATGACAGATATCTATGCACCAACTTGAGGGGGGTGTTGAATCTGTTAAGGATATCTACTATGATTTGTGGGCAGATCTTTAGGGATAATCAAATCAGAATCAAACTGATTCAGATATGATTTTAGGAATATTTTATTCTGTTTTTATTTTCCTTATTTGTCTCCTGATTTGTAGGAGATTTGTTTTTCTGTTTTTTATTCAAATCTATAGCAGATTTGAATCATCTGGTGTTGTATATATTTCCTATGTACTATTCAGAAAATAATAAGAAACATATTACAGTTTCTCTAAAAACCTAGAGAATGTGTTTTGATGATGATCATGTTGTTTGAAAATGTTGTAATCATTTTGATGTTTATATTTGCTTTTCTAGGGTTTTGATGTAAGCCATGAGTAATCAATTAGAAATCAATTAGAGCTAAATCAAATGCCAAATGTTGGAAAATGTTTTTATGGTATAAGTAATCATATGCATAATTGTATATTGGTCTACTTTAAGGAAAACTCGAAATTCCTTCAACAGTATTCAAATACCAACTCATGTATGCCATCACACATGCATTTTGACAATTTTTGAAGGGAGTATTCGAATACCCCTATGAGTATTCGAATACTACCCATTCTGTTAAGTTTGTTGGGTTCTGTTATAGGGAGTATTCGAATACCCTGTATGAGTATTTGAATACTGACCCTAAAATTCAGCAAAACTTCAGGTTTTCAGCTCCAATTGAAGTCTATATAAAGGCTATGTGTTTAAGAGTTTTGGAAATGAAAACATATAATAGCAAGCTATCTACTCATCCTTTGTTACAAGTGATCTAGAAGTTACAAGCTTTGATGCACAAGTGTTTGTGCTAGAATTTTCTCTTCTACTCAATTTTGTTTTCTGAGTTTTGTATTGGGAGTGTGGATCCCAAGGTTCTCAAGGGTGAGGCATCTCTTGAGGGGCATAAATCTTTGTTGCTGAGGTATCCTTCAAAGTGGCCATTGGAGAAAAATCTTTATTGGTGAGGTATCCTTCAAAGTAAGGGTGAGGCATCCCTTTTTGGCAAGAGTATGGTATCTCTTGTGGTGATTGTTGGTGAGGTATCCAACAAGGTGTAAGGGTGAGGCATCCCTTAGTGAGTTGTTGGTGCCAACAAGGTTCAAGAGTGAGGTATCTCTTGAGAGTGCGGTTCTTGTGGGTGAGGTATCCTTCAAGGGAGAGTGACTTTTGTAAGGAGTGTGGTATCTCTTGTACAAATTTTGTCATAGTGAATTTCTCCAAGAGGATTCTTAGGGACTGGACATAGGCCACTCAGGTTGTGGGCCGAACCAGTAAAATACTTGTGTCACATTCTCTATCCCTACTCTCTTTACTTTGTTGCAATCTTTATTATCGTATGCATGATTCTTTATGCTCTATGCTTATGATACTAGTGCATGATTGTTGTATGATACTATCTCTTAGCTTATACAATTGAACATCTTTCTTTAAGTGCATTCTTGAATTGGTGTTGCAATTGTTTATTGCTTAAGCTTCAAGGAAAGTTTACTATCTTGCTACTCCACTTGAAAAAGGGAACTTAAAAATTTGTTTTTCAAAAAGTTTTAAAAAGGTCAATTCCCCCCCCCCCCCCCCCCCCACCCCCACCCCCACCCCCACCCCCCCTCCCCCTCCTTGACTAAGAACCATTGGTATTGTAATTATTTCTTACTTAAGCTTCAAGGAAAGTTTACTATCTTGATACTGCATTTGAAAAAGGGAACTTAAACATTTGTTTTTCAAAAAGTTTTAAAAAGGTCAATTCACCCCCCTCTTGACTAAGAACAGTTTCCACATCTTACATGCCAGCGCTAGGCTCTGAACTACTGCACGAAAACATGGCTTTCTGTCTCCTGCAGGCGCTGGGCGCTGCACATCAGTGCTAGGCACTGGTTCTTTTGCTTCCTATTGGTGTTGAGCGCCCCACACCAGCGCTGAGCGCTGGCCTTCATCCCGCACCACCTGTTTTTTGTTTCCTGCCAGAGCTGAGAGCTAGACTTCCATTTCTGCACATTTTCAACATCTTTTGAGTGTACTTTTCTCACAAATTAAGATCTAAGGATCAAAACTTAATTCAAATGAATGTGTGCATTTTCTTATCACTTTTCTCTACAACTCCTAAGATTATTTACAAACTTATTCCTATTTGGACTTACAAACTTGCATATATTGCACATTCATCATAACCCCAAACTTGGATATTTTGCTTGTCCTCAAGCAAACAATTAAATTCACATAAAGGGTTTGAGAGATGGATTTCCATGTTCAATTCCTATGTGTAACACATTACTCATGCACGACTTCAATTCCTTAACCTTTTGCAACATGCACAAACATCACACAATCAATGCATCAATTCCAATTGATCACATGCTTCCTGTTTTAAGACAATCAATCACACTACAAAAACAGCTCCATTGAATGCACAAAATTATTCCTTACAACCTCTCTATCAAGTGTTTCACTCCTCCTCTCTTGGGTATTATTTGCTCTCAATTCCAATCACTATGCACTCTACAATCCTAATCTTGACAAGATGCCAAGAAAACATATCACAAGTGTTAATGCAACACATATCATGAGGTCTTTTATTTGGTTGTAATGGGGCTAAGGTAGGGGTGGATATAATCAAGAAAATAGGTTAAGCTACTTTGGCTTCAAGAAATATTGACTTTTGGGCTTCAACTGCTCAACTGGACAACAAGTATATAAGCACATAACTTGTACTATTTCCCCTTTTATTTATTTATAACCCTCTTTTTTTTTTTTTTTTTTTTCATTTTCATTTGTTGCTTCTTTCGTTTCATTCTTTTTTCCATTCTTTTCTTTTTCTTTCTTTCACTTTTATTTTTGCCTTTTTCTTTACTTTTTGTATACTTTACTTTTTTCCTTTTTCCCTTTATGGCTTTTTGGCTTTTTCAGTTTTTTTCTTTTTCTCTTTCTTTCTTTCAATTTTTTTTTTCCAGTTTTTTTTCCAGTAGGCATCTATAGTGGCCTACTCTCACCCCAAAACTTAATTTGCTTGCTTGTCCCTAAGTAAGAGAACAACCCCAAACTTAAGTCCAAACATTCCTTTAAGCCAAAAGAATGGGACAAAATTGTTTTTTCGAGTACGGCTTATGATGAGCTATCATGGCAAGAAAATAGGTCAAGGCTCAATTGGGCATAGCAATGGAAAATGATAGGATGACAATTATGGCCCTGAGCTTAAGCAAAGAAATGTTGCCTTAATCATATATGCATATGTGAAAACAATGCAACAGTGACAAGCATCCAGGCAAGAAAAAGTGAGAACATGCAAGTGATGGACAATCACACATGAAAGAAAACAATTAATCTATTTAGGCCCAAAAGCTCACAGTTCATGATCATGTGCAAGAGAAATTCATACATCTAACATTGCACATTCATAGCATGAAGGATTGTCAAAAACAAGTCACCAGGATCAAAAGTCTCAATGAAATCATATGCTCAGCTAATACAAAATGCATGATACTAGAAATTTCAGCCAAGCAAAAGTGCCATGCTCACAAAGGAATACACACAAAAATCCATTCCTAGTCACAAGTTTGTGCAATTTATTGCAATGTGAGTTGTAAAGTAAAGAGGGTTGAAAAGTAAAGAGTTAAGGGCACTCCCTTTATTCTGTGTATGGATGAGCCACGTGTATTATTCTTTTTTTTTTTTTGCTGCGCCAGCGCCCAGCACTGCTTATGGGCGTCCAACGCCTGCAGTGCAGAGTTTCTGCAGCGTTTGGTCATTAGTTGACGCCCAGCGCTCACAGTGGCGCCCAGCGCTATCAGAGGGCCATTTTCACCATTCTACTGTGTCATTTCTTCCCTTCCTTTGGTCCACTTTCCTTAGATGTGCCTGCACAACAATTCAAAACAATTACACCATAGTACATGACCTACACACTAAGGAACCACTCAACATTTCAATGAACCATTTATGTTTTGAATGATAAAGAACAATAATTATAGAACAAAATGGAAATCTATTCTTGGGTTACCTCCCAAGCAGCGCTTCTTTAACATCACTAGCTTGATGCCTGATTATTTAATGCTCAAGGTGGTTTGAATGATGAGAAGAATGGTGACTTTTTTCTTTTATTTCCACCACTCCTCACATTGTTCTCAATATTACACATTGGTGTGTGTCCCTTCTTTGATGAATGATCTTCTATTGGACAAAATGGTTGGAATTGACTTGACCATTGAGACTTCTTCTTCTTTTTCCTTCTTTTTCCATTCCTCTTCTTTTTCTTCCGATGTTCCTCTTTTTGAATTTCTCGGACCTCTTGACTTTGCACAAAATGAACTTTAGCATGGATAATTGGTGAAGTGTCCATAGGCTCCTTATCAAACATCATCACAACCATTTGTTCTTCATTCACCCTCAATATAAGCTCTCCTTTTGGTACATCTATCAAGACACCAGCTGTAGCTAAGAAGGGTCTCGCAAAAATCAAAGGAATGTTCACATCTTCCTCAATATCCAAGACAAAGAAATCCATGGGAAATATGAACTTTCCTACTTTCACTAGCAAATCCTCCACCAAACCATATGGTCTCCTAATTGATCTATCCGCTAGTTGCAAGGAAATCATCGTTGGTTCTACTTCATGAATACCAAGTCTCTTCATCATGGATAATGGCATAAGATTGTTACTTGCTCCAAGATCGCATAGGGCTCTAACATTTAGTACATCTCCAATGACACATGGAAGCTTTTCATGGAGGATGGAGCTGCAATTTTCTGTCAAAGCCACTACCTCACTTGGTGCAAATTTTCTCTTCTTTGTAAGTCATTCCCTCATGAACTTTGCAGCTATTTGAAAATCTCTAAGAATCGATCAAACTGCTCTTCTTTCTCTTTCCTCTTCTTCACAATCGGATATGGCAATTTCACATAAGACGGGATATCTTGTGGCTTGTTCCTTTCCTTGAATAGCTGACTTTTTGTTTTTCTCAATATAGAATCTTCATCAACTAATTTCAGCTTCTTTTCCCTCCTTTCATCTTTAAGTTCCACTTCTTCTTTCCTTTTCGAACTCTCTTCTTTCTCACAAGTCTCAACCATCTTCTTGCTCACTTCATAATTTTCAGTATTTTGGTTTGTGGAATGATCAATAACCGGTTCTACTAACTTTCCACTTCGCAATATGATGGCTTTCCATTCCTCTTTTGGATTATTAGTAGTATTTCCCAAAAATCCTACACTTAATGCACTTGAGACTTGTTTAGATAGCTGTCCAATCTGCACTTCAAAATTCTTGATTGATGCATAGGCATTCATGAAGTTAGATTGCATGACTTGAATGAATTGTGCAAGAGTGTTTTCCAAACTGGTCATTCGCTCCTCGGTATCAATATGTGGCTGATTTTTGAGTAGTGGTTGTTGTGGAGGTGTGTTGTCTTGTGGAGCTTCTTGTTTCCAAGGAAGGTTAGGATGCTTCTTCCAATTTTGATTGTAGGAATTTGAATAAGAATTCTGCCCTTGTCTTGGATAATTCCCTATGTAATTTGCTTCCTCTTGAGAGCCTATAGATGCTTCACATATTCCATTCTCATGTCCTCCCCCACAAAAATCATAGCTCATTACTTGTGCTTGTATTTGCCCACAATTCATAGTATGAAGTTGCTTTGTGATTGCCTCCAATTGATGAGTGATGAGTATGTTTTGAGCCAATAGTGCATTTTGAGAATTAAGCTCCAATATCCCCTTCGTTGATGAACCTCCTCTATGATGATTCACGAGATAATCTTTGGAAGCCATAGCTTCAACCAACTTTAAAGCTTCTTCCGAAGTTTTTGAATTCATAGAACCTGCTGCCGATGCATCTAACATGAGCATTGTGGATGGTCTCAATCCATTAGAAAAGATTTGCATTTGTTGAAGATCATCAAAACCATGATTAGGACACTTTCTTAGGAGCTCCTTGAATCGTTCCCAAGCATCAGATAAAGTCTCACCATCACATTGAATAAAACTTGAAATATCACCTCTCATCTTCACAAACTTTGATGGTGGAAAATACCTTGCTAAGAACTTTTCCTCCAAGTCATCCCAAGTAGTGATGCTTCCTCTCGGTTGAGATTGGAGCCAAGCTTTGGCTCTATCCGGCAATGAAAAAGGGAATAACCGCAACCTTATCGCATCATCCGTAGCTCCATTAATCTTGAGAGTTTCACATATCTCTTCAAAATTTGAGACATGACTATTTGGATCTTCGGCATCACTTCCTCCAAATTGATTTTCTGCATAATATGGAGTAATGCCGGCTTAATCTCAAAATTATTCGCAGCTACCGGTGGTCTAACAATACTTGAATGATTCCAATTGACTGGACCATTAGAATAGTCCCCCAATGTTCTTCGGTTTCCTTGCAGATTTTCAGCCATGATTTCTTCTTGTTGAACTTGTGATGTAGAAGAATTTGCTTTTTCTTTGTTCCACTTTTTTCGTTCTCTTAATTCCTTTTGATTCTTCTTTGCTGTCTTTTCGACTTTGGGGTCAAATAATAGCTCATCTGTTGCTTTACCTCGCATACACTACACAAGAATCTCAAAGCAAGATGAGAATATGCAATATATCACTTGTTCAAACAAAACCAGAAAAATAACAAAGAAAAATGATGTTCAAATTAACAATGCTTTAGTGTTGTTGATATTGATCAACAATCCCCGACAACGACGCCAAAAACTTGTTGATGAATTGGCAAGTGTACCAAATCGTACAAGTAAAAAAGTGAAAGTAGAGTATCGTTCCCAACGAGGATTGTGATCAAGTAACAACATAAACTAAGCAATTGATATTTGAACGAATGAATTTCATAGTTCCACAAGATTATATGAATTGGATTAAGTGTTGTTACAAAAATGAATTAATCAATTACAATTGAAGAATGAATTCAATGTATGTAAAAGCGGTTAGGCATCGGAATCCCTCAATTTTAACCTAATGTAATGTTATTCAACCCTAGCTTCATTCAAATCATTCAATTGACATTCAAGTCACTAATCTAGATTTATCCTTAATTCCTTAGTATAAATCCTTTTGTTACTAATTAAGAACCCTAATTCCTTAGGTGATGCAAAATTAGCACAAACATTAAGCATAAGACTCACAAGAATGTAATGAAATGGAGTTCTATTCCTAGAATCATAGGTATTAAGCATTAAGCATAGAAGAGATTACTCAAATTGCACGAAATTGAATTGAAATCATAGGTAAAACGTACTTATATCAAGATCCAATTGAATTCATCCTAACCTAACCTAAGAAATCTAGAAACTCATAGTAAAAAAGGAAGAGATGGAAGAACTTGAATAGGAATGAGTGGAAGAAGCCATAGGATCTCCAAATCTTGTTCCCAAGCTTGAATCTCCAGAGAATGCAGAGAGAATATGGTGCTCCAAGGTGAAATCGCGCTAGAAATGATTCAAAGATCCACCAAAATCTGTCCAATCATGTATTTATATTGCTTCTGCTCATCTGCCAGCGCTGGGCACCATTTCCTAGCACTGGGCGCTGAAACGCTACCCGAAAACATGGCTTTCTGTCTCCTGCAGGTGTTGGGTGCTGCACATCAGCGTTGGGCGCTGGTTCTTCTGCTTCTTATTGGTGCTGAGTGCCCCACACCAGCACTGAGCACTGGCCTTCATCCTGCAGTACCTATTTTCTATTTCCTGCTAGAGCTAAGCGCCCGTTTGCAGAGCTGAGCACTAGACTTCCATTTCTGCACATTTTCAACATCTTTTGAGTGTAATTTTCTCACAAATTAAGATTTAAGGATCAAAATTTAATTCAAATGAATGTGTGCTTTTTCTTATCACTTTTCTCTACAACTCCTAAGATTGTTTACAAACTTATTCCTATTTAGACTTACAAACTTGCATATATGGCACATTCATCATAGCTCGTGTGTGTTTTGAAGAACCCAAACATTAAGCAAATGATTTTAATTGAACTGTCTGAGTATTTCTAATCATCTACTTGAGATGTGCAGAGAAATACAATTATCTTAGTAGGACATTTAAGTGAAAGGATCAAAGCATAGTTCATGCATCTAATCTTTGAAAGCGAAGTGGACGTGCAAGTGTAATGTGTCTGATGATAGATTCCTAAAGCACTGAGGCAAACATCATATGTCAGAGTCCCTGAATAAGAAGGAAGAAGCTATGAGCAAGAAGGCAAATTGTTATTCCTTATCAAACATCTTGAAGATTGAAAGATGAAGATAAAACATCAACCATAAAATCAAGCTGCTCATAAGAGGACTCTGTCAAAGAATGAAGAAAGATCTACTCGAAGATCTTTATCTTGTCTCTCAGTTGAAGGAATAAGGAAAATCTCCAAAAGCTATACATTGATCAAATACTCTTCAAAACAACAGAGAGTATCAATTCAATTTTCTGAAGAAAGTTGAAAGAAGATTGATCAAGATTACAGACTATATCATCAATAAAGACTCATACCAAGAAGCGTCTGATTATTTAAAGATGTATCTGAAGTTCTAACAAATCAAGGAAGATACTCAGCTCATGTCAGAATCATCAAAGTGATCTAAAATATGTTCAAGTTCATATCTCCAGCTTGGAAGTGTGACACCCTCTACCCCACATGTTATATAAAGCATAAAAGATAGAGATATTAAAATAAAACATGCATATTCATTTAATATGAAATTGAAGAGGTCCATAGGTAGAAAGATCCCACATTAACTAGTTCAACAATGCAGAAAAATATAACAAGGTTTTAAAAGAAATAAAACATAGACATAAAAAGAACCCAACCCCGATGTCACAAACAGAGCTGGTATAACCGTTCTAGAATAATCCTTGGAATACAAACTGAAACTGAAAATAAAGAAACTAAAACAACTACGATATCCCAGCTAGAGTCGCGACTCCTCAGAGTCACTCCTCTCCTGGCTTCTCACCGTCCTCTGCATTAAAAGATACACGCCAAACAGAAACAGAGAAAATGGGGAGTAAGAAAACATATAAACACATCGGCATGGAGATAGGAAGCAAGATGAACGTACATCATAGCATAGAAAAGCAACATACAATATATAACATCAACATATATATAATCACATTAACATATTAAGTCAACCAATATATGCTATGCGGTGCAACTCTACTCCACTACTCCATTATGCATGTGGATCCAAACTATCTCAGGAAGGAAACTTCAGAGTTACATATCCATATTGGCCAAAAAGTACCAATGCCGACAGTTCACTAAACCATGGCTGAACCCCTTGGATAGCCGACACACCATACTCTCGGATGAGCCACCACGAGGGCGCACGATTCACCAAACTTCCGATGCGTGAATGCATGGGCACAACAACAAACAAACGGGCAACCACCACCTCAACCTGGGCCAATAAGCACCCAAGTCTCATCATCATCAACATCAACACCTTGAGCCATTATAGTCAAGGTCCCTTTGGCCAAAAAGCACCAAGGTTCAACTTCAACAACACCTCGACCAAAAAGCATAGAGGCCACTTTGGCCAAAAAGCACCAAAGCATATCAATGTGCGGCAACCCATTGGGCACCGGCTTAACCAACTTATTATTCTTGTTTATCTTAATTAGCCTTTAATTAAGTTATTTCATCATTGGGGACAATTGGGGTAAACACCCCTTTAATTTCCTTTAACTCACGTTCTGTCCTGATAGGGGAGCACGGGCATGCTCACTCTAAGCACGGGCGTGCTTCCACTTAAATGAAGCACGATCGTGCTTCCTGTTGTGCACGGCAGTGCTTGCAGCGCGACCATTTTCAAAATTTGAACTGTGAGCACGGGCGTGCTTTTTGTTAAGCACGGCCGTGCTTCCTGGAGCGTGGTCGTACTGTCTGGGCAGATTTGGTTAAGTTCTTTTAGCCAAAAAATCCCTAACACTCTTAAATCAATTCTAGGGCCTTTGACTAAACCATTTTGGCATAAATCTCACCCCTCACTATTAATTCTTGTTTTATGAACATTTTTGGGGAAATTATTCCTTTAATCATCATGTTAATAAAGAGCCCTATTTTAGACAATTAGAGTTTTGTTAACGTTTCAACACGAACCACCATACACTCAACCATGGCATAATCAACATTATCAACCAGCAACATTCATATCACAGATAACATACCCATTTAACCAATTAAATCATGACATAAACAACACAACTCAACCATAAGACATATTAACCAACATACATGATTTGGCATACATCATAATAAACAATTCAATAACAGATGAATCAGGCATTCAAAACTGGCATACCAATAATCAAATAAACATATATTTAAACATGTAATAAACATCATTTAATAGTTAACAAACAATAGGGTCATGGGAACCCTTCATCGTATGCTATCCATCTCCCCATACCTAGTATGGAGATTCTAACAGCGACAACTCAAACGGTAAGCCAAACGCGTCCCCTCGAGCGGCTCAGTTAGCTTTCCAAGCCTTGGTCAAACAAAAAGGGTTAACCAATTAGTTCCCAATTATAATAAAAGGAAAATGAAACATTAAGAGGGAAGAACCGTTACCTATAAGGACTAGCACAGACGAACAAAGCCTTCCTAAACATCTCCAATGTGAATATATGCCTTGACAGGAAATTTTGTTTTGATGATGGACAAAAGGAAAAGGTCCAGGAGGACTAAAGTGCAAAAAGCGAATGATTATAAAGCAAGCCAGCAAAGGGGCAAAATGGGAATTTCAGTATTTGTATTGTTGTTTTAGAAAAGTGTGTAAATGGTAAGTAGAGTTCTCAACTTAATATTGGTCTCACACACACACATTTAACACATTTAACATGTGCCTAAAAGGATTATAACATATGTTGAAATATGACAATTAATCATACTTAATGAGTAATCAAATCAACAATTGTCAAGTTTTTCAAATTCAATTTGATACGTGCCATAATCGATTATGAGTCGATGTTAAATGGCTTTAATTGATGTTAATGAGTAATTATGACATTAAAGCCGTTAAGTTCAAATTTTGAATCAGTATAATCGATTATGGTTATTGTATAATCGATTATGTCCTTTATGGCTTTCAACGAGCTTCAAACAGAAACCCCGTAATCGATTATGTAATCGATTATCGCTTTTTATATGAAAGTCAGTAGACCCATAATCGATTAGTGCCTATTCTGTCAAATGCTTCCTGAAAAATGCTTTAAATAATCGATTATGCCCTTGCAATAATCGATTATGACTCGAAAGAAATGGTTTTTAAGAGGCCTGACCTAATTTCTTTTTGAACCAACACCTTTCTCATATAAATAGAAGTATGGGCAGCTTTGTCTCAGTTACACACACACTCTCTATTATTCTACTCTGTGCTAAAACTATGATTAACATTCTTTATATTATTTTCTCTTGCACTTTCACTTGACCATATTACTTTGAGAATTCTATACACCATATAGGTGTTATTGTATTTGCTCTTCAATTTGTTTATCAGCACTATTAAGAGTGCATATTGTTGGTAAGAGTCGTGTGATTCAAACCCTTCTTTTCTACACCAAGTTTGCAAGAGAGGTGATATCTCTTGTGGTGTTTCTTGGATGTGATTTCCAAGGGTACAAGGGAGGTGATATTCCTTGTAGTTGACAAGAGAGGTGATATCTCTTGGGTTATTTGTTTTGAGGCTCTTTCATTGGGGGAGGTGATATCCCTGGTATGTGAGGAGTTCTCTCTATTGTAAAGGTTTCTAGCAGCTCCTGTTTAAAAGCTAGGGTTGAGTAAAAACCCTTGGTGGTATTGCCTTCGGGACTGGACGTAGGCCACGTGAGTAGTTTGTGGCCGAACCAGGATATATCGCTGTGTTATTTTCTCATCCCTTATCTCTTTACTTTCGCAATTGCTTTTCGCTTAAACGCTTTTTATTTGCACGCGACGTTAACAATTTGCTTTACAAAGTGTTTTAAAATAATTACAATTTTAATTTGTTAAAGTTTTTGAAATATACAATTCACCCCCCTCGTGTTTGGAGTGACTTGTCAACAAGTGCCATCAGAGCTTAACTCTTGGATATAAAGGGTGAAACCGCCTCAAGAGGTAACATGACTTCAAATCGTTTTTGTAACGAGGGAAAATCCGTAAACAGACCCCCATCTTTCAATGGTGAAGGGTATGGTTATTGGAAAAAAAAGAATGCAAATATTTCTTGAAGCTTTTGATATTGATGTTTGGGATGTTGTGGAAAATTGTCGGTTTGTCCCTAAGCATGAAGTTAATGGTGCTTTAGTGGATAAACCGAAATATCTTTGGACCGACGCGGAAAAGAAAAAGGTCCAATACAATTTGAAAGCTAGGAACATCATCACTTCAACTTTAAGCTACGATGAGTTCTATAGGGTCTCAAATTGCAAGACTGCTAAAGAAATGTGGGACACCCTTCAATTGACCCATGAAGGTACTACCGAGGGCAAAAAGGCTAGGATGAACACATTGACCCATGAGTATGAGCTATTTAGGATGATACAGGGTGAAAGCATACAAGATATGCAAAAATGTTTTACCTATATTATAAATCATCTTAGGGCTCTTGGGAAATCTTTTAATAATGAGGATTTGATAAATAAAGTGCTTAGATGTTTGAATAGAAACTGGCAACCCAGAGTAACTGCCATATCTGAATCTAGAGATTTATCATCTATGTCTTTGGCAACTTTATTTGGCAAATTGCAGGAACATGAGCTTGAACTATATCGCCTCATGGAAAGTGAGGAAAGCGATAATAAGATAAAGAAAGATCATGCACTCAAAGCACGCATGATTGAAAAAGATGAAGAGAGTGACTTTGATGATTGTGATAGCCTTGATGAAGACGAGGAGGAGATGAGCCAAACGATCCGCAAGTTTAAAAAGTTCTTAAGGCGAAAAGGCAAAGCAAAACAAGTCTCCAACCCTCAAAAGAAATATGAGGAAGAAGGAATCTCTTTCAACCCAACCTGCTACAAGTGCAGCAAAAAGGATCATATAAAACCCGATTGTCCTAAAGGCCAAAGAAAGCATGAAACATCGGATAAAAGGCCACAAAAGGACCGAAGAGACAGAAAGGCCTCTATTGCTTGGGAAGATAATGATTTGGATTCATCCGATGAATCGGATAATGAAGAGGAAAATCTATGTCTCATGGCAAATCATGAGGAAGATGAGGTAAATGATCTTGAACTTGAAAATGAGTTATCTTATGATGAATTGCTTATTGGTTGTGAAGAATTGAATGATGAAACTATTAGACTTCGAAAAATTATTTCTTCATCCAAGAAAACCATCTCTAACCTTGAATCTAAAACCGATGTTTAAAACAAAGAGATGGAAGCCCTTAAAGAAAAACTAGCTGTTTTAAACGAAACTTCATCATGCTTATCTTGTAAAAATAAAAAGAATGAAGTTTCTAAATGTGATGAATGCAGCGTTTTGAAAGCTAAAATTGAGGATTTATATAACACGCTTGCAAAATTCACAATGGGCAGGGATAATCTAAATGTTCTTTTGGGAAATCAAAAGGTAATGTATGACAAAGCTGGTTTGGGCTATCAACCGAAATTTCATGAAAAATCTGAAGTTGACACAGGTAAACACAAGAAGGGGGGGTTGAATTGTGTTTATTAATATTTTTCGAAAACAGCCTTTTCAAAAAGATTTTCTCACACAAAAATAAGGAGGCAGAATAAAGCACACAGAAAAGAAGTCTTTTGAAGGATTAACAAATTCAAGTTCAAATCCCCACAGTTAGTATAAATACGTAAAACCAAAGAGATAAGGGATTAGAAGATTTACACAAGATGTTTTATCCTGGTTCACTCTCTTCCAACCAAGAGCTACGTCCAGTCCCTTCTACTTGAAGGATTTTTCCACTATTTTCAAATAGATTACACCAAGTATTCAACACCTCTCCAGGCTCACAAGTATTTCTTTCTTACCAAGCCTCTTCAGGCTCTACCTCTAATAAAGAGTTTTGATTTCTTTGATCTTCTAACTCACTATATGTGAGAGTATGAAAGTTTAAGATCAGATAAATATTATAGCAAGAATTCAAACTATAATATTACAGACTTTTGCTTTTTGAATGAATAAAAGAGTATTTGCTTCTCAAGAGATTTCTTGATATTTCTTTGTATGCGCAAAAGTTGTTTCTTCAAAAGCTTTAGTCTTCTATTTATAGGGTCCTTGATCTTCTCTTCAGAATCTTCAACGGTTGTATTTGAAATTCCCGTTTAGTAATAGAGTCAACCAAGTAAATATCCGTTGAGACTCAGCTGGCTCGAGGCCTTTGTACTGTGAGACAAATTCTTGCATGTAAAAGCACACCTCTGAGCAAAAGCAGCTTGAAAACAGTTTTGCCTCCTTTGTACAAGTTCCAACTATATCAGCGTAAAAAGGTGACAGGGTACACAACGTTTTGCATTGTACTATTCTGCTTTTTGCAAGTCCCCTTTTTTGTACTATGTTTCTCTCAATGAAACAAGGCAATGTGAGCCGTTAATAGAAAAAAGAGAAGAGCCATTATAAATGAAAAGAATATCAATCATAAGAAATAAATTCGCTTTGGTTCAGATTGGTATAAATGCTTAAGAAAATATTCGTCCAACAAACGAGAGTAAAGGCAAGATAAGCAATAAGAGTTTTAAGGCTCCGTCCACTGACGTGGCAACCAAAACTTCGTCTACTTAAAACATTGGTCTTGCCAGAACTTGAGACATTTGAAATCTCCGTCCAGTGACGTGGCAATAGAAACCTAAGATTATTATTTGATAGAAGCTCACGTCCATACAAACAGAAATTCTCCGTCTACTGAAAACATTTAAGCGCTCGTCTACTGAAATCATTTAAGCGCTCGTCTACTGAGAACATTTAAGCGCTCGTCTACTGACGTGGCACTTGAGTTTAAAGGAGATCCTTGATAGAGTGGACTCGACCACTCTTTCAATATAAAATATTCAATATAAAGTATGTGGACGCGGATTTGCAAGGAAAATAGACTTAACATTTTAGCTTATAAGAACAGAGATTCTTTAAGACTAAAGGCACTTGTTAGATTTAAAGCATTAACACTTTGCTACACAAATTTAATTCTCATTGTTAACATCAAAACCTGGAGATTATTTAATCCAAATTATTTTGGTTCCAACAATCTCCCCCTTTAAGAGAGCTTACAAGGCTCCCCCTAAGACAAGGCAGTCATCAGATAAAAGCAGCTAAGGCATAATAAGCTAAGTCTCATATGCAATATAATATTGATTAAGAAATCAAGATAGCATCCTATAAAACATTTAGAATTCAAAGCATTATCGAGGCAAGATCATAAAAAGAATGTTAAGGCATAGTATCAGCAAATATTTATGCATATGCAGACAACTATGTACTTTAAAAATCTCTGTATAATAAAATTTAATCTTTCTCCTTTCTCCCCCTATTTTGTCATCAGACAAAAAGGTAAAAGGGAGTGGACCATCATTGTCAGCAAGCAATAAAAGGATAAAAGAAACAGAGAAAAAAAAAAAAAATTAGGTGGAAGGAGGTGGTGGAGGAGGTGGTTGGTTAGGCTGTGGATTTTGATTCCTCTGAAACTCCAAAATCAGAGCCAGCATTTGATTCATCACTGCATTTGTAGGGGCCAGAGAGTCTTGAACTTGCTTCTGCACCCTTTCTTCAAGCTGTTGAGCCATCTGCTCAGTCTTTTCCTCAACTATCTTGCCAACCTTATCATCAACAATTTTTCCAATGATGTCTTCAAGATTGGGTGGCAAGGTAAGTTGTCTTGAGCTCTCAGCAGTGTCAGAGACAGTGTCTTGAGCTTGGGTTGCTGTTCTGACCATAGCAAGAGCTAATGGTTGAGAAGAAGTCTTAGCAGACTCAGCTCCTTGCTTAGAGACACCAGCCTCAGCAGACTGCTTAGCCTGTGCAGATGGAGGTTCAACTGAAGTAGGCTGAGAAGATTGTTGCTCATCAAGTTCAGGGCCTTCTACAATCAATTCTTGGGCTGCCTGATCTGAGGAAGATGTTGCTGGAGGTGCAGTGGCAACTGTAATAGGTTTCTGAGGTAAATCCTTTGCCCAGTGGATAGGAATAATTTCCTCCACATCCCTGCTGGTAATAGGAAGTCCCCACATATCTTTGTAGATCATGTGCCTTACTTTGGATAGGCCACATTTTCCTCTGTACTTAGGAATTTCCTTCTTCTCTTCTTGAGTCAAACCAGAAGAAGAAGCTTCCCTGGTGCAGTGGATGATGTGAGATAACCAGAAGTCTGCAGCCTTCATCTCTCCAATTTTCTGCACATCCTCCATATATAGATAGAAGTCAAGCTCGGAGTGATCAAAGAGTTCCTGAGACAAGTCCAGAATGGCAGAGTGAGCTTCAGGCATGACTCCTTTATTTCTTTTGCACCTCATGTCTTTGTCTTTGTTGAGGTCTATCATGCCAAGCCTTGGACAGATGGGGTAGGGAGCAATGCCTACTCGAGTTTCCTTATGGTGTCTCAGCCATGTGATAGGAATCCAACGTGCAGCTCTCTCAATCTGGAAATAGCTGAACTCCCACTTCAGAATGTTGTAGATCAGTTGATCTGCGAAGGGGTCTGAAGCACTTCCATAGATGCTGGGATGCTCAAATTTCATCCATTTTGTGTTTGCATCCAGAATAATTAGAACGTGCCTAGATGATCGAGCTCTCTTCTCAGGTAAGGAAGGCAGATGGTTCCTTTTAGGATCAGTTTCCCATACGGGAATGATGTGCCGTGCTACCCCTTCAGTGTGAGGAATCAATGGTGGGGTTTTTTTGTAGCTTTGGGTAAATTTTCCTTTGGGGAAAGCGGTTGAGGGGTAGATGGGTTAGGAGAGGGCCATGTTGGTTGTGCATCTCGGAGGGAAAGGGACCTTTAGGAGGCTGAGAGTTTGGGTATTTTGTGGTCCAGGGATACTCCTCATAGGGTTCAAAGTCATAATCTGGATGGGAGTACCACCTTGTTAAAGGAGTTTCAAGGTTAATTTCAGGGTCAGGTTGGTGATTATGGAACAGAATTTTCCAATTCCTCTTAACCTGAGCCCAGTTCTCAGACCTATTGGCAAAAATAGTGGATGGGGGAATAATTGGTGGAAAGAGTTTTCTTAGTTGTTTAGGGAAGGGGGCACCTCTGCAGATTCCATCATCCTCTTGATGAAACCAAGGATCTGAATCAGGAATTATGGGTGGAAAGAGGGTTTTGAGTGGTGTAGGTTGAGGTGTGGTTAATTGAGTTGGGCTATTTTGTGGTGAAGATGGATTTGAGGTTTGGTCAGGTTGTTCTCTTTGTGGTGAGGGTTAAGGTGTGGGTAAAGAGGGTCTATATACATTATCAAAAAATCCTACACTAGGAGTAGGGGCACCATCACTCACAGTATTAGTAGGGACATCAGAAGAGGTGTTTACCTCAGAGGCTGCAAAAGTTCTTGCTTTCCTTGCAGGTTGCCTCCTCTTGGTAGGCATGGCAGCATCAGTAGCAGTATCAACAACAGCAGCTGCTTTCCTCTTTAAAACTGTTCCCAGTGGAACATTATCATCTTCATCATCATCTTGAGGCAGAACCAGCTTTCTAGCTCTCTTGGGAGCAGGTCGAGGAACAGGTTGAGGGGCCTCATTCCCAGGCTCATTGATAACAATGCCTCTGGTAGGCCTTCTAGGAGCAGGCTTTCTGACAGCCATAGTTTTCCTTCTAGTTCCTCTCTTGAGACCAAGAATAGCTGCATTGTTGGCCTCAACTGCTTCTTCCTTAATCTTCATTTTCTCTTCTTGCTTTGACATTTCAACAAGCTTGTATGTGTCAAGGTGCATGCTACTTAGGTTGCTTTTTCCAAAAATGGCAGCTTGCATCCCCTTCGAACGAAAGATCTTGTCTTGTTCTTCTTGAGGCTTTGCATCTAAGTAGTCATACAAGCCTTGCTGCTTGAAGACTTTTGATAGAAGATGAGAGTAGGTGATGTGGGAGGCGGTTTCTCTGTTTGCAATGGCATCCTTGAAGCGATGAAACAGGATCCATGGAAGGTTTATTTTAGTCTCATAGACCAAGTTGCAGAGACAGAACTTGTGAAGGGCAGAAAGGTTGTCCTTAGACCCTGCCTTGTGAAGCACTGTCTTGTTCAGAATCTGATGAAGAATCCTGATGTGATCCTTCATTTCAGATGACTTCCATGAGTGAGTCCTCACTGTGTCATCTCGCATCAGTGTAACCGCGATGGTTTCTATACCACCAAGATCTTCTTCCCAGTTTTCTGTCATGATTAAACCCTCTTGGGCACATACGATTGCATCAGAAATAGTCTTCTCAGAGACAGTTATCTTCTTGCCTTGAACAAACCCTACTACCTCAGTTTTAGTAATCGTTGGTTTCCTCCAGAAATCCCTTATTAAGTCTGGATAAATCGAGACCTTTTCTAGAAACAAACCATCCCAACCAGCAGCGTTGATGTACTTGCTTACATCCAAGTTATACTCACACAGAATTTCAAAGTTGAAATGATGTTCAGCAGCGATATTAAGGATGTCAGTAACATAGGCAGGCTCGGGAGTTGAGGTTGAAGCCATTGTTGAGTTCTTGAGTAAGGTTTAGGTTTGAAGGAGAGTTTGAAAACTTTCAGAGAGAAGTTATCAAAGATGAAGAGTATCGAAAAGTTTTTCAGAGGGAAAGGAGTTACCTTTAAAGGGTTTCCGAATACCAACAGTTTTCAAGGGAAATTCAAAAAAGATTGATTAGACAAGACTTTAGTGAAAAAACGGCGTTGGTATATTGGGACCGTAAAAAGGTTACGATGGGATTGATGGAAGTCGCTGACTCAGCAAGGAAATGATTAAAATCAAACGTTTTAGTATGACTGAGTTCATAAAAATATTTTAAAAGACAAATGTATGTAAGATTGGGTCCACATAAGATTGAGGGTGGACGCACAAAAACATAAGTAGTGGACGCGGCACACCAACAGTAGTGGACGCATAGACTACACAAGTTCTGGACTCCAAAACTAGTGGACGCACAGATAAAACATGCAATCAATACATATACCATATTAAACCACATACAACATGTTAAGATGTTTTCTGATAAAAGTAAATCTGTCCTCGGCAAGAGGTTTAGTAAAGATATCTGCCCATTGATGGTCAGTATCTACAAATTGAACATCAAAAACACCCTTTTGCACATAGTCTCTGATAAAATGATGTTTGATTTCTATATGCTTAGCCCTAGAATGAAGAATTGGATTCTTAGACAGATTAATTGCAGCAGTATTATCACACATTAGTGGAATACTACCTACAAACACATTGTAGTCCTCCAATTGGTGTTTGATCCAGAGAAGTTGTGAGCAGCAGTTTGCAGCTGATATATATTCTGCTTCAGCGGTTGATAGAGCAATGGTACTCTGCCTTTTGCTTGACCATGATACTAGATTAGCTCCAATGAAGTGACATCCCCCACTGGTGCTTTTTCTTTCAATTCTATCTCCAGCATAGTCAGCATCACAAAAGCCAACTAATCTGTAGTCTCCATCTTTCTTAAAGCACAGACCAAGATTAGTAGTACCTTTTAAATATCTAAAAATTCTTTTAACTGCTGATAAATGAGATTCTCTAGGATCAGATTGAAAACGAGCACATAAGCAAACACTGAACATTATATCAGGCCTAGAAGCAGTTAGATATAAGAGAGATCCAATCATACCTCTGTATACCTTCTGATCTACCTTTTTCTCTTTATCATCTTTGTTCAGTGTGGACGTGGGATGCATAGGTGTGTTCATAGGTTTGCAATCATCCATCTTAAACTTTTTGAGAAGTTCCTTTGTGTACTTAGTTTGATGGATGAACACCCCGTCCATAGATTGTTTGACTTGAAGTCCAAGAAAGAATTTGAGTTCTCCCATCATGCTCATTTCAAACTCTTTCTGCATTAGCTTTGAGAATTCTTTGCACAAAGATTCATTAGTAGCACCAAATATAATATCATCTACATAGATCTGTACTACAATGAAGTTGGAATTAATTGATTTTCTAAACAAGGTAGTGTCAACCTTTCCTCTGACAAAACCATTATCCATTAGAAAAGAACTTAGCCTATCATACCAAGCTCTTGGGGCTTGTTTTAGGCCGTATAAAGCTTTCTTAAGCTTGTATACATGTTCAGGTTGGGTTTCACTCTCAAAACCCGGTGGTTGCATAACATAAACTTCTTCATTGATAAAACCATTTAAAAAAGCACTTTTTACATCCATTTGAAAAAGCATAATATTATGATGTGCAGCAAATGAGAGTAAAATTCTGATTGCTTCCAATCTTGCAACGGGTGCAAAGGTTTCAGTATAGTCTATACCTTCTTCTTGGGAATAACCTTGTGCAACCAATCTTGCTTTATTTCTTATAACCTTACCATTTTCGTCAAGCTTGTTTCTGTAAACCCATTTTGTTCCTATAACAGATTTATTCTTAGGTAGGGTTACCAGAGTCCAAACTTCATTCCTCTCAAACTGATTTAGCTCTTCTTGCATTGCTAAAATCCAAACGTTGTCCAGCAGAGCCTCGTCTACAGTCTTTGGTTCCAATTCAGAGACCAATGCAGAGTCTTCTTGCTCTCTGAAGGTTGATTTGGTTCTTAGCTTATCGCTTGGATTTCCTAAGATTTGATCCGGTGGATGATAATTCTTGAAATGCCAAGTTCTCTGAGCATTGTCTTGTTGAGAGGTGGATGCTTCTGGTTGATGAGAAGGGTCTTCAACTGGATCATCAGTTTTAACTTCTTTTGTTTCTCCTGAGATGTTTAAGTTAAGATCTGCAAAACTTTCATCTAGCTCTGATAGTTTCTTATCAGGCTGTTTGTCATCAAATCTAACATGTATAGATTCTTCTACTATTAAAGTTCTTGAGTTATACACTCTAAATCCTTTTGAGGTTTCAGAAAATCCTAGAAGAATTCCATTGTCTACCTTTGCATCAAACTTACCAAGTTGATCTTTTGTGTTTAAAATAAAACATTTACATCCAAAAGGATGAAAATAAGATATGTTGGGTTTTCTGCCTTTCCACAATTCATAGGGAGTCTTACTCAGAATTGGTCTAATGTATATTCTGTTCTGAATGTAGCAGGCAGTGTTCACAGCTTCAGCCCAGAAGTGCTTAGGGACAGAATTGTCATTGAGCATAGTCCTAGCCATCTCTTGAAGAGATCTGTTCTTTCTCTCTACCACACCATTTTGCTGTGGTGTTCTTGGTATTGAGAAGTTGTGTTGAATTCCATTTTCTTCACAAAACTCATTGAATAGCTCATTGACAAATTCTCCCCCATGGTCACTTCTGATTGAAGCTATACACATCCCTTTTTCATTCTGTACACGTTTGCAGAATACAGAAAAGACCTTGAAAGACTCATCTTTGTGAGCAAGGAACATAACCCATGTCCATCTAGTATAGTCATCCACAATGACTAGACCATATCTCTTACCACTGATAGAAGCAGTCCTTGTTGGACCAAAAAGATCAAGGTGTAGCAGTTCTAGTGGTCTCTTGGTACTTACAATATTCTTAGATTCAAAAGAACCTTTGACTTGTTTTCCCTTCTGACATGCATCGCAGAGAGCATCAGATTTGTATTTAAGGTTTGGTAATCCTCTCACGAGGTTATGCTTATTTAGCTTTGAAATTAATCTCAAGCTTGCATGACCTAGCCTTTTATGCCAAATCCAACGTTCATCTTCAATGGACACTAAACATGAGACACTTTGATTTGAGAGGTCCTCCAAGTCAATTTTGTATAAATTGTTTTGCCTCTTAGCAGTGAATAAAATTGATCCATCATTTTTCTTGACATAACACATGTTCTTATTAAAAGAAACATCATATCCACTGTCACATAATTGACTTATGCTCAGTAGATTATGTTTTAAACCATTCACCAAAAGAACATTATCAATGGAGGGAAAAGGATGTTTACCGATTTTACCTATACCAGTGATCTTTCCTTTCTGATTTCCTCCAAATGTCACCCAGCCACCATCCTTATGTTTAAGGTCTTGGAACATATACTTTTCTCCCGTCATGTGACGTGAGCATCCACTGTCCAAGTACCAGGATGTTTGTTTCTTTCCTGTTGTTAAGCAGATCTGCAACAGGTATTATCTTGTTCTTAGGTACCCAAACTGACTTGGGTCCTATCATGTTAGTTTTCTTTGGACGAGAATATTTAGTATGTCTATTATGTATGCATCTAGATGTAGAGTGCCCACTTTTTCCACACACTTTACAAAAGGTGTTGGACGGGCCGGGTTTGGTTTTTGCATACCTAGCTGGAGCTTTTGAAGCTCTTTGCTGCATAGGTGGTTTTGACTTAATGTAAGATGCCTCATGCTTCTTATTGTCATAACCAAGGCCAGATTTATCAAAGGGTGACCTAGAATACCTTAGGATAAGACTAAGCTTATCTGAGCCTCCTACCAGTTTTGACAGAGAGTCTGTCAAGTATTTTACATCTTGTTTTAGTTTTGCAACTTCACAAGAATTGTCAGGCTCACATTCAGATTTGTCAGTTAGACTGACATTCTCTGATTTCAGCTTATCATTTTCTTGAAACAAACTTTGTTTTTCCATGCAGACTCTATCATATTCTTTGGTTAATTTTGCAAACTTCTTTTTAAGACTTTTGTATTCATGAGACAATATGGATGAGTCATGCAGTAGTTCATCAAAGGCATTTTTGAGAGTTGAAGGTTCAGAATCTGTTACCTCAACATCATCAGTGTACTCATTCTCTGATGATGTGTCTGCCATGAGGCAAATGTTTGCCTCTTCCTCTGCTTCCTCTTCCTCATCTGATGAGGATAAGTCCAAGTCCTCCCATGTAGCCATTAAACCCTTCTTTTTCTTAAAGAACTTCTTCTTTTCTTTTAGGTCAGGGCAGTCAGCTTTGAAATGTCCTGGCTTTATGCACTCAAAGCACAAAGAAGGACCTTTTTCTTTGGAGTCTGATTTCTCCTTAGAAAATTTCTTGTTGAATGGCTTTCTCTTGAAATTATTTTTTCTTCTCCACATATGTTGTATCTTTCTGGAGATGAAGGATAGTTCATCTTCATCTGGAATTGTCTTCCTCATTTAGTTCAAGTTCATGAACTTTTAATGATCCTAGAAGTTCTTCCAGAGAGAGAGTATTCAGATTCTTAGCTTCTTGAATAGCAGTAACCTTCGGTCTCCACTGCTTGGAGAGACTTCTCAGAATCTTTCTGATATGATCCCTATTCTCATATACTTTTCCCAGAGATCTGAGACTGTTTGTTATTGTTTGAAATCTTCCAAACATCTGATCTATAGACTCATGATCAGTCATCTTGAAGAGCTCATACTGGTGAACCAGCATGCTTATCTTTGACTCCTTCACTTGTGATGAGCCTTCATGAGCGAGAGCCAGTGTATCCCAGATTTCTTTTGCTGTGTTGCAGCTGTGAACTTTATCATGTTCTGATCTGGTAATAGCACACATCAAGTAATGTTTGGCTTTGAGATTTAGTTGATGTTTGGCTTTTTGATCAACACTCCAATCTGCTCTAGCCAGTACTGCTTGATTTTCACCTCTTGGCTCAGTGTAGCCATTCTCTATCAGTTCCCAGATGTCTAGGTTCTGTGCATCTAGGAAGGCCATCATTCTCTTCTTCCAATAGTCGTAATCAGTTCCATCAAAGAGTGGAGGTCTGTTGATAGCTTGTCCTTCTGCATCCATGGTGATAGGATCGTACTTCCTCAGCACTTGTTAGATGCTCAACCCTTTCGAGGCTGAGCTCTGATACCAACTGAAGTTGACACAGGTAAACACAAGAAGGGGGGGTTGAATTGTGTTTATTAATATTTTTCGAAAACAGCCTTTTCAAAAAGATTTTCTCACACAAAAATAAGGAGGCAGAATAAAGCACACAGAAAAGAAGTCTTTTGAAGGATTAACAAATTCAAGTTCAAATCCCCACAGTTAGTATAAATACGTAAAACCAAAGAGATAAGGGATTAGAAGATTTACACAAGATGTTTTATCCTGGTTCACTCTCTTCCAACCAAGAGCTACGTCCAGTCCCTTCTACTTGAAGGATTTTTCCACTATTTTCAAATAGATTACACCAAGTATTCAACACCTCTCCAGGCTCACAAGTATTTCTTTCTTACCAAGCCTCTTCAGGCTCTACCTCTAATAAAGAGTTTTGATTTCTTTGATCTTCTAACTCACTATATGTGAGAGTATGAAAGTTTAAGATCAGATAAATATTATAGCAAGAATTCAAACTATAATATTACAGACTTTTGCTTTTTGAATGAATAAAAGAGTATTTGCTTCTCAAGAGATTTCTTGATATTTCTTTGTATGCGCAAAAGTTGTTTCTTCAAAAGCTTTAGTCTTCTATTTATAGGGTCCTTGATCTTCTCTTCAGAATTTTCAACGGTTGTATTTGAAATTCCCGTTTAGTAATAGAGTCAACCAAGTAAATATCCGTTGAGACTCAGCTGGCTCGAGGCCTTTGTACTGTGAGACAAATTCTTGCATGTAAAAGCACACCTCTGAGCAAAAGCAGCTTGAAAACAGTTTTGCCTCCTTTGTACAAGTTCCAACTATATCAGCGTAAAAAGGTGACAGGGTACACAACGTTTTGCATTGTACTATTCTGCTTTTTGCAAGTCCCCTATTTTGTACTGTGTTTCTCTCAATGAAACAAGGCAATGTGAGCCGTTAATAGAAAAAAGAGAAGAGCCATTATAAATGAAAAGAATATCAATCATAAGAAATAAATTCGCTTTGGTTCAGATTGGTATAAATGCTTAAGAAAATCTTCGTCCAACAAACGAGAGTAAAGGCAAGATAAGCAATAAGAGTTTTAAGGCTCCGTCCACTGACGTGGCAACCAAAACTTCGTCTACTTAAAACATTGGTCTTGCCAGAACTTGAGACATTTGAAATCTCCGTCCAGTGACGTGGCAATAGAAACCTAAGATTATTATTTGATAGAAGCTCACGTCCATACAAACAGAAATTCTCCGTCTACTGAAAACATTTAAGCGCTCGTCTACTGAAAACATTTAAGCGCTCGTCTACTGAGAACATTTAAGCGCTCGTCTACTGACGTGGCACTTGAGTTTAAAGGAGATCCTTGATAGAGTGGACTCGACCACTCTTTCAATATAAAATATTCAATATAAAGTATGTGGACGCGGATTTGCAAGGAAAATAGACTTAACATTTTAGCTTATAAGAACAGAGATTCTTTAAGACTAAAGGCACTTGTTAGATTTAAAGCATTAACACTTTGCTACACAAATTTAATTCTCATTGTTAACATCAAAACCTAGAGATTATTTAATCCAAATTATTTTGGTTCCAACAAAATCTTTTAAGAAATTTTTGGGCCAAGCAACAAGTCCAGTAGTCCTTTTGTGAAATGCTTTCACTGTGGTAGAAAAGGTCACATTGCCTCTATTTGCAACATTAGGAAAAACAAAGGCATAAATGTTAAAAATGCATGGATTTCAAAGGGCTTATTGCCCAAGACTAATGTTCAAGGACCCAAAATGGTTTGGGTACCAAAAGCCAAAATATGATTTTGTTTTACAGGAGTGCTTGAAGACCAAGAACTAAAATTGGAATCTTAATAATGGTCGTTCTAAGCACATAACAGGAGACAAACACAAATTCTCCTTTTCCATCACCCAAAAATGGTAGTTATGTTTTCTATGGTGATAACAGTAAAGGGTATGAGGTAGAATTTGTTTCATTTAAATTTATGATCATTACTCATGAGTTTACTTGACTTACAAACCAAGTTAATAGAACAAACAATTGGAAAAATCTATATAGTTAGCTTGGATAATATATGCTTCATATATTTTTCACCTTGTTATCTCTAATATGTGTGTTAAAGTGTGAAAAATAGGCTATAGGCTTTTCCCCAAAGAATTTGGCAAAATTCTGAATTTTCGAGACATAATCGATTATGGACAGACTATAATTGATTACCATAAGACAGGGAGGCCAGAATCGATTACTGAAATCGATTATACTGAAAAAGAGGTGGAAAGACCAAAAGTCAGAATACCTCTAATCGATTAGCATAATCGATTATGCACGAGGACATTTCTCCAGAAGAGTCTAAATCGATTACATAATCGATTATGCAAAGAATCCAGAAAACAATCAATTATATAACTGATTTCGCAAAAGGAAAATGTCATGCACTCAACTTGTGATTGGTTATTGTACATCTTGATAAACCTATGAGAAATAACTATACTTGCATGTTAGAACCTTTTACATGACTATCTCTTTAAAATTCTTTGAAAAGGGTCTTTTATCAAGATACATGCTTGTCATGCATAAAATTTTTCCTTTACATCAAATCAAGCTAACCTTTTAAATTTATCATTGATGTTTGTTGAGATTAAATGCCTTTCTACCCTTTCTCCAAATGCCTCTAGAAAAATGAAATATTAACCTGAAAAGTTATTTTTGAAAGGGGGCGAATTATTTGCATGCTTAAGGGAAATAATCATATACTTGCTAAGGGGGAAATCGGCTATTTTACTATGCTGGTATTTGCTTCCGTACACTATGTTAGGATTACGATGAGGCCTACATATATACGTTTTGCCTTGCTTTATTTACTTTTCCTGCTTTTTGATAATGCCAAAAGGGGGAGTGGATTTGAATGTATGCATAAAGTGAGGGGGATTAGAGCATAAAATTGTGCTTAGAATTATGATATTTTTTATTTGTCTGCTCTAATCCATTTCTTAAAGCAAATCCCTCCATGAGATGTTTTTCATCATAAAAAAGGAGGAGATTGTGAATATATGCCTTGACAGAAAATTTTGTTTTGATGATGGACAAAAGGAAAAGGTCCAGGAGGACTAAAGTGCAAAAAGCGGATGATTATAAAGCAAGCCAGCAAAGGGACAAAATGAGAATTTCAGTATTTGTATTGATTGTTTTAGAAAAGTGTGTAAATGGTAAGTAGAGTTCTCAACTTAATATTGGTCTCACACACACACACATTTAACACATTTAACATGTGCCTAATGTAACATCCTAAAATTTTAATATAATTAATTTGATAAAAATATTAAGTTATTAAAAAGTATAGAACAAATAAAATATAATTAAGAGATTTAGTATAAAGAATTGATAGTATAAGAATTTATTGAAATTACTTAACTATTATAAAGAATGCAAAATTATATATATATATATATATATATATATAAACACTAACGTATGTGTGCGTTAAGCCCAAGTCCAGCTTTATTGGGTTTTTTTTGGCTTTTGACAAGAGCAAGTCATATGGTTTAAAAAAAATAAAATAAAAATAAACATATAACCTAATGTTAAAAAGTAAATCACGCCAGGGAGTGGACTTGAGCCATGCATGCCGCACAACGAAGGAGGAGGGTAGACGCGTTTCTTTGTTCAGCAGTGCAACCATGACAATGTTCAGTCCCATTAAGGTCAGCAGAGTTAAGCAAAATTTTGGTAGAACGAACGGACTTATCATAGATAAATTTTAGAGCATTTTGGATGTCTTCGAGAGGTGAGTAACAATACTCTTACGAACCTTTTCCATGGTATAATATTTGTTTGTGTGAGCAATGGTTTATCCTATGGTTTTGGGAACTTTAATTTAAAATGAGGCATGTGGTTATTAACCTGTTTTCTAAAATTGTGGTTTTCAATTAAGACGAAAGATGATTAAATTGGCTATTTACTCTTATAATTGATGATATGAAATACATGATTGGTATTTATATTGGTTGATTGATATACTTGTTGATGTATATTATGCCTTGTGTTTATGATTGCTATATTGTATTTGTAAGTTTAGGTGACAACATGATATCTGTTTAATTGGTATTTATGAGTTGATTATATGATGATATGGAATTGTAATTGTTTTATGCTTTGGAAAGTCTATCAATTGTGATGGATGGTTTTATGCTTCAGAATATGGATGAATGAGTATATGCATGATATGTGGAATTTGCTGATATGCCCCCTAAGTTAGGGGCAATGGCTTGTAACATCACCACTTAGTGGGATGCCGAAGATGAATATATGGGGCAAGGAATCCATTTTATGAACGAGGCTCTCGGGTCACCGTAAATGGGAGGCAAGGAACCAATTTAATTATGAGGTTCTCGGGTCACCATAGGGGCAAGGAGTCAATTCTGAAATGAGGTTCCCGAGTCACCATAGGGGCAAGGAATCAATTCTAGAACGAGGTTACCGGGGCACCGTAAAGACGGGTCAAGGAATCAATTCTAGAACGAGGTTCCCGAGTCACCATAGGGACAGGGAATCAATTCTAGAACGAGGTTCCCGAGGCACCGTAAAGAGGGGTCAAGGAATCAATTCTAGAATGAGGTTCTCGGGTCACCGATTCGGGCAAGAAACCAACACAGAGTGGGGTTTCCGAGCCACTTGAATAATGATGTTATTGTTGTGACGTGTGGTTCACTTTAATTAGTGAACATGTGATATTTTATTATGTCGTTGAGTTGCCGAAATGACTGTTGCATTTAAAAGTATTTATTTATATATTATTTTGGAAAATTAGCAGATACCATGGACTGTTTTTCCGGTTACCGTGCCGGCTGAGAACAACACTATTTTTGAAATATTTTATAATTGTATTGTTGTTCACTGGGATTTTATATCTCATTATAAGTGTTGTTTTCAGAGCCCGAGGATATCGCTGTTGAGGACACAGAGACTTGAAGATTTATTATCTTGCTTTTAGCTTAGTTGTTTAGTATTGTAGCATGGCTTAAGCACGCCATGCTAACATCATTTATTAATTTCAGTTTATTCTTCTTGGGTTATAGTTAGACGCCCGGTTTTGAGGCTTTTGATTTTTATTCAAATGTATGGATTTATTAATATTTTTCATTACTTTGAAATATTATAATTTTACTTAATATAAGACATTTTCAGACTTAATTATTTGAGAAAATTTCTGTGACTTGTATATTTTAATTGAAGGTTTTAAAGGATTTTTATTGAATTTATTTTGGGTAACTAATGTAACAAAGGGCGTTACACTTAAAAGGATTATAACATGTGTTAAAATCTGACAATTAATCATACTTAATGAGTAATCAAATCATTAATTGTCAAGTTTCTCAAATTCAATTTTATACGTGCCATGATCGATTATCATAATCCTATAATCGATTATGAGTCAATGTTAAATGGATTTAATTGGTGTTAATGAGTAATTATGACATTACAACCATTAAGTTTAAATTTTGAATTAGTATAATCGATTATGGTTATTGTATAATCGATTATGTCCTTTAAGGCTTTCAACGAGCTTCAAACAGAAACCCCGTAATCGATTATGTAATAGATTATGGATTTTTATATGAAAGTCAGTGGACCCATAATCGATTAGTATAATCAATTATGCCTATTCTGTCAAATGCTCGCTTCCTTAAAAATGCTTTAAATAATCGATTATGCCCTTGCAATAATCGATTATGACTCGACAGAAATGGTTTTTAAAAGGCTTGACCTAATTTCTTTTTGAACCAACACCTTTCTCATATAAATAAAAGTAGAGGCAGCCTTGTCTCAGTTACACACACACTCTCTACTATTCTACTCTGTGCTAAAACTCTGATTAACATTCTTTATATTATTTGCTCTTACACTTTTACTTGACCATATTACTTTGAGAATTCTATACAACATATAGGTGTTATTGTATTTGCTCTTCAATTTGTTTATCAGTACTATTAAGAGCGCATATTGTTGGTAAGAGTCGTGTGACTCAAACCCTTCTTATCTACACCAAGTTTGCAAGAGAGGTGATATCTCTTGTGGTGTTTCTTGGATGTGATTTCCAAGGGTACAAGGGAGGTGATATTCCTTGTGGTTGACAAGAAAGGTGATATCCCTGGTCTGTGAGGAGTGCTCTCTATTGTAAAGGTTTCTAGCTGCTCCTGTTTAAAATCTAGGGTTGAGTGAAAACCTTGGTAGTATTGCCTTGGGGACTGGACATAGGCCATGTGGGTAGTTTGTGGCCGAACCAGGATATATCGCTGTGTTATTTTCTCATCCCTTATCTTTTTACATTCGCAATTGCTTTTCGCTTAAACGCTTTTTATTTGCACGTGACGTTAACAATTTGCTTTACAAAGTATTTTAAAAGAATTTCAAATTTAATTTGTTAAAGTTTTTGAAAAACATAATTCACCCCCCTCTTGTGTTTGGAGTCACTTGTCAACATCTAAAACTCCAAGAATGCAACGAGTTTATAGAAAATAGGGAAAAACAAAGGTATAGCCTCACTAAAGTGGCCAAAACTGCCAAAATAGGGTTTAGAGCGTAACCCTCGGTTACTGTGGTGATTTTAATAAGCTCTGGACCCAAGCATGGTCATGCTCCTCCTTGAGCATCGACGTGCTCATATTAGCGCCTCCGAGGCGCGGTTTTCCCCATTGAGCACGGCCTTTCTTGTGACTCAGGCAGTCACAAGACGCGTGCCTTGAGCACATGCATGTTGGACATAAGCAATGCTATGCTCATGTACCAGAAAGGGATTTTAAGCATAGAAATCTCACTTAGCCCCTCAATAACAATTCTAAGTGAAGTCCTAAGGCTTAGACAAACAAACAAGCATACATATAACACATAGAAACGCTTAACGAAAAACGGGGTGTTATAGGAAGACTTGAGTTATTAAAGTATGAAGATATATTTTTCCCTTTAGTGACTGAAACAACGTTCAAAAGGAGAAAATACTTTATAAAGAGGTTACTTGGAATCCGGATAAAAGTATTTAATTGAAGAAAAGAATTAAAATATTCAAATGAAGTATATTACTTTATTCCTTGTCTTCTATCGAGTACAGAAAAGAAGAAAAGACAAAGGTATTGCTGCAAAACGTCCCTTATGCAATAAAGTAAAAAGCACCTTAATCTGAGCTTTTCTGAGTGTTGCACAAATAAGGAAAGAAACACTGCCAGAGTAAAGAAATCATATCTATTATGCTCTGCAGTCAACACAGGACCTCCAACGTTCTCAAGCATTAGATGTCAAAGTCAAAACGACTATTATTTGTCCAGAAGATAAAGAAGAAGATCACTAACCATAATTACAACGGATCTATTATGGTCAAGTATAAATAGAAGAATTCAAAGAACTGAAGTAGTATGAGATGAGCAAATAGTGAAGCTGAGACAAATAGAGAATATATACAAGCATCATATACTCTCAAGAGAAAAAGCATTCTTACTGAGTATACTACAAGCTGAAAGCCCTCATACTCTCATCATCTTCTCTCCAAGTTACAAATCATCTAGAGAAGAATTCATCTGCAACTCACCAGATCTTAAATTTGTATTCACTCTCTGAAGTGGCATTTGGTTGAATTGCTGCTATAATATTGAAGTTGTGCTTCAAACAAACTTTCAAACTCTCTGAGCCTGAAGAAACTTGTTTCAAGAATACTTGTTGAGCCTGAAGAGGCTACGTGTGCAAACAATACTTGTGGTTGAGCCTGGAGAGGCTAGGTGTACAAATAACACTCATTTGTAACCTTGATTAGTTATAGTGTTAAAACTTGGCGAAGCCAATGATTGGATGTAACCCAAAGGCTGTGGGTGAACCAGGATAAATCTGAGTAATTTCTTCCCTAATTTTTTTACTTTATTTGCTTTGTTGTTACTAATTTTTTGGGGAGTGTTTATAGTTGGTAATAATGATAAGACGTTAAAATACGTTAATGGTAATAATGATAATCAAGGGATGTTTTCCCAGTTGTTCATAAGACATGAATATAGTGTGAGAGGCAAGGTTATGTTCATAGGACTTAGTTAAAGACCCTAGGATTGATTAGTGAGTATTCTAGGAACATTAATAATGAAGCTGAGATTAAAGGACTAATTCCCTATGATGATAAGACATGAATATTAATGAAGAACAGTTAAGGCTAATGAAGTTGATGATCAATAGATTAGTAAAAGCTAATAGGTTGAATCTATGAATGTCCCAAAGAACTAGCAAAGGGTCCGTGACCCTTCTGCCCAGGACAGCAGGGCGCGCACTTGAGCACGCCCGTGCTCAATAGGGAGCACGCCCGTGCTTCCATTCAAAGCCAGAATTGAGCGCGCTGCTTGAGCACGCCCGTGCTCAACAGTCAGCACGATCGTGCTTCATTGTGAGCTCAGCACGACCGTCCTGAAGGGTGAGCACGCCCGTGGTCACCTGACCAGAACAGAACCAGAATGTTTATATAGGGGTTTTTTCACCCCAAACGCCTAAAAGACTTAATAAGATACCAATGGGATATGATGACCAAAAGACAAGTGATAAGATGTTGTAACTTGGTAGCCTAGTGTCTGCTCCAAGTGTTAAAGATGATGTTGTACCTTGGTAACCCGGTGTCCGCTCCAAGGGGGCCTTGATGCTTGATGGTCAAGGTGTTGAGCTCTGGTGCTTAATGGCCAGATTGTTGTTGATGCTTAAAAGACTTAACGATGAAACGTTAAACGATAATCCTCGATAGCCTAGTGGTCAAGGTGTTGATGGTGATGAAACTTGGGTAGCCTATGGGCCCAAGCGGAGGTGGTGGTTGTGGTTGTGTGTTGTTTGCCATGCATTCACACATCGGAGATGTTGGTGGGAGGTTGTGCAACATAGGGGAGGTTGTCCGAGAGTAAGACTATCTGGCCATCCACGGCGATTCATCCGAGACTATGGGGTCATGTACAACCACGGTGGCACACCCGTGAATAAGGTGCGTCGACTGTCCTAGGGGTCCATCCATGGTTGGTGGTCTGGCCCGGCGGTGGTACTTTTTGGCCAATGTGGAGATGTAACCCCGAAGTTAGCATCCTGAGTTAGTTTGGATCCAAGTTCATAATAGAGGAGTGGAGCAGAGCTGCATTGCATAGCATACACATTGTATGATGATGATTGTTATCATATTGCTGTTTGATATAACATGCTTGTTTGATGTATGCTCGTCTTGCTAATTGCTTCCTTGCCGTGATATTCATATATATGTTTCTTACTCCCTATCTCTATGTTTCTTGTTTTGTGACATGTATCTTTTATGCAGAGGTCGATATGCAGCCAGTTGAGGAGTGACTCTGAGGAGCCGCGACTTGTAGATAGGATTTATAGTTTTCAGAAGTTAGTTTGTTTGTTTCTGTTGTATCCGAGTTGTTTTATCGGATTGGTTATATCAGCTCTGTAGTGTGACATCGGGGTTGGGTTCGTTTATGTTTATGTTCATGCTATGTTTCCTTTATAAACAAGTTTTGTTAATTTCCGCATCTTGAAAAGCTGTGTTATAATGCGGCAGCCTCTGCCTGGTTTTTATTATTATGATACAATATGCATGTGTTCTTTTCCCTTTATATATCTGTGTTATCGCTTTTGAATACAAGCGGGGTAGAGGGTATCACACAAACAATATATTAATTACAGGATAAATATTCAAATATCAATTAATAAAAAGCAACAAATCAATCAGAATAAATAACTTACTCCTTGTTTGCATATGGGCGAATTCATATGCGTGTGTCTGTGCCTGTAGTCACCCTCGAACCCGTGACCTGCCCCTGCGCATTCTGTTGTTTTGAGGATGCTAGAGTGGGCAGGGTGGGAGGCATAATAGTGGGTGATGGTGCTGCGGTGGATGAGCCCAATCCATGTCGGGACCGTGTGGCTCCTGAGCCGCTAGATGGCCCATCGAGGTGACCGGATGGGGTGGGGGTGGGGATGAGGGTGGGGGCATGTCTCCCACGGCCATGGGACCCACGCTGATATGATCACAGATTCACCAAGCTAAAGGATCCCAAGCATAGAAAACATACATGGACCAATTACAAGTTCAAGGCAAAGGAGAGTCCAAGATGCATTGAAGGATGTGGTGGTCAACCATATGACTCACAAGTAACCATTTGAAGAGGGATGATTGGGCTTCTTGGACAAATTAGCCCAACATGTAACTAGGATTACACATTGGGCCAATTGGCCCAAGCACTATGATGTACACGGCCAAAACAAGAAGGGAGGCGCTAGATGCACTTGGTGATTGAGCTTCAAAGCTCAACACCCATAAATAGGTGTAATGTACTCAACTTTCATTCATTTCATTACATTTGCAAGATTTCTCATATTTGAGATTTAAGAGAGTCGAGAGAGTTTCTCTTCTAAGGGGTTCCTGAGTTGAACCAAATTTATTCTTATCTTGAGCTTCCATGCTCAAGTGGTAAATCCTCCCATGGCGTATCAATTCAATCTCTTCTACAGGAGTTGATTGTGTGCCTTCTTCCCCATTCCTTTCTGCTCCATTTTTTATTTCCTTTGCCATTTCAATTCTTGTTATTTCAATTCTAGATCTAGATTTATTATTCTTGTTCTTGTCTTTCAATTCATATATAAATTGTTCTCTTCTACTCCTTTTGTTTTCTCTTGAATTCTCAATTGAGAATCAAGATCTATATCAATTGTTCTTGTTTTGTATTGGATCTTGAATTTTTGACAAATTGAATCAAAAAAAAGGTCCTCAAATCTTGTTGATCTATGACTAGATCACATCATGTGGTATCTAGAGCTAGCTCTTTGATCTTCATTTGTTGAATTTTTTTAACAAAATTCAAATTCTATGATGATCTATGGTTGACGCCACTATCATAATGGATCCACTTGAATTAGGCGCCATTTGTCTATGAGAATTGTAAGATGTGGAAATGATTCTTAGTCAAGAGGGGGGGGGGGGGGGGGGGGGTGGATTGACCTTTTTAAAACTTTTTGAAAAACAAATGTTTAAGTTCCCTTTTTTAAATGGAGTAGCAAGATAGTAAACTTTCCTTGAAGCTTAAGCAAGAAACAATTGCAATACCAATTCAAGAATGCAAATGCACTTAAAGAAATATATTCAATTGTATAAGCTAAGAGATAGTATCGTACAACAATCATGCACTATAGTATCATAAGCATAGAACATAAAGAGTCATGCATACGATAATAAAGATTGCAAGAAAGTAAAAAGAGTAGGGATAGAGAAAGTGACACAAGTATTTTACTGGTTTGGCCCACAGCCTGAGTGGCCTACATCCAGTCCCCAAGAATCCTCTTGGAGAAATTCACTATGACAAAATTTGTACGAGATACCACACTCCTTACAAAAGTCACTCTCCCTTGTAGGATACCTCACCCACAAGAACCACACTCTCAAGAGATGCCTCACTCTTGAACCTTGTTGGATACCTTACCAACAACTCACTAAGGGATGCCTCACCCTTACACCTTGTTGGATACCACACTCTTGCCAAAAAGGGATGCCTCACCCTTACTTTGAAGGATACCTCACTAGCAAAGATTTTTTTTCCAATGGCCACTTTCAAGGATACCTCACCAACAAAGATTTATGCCCCCTCAAGAGATGCCTCACCCTTGAGAACCTTGGGATCCACACTCCCAATACAAAACTCAGAAAACAAAATTGAGTAGAAGAGAACATTCTAGCACAAACACTTGTGCATCAAAGCTTATAGCTTCTAGATCACTTGTAACAAAGGATGAGTAGATGGCTTGCTATTTTGGCATTATAACAGTGTATTTTTGCATATGATGTCGTTGCCAAAACTCTTTAACACTTACCCTTTATATAGACTTCAATTGGAGCTGAAAAACTGAAGTTTTGCTGAATTTTAGGGTGAGTATTCAAATACTGATACAGGGTATTCGAATACTCCCTGTAACAGAACCCAACAAACTTAACAGAATGGGTAGTATTCGAATACTAACAGGGGTATTCGAATACTCCCTTCAAAAATTGCCAAAATGCATGTGTAATGGCATACATTTGTTGGTATTTGAATACTCTTGAAGGAATTTCGAGTTTTTCTTAAAGTAGACCAATATACAACTATGTATGTGATTACGTATACCTTAAAAATATTTTCCAACATTTGGCATTTGATTTAGCTCTAATTGATTTCTATTTTTAGGTTTAGCATTGTTATCTTCTTAATCTTGTTAAGCCATCTAATCAAGCTAAGTTACTTATGACTTACATCAAAACCCTAGAAAAGCAAATATAAACATCAAAACGATTACAACATTTTCAATTAACAGGATCATCATCAAAACACATTTCATATCTTCATTCTTGAACATGGGTGGAGATGTTCTTCATGGAAGCATACTTGAGACATGAATCTCATCATCATCTACAATCTCCCCCTTTTTGATGATGACAACTCTTTTGATATGAAGACAACTCTTTTGATCATTTGATGAAACTTGAATCTTGCTTTGCTTTTGTAACATAAG
This sequence comes from Echinosophora koreensis, assembly GCA_035048595.1. Lineage (NCBI taxonomy): Eukaryota > Viridiplantae > Streptophyta > Magnoliopsida > Fabales > Fabaceae > Echinosophora > Echinosophora koreensis. The sequence goes on from JAPCYP010000065.1 coordinate 2,610,740, forward strand.
GTTTTCATAACTTGTGAATAAAGTGTATCATGATTTTTACTGAACTCCCCCTGAATATCTGAACACTCCTTCTGAGTAGATTTAGAGAGTCCTGCAAAATAAACATAAAAGCACACCTTTTCTCCCCCTATGGCATTATCAAAAAGCATATAATATATGGAGAGAAAAGACACAATATTCACAAATATATATGTAATAGATGTCATACATGCATAAACAAAATATATGAGGTAAGGTCAAGGCATGCATACTAACATCCATAAGATCAGTCTAGTGTATCATAGTCAAGGTCGTATACACATATAAGTCTACCAGAGTATAATGTACACACATATACTCATCCTTTGTTGGTATACCAAAAATAGTTATAAAAGTAACATCACTAAGGTCCAGGATATATCAGAGAAAATTGAGAAATCATTTCTCATCATCATCTTTGATTTGCATACTTATGTTTCATGCATATATAAGCACATGTTCTTCTGTTTGGATGACTATATTTATATAAGGTTATGCACTTAACCAGCATAATAAGAGCATAGAAAGAGGACTAAAGAAATCAAATATCATCATTATCACTATCCTCTTTATTATTAAACTGGAAATGCAACCTCTGAACACTGAAATCTCAACATTTAGACCAGATTTTTGTTGGTATTCAAATACTACATGTGGTATTCGAATACTTCATAGAAAACAGAGAGTTTTTTGTTGAGTATTCGAATACTCTGCTGTGGTATTTGAATACAGCCTGGATAGATAGCAAAACTCACATAGATTTCACATATATTCATGCACATTGCTCATCCAGAGATCAAATCACGTTCATATAAGATTAAAAGATCAATATATACAAGATATGAATCAAACAAATATGCATACAAACAATCATAGCATATAAGATCAATCAATACATGTTTCATGTATGATCCCTAGTTCTCTTCTTATATAAAAGAAGTTTTCCCTAGGCAAAGGTTTGGTAAAGATATCGGCTAATTGTTTATTTGATTCAACAAAGTCTAGAACAATGTCTTTTTTTTGAACATGATCTCTTAAGAAATGGTGCCTTATCTCAATATGTTTAGTCCTAGAGTGTTGGATAGGATTCTTGGATAGATTGATGGCACTTGTATTATCACATCTAATTGGAACTTGGTCCAATTCTATTCCAAAGTCTAACAATTGTTGTTTCATCCAAAGAATTTGGGCACAACAACTACCGGCCACAACGTATTCCGCTTAAGTGATTAATAAAGCAACACTAACTTGCTTTTTACTAAACCATTAAATTAAGCAATTACCAAAAATATGACATGTGCCTTTAGGATACCAAAGTTCTACATTAGTTGTACCTAACAAATATTTCATTATTCTTTTTACGGCAGTTAGGTGAGATTCTTTAGGACTTGATTGATAACGGGCACTCATGCATACACTACACATAATATCTGGTCTAGTAGCGGTAAGATAAAGTAGAGAGCCAATTATAGCTCTATACTTAGTTACATCTACCGGATTACCATGTTCATCTTTGTCAAGATATGAGGATGTTCCCATAGGTGTGGAAGCCTCTTTTACCTTGTCCATGCCAAATCTTTTGAGTAGTTCTTTGCAATACTTGGCTTGGTTGATGAAAGTTCCTCTAGGCACTTGTTTGATTTGTAGCCCCAAGAAGAAAGTGAGTTCACCTATCATAGACATCTCAAATTCACCTTGCATTTGCTTAGAGAATTCCTTGCACATAGATACATTAGTGGCTCCAAAAATAATGTCATCAACATATACTTGTACAATCAAAATATCATGCATTTTATTTTTAATGAAAAGAGTAGTGTCAACCTTCCCGCTTTGAAAATCTTTTTACAAAAGAAATTTGATAAGCCTCTCATACCAAGCTCTTGGAGCTTATTTCAAACCATAGAGAGCCTTCTTAAGTTTAAAAACAAAATTTGGTTTTTCAAAGTTTTCAAAACCGGGTGGTTGATCTACATAAACTTCTTGAATTAAACCATTAAAAAAAGCACTTTTGACATCCATTTGATAGAGCTTAAAATCCATAAGACATGCAAAAGCAAGAAGTAATCTAATAGCTTCTAACCTAGCAATGGGTGCATAAGTTTCCTCATAGTCTATTCCTTCTTCTTGATTATAACCTTTGGCTACTAATCTAGCTTTGTTTCTAACAATTATACTCTTCTCATCTGACTTGTTCCTAAAAACCCATTTAGTTCCAATTACTTTTTTATTACTAGGCTTAGGTACAAGTTCCCATACATCATTTCTTGTAAATGATTTAACTCATCTTGCATAGCAATTACCCAATTTTCATCTATGATACCCTCATCAATTGTCTTAGGTTCAACTTGAGACACAAAAGACATAAAATGACATACATTCCTAAGAGAAGAATGAGTAGTTACCCTTTTGGTGATGTCACCTATCACCTTATCAATTGGATGGTATTTAGTCATTCTCCACTCCTTAGGAAGTTCCTCATCTCTTTGTTGTTGATCTTGAGGCTCCAATCTTGATTCTTGTTCATTGTCCTTTGCTTGCTCTTCTTGAGAATCCATTCTTGTATCTACAATATCATCATTATGCACTTTCCCAATTTCTTGGGGGTTAGTTTCATCAAATGATACATGAATAGATTCTTCTATAATCTTGGTTCTTTTATTGAAAACTCTATATGCATTACTTGAAGATGAATATCCAAGAAAGATTGCTTGATCCTCTTTAGCATCAAACTTACCAAGATTATCTTTTCCATTGTTCAAAACATTGCATTTGCATCCAAAGACATGTAAATGTGATATATTTGGTTTTCTACCGTTATACAACTCATAAGGAGTTTTCAACAAGATAGGTCTAATAAGCACTCTATTAGACACATAGCAAGTGGTGTTAATCGCATCCGCCCAAAAATACTTAGGTAGACTAGATTCATTTAACATGGTTCTTGCCAACTCCTCTAAGGACCTATTCTTCCTCTCATCAACTGCATTTTGTTGAGGGGTCCTTGAAGCCAAAAAGTTATGTTCAATTCCATGTTTATCACAAAAACATTCAAATTCATGGTTTTCAAATTCCCCACCATGATTACTTCTAATGCATGCTATTTTCAAATCCTTTTCATTTTGAATCACTTTAGCAAGTTTCTTGAAAGCATGGAATGCATCACTTTTATGAACTAAAAACAATGTCCATGTAAATCTTGAGAAATCATCAACAATCACTAAAGCATAATAGTTTCCACCAAAACTCATTGTCCTAGAAGGACCAAATAAATCCATATGAAGCAATTGCAAAGGTCTAGAAGTAGAAACAACATTCTTGGGTTTAAAACTAACTCTAGTTTAATTTGTTTACCCTTTTGGCATGCATCACATAAACATTCTTTGTTAAATTTTATCTTAGGCAAACCAATCACTAAATCCTTGGAGATAAGATTGTTAAGGTGATCCTTGTGAATGTGTGCATTCTTCTATGCCATAGCCATGCATCATCATCTTTACTAATCAAGCATTGTATGGAAGATGAAATTTCATTCAAATCAAGCATATATATGTTATTGATTCTCTTGCCTATAAACCTAACTTGTTTATCATGCATACTCTCAACTAAGCAACATTTTTCATCAAAAACAACTTTAAAGCCCTTATCACATAGTTGACTAACGCTTAACAAGTTTTGCTTAAAATCTTCAACCAATAGCACATTATCAATTGTGGCATTAGAATTCTTACCAACCTTACCCATTCCAAGAATTTTACCCTTGTTGTTATCTCCATATGTGACATGACCACTTTTCCTTGGAGATAGATGGGAAAACTTGGAGATGTCTCTGGTCATATGTTTAGAGCATCTACTATCCAAGTACCACTCCTTGCATAGTGTCTTCAAGCATACATATACAAAAGAGATCAAATCTTAGGTACCCAATTTGAATTGGGTCCTTGTATGTTAGTCTTGGGTGAGACACCCCGATGTCCCATTAAATAAAAACCTAATTTATCTAAAACTTAATCGTAATATTAGCGTTGGGCATATATATAAAATCGTAATTATTAAAAACTTAAAGGTAAGAACAAAATTTAAACATCACATCACACACATATAAATATAAATACAAATATACTATGCTGATAAACTAAAGAGGGTACTCCATCAGTAGGGTCCCAAAAGATACATACTGATACAAAATGGTATAAGCAGCGGAAACTAAAACGTCACAAAAGACGCACTGGCCATCGACCCTAAACTCAACGGCTGGAGGTCACTGCTCGTCCTCCAGCATCCCCATCAAGCTCCTCTGTGGCCGGCTCATCCGCAGTGTCTTCTCAAAACGAGCACATAAAAGAAACATACATATAAAAGAAATAGGGGATAAGAAACTATCTATCATCATATAAGGAAAAGGATACATAACATATAAACAATAAAGGCACATAGACATGCATCACAGATAAATATATATATAATAAATATATACGATCATCCTCGAGATATATTATCATCCTCTACCCTTCGCACTCATGCAACTTATGCTGACGTGCCCACCACCAATCCTGTCACACATCCCTTACCCGCTCAGGGATGTTAGTCAGTCGTCCAAGCGACGCGTCCCCAAACACCGGTGCACATTCTCATCCGCGGTGAGAATGCTCATGCAAAGCAATGACACTATAGCTGCACAATACACGTCGGTGCACACCCTGGTTCTCTCTCGAGGGTGCTCATGCAAAGCAATGACACTATAGCTGCACAACCTAAATCTAAGTTGGGACGGTCCCGCGAGGACTTCTGACCTCGTGTATTCCAAACACACGGCTGTGATCAACAACATGCATCTATATGGATCTTACCGGCATATATCGAATCATATCCTAGTGCCTTAACCTCTCATCACTATCTCATAGCATATATATCTCATAGCATATATCACCTCATCAATCTCATGATAATAAAATATTAATTAATTAGGTTAGGTACTTCTAAATCATATATCATACACTCCCCAACATGCATCACTCAAAAATATCAGATATCATCACCTAGACGTCACTAAGCATATTATTCCAGTTAAATCATATTATCAATCAAAACAACATGTTATCAACCATAATCAAAATAAATAATAATCACAATAATAATAATAAAATAATACTAACATATTCTAATAAATATAATAACTATAATTTAACATGTTAATCCAAACAGCACACAGCAAACAATTCAAACATAATAAAACCAGACAACCTCAGATATCATAAAATTAACCTAACGGCGATAAATCTACAATCTCCATATCATCATCGGTACCACTAAATAATAGTCCCCAATGTGATATTGATATTGTCTATTATTCGCCCACTAGTAGGGTTTAGGTCACCCTACGCCAATATTGAATAAAATGTTACTTAGCCATTTCCGACGCTAGATGGTTACTTTCCCCCACCTGAGGTGTCGTAGGCTAGCTTTAGAGCAACGAAACGAGCCCACTCCAATCTCCCCAAATCTGCCTCGTGAGGTTCTCCTACCTCCGGGGCTCCAAAAATTCACCTGAACACATATTCACAAAGTACACGTTACGTTTAGCTCAAATCTGAAGACAGAATTGAAAACAACTAAACGAATTGACTTACCAAGAAAAGAAAGGTAGGATGATGAAGTAGAAGTCGCAAGGATCACAACGGTATAATCGGTTTTTCAATAGGACGAACGGATTGATCAGAATCAGCTCTAGAATTTTCTCTCTCTTACTTTCTTTTCTCTCCCTCTCACTCTAAAATCTGAGTTTCTGGCTTTTACTAACAAGGTCCACGAAATTTCCAACATTTATCTCTTTTTTTTTTTTATTCTGGGCGCTCAGCGCCTGAGCGCTGGTACCTCTGCACCGCCTCAGCGCCAACCGTGGTGCACCACGTGGCAAGGGCCAGCGCTCAGCGCCCGGAAGCCTGCGCTCAGCGCTGGTTTCTGTCTAGCATTTCCAATTCTGACGTTTTCTCGCGTTCTGAGCTCGTTTGAAGTCCGATTGACCTGAAATTTGAAACATAGACTCTTTTATACCTAAGGAATAAGACTAAGCCTTCAAAAATACCTAATATCTTCCACAAAATAAATTTCCTATTGTGCACTCTTATGCATTCTAAATTCTATAACAGAAATTCTAGAACACTTTCTTATTCAATTCAAAGTCTTAAACATAGTTATCCAACATATAAATAATGCCTTAAAACACAGATGTTACATTGGGCTTACTCCCTTTAGGGCCCCACATCAAGTTACAATTCTCAACACCTTTTCTTTTGATATAACATTTTGAAATATGGTGTCCCTGCTTGCAACAAAAATAGCATTTGATAGTTGATTTCTTTTGATTGCTTGATGGAACAAATTGAGTGCTGTTAGAGGCTTTAGCATCAAATGGATTGTATCCCAATCGACCTTAACAAAACTCATAGTTTGTTTACCAAGTAAAACATTAAGATTGTTATTCCCATTTGTGAACCTTGCAAGTGACTTTTTCAAATCAGAGTTTTCACTTTCCAAATTCTTGCAATTTTCACAAGTAGTGCACCATTCTTTTTATTTTCCTTTTGAATAATTTTTACAAATCTTTTGAATAGTCTCAATCTCTAGCTTTTGATCCTTAACTTGCTTTTTCAAAACAAAATTTTCTTTTTCAAGTTGAGCCATCAAATTCCTTTGTTTCACAACTGTAACACCCTTCTCGAGTGCTACATCGTACGTGAACATTTTAAGATCGAAGAGTAGGTTAATTAAAATTGGATATAAAAGAATGGGATAATTTGTTTTCCTTTTTCTTAAGTCGTAAATATAACTACTTTGATTTAAAGGAATGGACAATAAAATATTCCATTATCTTAATTAAGGTGAGTTCGAAAATCATTTGCATAATACCCAACCCGACTCATAAACAGAAATCATAGAAATGTACAGACTCAACATAAAGATATGGAGACGCAACTCCTAAAATACAAGATACTTGGAGTCGCAGCTCCATAGATAGTTACATTAACTCCCAAACATACCCAACTGGCCAAACTAAAACAGAAAAGACAATCCTTTCTCGTACATCGTGAGAAGGATAAACCTAATTGACGAGATCTAGTGGAAACTCTATTTGAGTCCACTACCGACGTCGTCAGAAAAGACACTACTAGAGTCACTACAAAAGTAACTCTTGGACTGAGCCCTTTCCTCTTCTAAGAGGAAAAACATAGTCTACGAACCCATCAACAGTCTGGAAGACGTCCACTAGAAATTTCATCATCAAATCCGTATGTTCGAACCTTAACCTCTACGATGCTTCAGCCAAGGGACAGCTTGACGTCTCAATCTTGTCAAAAGAATACAGAAGCACATAGCCAGCTGACACAGGCAATATAAAAATAAAGAGGTGAGATTTCCATTTATCTTACACATAAGGCAGATATGTAGTGGTACAACTCACAAGTACATAATACAACAGTCATATATTCCTCTTATCTCCCATTTTAATTCTACAACTCAAAACTCCAAAAATATATTATACCAAAATCAACGGTAAGCTTATCAAGCATACCAAACACTGTTTGTCCATCAAAGGACAGGAATAGAGAGAAACTGATTGAAACTGCATAGTTCCATTCCTACACAGCCTCAAGGAATATTCGATTCTAACATCGGAACTAATTTGACATTTTGGAAAGAAATGCTCCGTATAGATTTCACATCCGCCCACCTCAGGCACTATTGTTGCATTCCTGTTACGCACACAAGGCTTAAATCATAACATACGTACAATCATAATCACATGTGATCTCAAACTCTCTGTAACACATCAGGCTCTTTATGAAACCTCTCCAACCGAAACTCGGCTTCCTAGGCACAACGGCCTCACCGACCATAGTATCAACTATGTATCTGGGCAACATTGCCGGAATATGTCCAATTGGTCTATCCATCGGATAACCTCGTGATTCCACCATAATCCACTTGCTGTCAATCTCTGACGGACGATATTCTCGATTACAAATAGCTGGTCCTTCACTGATCCACAGTTCTCAAACGGACTTGTCATGTTTGTGTAAAGATGTTTTAAGGCACTTTATTACAAGTCCTAACATATTATGAAATTGGATCGACAGTCCAATCATTTATTTCTTTACACTTTTCTAATAGAGCCTTTCTCTTGGCTTCCAAGAAATCAAATAACTCTTAGTCCATTAAATCTTATGGAGGTATGGATAATGAATTATCCACAATTTACGACAAATGGTCTTGCTTCACCATAAAGTCATAAATCATTATGTTCATATTTTCACTAAGTCATTCATGACATAGGTTTTGCTCTTTGATGTAAAAGTCTTTAAAGACTAAAATCCTCTTTTGTCTTAAAACCAAACCTTTGGTCAAAACCAAACCATTTTGAAATCAGATTCCATAAAGTATAGAAGTTAAATTTCTCAAAACAGTTTCTTGAAAAACGTCGAAACTCTTAAAATACCGTTTTACCGCTTTTTACTGTATTTCAACTTAAATTCCATATTTTCAAAAAATTTATCATTCTTCTCAAATCCTTCACTTTCCTAAGTTACCATACTTATGTTAAGGTATTAAAATACTGATTTCAAACTTTACATCATTGTTTTCTAAAAAATCTTTAAGAACTTTTGACGACGGTTTCGCCGCTTTTTACTGGTTTTAGGCCCAAAAGCCATACTTTTGAAAATATGGTTCTTCACCTCAAATATATTACTCACCTAGGTTATAATACTCATATTAAGATGTTGAAACACTGATTTTACAGTTTCCTTTCCACGTGTACAAAATTCTTATAAATTTGACCGAACATCGTTAAGTTTATAAATCGCGTAAATCCTTTTTCAACGATTTTACACTCTAATAGTCCAAAACTCATTTTGGAGTTTTAGAACAGTTTAACAGGTATGAAAAAAAGTCTCTCACTGTCCAGTTAAACATATTTTCAGAAATTACAATTTAACCCCTAGACTTTCATTAATTGCAAAAAGATCCTTATTCACTTAAAACCTTATAACTTTTTATTTATAACTTCAAATCACACCAAACCAACTTCTATAGAAATATTTTTTCAGTCCTCATAAAATTCTAGAAATTACATTTCTGCCCCATAGGTTATAATATTTGCAATAAGGTCCTTGTTTACTAAAAAACTTATATTTTTTTATGTATTAATCCAATTAACACCAAACAATTTATATGGTTTTGTCTCATCAAGGACTACAATCTTAACACACAAGAATATGAATTTTAGTGCAGCCACTGAAATTCCCAGAAATTACATGTTAGTCTCTAAGGACTCATAAATTCATATCTTTCAATATACACATCCAAATCAATCCAAACAAATTTCTATAATCTTATATATTCATTAAATCCTTATAAAAATTATCCAAACAAATTAAGTCATCATGGAACCCCATAAAACAGTCATGGCCGAATGGCCTTAAATGATCATGTTAGCCATTTTTTTTAACAAATCAATCAAACAACAACCAAGGTTCCAATTAGAAATTATTAGGATCAAAACCAACATATATCACAACCAAGCATCAACCAAATCCTCCAAGAGAATCACACACATATGCAATAAAATATACAACTTTCATACTTAGGAATTACAAGACTATATAGGCACTAAATAAACCATCAACATATCTACATTATGGTAGCGATAGTAGTAATCTCCCCCATACCTCTTGTAGATCACTTGAAACTCAAGTAGTAGAAGGATGTTGTTCACCTAAATCACAATGTTTTGAACCCACAAAACCTAGCCATGAACAACCAACAAGAAATCAAGTTAAAGATTGAAGAAAATCACCTAAACCTATTTGAGCATAGGTTCGACCAAGATAGGAAGAAATAGCTAGGGATATCTAAATTTTTCAATCTTTTGGATGATGAAAATAGAATTCATATGGAGATCATAGAAATTAGAATCACATTAAAAGGATTTTTCTATGGTTTTCTAGAGATTTTTGAAGTTCTAGATCTAGAAATTTCATCTTGAACAAAACATGGAGTTAAGAAGAAAACTTGTCATGAGAAGTGAAGGTATGATCATGGATCATAAGGCTATACCTTTGGAATCTCAAGAAATGATCAAGATCCAAGACTTCCTTTACAAATCAAGTGTAAGAACTAAAGTGTTTTTGTGAGAAAGTTGAAGAATATGAAGATGAACACTTGTGAAGGAGCAAAAATGAAATGGAGACGGCCTTTTATAGAGGGGAGGTCGTGGCTTCAAGGGACCAAAGGGTCAAAATTGTTGTCATGGCAAACTTGAAGTTACAATGAAGGATTAAGGGTATTTTGGACATTGCACACTTAAGCCATCATTATTTGCATTTAATGTAAGGTGACTAACCCCTATGACTCACCACCATGAGTCATCATGTCTTCATCCATCCAAAATGAAATGAGTTTGTTCTAGTGGAGGGGCTGCACGAAATTGAGTAGGTGAAAGAGTATTTTGGTCAAAATTTCACTTAGAGACACTTTTGAAGTTTCACTTAAAGACCAAGGGCATTTTAGTCTTTTTACTGGAATAAATATCATGATATTTTGGTGTAATCATTATGCTATGAAAATTTGTGTGGTGAAGGTGCTCCTAGGGTGATGTGGCCGTGTTCTACACCACATGAAGGAAGACAAGTCATATTGAAATTGCCTTGTAAACCTTGGTTGAATTAACCAAACATAGGTTAGGTTAACTTAGGGGTAAATTGGTCATTTCACTTGAAGTCATAATGATAAATAAGTGGTGATGGTGAGTAGGAGGTGTGGCTGATTTGTGACCACAAGTGAGGAAGAAGAAGCAAATTTGATAATGTCTTGCCTTAACCGTGGTTGTCATTTAACTAGGATAGGTTAGGATAGGGGCATTTTAGTCTTTTCACCTTAACAATGCTAGGTGAGTCACCCTTATGACTCACTGCCCTAGGTAGCAAGATGTCCCATCATCCAGAGTCCAGTTTTGTCTCTGCACGTCTGTTCTCGACCCCGTCAATTACCTGTTCGTTGATTATTCACCCGAATGAAGTATAATAACTTATTTATTTTGAAAATTATCAAAATAATCAATATCGTTGAAAAAAATAATATAAACCTAAAACGTTTCGTTCACTAGTCCAAATTAGGTTTTCTGATCAGTAAACTTATAATGTCAGTGAAAAACACAGATCGGGTTCTGCCTGAATACTAAACCTAAAATTTCACCATAGCTTCCTTCGATTTAGAAGGTCTCAACTATGATTGTGTTTCCTTCAAAATCATTTTTTAGATCCCCGGTAATAATATAAAATATAATTGCTGGTCAAGACGCTAGAAAACGGGGTGTTACAATACTACCCCTCTAAAAAGAATTTCGTCCCCGAAATTTACTTATCTAAACGAACACGAATATCGTTTCTTCTATTTCGTGCTCCAGATATATAACATACTTGTTTCTCGAAACGTGACGTGAATTATTTCCAAGATTAGACCGTCGCTCTAACTTATACTGTATTCGCTAAACCACCTGATAAAACAAATCAAGGAAACCTCTTATTAAACTCTCAAGACTCGAAGCACACTCGAATGATTCAAATGTCAATAGAATGAAATCTTCTATTTCCGATGGCGATTCTAACACACCAACGGTAAGTAAGAACTTAGAATTTGAACAAGAAATTTTCGGAGAGTGAAAATTATTCTCTAAACTTTACTTTCACAAGAAAGAATAAAGTAGAATGAATAGAAAAACAAAGAATATTCTCATATGTGAAAATTTTCTTTAATAGATTCCTAAATGGAAAGTGCCCGGCCGGTACAGATTTACAAACATGATTCTAATAAAGCTAATCTTCCCACAAGAACTCCCTTCAAAGGAAAAATCTTTGAAGGTAGTGATTCTCTTTCTTTCCAAGAGTCTAAGACTCAAGTCAAACTTACACTTGGTTTTTAAGAAAACCACAGTAAAAGAATTTACGAGTTTCCTCACTTGAAGTAACTCCAACTTGTTTGTCACTACAACATAATGAATTGGCAAATTTTTCATCTGCCAAAAAATTTATAACTCTTTACCCACACAGACTAACTAGATATGATCTGCAAGAGATCACATCCTTTCTCAATTGTACTAATTGTGGAAACAGTAAATGGTTAAATTTACGAGACACAATCCTTAACAATGAATGAGCATTCAAACAATTGTCTCCAACAAGAATAAATTATTAAGGAACGGTAAAGATAATTGCATTACAAAATAACAAAGGAATGCAATTTTGATTGTATGCATAAAACTTAGACACTAGAAGATACGACTATGAAACTAAACCAGTTCAGAAACATGTTGATGACAAACATAGTCAATACATAGATAAATACCCAGAGTATTTTACATATTCATAGAAAATCAAAATGATTTTCCACTGAATTAACAGTACAGTCAAAAGTCTACTTTGTACGACACACTTCACTTAAAGTTATTCGTTCGATTGTGATGCTTCAGTCCTAACTTATTACGGAAGTGTCACCCATTACGACTAACCACTAGTTTACACTTTATACCTTTGTGGATCCTCCCCTTTAACATACTATCCCAAAATCAAGTTCTTGCCTTAAGCTTCCCGCAATCTCTAGAGGTATGCCCTGGCTTCCCACACTTGAAACAGATAATACCCTTGATGACACAGTCACGAGTTGCGTGTCCTTTATCGCATTTCATACACATCTGTGGAGACATTATAGATGGGTTAGCCTCTCCAGTGCCTCTTTCACACAACTTTGACCTCCATTGTAGTTGTGCCCGTGTTGGTTTTCGCATATGGCTTTTTCTGTAACCCCTTATTATCTCTGAACCTCAAAGGTCCACAACTCCCCATTATGTTTTTACCCTTCTCCGGATCTCGAGAACTCGACACTCATCCATTAAGATTGGAACTTATAGTAGTTTCAATGACATGATAGTCTTCCTCATTTCAACTTTCAGATTTTCCTCTAACTTCCTACAAGTTCGTCCTTCATCGGCATCCTTCAAATACAACTCTTTAAACTTAATCAATTCTTCCAACTCAGCCGTATATGCAGTGATTGTCATGTCCTCTTGTCCGCATTGTAGGAATTCAATCTCCTCTGCACGACTCACTTCAGTGGAAGCATACCTCTCCAGAAATCTACTCCCAAACACCATCCAGGTGATCTCTTCCTGTCTTGCCACTAACAGCTGGCAAGTTTCTCTCCACCAAAATCCAGCATCTCCTACCAATAGAAATGTTGCACAAGCCACCTTCCGGCTATCAAGGTATTCCTTAGTTCTAAAGATCCTATCTGTTTCCTTAATCCAGAGCCCAGCTTTCTCTGGGTTAAGCTTACCATCAAATTGAGGTAAGTTACTATGGCAGAACTCAGCTAGTCCACGTCTCTCAGCAATTTCCTCATTCTGTCGTGCCACATTTGTTGCTAGCTCCCTCAAGACTTGTATAGCTGCAACCATCTCCGCAAAATCCTTGCTTGCTGAACCAAATCCACTTATTCCAGAACTAACCATGATTTCCTATAAAGACATGCTAGTCAGAACTACGAAGGAAACACTACATCAAAATCTGTCCAACATTATTCCTCCTTAGGAACAATAATGGAAAGATCAACAAACAATTGTATCCTTTCGGAACAATGTCATGAAGAACATAAACTCAACCAAGGATAGACTAAAGTCATTATCCTTTCAAACATTGGTTCTTCATAGAACCAAGAACACAAAACAACACAAGACACAACAAGAGAAAACACAACTCAAACGACAATAGACCTAAACCCCAAGCCCAAAAGACTCGGCCAGCTCTGATACAAAAAATGTAACACCCTTCTCGAGTGCTACTTCGTACGTGAAAATTATAAGACCGAAGAGTAGGTTAATTAAAATTGGATACAAAAGAATGGGGTAATTTTTTTCCTTTTTCTTAAGTCGCAAATATAACTACTTTGATTTAAAGGAATGGACAATTAAATATTCCATTATCATAATTAAGGTGAGTTCGAAAATCAGTTACATAATACCCAACCCGACTCATAAACAGAAATCATAGAAATGTACAGACTCAACATAAAGATATGGAGACGCAGCTCCTAAAATACAAGATACTTGGAGTCGCAGCTCCATAGACAGTTACATTAACTCCAAACATACCCAACTGGCCAAACTAAAACAGAAAAGACAATCCTTTCTCGTACATCGTAAGAAGGATAAACCCAACTGACGAGATCTAGTGAAAAATCTATTTGAGTCCACTACCGACGTCGTCACAAAAGACACTACTAGAACTACAAAAGTAACTCTTGGACTAAGCCATTTCTTCTTCCAAGAGGAAAAACATAGTCTCTACGAACCCATCTACATCTGGAAGACTCCCCTAGAAATTTCATCATCAAGTCCGCATGTTCGAACCTCAACCTCTACGATGCGTCAGCCAATGGACATCTTGACGTCTCAATCTTCTCAAAAGAATACAGAAGCACATAGCCAGCTGACATAGGCAATATAAAAATAAAGAGGTGAGATTTCCATTTATCTTACACATAAGGCGGACATGTAGTGGTACGACTCACAGGTACATAATACAACAGTCATATATTCCTCTTATCTCTCATTGTAATTCTACAACTCAAAATTCCAAAAATATATTATACCAAACTCAACGAGAAGCTTATCATGTATACCGGACACTGTTTGTCCATCAAAGGACATGAATAGAGAGAAACTGATTGAAACTGCATAGTCCCATTCCTACGCAGCCTCAAGAATATTTGATTCTAACATCGGAGCTACTTTGACATTTTGGAAAGAAATGGTCCATATAGGTTTCACATCCGCCCACCTCAGGCACCATTGTTGCTTTCGTGTTATGCACACAAGGCTTAAATCATAACATACGTACAATCATAATCACATGTGATCTCAAACTCTCTGTAACACAGCAGGCTCTTTATGAAACCTCTATGTAACAGCCCGATTTTCGAATACGCTGTATTAATAGTAAAGATATATTTATTTATATTTTTATTTGAGACTTAGAAATTGATTTTGGAGAAAGAAAAATCATATCTAGAACTTACTCTACGGTAGGAAGCTCTAGTTAAAATTTGGGTTTAAAACTCAGATGAAAACCGGTCTGCGTTTTTAACTGACAGTATAATTTTATACTGACAGAAAAACTCTAATTTGACCCGAAAACTGAAATTTGTAGATTTTTTATATTTTGTCCATGAGGAACTCTACTTTCCAAATTTCTGATCAGAAATAAAATATTATGTATATTTGGGCGAATTTTGGGGAAAGTTCGAACGGAAAACAGTTAGTATTTCCACCGACAGTAAGATTTTAATGATCAGAAAACCTAATTTTGACTCGTGAACGAAATAATGTAGGTTTTTATCACGTTTCAAACGATATAGAGTATTTTGAAAATTTTGTAAAAAAATAAGATATTAGATGATTCTCGGGTGTTTTGGTTGTTAATCGGGTAATCGACGGAGCCGGGGACAAATAACAAAAAATATATAGATATTTAGTAAAAAAAAATATCTAGATATTTATTTGAAAATATCTAGATATTTATATCTTAACTTAACCATGGTTAGTTAACTTAATCTAGGTTAAGTCAAATTCCTATCTATAAATACCCTTCCCCTCCACCAAACGGCAGCCCCCCCCCCCCCCCCCCCCCCGCCTCCCCCCTCCATCTCTTCTCTTTCATTTTTCTTCTTCTTCAACCATAACATAAACTCCATTTTCAAGAGCTCAAGGTGCATACTTGTTGAAGTGCATCAAGATCATCTTCTTATTTCCATTTCCATCATCAGAGGTAATATGATGATCCTTGATCATCTATTGTCCTACTTGAAGTCATTTTCATTCTATTTCATGATTTTATTTTCTTAGATCTAGAACTTTAAAGAATTCTAGAAAATTGTAGAAAAATCCAAAAAATGTGAGCTCAATTTCAATAATCTAGTTATGATCACTACTTTTATTATCCAAGAACATGTAATCAAAAACATTTTCCATCCCTAAAAACTATTATAGGCCGTAACCCTAACCTTGGAGGTTAGAGGATTTTGTTTCGTATTTTCAACTTCTAACAATTTATCCTAGTTATCCAAAACCTAAGCACCTAGGATCCAAAAGATTATAATGAGAACATAATCCTAACCTCATTTGAATTAAATGGCCGAACCTAACTAAAAGTGGTTAAGGGAGGGTTTGTTGATTAACTTGTTGTGGTGTTGTCTGGATGAAGGTGAATTTGATAACACGTGGCGTGACAATGAGGAACCGCGAATTCGGAATTTCGGTGATAACCCAGGTGGGGGAAAGAACCAATCTACCGTCGGAAACGATAAGTAGTATATTCTATAATAATTGTGCAGGGAGACCAAAACCCTACTAGTAGTTGAGTAATCGAGAAGACCAATCACATTGGAATCCTTTTCTGTAAAACCAATGGTGATTTGGGGATTGTAGGTTTATCGACATTAGGATGATTTTATCTCATCTGAGGTTGATTTGAATATATTATTATTATTATTATTATTGAATTGCTTATGTGATATTTTGTGGTATTTGAATATTTATGATTGTCTGTGTTATACATGATCTGCCTGGTTTTAATATTATGTTTAGTGGACTTTAAGCAAAGATATATGTTGTTTGGGAGATATTTGATTGGGTGAGAGAATGGATGTGACCTAGAGGGCCTAGCTTAATTAAGTTGTTTTATGGATGAGATATGATTTGAGGATTTGTACGAGTTTCTAGTGAGAGGTTGAGGTAATAGGTTATGACCCGCTAGAGTCGTTGAGGATTATCTAATGGTAGGCTACCAGAAATATAGTTTTATGTATAGCAATTGGGCTACTAAAGATATTTATAATTGTATGTGTAGCAATTGGGCTACTAGTGATATAGTCTATGTGTAGCAATTGGGCTACTAGAGATATAATTTTATGTGTAGCAATTG
The DNA here is from genome assembly GCA_035048595.1 of Echinosophora koreensis. Classification (NCBI taxonomy): domain Eukaryota; kingdom Viridiplantae; phylum Streptophyta; class Magnoliopsida; order Fabales; family Fabaceae; genus Echinosophora; species Echinosophora koreensis. The sequence continues at coordinate 2,627,788 of JAPCYP010000065.1, forward strand.
GGCTACTGTAGATATAATTTGATAGAGGGGAGTGCTTGTTCGGACGCAGGACTAACATTCGTATTTGGATGGCAATGGTGTGACAAGATTGTAGTGGTCACGTCAATATAAAGGTTTAGTTGCGTGAGGTTGAGGGTAGAGGGTAATATCTTAGTTTCGAGGATGATTTGTTAGTTATATATGTTGATTGTCTGTGACATTTATTGTATGATATACTATAACTCTTTTCCCCTTTTTGATGATAGAACTGTTTCTTATCCCCTATATGTTTGTCTGTTGTATTATTTTCTGATGTGATCGTATGAGAAGACCCGATGGAGGAACTAGTTGCTAAGGAGTTAGATGGAACTCCGTATGAACCAGATGCAGGAGGACGAGCTGTGGATTCGTGCAATGTAGTTTAGTGTCTAGGGCCAGTGAGTCTTATAAGATGTTTTATTTTCCGCTGATTATAATAGTTTGTTTAAGTATATGCCAGTGAGGGATCCTACTTAGAGGATACCCTAAAACAGTGTTAAGTATTTACTATAATAAGACATATGTATAATATACTTATGTTGTGGTGTTCAATTAATTGAAGTTGTGGGTTTAGTAACTTAAGTTTTAATATTTTCGTATTTTCACGTTAAGCGCGCGATTAAGAATTTAATTAATAAGGTTTTAATCTAATAACACAACGGGGCACAACGGGAAGTCTCATTTGGTATCAGAGGAGTTTGGTTCTAAAACGGACTGTGGGGTTATGTCCGATCAGAATCAAGGACTGCGAGGTTTAGGATGTTGTTACTGGCTGTGTCTAGTTGAATCCACATCGGATTTTGAATATGCTTAGAAGTTGGGTAGTGTGTCCGAACCCGATGCAAAAATTAATATTGGTATGGCATATGGTATGTATATTCTTGCCTATGTAGTATTATATGTCATACTAATGAGGCCGGATGATTTCTTTTACAGAATCATGGCTCGCGGAAGAGAACGTCCAACCAACAGTGGTGACAGAACTCCAGAAAGAATCATAGGAGCTGTCAACAATGACACCAATGGAGGAGAGTCATCTGCGACTCCCAATTCCATGGAAACGATAGCTGCTGCTATACTATTACAAATCCAGCAGAATGCTGAGATGCTGCAGATGAATAGAGAGCAGCTGGAACTAAAGAATCAGAGGAGGACTGCAGCAGTTGAGGATGTCGGATTGGCTACTTTTCTGAAAGGGAAGCCACCTCAATTCCGAGGAGAGTATGACCCAGAAAAGGCTGAATGGTGGGTACAAGAAATAGAGAAGATATTTAAAACTGTGCGCTGCACCGATGATAGGAAAGTGACTTATGCTGCCTTCATGTTAACTGAAGGAGCAGAGTTCTGGTGGAAAGGCAAGAAAAGGCTATTGGAAGCCGAGGGCAGAAACATTAACTGGCAGTTATTCACTGATTGTTTCTATGAAAAATATTAAGGAAAAGGAATCCCGCCTCCCCAGAGAACCACTATCTACTCTCCTCTGAGTATCTGATCGAATAGGGCCTCCACTTCTCAGTTGTTTATGCTCATTAGCCATCCTCAGATCTATAGTTTCTATAGCGCTACATCTCTCAACCAGTTTAGAAAAACTCTGGATGTCGAGAGACACTACAACCCTCTGTAGCTCATTTCTGAGTCCTTCCTCAAATCTTCTACATTGCCAATCCTCATTTGGGAACCTCTGATAGCACTCTGAAAACTTAATCAGCGCCTCAAAACGTGATGCATAATCACACACAAGTGGTTGGAACGGGCCAGCAACGGCAAGGATTTGCTTGTTTCAGATGCAGAGGGTCGCATCATGTTAGAGATTGCATGGAGAGACCTACCTGTTTCTACTGTGGGAAATCAGGGCATATAGCTTGGGATTGTAGACAGCGGGCTAGGCAGCAGACGGTAGCTGCTGGTAGAGGAACTGGAAGTTACAGAGGTGAAGCTGGGAGAGGAGATCCAGGAACAGGTTAGCAGATGGCTAGACCTCCAACCACTGGGAGAGTGTTTACCATGAGGGGAATCGAATCCTCTCACCCTGCAAATCTCATAGAAGGTATGCATAATATTGTTAGGAATAGTGGAATACGCTCCAACGATCTAAGATTGTGATTGGGTACATTGAGTAGGAAGTTAAGGAAGCATTAATCGTGGTGCATATTGGAAAAGTTAAGGACAATGAACAGAATGTAGTGATAGATAAGTTCGAGGATAAATAGAATGATATAAGCATGAACTCTGTTATGAAGTTACCGCTGTTATTTAAGGGAAGACAGCGATGAGAAATATGATGTAGGATCTTTAGATTAAGAAACTGTTGTAGTTTTGAGTCACTAAATTCCGAGGACGGAATTTTTTTTCTAAGTGGGGTAGTAATGTAACAGCCCGATTTTTGGATACGCTGTATTAACGGTAAAGATATATTTATTTATATTTTTATCTGAGACTTAGAAAATGATTCTAGAGAAAGCAAAATCATATCTAGAACATACTCTACGGTAGGAAGCTCTAGTTAAAATTTGGGTTTAAAACTCAGATGGAAACCGGTCTGCGTTTTTAACTGACAGAAAAACTCTAATTTGACCCGAAAACTGAAATTTGTAGATTTTTTATATTTTGTCCGTGAGGAATTCTACTTTCCAAATTTCTGATCAGAAATAAAATATTATGTGTATTCGGGTGAATTTTGGGGAAAGTTGGAACAGAAAACAGTTGGTATTTCCACTGACTCGTGAACGAAATAATGTAGGTTTTTATCACGTTTCCAACGATATAGGGTATTTTGAAAATTTTGTAAAAAAATAAGATATTAGAAGATTCTCGGGTGTTTTGGTCGTTAATCGGGTAATCGACGGAGCTGGGGACAAATAACAAAAAATATCTAGATATTTAGTAAAAACAAATATCTAGATATTTATATCTTAACTTAACCATGGTTAGTTAACTTAATCTAGGTTAAGTCAAATTCCTATCTATAAATACCCTTCCCCCCTACCAAAGGGCAGCCCCCCCCCCCCCCCCCCCCCCCCCCCCCCCACAACTCTTCTCTTTCATTTTTCTTCTTCTTCAACCAAAACATAAACTCTATTTTCAAGAGCTCTAGATGCATCCTTGTTGAAGTGCATCAAGATCATCATCTTCTTTCCATTTCCATCATCACTTGAGGTAATATGATGATCCTTGATCATCTATTCTCCTACTTGAAGTCATTTTCATTCTATTTCATGATTTTATTTTCTTAGATCTAGAACTTTAAAGAATTCTAGAAAATTGTAGAAAAATCCTAAAAATGTGAAATCAATTTCTATGATCTAGTTATGATCACTACTTTCATGATCCAAGAACATGTAATAAAAAAAAAATCCATCCCTAAAAACTATTCTAAGCCGAAACCCTAACCTTGGAGGTTAGAGGATTTTGTTTCATATTTTCAACTTCTAACAATTTATCCTAGTTATCCAAGACCTAAGCACCTAAAATCCAAAAGATTAGAATGAGAACATAACCCTAACCTCATTTGAATTACTTCGCCGAACCTAACTAAAAGTGGTTGAGGGAGGGTTTGTTGATTAACTTGTTGTGGTGTTGTCTGGATGAAGGTGAATTTGATAACACGTGGCGTGACAACGAGGAACCGCGAATTCGGAATTTCGGTGATAACCCAGGTGGGAGAAAGAACCAATCTACCGTCGGAAATGATAAGTAATATATTCTATAATAATTGTATAGGGCGACCTAAACCCTACTAGTAGTTGAGTAATCGACAAGACCAATCACATTGGAATCCTTTTCTGTAAAACCAATGGTGATTTGGGGATTATAGGTTTATCGACGTTAGGATGATTTTATCTCATCTGAGGTTGATTTGAATTTATTATTATTATTATTGAATTGCTTATGTGATATTTTGTGGTATATGAATATTTATGATTGTCTGTGTTATACATGATCTGCCTGGTTTTAATATTATTTTTAGTGTACTTTAAGCAAAGATATATGTTATTTGGGAGATATTTGACTGGGTGAGAGAATGTATGTGACCTAGAGGGCCTAGCTTAATTAAGTTGTTTTATGGATGAGATATGATTTGAGGATTTGTACGAGTTTCTAGTGAGAGGTTGAGGCAATAGGTTATGACCCGTAAGAGTTGGTGAGGTTTATCTAATGGTATGTATAGCAATTGGGCTACTTGAAATATAGTTTTATGTGTAGCAATTGGGCTACTAGAGATATTGTTTTATGTGTAGCAATTGGGCTACTAAAGATATAATTGTATGTGTAGCAATTGGGCTACTAGGGATATAATTTTATGTCTAGAAATTGGGCTACTGTAGATATAATTTGATAGAGGGGAGTGCTCGTTCGGATGCTGGACTAACATTCCTATTTGGATGGAAATGGTGTGACAAGATTGTGGTGGTTACATCAATATAAAGGTTTAGTTGCCTGAGATTGAGGGTAGTGGGTAATATCTTAGTTTCGAGGATGATTTGTTAGTTATATATGTTGAATGTCGGTTACATTTATTGTATGATATACTATAACTCTTTTCCGCTTTTTGATGATAGAACTATTTCTTATCCCCTATATGTTTGTCTATTGTATTATTTTCTGATGGGATCGTACGAGAAGACCTGATGGAGGAACCAGTTGCTGAGGAGTTAGATGGAACTCCGTATGAACCAAATGCAGGAGGACGAGCTGTGGATTCCAGAAATGTAGTTTAGTGTCTAAGGCCAGTGAGTCTTATAAGATGTTTTATTTTCCGCTGATTATAATAGTTTGTTTAAGTTTATGCCGGTGAGGGATCCTACTGAGAGGATACCCTAAAACAGTGTTGTATATTTACTTTAATAAGACATATGTATAATATAATTATGATGTGGTGTTCAATTAATCCAAGTTGTGGGTTTAGTAACTTAAGTTTTAATATTTTCGTATTTTCACGTGAAACGCGCGATTAAGAATTTAATTAATAATGTTTTAATTTATTAACTCAATGGGGCATAACGGGGTGTCTCACTCTACAACCGAAACTTGGCTTCCTGGGCACAACAGACTCACCAAACATAGTATCAACTATGTATAAGGGCAAAATTGCTGGAATTCGTCCAATTGGTCTATCAACCGGATAACCTCGTGATTCCACCAGAATCCACTTGCTGTCGATCTCTGGCAGACGATATTCTTGGTTACAAATCACCTGTCCTTCACTGATCCATAGTTCTCAAACAGACTTGTCATGTCTGTGTAAAGATGTTTTAAGACACTTTCTTACAAGTCCTAACACATTATGAAATTGGATCGATAGTCCAATCATTTATTTCTTTACACTTTTCTAATAGAGCCTTTCTCTTGGCTTCCAAGAAATCAAATAACTCTTAGTCCATTAAATCTTATGGAAGTATGGATAATGAATTATCCACACATTACGAAAAATGGTGTTGCTTCACCATAAGTCATAAATCATTAAGTTCATATTTTCACTAAGTCATTCTTGACTTAGGTTTTGTTCTTTAATGTAAAAGTCTTTGAAGACTAAAATCCTCTTTTGTCTTCAAACCAAACCTTTGGTCAAAACCAAACCATTTTGAAATCAAATTCCATCAAAGTACATAAGTACTAAATTCCTCAAAACAGTTTCTTGAATAACATCGAAACTCCTAAAATACTGTTTTAACCGTTTTTTACTGTATTTCAACTTAAATTCCATATTTTCAAATATGTAATCATTCTTCTCAAATCCTTCACTTTCCTAAGTTACCATACTTATGTTAAAGTATTAAAATACTGATTTCAAACTTAACATCATTGCTTTCTCAAAAATCTTTAAAAACGTTTGACGACGTTTTCGCCCCTTTTTACTAGTTTTAGGCCCAGAAGCCATACTTTTGAAAATATGGTTATTCACCTCAAATCTATTACTCACCTAGGTTATAATACTCATATTAAGATGTTAAAACACTGATTTTACAGTTTCCTTTCCTTGTATACAAAATTCCTAAAAATTTGACCGAACGTCATTAAGTTTATAAATCGCGTAAATCCTTTTTCAACGATTTTACACTCTAATAGTCCAAAACTCATTTTGGAGTTTTAGAACAGTTTAATAGGTATAAAAAACAGTCTCTCACTGTCCAGTTAAATATATTTTCAAAAATTGCAATTTAACCCCTAAACTTTCATTAATTGCAAAAAGATCCTTTTTCACGTAAAACCTTATAACTTTTTATTTTTAACTTCAATTCACACCAAACCAACTTCTATAGAAATATTTTGCCAATCCTCATAAAATTCCAGAAATTACATTTCTGCTGCATAAGTTATAATATTTTCAAAAAGGTCCTTGTTTACTAAAAAGCTTATATCTTTTTATGTATTAATCCAACTAACACCAAACCAATTTCTATGGTTTTGTCTCATCTAGGACTACTGTAACAGCCTGATTTTCATTATACTGTTTAACCAAATAAAATATAAGTAATTATATTTTAATATGAAAGTTAGAAAATATTTTTTTTTGAATAAAATAAAATCATATTCCTAATCTACCTTATGATAGGAAGTCACGGTAAAATTTTCGGTTGAAAATTGAGACGAAAGCCGGTCTGCGTTTTCACTGTCAGTACAAGTTTACTGAGCCGGAAACATAATTTTGACACGTGAACGAAAGAATTAGTGTTTTTATCACGTTTCCAATAACTTTGGTTATTTTCAAAATTTTGGGTTTGGGATCAAAAATATAATATTTTACCCGGGCGAAATCTTCGTAAAATACGATCGAAAGTGCAACTGGATACGCAATGCAGCAGAAGAGGGAACACAAAAGTGATGGAAGTGACATGAGGGGACAAGTCTAAAAAGCTTATGACACACTCAAAAAAATAACCATCATTACTTTTTCAAATTAAATGTTATTTTATTACAAAAGCTAGTTTTTCTCTCTCTTCCTCAACCAAACAAGCCTTATGCAAGACTTGGAGACCAAGTTCTTCTCCCCACCCCTCAAAGCACGAAATTCTCTCTCTCTTCCCCTATATTTACACCCATCTTCTTCACTTTTCACTTTACTCACTCAAAAACTCTATTCTCCTTCTTCTTCTTCCTCCTTTTTCTTCAAACTTTATACTCATAAAGCTTGTATTTTTAGTCATATTTTCACTTCAAGTTCTTCACAAGAGTTGATCCTTGCACCAAGGGTAATACTCTCATACCAATCTTTTTGCAAGTTTCACCTTTTATTTTATAGTTTACTCTACTTTTTCATTAAGTGTTCTTAATGGGTTTCCAACTTCTAAAATCTCTAGGAAATTGTAGAAAAATCCTTTTGAGTTGAAACCACTTTCTATAGTCTTGTATTAACCTCTAGTTTCACATACTATGATTTTGTGTTAAACAAAAATTTCTAGCCATTTCTTCCAAGGATGGCCGAAACCTATACATGGTGGCCTAGGAAGTTTTGTTTCAACTTGTTGTTAAATGATCATGTGTTTGAGCTTCTAGATACCCCTTGATCTTAAAGTCTATAATGTTGGAAGGTTTGATAGCTTGTTGTCCTATGATGGCCAAACCATGAGGTTTTGAGGCTTAGGATGCTTGATTCAACTTTTCAACTATGATCATGGGTTTAGAACTCTTAATACATTGTGATGCCTATGAGTTTTCATCAAACAAAGAACCTTTCCTCATTATCCTATGATGGCCGAAACTCAATGTTTTGGTGCTAGGATGTTTGAGTTTTCATTTTCCAAAATGATCATGGACTTGAGCTCCATAAGACATTAGGATGCTAAGTCTAAGAGATTGGAAAGTTTAAAGGTTTCTAACCTAGTAATCCTATGATGGCCAAACCTATGAGGTTATGGACCTAGGATGTCTTGTTTCTATTTTTACAATATGATCATGGATTTGAGCTCCTTAATATATTTGGATGCTAAATCTAAGAGATTGGGAGGTTTAAAGATTTCTAGCCTATTTTGGTGAATAAGGCCGAATCTAGAGTCTTTGGAACAAAGAAGTTTTGTTTTATTTTTCAAAGTAGGATTATTGATTTGAACTCTTTATTACCTTTTGATGTGAAATCCAAAAGCTTGAATCCAACAAAGTTTTCTAGCCTATTTTATAATATAGGGCCGAAACCCTACCCTAAGGGGTTAGATGATTTTATTCAATATTTTCAAGTTATAACAATTGATCTAAGCTACCTAGAACCAAAATGATATGTATCCAAAAGCTTAGGTTGAGAAAAGAATCCTAGCCTCGTTTTGATGAGTTGGTCGCATAAGATACACATAGATGAGTTTGTTTGATTAATAAGTATTTATATCATTTGGTTGAAGGTGGAATTGGTAATTTGTGGTGTGACAACAAGGAGCTGCGAGTTCGAGCTTCCAGTGATAACTCAGGTGGGGGAAAGAATCAACCTATTGTCGGAATCGATAAGTAGTAGATTATGTAGTAATTAAGTAGGGCGACCTAAACCCTACTAGAAGTCGAATAATCGACAAGACCAGAATCACTTTAAATTGCTTTTATAAAACATCCATGGTGATTCGGGGATTGTAGGTTTATCGATATTAGGTTGATGTTTATGCTGTTGATGGTTGATTTGAGTTTTATTACCTTTATTGAACTGATTTAGTGCTATGTTAATATTTTGGAATATCTTTGATTGATTTGATGTTATGCATGATCTGTGTGGTATTTACTTTATGCTTAGTGGATTAAGCGAAGATATATATGTTGTCTAAGAGATGAGTTGTTTTAGGTGTGAGGATCATGATGACTTTTAGAGGTGCCTAACCTAAATGAATTATGTTAAAGAAGTGTTGTGACATAGAGCATGTGTTGAGGTCTTGACGAGAGGTTAAGGCACTAGGTTATGACCATAGGAGTCTGTGAGGTTCATAAGTTGTGTTGTTTCTATAACCGTGTGTTGGACATATACGAGACCCGAAGTCCTTGTGGGACCGTCCAAAGGGTAAACTTAACTTGTGCAGCTATGAGTGTCATTGCTTTGCATGAGCACCTCTGGGAGTGGACGAGGTGTGCACCGGGATCATCGTCCAGCTATAGTGTCACGCTTTGCGTGAGCGTTCTTACCATGGTGAAGGTGTGCACCGGGATAATCATGCAGCTATAGTGTCATTGCTTTGCATGAGCACCCACGGTCCGGGGTGTGCACCGGGACAAATGTGCAGCTATAGTGTCATTGCTTTGCATGAGCATTCTCACCATGACTAAGGATGTGCACCGGGAATGGGACGTGTTGCTTGGACGACCGACCGATAACCATAACTATGATAGGGAAACCGTAGCCATTTCAGTATCAAGGTTTAGTTACAGGAGTGAGGGTATGAGTGAATATAAGAATTTTATGGAAGATAGATGACTTGACTGATGCTGTGTCTGTGATAATTACTGTATAGTTTACTATGACTCTTTTCCACTTTTGATGATAGAACTATTTCTTATCCCCTTGTATCTTCTGTATGTTTGTTTTATCTCTTATGGATCGTGTTCGAAGACCCTGTGGCTGAGCTGAACGAAGAGGAGCTGGATGGGACTCCCTACGAACCGGATGCCGGAGGACGAGCCGTGACCCCTGATGAGTAGGGTCTAGTTTAGTTATGGCCAGTGCGTCTGTGTCGTGACGCTTTATCTTTTCCGCTTATGTTTTGTATAACTATGCATCTGTTAGGGATCCTATTGACGGGATGCCCTGAAACAGTGTTTGATAACTCTGATGCATTAAGTATGTTTAATACAATTATGTTTTCATATTCTGTTCTATATGAATCTGTTTGCTTAAGAAGTTAAGTTTTAATTTCTATGTATTTTCACGTTAAGTTTACGAAAAGGAATATATTTATCAAGGTTTATTTTCTAATAAAACACCGAGGCACAGCGGGGTGTCTCAACTACAATCATAGCACACAAGAATATGAATTACAGTGCAGCCACTGAAATTCCCAGAAATTGCATTTTAATCCCTAAGGACTCATAAATTCATATCTTTCAATATACACATCCAAATCAATCCAAACAAATTTCTATAATCTTATATATTCATTAAATCCTTATAAAAATTATCCAAACAAATTAAATCATCATGGAACCCCATAAAACAGTCATGGCCCAATGGCCTTAAATGATCATGTTAAAACTATATAGGCACTAAATAAACCATCAACATATCCACATTAAGGTAGGGATAGTAGTAATCTCCCCCATACCTCTTGCAGATCACTTGAAGCTCAAGTAGTAGAAGGATGTTGTTCACCTAAATCACAATTTTTTGAACCCACAAAACCTAGCCATGACCAACCAACAAGAAATCAAGTTAAAGATTGAAGAAAATCACCTAAACCCATTTGAGCATAGGTTCGGCCAAGATAGGAAGAAATAGCTAGGGATCTCTAAATTTTTCAATCTCTTGGATTATGAAAATAGAAGTCATATGGAGGTCATAGAAATTGGAATCACATTAAAAGGATTTTTCTATGGTTTTCTAGAGATTTTTGAAGCTCTAGATCTAGAATTTTGATCTTGAACAAAACATGGATTTAAGAAGAAAACTTGTGATGAGAAGTGAAGGTATGATCATGGATAATAAGGCTATACCTTTGGAATCTCAAGACATGATCAAGATCCAAGACTTCCTTTGCAAATCAAGTGTAAGAACTTAAGTGTTTTTGTGAGGAAGTTGAAGAATATGAAGATGAACACTTGTGAAGGAGCAAAAATGAAATGGAGATGGACTTTTATAGAGGGGAGGTCGTGGCTTCAAGGGACCACAGGGCCAAAAATGTTGTCATTGCAAACTTGAAGTTACAATGAAGGATTAATGGTATTTTGGACATTGCACACTTAAGCCATCATTACTTGCATTTAATGTAAGTTGACTAACCCTATGACTCACCACCATGATTCATCATTGTCTTCATCCATCCAGTGTCAGGTTTTGTCTCCCGATGTATCTCTGTGCATTCGTGTCCGGTTCCGTTGTTTACCTGATTAGGGTTTTCGAGAGAAAAATGATGAAATAAAAGCAAAATGAAATGAGTTTGGTCTAGTGGAGGGGCTGCACGAAATTGAGTAGGTGAAAGAGTATTTTGGTTAAAATTTCACTTAGAGACACTTTTGGAGTTTCACTTAAAGACCAAGTGCATTTTGGTCTTTTTACTAGAATAAATATCATGATATTTTTATGTAATCATTATGCTATGATAATTTGTGTGGTGAAGGTGCTCCTAGGGTGATGTGGCCGTGTTCTACACCACATGAAGGAAGACAAGTCATATTGAAATTGTCTTGTGAACCATGGTTGAATTAACCAAACATAGGTTAGGTTAACTTAGGGGTAAATTGGTCATTTCACTTGAAGTCATCATGATAAATGAGTGGTGATGGTGAGTAGGAGGTGTGGCTGATTTGTGACCACATGTGAGGAAGAAGAAGCAAATTTGATAATGTCTTGCCTTAACCGTGGTTGTCACTTAATTAGGATAGGTTAGGTTGGGGCATTTTAGTCTTTTCATCTTAACCATCATTACTTGTCTAAATGATAGGTGAGTAACCCTTATGACTCACCACCCTAGGTGGCAAGATGTCCCATCATACGAAGTCCAGTTTTGTCTCTGCACGTCCGTTCTCGGCTCCGTCGATTCCCCGTTCGTTGATGATGTGCCCGAATGAAGTATAATAACTTATTTATTTTGAAAATTATCAAAATAATCAATATCATTGAAAAAATAATATAAACCTAAGCCGTTTCGTTCACGAGTCCAAATTAGGTTTTGTGAATCATATTGTCATATAGGTTTTGATGTTGACAAATATAATATTAATGGGGAGAACATGAACCAATCAATATGATATAGACTTTGATGTTGACAAATATAATATCATGGTATTAATTCAATAAAAGGAATATTGGACTTAATGTGTATTATGTTGATAAATGTAATAGCCTGATTTTCAGTATGCTGTTGATTAATTAAAATATAAGTAATTATATTTTAATATGAAGTTTAGAAAATGTTTTTAATAAAATAAAAATCATATTCTTGATCTATCTTATGATAATAGCTCACAATAAAATTTTCGGCTGAAAATTCAGACGAAAGTCGGTCTGTATTTTCTCTACCAGTATAATTTTACTGAGCCGGAAACATAATTTTGACTCGTGAACGAGATGGTTAGTGTTTTTAGGATGTTTTGTGTGGGTATGGAGATTTTCATAAAATCTCGTTTGGGGCCAAATTCTAAGTATTACCCGGGCGAAATCATCGGGAAATACGATCGGGGAAGTCATCTGATACGCGATGGAGCAGAGCACAAGGGAAAGGACTAGAAGAGACATGATGTGATGGTAAATAGTAACCACCATCACTCACTTTTTCAAAATCTTACTTTTTCAACCAATTTCTCTCTCCAACCATACCTCCCCACCATACCTCCCATACCTCTAAACTTCCTCAACAAGCCTTAAGACCAAACTTGCTCTCCAAGCATCTCCCTTCCTCACAAATTTCGTGCTTCTCTCCCCTCTATCTATATAAACTCACTTCATCTTCATTCACTCACTTTTTCTTCTCCAAAACTCCATTAACACTTACACTTTTCATTTCTTCTTCTTCCTTCTACTAAAGCTCTAATTTTTTTTTACTTAGCTTTTGCACTTGGTTCCTTCATCAAAGTTGTTCATCTTGTTGAGGGTAATACTCCTATGTAGTTTATTTTCAAGTTCTTGTCTTTATTTTCATAGTTATGCTTTATGTTTTCTTTAACCTTTCAAACTTCTAAAATCTCTTAAAAATGGTAGAAAACTCTGTTTGAGTTGAAACCACTTTCTATAGTCTTGTATTAACCTCTATTTTCACATACTATGAGCTTGTGTCAAACAAAAATTTCTACCTCTTCTCTCCAAGGATGGCCGAAACCTAACAAAAGTGGCCTAGGAGGTTTTGTTTCAACTTTTGCTTGTATGAACTTGTATTTGAGTTTCATTTCCAAGATGATCATGACAAAGGCTCCTTTATACTAAAGGGTGTTATGTCTAAGTGATTGGAAAGTTTAAAGCTTTTTACACATTTTTCATGTAAAGGCCAAAACTTTAAGAGTTTAAGGTAAAAATGTTTAGTTGTTTTTCCAAAATGATCATGGATTAAGGCTCCTTGATGTATAAGGATGCTAAATCCAAGAGATTGGAAAGTTTGAAGATTTCTAACCTTTATTTCATACCAAGGCCGAAACTTTAATAGTTTTTGGCAAAAATGGTAAGTTTTATTTTCTTCCAAAATGATTATAGATTTGAGCTCCTTAATATCAAAGGATGCTATGTCTAAAAGATTGGATGATTTAAAGATTTCTAGTTTAAAAATCCTATGATGGCCGAAACCTAAGGTTTATGGACCTAGGATGTTTTGTTTTTATTTTCCGAAATGATCATGGTTTCAAGCTCTTTACTATGTATGGATGCTAGCCTAGAGAGATTGGAAAGTTTAGAAATTTTTAGCCAATTTATTTATGTTGGTCGAAACTTGCACTAAAGAAAATAAAATGTTTTTGATTTGGTTTGTGAAAACTAGTACTTGATTCCTACTCCTAAATACTCTAAGATCATTGATCTAAGAGATTGTGTCGATTTGAAAACCCTAGCCTATTTTTGTCATACAAGGCCGAGTCTAGGCTTTCAAAAATAAGGATGAGTTTGTTTGATTTGGTTATTTTATGTTGTGTGGTTGAAGGTGGTGTTAACACATATCGATTGGATAACGAGGAGCTACGGGCTCAAACCTTCGGTGATCACTCAGGTGGGGGGAAGAACCAACCTATCGTGGGAATCAATAAGTAGTAAATTATCTAGTAATTATGTAGGGTTACCTAAACCCTACTAGTAGTCGAATAATCGACAAGACCAAAATCACTTTAAATTGCTTTTGAAACACCCATAGTGATTCGGGGATTGTAGGTTTATCGATATTAGGTTGATATTTATTAACTGTTGATGGATGATATGTTTTTATTATCTATACTGAATTGGTTGTATGCCATGTTTATGTTTGGAATATCTTGAATTGTTCTATATGATGCATGATCTGTTTGGTGTACTGTATGCTTAGTGGATAAGTGATGATATATGTGATGTTTAAGAGATGAGTTGTTTTGGGTGCGAGGATCATAATGACTGTTAGAGGTGCCTAACCTAAATAATTTGTGATAATGAGGTATTTTGACTTAGAGCTTGTGTTGAGGTTTTGATCTGAGGTTAAGGCACTAGGTTACGACTATAAGAGTCTGTAAGGTTCATGAGTTGGGTTGTTTCTACAACCGAAGTCCTTGTGGGACCGTCCAAGGGAAAACTTAACAAGTGCAGTTATGAGCGTCATTGCTTTGCATGAGCACCTCCGGGAGTGGTTGAGGTGTGCGCCGGGATCATCGTGCAGCTATAGTGTCACGCTTAGCATGAGCGTTCTTACCATGGTTGAGGTGTGCACCGGGATCATCATGCAGCTATAGTGTCATGCTTAGCATGAGTACCAACGATCGGGGTATGCACCGGGAGCTTCGTGCCACTAGGAGTGTCATTGCACAGCATTGAGCATCTCAACATGACTAAGGATGTGCACCGGGATTAGGACGTGTCGCTTGGACGATCGATCAAGAATCACTACTGTGATAAGGAATTCCGTAACCGCTTTGACATCAAGGTTTAGTTTTTGAGTGAGGGTAGAGTTGAATATGAGAACTTTAATGAAGGATGGATGACTTTGATTGACGTTGTGTCTGTGATAATTACTGTTTAGTTTACTATGAATCTTTTCCGCTTTTGATGATAGCATGTTTCTTATCCCCTGTACTTTTCTTTGCTTTGTTCTATCTTTTATGGTTCGTGTTCAAAGATCCTGTTGATGAGCCGAACGAGGAGGAGCTGGACGGAACTCCTTAAGAGCCGGATGCCGGAGGACGAGCTGTGACCCATGATGAGTAGGGTCTAGTCCTAGTTATGGCCAGTGCGTCCGTGTCACGACGCTTTATCTTTTCCGCTTTTACGTTTTGTATAACTTGTACACCTGTTAGGGCTCCTATTGTCGGGATGCCCTAAAACAGTGTTTTGTTTAACTCTGATTGCACTTACATATGTTTAATGTGGTCATGTTTTCTTATTCCTATTCTACATGAATATGTTTACTTGATAATTTAAGTTTTAATTCCGCCGTATTTTCATGTTAAGTTTAAGAATAAGAACATAATAATCAAGTTTATTTCCAAATAAAACACCGAGGCACAGCGGGGTGTCTCAATAAATACCATGTGACTATAATATTTGATCATATATGATATATGCTTGAGATTGACAAATATAATAATTTGGCATATAATCATAGTTGGAATATTTATCATATGCCTAAAGACATAAGAAATATTAAATATGACATTATCTTAAAATATGTCTTATGAATTATTATAATGGCTTTGTATATGGAATAATATAAATATCATTACAATTTTCTATATCTTGGACTAATGTGGTCTATGAGAAAATTGTGCATTAGAAAAGTTCAGGTTGGAATAAGCAAAGCTGTGAAGTCAAGAGCTTGAAAAGCTAAAATCCAAGAAGGACTAGATTGCAAATAGAAGAAAAGATTATCCAGAAGATCAGGCAAGCACAAGGGGCAAAATGGGAATTTCATTAAGTGTATTGCTTGTTTTAGAAAAAGTGTGTAAATGGTAAGTAGAGTTCTCAATTTAATATTGGTCTCACACACACACTTTTAACATGTGCCAAAAACATTTTAAACATGTTTTATATCTGACAATTAATTGTGCTTAATGAGTAATCAAATATTAATTGTTAAGATTTTCAAATTCAAATGTGCTTCGAGCCATAATAGATTATGGGAAACCAATAATCGATTATGATATGAATTAAAAGGCTTTAAATGAGTTTAATGAGTATTGAATTTAATTAAAGCCGTTAAGTTTTGAATTTGAATAAGAATAATCGATTATGACTTTTGTATAATCGATTATGTCCTTACTGTTTTTCAATGAGCTTCAAACAGAAACCATGTAATCGATTCTGTAATCGATTATAGCTTTTTATATGAAAGTCAGTGGACTCGTAATCGATTAGTATAATCGATTATGCCTATTTTGTCCAAATGCGCGCTTCCTGAAAATACTTTAAATAATCGATTATGCCTTTGCAATAATCGATTATGACGCGACAGAAATGAATTTTAAAGAGGCTTGACCTATTTTCTTTAAACCATCACTTCTCACTTATAAAAGAAAAGTTAGGCAGCCATCATAAGCACCCAATATACAACTCTACTATTTCTCTGTGTTAAAACTCTGAAATTCATTTTTCTATACTACTCCTCTTACACTATCAATTGACCATATTATTTTGAGAGTTCTACACACCATATAGGTGTTCTTGTATCTTGTGCTTCAATTTGTTTTTATCTGCACTAATTAAAGTGCTTTATATTGGTAAGAGTCGGATTGACTCAAACCTTCCTTTGATCACTATTCTTACAAGAGAGGGTATATCTCTTGGGATATTTTTGATGCTCTTACATAAGGGATTGTATGTCCTGTGATTTGTGTTAAGGGTTCTCTTCATTGTAAAAGGTTCTAGCTGCGCCTGTTTAAAAGCTAGTGTTTGAGGCTCTTACACATGGGATCGTATGTCCTGAGATTTGTGTTATGGGTTCTCTGAATTGTAAAGGTTCTAGTTGATCCTGTTTAAAAACTAGAGTTGATTGAAAACCCTTGGTCGTATTGCCTTGGGGACTGGACGTAGGCCACGTGGGTAGTCTGTGCCCGAACCAGGATATATTGTGGTGTTCATCTTCTTTCCTTATCCTCTTTACTTTACCGCACTTTATTTTATAGCGCTTTAGTTTCAAATAGTTTATTTTTATCAAGCGCTTAAATTCAACAAGAAGCTTTTATCCACTGCAAATTCTGTTTTATATCTTAAAGGGTTTTGATTTTTACCAAAAGATTTCATTTTTATTTAAAACCCAATTCACCCCCCCTCTTGGGTATGGTTGCCACGACCAACAGGTTTTTTGATCAGTAAACTTTTACTGTCAGTGAAAAACACAGACCGGGTTCCGCCTGAATTCTAAACCTAAAATTTTACCGTAACTTCCTTCGATTTAGAAGGTCTCAACTATGATTTTGTTTCCTTCAAAATCATTTTCTAGATCCCCGGTAATAATATAAAATATAATTACCGGTCAAGACGCTAGAAAACGGGGTGTTACAACAACTAGTTTGGCTAAATCAAGAGACTCTTTATGCAATTCTTCAAAAGCATCATGCAACTCATCATAAGTAAAAGAGAGAGAGAGAGTTCATCATCCGATACCTCATCTTCACTTTGATGTGAAGTCATTAAACATAGATTGGCCTCTTCACTTTGACTATCTTCATCACTTGAGGATGACATCTCATTCTCATCCCATGCTATGTATGCTTTCTTACCCTTATTGTCTTTCTTGCCCTTCTTCTCATATTTATCATTCTTCTTCTTGTAGTTGGGGCAATCATATTTCATGTGACCGGGCTTTCCACATTCATAGCAAGTTTGGTTGGAAGTACTCTCCTTCTTTGTGAACTTCTTGTTGTTGAAGTTGCCTCTCTTGAAGTTGCCTCTTTTCCTGAGAAACTTTCCAAACTTCCTCACTAACAAGTTGATGTGCTTCTCTTGGAATTCCTCACTTGAATCATCACTATCACTTAGGTCTTCCTTTCTTGAAGATGTAACCAAGGCTAAGCCTTTCTCTCACTTGTCTTGATCTTCACTCTCATTTAATCTTGATAGCTCAAGTTCATGCTCTTGAAGATTACCAAAGAGTGTAGCAAGTGACATTTTAGAAAGATTCCTTGTTTCCGCAATAGCTGTCACCTTGGGTTGCCAAGACCTATTCAAACATCTTAGAACTTTGTTAATAAGATCCTCATTATCAAATACTTTACCAAGAGCACTAAGTTCGTTAACAATATATGTAAAATATTTTTGCATATTACATATAGATTCACCATGCATCATTCTAAACAATTCATACTCATGTGTTAAAGTGTTCATCATAGATCTCCTTACTTCACTTGTGCCCTCATGGGCTACCTCAAGTGTATCCCACATTTCCTTTCCGGAATTGCAAGTAGAGATTCTAAAGAACTCATCAATACTAACACCTGTAGTAATGATATTCTTAGCCTCCTTATCTAATTGGACATTCTTCTTATCATCATCAGTCCATAAAGATCTAGGTTTATCCTTTTCCTCTTCATTAACAACATGATTAGGCATAAAAGGACCATTCAAAACCGTATCCCATATATCAACATCTATTGCCTCAATGAAAATTTTCATCCTTGTTTTCCAATAAGGATAACCTTCACCAATGAAAATAGGGGGTTTAGAAAAAGAAACATAATCACTTGTCCCATTTGATTGAGAAGCCATTTCCACAAGACTTGAAAGGTGATTAACCTTATTCAAGAACCCACTCTAGATACCAATAGTAAGATGTGGAAACGGTTCTTAGTCAAGAAGGGGGTGAATTGACCTTTTAAAAACTTTTTGAAAAATAATTGTTTAAGTTCCCTTTTTCAAATGGAGTAGCAAGATAGTAAACTTTCTTTGAAGCTTAAGCAAGAAACAATTGCAATACCAATTCAAGAATGCATTAAAGAAAGATATTTAGTTGTATAAGCTAAGAGATAGTATCATACAACAATCATGCACTATAGTATCATATGCATAGAACATAAAGAATCATGCATATGATAATAAAGATTGTAAGAAAGTAAAGAAAGTAGGGATAGAGAAAGTGACACAAGTATTTTATTGGTTCGACCCACAACCTGAGTGGCCTATGTCCAGTCCCCAAGAATCCTCTTGGAGAAATTCACTATGACAAATTTGTACAAGAGATACCACACTCTTTACAAAAGTCACTCTCCTTTGTAGGATACCTCACCCACAAGAACCACGCTCTCAAGAGATACCTCACTCTTGAACCTTGTTGGATACCTTACCAACAACTCACTAAGGGATGCCTCACCCTTACACCTTGTTGGATACCTCACCAATAATCATCACAAGAGATACCACACTCTTTCCAAAAAAGGATACCTCACCCTTACTTTGAAGGATACCTCACCAACAAAGATTTTTTTCTCCAATGGCCACTTTGAAGGATACCTCACCAACAAAGATTTATGCCCCTCAAGAGATGCCTCACCCTTGAGAACCTTGGGATCCACACTCCCAATACAAAACTCTGAAAACAAAATTGAGTAGAAGTGAAAATTCTAGCACAAACACTTGTGCATCAAAGCTCATAGCTTCTAGATCACTTGTAACAAAGGATGAGTAGATGGCTTGCTATTTTGGCATTATCACAGTGTATTTTTGCATATGATTTCGTTGCCAAAACTCTTAAACACTTACCCTTTATATAGACATCAATTCGAGCTGAAAAACTGAAGTTTTGCTGAATTTTAGGGTGAGTATTCGAATACTCATACAGGGTATTCGAATGCTCCCTGTAACAGGACCCAACAAACTTAACAGAATGGGTAGTATTCGAATACTAACAGGGGTATTCGAATACTCCCTTCAAAAATTGCCAAAATGCATGTGTAATGGAATAAATGAGTTGGTATTTGAATACTCTTGAAGGAATTTCGAGTTTTCCTTAAAGTAGACCAATATACAACTATGTATGTGATTACGTTTACCTTTAAAACATTTTCCAACATTTGGCATTTGATTTAGCTCTAATTGATTTCTATTTTTAGGTTTAGCATTCTTATCTTCTTAATCTTGTTAAGCCATCTAATCAAGCTAAGTTACTTATGACTTACATCAAAACCCTTGAAAAGAAAATATAAACATCAAAACAATTACAACATTTTCAATCAACATGATCATCATCAAAACACATTTCATATCTTCATTCTTGAACATGGTTGGAGATGTTCTTCACGGAAGCATACTTGAGACATGAACCTCATCATCATCTACAAGAATTTGGATGATGAAATGCAATTTGAATCCAAATGATGATCATATATCTAGAATTTGAATTGTTTTGAAATTGATCTTGCTTGAATTTTGGTGAAATTTTTTTTCCCTCCACTATTTCAACCTCTTGTTTTTGGTGCCTAACAAGTGCATGTGATCATAGATCACATGTGAATTTGGTCATCTTATCATTCAAGTAATATATCTACACTTTTTACATTGTGAATTTGATCGAATTCAAAATTCAAATTCAATTCACAAAAGTAAGAGTAATTCAAGTTTTAATCAAAAGAGTTTTAATGATCTCATCTTATTAGAACCAAATAGATCTTAATGAAATTCAACTTGTGGATTTGATGTGTTTATCAACCACTTGAATGAAAGATCTAGGTGTCTAACTTCTTGATTTGTGCTTCAATTACTTGGAGATTTTATTACACTACTTGAATTGTTCATTATTTCCAAGTATTACACCAATATTCATCAATTTGTTCATGAATGAAGGACGATCTTGTAAATTCATAAATTAATTGTAATTTTTGTGAAATTATGTAATTAGAAAAAGTCAAGTGGCTGAAATAAAAAAAAATTGGTGTAAAATGAAAAATTGGCCAAAACCGTAAATATACAAAAGTTCGGGGGCAAAAGTGCAAATTCAGGAAAATTCCAGCAAATGTAAAAGAACTTGCCGCTACTTTCACATGATTTGTTGTGTATTGATCCTTCAAATATGGTGTAGCACAATTGATCATTAATTGTTTCACAATCACTTCAATTACACTTGAATTGATATATTGTTGATTCACTTCCACTTTGTCGTCTTCACATTTTATTTGAGTTGAGCTTTTCTTCTTGAACCTTTTCTAGTTTGTCTCTTAAACTCCATTGGTTTTGTCTTAGTTGTTTTCGCTTTCATGATCTCTTTGGATTGATTGATATTTGATTGATTAGTCACTTTTGCATTGGATACTAATATTAGAGAATCTTGTTTCAGCTTGTAGATCCATGAAAAGAAAACTTTTGAGTGGAAAGAGACAAGTGTTAAATCATCATTGAAAAAGTCTAAGAGTGACAAATACGAGTGCACAATCATAGAGTGAATGGTGAGTGAGTGGTGAGGGCCTTGTGCTTTTCATATTTACTTGTAATTCTTGTTCTTTCTTTTGATCTTTACTTGTATTTAATTCCTTGTTGGTTTATAATTAATTCTCTTTATTTTGGTGGTGTAATCTTTCTTTTATTGGTGTAATTCTCTTTTGTTGTAATTTTCATTGTAATTTTCTATTTGTAAATTGCAATATGGGTTCACAACATGATAATGACTATGAAGAATCTCCACCATCATCACCAAGGACAAGAGGCATTAATAGGAAGTTTGATAGAGTAACAAGGAACATTGAGAGACTTTTTGAAAGAATGGAAGTACTTGAGAATATAGAAGGATCAAGGCATGATCAAGAGAGCTCACATAGAGACACTAATTCGGAAGACAACAATGAAGATAGGCATAGAAGATTTGCTAGATGGAGGCCAAGAAATGAGCATAGAGGAAGGAGGAATGATAAAGATGACAAGTTACATAATGTGAAGGTAAAAATTCCTATCTCACATATCTTCTCTTGCTACAATTGTAGTGATGAGAAGAAGGTGAAGGTAGCAAGTTTGGAATTTAGTGATTATGCTTTGATTTGGTGGGATCAATTATGTAAGGAAAGAAGAAGGTATGGATAGGAGTCAATTAATGCATGGCGTGAGATGAAGAAGGTCATGACGAAGAGATATGTGCCTTCATTATATAATAGAGATCTACACCAAAGGATTCAAAGGTTGAGGCAAGGGCGCATGAGTGTAGAAGAGTACTTCAAGGAGTTGGAGGCCATAATGATTAGAGAAAACATTGAAGAAGATAGAGAGGCAATTATGTCTAGGTTCTTAGGAGGTCTAAACCAAGAAATTCATGATGTAGTGGAACTTTACCATTATGTGGAGTTGTAAAACTTGGTGCATTATGCAATTAAAGTGGAAACACAATTGAAGAAGAAGAAGTCTTTCAAGAGGCCTTTCGACAGCAACAACAACTCAACTTGGAAGGACAATTCCAATAAGGAGGGTGACTCATAAAAACAACTAAAGGTTTATGGTAAAAGTTGATCAAAGGCCACATTTCCTAACCCTAAACGTTATACTTCTACCCCTTCTTCTATTAGATCTAGAGATATTAAAAGTTTCAAATGTTTGGAAAAAGGACATATAGCATCTCAATGTCTTAACAAGAGAACAATGATCTCTAGAAGTAATGATGACATAGAGGTCACTAGTGCCTCTTCAAGTGAGTCTTCTAATGAGAGTGGTGAAGTTGAAATCATCCCACTTGATGTATTAAATAGGAAAAAATAACACATTTAAGATGATGCTAATGAATTAATATCAACTAACTATAGTAATGGCTCTGAGACACCCCGATGTCCCACTAGATAAAACCCTAAGTAACTAACCGTTAATTGTAACACCCTGTTTTTCATATATAAGCCTTGATGTGTTTATATGAGTTATGTATGTTTTGTTGTTGTGTTAGCTTATTAGAAATATGCCTTAGGAATGTTAAAATGGGGTCAAGTGGGACTTTCTAGTGAAAAATCCCTTTCTGGTGCATGAGCACGGGCATGCTCATGTATATTATGACCCCGTGCTCAAAGACGTGCTCAGTGGCTAAGTGAGCCACGAGCATGGCCGTGCTTAAGGGAGCACGACCTTGTTGGAAAATGCGAGTTTGTGACATGAAGGTTTCGGACCCCGTGCTTGATTAAGCATGACCCCGTGCTCGGTATTGAGCACGGTCGTGCTAAAGGTGAGCACTCCCATGCTCAGGCTCGACAACTTAAATAGGAGTGTTTAGGAGGGTTATGAGTCATAACCCTCATTTTGACACTTTTAGCAACCCTAGTGTGGCAGAAATCTCTCATCTTCCCTTTTCTTTGAACCCATCAAAGTTCTTGGTGTTCTTGCATCCGTTTGGGAGAAAAGTCACGTGCGCTAGTGTCAAGTAAGGTAACATGGTCATCCCTTTGTAATCTCCTTTCTTGTTTTCTTGATTGGAGAATAATGGTTTGCCTTTTTGTGTTTGGCCAAGGTTTGAAGAATTCTTCGAGCCGCTCGAGGGATCCAGTAGGATCACTTACGTTTGGCGTTAGTGGAATCTTCATACCAGGTATAGGGAGAAGAGATTAGTATAACATGTAGACCTTGAGGTAGCGTAAGGTGAAGGGTTAACCCATGACCCTGTGTTATGCTAATTGCTTAATTGATGTTGTTGGTTAAATGGCTATGTTTTCTATTTGCTTGGCATGTTGTAATTGTGAATTATTATTGATGATGATGTATACCATGATTGAATGTATTGCTTCTTAATGATTGATGTTATGAATGAGGAATTTAGAGATTTGAGCTTAGCATGGGAAGTTACCTCTAAGAGTATTAGGCTTGGAACGTTGAAGATTAATAATAGTTTGATGGAACATATTAGAGAAGGTATCAGAAGATAGATGGGTATCTCTTAGGCCAGAGAGAGCTGCTTGCTTAAGGTAGAAACCTTAGATTTAAGGAAGGAACTGATGAAGTTTTGAGGTTTCAAGATAGAGTTTGCATACCAAATGTTCCGGAGCTTAGGAGGTTGATCCTTGAGGAAGGATATAGGAGTGGTTTGAGTGTTCACCCAGGCGCCACTAAGATGTACCAGGATCTGAAGCATATGTTTTGGTGGCCTAGAATGAAAAAGGATGTAGTTGAGTTTGTCTATGCGTGCCTAGTATGCCAAAAGGCTAAGATAGAACACCAGAAACATCAGGGCATGATGCAGCCCTTGAACATCTCACAATGGAAATGGGATAGTATCATTATGGATTTTGTGTCTGGAATCCCTTGGACTCCAGTTGGTTGAGATACTATATAGGTTGTCGTGGATAGGTTGACTAAATCTGCCCATTTCATCCCTATGAACATGGAGTATCCCTTAGAAAAATTGACTAGGTTGTACATCAGTGAGATAGTTAGGTTACATGGTGTGCCTTCAGACGTCCCGATGTCCCATTAAAGTACCATGTTTTTTTTAATTCCTAATCGTGATATTAGCATTAAATAGTTATTTAGAAATAGCAAAAAATTTAAAACTTAAATATAAAACAACCATCACACACACACACACACACACACACACACACACACACACACACACACACACACACACACACATATATATATATATATACACACACATAACGTCTAGTGCTGTAAAGGGAATCCCACCAGCAGGATCCCAAATATATACAAACTGGGTATAACAAAAATACATAAAAAGGTCTGACAAAAACAACCTCGCTATCACTCCACATCCAATCCCATATCTCAAAATACATCCAAATGCTCCCATCACATACCTAAGCACACCTAACTGACAGCACTGGCCGATACTATCACATACGGCTACTGCTACCCTCACTGTCGCCCCCGAGTCTCGACGGTCCCACTACTCTGCTGCTTCTAGAAGAGCTCCTCCCAAAAGGCCTCTGGAACAGTTGTCGGTAAGCTCTGCTATCTCTGGACGCTAATATGGAGGACTCAGACCCTGCTGCCCTCATATCTGGAATCTCAGGTACCTTCGGAGGAAGCAGATGATCAATATCCGGTACAACCAGATCCTCCTCGTGGGTTGGTGAAAGCATAGGTACTGGCTTTGGTGCGGGTGCGGGTGCTGGCTCTGGTGCTGGTGCCTCAACGGGTACGGGGATAGGAACAGGTACCACATCAGGCATCGACAGCATCAGCAGTAGCAGTGCAGCTGGAAATCCAATCGGTAATGGCAAAGTCTGTCCCACTCTGAAAGTTCCGACTATCCCAAATGGGGCTCCATTCCATACACCAGGTGTCACCGACATAGGACCTATATACACAGCAAAGCAGGTGACCGGGTCCACGAGCCACCCTGGATATACATATCTCAATCAGCCATACGACGCGTCTCCAGAATTCCCGGTGCACATCCTCATCCCCGGTGAGAATGCCCATGCAAAGTAATGGCACTATAGTTGCACAGCACACGTCGGTGCACACCCTGGGTTCTCTCACGAGGGTGCTCAAGCAATGCATGAACTAAAGCTGCAACTCAAATAATAATAAACTGGGATGATCCTGCAAATGGGAATACGCCCCTCGGGAATACACTCCATGCATATGGAAAATATCACCGACCGTCTCTCGGGTCATCCCCTAGTGCCTTAACCTCTCATCGCTATCTCATAGATAACCTCAACACTCATATATCATCAGTCACATCATAATATCAAAATAAATATCTCGGTTAGGCACTTCCGAACACAATGTATCATGTACCCCCACGTACATCTCCATAAATCATCATGTATCAACACTTTAAAATTTTCTAAGCATAAAATGATCATCCAACATGTCATCATTTCCAAATCATCTCCCCATATATAAAATAATATATAAATAACTAAATAATCAAATAATCACAATCATTCCAGGCAATCCAACATATACCAAACAACACAACATGAACAGTCAAACAGACACACCATGCAACCTCAAATATAACATTTTTAACCTAACGACAGTAAACCTACAATTCCAATATCATCATTGGTGTCACTAGGTAATCCCCAATGTGATATTGATATTGTCCGTTACTCGCTCCCTAGTAGGGTTTAGGTTGCCCTATGCCATTATTGAAATAAATACCACTTTGCTGTTTCCGACGTTCGATGGCTTCTTTCCCCCACCTGAGAATACATTGCTAGTTCCGAGACAACCAAACGAACACCCACGCTTCCTCTTCACTTCTGCCACGTGCAGTTCAAGGGTCCCTGGACCCCTAAAAATTCACCTAAACACCACATTATGAAGTGTATATTACAGGGAACCCTAATATGAAGTTGGAATTGAAAACCGATAACTGAAACGAAAGATAAGCCGAGTGCCATCACCAACGACATTTAGACATTAAAAGGGTAAGGACTACCTTCACTGGAGAAGAAAAAGAAGGTAGAATAGTGAAGACGTCGTTGTCACGATCACAACGGTGTACTCAGAATCACGTCGGGACGATCAAATCGCTCGAACTCTCGACCCAAAGCTTCCTCTCTCTCACTATTTCACTCTATCTCTCTCTACTCTATTTTCTGTCTTCTATCTGCTCTCTTTGTTTTCTCCTTTTAATTTTTACCATTCTGCCACGCCACGCTTGAGCATGGGAATAGCCACGCTTGAGCATTCTAAAGCTTGAGCGTGAGATTCTCTTCGCTTAAGCGTTGGAGGTAGGTAGCGCCACAGTGCATGCAACTAATCAGACCGTGCCACGTGGGTCAGCTAGTGCCACATGGAGTCAACGCCAGAGCTGGTCTTGTTGACCTCCACGCTTGAGCATTGACCGTTGACCAGAAAAACTACTTTCACTTTTCGTTGCGTTCTAAGCCTATTCGATGTTCGATTGATCCCAAATTTGAGATATAGGCTCATGAATACCTAATACACAACCTCAAACCCTTAAAAATGCCTAATCTCTTTCTTAAATCCAAATTTCCTATTTCACACACTTACGCTCTTTTTAAGCAATATACGAAAATCCTAGATTACTTTTACGTCTGATTTCACTCCAATTGATTGCGTACTTTCCATGCAAAGCTTCCTAAACCTTAATCATCTTATTAACCATATAATCTAAGTCTTAGACCTAATCATCATACGTATAACAAATCATAAAAACACGGCTGTTAGATTTCTACCCTCTTAAAAGAAATTCCGTCCTCGGAATTTACGTACCTGAGAACAAGTGTGGATACTGCTGCATGTCTGCCTCACGCTTCCAAGTAGCATCTCCGGTAATAACATCCCATATGACCTTAACCAAAGGAATCTGTTTACTACAGAGTTCTTTAATCCTTCTATTTGCAATCTTAACCGGTAAATCCTCATATTCAAGATTCTCTCGGAGTTGTATGGACTCAGGCTCAATTACATGAGAAGAATTTGGATAATATGTCCTCAACTGAGAGACGTGAAAGGCGTCATGAAGATTAGAAAGGTTAGGTGGTAAGGCTATATGGTAAGCTATTGGGCCAATTCGTCGAAGAATCTGAAAAGGTCCAATAAATCGGGGAGTAAGCTTTCTAGACCTTATAGCTCTACCAATTCCAGTTTTTGGAGTGACTCTAAAAAACACATGATCACCTTCTTGGAACTCTAAGGATCTCCACCTCTTGTTACTGTATCTCCTCTTCCTATCCTGTGCTTCCTTCATTTTCTCTCTTCTCTTCCTGACTGTTCCGTTGTCTGTTGTACCACATCAGGACCCAACACTTGACTCTCACATCATACCAACACAACGAAGTCCTACACTTTCTGGCATATAAAGCCTCATACGGAGCCATCCCAATACTGCTGTGGAAACTGTTATTATAAGTGAACTCAATCAAAGGTTGGAACTCATCCCAACTACCAATATGTTCCAACACATAGGCTCTTAAGAGATCCTCCAGTGATTGAATCGTTCTCTCTGACTACTGATCCGTTTGAGGATGATAAGCTGAACTCATCCTCAACTTAGTTCCTAAAGCCTTGTGTAACTGTCTCCAAAATCTAGATTTAAATCTAGGATCTCGGTTAGAGACAATACTTGACGGCACACTGCGCAACCTTACAAGTTCCTTGATATAGATTTGGGTCAACCTCTCTAAATTTTAACTCTCACCAATAGGTAAGAAGTGAGTGCACTTCGTTAACCTATCAATGATAGCCTAAATCGCATCATACAGTTTCGGAGTTCGTGGTAATTCAACCACCAAGTCAATAGCAATACTATCCCACATCCATTCTGGGATAATCTAAAGATTGCAACAACCCAGTAGGTTTCTGATGCTCTATCTTAGCTTTCTGACAAACTAAACAAGATATAACATATTCCGCCACCACCTTCTTCATCTTTGGCTACCAAAACATCTTCTTCAAGTCTTGGTACATCTTGGTGGCTCCTGGGTGAAAACTCAGCTTACTCTTATGTGCCTCTTCTAAGATCATCTTCCTAAACTCTAAATCCTCTGGCACACATATCCAATCTCTAAACCTCAACACACCATTAGTTCCTCTATTAAATTTTGAAATCTTACCCTCATCTATACCTCAATTCACCTCTTGTAAATATTCATCCTGAACCTGTTTAACCTTAAGATCTCTGAGAAACTCACTACTAATAGTGATCATACCTAAGAATATCCTATCCTCAGTCAAATCCATACCTAGGTTCATATATATAAACTGTTCAATCAATTCCATTTCCTTTACCATCATGCGGACACATGTAAAGATTTCATACTTAATGCATCCGCCACCACATTCGCCTTCCCAGGATGGTATTGAAGATCAAATTCATAATCTTTAATAAATTCCATCCATCTACGCTGCCTCATGTTTAGCTCTTTCTGATCAAACAAATTTAGACTCTTATGATCGCTGAACACAATTAACATGGCTCCATAGAGATAGTGTCACCATATTTTCAATGTAAACACTATAGCTACCAACTCCATGTCATGGGTCGGATAATTACTTTCATGAATCATCAACTGTCGGGAAGCATTGAGATGCCCCAACGTTCCATTAAAGAAAACCCGACATTATTAAAACCTAATCGTGTTATTGGTGTTAAGCGATTATATTAAAACGGTGGAAAAATTTAAAACTTAAATAATACAACCATCAACAATATATATATATATATATATATATATATATATATATATATATATATATATATATATATATATATATA
This sequence comes from Echinosophora koreensis, assembly GCA_035048595.1. Lineage (NCBI taxonomy): Eukaryota > Viridiplantae > Streptophyta > Magnoliopsida > Fabales > Fabaceae > Echinosophora > Echinosophora koreensis. Next base: position 2,656,692 of record JAPCYP010000065.1, read on the forward strand.
TATATATATATATATATATATATATATATATATATATATATATATATATATATATATATATATATATATATATAGACACACACACACACATAATCACTCTACACCATAAGTACTGTCAAGGGAATCCCATCAGTAGGATCCCAACTATATAAAACTGGTAGAAAACGAAAATACATCAAAAGACTATAACAGAAGATACCTCGCCAAACCCTCAACATCCAGTCCCTTCTCAAAATACATCAAAACCTCACACACACCCCTTTGCAGATAGCACTGGCCTGAGCCATCACTGACTACTACCCTCACAGTCACCCCTAAGTCTCAACGGTCCCGCTACTCCTCAGCTATCGCTGGAAGAGCTCCTATCTGAAAGCCTCTGGAACATCCGTCGGTAGACTCTGCTATTTCGGGAAGGCAGCTTGGAGGACACTATGGAAGATTCCGACCCTGTGGCTCTAACCTCGGGAGGTGCGGGTGCCTCCGGAACAGGCATCAGATCCGGAACTGGTCCTATGGGGTCCTCCTCTGGAACTGGTGTAAGCACAGGCTCCGGTGCGGGTACTGGTGCGGGCTCCGGGACAAGTATGTCAAAGGGTACTAGGAAGGGAACTGGTGCCATCTCCTGTATAGGGGGCATCGGCAGTAACTGTGCACCCGGAAATCCGATAGGGTAGGGGAACGTTTGGCTGGCTCGAAAAGTGCCAACTAAACCCAAAGGAGCTCCCTGTTCGATTCCGGTGGTCACCGAGACTGGACCCTTGTATACTGCAAACATGGTGACTAGGTCCACAAGCCACCCATTGGGATCTATAAAATCGAACTCAAAGGTCCTCGTGAGGGGGAACCCTGCCTCCTGAGTCATCCATGGGTGATCCCAGTGGGCCATCCTCACGCTTAGAGTCTAAGATACAAAAATAAAAATAAACAAACACCACAGCAAAAGAAATGGGATAAGAAACGATTTAACGTCAAACGTGGAAAGGGTTTAGCAACATTTATATCTATAATAGCACACTGAACATCCGTCTCCATATATATATATATATATATATATATATATATATATATATATATATATATATATATATATAACACAATCATCCCCGAAACGTCTATTATTTTCCTCTACCCTCCATCATGATGTGATGCAATGCAATGTGTATAATCAGGTATGGCCACATATCCAGATATCCGTAACGACACGTCTCCAGAGTCCCCGACACACATTCTCGTCCGCGGATGGAGAATTCCAATGCAAAGCAATGGCACTATAGCTGCACAGTACATGTTGGTTCGTACCACTGATCCCCGGCCAGGGTGCTCATGCAATGCATGAACTGTAGCTGTGACAATAATAATAATAATGTCTAGGACGGTCCTGCCAATAGTCTAAACCATGGGAATGCATCCTCCGAGAAATAAGACCCCTAGTGCCAGTGCACTATCTCACAGACCATGTTTCGGGTCACCCATATGAAAATATCACAGACCATGTCTCAGGTCACCCCCTAGTGCCTTAACCTCTCATCACTATCTCATAGATAACCTCAACAATAATCATCACGGTTAGGCACTTCTGAACTCATGTATCATGAACCCCCACATCCATCACTATACTCATCATGCATCAATGCTCATAAAATCTCTAATCCCAATAATCACCCATCATGTCAACATGTCATAATTACAATCATCTCCATATATAATAAAGTAATAAAATAATACAAATAAATATAATATAACCACATTCATAATCCAGTCAACACGAATAATACAGTCAACTCATCATGTATCAAGCAGCATATCAATGGCAGTCAAAATAGTCAAAACAGTAAACCTTAATAAATAAATAATATATTTTTATAAGTAACGACGATAAATATACAATTCCAATATAATCATTGGTACAACTAAGTAGTCCTAAATGTGATATTAACATTGTTCGTTACTCGCTCCCTAGTAGGGTTTAGCTTGCACTACGCCATTATCAAAATAAATGCCACTTCGCCCTTTCCAACGTTTGATTACTTCTTTCCCCCACTTGGAAGTCGTACTGTGAAAGAACGCTACGTAACGAGTCATCCTCGAATCCTTTCGATTCTGCCATGCACAGTTCTAAAGCTTCCGAGCCTCCGAAATTCACCTAAACATCATATTACGAAGCGAACGTTACACGGAGTTCTAACACGAAGACGGAATTGAATTCCGATAACCGAAACTAAAGATAATCCAAATACAGTAACGGACAGCATTTCGACACAAAAGGGGTAGGATTTAGCTTTTCTATAGAAGAAAAGAAGAAGATAATGATGAAGATGATGTTGCCATGAACGCAACCACGGGCTTCGATTCATAATGGGACGATCGAATCGCTCTGACTCTCGTCTTAAAGTTTTCTCTCTAGGTTTTCTCTCCCTCTCTCTCTAAATTCTCTCTTGCTCCCCCTTTCTGTTTTCTGCTTCTGCTTCTGCTGCTTTATGTTTTGAACTTGGGACTTAGTGACTCAAGTCACTTAAGTCCCATTTTATTTTTGCAAGCCAGTGCACCAACGCTCAAGCGCTGGATCCCTAGCGCTTGAGCACTCCAACGCTTGGGCGTTTCCTTCCCCACGCTCTAGCGTTAGAGGCAGGTAGGCCACCGCGCCATGCAACCAATCCTGAGATGCCACGTAAGCCCTGATTGACACGTGGCAGTCAACACCAGTCCTTGTTTGATTGTCCAGAATGCTTGAGCGTTGGTACATCCACGCTTGAACATTTTGTGGATGCTTGAGCATTGGGTTGACCACGCTCGAGCTTTGACCTTTAACCAGAAGTCATTTTGTCCCGTTCTGGGTCCGTTCGACGTCCGATTGACCTCAAATTTGAGATATAGGCTCAGCAAGACCTAATAAACAACCTAAAACCCTCAAAATTGCCTAATCTCAATCCTAACTCCAAATTTAATATTTCACACTCTTACGCCTTAAAGACGATAAATGGGGAAAACCCTAAGATTCGTGTACGTTCAAACTCATTCTAGATGGTTGCGTACTCTCCATGCAAAGATTCCTAGTTCTCAAACAACATCTTAACTATGTAATCCAAGCCTTAAACCTAATCCCCTTACGTAAACAACACATAAAATCATGGCTGTTACATTTCTACCCCACTAAAAAGAAATTTCGTCCTCGGAATTTGCATACCTGAAAACAAGTGGGGATACTGCTGCTGCATGTCCGCCCCACGCTCCCATGTAGCATCTCCTGTGACATCATCCAAAATGACCTAAACCAAGGGAATCTATTTACCACGGAGTTCTTTAATCCTTCTATCTGCAATCTTAATCGGTAAAACCTCATATTCTAGATTCTCTTGGAGTTGTATGGACTCAGGCTCAATGACATGAGAAGGATCTGGATAGTATTATCTTAACTGGGAAATATAGAAGACATCGTGAAGGTTAGAAATGTTAGGCGGTAAGCCTATATGGTAAGCTAGTGGACCAATTCATCGAAGAATCTGAAATGGTCCAATGAATCGGGGAGTAAGCTTTATAGACTTTATAGCTCTGCCAATTCTAGTTTTCGGAGTGACTCTCAAAAACACGTGATTACCTTCCTGGAACTTTAAGGGTCTCCTCCTCTTGTTACTGTAGCTCCTCTGCCTATCTTGTGCTTCCTTCATTTTTTCTCTTATTTTCCTGACTTGTTATGTGGTTTGCTGTACCATATCAAGACCCAACACTTGGCTTTCGCCAGTCTCATACCAACACAATGGGGTCCTACACTTTCTCCCTTAGAAAGCCTCATACGGTGCCATCCCGATACTGCTGTGGAAACTGTTATTGTAAGTGAACTCAATCAAAGGTAGGAACTCATCCCAACTACCGATACTGCTGTGGAAACTGTTATTGTAAGTGATCCTCCAATGATTGAATTGTTCTCTCTGACTGTCCATTCGTCTCAGGATGATAAGCTGAACTCATCAATAACTTGGTTCCCAAAGCATTGTGTAACGGTCTCAAAAATCTAGATGTAAGTCTAGGATCTCGGTCGGAGACAATACTTGACGGCACACCGTGCAACCTCACAATTTCTTTGATATAGATGTGGGTCAACTTCTCAAGACTGTAACTCTCACCAATAGGTAAGAAGTAAGCACACTTCGTCAACCTATCAATGATAACCCAAATCCCATCAAACCTCTTCGGAGTTCGTGGTAACCCAACCACAAAGTCCATAGCCATACTATCCTATTTCCATTATTCGATATCCAAAGACTACAACAAAACCATAGGCTTCTGATTTTCTATCCTAGCTTTCTGACAAACCAAACAGGATAGAACACACTCTGTCACTTATTTCTTCATCTTTGGCCACCAAAACATCTTTTTCAAGTCTTGATACATCTTGGTGGCTCCTGGGTGAAAGCTCCGCTTACTCTTATGTGCCTCCTCTAATATCATTTTCCTAAGCTCTAAATCCTCTGGCACACATATCCGATCTCTAAACCTCAGCACATCATCGGATCCTCTCCTAAACTCTGAAACCTTACCCTCATCTATGCCTCGACTCACCTCTTGCAGATATTCATCCTGACCCTGCTTAATCCTAAGGTCTCTCAAAAACTCACTTCCGATGGTGATCATACCCAAGCACATTCTATCCTCAGTCAAATCCATACCTAGATTCATATCTACAAACTGTTCAAGCAACTCATCTCTTTCACCATCGTTGCGGACACATGTAAACATTTCCTACTCTGTGCATCTGCCACAACATTTGCTTTCCCAGGAAGGTATTGAGGATCAAACTCATAATCCTTAATAAATTCCATCCATCTACGCTGCCTCATGTTCAGCTCCTTCTAATCAAACATATATTTTAAACTCTTATGATCGCTGAACACATTAAACTTAACTCCATAAAGATAGTGTCGCCATATCTTTAATGCGAACATTATAGCTGCCAACTCCAAATCATGGGTCGGATAATTCCTTTCATGAACCCTCAGTTGTATGGAAGCATAAGCCACAACTCTTCCCTCTTGCATCAAAATACAACCCAATCCTTGATATGACACGTCACAGTACACGTCAAACTATCCTAGAGGATCTAGTAACGTCAGCACTAGAGACGTAGTCAACTTCTCATTTAGCTTTTGAAAGCTCTCTTAACACTTTTTCGTCCAAACAAACGTTGTACCCTTTCTTGTTAACTGCGTCATAGGCAACGCAATCTTCAAGAAACCTTCAATAAACCTCATGTAATAACCAGCTAATCCTAAGAAACTCCTCACCTCACTCATTGACTTAGGCCTCTCCCATTTAATCACAGCCTCTACCTTAACTGGATCCACTGCTATCCCATCCTAGTTGATTATATGACCTAAGAACTGCACTTGCTCTAACCAAAATTCACACTTGGATAGCTTAGCGTACAGCTGCCTATCTTTCAGCACTTGCAACACAACTCTCAGGTGTTCCTCGTGTTCTTCTCGGCTACGGGAATAGATAAGAATATCATCAATGAACACCACCACAAACTTATCGAGGAACGGTAAAGATCATGTTCATGTAATCCATGAACTCTGCTGGGGCATTAGTTACACCAAAACATATAACTAGGTACTCGTAGTGTCCATACCTTGTCCTGAAAGCTGTCTTATGTATATCCTTCTTCTTCACCCTAATCTGATGGTATCCCGATCTTAAATCTATCTTAGAAAATGCTGATGCTCCCTTCAACTAATCCATCAGATCATCTATCCTAGGCAACATATACTTATTCTTGATTATTACCATGTTTAACTGCATATAATCCGTACACAACCTAGAACTTCCATCCTTCTTCTTCACTAACAACACTAGTGCTCCCCACGGCGAAACACTCGATCTGATAAATTCCTTCTTCATTATACCATCCAATTGTTTCTTTAACTCTGCCAACTCTATAAGTGACATCCGATAAGGAGCTACTTATATAGGTCCTTTCCCCGGTATGAGATCTATAGTGAACTCAACTTCCCTCTCTGGTGGCAAACCTAGAACATCAGGAGGGAAAACCTCAGGAAACTCCCTCACGATAGGCATAGAATCTATACTCGGAGTCTCCTTAGCTTCCAAAGAGAAAAGCATCACATACTGCTGAGAATCGTCACTCCTCACAATTGCTCCTTCATTGGCAGATATTTTGCTAGAAGGCTCAAGAAAAGATAGGGCCTTTCGGCCACAATCTAATATTACATGGTTAGTCGCATGCCTATCCATGCCAAGAATAACGTCTATCTGTTGCATAGGCAAACAGATAAGATCTACAAGGAATGTCCTATTTTCAACAACTATAGGACACTTTAGGCAAACATACATAGTGATCAAAGAATCACTGGTCGAGGTAAATACTATAAGAGTATATAGAAACGGGTAAATGTAAATTATCCACACACTCATACGAAACAAACGAATATGTAGCCCCTAAGTCAAATAACACACGCGAGAGTCTGCCAGATAGTAAACACATAACTTGAATAAGATCTGTAGACTGAGAGTATTCAGATCTTCTCACAGTAAACACCCTCCCTATGGCCTGAGGTCTGGCCGTCTGTCGTCCTACTACTGGAACTCCTCTCCTCTGATGACCTGCCCTAGTAAGACCTCCACTCCACTGCTACCTCATCTCTCCAGCCTGCCTCTGGTCCATACTCTCGATGGCACTGCACCTCTCTACTAGCTTGGGAAAACTCAGAATATCCAAGGGCACTATAGCCCTCCTCAGCTCGTGCCGCAATCCCTCCTCAAACCTCCGACACATCCAATCCTCGTCTGGAAACCTATGGTAAAACTCAAAACAGAATCAAGGCCTCAAATCTGGCCGCATAGTCACCTACAGACATGTCCCCCTGTCGGAGACTCATGAACTCCATCTCCTTCTCGCGTCTGACCAACCGCGGAAAGTATTTCTCAGAGAAACAGTCTCTGAACAAATCCCAACAAATGAACCTGCCCTCTGCCTCTAGCAACCTTCTCTTGCCTCTCCACCATGACTCTGCTCCTCCTGTCATCATGAAAGCGGCATAAGTCACCTTCTTGTCATCTTTGCATCTCATGGTGTCAAAAATCTTCTCCAACTCCTGTATCCACCACTCTGCTCGCTCTGGATCATAATCCCCTCGGAACTGTGGTGGCTTACCTTACAGAAAGGTAGCCAACCCTGCGTTCTCAGCCTCAGCAGCTCTCCTCATATCCTGCTGCTCCTGCAACTCTGCATCTCTCTGCATCCACTAAGCATTCTGTTGCGCCTGCTGTAACAGAACAGATGCCAACTTGCGGATAGTCTAGAGACTCTCAGATGATTCCCCTCCACCTCCAGCTCCTACCTCAGGCTAATGCTCATCCTCAATACCCACTCTAGGGTCTCCCTCTATAGCTCTACCACCACCACATCTGCCACGTCCTCAACCTCTGCCTCGAGCCATGATCCTGTTAAAAGAAATCATTAGCCCACATCAATATGACATATAATACTACATAAAAATGGAATATAAATACTATATGTCATACAACTGTCGTATTCAGTGTGGATTCAACTAAATGGCCAGTACACCCTAATTCACAGTCCGAATAGAACGAAACTGCTCTGATACCGCCAAATGAGACACCCCAACGTCCCATTAAAGAAAACCAGACATTATTAAAACCTAATCGTGTTATTGGCGTTAAGCGATTATATTAAAATGGCAGAAAAATTTAAAACTTAAATAATACAACCATCAACAACATATATATATATATATATATATATATATATATATATATATATATATATATATATATACACTCCATATCTTGGGTACAGTACTGTAAAGGGGATCCCATTAGTAAGATCTTGATATGTACAAACTGGTAACATAACAAAAAATACATCAAAACACTGAAGGAAAGATGCCTCACCGACTCTCAACACCCAGTCCCCTCTAATAATACAAGAAAACCTCACACACACCTATACAGATAGCACTATCCTAAGCCATCATAAACTACTACCCTTGCTACCACCCAGAGGACTCGACGGTCCCGCTACTCCTCCGGCACTGCTGGAAGAGCTCCTATCTGAAGGCCTTTGGAACATCCGTCGGTAGACTTTGCTATCTCGGGAAGGCAGCCTGGAGGACACTCTAGAAGACTCCGACCCTGTGGCTCTAACCTCGGGAGGTGCGGGTGCCTCCGGAAAAGGCATCAGATCAGGAACTGGTGCAAGCACAGGCTCTGGTGCGGGTGCGGGTGCTGGTACTGGTGCTGGTGCGGGCTCCGGGACAAGTACCTCAAAGGGTGCTAGGAAGGGAACTGGTGCCATCTCCTGCATAGGGGGCATCGGTAGTAACTGTGCACCCGGAAATCTGATAGGTAAGGGGAACGTTTGGCCGGCTCGGAAAGTGGCAACCAAACCCAAAGGAGCTCCCTGTCCGAATCCGGTGGTCACCAAGATTGGACCCGTGTATACTGCAAACCTGGTGATTGGGCCCACAAGCCACCCGTTGGGATCTATAAACTCGAACTCAAAGGTCCCCGTGAGGGGAACCCTGCCTCCTGAGTCATCCACCGGTAATCCCATTGGGCCATCCTCGCGCTCAGAGTCTAAGATACAACAACAAAAATAAACAAACACCACAGCAAAAGAAAGTGGATAAGAAACAATTTAACGTCAAACGTGGAAAGGGTTTAGCAACATTTATATCTATAACAACACATTGACCATCTGTCTCCATATATATATATATATATATATATATATATATATATATATATATATATATATATATATATATATATATATATATATATATATATATATATATATATATATATACATATATAAACACAATCATCCTCGAAACGTTTATTATTTTCCTCTTTCCTCTATCATGATGAGATGCGATGCAATGCAATGTGTATAATCAGGTATGGCCACATATCCGAATATCCGTAATGACACGTCTCTAGAGTCCCAGAGCACATTCTCGTCCGAGGATGGAGAATTCCAATGCAAAGCAATGGCACTATAGTTGCACAATACACGTCGGAGTGCATCCTCCGAGGAATAAGACCCCTAGTGCTATTGCACTATCTCATAGATCATGTTTCATGTCACCCATATGAAAATATCACAGACCATGTTTCAGGTCCTAGTACCTTAACCTCTCATGTCTATCTCATAGATAACCTCAACAACAATCATCACGGTTAGGTACTTCTGAACTCATGTATCATGAACCCCCACATCCATCACTATACTCATCATGTATCAATGCTCTTAAAATCTCTAATCACAATAATCACCCATCATGTCAACATGTCATAATTACAATCATCTCCTTATATAATAAAATAATAAAATAAAAATAAAAATAATATAACCACATTCATAATCCAGTCAACACCAATAATACAGTCAACTCATCATGTATCAAGCAGCATATCAATGGCAGTCAAAATAGTCAAAACAGTCAACCTCAATAAATAAATAATATATTTTTATAAGTAACGGCGATAAACGTACAATTCCAATATCATCATTTGTACCACTAAGTAGTCCCCAATGTGATATTGACATTGTCCGTTACTCGCTCTCTGGTAGGGCTTAGGTCGCCCTATGCCATTATCGAAATAAATGCCACTTCGCCGTTTTTGATGTTAGATGGCTTCTTTCCCCCATCTGGAAAGTCGTACTATGAAAGAACGCTACATAACGAGTCATCGTCGAATCCTCTCGATTCTGCCCTGTGCAGTTCTAAAGCCTCCGAGCCTCCGAAATTCCCCCAAAAAGGAGTTCTAACACGAAGACAGAATTGAATTCCGATAACCGAAACTAAAGATAATACAAACACCGTAACAGATGGCATTTCGACACAAAAGGGGTAGGATTTACTTTTCTATAGAAGAAAAGAAGAAGAGAATGATGAAGATGTTGTTGCCACGAACACAACCACGTGCTCGAATTCGTAACGGGACGATCGAATCGCTCTAACTCTCATCTCGAAGCTTTCTCTCTAGGTTTTCTCTCCCTCTCTCTCTAAATTCTCTCTTGCTCCCCCTTTCTGTTTTCTGCCTCTGCTGCTTTATGTTTTGAACTTGGGACTTAGTGACTCAAGTCACTTAAGTCCCATTTTATTTTTGCAAGCCAGCGCACCAACGCTCAAGCGCTGGAACCCTAGCACTTGAGCGCTCCAACGCTTGAGCATTGGCTTCCCCACGCTCGAGCGTTGGAGGCAGGTAGGCCACCGCGCCATGCAACCAATTATGAGATGCCACGTAAGCCCTGATTGACACGTGGCCGTCTATGCTAGTCCTTGTCTGATTGACCAGAATGCTTGAGTGTTGGTACACCCACGCTTGAGCATTGGGTTGACCATGCTCGAGCGTTGACCATTGACCAGAAGTCATTTTGTCGCGTTCTGGGTCCGTTTGACGTCCGATTGACCTCAAATTTGTGATATAGGCTCATCAAGACCTAATAAACAGCCTCAAACCCTCAAAATTTCCTAATCTCAATCCTAACTCCAAATTTCTTGTTTAACACTCATATGCCTTAAAGACGATAAACGGGGAAGACCCTATGATTCGTGTACGTTCAAACTCACTCTAGATGGTTGCGTACTCTCCATGCAATGGTTCCTAGACCTCTGATATGATCCTAGTGAGGAACTTGTAGATTTTCGGATTTATCCTTGAGTGACTACCAAAATTCGAAGAATAAGAACACAAGAAAATGGACAAGGTAAGGAATGGAAGGGAGGCGCCACAATTCCAAGGGAATTGATAAGCCAAGGTGAGGATCGCCACAAGGGTTTTGGACTCTTGATAAGACTAAATGGGTTGGTTCAAGGAAGAATAAGAGAGAAACCACACTCACAATTGGAATCAATCCAAAATGAACTGAAAGTTATTATTCATCATGTAATAGGTGTGTACATATAGCAGTGGGAAAGAAAAACCAAAGGTCATACATAACTCTCCACTAAGTGGTTATTAAAAGAACATAACTATCCTACTTAAGAAAATAATAAAAATGATTAATAACTTCTAAAAAGGAGTTACTTAGGCATGCAAGCCAAAAGTCACCCTCCTTTGAAGCTCAAACTCGTCCAAATATTCGTATTAAAATTCAAGCCCGTTTTTTCTCCATGATAGAAGCCGAATCAGGTCAAGAGGCTTGAGATATGATTTGGCAATAATTTCTTAAGCTTTCCAACAAACCAAAGATTGCATCAATCGAAGATCTGTAGCTTAAGATACAGCCAAAACAAGTATGCGGGTTCATGATAATGAAAATAAAATTTTCATCAAAAAATTAATTTGGCCTTAAATTGGAAATCATTCTTGGGTTGCATCATTCCCTCCCTCTTGAAGAGAATTTGACCTCGAATTCATGGCTTTTGGTAGTCGTCTTCATCCTCCAGGTTCAAATACAATTCTTTTGAATCCGTAGGGCACCTCTCTTGGAATTGCTTCTTCAACTTCCTTCAAATTAGAGTCATCATCTCTAAGCGAGTTTGCATTAGTATTCAAAAAGCATCTTTACATAGAAAGATAGATATATAGGCTGCCTTGCCAACAATGCTCCCTTCACCTTATTTTCTTTTATAGGAAGACACTCAATTCTTCTTTCAACATTTGCCTCAATCTTGTTCTTTTTATTTTCCCCTTCCAAAAGTGCAGTCTCCACCTTTTTCTCAACATCTTTTTCATTATGTTTGTTTTCCTCCATTTCCTTTTCTTCTACTTTTTTCTCATGGCTTTCTTTTTTCATTACTTCTCCTTATTTTCTTTCCTCATTCACCGAACACTCTTCTTTTATTATTTTCTCACTCATTCTTTTTTTCTTACTCTCCTTTCAAGTGCATTTGATCTTCATACACTTGTTTTGGTGACAATGATCCAAGAGTAATTTTATGATTATTAAATACAAATGAGTACCTATTCTTGTAGACATCATATGTCGCTTCTCGTTCAGCCCTCCAAGGATGCCCAAGTACCAAGTGCCTCGTTTCTATAGGCACCACGTCACATAACACCTCATCGTCATATCTCCCAATCTTGAATGACACTCGTACTTGTTTGTTCACCATCATGTCACCGAGGTCACTAAACTCCGGGATGCACCAAAGCTTATACGGTTGTGGATGCTCTAGAATAGGAAGCCCCAACTTTTGCACCATGGTGGTACTAGCTAGGTTGATGTAACCTTTTCTATCAATGACCAAGCCACATATCTTGTCCTTCACATAGCATCTAGAATAGAAAAGATCCTCCCTTTGCTTGGCATCATTTTTCTTCATTAGTGACTCCATGAAGAACCCACTAAGAAAAAAATTCAAACTTCCATAAAAATCGAAAAAAAAAAAAGTCACTCTAGGAAGGATGACTCTGATGCCATATGATATGATCCCAGTAAGGAACATGTAGATTTTCGGGTCTATCCTTGAGTGACTACCAAAATTCGAAGAAGAAGAACACAAGAAAATGGACAAGCTAAGGAATGGAAGGGAGGCACCACAAGGGTCTTGGAATCTTGATAAGATCAAAGGGGTTAGTTCAAGGAAGAATATAAGAGAGAAACCACTCTCACAATTGGAATCAATCCAAAATGAACTCAAAGTTATTATTCTTCATGTAATAGGTGTGTACATATAGTAGTGGGAAAGAAAAACCAAAGGTCATCATGGGATGACATAAACTCCTAATAACTAGACATAACTCTCCGCTAAGTGGTTATTAAAAGAACATAAATATCCTACTTAAAAAAATAATAAAAATGATTCATAACTTCTAAAAAGGAGTTACTTAGGCATGCAAACCAAAAGTCACCCTCCTTTGAAGCTCAAACTCGTCCAAATATTCGTATTAAACTTCCAACCCGTTTTTCACCATGATAGAAGCCGAATAAAGTCAAGCGGCTTCAGATATGATTTGTAGATAACTCCCTAAGCTTTCCAACGAACTAAAGAATGAATCAATCGGAGATCGGTAGCTCAAGATACAGCCAAAACAAGTATACGGGTTCATCACAATGAAATAAAATTTTCATCAAAAAATTAATTTGGCCTTAAATTGGATATCATTCTTGGGTTGCATCAACCTCAAACAACATCTTAACTATGTAATCCTAGCCTTAAACCTAATCTTCTTACGTAAACAACACATAAAATCACGGATGTTACAAGCATAAGCCACAACTCTTCCCTCTTGCATCAAAACACAACCGAACCCTTGATATGACGCGTCACAATACACGTCAAACTGTCCTAAAGGATCTGGTAATGTCAGCACTAGAGATGTAGTCAACTTCTTGATGACAACCAAATGAATGGGTTGCCTTTTTTATGATCTTAGGTTGAATTTTACATTATTATAAAACCAAGTCAGATTTGTGATGTAAGTTAAAAGGAAGAAAAGAAGAAAATAGATGAAGGTAAGAGGTGATGGAAGGTGCCACAAACCAAGATGGTTTGATAAGCCAATGAAGTTCGCCACAAGAATCTTGGATTATTGATAAGAACAAGATGACTCAACTAAGAACCAAAGAGAAACAATATTTCTCACAATGGATTTCAATCCAAATTCAACTTCCAAGTTATTTTTATTCATGACATGGGCATGATATATAAAGGAAAGGTGGCTGCCAACTTTTGGCTTACACATTGCCATCCCAAGATACCATAAGCCCCCCCCCCCCCCCCCCCCCCCCCCCCACACACACCCACTAAGAACTCAATAACTAAGCCACTAATGGTGTGTTAATTCTCTCTTTCCACCATTATGTGGCTGCCAACTCTTAATTCCCCTCTTTATTCAAATTAAAGTGTAACCCCCCTAATTAAAATAAAACAATAAAATGACTATCACTAAATAGGAGTTACTTTAGGCATGCAAGCCAAAAGATTCCTCCCAACAATGACTCTTACTCGTGTACAACATGGACAAAAGTGGGCTTGACCCAATTGCAACACTTAGCAAATTTGGATCCACGTACATAACCCATTACACTTATTGGATTTGAAATAAAACAAATAAATTGACTTATAACTAGTGCACACCCCATTTGAACATGATCATGGGTCTTCTAGTTGAATGAGATAAGTCATCAATTTTGCCTTCATTCCATTTGGTCTTGATCTTGGGCTTGCTTTTATCAAAATAGCCACCATGTGATTAAGAGCTTCTTGGGCTTTCTTGGTTCTAGCTCTTGTCATAGGTTCACCAAGTCCATGTAGTGCTCCTTGGTCCATGCCCCTTATTTGGCTCATATCACTTCTCTTTCAACTTTTAAAAACTCTCTTCACATTTCTCTGTCCAAACAAACGTTGTACCCTTTCTCGTTAACTGCATCATAGGCAAAGCAATCTTCGAGAAACCTTCAATGAACCTCCGATAATATCCAGCTAAACCTAGAAAACTTCTCACCTCACTTACTAACTTAGGTATCTCCCACATAATCACAGCCTCCACTGTAGCTGGATCAACTGATATCCCTTCCTTATTGATTATATGACCTAAAAACTGAACTTCCAAAATTCACACTTAGAAAGCTTAGCATACAACTGCCTATCTTTCAACATCTGCAACACAACTCTCAGATGTTCTTCATGTTCTTCCCGTGAACGGGAATAGTTAAGGATATCATCTATGAACACCACTACAAACTTATCGAGGAACGGTCTACAAATCATGTTCATGTAATCCATGAAGACTGCTGGAGCATTAGTCACACCAAAAGGCATAACGAAATACTTGTAGTGTCTGTACCTCATTTTGAAAGCTGTCTTAAGTCAATCTGATAGTATCCTGATCTTAAGTTAATCTTGGAAAACACTAAAGCTCCCTTCAATTGATCCATCAGATCATCTATCCTAGGCAACGAATACTTATTCTTAATCGTCACCTTGTTCAATTGCATGTAGTCTGTACACAACCTGGAACTTCTATCCTTCTTCTTGACAAACAACACCGGTGCTCCCCACTGAGAAACAGTAGGCCTAATGAATTCCTTCTTCATCATATCATCCAACTGTTTCTTTAACTTAGACAACTCTACAGGTGAATTCAACTTCCCCCTCTAGTGGCAGACCTGGAACATCAGGAGGGAAAACCTCAGGAAATTCTCTCACGATAGGCATGGAATCTATAATTGGAGTCTCCTTAGTTTCCACTAAGAAAAACATCACATACTGCCGAGAATCATCACCCCTCATCGATATTACTTCATTGGCAGATACTATGCTAGAAGGCTCAAGAAAAGATAGGGTCTATCTGGATCAGTCTAACACTACATGGTTAGCCGAAAGCCAATCCATGCCGAGAATAACATCGACCTGTTGCATAGGCAAACAGATGAGATCCACAAGGAATGTCTATTTTCAACAACTATAGGACACTGTAGGCAAACATATATAGTAATCAAGGAATCATTGGTCGGAGCAGATACTGTAAGAGTATAAGGTAACTGGGAAACGGGTAAATGTAAATGATCTACACACTCATGTAAAACAAACAAATGTGTAGCACCTGAGTCGAACAACACAAACGAGTGTCTGCCAGATATTAAACACATACCTAAAATAAGATCTGCAGATTGAGAGGATTCAGCCCCTCTCACGGTAAACACCCTCCCTGTGACCTGAGGTCTGGCCATTTGTCGTCCTGCTGCAGGGACTCCTCTCCCAGCTCCACCTCTGTAAGTACCGACTCCTCTGCATTTAGCTGTCTGCTGCTGTACTCATCTCTGCTTGCACTCCCTAGCAAAGTGACTCTGGTTTACCACAGATGAAACAACCAGGTCTCTTGGGATGGCAATGTGTAAGCCAAAAGTTGGCAGCCACCTTTCCTATATGTAACATGCCCATGTCATGAATAAAAATAACTTGGATGTTTAATTTGGATTGAAATCCATTGTGAGAAATACTGTTTCTCTTTGGTTTTTAGTTGAGCCATCTTGTTCTTATCAAGAATCCAAGATTCTTGTGGCGAACTTCATTGGCTTATCAAACCATCTTAGTTTGTGGTGCCTTCCATCACCTCTTACCTTCATCCATTTTCTTCTTTTCTTCCTTTTAACTTACATCACAAATATGACTTGGAATTATAATCATGTAAAATTCAACCTAAGGTCATAAAAAAGGTAACCCATTCATTTGGTTGTCATCAGCCTGCCTCTGATCCATACTTTCAATGGCACTGCATCTCTCCACTAACTCTGGAAAACAAAAAATATCTAAGGGCACTAAATCCCTCTTCAGCTCATGTTGTAATCTCTCCTCAAAACTCTAGCACTGCCAATCCTCGTCCGGAAACCTCTGATAGAACTCAGAAAACTATATCAAAGCCTTAAATATGGCTGCATAGTCACCAACACTCATGTCACCCTGTCGGAGACTCATGAACTCCCTCTCCTTCTCGCGTCTGACCAACCGCAGGAAGTAGCAATCTCTGAACAACTCCCAACTGATCAATCTACCCTTTGCCTTTAGCAACCTCCTCCTGCCTCTCCACCATGACTCTGCTCCTCCCGCCAGCATGAAAGCAACATAAGTCACCTTCTTGTCATCTCTGCACCTCATGGTATCAAATATTTCTCTATCTCCTGAATCGACTACTCTGCTCCTGTAACTCTACATCCTCCGAGCATTTTGTTGCGCCTGCTGCAACAGTACCGATGCTATCTCGTGAGTGGTTTGGAGAGTCTCCGATGACTTTCCTCCACCTCCAGCTCCTCCTCCAAGCTGAGAAGTCTCACCGTCCACTCTCTCTGGGGGTCCTACCACCCCCTCGTCCTCCACGTCCTCGTCCTCTGCCTCGAGCCATGATCCCGATAAAAGAAATCATTAGCTCACATTAATATGACATACAATATTACATAAAACTGGAATATAAATACTACATGTCACATCAATGTTTATTATCGCGTACGGACTCACTACTAACTTCTAAGCATAATCGATATCTGATGTGGATTCAACTAAAATTGCTAGTACATCCTAACCTCACAGTCTGAAGAGAATCAAACTGCTCTGATACCACCAAATGAGACGTCCCGATGTCCCATTAAAGTATCATATTTTATTTAATTCCTAATCGTGATATTAGCGTTAAACGGTTATTTAGAAACATCATAAAATTTAAAACTTATATATAAAACAACCATCACACACACACACACACACATAACGTCTAGTATTGTAAAGGGAATCCCATCAGTAGGATGCCAAATATATACAAACTGGGTATAACAAAAATACATCAAAAGGTCTGACAAAAACAACTTCGTTGACCACACCCAATCCCATCTCTCCAAATACATCCAAATGCTCTCATCACACAACTAAGCACACCTAACTGATAGCACTGGCCGATACTATCACATACGGCTACTGATACCCTCACTGTCGCCCCTGAGCCTAGACGGTCCCACTACTCCTTTGCTGCTAGAAGAGTTCCTCCCAGAAGGCCCCTAGAACAGTCGTCGGTAAGCTCTGCTGTCTCTGGACGACAATATGGAGGACTCAGACCCTACTGCCCTCATATCTGGAATCTCAGGTACCTCTGGAGCAAGCAGATGATCATTATCCGATACAACCTAATCCTCCTCGTGGGCTGGTTCAAGCATAGGTACTGGCTCTGGTGCGGGTTCTGGTGCTGGCTCTGGTGCTGGTGCCTCAACCAGTACAGGGATGGGAATAGGAACCACATCAGGCATCGGCGGTAATGATGCAGCTGGAAATCCAATCGGGAATGGGAAAGTATGTCCCACTCTGAAAGTCCCTACTGTCCCAAATGGGGCTCCATTCCCTACACCAGATGTCACCGAAATAGGACCCGTATACACAGCAAAGCGGTTGATCGGGTCCACGAGCCACCCCTGCTCATCCACAAACTCAAACTCAAAGGTTCCCGTCAGGGGGAACCCCGCCGACTGCGTCATCCAAGGATGATCCCAATGCGCCATCGATGAAATCCGGGTCTAAGTAAAACAATAAAGAAAACAAAATACAAAATAAAGAAGAACAGGGATAAGAACACATCTAATATCAACATGGAAAGGGTTTAGCAACATCTAATAAATAACAGCACACATAACATAGATCACCACACACACACACACACACACACACACACACACACACACACATATATATATATATGCAACCATCCTCGAAGCATATGAGGTCCTCTACCCTTTACTATGATGCAAATGCAATGTGTATGATAACGTGGCTGCCACCAATCTGGATATACATATCTCAATCAACCATACAACGCGTCTCTAGAATCCCTGATGTACATCCTCATCTGCGAAGAGATTGCCCATGCAAAGCAATGGCACTATAGTTTCACAGCACAAGTCGGTGCACACCTTTGTTCATCATAATATCAAAATAAATATCTCGGTTAGGCACTTCCGAACACATGTATCATGTAGCCCCACATACATCTCCATAAATCATCATGTATCAACACTTTAAAATTTTCTAAGCACAAAATGATCATCCAGCATGTCATCATTTCCAAATCATCTCCACATATTAAAATAAAATATAAATAAATAAATAATCAAATAATTACAATCATTCCAGCAATCCAATATCATCATTGGTACCACTAGGTAGTCCCCAATGTGATATTGATATTGTCCATTACTCGCTCCTTAGTAGGGTTTAGGTCGCCCTACGCCATTATTGAAATAAATGCCACTTCGCCGTTTTCGACGTTAGATGGCTTCTTTTCCCCACCTGGGAATACGTAGCTAGTTCCGAGACAATCAAAAGAACACCCACGCTTCCTTCTCACTTCTGCCACATGTAGTTCAAGGGTCCCCGGACCTCCAAAAATTCACCTGAACACCACATTACGAAGTGTACTTTACAGGGAACCCTAATATGAAGTCGGAATTGAAAACCGATAACTAAAACGAAAGATAAGTCGAGTATCATCACCGATGGCACTTCGACATAAAACGGGTAAGGATTACCTTCACTAGAGAAGAAAAAGAATGTAGAATAGTGAAGACATCGTTGCCACGATCACAACGACATACTCGGAATCGCTTCGGGATGATCGAATCGCTCGAACTCTCAACCTGAAGCTTCCTCTCTCTAACTATTTTCACTCTATCTCTCTCTACTCTCTTTTCTGTCTTATATCTGTTCTCTGCGTTTTTACCTTAAGGGTGAAATGTTTCACCCTTTGCTCCTTTTTATTTTTGCCATTCTGCCACGCCACACTTGAGCGTGGGAGCAGCCACGTTTGAGCATTCTAACGCTAGAGCATGAGATTCTCTACGCTTGAGCGTTGGAGGTAGGTAGCGCCACCGCACATGCAACCAATCAGATCGTGCCACATGGGTCAGCTGGTACCACGTGGAGTCAATGCCAGAGCTGATCTGGTTGACCTCCACGCTTGAGCGTGGGGTAGGCCACGCTTAAGAGTTGACCGTTGACCAGAAAACCTACTTTGACTTTTCTGTGCGTTCTTAGCCCATTCGACGTCCAATTGATCCCAAATTTGAGATATAGGCTCATGAAAACCTAATACACAGCCTCAAACCCTTAAAAATGCCTAAACCTTAATCAACATATTAACCATATAATTCAAGTCTTAGACCTAATCATCATAGGTATAACAAATCATTAAAACACGACTGTTACATTTCTACCACTCTTAAAAGAAATTCTATCCTCGGAATTTACGTACCTGAGAACAAGTGGATACTGCTGCTGCATGTCTGCCTCACACTCCCAAGTAGCATCTCCGCTAATAACATCCCATATGACCTTAACCAAAGGAATCTGTTTCCCACGGAGTTCTTTAATCCTTCTATCTGCAATCTTAACCGGTAAAGCCTCATATTCTAGATTCTCTAGTAGTTGTATGGACTCAGGCTCAATTACATGAGAAGCATCTAGATAATATTTCCCCAACTGAGAGACATGAAAGACGTCATGAAGATTAGAAAGGTTAGGTGGTAAGCATTATTAGGGTTAGCATTATTATCTTCTTAATTTTGTTAAGCCATCTAAACAAACTAAGTTACTTATGACTTACATCAAAACCTAGTTAAGCAAACATAAAACATCAAAACGATTACATCATAATCAATCATCATAATCATCATCAAAACACTTTTCATTTCTTCACTCTTGAATATGGGTGGAGATATTCTTCACGGAAGCATACTTGAGACTTGTATCTCATCATCTTCTACAATCTCCCCCTTTTTGATGATGACAACTCTTTAGATCTTTTGATGAATCTTGAAATTTGCTTTGCTTTTGTATCATAAGGTTTTGATTAAATTTGAACTTGTGAATAAAGTATATCATGATTTTTGCCGAACTCCCCCTGAATATATAACACTCCTTTTGAGTAAAGTAGTGAGTCCTACAAAATAAACCACAAAAACTCACATTTTCTCCCCCTTTAGCATTATCAAAAAGCATGTAATATGTGGAGATAAAAGACACAATATTCAAAAAATATATATAATAAATGCCATACATGCATAATCAAAGTATATCAGATAAGTTCAAGGCATGCATACTAACATCAATAATAGCATATACGTGATGGATATCAGAGTCTAGTGTATTAGAGTCAGTTTTTATACCAACATAGGTATACTAATACAGTCATCCAGGAATGTAGAAAATAGGGGTCAAACAATATCATCACACAAATCCAGAGTAAAATCAGAGCAAAATAGAGAACATACAGTCATCCAACGAAATATAAGCATATAAAGCATAGAAAGAGGAACAAGAGATATCAAATCTAATCCATCCTTTTCATCGTTGAACTGAGACTGTAACCTCCTCACTCTGTCTGTCAAAGCTGCCATATCATTAGATATCCCTTGATTGCGAACATCCATGCTTGTGAACTCGGACTTCAAGTATCCCTCCATATTTGTGAAGCTTGTGTCCATCTGCGTTCTAAAGGTTTCCAATCCCATTTCCATACGATTCAAGCTTGAAGCCACATAGGATTGAAATGGATCAGAGAAGTTCGTCGCAGAGGTATGTGTGGAATGGCTAGGCTGAGAACTAAGTGAAGCATGTATCTAGTCAGCCATGTCCAATGCCGCATCCAGCTCATCTGGATCATATTGAGCTTGGTTCAATGGGGGTCCATCATGAAACCAAATTTCGTTCACCTTCTTGATACTCATTCTGGCTAAGGTAGTTGTACCAAATCTTCTTGTCACAGGCAAATAAGCTGTGTTGAGATCAATATCATAGAATTCCAGAAATGCTTGGATCAGATTTCCATATTGAATCGAGCTATGTCGGCTGTTCTTACAAGACAATCGTCTTTGAGAAATGTACCATGCCCAATTCATTTGCACATTGTACTTCATGCAACACATCATAAATAAATCTTCTTCAAGCATCACAGAGGTGTTAGATTGCCTAGGGTTCAAAATAGTAGCTACAACATAGTGAAGCAATCTACCCTCCATGTTAAGTAAGCAAACCTTAGGCTTTCTATCAAGGCGATCAGGGATAGGACCATTAGCAAAACTTTTTATTATTCCTCTCCTAGAAAAGCATGTAATAGATGAGGGATCAGAGATTTCTAATCCCACATAGGGTATTCCTATCACACTATCCCAATCCTGAGGATGAATAATAAAGTCTTTCCTAGCTACTGAATAGAGCAACGTACCATTTGCACCTTGCTTAAGGCGAGCATTGAAGACTCTAGCTAGATCCTGAGAATATATCTCCCTCAGCTCAATTAAGGACTACAATTTCTGCCAGATGAACAACTTGTGAATAGAGAAATTTTATTTCTCATACCAGCTACATTTCATGTAGATTGGATTTAATACTTTCTTGTCCATATAATCTTCTTTGAATTCAATGAATTTTGATTTGCTTGAAAACCAAGAAGACATGTCCACTCTATCAGCATCTTCTTCTTCTTCTTCTTCTTCTTGTTGCTCTTCCTCTCCTTCTGTAGAACTATCATCCAACTCTTCAGTTTCCATAAAGACCTCTTCCAAAGCAACCCTCTTCTTCCCTTTTCCAGGTCCACTAGCCACTAGCAAACCTATCACTTTTCCTTCTTGGTTGGGATGAAGGAGATGGTTGAGTAGAAGATGTAGCTCCTCCTCTCATGCGAGGTTTCTTTCCAGCCATGGTGATGAAGGAGGTTTAGGAGAGATAGATGAGAGTTTGATGATGACAAGAGAGAAGTATATGAAGAACAAAGACCAAGAACAAGGTTCTTTGAAAGAACTATGGTCTAAACATGATGTTCTTGATATATATGAGAAGAATGTTGGATAATAGAGGTTTTATACTAATTGAATTCGAGCAAGGGCCATTTAAACATGACTTGAGAAGCTATAATGTGGTGCTTTCTATCCGGTTTTTATTTTATGAAATAAAGGCGTGTTTTTATATTACCTCTTTTATTAAATGTTTTATAATTAACGTGCGGGGTAGAGGGTGTCACATTTAGTCGTACCAGAGGAGGTCAGTCCTATCAAGCCGTGGTATAAGTCTGTTGTGAGTCTGTTATGTGCTCTTGTTTGAATTGTCTACACTTGTTAGAGACAATGATGCTTATAGGTGGAGCCTGTAGCTTTTTCCTGCTTAAGTTCTATGTAATTAATGGTTGTTTTGGACATTTACAGGAACTCATGGTAGGTAGAGGCAGAAACGATTAGGCAATCGCTGACGCGCTAGCACTCCTTGCAAATGCGATAGGGCAAGTCCAGAACAAAAACAACGGAGGATCGGCTGAGTTTCAGGGTCTTGACAAGTTCCAGCGGAATAATCCGCCATCTTTTAGAGGAGCATATGACCCAGAGGGTGCTCTGTTGTGGATGAGGGAGATCGAGAAGATTTTCAGAGCCATGGATTGCAATGATCAGTAGTGGGTTATCTTCGCCACCTTCATGCTCACTAAGGAGGCTGAGCACTGGTGGGAGAACTGTCGACAGAGGATGCAGGTTGAGGGCACGGTGATTACATGGGCTGTTTTCAGAGATAGGTTCTTGGAGAAGTATTTTCCTGCGGATGTAGAAAGAGATGGAATTCTTGGCATTGAAGCAGGGAAATATGTCAGTGGGCGAGTATGTGGCAAAGTTTGAGGAGCTGGCTAGGTATTACACTCCTTATCAGGTCATGGTTGATGATCGGTCAAAGTGTGTAAAGTTCGAGGATGGCCTTCGTCCAGAGATCAAGCAGGCGATCAGTTACCAGAATATCAGAGTCTTCCCAACCCTGGTGAACAAGTGTATGATCTTTGAGGATACCTACAAGTCCAAGGTTGCCAGTTTCAGGAATTCAGATAGCCAGAGTAGCAAGAAGACTGAGCAGAAGGATAAGAGCAAGCAGCATTACGCTCCAATCGGTCGGGATTTCAAACAGAGTGGCAGGAAGCCACAGTTTTCTTATGATAGGTCCAGGGGTGGTAACTCTAATGCCCCTAGGCCTATGAAGTGCTAAAAGTGCGGCGCACCAGATCACTTCACTACCCAGTGCATAGAATCAGACGTCCTCTGCTTTAGGTGTGGCAAACCTGGCCACATCAGTTGGGATTGTGGAGGAGCAAAGTCAGAACCTCCAAGTTCTAGCAAGAGTCAACAGTCTCAGGCTAATCGACTGAATACCACTGGGAGAGTCTTTACTCTTAGTGGAACTGAGGCCTCCGAGTCTGATGACTTGATTCAAGGTATGTGCTTAATTGATGGAACTCCATTAACTGCATTGTATGATTCGGGTGCTACGCACTCGTTTATATGACATGATAGGGTCAATAGTCTTAAACTGCCTGTTACCTTTCTTGACTATGATCTGGTTGTTTCTACACCTACAAACAAGCCTGTTCTTACTTCTCATGCATGCAAGAACTGTCATATTACCATTAATGGTAGAACTTTTATTGTAAATCTTCTATGCTTACCTTTAAAACAGCTTTACCACCGTTCTTATCCAACCTTCATATTGTCTTTCATGTGTCTCTACTCAAAAAGTATATTCATGAGAAATTAAAAGAGAAATTGACTTTTGAGGTATTACCCACTTCGAGTCTAGGATAGGAGGGTGAAGCAGCTAAGAGGCAAGGAGATTCCTTTGGTGAAAGTCGTTTGGAGTGGGGCTACTGAGGAAAGTGCTACATGGGATTTGGGAAGCAAGATGATGGAATAATATCCGCACCTTTTCAATCGAAGTGAGTAGAAATTTCGAGGACAAAATTTTTATAAGTGGGGTGGAGTTGTAACACCCCGTTTTTCGTTAAGTGTTTTCATGTGTGTTGTTTGGTTGTTTAAGCCTTAGGACTTAGCTTAAAATTTTTGTTGGGGGCTGAGTGGGATTTCTAGGCTTAAAATTTCAAGGAGCACATCTCGCTGACGATAAGTTGAGTACGTCGGTGCTCAATAGAGAGACCCCCGTGCTCAAAGGCAAACGGCGCCTCGGAGGCACTGATGTGATCACTCCCGTGCTCAAGGAGGAGCACGACCATGCTTGGGTCTGATGCCTTTAAAAATAGAACAGTAACCGAGGGTTTCTCATAAACCCTATTTTGGCATAAATAGAAACCCTGTTGCGGCTAAGAGTGTTCTTTTCCATTTTTACTCTAAACTTAGTACTTTCTAGGAGTTTTGGAAACCCTTAGGAATACCTTGTTCGTCTGTGCCAATCGGTGTAGGTAACGGTTTCTCCCTCTTTTGGTTTCCTTTTCTGTTATTTAGATTTGGGAACTAATTGGTTAACTTTTTTGTTTGACCAAGGCTTGGAAGCTAGCTGAGCCGTTTGAGGGACGTGTCGGTTTATCGTTGAGTTGTCACTATCGGATTCTTCATACCAGGTATGGGGAGAAGGAAAGTGTAATCATTAGGCAAGGGGGTAGTGTAAGATGAGGGGATACCATAGCCTCGTTTGTTATTGTTAACTATTGTCAATGCCATGTCATGTTTGATTATATGGATTAGTTACTATAATTGTTGTTCGACAATGATATACTTCCTTAGTTGTGAGACATGGAATACATTATGAATGTTTGAAAGAAAAGGTGGTAAAGCAATTTGGTAGGCTACTGGACCAATATGACGAAGAATTTGGTAAGGTCCAATGAATTTTGGAGTGAGTTTTTTGGACTTTATAACTCTACCTACCCCAGTTGTGGGTGTGACTCTCAGAAATACATGTTCACCTTCTTGAAATTGGAGAGGTCGTCTTCTCCGATCAGAGTAACTCTTCTGTCTGCTTTGTGTGTTTTCATCTTTTCACGGATTTGTTTAACCTTTTCCGTTGTTTGCTGCACGATTTCGGGACCTAAAATCATGCTTTCTCCATCTTGGTACCAACACATAGGTGTTTGACGTTTTCTCCAGTACAAATCCTCATAGGGTGCCATCCCTATGGTTGAATGAAAACTGTTGTTATACGTGAACTCGATAAGCGGTAAAAGATCATCCCAACCTCCACGATGGTCTAATACACATGCTCTCAGCAAGTCTTCTAACGAGTGAATCGTTCTTTCCGTTTGTCCATCGATTTGAAGATGATAGGCTGAACTCAAATGTAACTTGGTTCCCAGTGCTTGATTCAGACTTCCCCAAAAACGTGAAGTGAACTTCGGATCACGATCTGAAACAATACTCGAAGGCACTCCATGATGTCTGATCACTTCTTCGATATAAACATCAGTTAACTTTTCTAATGTATAGTTGATCTTAACAGGTAAGAAATGTGCTGATTTCGTTAACATGTCAACGATTACCCAAATTGAATCAAAACCTTTGGAAGTTCTTGGTAAACTTACCACAAAATCCATCGATATGTTATCCCTCTTCCATTCAGGTACATCTGATGACGTAAGCATTCCTCCAGGTCGTTGATGTTCTATCTTTGCTTTCTGACAGGTCAGACATGATGCAACGTGCTCCGCGACTTATTTTTTCATGCCTGGCCACCAAATTCATTGTTTTAGATCTTGATACATCTTAGTTGATCCAGAATGAATACTTAACTTACTCTTGTGAGATTCTTCAAGAATCATCTTCTTCATCTCAGGATTGTCAGGTACACATACTCGTCCATTGCACCTTAAGATGTGATACAATCCCAAACTAAATTCTGTAGCTTTTCCTTGTTCCATTAACTCTTTCTTCTCTTGAAGATACGCATCGACAACTTGTTGTTCTTGGATCTCTTCCATTAATCCACTAGAGATCTTGATGATTCCCAAACTGATTTTCTTTTGACTTACTTCCATAATCAAATTGAGATCACATAACTTTTCAATTAACTCGAGTTCCTTCACCATCATAGCTGAGATGTGGATGGCCTTCCAGCTCAGTGCATCCGCCACAATGTTCGGCTTTCCAGGATAATATTGTATCATGAAGTCATAGTCTTTTAGAGACTCCATCCATCGTCTTTGTCTCATGTTGAGCTCCTTTTGATCAAACAGGTACTTCAGACTCTTGTGGTCACTAAAGACATCAAACTTAGCTATATAAGTGGTGTCTCCATATCTTTAGTGCAAAAACCACAGCAGCTAACTCTAGATCATGCGTCAGATAAATTCTCTCGTGAATCTTTAACTGACGTGATGCATAAGCTACAACTTTTCAGTGTTGCATTAATACATAGCCTAAACCTTGATGTGAAGCATCACAATATACTTCATAAGGTTCATTCGGTTCAGGAAGTATTAACACCGGGGAGGTTGTCAAACGTTCCTTTATCTTTTGAAAACTTTCCTCGCACTTGTCAATCCACACAAAATGTTGATCCTTCCTCGTAAGTTGAGTCAACGGCGCTATTATCTTGGAAAAACCTTCGATAAACCTCCTGTAATAACCAGCTAGATGGACAAAGCTGTGAATCTCCGTCGAAAGTACTGCTTCTACTTTTGCAGGATCGACAACAATTCCTTCCTTGGTAATTACATGTCCAAAGAATTTCACTTGTTCGAGCCAAAACTCGCACTTAGACAGTTTTGCACACAACACCTTCTCGCGTAGGATCTGCAGGACCTGTTGCAAATGTTCTTCATGTTCCTTATGACTCTTAGAGTAAATGAGGATGCCATCAATGAACTGTTCGATGTGGAAATGGTTCTTAGTCAAGAGGGGGGTGAATTGACCATTTATACTTTTCGAAAACAATGTTTATATTCCCTTTTTCAACTAGTGTAGCAAGAGAGTAAAGTTTCCTTGAAACTTAGGCAAGAAACAATTGTAATATCAATTCAAGAATGTACTTAAAGAAATATATTCAATTGCATAAGCTAAGAGAATGTATCATACAACAATCATGCACTATAGTATCATAAGCATAAAACATAAAGAATCATGCATATGATAATAAAGATTGCAAGAAAGTAAAGAGAGTAGGGATAGAGAAAGTGACACAAGTATTTTACTGGTTTGGCCCACAACCTGAGTGGCCTAGGTCCAGTCCCTAAGAATACACTTGGAGAAAATCACTATGACAAAATTTGTACAAGATGTTGAGACCTCATAAGTCTAAAACACATTCAATGTGTAAATTCTCTAAGTTTTGATGATTCCAAATAGTTCAAGTATGATAATGTTGAACCAAATGAAATTACTGATATATTTGATAAGTGTGCAGGAAAATAGGCTTAAGGTCACTCGTCTATTTTTTAGTAGAAGCTTAGTACTGACTCGTCTAAGTTTCCACTCGTCTAAAAGATAGTCAGCGCTCAAGAAAGACTAAGTTCACTTGATGATGTGGCAAGAAGCATGCGTCTAAGTTTGGCTCAGTTGATCACTCGTCTAACTTTGGAACACGTCAGCACCCGTCTAATGTTTGAACGTACCAGCACCCGTCTAATTTTTGAATGATCATCACCCGTCTAATTTTTGGATGACTTTCACCTGTCTAAAAATTCTCATTACTGATACCAAGTCAGTATGTCAGAAATCAAGTCCAAGTCACCTTATTCAAATTATATGCCTTCCTTTAAGGATCTCAAAGACCTCTGGACAATAGCTCAAAGGACAAAGAATAAAGAACGTTGTTTCAAGGTTTTAAGCAATAAACACGCAATCTCTGCACCACTGCAGTAACCTTTTGCCTGTTTTAGTACAAAGTAAAAGTGCTTTCTGGAAAGTGAACTGAGGTTGCACTGAAAGAGGAAAACTCTCTGCATACTCTTGGACACCCTTGTCAAAGCTCAACGTTTCCAAGCATTTAATAAATATTCAGAACGACTCTTTGGCATTA
This sequence comes from Echinosophora koreensis, assembly GCA_035048595.1. Taxonomy (NCBI): domain Eukaryota; kingdom Viridiplantae; phylum Streptophyta; class Magnoliopsida; order Fabales; family Fabaceae; genus Echinosophora; species Echinosophora koreensis. Next base: position 2,684,933 of record JAPCYP010000065.1, read on the forward strand.
AATGGTGTCTCAGAAAGCTCAAGTCAGAAGCAAACACTTTCTAAAGCTGTGTCAAAACGGATCTCTTGATTGAAGTTTTTAAATAGATCAAACAATGAAGATGAAGCCAAGAAGTTGAATATCAAAAGAACTCTGCACAGAAGCATTTACTATCTTCATTAACTTCTTCATTCCTTCATTGAATACACATTCAATCATTTGATATAAATTCGCAGTCTTTCATACTTCATATTTATTCCACTCTCTGAGTGTGATCTGAAAGATTTGCAAGTTGTATTATCCCTTACTGTTTTGAGCCTGAAAAGGCTAGGTGAGAAAAGAATACTTGTTTGAGTGTTGAGCCTGAAGAGGCTAGGTGTGCAAAGAATACTTGTACTGTAATTTACTCAGTTATAGTGGAAACTTGGTGCTGCCAAGAAACTGGACGTAGCCCTGTGGATTTTAGGGTGAACCAGTATAAATCTCTTGAGTGATATTTCTACTCCCTTTATCTTTTAATTTGCTTAAGTATTGTTTCTGTTTTAGCTTTTAACTTGGGGAGTTAATACGGTGATATCAAACTCTATTTTAACCTTCTCTATTTGTGTGTGCTATTCTGTTTCAATATTAGACATGTCACTCGTCTAACTTTCTCTTATCTAAACCTTGCTTGCTGTGCCTGCGAAAATATTTTTAAAGTATCCGAAAAAGTTGGTAAACACAATTCAACCCACATTCTTGTGTTCACTTTGGTTATTTCACAAGAGATACCACACTCCTTACAAAAGTCAATCTCCCTTGTAGGATGCCTCATCCACAAACTCCATACTCTCAAGAGATACCTCACTCTTGAAACTTGTTGGATACCTCACCAACAACTCACTAAGGGATGCCTCACCCTTACACCTTGTGGGATACCTCACCACAAGAGATACCACACTCTTGCCAACAAAGAGATGCCTCTATAACAAAAATCATATTTAGAACTTACTCTACGGTAGGAAAATCTGGTTAAAATTTGGGTTTAAAACTCAGACGGAAATCGGTCTGCATTTTTAACTGACAGTATAATTTATACTGACAGAAAACTCTAATTTGACCCGAAAACTAAAAGTTGTAGATTTTTTATATTTTGTCCGTGAGGAAGTCTACTTTCCAAATTATGATCAGAAATAAAAAAAATATGTGTATTCGGACGAATTTTGGCAAAAGTTCGAACGAAAAACAGCTGGTGTTTTCACTGATAGTAAGATTTTAATGATCAAAAAACCTAATTTTGACTCGTGAACGAAATAATGTAGGTTTTTATCACGTTTCCAACGAGATAGGGTATTTTGAAGTTTTTGTAAAAAAATAAGATATTAGACGATTCTCGGTCGTTTTGGTCATTAATCGGGTAATCGACGGAGCCGGGAATAGATAATAGAAAAATATCTAGAAATTTAGTAAAATAAATATCTAGATATTTATTTGAAAATATCTAGATATTTATTGGAAAATATCTAGATATTTAGATTAACCTATCCATGATTAACCAAAACCTAACCTAAGTTAAAGCCAACCTCCTATCTATAAATACCCTTCTCCCGCCACTACCAAAACCGCAGCCCCCTCCCCTCTCTTCCTTCATTTTCTTCACTTCATCTCCTTGCTTGTTCTTCACACTTAAACACATAAACTCCATTGTTAACTTTCCAAAGCTTCAAGTGTTCTTGTAACAAGCTATCTAGGATCATCATCCTCCTTCATCTCCTTCACACTAGTAAGGTAACATGATCATCTCCTTCCTTTCTAAGATCTTGTTCTTCATTTTCATGTTCTTATTTTCTTAGATCTAGAACTTTAAAGAATTCTAGAAAATTGTAGGAAAATCATAAAAATGTGAAACCACTTTCTATGATCTAGTTAGAATCACTACTTTCATTATCCAAGAGCATGTAATCAAAAACATTTTTTATCCCTAAAAACTATTCTAGGCCGAAACTTGCATGAAAAATGCGTTTGGTGTTTTTTCTTCTATTGTAAAATCTAATGCTTGAATTAAGCTCTCTAGTAGGTATGTTATCTAAATCCAAAAGCCTGAATGAAAAGGAATTTTCTAACCTATTTTGTCAAGGAATGCCGAAACCCTAACCTAGTTGGTTACAGGATTTTGTTTCATAATTTTAACACTTAATCTATACTAGTTAATGCTCTAGGAACTAGTACTTAAAAGATTATATTAAGAATATAACCCTAGCCTCATTTGGATGAGTTAGCCGAACCTAACTAAAAGTGGTTAAGGGAGGGTTTGTTGATTAACTTGTTGTGGTGTTATCTAGATGAAGGTGAATTTGCTAACACGTGGCGTGACAACGAGGAATTGCGAATTCGGAATTTTGGTGATAACCCAGGTGGGGGAAAGAACCAATCTACCATCGGAAACGATAAGTAGTATATTCTATAATAATTGTGTAGGGCGAGCTAAACCCTACTAGTAGTTGAGTAATCAATAAGACCAAAATCACATTGGAAACCTTTTCTGTAAAACCAATGGTGTTACATAAACCCTAGTAGTTAAGTATATGCCTATGAGGGATCCTATGGAAAGGATACCCTCAACAATGTTTTGGTAATGTAATAATAGCCAGTGTATTTATATATTACCATGTTGATGTGTTTAAGTTGCAGAAGTTATATGATTATTAAATAAGTTTTAATTTTTACATATTTTTCACGCTATGCATGTGATTAAGAAATGATTTAAGAGGGAATTAATCTAATAAAACACCGAGGCACAACGGGGTGTCTCAGCCTCACCCTTACATTGAAGGATACCTCACCAACAAAGATTTTTCTCCAATGGCCACTTTGATGGATACCACACCAACAAAGATTTACACCCCTCGAGAGATACCTCACTCTTGAGAAACCTTGGGACTCATCTAACACCCTACTTTTCGTGAAGTGATTTTTTTATGCCTTGTTTGTTAGGAAAGTTTAGAATCAGCTAAGTGGGGTTTTAGGTGGAAAATCCCTTCCTTAGGCTTGTGTCTTGTGACTTTTTGAGTCACAAGCACGGCCATGCTCAACAGAGAGCATGACTGTGCTCGTTGGGTAAGCGAGTCTTACTGACGCTAAGTTGAGCACGACCGTGCTCAATAGTGAGTACGCCCTTGCTCAAATGCAAGCCGCGCCTTGTTGGCGCTAAGTTAAGCACGCCCGTGCTCAAGGGGGGCACGACCGTGATCGGGTCTGTGCCTTTATAAGAAGAACAGTGATCGAGGGTTTACATCATAAACCCTATTATGGCAACAGCAGCCACCTAAGTCCGATAGCAACCCCTTTTTTCCCTATTTTCTCTAAACCCATTGCTTTGTTGGAGCTTCGGAGACTTGTGGGAGCGTCTGGTTCATTAGTGTTGATCACTATAGGTAACGATTCCTTCCCCTTAGAGTTTCCTTTCTATTATTTTTGATTGGGAACTGATTTGGTTAACCATTTATGTTTGCCAAGGCTTGGAAAGCTAACTAAGCCGCTCGAGGAACGCGTTGGTGTACCGTTGTGTTGGCACTACCGATTTCTTCACACTAGGTATGGGGAGAAGGATAGTGTATTCATTAGGCAAGGGGTAGCGTAAGATGAGGGGTTCCCGTAGCCCTGTTTTATGTTGTTATTAACTGTTATCAAGGTTATGATATGTTTGATTATGACTGTGCCTAAACTATTGTTGATGCCATGATTTTCTTGGTTGTATGAGTCAATTGTTATAATTGCTAATTGGTTAATGGTATGCCTATTGTTTACAATAACTGTGTTGTGTGCTAATGATGAATAATAGTTGAATCTGTTTATGGTGTGAATATGATCGTTATGTTGTGGCTGTTATGCATTGATTGGTTAAATTTTGATTGATTGAGTTGTGTTGTTGTTATGATGAACACGTTAATAAGACTCTAATTGATTTAATTAGGACTCTTAGTTAACATAGGAATTAAGGGATTAATTCCCCAATGCTTCATAAAATGTGAACTATTCGTGAGAGATGAGGTTTGATGCCAACTACATTAGTCAAGGACCCTAGGATCAGATTTGAGAGTGTTAGGGAGTTTTGGCTCCAAGAACACGTAATGAATCTGGAAGTGCTGAACAGGAAGCACGACCATGCTCCCAGTTAAATTCTGGAAGGCAGCCTGCGCATCGAGCACGACCGTGCTAAGTGGCTGGGGTGAGAACGCCCGTGCTCCCCTTACTGGTCAGAATCTGAGATTAAAGGAATTAAGGGGTGTTTCACCCCAAATGCCCCCAATAATGTTATAATACACTAATCGAATGAAAAAGAGTTAGATAACTTTGTTTTTAAAGCAAAAAGGCATGCAAAGGCATCACTATAGTAAATAGTCATCCCAACTAAGTTGGCACCACCACCCCTGTCAATCATTTACAGCACACCAGAATATTATTAAAAAATATAAAAAACAAAAACAAAAGAAAGCATGGGGGGATATAAAACCTTACCCATGAAATTATCTAAATCTATAACGAGGCATCTATATCTATTTCTATAAAAGTCCTCAGAAATAAACATAGGAATGAGGTCCCACCAAACAAAATTATCAATGGTTGTGGCATAAACTGCTAACTTATCAGCACAAGTGTTCCCTTCCCTAAAAGCATTGATTACAAGTTGAGAATCACACTCCAGCTAAAAATTCTTCCAACCTTTCTCAAAAGCTTTCTCGATGGCCAACATGGCACCAATGAGCTCAGATTGAGATGCATTATTGATACCAAGGTTTTTGGAGAAGCAAGCAAGAATAGTAGCACTAGAGTCTCCAAATATTCCTCCACAACCAGCTGAGCCCGGATTACCTTTGGCAGAACCATCAGTGTTGCACTTGACCATATTGCAAGAAGGAGGGATCCATTGAACCTGAGTTATAGAAGGGGCAGCACCCGGATGACCAGAAATGTTGAAAGCCTTTAAGATCATAAACTCAGCAACATAAGAAGACATTTTCCCCTTTGAGGCATTACCAGCCATGGAAACATTGGAGACTATAAGGTTGATGGAAGATTTAACATGCATCTTTACATTATCAAATCTTGCTTTATTTTTGCAAAATCACACTACACTCACATTATTCACCACAGCAGCAACCATGACATCTTGAACTTGAGTGCACCAATTCCTACTGCAGATAGATAAACATTGAGGAAACTCGAGCAATCTATGCTGCAGCCTATAACACTGCTAAACCAAGCCATCAAATTAACACCAGGATTAGAATGAAGATATGCATCTTTAAAGGATAGCCAACCTGAATCCGACTTGGACCAAACAAGTTGATCTTTGACAGGGCAGGAAGGAATTGGGATCAGTTGTAATTCATTCACCAGAGCATTACCGTTAAGAGCTAGATCAGCAGGAAGAGACCATTGACCATCCTTAATAAAATCGTTAACTTTGGCTTGAAGGAACTATGCTTATCAGCAGGAACATTCAGAAGATCATCTACTTTTTTGGACAGTCATAAATCATTCCAGAAGTTGATAGACTTACCATCACCTAGAAACCAAGAAGAGCTATCCATGACTAAAGATAGATTTTCCCTGATTCCAGGCCATATTGATGAGGCAAGGTGATATGCAATAGGAACATTACCTCTAAAGGCTCTACATTTCAACACCTCAGTCCACTGGTTACTGTCAGTAACAAATTCCCATCAGAGTTTAAGCATTCCAGCTTTATTAACTCCACTGATAGATCTGATGCCTAAACCTCCTGCAGTTAGAGGTTTGCAAACTGACTTCTAAGGCACTGTGACTGTCTTTTTACAATTTAAATCACCTGACCAAACAAAATATTTGATCCACTTATCCAGAAGCTTTAATAGGCTAGCAGGCCATTTATAAACTTTGAAGCTATACAGCAGCATACTGTGAATGATTGAGTTGACCAGAAGCACTCTACCCATGATGGAAAGCAATGATTCCTTCCAAGAGGACAACTTGTTCCTGATTTTATCTGCTATATGGAGAAGATGAGTTTTCCTGGGCTTGCCCTTAGATATAGGCACTCCAAGATAAATAAAAAGGAGAGAACCTGACTTAAAGCCAAGCATATCAGCAATTGACTTGATTCTGTTATGAGAAGTGCTGCTGCCAACATAAAACTTAGACTTTCCAAGACTAATAGCCTGACCCGAAACTTCTTCATAGTCCTTAAACAGCTTAATTAAATTCAGAATGCTTTTCTTGGAAGCTTTACAGAATACCATAACATCATCTGCATAAAGGACATGGCTAGGCATAGTAGCACCTCTTGGACCTACCATTAATTGATGTTTTTCTTATGAAACAAGAGCTGAGATACCTCTGCTTAACACTTCTTCTGCTATGCAAAACAGCATAGGTGACAAGAGGTCTCCCTGCCTTACACCCCTTGTGCAATTGAAAAATCCTACTGCATGACCATTGATAAAGATTGAGAGCTTAGCAGAACGGAGGATAAGGCTAATCCAATTACAAAACTGCGCATTAAAGCCAAATGACTTAAGAACTTGAATCAAAAGATTCCAGTCAATGGTGTCAAATGCTTTTTTGATATCAATCTTCATGGCTAATTGGCCTCCAAAAGCTTTCTTGTCTAATAAGTTTATTGCCTCCGAAGCTACACAAATACAGTCAAAGATTGTCCTGCCTTTTACAAAACCCCTTTGGTTAACAGAAATGATCTTAAGAGCCACTTGAGCAAGCCTGTCAGCTAGCACCTTTAAGATGATTTTGAATTGGAAATTGGCAAGGGCAATGGGCCTATACTGCTCAATTTTATCAGCCCCTTTTACCTTTGGAATAAGTACTACCACATTAGAATTCAAATTAGGAAGAAGCCATCCTTGCCTGAAAAACTGAAGGACTGCATTATAAACATCACTAGCAAAGCATATGTTGGTTGAGATGCCATGTTGATGTGGTTATTTTATATGTTGATGTTATATGTTGTGTTGCTATGTCATGCTATGATGTTTGTTCATCTTTCTTAACTACTTCCATGCCGATGTGTTTACATGATTTCTTACTCCTCATTTTCTGTTTTTGTTGTTGCCATGTATCTCTTCTTGTAGAGGATGGTGAACAGCCAGAGGAGGAGTGACTCTGAGGAGCCGCGACTCTAGTTAGGATGCTTAGCTATAACTGTTGGTCTGTTTAGTTTCAGTTTCATTTGTATTCCGAGAATTTTATTTCGGAATGGTTATACCAGCTCTGTATGTGATATTGGCGTTGGGTTATGTTTTATGCTTTTGATGTTCATGTTTACGTTTTATCTTTTTACAACTTGGTATGTTTTTCCTCGTTGAGACGTTACTATATGGTGCTTTCTATCCGGCTTTTATTTTATGAAATAAATGCATATTTTACTTTTATATCTTTACCTTTTAATGCTTTGTATAACATGCGAGGTAGATGGTGTCACAATTCACACTCCCAATACAAAACTTAGAATGACCCCCTTGCAAGGATCCCATGGTTAACCCATGATCCCCTTGCAATGTCCTATGGTTAACCAATGACCCCCTTGCAAGGATCCCCTTAGAAAGGATCCCATGGTTAACACATGACCCCCTTGCAAGGACCCCATGTTTAACCCATAACCCACATGCAAGGATCCCATGGTTAACCCACGACCCACTTGGCATGATCCCATAGTTAACCTATGACCCTTTGGAAGGGTCCCCCTAGAAATGATCTCATGGTTAACCGTTGACCACCTAGAAAGGATCCCATGGTTAACCTATGACCCAATCGCCATGATCCCATGGTTAACACATGACCCCCTTGCAAGGATCCCCCTAAAAATGATCCTATGGTTAACCCCTGACCGACTTACAAGGATCCCATGGTTAACCCTTGACCCCTTTACAAGGATTCCAAAAAGAAAGGATCCCATGGTTAACCCAGAACCCCCTTGCAAGGATCCCATGGTTAACCCTTGACCTACTTGTAAAGATCCCATGGTTAATCCATGACCCAATATCAAGGATCCTAGGGTTAACCCATGACCCCCATTGAAGGATCCCCCAAAGAAAGGAAATCCCCAAGAAAGGATCTCACGGTTAACCCATGACCCCCTGCAACGATCCCAAGGTTAACCCATAACCCCTTTGCAATGATCCCAAGTTTAACCTATTAACCCTTTCGAAAGGATCCCATAGTTAATCCATAACCCCCATGCCATGATTCTACGGTTAACCCAGGAACCACTAGAAAGGATCCCATGGTTAACCCAATACCCCTTTGCAAGGATCCCATGGTTAACACATGAACCACTTGCAAGGATTCAACGGTTAACCCATGACCCCCTTGCAACGACTCCCCTAGAAAGGATCCCACGGTTAACCCATGACCCTCTTACAAGGATCCAATGGTTAACCAATGACCCACTTGCCATGTTCCCATGGTTAACCCATGGCCCCCTTGCAACGATCCCAAGGGTCCCAGGGTTAACCCATGACCCCATTGAAAGAATCCCACGGTTAACCCATGAACCACTTGCCATGATCCCATGGTCAACCCATGACCCCTTGCAAGGATCCCTCTGGAAAGGATCCCATGGTTAACCCATGACCCACTTGCATTGTTATCATGGTTAACCCCTGACCCCTTTGCAAGGATCTTAAGGTTAACCCATGACCCACTTGCAAAGATACCATAGTTAACCCATGGCCCACATGCATGGATCACATGGTCAACCCAAGACCAATTTGCAAAGATCCCATGGTTAACCCATGACCTCCTTGCGAGGATCCTCCTAGAAAGTATCACATGGTTAACCCATGACTCCCTTGCCATGATCTTATGGATAACCCATGACCCCCTTGCAAGGATCTCCCTAGAAAGGATCTCATTGTTATCCCATGACCTTCTTTCTAGAATCCCATGGTTAGACCATGACCCCTTGAAAGGATCCTATGGTTAACTGATGACCCCCTTGAAATGATCCCCCTAGAAAGGATCCCATTGTTAACCTATTACACTCTTTCCATGATCCCTTGGTTAACCCATGATCCCCTCGATAGGATCCCATGGTTAACCCATGACCCACTTGCTATGATCCCATGGTTAACCAATGACCCCACTTGCAAGGATCCCCATAGAAAGGATCCCATTGTTAACCACGACCCCTTTGCTAGGATCCTATGGTTAACCCATGGCATGACTCCCTTGCACGGATCCATTGGTTAAACCATGACCTACATCCCATTATTAACCCATGACGCCATGGCACGGATCCCAGGGTTAACCCATGACCCCCTTACAAGGATCACCCTACAAAGGATACCATGGTTAACCCAAGACCACCTAGAAAGGATCCCATGATTAACCCAAGACCCCCTAGAAAGGATCCCATGGTTAACACATGAACCACTTGCAAGGATTCCAGGATTAACCCATGACCCCCTTGCAAGGATCCCCCTAGAAAGGAACCCATGGTCTACCCATGACCCCCTTGTAAGGATCCCATGGTTAACCCATGACCCACTTGCCATGTTCTAATGGTTAACCCATGACCCTATTGCAAGGATCCTCCAAGAAAGGATTCCATGGTTAACCCATGATCCCTTTGCAAGGATCCCCCTAGAAAGGATCCTATGGTTAACCCATGACCCCCTTACAAGGATCCCATGTTTAAGCCATGACCCACTTGCAAGGATCACATGGTTAACCCATGACCCCTTGCAAGGATCCCCCTAGAAAGGATCTCATGGTTAACCGTTGACAATCTTGCAAGGATCCCATGGTTAGCCTATGACCCACTCTACAAGATTCCATGGTTAACCCATGACCCCCATGCAAGGATCCCACTAAAAAGGGTCCCATGGTTAACCCATGACCCCCTTGTAAGGATCCCATGGTTAACCCATGACCCACTTGCCATGATCCCATGGTTAACCCTTAACCCCCTTGCAAGGATCCCCCAAGAATGGATCCCATTGTTAACCCATGACTCACTTGCAAGGATCCCTTGGGTAACCCTTGACTCCCTTGCAAGGATCCCAAAAAGAAAAAATCCCATGGTTAACCCATGACCCCCTTGTAAGAATCCTAAGGAATGACCTCCTTGCATGGATCCCATGGTTAACCCATGACCCACTTGCAAGGATCCCAAAAAGAAAGGATCCCATGGTTAACCCATGACCCCCTTTGTAAGGATCACATGGCATGACCCCCTTGCAAGGATCCTATGGTAAACCCATGACCCCCTTGCAAGGATCCTCCAAGAATGGATCCCATGGTTAACCTATGACCCCTTTGGCATGATCCCATGGTTAACCGTTGACAACCTTGCAACGATCCAATGGTTAACCCATGACCACCTCGCAAGGATCCTAAAAGGAAAGGATCCCATGGTTAATCGATGACCCCCTTGTAAGGATCCCATGGCATGAACCCCTTGCAAGGAACCCATGGTTAACCCATGACCTATATGGACAGATCCCATTGTTAACCCATGACCCCATTGCACGGATCCCATGGTTAACCCATGACCCCCTTAAAAGGATCACCCTAGAAAGGATACCATGGTTACCCCAAGACCCCCTAGAGAGGATCCCATGATTAACCCAAGACCCCTTTGCAAGGATCCCATGGTTAACATATGAACCACTTTGAAGGATTCCAGGGTTAACCCATGACCCCCTTGCAAGGATCCCCCTAGAAAGGATCCCATGGTCTACCCATGACCCCGTGGTAAGAATCCCATGGTTAACCCATGACCCACTTGCCATGTTCCCAAGGTTAACCCATGACCCCCTTGCAAGGATCCCATGGTTAACTGATGACCCCCTTGAAAGGATCCCCCTAGAAATGATCCCATTGTTAACCTATTACCCTCTTTTCATGATCCCATGGTTAAACCATAACCCCCTTGTGAGGACCCCATGTTTAACCAATGACCTACTTGCATGGATCCTATGGTTAACCCATGACCCACTTACCAAGATCGCATGGTTAACCCATGACCCCACTTGCAAGGATCCCCATAGAAAGGATCCCATGGTTAACCACGACCCCCTTGGAAGGATCCCATGGTTAACTATGACCCACTTGCCATAATCACATGGTTAACCTATGACCCCCTTGCAAGGTTCCTCCTAGAATGGATCCATGGTTAACCCATGACGCTTTTGCCATGATCCCACGGTTAACCCCTGACTCCCTTGCAAGGATCCCATGGTTAACCCATGACCTACATGGAGAGATCCCATTGTCAACCCATGACCCCATTGCACGGATCCCATGGTTAACCCATGACCCCCTTACAAGGATCACCCTAGAAAGGATGCCATGGTTAACCCAAGACCCCCTAGAAAGGATCCCATGATTAACCCATGACCCACTTGCAAGGATACCATGGTTAACACATGGCCTACTTGCATGGATCCCATGGTCAACTCATGAACCATTTGAAAGGATCCCATGGTAAACCTATGACCTCCTTCCTAGGATCCTCCAAGAAAATTTCCAATGGTTAACCCATGACCCTCTTGCCATGATCTTATGGATAACCCATAACCCCATTGCAAGGATTCCCCCTAGAAAGGATCCCATTGTTAACCCATGGCCCCCTTTCTAGAATCCCATGGTGAGACCACCCCTTGCAAGAATCCCATGGTTAACTGATGACCCCCTTGAAAGGATCCCCCTAGAAAGGATCCCATTGTTAACCTTTTTCCCTCTTTCCATGATCCCATGGTTAACCCATGACCCCCTAGATAGGATCCCATGGTTAACCCATTACCCTCTTGCGAGAATCCCATGGTTAACCCATGACCACAAGCCATGATCCCATGGTTAACCCATGACCCCACTTGCAAGGATCCCCGTAGAAAGAATCCCATGGTTAACCATGATCCCCTTGCAAAGATCCCATGGTTAACCCATGACCCACTTGCCATAATCACTTGGTTAACCTATGACCCCCTTGCAAGGATTCTCCTGGAATGGATCCCATGGTTAACCCATTACCCTTTTGCCATGAGCCTATGGTTAACCTAAGGCGCCCTTCCAAGGATCCCATGGTTAACTCATGACCCATGGAGAGATCCCATTGTTATCCCATGACCCCATTGCACGGATCCCATGGTTAACCAATGACCCCTTCTTCAAGGATCACCCTAGAAAGGATACCATGGTTAACTCAAGACCCCCTAGAAAGGATCTCATGATTAACCCAAGACCCCCTTGCAAGGATCCCATGGTTAACTCATGGCCCACTTGCAATGATGCTATGGGTGACCTATGACATAAGTGCAAGGATCCCATGGTTAATCCCTGACCCACTTGATCCCATGGTTAACCTATGACACCCTTGCAAGGATCCCATGGTTAACCCCTGACCCACTTGCCATGATTCCATGGTTAACCCCTGACCCCCTTGCAAGGATCCCACTGGTAACCCATGACCCACTTGCAAGGATACCATGGTTAACCCATGGCCCTCTTGCATGGATCCCATGGTCAATCCAAGACCCAATTGCAAGGATCCCATGGATAACCTATGATCCTACGGATAACCCATGACCCCCTTGCAAGGATCCCCCTAGAAAGGATCCTATTGTTAACGCAAGACCCCTTTTCAGGAATCCCATGGTTAGACTACCCCTTGCAAGGATCCCATGGTTAACTTATGACCCCCTAGAAAGGATCCCCTTGGAAATGATCCCATTGTTAACCTGTTACCCTCTTTCCATGATCCCATGGTTAACCCATGATCCTCTAGATAGGATCTCATGGTTAACCCATGACACCCTTGCGAGGATCCCATAATTAACCCATGACCCACTAGCCATGATCCCATGGTTAACCCATGACCCCAATTGCAAGGTTCCCCGTAGAAAGAATCCCATTGTTAACCACGACCCCCTTGCAAAGATCCCATGGTTAACCCATGACCCACTTGCCATAATCACATGGTTAACCTTTGACTGCCCTTGCAAGGATCCTCCTAGATTGGATCCCATGGTTAACAAATGACCCCTTTGCCATGATCCCATGGTTAACACCTAACCCCCTTCCAAGGATCCCATGGTTAACCCATGACCCACTTGCAAGGATCCCATGGTTAACCCATGACCACCTTGCAAGGATCCCAAAAGGAAAGGATCCCATGGTTAACCCATGACCCCCTTGTAAGAATCCCATCGCATGAACCCCTTGCAAGGTTCCCATGGTTAACCCATGACTTATATGGAGAGATCCCATTGTTAACCCATTACCCCATTGCACAGATCCCATGGTTAACCAATGACCTCCTTACAAGGATCACCCTAGAAAGGATACCATGGTTAACCCAGGACCCCCTAGAAAGGATCCATGATTAACCCAAGACCCCCTTGCAAGGATCCCATGGTTAACTCCCGAAGCACTTGCCATGATCCCGTGGTTAACCCATGACACCCTTGCAAGAATCACATGGTTAACCCATGACCCACTTGATCCCATGGTTAACCCATGACCCCCTTGCAATGATCCCATGGTTAACCCATGACCCACTAGCAATGATCCTAAGGTTAATCCCTGACCCCCTTGCAAGGATCCCATAGGTAACCTATTACCCACTTGCAAGGATACCATGGTTAACCCATGGCCCATTTGCATGGATCCCATGGTCAACCCATGACCCATTTGCAAGGATCCCATGGTTAACCCATGATCTCCTTGAAAGGATCCTCCTAGAAAGTATCCCATGGTTAAACCATGACCCCCTTGCCATGATCTTATGGATAACCCATGATAGGATGCCATGGTTAACCGATGACCCCTTTGCGAGGATCCCATGGTTAACTCATGACCCACTAGCCATGGTCCCATGGTTAACCCATGACCCCTCTTGTAAGGATCCCCGTAGAAAGAATCCCATGGTTAACCATGACCCCTTTGCAAATTTCCCATGGTTAACCCATGACCCCCTTGCCATAATCACATGGTTAACCTATGACCCCCTTGCAAGGATCCTCCTAGAATGGATCCCATGGTTAACCCATGACCTCTTTGCCATGATCCCATGGTTAACCGATGACCCCCTACCAAGGATCCCATGGTTAACCCATGACCACCTTGCAAGGATCCCAAAATGAAAGGATCCCATGGTTAACCCATGACCCCCTTGTAAGGATCCCATGGCATGACCCCCTTGCAAGGATACCATGGTTAACCCATCACCTACATGGAGAGATCCCATTGTTAACCCATGACCCCATTGCACGGATCCCATGGTTAACCCATGACCCCCTTAAAAGGATCACCCTAGAAAGGATACCATGGTTAACCCAAGACCCCCTTGTAAGGATCCCATGGCAAGACACCCTTGCAAGGATCCCATGGTTAACCCATGACCTAGATGGAGAGATCCCATTGTTAACCGATGACCCCATTGCACCGATCCCATGGTTAACCTATGACCCCTTTACATGGATCACCCTAGAAAGGATACCATGGTTAATCCAAGACACCCTAGAAAGGATCCCATGATTAACCAAAGACCCCCTTACAAGGATCCCATGGTTAACTCTTGAACCACTTGCCATGATCCCATGGTTAACCCATGACACCCTTGCAAGGATCCCAGGGTTAACCCAAGACCCACTTGATCCCATGGTTAACCCATGACACCCTTGCAAGGATCCCATGGTTATACCATGACCCACTAGCCATGATCCCATGGTTAAGCCCTGACCCCCTAGCAAGGATACCATGGTTAACCCATGGCCCACTTGCAAGGATACCATGATTAACCTATGACCCATTTACAAGGATCCCATGGTTAATCCAGGATCTCCTTGCAAGGATCCTCCAAGAAAGTATCCCATGGTTAACCCATGACCCTCTTGCCATGATCTTATGGATAACCCATGACCCCATTGCAAGGATCCCCCTAGAAAGGATCCCAATGTTAACCGATGACCCCCTTTCTAGAATCCCATGGTTAGACCACCCCTTGCAAGGATCCCAAGGTTAACCGATGACCCCTTTGAAAGGGCCCCCCTAGAAAGGATCCCATTGTTAACCTTTTACCCTCTTTCCATGATCCCATGGTTAACGCATGATCCCCTAGATAGGATCCCATGGTTAACCCACGACCCCCTTGCGAGGATCCCATGGTTAACTGATGACCCACTAGCCATAATCTCATGGTTAAGCCATGACCCCACTTGCAAGGATCCCTATAGAAAGAATCCCATGGTTAACCACGACCCCCTTGCAAAGTTCTCATGGTTAACCCATGACGCACTCGCCATAATCACATGGTTAACCTATGACCCCCTTGCAAGGATCCTCCTAGAATGGATCACATAGTTAACCCATGACCCCTTTGCCATGATCCCATGGTTAACCGATGACCCCCTTCCAAGGATCCCATGGTTAACCCTTGACCGACTTGCAAGGATCCTATGGTTAACCTATGACCCCCTTGTAAGGATCCTATGGCATGACCCACTTGCAAGGATACCATGGTTAACCCATCACCTACATGGAGAGATCCCATTGTTAACCCATGACCCCAATGCACGGATCCCATGGTTAACCCATGACCCCCTTAAAAGGATCAACCTAGAAAGGATACGATGGTTAACCCAAGACCTCCTAGAAAGGATCCCATGATTAACCCAAGACCCCCTTGCAAGGATCCCTTGGTTAACACATGAATAACTTGCAAGGATTCCAAGATTAACCCATGACCCCTTGCTAGGATCCCCTAGAAAAGATCCCATGGTCGACCCATGATCCCCTTGTAAGGATCCTATGCTTAACCCATGACCCACTTGCCATGTTCCCATCATTAACCGATGAACCACTTGCAAGGATCCCCCAAGGAACGATCCCATGGTTAACCTATGACCCCCTTGCAAGGATCCCATGATTAACCCATGACCCACTTGCCATGATCCCATGGTTAAGCCATGACTCCCTTGCAAGAATCCCCTAAGAAAGGATCCCATGGTTAACCCATGACCGACCCCCTAGAAGGATCCCAAGGTTAACAATGACCCCCTTGCAAGGATCCCATGGTTAACCCATGACCCTTTTGCAACGATCCCCCTAGAAAGGATCCTATGGTTAACCCATGACCCCCTTGCAAGGATACCATGTTTAACCCACGACCCACTTGCAACGATCCCCCTAGAAAGGATCTCATGGTTAACCGTTGACCACCTTGGAAGGATCCCATGGTTAACCTATGACCCACTCTCCATGATCGCAAGGTTAATCCATGACCCCCTTGTAAGGATACCCCGAAAAAAGGATCCCATGGTTAACCCATTAACTCCTTGTAAGAATCCCATGGTTAACCCTCGACCCACTTGCAATGATCCCATGTTTAACCCATGACCCCCTTGCAAGGATCCCCATAGAAATGATACCATGGTTAACTCATGAACCACTTGCAAGGATCGCTTGGTTAACCCATGACCCCCTTGCAAGGATCCCATGGTTAACCTAGGAACCCCTTACAAGGATCCCATGGTTAACCCTTGACCTAATTGTATAGATCTCATGCTTATCCCTTGCTCCCATTTCAAGGATACCAGGGTTAACCAATGTCCCCCTTGCAAGGATCCTCCTATAAAGGTTATCATGGTTAATACATGACCCCCTTGCGAGGATCCCGTGGTTAACTCATGACCCACCAGCCATGATCCCATGGTTAACCACGACCCTCTTGCAAAGTTCTCAGGGTTAACCTATGACCCACTTGCATTAATCACATGGTTAACCCATGACCCCTTTGCAAAGATCCTCCTATAAAGGATCCCATGGTTAACCCATGATCCCCTTGCGAGGATCCCATGTTTAACCAATGACCTACTTGTATGGATCTCATGGTTAACCCATGACCCACTTGCCATGATCCCTTAGTTAACCCATGACCCCACTTGCAAGGATCCCGATAGAAAGGATCCCATGGTTCACGACGACCCCCTTGCAAGGATCCCATGGTTAACCCATGTCCCACTTGCCATAATCACATGGTTATCCAATGACCTCCTTGCAAAAAACTCCTAGAATGGATCCCATGGTTTACCCATGACCCATTTGCCATGATCCCATGGTTAACCCCTGACCCCCTTGCAACAATCCTCCTAGAAAGGATCCCATGGTTAACCCATAACCCCTCTGCCATGATCCCATGGTTAACCCACGAACCACTTGCAAGGATCCTATGGTTAACCCATGACCACCTTGCATGGATTCCAAAAGGAAAGGATCCCATGGTTAACCCATGATCCCCTTGTAAGGATCCCATGGCATGACCCCCTTGCAAGGATCCCATGGTTAACCCATGACCTGATTGGAGAGATCCCATTGTTAACCCAAGACCCCATTGCACGGATCCCGTGGTTAACCCATGACCCCTTACAAGAATCACCCTAGAAAGGATACCATAGTTAACCCAAGACCCCCTAGAAAGGATCCCATGATTAACACAAGACCCCCTTGCAAAGATCCAATGGTTAACACATGAATAACTTACAAGGATTCCATGATAAACCCATGGCCCCCTTGTAAGGATCCCATGGTTAACCCCATGACCCCCTTGCCATGTTCCCTTCATCAACCCATGACCCACTTGCAAGGATCCCCCAAGAAAGGATCACATGGTTAACCTATGACACCCTTGCAAGGATCCCATGATTAACCCATGACCCACTTGCCATGATCCCATGGTTAACCCATGACTCCCTTGCAAGGATCCCATGGTTAACCCATGACCCCATTGCAAGGATCCCCCTAGAATCGATCCCATGGTTAACCCATGACCCAGGATCCCATGGTTAACCGTTGATCCCCTTGCAAGGATCCCATGGTTAACCCTTGACCTACTTGTAAAGATCCCATGGTTAACGCATGATCCCCTTTGAATGAAGAGTTATTTAGATCCTTTTTGCTGAGATTCTTTGCTATCCTTTTTGTTTTAAGTTTGCTTTCTTAGGGAAAATGTTATTTTGTACAAATTGGTGTTAAGTATAGTGAATATTAGCCTTTTGCTCCTGATTGCTCTATCATTGTCTACAAATTCTGTGTCTTGGTGAGCAGAAAGCTTGCTGGAGCAAGGCTGAAGCAGGGGGATACAAGAGCTTGGTTGCTGCAGCAAGGACCACTTCTCAGTAGCATGGCGCTAAAGGACAAAAGCTGACAAGGACACCTCTCATCTCTCCTAAAGGGCGCTGACACTGTCATTTTTAAGGAAACACATGCGCATAGGACCATTTGCCTTACATCATTTAGAATTTGGGCTAGGTTATTTTATGAATACTTTTGATTGTGCCCAAAATGGAATGAAAGAGAATAGGGTTTAGTGCACTATAAAAGCATCTAGGAAACCCTATTGAAGGCAGAGGGGAATATTCTGATTTTACAAATTGTCTAGTTGAGAGCTGCGCTGAGCTTTCTTCTTCTTCCTGAGTTGTTGTTTCTGTGTTTTACTTTTTTACATTGTAATGATTTCTTGCCCTTTATCTACATTTGTTCTTTGTAAGCTCACTATGAGCTTAACTCTTTAAGCTTTGGGTATGCAATTATAATGAATGTTTAGCTGAGTTATATAATAACTGTGTTCTCATCTTCTTTTATCACGCATTTAACGCTGTTTAATTAAGAGTTATCAACTTGATTGAACGTCTAGCTTATTTATTTTGGAAGAATTAAGTAAGTGGGAACTTGGTAAAGGATAGTGGTTAAATCATTAATTGGAAAATTAATTGATGATGATTAGGCTAGGAATAGCTATTCATGCCTCTAAGCTAGCTGGAACAAGCTTTAACTAGAGGGTGGCGTAATTAATCTGAATCTAGGAATAGAACAAAGTTAATGAATCTGACCCTATAATGTTGGAAAACAAACTTTAATTTCCTGGAGCTAGATGCTATAGCATAGTTAGAGCATAATGATAGCTAAACATGAATTATGCTGCAATGTACCCGAAGCTGATTTAATTATCTGAATATACAGATCTCTTCTCTCTATTAATCTGTTTTGAGTTACCTTCAAGTTGTAACTTGTTTATTTTTTAGCATCAACATCTTTATCTTAATATGTTAGCATACAACAATATTTGGTTACTCTTTTCTAACTTTTGAACATATAATCTGAACTGAATTTTATTGCATCAATTTAATCCTTGTGGGAACGATATTTGAACAAAAGTTCTATACTACTTGAGGCATTTGTGTATACTTGCACAAGCTTAAGAATAACTATTTTTAAGGCAACAAGTTTCTGGCGCCGTTGCCGGGGATTATGATTGATGCTAAAATTTTGCTTCTAGATTATTAGTTCTGTAGTTAGTGATACTAATACTCTTAGTGCTTTGCTGGAGCACAGGGTACTGCAACTGTATGCACAGGTTCTTATCACCTAATTACAGATTTGATCCAGAGATAAAAGGGACATTTAGAAGGCTTAGAAGAGGTCAAACATCTCAGTCTGTACCTGAGTTGGTTCTGAATACTCCAATCAGTTCCACACCTGACTCTTCTGGAACATTGTCTGCTGCTGAATCATAAATGGCTGAAGAAGCACCTCAAGACAGGATGGCTATGCCTAATAACAAAAACTGTGCCATCAGGGGGTATGCAGTGTTTGACCCTGAAGCCATGAACACAGGGATAGTGAGGACACCCATCACTGCACCTCAGTTTGAATTCAAGCCAGTGATGTTCCAAATGTTGCAAACAATTGGCCAATTTATTGGAGCTGCAACAGAGGACCCTCACTTGCACCTCAAACAGTTTCTGGATGTGGCAAGCAACTTCAAGATCCCAGGAATCACTGATGATGCATGGGAGAGATTTAAGCAACTCATTAAGAAGCGTCCCCACCATGGCATTCCATTTTGTATTCAAATGGAACACTTCTATAATGGAGTTTTACCTAGCTCAAGGATGATGTTAGATGCCTCGGCTGGAGGCAGTCTCCTCACTAAATCGTGCAATGAGGTGCATGCTCTGATAGAAGGTATAGCAGCTAACAGCTATCAGTGGCCAACATCAAGACAAGTTTCTGGGAAAGGCAATGCTGTAGTAGGAGCATATCAAGTAAGTGAATTTCCAGCACTGTCAGCTCAAATGACCTCTTTAACCAATATGGTTAGGGGGATGACCATAGCAAATCAAGGAAATTCCTTTGCTCCACCCATAATGACTGAAAAGATGGTGACTGAACAAATCTACAAGGCAGATGCTGTATCAAGTGTTTATTGTGGAGGAGATCATTTGTTTGAAAACTGTTCGGCAAACCCTGCTGCTATCAACTATGTGGGAACAACAATTATAGAGGCAATAATTCATTTGGAAATACAGGATGGCAGCAGTTGCAACACCCTAATCTGAGGTATTCCAATTATAGCAATACACTGAATCCACCCTCTGGGTACAATCAACAGCAGCAGCCTAGCCAGCAGCAACTTCAAGTGCAACAGAAAACTCCAGATTCATCCTTAGAAGTTGTACAAAAGGCATTTATGATAGAAACCAAAGCTGGAATGAGAAACTTAGAAACACAAGTGGGACAGTTGGCCAATGCAATCAATTTAAGGCCGACTGGTTCACTACCAGCATCTACTGAAGAACCTAAATCCTTAAGTTCTAGAGGAGGTAAAGAACAATGCAAGGTAATCCATTTGAGAAGTGGTAAAGATGTAGAAGTTACAGAGCCAAAGAAGAAATAAAAGGTGGATAACTCAGATTCAGAGAAGGAAAAATCAGAAGAAAATGTGGCAGCAGAGCAAGCTGCAGTTGTTGAGAAAGTGCCTGATGCTGCAGCACACTCAGCTATGCCCAAATTGACTCCAGAAAGGCCTCCACCACCTTTCCCCCAGAGATTGAAGAAAGCCTACTAAGAGAAACAATTGAACAATTTTCTGGATGTGCTAACATAGCTTCATATCAACATACCATTGGCAGAAGCTTTGCAATAGATGCCCAATTATAAAAAGTTCATGAAAGATGTCCTCACTAAGAAAAGAAGATTGGGAGAATTTGAAACTGTTGCTATGACTGAAGAATGCAGCATGATGTTGCAGAACAAGGTGCCAAGGAAAATGAAAGATCCTGGAAGTTTCACCATACCATGTTCTATTGGAGATACCTACTGTGGTAAAGCTTTATGTGACTTGGGAGCAAGCATCAACCTTATGCCCATGTCTATCTTCAAGAAGCTGGAAATTGGAAAAGCAAGGCCTACATCTGTCAAAAATCAGCTAGTTGACAGATCCATTGCATACCCAGAAGGAAAAATTGAAGATGTCTTGATTAAAGTTGATAAATTTGTATTTCCTGTGGACTTTATCATTCTGGATTTTGAAGCAGACAAAGAGGTTCCCATCATCCTCGGGATACTATTTTTGGCAACAGGAAAAACCCTAATTGATGTGCAAAAGGGAGAACTCACCATGAGAGTTAATGATCAGCATGTGACATTTAATGTTTTCAACTGTCTGAAATATCCTGATGAGGGCATGGAAGAATGTTCTCGCATTGAGACATTTGATTAGTTGGTGCAAATGCAATTTCTGAAGAACCATAAATATCATGCTGCAGCATCAGTAGAAGATGAAAATCTTCCTGATGAGGATTCTGATAAACTACAGGACAGCAAGGCAGTGCAACATATTTGGACCAGAAAATATGAATCATTAGACGTAACTGATGACACTGTGAAAGACAACATTCCTTCTATTATTAAACCTCCATCCCTCGAATTGAAATAATTGCCAAGTCATTTGAAATTTGCCTACCTTGGTGATGATAATACTTTGCCTGTTATCATCTCTGCTTCATTGAATGGGCTGCAAGAAGAACAATTGTTGTCAGCATTAAAAAGGCACAAAAAGGCAATAGGGTGGCAGATAGCAGATATAAAGGGGATTAGTCCATCAATATGCATGCACAGAATTCTCTTGGAAGAAAACTCAAAGAATAATATTGAAAGTCAGAGACGGCTGAACCCAATTATGAAGGAAGTAGTCAAAATGGAGATTATAAAGTGGCTGGATGCAGGGATTATCTACCCTATCTCTGACAGTGTTTGGGTGAGTCCAATTCAGTGTGTACCTAAGAAAGGAGGTGTAACTGTCATCACTAATGAGAAAAATGATATCATTCCCACAAGAACTGTAACTGGTTGGAGGATTTGTATGGACTATAGAAAGTTGAACAAAGCCACAAGAAAAGATCATTTCCCCTTGCCTTTCATTGATCAAATGTTGGACAGACTTGCTGGAAAGGAGTATTATTGTTTTATGGATGGATACTCAGGGTACAACCAGATTGCTATAGCACCAGAGGATCAGGAAAAGACAACTTTCACTTGTCCTTATGGCACTTTTGCTTTCAGGAGAATGCCATTTGGCCTGTGCAATGCTCTAGCAACCTTTCAGAGATGTATGATGGCCATTTTCTCTGATATGATTGAGAAATCAGTAGAAGTATTTATGGATGATTTTTCAGTGTTTGGAGAAACTTTCCAAACCTGTTTAATAAATCTGGAACAGACTTTGGATAGATATGAAGAAACAAACCTTGTGTTGAATTGGGAGAAGTGTTACTTCATGGTGACTGAGGCCATTGTGCTGGGGCATAGAATTTCCAGAAATGACATTGAAGTGGACAAGGCAAAGATTGAAGTAATTGAAAAGCTGCCTCCTCCCACATCAGTTAAAGGAATTAGAAGCTTCCTAGGTCATGCGGGGTTTTACAGAAGGTTCATCAAGGACTTCTCAAAAATATCTAAGCCATTGTGTCAGCTGCTAGAGCATGATAGGACTTTTGAATTTAATGCAGAATGCATGAAAGCCTTTGAACTTCTAAAGACTGCTCTTATCACTACTCCCATTGTTGTTCCACCTGACTGGGAGAAGCCTTTTGAGCTTATGTGTGATGCAAGTGACTATGCAGGGGGAGCAGTTCTGGGATAGAGGTACAACAGAATGTTACATCCAGTCTATTATGCAAGCAAAACCTTGATTGATGCTCAGATCAATTACACCACTACTGAAAAGGAGTTGCTAGCTGTAGGGTATGCCTTTGAAAAGTTCAGATCCTATCTTGTTGAAACAAAAGTGGTGGTATACACAGACCACTCTGCAATCAAATATTTAATTGACAAGAAGGATGCTAAACCAAGGTTGATCAGGTGGGTGTTGCTATTACAAAAATTTGATCTGGAAATCAGAGATAAGAAAGGAGTGGAGAATCAAGTGGCTGATCACCTCTCAAGATTTCCAGAGGATGTTGCAGATCACAGGGGAATAGCCATTGAGGAATCTTTCCCTGATGAGAAACTGTTAGCAATACAAAATGTTGCAGCACCCTAGTATGCTGATCTAGTCAATTTTCTTGCTAGTGGTGTGGTTCTTCCAGACATGAACTCTCAGCAAAGGAAGAGATTTTTCCATCAGGCCAAACAATACGTCTAGGATGAACCATACCTTTACAAAATGTGCCCAGACAATCTAAACAGAAGATGTGCTGCAGATGAAGAATTTCATGATATTCTGACTCAATGCCATGCTGCAGCATATGGAGGACATTTTGGTGGTATGAGAACTGCTGCCAAGGTTCTCCAATCAGGTTTATTCTGGCCTGCCCTTTTTAAAGATTCACATGAATTTGTTAAACATTGTGATAGATGCCAAAGGATAGGGAACTTGTCCAATAAATATGAAATGCCTCTAAACACCATTTTGGAAATTGAACTTTTTGATGTATGGGGTATTGATTGTATGGGACCATTTCCCCTTCCTTTGGCTACCTTTACATTCTAGTAGCTGTTGATTATGTGTCTAAATGGGTGGATGCTGTGGCTACAATCAAGAATGATGCTAGGGTGGTGACAAAGTTTTTACACAAAAACATCTTTACTAGATTTGGAACCCCTAGAGCAATCATTAGTGATGAAGGAACCCATTTTTGCAACCAAGTTTTTCTCAAATTGCTTGCAAAATATGGAGTTAAGCATAAAGTTGCCACAGCCTATCATCCCCAGACTAATGGTCAAGCTGAGTTGTCTAACAGGGTAATCAAAAGGATTCTGGAGAAAATGGTTAGCACTAGTAGGAAGGATTGGTCATCACATCTGGATGAGACACTGTGGGTTTATAGAACTGCATTCAAGACTCCTTTAGGGATGTCCCCATATAGACTGGTGTATGGGAAAGCTTGCCATCTACCCTTAGAGTTGCAGCACAAAGCTTTCTGAGCAACAAAGAAACTAAACTTTGATCTTCAATCTGCTAGAGCAGCACGTATGCTGCAGCTTAATGAAATGGTGGAACACAGACTGTTTTCATATGAAAATGCTAAAACCTACAAGGCAAGAATTAAGCTCTGGCATGATAAGAAGATACATCACAGATCCTTTCATGAAGGAGAGCAAGTGCTGCTATTTAACTCTAGGCTGAAGGTTTTCCCTGGTAAGCTGAAGTCAAGATGGTCCGGGCCATTTACAATTGTAAAGGTTTACCTACATGGAGCTGTTGATCTATTGGATGCTGGTAGTGGAAGAGAATTCAAAGTTAATGGTCAGAGAGTCAAGCATTATTTTGGTGAACCTGTAGATAGAATGAAGGTCACCATGAATCTTGATGATACTAAATGATGTTGCAACAAGGTCTGACTGAGGACCTGGTAAACCAAGCGCTTATGGGAGGCAGGCCATAAATAAAAAAGCAATTACCTTTCTAAATAAAGAAGCAGTAGTAAGGGCAGAAGTGAGTCAGGCTGCAGCATAAAAGAAAATACTGGTTGCTCTGGAATGAATCTTTTAAAAAAAAAAAAAACTTGAGGACAGGGACTATCTGCTACAAAAGGTACCAATGTGGGGACCAGCTGGCCTTTTTGTCCGTTGTAAAAGGGAGGAAAGTGGACAGATTTAAGAATTTTTGAATTTTATTAAATGCCAAAAGATGTGGAGAGAGAAACCATTCTTCCATAAACCTAACCCCCACCCACACGTTCTCCACCTCTCTTTCTTCTCCATTCTTTTCTTTTCCCACGACTGCCACCCTTAGTAACCGCTACCTTTCTCTCATCTTACACTTTAAATAGACCACTCACCCTTCTTTCTCACTCAACCCATTCAAAGTATTTTCTCCTTCTTCAACCTTTAACCCTAACATCCTCCCTTCCTATTCTTCAAGAAATCAACCCACCATGACTGCCAAGAAATCAAGCTGTGTGAAGCACAAAGCTGTGAAGAACACTGCACCACCCTTTTCTGACCCAACTGAAACCCTAACCAGCTCGGTTAGTGAAGAGGCTCAAGAAAAGTATGAAAAAGAAACCCTCCACCGCAATCTCCATCAAGAAAAAGGTTTCAAATATGGGAAAGGAGTGAACTTGGGTCTGCTCCCAGAGCCTGTGAGCATGATTGATGCACATAAATGGAGGACCTTTGCAGAGCACAGAGACGGATTTTGTACACAAATGGTTAGGGAGTTTTATGCAAATATTGCGTCTGACGCCCAAACATTTGTGATTATCAGAGGAGGTAAGGTGTCTTTTTCTGCTAAGACAATTAATCAACATCTCGGTTTGGAGGAAGTTGAAAACGAGTATCAACAAACTCTGAAAGCTGCAACACCTGCCAAGCTGCAGCAAATGAAGAAAGAACTAGCCCTCCCTGGTGCAGAATTCATACAACAGGCAGAAGGCCAAATCAAACTGCCTCGATCCATGTTGCAGCCTCTTGCAAAAATATGGTATCACTTCCTCCGAAATTCTCTCTCCCCTACTTCTCATCTGGAAACTATGGACAAAGAAGGCCTGGTTTTACTCCACTGTATGTTGAACAAGAAAAAGATAAATGTAGGGGAGATACTCAAGACTCAGATCACACTCTGTGCAATGAAGCAACAAGGTAACTTAATGTTCCTGTGTCTTATTCCTGATCTGTGTTTAGAGCAAGGAGGCTAGAACTGAACAAGGCCCCATTGATATGAACTGTGTGTTGAGGATGTATTCAAATTCTGAGAAAGCAAGTGCTAGTGGTAGCAAGCCTCCTAGATCTAGCACCCCAGAGCAGCAGGATCGTTCTGGGATGCTGGAGCAGAAAGTAGAAGAATTGACAGCCATGCTGCAACATGAGAAAACTTTCTAGCAATACTGCTTTTGTAAGTATCAATGAGAGAAACAGACAATGAAACTCAATGGTTAGAAGCATGAGACTCCAATCCCCCAATTCCCCCAAGAAATTCTGCCACTTTTTGTTGAAGATGTCCCTGTAACACCCCAACAACAAAAATCTGCCTCAGATCCAGTGCCTGAGAACCCTGAGAAATCAGCCAACATTGACCCTGCCCACAGCTCTGCTTCAGATGAAGATTGGATGGGTATTGCCCCATCTAAGCAGCAGCAGGAAAAAGAAGATGAGGCACCTGCCTCTAAAAAGAAGAAGTCTGCCTCTAAAACCTCACAGCAAGAGCAAGGGAGCAGTAAAAGACCCCGTGCTGCAGCCTCTGCAAAAGTATCCACCACCACTGCAGTGGCATCAAATCCTCCCTCTGCATCAAAACCAGCAAAGGGCGCAAAGTCAGCTGCTGAGAAGGAGAGCCCAGTAACAAAAATTGCTGCTAGTTATGTTGTAGAGGAGGAAGAAGAGGAGGAAGACACAGTGCCTCTCTCTAAGAAGCTAAAGATGGTTGCACCCAATGTGGCTGTGAAGATTAAGAAGGAGAAGGTTGCTGCAGCATTGAGGGCAGAGGAGGTTAAAGCTGCTGCAGTAGAGGATTCTGACAAAGAAGAAGCTGCTGGAACAGAAGAAGAAAAAGAAGAAGGAGCTGCAGAAAGCACTGAGGCTGAAGAAGAGAATGATGAAAGTTTTGAGATAGAGGCACAAGAAGAAAAAGCTGAGGAAGAGAAAGAAGAGGAGGAAGTCCAGGTCAATGGAGCAACACAAGCCAAGGTGCCCTCCAAGAAAGGAGGCACCAGGAAGAGTTTGCACACCAGAGCTGCATAGGCTTGAAACAGAGCCATTGTGGATGCTGCAGTTCGCTGCAACATCCCACATCAGGATGCCCTAAACTCTCCACCCCATTCCCAGTTTAATATTATTTTCTTTCAAGTATTCGTAACGTAGTGGTCACTAGGACCTGTTGTGTCTGTTTGTCTGTAGGGTCATTAGGGCCATAGTTGTTTGACTTTTGATTAATGAATGGTTGTGCATGAATCCCACCCCTGTTTTTGATTCCAAATGATTAATGTTTAATTGGAAAAGGCCTTTGGCCACCTTTGCTGAATCCAACTCTTTCTGTTTAGAATGAAACTCTTGCTGTCTAATCTACTGCACCAACTTGAATGTGATCACCAACACTGCTGCACAGTTGTTAGAATAAAGGACATATGTGCTGCAGCATAAACATACAAATGTGAGCCTGAGTGACGAAATTACACTGTTCATATAAACCACACTCATGCATTTTCTGTAAGGTTTGCTTTGTTTCTGTCTAATCTTAGCACACATGATTGCACACACTGTATGCTTGAGGCATTCTTCTTGTTATTTTATGCTTAGCAGAGCCTGAATAAGCCCACCCAACTGATAGAATTGCCCCTAGTTACCCTTTTGAGCTTTGGCCATTTCTTGACATGCTAGTGCATTACAAGCCATAGACCGGAAAAAGAAAATTCACCCACAAGGTAGCTCTAAAGGATGCTTTTGTAGCTAGTTTTGAAATAAGTTTGGGGAAACCTTGAGGACAAGCTTCTGTTTAAGTTTGGGGGTGCTATGCTGCAACACATATGTATGCTGCAGCAGGACTGTAAATAAATCATTCAGGGATAGACAGCCAGCGAATCAAAAAGTCATAAGTGGAAAATGTGAAGCTGCCAGCCCTTAATGTGAAAGCTAGTTTCTTTATTTTTTTTTTGGTACAGAAAAAAAAATCACACTGAATGTTATCTGTTCACAAACAAAAGGTGGACTTGGTAATGAAAGAAAAGGACTCAAGAAAATAGAAAAATGTGGATTGCAGGATCAGTGGGAGAGTTAAACTAGAAATGAAAGCATCCTTATGCTCTACCTTGAGTAAGCTACTTACCCAAATGATTCAACCTTACCTGCCCTAAGCCCAGTTACAACTATAAAGACCTCTTGCTGTGTGTAATTCTGTGTTTGTTTTGATTATGATACATTCTCATCAAATCTATATCAGGGATGCATGTTTGTGGTAAAGAGTGAAAGGTCTAAAGTGAGGGTGAGATGCAGAACCAACTGTTCTGAGAGATATATGCTGCGGCATGTGTTAATCTATTTGAATCAATGTGTAGCAGTTGTTGTTGGGAGCAGAATAGGCAAAGCAGTTTGATTAGGTAATTAGATGTGGATTTCTGGATGGGGAGTTGAAAGATGGACAAATCTGGGGGGTACTTGCATGTCATTCATTAATTAGGAGTATTTTGGTGTTCTTGGTATGTTACTTTTTCATTACTTGAGGACAAGCAGTGGTTTAATTTTGGGGGTGTGATAACTCTTTGAATGAAGAGTTATTTAGATCCTTTTTACTGAGATTCTTTGCTATCCTTATTGTTTTAAGTTTGCTTTCTTAGGGAAAATGTTATTTTGTACAAATTGGTGTTAAGTATAGTGAATATTAGCCTTTTGCTCCAGATTGCTCTATCATTGTCTAAAAATTCTGTGTCTTGGTGAGCAGAAAGCTTGCTGGAGCAAGGCTGAAGCAGGGGGATACAAGAACTTGGTTGCTGCAGCAAGGACCACTTCTTAGTAGCATGGCGCTAAAGGACAAAAGCTGACAAGGACACCTCTCATCTCTCCTAAAGGGCGCTGACACTGTCGTTTTTAAGGAAACACATGCGCATAGGACCATCTGCCTTACATCATTTAGAATTTGGGCTAGGTTATTTTATGAATACTTTTCATTGTTGGCCCAAAATGGAATGAAAGAGAATAGGGTTTAGTGCACTATAAAAGCATCTAGGAAACCCTATTGAAGGCAGAGGGGAATATTCTGATTTTACAAATTATCTAGTTGAGAGCTGCGCTGAGCTTTCTTCTTCTTCCTGAGCGGATGTTTCTGTGTTTTACGTTCTTATATTGTAATGATTTCTTGCCCTTTTATCTACATTTGTTCTTTGTGAGCTCACTATGAGCTAAACTCTTTAAGCTTTGGGTATGCGATTATAATGAATGTTTAGCTGAGTTATGTAATAACTGTGTTCGTATCTTCTTTTATCACGCATTTAACGCTGTTTAATTAAGAGTGATCAACTTGATTGAACGTCTAACTTATTTACTTTGGAAGAATTAAGTAAGCGGGAACTTGGTAAAGGATAGAGGTTAAATCATTAATTGGAAAATTAATTGATGATGATTAGGCTAGGAATAGCTATTCATGCCTCTAAGCTAGCTGGAACGAGCTTTAACTAAAGGGTGGCATAATTAATCTGAATCTAGGAATAGAACAAAGTTAATGAATCTGACCCTGTAATGTTGGAAAACAAATTTTATTTCCTGGAGCTAGATGCTAGAGCATAGTTAGAGCATACTGATAGCTAAACATGAATTATGCTGCAGCGTACCCGAAGCTGATTTAATTATCTGAATATATAGATCTCTTCTCTCTATTAATCTGTTTTGAGTTACCTTCAAGTTGTAACTTGTTTATTTTTTAGCATCAACATCTTTATCTCAATATGTCAGTATACAACAATATTTGGTTACTCCTAGCTAACTTTTGAACATATCATCTGAACGGAATTTTATTGCATCCATTTAATCCCGGTGGGAACGATATCTGAACAAAAGTTCTATACTACTTGAGGCATTTGTGTATACTTACACAAGCTTAAGAATAACTATTTTTAAGGCAACATTCACCCATGACCCCCTTGCAAGGATCCTCCTAAAATGATCCCATGGTTAACCCCTGACCTCCATGCCATGATCCCATGGTTAACCCCTGAACCCTAGAAAGGTTTCCATGCTTAACCCATGACACCCCTTCAAGGATCCCATGGTTAACACGTGACTCCCTTGCAAGAATCCCCTAACAAAGGAGTCCATGGTTTACCAATGACCCCCTAGAAAGGATCCCATGGTTAACCCACGACTCCCATGCAAGGATCCCATTGTTAACCCATGACCCCCTTGCAATGATCCCATGGTTAACCAACGACCCACTTACAAGGTTCCCATGGTTAATCCATGACCCCTTTGCAAGGATCCCATGTTTAACCCATGACCCACTTGCAAGGATCCCATGGTTAACACACGACTCACTTGGCATGATTCCATGGTTAACCCAAGACCCCTTGCAAGGATCCCCCTAGAAAGGATCTCATGGTTAACCGTTGAAGACCTAGCAAGGATCCCAGGGTTAACCTACGACCCAATCGCCATAATCCCATGGTTAACACATGGCCCCCTTGCAAGGATCCCCCTAAAAATGATCCCATGGTTAACCCATGACCCAGTTGCAAGGAACCCTTGGTTAACCCATGACCCCCTTGCAAAGATCACAAAAAGAAAGAATCCCATGGTTAACCCTTGACATACTTGTAAAAATCCCATGGCACCATTTAAAGGATCCCAAGGTTAACCTATGACCCCCTTGCAAGGATCCTCCAATAAAGGATCCCACGGTTAACCCATGACCCTCTTGCCATGATAGCGTGGTTAACCCATGAACCCCTTGGAAGGGTCCCACGTTGAACCTATGACACTCTTGCAAGGAAACCATGGTTAACCCATGATACCTTTGCAAGGATCCCCCTAGAAAGAGTCCCATGGTTAACCCATGACTGCCTTGCAAGGATCCCATGGTTAACCCATGACCCACTTGCCAGGATCCCATGTTTAACCTGTGACCCACTTGCCATGATCCCATGGTTAACCAATAACCCCCTTGCAAGGATCCCCTGAAGAAAGGATCCCAAGCTTAACCCATGACCCCTTGCAATGATCCCATGGTTAACCTATGAACTCCTTCGAAAGGATCCCATGGTTAACGCAATACCTCCTTGCAAGGATCCCATGGTTAACACATGAACCACTTGCAAGGATTCCATGGTTAACCCATGACCCCCTTGCAATGACTCCCCTAGAAAGGATCCCATGGTTAACCCATGACCCCCTTGTAAGGATTCCATGGTTAACCCTTGACCCACTTTCCATGACCCCATGGTTAACCCAAGACCCCTTTGGCTTGATCCCATAGTTAACCCCTGACCCCCTTCCAAGGATCTCAGGGTTAGCCCATGACCTACTTGCAAGGATCTCATGGTTAATCCATGACTCCCTTGCAATGACCCCTTAAGAAAGGATCCCATGGTTAACCCATGACCCCCAAGAAAGGATCACATGTCTAACCCATGACCCCCTAGAAAGGATCCCAGGGTTAACTCATGACTTACTTACCATGATCCCATGGTTAACCCATGACCTCCTTGCAAGGATCATCCTAGAAAGTATCCCATGGTTAACACATGACCCCCTTGCCATGATCTTATGGATAACCCAAGACCCCTTGCAAGGATCCCCCTAGAAAGGATCCCATTGTTAACCTATGACCCCCTTTCTAGAATCTCATGGATAACTGATGACCACCTTGAAAGGATCCCCTTAGAAAGGATACCATTGTTAACCTATTACCCTCTTTCAACAATCCCATGGTTAACCCATGACCCCCTAGATAGGATCCCATGGTTAGCCTACGACCCCTTTGCAAGGATCCCATATTTAACCAATCACCCACTTTCATGCATCTCATGGTTAACCCATGACCCACTTGCCATGATCCCATGGTTAACCCATGACTCCACTTGCAAGGATCCCCATAGAAAGGATCCCATAGTTAACCATGACCCCCTTGAAAGGATCCCATGGTTAACCCATGACCCACTTGCCATAATCACATGATTAACCTATGACCCCCTTGCAAGGATCCTCCTAGAATGAGTCCAACGGTTAACCAATGACCACTTTGCAATGATCCCATGGTTAACCCTTGACCCCCTTCCAAGGATCCCATGGTTAACCCATGACCCATTAGCAAGGATCCCATGGTTAACCCATGACCACATTGCAAGGATCACAAAAGGAAAGGATCCCATGGTTAACCCATGAACCCCTTGTAAGGATCCCATGGCATGACCCCCATGCAAGGATCCCATGGTTAACCCATGACCTACAAGAAGAGATCCCGTTGTTAATCCATGACACCATAGCACGGACCCTAGGGTTAACCCATGACCCCCTTACAAGTATCACCCTAGAAAGGATACCATTGTTAACCAAAGACCCCCTAGAAAGGATCCCAGGATTAACCGAAGACCTGCTTACAAGGATCTCATGGTTAACACATGAACCACTTGCAAGGAATCCATGGTTAACCTACGACCCCCTTACAAGGATCCCCCTAGAAAGGATCCTATGAGCTACCCATGACCCCCTTGTAAAGATCCCATGGTTAACCCAAAACCCACTTTCTTGTTCCATCGTTAACCCATGACCCACTTGCAAGGATCCCCCATGAAAAGATCCCATGGTTAACCCATGACCCCCTTGCAAGGATCCCATGATTAACCCATGACCCACTTGCCATGATCCCATGGTTAACACATGACGCCTTTGCAAGGATCCCATGCTTAACCCTTGACTCCCTTGTAAGGATCCCCAAAGAAAGGATCCCATGGTTAACCCATGACCCCCTTGCAAGGATCCCATGATTAACTCAGGACCCACTTGCCATGATCCCATGGTTAACACATGACGCCCTTGGAAGGATCCCATGGTTAACCCATGACTCCCTTGTAAGGATCCCCAAGGAAAGGATCCCATGGTTAACACATGACCCCCAAGAAGGATCCCAGGGTTAACCCATGACCCCCTTGCAAGGATCCCATAGTTAACCCATCACCCCCTTGTAAGGATATCATTGTTAACCCATGACCCTTTTGCAAGGATCCCCCTAGAAAGGATCTCATGGTAAACCCATGACCCATTTGCCATAATGACAGGGTTAACTATGATCCCCTTGCAAGTATCCTCCTAGAATGGATCCCATCGTTAACTCACTCATAACCTCTTTGGCATGATCTCATGGTTAACCCCTGACCCCCTTGCAAGGATCTCAAGGTACGCTCATGACCCACTTGCAAGGATCATATGGTTAGCCCATGACTCCCTTGCAAGGATCCCCGAAGAAAGGATTCCATGGTTAACCCATGAGCCCCTAGAAACGATCCCATGGTTAACCCATGACTCCCTTGCTAGGATCCCATGGTTACCCCATGACCCCCTTGCAAGGATCCCCTTAGAAAGGATCCCATGGTTAACCCATGATCATCTTGCAAGGATTCCATGGTTAACCCATGACCCACTTGCAACGATCCCATGGTTAACCCATGACCCACTTGCCAGGATCCCATGTTTAACCTGTGACCCACTTGCCATGATCCCATGGTTAACCAATAACCCCCTTGCAAGGATCCCCTGAAGAAAGGATCCCAAGCTTAACCCATGACCCCCTTGCAATGATCCCATGGTTAACCTATGAACTCCTTCGAAAGGATCCCATGGTTAACGCAATACCTCCTTGCAAGGATCCCATGGTTAACACATGAACCACTTGCAAGGATTCCATGGTTAACCCATGACCCCCTTGCAATGACTCCCCTAGAAAGGATCCCATGGTTAACCCATGACCCCCTTGTAAGGATTCCATGGTTAACCCTTAACCCACTTTCCATGACCCCATGGTTAACCCAAGACCCCTTTGGCTTGATCCCATGGTTAACCCCTGACCCCCTTCCAAGGATCTCAGGGTTAGCCCATGACCTACTTGCAAGGATCTCATGGTTAATCCATGACTCCCTTGCAAGGACCCCTTAAGAAAGGATCCCATGGTTAACCAATGACCCCCAAGAAAGGATCCCATGTCTAACCCATGACCCCCTAGAAAGGATCCCAAGGTTAACTCATGACTTACTTACCATGATCCCATGGTTAACCCATGACCTCCTTGCAAGGATCATCCTAGAAAGTATCCCATGGTTAACACATGACCCCCTTGCCATGATCTTATGGATAACCCAAGACCCCTTGCAAGGATCCCCCTAGAAAGGATCCCATTGTTAACCTATGACCCCCTTTCTAGAATCTCATGGATAACTGATGACCACCTTGAAAGGATCCCCTTAGAAAGGATACCATTGTTAACCTATTACCCTCTTTCAACAATCCCATGGTTAACCCATGACCCCCTAGATAGGATCCCATGGTTAGCCTACGACCCCTTTGCAAGGATCCCATATTTAACCAATCACCCACTTTCATGGATCTCATGGTTAACCCATGACCCACTTGCCATGATCCCATGGTTAACCCATGACTCCACTTGCAAGGATCCCCATAGAAAGGATCCCATAGTTAACCATGACCCCCTTGAAAGGATCCCATGGTTAACCCATGACCCACTTGCCATAATCACATGATTAACCTATGACCCCCTTGCAAGGATCCTCCTAGAATGAGTCCAACGGTTAACCAATGACCACTTTGCAATGATCCCATGGTTAACCCTTGACCCCCTTCCAAGGATCCCATGGTTAACCCATGACCCATTAGCAAGGATCCCATGGTTAACCCATGACCACATTGCAAGGATCACAAAAGGAAAGGATCCCATGGTTAACCCATGAACCCCTTGTAAGGATCCCATGGCATGACCCCCATGCAAGGATCCCATGGTTAACCCATGACCTACAAGAAGAGATCCCGTTGTTAATCCATGACACCATAGCACGGACCCTAGGGTTAACCCATGACCCCCTTACAAGTATCACCCTAGAAAGGATACCATTGTTAACCAAAGACCCCCTAGAAAGGATCCCAGGATTAACCGAAGACCTGCTTACAAGGATCTCATGGTTAACACATGAACCACTTGCAAGGAATCCATGGTTAACCTACGACCCCCTTACAAGGATCCCCCTAGAAAGGATCCTATGAGCTACCCATGACCCCCTTGTAAAGATCCCATGGTTAACCCAAAACCCACTTTCTTGTTCCCATCGTTAACCCATGACCCACTTGCAAGGATCCCCCATGAAAAGATCCCATGGTTAACCCATGACCCCCTTGCAAGGATCCCATGATTAACCCATGACCCACTTGCCATGATCCCATGGTTAACACATGACGCCTTTGCAAGGATCCCATGCTTAACCCTTGACTCCCTTGTAAGGATCCCCAAAGAAAGGATCCCATGGTTAACCCATGACCCCCTTGCAAGGATCCCATGATTAACTCAGGACCCACTTGCCATGATCCCATGGTTAACACATGACGCCCTTGGAAGGATCCCATGGTTAACCCATGACTCCCTTGTAAGGATCCCCAAAGAAAGGATCCCATGGTTAACACATGACCCCCAAGAAGGATCCCAGGGTTAACCCATGACCCCCTTGCAAGGATCCCATAGTTAACCCATCACCCCCTTGTAAGGATATCATTGTTAACCCATGACCCTTTTGCAAGGATCCCCCTAGAAAGGATCTCATGGTAAACCCATGACCCATTTGCCATAATGACAGGGTTAACTATGATCCCCTTGCAAGTATCCTCCTAGAATGGATCCCATCGTTAACTCACTCATAACCTCTTTGGCATGATCTCATGGTTAACCCCTGACCCCCTTGCAAGGATCTCAAGGTACGCTCATGACCCACTTGCAAGGATCATATGGTTAGCCCATGACTCCCTTGCAAGGATCCCCGAAGAAAGGATTCCATGGTTAACCCATGATCCCCTAGAAACGATCCCATGGTTAACCCATGACTCCCTTGCTAGGATCCCATGGTTACCCCATGACCCCCTTGCAAGGATCCCCTTAGAAAGGATCCCATGGTTAACCCATGATCATCTTGCAAGGATTCCATGGTTAACCCATGACCCACTTGCAACGATCCCATGGTTAACCCATGACCCACTTGCCAGGATCCCATGTTTAACCTGTGACCCACTTGCCATGATCCCATGGTTAACCAATAACCCCCTTGCAAGGATCCCCTGAAGAAAGGATCCCAAGCTTAACCCATGACCCCCTTGCAATGATCCAATGGTTAACCTATGAACTCCTTCGAAAGGATCCCATGGTTAACGCAATACCTCCTTGCAAGGATCCCATGGTTAACACATGAACCACTTGCAAGGATTCCATGGTTAACCCATGACCCCCTTGCAATGACTCCCCTAGAAAGGATCCCATGGTTAACCCATGACCCCCTTGTAAGGATTCCATGGTTAACCCTTAACCCACTTTCCATGACCCCATGGTTAACCCAAGACCCCTTTGGCTTGATCCCATGGTTAACCCCTGACCCCCTTCCAAGGATCTCAGGGTTAGCCCATGACCTACTTGCAAGGATCTCATGGTTAATCCATGACTCCCTTGCAAGGACCCCTTAAGAAAGGATCCCATGGTTAACCAATGACCCCCAAGAAAGGATCCCATGTCTAACCCATGACCCCCTAGAAAGGATCCCAAGGTTAACTCATGACTTACTTACCATGATCCCATGGTTAACCCATGACCTCCTTGCAAGGATCATCCTAGAAAGTATCCCATGGTTAACACATGACCCCCTTGCCATGATCTTATGGATAACCCAAGACCCCTTGCAAGGATCCCCCTAGAAAGGATCCCATTGTTAACCTATGACCCCCTTTCTAGAATCTCATGGATAACTGATGACCACCTTGAAAGGATCCCCTTAGAAAGGATACCATTGTTAACCTATTACCCTCTTTCAACAATCCCATGGTTAACCCATGACCCCCTAGATAGGATCCCATGGTTAGCCTACGACCCCTTTGCAAGGATCCCATATTTAACCAATCACCCACTTTCATGGATCTCATGGTTAACCCATGACCCACTTGCCATGATCCCATGGTTAACCCATGACTCCACTTGCAAGGATCCCCATAGAAAGGATCCCATAGTTAACCATGACCCCCTTGAAAGGATCCCATGGTTAACCCATGACCCACTTGCCATAATCACATGATTAACCTATGACCCCCTTGCAAGGATCCTCCTAGAATGAGTCCAACGGTTAACCAATGACCACTTTGCAATGATCCCATGGTTAACCCTTGACCCCCTTCCAAGGATCCCATGGTTAACCCATGACCCATTAGCAAGGATCCCATGGTTAACCCATGACCACATTGCAAGGATCACAAAAGGAAAGGATCCCATGGTTAACCCATGAACCCCTTGTAAGGATCCCATGGCATGACCCCCATGCAAGGATCCCATGGTTAACCCATGACCTACAAGAAGAGATCCCGTTGTTAATCCATGACACCATAACACGGACCCTAGGGTTAACCCATGACCCCCTTACAAGTATCACCCTAGAAAGGATACCATTGTTAACCAAAGACCCCCTAGAAAGGATCCCAGGATTAACCGAAGACCTGCTTACAAGGATCTCATGGTTAACACATGAACCACTTGCAAGGAATCCATGGTTAACCTACGACCCCCTTACAAGGATCCCCCTAGAAAGGATCCTATGAGCTACCCATGACCCCCTTGTAAAGATCCCATGGTTAACCCAAAACCCACTTTCTTGTTCCCATGGTTAACCCATGACCCACTTGCAAGGATCCCCCATGAAAAGATCCCATGGATAACCCATGACCCCCTTGCAAGGATCCCATGATTAACCCATGACCCACTTGCCATGAACCCATGGTTAACACATGACGCCTTTGCAAGGATCCCATGCTTAACCCTTGACTCCCTTGTAAGGATCCCCAAAGAAAGGATCCCATGGTTAACCCATGACCCCCTTGCAAGGATCCCATGATTAACTCAGGACCCACTTGTCATGATCCCATGGTTAACACATGACGCCCTTGGAAGGATCCCATGGTTAACCCATGACTCCCCTGTAAGGATCCCCAAAGAAAGGATCCCATGGTTAACACATGACCCCCAAGAAGGATCCCAGGGTTAACCCATGACCCCCTTGCAAGGATCCCATAGTTAACCCATCACCCCCTTGTAAGGATATCATTGTTAACCCATGACCCTTTTGCAAGGATCCCCCTAGAAAGGATCTCATGGTAAACCCATGACCCATTTGCCATAATGACAGGGTTAACTATGATCCCCTTGCAAGTATCCTCCTAGAATGGATCCCATCGTTAACTCACTCATAACCTCTTTGGCATGATCTCATGGTTAACCCCTGACCCCCTTGCAAGGATCTCAAGGTACGCTCATGACCCACTTGCAAGGATCATATGGTTAGCCCATGACTCCCTTGCAAGGATCCCCTAAGAAAAGATTCCATGGTTAACCCATGAGCCCCTAGAAACGATCCCATGGTTAACCCATGACTCCCTTGCTAGGATCCCATGGTTACCCCATGACCCCCTTGCAAGGATCCCCTTAGAAAGGATCCCATGGTTAACCCATGATCATCTTGCAAGGATTCCATGGTTAACCCATGACCCACTTGCAAGGATCCCATGGTTAACCCATGACCAACTTGCAAGGATCCCATGGTTAACTTATGACCCACTTACCATGATCAAATGGTTAACACCCTTGCAAGGATCCCCCGAGAAAGGATCCCATGGTTAACCCATGACCCCCTTGCAAGAATCAAATGGTTAACCCGTGACCCTCTTCAAAGGATCCCCCCTCGAAAGGGTCCCATTGTTAACCAGTGACCCCCTGCAAGGATCCCAAAGTTAACCCATGACCCCCTTGCAAGGATCCCATGGTTAACCTATGACCCCCTTGCAGGGTTCCTATGGTTAATCCATCACCTCCTTGCCATGATCCCGTGGTTAACCCATGAACCTCTTGCAAGGATCCCATGGCTAACCCATGACCCCCTTACAAGGATCGCCTAAGAAAGAATCCCATGGTTAACCCATGACACCATGCAACGATCCCATGACCCCCTTGCAAGGATCCCCCTAGAAAGGATCTTATGGTTAACCCATTGTGCCTTGCAACGATCCCATGACCCCCTTGCAAGGATCCCCCTAGAAAGGATCCCATGGATAACCCATGACCTCCTTGCAAGGATCCCTCTAGAAAGGATCCCATGGTTAACCCATGACCCCCTTGCAAGGATCCCACAGAAAGGATCCCATGGTTAACCCCTGACCCCTTGCAAGGATCCCATTTTTAACCTATGACCCCTTGTCGGGATCCCATGGTTAACCCACGACCCACTTGGCATGATGCCATTGTTAACCCATGACCCCTTGCAAGTATCCCCCTAGAAAGGATCTAAAGGTTAATCGTTGACCACCTACAAGGATCCCATGGTTAACCTTTGACCCAATCGCCATGATCTCATGGTTAACAAATGACCACCCTACAAGGATTCCCCTAAAAACGATCCCATGGTTAACCCATGACCCCCCTGCAAGGATTCCATGGCTATCCCATGATCCCCTTGCCATGATCCCATGGTTAACCCATGGCCCCCTTGCAAGGATCCCCCTAGAATGGATCTCATGAATATCCCGTGACCCACTTGCAAGGATCCCATGGTTAACCATTGACCCCATTGCAATGATCCCAAAAAGAAAGGATCCTATGGTTAACCCATGATCATCTTGCAAGGATTCCATGGTTAACCCATGACCCACTTGCAAGGATCCCATGGTTAACCCATGACCAACTTGCAAGGATCCCATGGTTAACTTATGACCCACCTACCATGATCAAATGGATAACACCCTTGCAAAGATCCCCCGAGAAACGATCTCATGGTTAACCCATGACCCCCTTGCAAGAATCAAATGGTTAACCCGTGACCCTCTTCAAAGGATCCCCCCTCGAAAGGGTCCCATGGTTAACCAGTGACTCCCTGCAAGGATCCCAAAGTTAACCCATGACCCCCTTGCAAGGATCCCATGGTTAACCCATGACCCCCTTGCAGGGTTACTATGGTTAATCCATCACCTCCTTGCCATGATCCCGTGGTTAACCCATGAACCTCTTGCAAGGATCCCATGGTTAACCCATGACCCCTTTACAAGGATCGCCTAAGAAAGAATCTCATGGTTAACCCATGACACCATGCAACGATCCCATGACCCCCTTGCAAGGATCCCCCTAGAAAGGATCTTATGGTTAACCAATTACGCCTTGCAACGATCCCATGACCCCCTTGCAAGGATCCCCCTAGAAAGGATCCCATGGATAACCCATGACCTCCTTGCAAGGATCCCTCTAGAAAGGATCCCATGGTTAACCCATGACCCCCTTGCAAGGATCCCCCAGAAAGGATCCCATGGTTAACCCATGACCCCTTGCAAGGATCCCATTTTTAACCTATGACCCCTTGTCGGGATCCCATGGTTAACCCACGACCCACTTGGCATGATGCCATTGTTAACCCATGACCCCTTGCAAGTATCCCCCTAGAAAGGATCTAAAGGTTAACCGTTGAGCACCTACAAGGATCCCATGGTTAACCTTTGACCCAATCGCCATGATCTCATGGTTAACAAATGACCCCCCCACAAGGATTCCCCTAAAAACGATCCCATGGTTAACCCATGACCCCCCTGCAAGGATTCCATGGCTATCCCATGATCCCCTTGCCATGATCCCATGGTTAACCCATGGCCCCCTTGCAAGGATCCCCCTAGAATGGATCTCATGAATATCCCGTGACCCACTTGCAAGGATCCCGTGGTTAACCATTGACCCCATTGCAATGATCCCAAAAAGAAAGGATCCTATGGTTAACCCATGATCATCTTGCAAGGATTCCATGGTTAACCCATGACCCACTTGCAAGGATCCCATGGTTAACCCATGACCAACTTGCAAGGATCCCATGGTTAACTTATGACCCACTTACCATGATCAAATGGTTAACACCCTTGCAAGGATCCCCCGAGAAAGGATCCCATGGTTAACCCATGACCCCCTTGCAAGAATCAAATGGTTAACCCGTGACCCTCTTCAAAGGATCCCCCCTCGAAAGGGTCCCATGGTTAACCAGTGACCCCCTGCAAGGATCCCAAAGTTAACCCATGACCCCCTTGCAAGGATCCCATGGTTAACCCATGACCCCCTTGCAGGGTTCCTATGGTTAATCCATCACCTTCTTGCCATGATCCCGTGGTTAACCCATGAACCTCTTGCAAGGATCCCATGGTTAACCCATGACCCCCTTACAAGGATCGCCTAAGAAAGAATCCCATGGTTAACCCATGACACCATGCAACGATCCCATGACCCCCTTGCAAGGATCCCCCTAGAAAGGATCTTATGGTTAACCCATTACGCCTTGTAACGATCCCATGACCCCCTTGCAAGGATCCCCCTAGAAAGGATCCCATGGATAACCCATGACCTCCTTGCAAGGATCCCTCTAGAAGGATCCCATGGTTAACCCATGACCCCCATGCAAGGATCGCCCAGAAAGGATCCCATGGTTAACCCTTGACCCCTTGCAAGGATCCCATTTTTAACCTATGACCCCTTGTCGGGATCCCATGGTTAACCCACGACCCACTTGGCATGATGCCATTGTTAACCCATGACCCCTTGCAAGTATCCCCCTAGAAAGGATCTAAAGGTTAACCGTTGACCACCTGCAAGGATCCCATGGTTAACCTTTGACCCAATCGCCATGATCTCATAGTTAACAAATGACCCCCCTACAAGGATTCCCCTAAAAACGATCCCATGGTTAACCCATGACCCCCTGCAAGGATTCCATGGCTATCCCATGATCCCCTTGCCATGATCCCATGGTTAACCCATGGCCCCCTTGCAAGGATCCCCCTAGAATGGATCTCATGAATAACCCGTGACCCACTTGCAAGGATCCCATGGTTAACCATTGACCCCATTGCAATGATCCCAAAAAGAAAGGATCCTATGGTTAACTAAGGACCCCTTTGTAAGGATTCCATGGTTAACACTTGACCTACTTAAAAAGATTCCATGTTTAACTAGTGACCCTATTTCAAGGATCCCAGGGTTATCGCATGACCCCCATGCAAGGATCCTCCTAGAAACGATCCCATGGTTAACTTATGATCCCCTTGCCATAATCGTATGGTTAACCCATGAACCCCTTTCAAGGGTCCCATGGCTAACCCATGAAACACTTGCAAGGTCCCCAAGGTTAACCAATGACCCCCTTGCAAGGATCCCCCTAGAAAGGATCTTATGGTTAACCCATTACGCCTTGCAACGATCCCATGACCCCCTTGCAAGGATCCCCCTAGAAAGGATCCCATGGATAACCCATGACCTCCTTGCAAGGATCCCTCTAGAAGGATCCCATGGTTAACCCATGACCCCCATGCAAGGATCCCCCAGAAAGGATCCCATGGTTAACCCATGACCCCTTGCAAGGATCCCATTTTTAACCTATGACCCCTTGTCGGGATCCCATGGTTAACCCACGACCCACTTGGCATGATGCCATTGTTAACCCATGACCCCTTGCAAGTATCCCCCTAGAAAGGATCTAAAGGTTAACCGTTGACCACCTGCAAGGATCCCATGGTTAACCTTTGACCCAATCGCCATGATCTCATAGTTAACAAATGACCCCCCTACAAGGATTCCCCTAAAACGATCCCATGGTTAACCCATGACCCCCCTGCAAGGATTCCATGGCTATCCCATGATCCCCTTGCCATGATCCCATGGTTGACCCCTGGCCCCCTTGCAAGGATCCCCCTAGAATGGATCTCATGAATAACCCGTGACCCACTTGCAAGGATCCCATGGTTAACCATTGACCCCATTGCAATGATCCCAAAAAGAAAGGATCCTATGGTTAACTAAGGACCCCTTTGTAAGGATTCCATGGTTAACACTTGACCTACTTAAAAAGATTCCATGTTTAACTAGTGACCCTATTTCAAGGATCCCAGGGTTATCGCATGACCCCCATGCAAGGATCCTCCTAGAAACGATCCCATGGTTAACTTATGATCCCCTTGCCATAATCGTATGGTTAACCCATGAACCCCTTTCAAGGGTCCCATGGCTAACCCATGAAACACTTGCAAGGTCCCCAAGGTTAACCAATGACCCCCTTGCAAGGATCCCCCTAGAAAGTGTCCCATGGTTAACCCATGACCGCCTTGCAAGGATCCTATGGTTAACCCATAACCCACTTGCCAGGATCCCATGTCAACCCATGCCTTCCTTGCAAGGATCCCTTTAGCAAGGATCTCTTGGTTAACCCATGACCCCCTGCAAGGATCCCAAGGTTAACCCATGACCCATTAGCAAGGATCCCATGGTTAACCCATGACCACATTGCAAGGATCCCAAAAGGAAAGGATCCCATGGTTAACCCATGACCCCCTTGTAAGGATCCCATGGCATGACCCCCTTGCAAGGATCCCATGGTTAAGCCATGACCTACATGGACAGATCCTGTTGTTAACCCATGACCCCATAGCACTGATCCCATGGTTAACCCATGACCCCTTTAAAAGGATCACCCTAGAAAGGATACCATGGTTAACCCAAGACCCCCTAGAAATGATCCCATGATTAACCCAAGACCCCCTTGCAAGGATCCCATGGTCAACACATGAACCACTTGCAAGGATTCCATAGTTAACCCATGACCCCCTTGGCCCTTGTTAACCCATGACCCCCTTGTAAGGATCCCCCAAGAAAGGATCGCATGATCTTCCCATGACCCCCTTGTTAGGATCACATGGTTAACCCATTACCCACTTGCTATTTTCCCTAGTTAACCCATGAACCACTTGCAAGGATCCCCCAAGAAAGGATCCCATGGTTAACCCATGACCGTCTTGCAAGGATTCCATGGTTAACCCATGACCCACTTGCAAGGATCCCAAGGTTAACCCGTGACCTACTTGCAAGGAGGCCATGGGTAACTTATGACCCACTTGCCATGATCAAATGGTTAACGCCCTTGCAAGGATCCCCCTAGAAAATATCCCAAGGTTAACCCAAGACCCCCTAGAAAGGATCCCATGATCTACCCATGACCCCCTTGTAAGGATCCCATGGTTAATACATGACCCACTTGCAAGTTTCCCTGGTTAACCCATGACCCAATTGCAAGGATCCCCTAAGAAAGGATCCCATGGTTAACCCATGACCGCCTTTCAAGGATTCCATGGTTAACCCATGACCCACTTGCAAGGATCACATGGTTAACCCGTGACCTACTTGCAAGGATCCCATGGTTAACTTATCACCGACTTGCCATGATCAAATGGTTAACACCCTTGCAAGGATCCCCCTGGAAAGGATCCCATGGTTAACCTAAGACCCCCTAGAAAGGATCCCATGATTAACCCAAGACCCTTTGCAAGGATCCCATGGTTAACACATGAACCACTTGCAAGGATTCCATGGTTAACCCATGACCTCCTTGCAAGGATCCCCCTAGAAAGGATTCCATGATCTACCCACACCCCCTTGTAACGACCCCATGGTTAACCCATGACCCACTTGCTATTTTCCATGGTTAACCCATGACCCACTTACAAGGATTCCATGGTTAACCCGTGACCTACTTGAAAGGATACCATGGTTAACCCATGATCCCCTTGTAAGAATCACATGGTTAACCCATGACCCTCTTCCAAGGATCCCCCTCGAAAGGGTCCCATGGTTAAACCATGACCCCCTTGTAAGGATCCCCAAAGAAAGAATCCCATGGTTAACCCATGACACCTTGCAACGATCCCATGGTTAACCCATGACCCCCTTGCAAGGATCCCCCTAGAAAGGATCCCATGGTTAACCCATGACCCCCTTGCAAGGATCCCTCTAGAAAGGATCTCATGGTTAACCCATGAAACCCCTG
The DNA here is from genome assembly GCA_035048595.1 of Echinosophora koreensis. NCBI lineage: Eukaryota > Viridiplantae > Streptophyta > Magnoliopsida > Fabales > Fabaceae > Echinosophora > Echinosophora koreensis. The sequence continues at coordinate 2,729,788 of JAPCYP010000065.1, forward strand.
CAAGGATCCCAAGGTTAACCAATGACCCTTTTGCAAGGATCCCATGGTTTAACTCATGACCCCTTTGCAGGGATCCTATGGTTAACCCATAACCGCCTTGCAATGATCCCATGGTTAACCAATGACCCCGTTGCAACGAACCCATGGTTAACACATGACCCCTTGCAATGATCACCCTAGAAAAGGATCTCATGGTTAAACCAGGACCCCTTGCAAAGATCCCTTGTTTAACCTATGACCCCTTGCCAGGATCCCATGGTTAACCCACAACCCACTTGGCATGATGCCATGGTTAAACCCATGACCCCTTGCAAGTATCCCCCTAGAAAGGATCTCAAGGTTAACCGTTGAAGACCTACAAGGATCCCATGGTTAACCTATGACCCAATGGCCATGATCTCATGGTTAACACATGAACCCCTTGCCAAGATCCCCCTAAAACCGATCCCATGATTAACCCATGACCCCCTTGCAAGGATTCCATGGCTAGCCTATGATCCCTTCGCCATGATACCATGGTTAACCCATGATCCCCTACCATGATCCCATGGTTAACCCATGGCCCCCTTGCAAGGATCCCCCTAGAATGGATCTCATGGTTAACCTATGACCCACTTGCAAGGATCCCTTGGTTAACCCTTGAGCCCATTGCAATGATCCCAAAAAGAAAGGATCCCATGGTTAACTAAAGACACCCTTTCAAGGATTCCATGGTTAACACTTGACCTACTTAAAAAGATCCCATGTTTAACCCGTGACCCCATTTCAAGGATCCTAGGGTCAACCCATGACCCCCATGCAAGGATCCTCCTAGTAACGATACTATGGTTAACGTATGATCCCCTTGCCAAAATCGTATGGTTAACCCATGAACCCCTTTCAAGGGTCCCATGGTTAACCCATGACACACTTGCAAGGATCCCCCTAGAAAGTGTCCCATGGTTAACCCATGACCGCCTTGCAAGGATCATAGGGTTAACCTATGACCCACTTCCCAGGATCCCATGTTAACCCATGACCTCCTTGCAAAGGATCTCATGGTTAAACTATGACCCCCAGCAAGGATCCCAAGGTTAACCCATGACCCATTAGCAAGGATCCCATGGTTAACCCATGACAACATTGCAAGGATCCAAAAAGGAAAGTATCCCATGGTTAACCCATGACCCCCTTGTAAGGATCCCATGGCATGACCCCCTTGCAAGGATCCCATGGTTAAGCCATGACCTACATGGAGAGATCCTGTTGTTAACCCATGACCCCATAGCACGGATCCCATCGTTAACCCATGACAACCTTACAAGGATCACCCTAGAAAGGATACCATGGTTAACCCAAGACCCCCTAGAAAGGATCCCATGATTAACCCAAGACCCCCTTGCAAGGATCCCATGGTTAAACACAAGAACCACTTGCAAGGATTCCATGGTTAACCTATGACCCCTTTGCAAGGATCCCCCTAGAAACGATCCCATGATCTACCCATGACCCCGTTGTAAGGATCCCATGGTTAACCCATGACCCACTTGCCATGTTCCCATAGTTAACCCATGACCCACTTGCAAGGATCCCCCAAGAAAGGATCCCATGGTTAACCCATAACCCCCTTGCAAGGATCCCCTGATTAATCCATGACCCACTTGCCATGATCCTATGGTTAACACATGACACCGTTGCAATGATCCCATGGTTAACCCATGACTCCCTTGTGAGGATCCCCAAAGAAAGGATCCCACGGTTAACCCATGACCCCGGCAAGGATCCCAAGGTTAACCCATGACCCCCTTGCAAGGATCCCCATAGAAAGGATCCAACGGTTAACCCATGACCATCTTGCAAGGATTCCAAGGTTAACCCATGACCCACTTGCAAGGATCTCATGGTTAACCTGTGACCTAATTGCAAGGATCCAATGGTTAATTTATGACCCACTTGCCATGATCAAATGGTTAACACCCTTGCAAGGATCCCCCTAAAGAAAGGATCCCACGGTTAACACATGACCCCCTTGCAAGGATCCCATGGTTAACCCCTGACCACCTTGCAAGGATCCCCCAAGAAAGGATCCCATGGTTAACCCATGACCCCCATGCAAGGATCCTCCTAGTAATGATACTATGGTTAACGTATGATCCCCTTGCCAAAATCGTATGGTTAACCCATGAACCCCTTTCAAGGGTCCCATGGTTAACCCATGACACACTTGCAAGGATCCCCCTAGAAAGTGTCCCATGGTTAACCCATGACCGCCTTGCAAGGATCATAGGGTTAACCCATGACCCACTTCCCAGGATCCCATGTTAACCCTTGACCTCCTTGCAAAGGATCTCATGGTTAAACTATGACCCCCAGCAAGGATCCCAAGGTTAACCCGTGACCCATTAGCAAGGATCCCATGGTTAACCCATGACAACATTGCAAGGATCCCAAAAGGAAAGGATCCCATGGTTAACCCATGACCCCCTTGTAAGGATCCCATGGCATGACCCCCTTGCAAGGATCCCATGGTTAAGCCATGACCTACATGGAGAGATCCTGTTGTTAACCCATGACCCCATAGCACGGATCCCATCGTTAACCCATGACGCCCTTACAAGGATCACCCTAGAAAGGATACCATGGTTAACCCAAGACCCCCTAGAAAGGATCCCATGATTAACCCAAGATCCCCTTGCAAGGATCACATGGTTAACACAAGAACCACTTGCAAGGATTCCATGGTTAACCTATGACCCCTTGCAAGGATCCCCCTAGAAACGATCCCATGATCCCGTTGTAAGGATCCCATGGTTAACCCATGACCCACTTGCCATGTTCCCATACTTAACCCATGACCCACTTGCAAGGATCCCCAAGAAAGGATCCCATGGTTAACCCAAAACCCCCTTGCAAGGATCCCATGATTAACCCATGACCCACTTGCCATGATCCTATGGTTAACACATGACGCCGTTGCAATGATCCCATGGTTAACCCATGACTCCCTTGTAAGGATCCCCAAAGAAAGGATCCCACGGTTAACCCATGACCCCCGGCAAGGATCCCAAGGTTAACCCATGACCCCCTTGCAAGGATCCCCTTAGAAAGGATCCAACGGTTAACCCATGACCATCTTGCAGGGATTCCAAGGTTAACCCATGACCCACTTGCAAGGATCTCATGGTTAACCTGTGACCTAATTGCAAGGATCCAATGGTTAATTTATGACCCACTTGCCATGATCAAATGGTTAACACCCTTGCAAGGATCCCCCTAAAGAAAGGATCCCACGGTTAACGCATGACCCCCTTGCAAGGATCCCATGGTTAATCCCTGACCCCCTTGCAAGGATCCCCCAAGAAAGGATCCCATGGTTAACCCATGACCCCTTGCAAGGATCCCATGTTTAACCTATGACCCCTTACCAGGATCCCATGGTTAACCCACGACTCACTTGGCATGATGCCATGGTTAACCCATGACCCCTTGCAAGTTTCCCCCTAGAAAGGATCTTAAGGTCAACCGTTGACCACCTACAAGGATCCCATGGTCAACCTTTGACCCAATCGCCATGATCTCATGGTTAACACATTACTCCCTTGCAAGGATTCCTTGGCTAACCCATGATCCCCTTGCCATGATCCCATGGTTAACCCATGGCCCCCTGGAATGGATCTCATGGTTAACCCATGACCCACTTGCAAGGATCCTTTGGTTAACCCTTGACCCCATTTCAATGATCCCAAAAAGAAAGGATCATATGGTTAACTAAGGACCCCCATGCAAGGATTCCGTGGTTAACACTTGACCTACTGAAAAAGATCCCATGTTTAACCCGTGACCCTATTTCAAGGATCCCAGGGTTAACCCATGACCACATTGCAAGGATCCCAAAAGGAAAGGATCCCATGGTTAACCCATGACCCCCTTGTAAGGATCCCATGGCATGACCCCCTTGCAAGGATCCCATGGTTAAGCCATGACCTACATGGAGAGATCTCGTTGTTGACCCATGACCACATAGCACGGATCCCATGGTTAACCCATGACCCCCTTACAAGGATAACCCTAGAAACAATACCATGGTTAACTTATGACCCACTTGCCATGATCAAATGGTTAACACCCTTGCAAGGATCCCATGGTTAAGCCATGACCTACATGGAGAGATCTCGTGGTTAACCCATGACTCCATAGCACGGATCCCATGGTTAACCGATCATGCCCTTACAAGGATCACCCTAGAGAGGATACCATGGTTAACCCAAGACCCCCTAGAAAGGATCCAAGGATTAACCCAAGACCCCCTTGCGAGGATGCCGTTGTTAACACATAAATCACTTGCAAGGATCCCATGGTTAACCCATGACCCACTTGCCATGTTCCCATGGTTAACCCATGACCCACTTGCAAGGATCCCCCAAGAAAGGATCCCATGGTTAACCCATGACCCACTTGCCATGATCCCATGGTTAACACATGACGCCCTAGCAAGGATCCCATGGTTAACCCATGACTCCCTTGCAATGATCCCCAAAGAAAGGATCCCACGGTTAACTCATGACTCCTAGAAGGATCCCAGGGTTAACCCATGACCTCCTTGCAAGGATCCCATTAGAAAGGATCTCATGGTTAACCCATGACCGTCTTGCAAGGATTCCATGGTTAACCTATGACCCACTTGCAAGGATCCCATGGTTAACCTCTGACCTACTTGCAAGGATCCCATGGTTAACTCATCACCCCCTTGCAAGAATCACATGGTTAACCCATGACCCTCTTCCAAGGATCCCCTTCCAAAGGGTCCCATGGTTAACCTATGACCCCCTGCAAGTATCCCAAGGTTAACCCATGACACCCTTGCTGGGATCCCCTAAGAAAGAATCCCATGACTAACCCTTGACCCCTAGCAACGATCCCATGGTTAACCCATGACTCCCTTGTAAGGATCCCCCTAGAAAGGATCCCATGGTTAACCCATGACCTCCTTGCTAGGATCCCTCAAGAAAGGATGTCATGGTTAACCCATGACCCCCTGCAAGGATCCCAAGGTTAACCCATGACCCTTTTGCAAGGATCCCATGGTTAACCCATGACCCCTTGCAAGGATCCCCTAAGAAAGGTTCCCATGATTAACCCATGACCGCCTAGAAAGGATCCCATGGTTAACCGATGACCCCCTTGCAAGGATCCCATGGTTAACTCATGACCCCATTGCAAGCGAACCCATGGTTAACCCATAACCCCCTTGCAAAGATCCCCCTAGAAAGGATCCCATGGTTAACCCATGACCCCTTGCAAGGATCCCTTGGTGAAACCCAAGACCCCCTTGCAAGGATCCCCCCAGAATGGATCTCATGGTTAACCCATGACCCACTTGCAAGGATCCCTTGGTTAACCCTTGACCCCATTGCAATGATCCCAAAAAAAAAGGATCCTATGGTTAACTAAGGACCCCCTTGCAGGGATTCCATTGTTAACACTTGACCTACTTAAAAAGATCCCATGCTTAACCCGTGACCCCATTTCAAGGATCCCAGGGTTAACCCATGACCCCCTTGCAAGGATCCTCCTAGAAACGATCCCATGGTTAACGTATGATCCCCTTGCCATAATCGTATGGTTAACACTTGAACCCCTTTCAAGGGTCCCAATTATTAACCCATGACACACTTGCAAGGTCCCCAAGGTTAACCAATGACCCCCTTGCAGGGATCCCCCTAGAAAGTGTCCCATGGTTAACCCATGACCGCCTTGCAAGGATCTTATGGTTAACACATGACCCACTTGCCAAGATCCCATGTTAACCCATGACTTCCTTGCAAGGATCCCTCTAGAAAGGATCTCATGGTTAACCCCTGAAAACCTGAATGGATTCCAAGGTTAACCCATGACCCATTTGCAAGGATCCGATGCTTAACCCATGACCACATTGCAAGGATCCCAAAAGGAAAGGATCCCATGGTTTACCCATGACCCCCTTGTAAGGATCCCATGGCATGACCCCCTTGCAAGGTTCCCATGGTTAAGCCATGACCTACATGGAGAGCTCCCGTTGTTAACCCATGACCCCATAGCACGGATCCCATGGTTAACCCATGACCCCGTTACAAGGATCACCCTAGAAAGGATTCCAAGATTAACCCAAGACCCCCTTGTAAGGATCTCATGCTTAACACATGAACCACTTGCAAGGATTCCATGGTTAACCCATGTCCCCCTTTCCAGGATCCAGCTAGAAAGGATCCCATGATCTACCCATGACCCCCTTGTAAGGTTCCCATGGTTAACCCATGACCCACTTGCCATGTTCCCAAGGTTAACCCATGACCCACTTGCAAGGATCCCCCAAGAATGGATCCCATGGTTAACCCATGACTCCCTTGCAAGGATCTCCAAAGAAAGGATCCCACGGTTAACCCATGACCCGTTAGAAGGATCCCATGGTTAACTCATAACCCCCTTGTAAGGATCCCCCAAGAAAGGATCCCATGGTTAACCCATGACCGTGTTGCAAGGATTCCATGGTTAACCCATGACCCACTTGCAAGTATCCCATGGTTAACCCATGACCTACTTGCAAGGATCCCATGGTTAATTTATGACCCACTTGCCATGATCAAATGGTTAACACCCTTGCAAGAATCCCCCGGGAAAGGATCCCATGGTTAACCCATGACCCCCTAGCAAGAATCAGATGGTTAACCCATGACCCTTTTCCAAGGATCCCCCTCGAAAGGGTCCCATGGTTAACTCATGACCCACTGTAAGGATCCCAAGATTAACCCAAGACCCCCATGCAAGGATCCCCCTAGAAAGGATCCCATGGTTAACCTATGAACCTCTTGCAAGGATCCCATGGTTAACCCACGACCCCCTTGCAAGGATCCCCTAAGATAGATTCTCATGGTTAACCCTTGACCCCTTGCGACGATCCCATTGTTAACCTATGACGCCCTTTCAAGGATCCCCCTAGAAAGGATCCCATGGTTAACCCATGACCTCCTTGCAAGGATACCTCTAGAAAGGATGTCATGGTTAACCCATGACCCCCTGCAAGGATCCCAAGGTTAACCCATGACCCCTTTGCAAGGATCCCGTGGTTAACCCATGACCCCCTTGCAGGGATCCCATGGTTATCCCATAACCCCCTTGCCATGATCCTGTGGTTAACCCATAACCCCTTTTCCTTGATCCCATGGTTAACCACTGACCCCCTTGCAAGGATCTCACGGTTAGCCCATGACCCACATGCAAGGATCTCATGGTTAACCCATGACTCCGTTGCTAGGATCCCTTAAGAAAGGATCCCCTGGTTAACCCATGATCCCCTAGAAAGGATCCCATGGTTAACCCATGACCCCCTTGCACGGATCTCATGGTTAACTCATGAATCACTTGCCATGATCCCGTGGTTAGCCCATGACACCCTTGAAAGGTTCCCATGGTTAACCCATGACCCACTTGCCATGATCCCATGGTTAACCCCTGACCCCCATGCAAGGATCCAATGGGTAACCCATGACCCACTTGCAACAACACCACGGTTAACCTAAGGCCCACTTGCATGGATCCCATCTTCAACCCATGACCCATTTGCAGGGATCCCATGGTTAACCCATGACCTCCTTGTAAGGATCCTCCTAGAAAGTATCACATGGTTAACCCATGACCCCATGCCATGATCTTATGGATAACGCATGACCCCTTGCAAGGATCCCCCTAGAAAGGATCCCATTGTTAACCCACGACCCCCTTTCTAGAATCCCATGGTTAGACCATGGCCCCCTTGCAAGGATCCCATGGTTAACTAATAACCCCCTTGAAAGGATCCCCTAGAAAGGATCCCGTTGTTAACCTATTACCCTCTTTCCATGATCCCATGGTTAACCCATGACCCCCTAGTTAGGATCTCATGGTTAACTCATGACTCACTTGCCATGATCCCATGGTTAACCCATGACTCCCTTGAAAGGTTCCCATGGTTAACCCACGACCCACTTGCCACGATCCCATGGTTAACCCTTGACCCCCTTGCAAGGATCAAATGGGTAACCCATGACCCACTTGCAACAATACCATGGTTAACCCATGGCCCAATTGCATGGCTCCCATCTTCACCCATGACCCATTTGCAAGGATCCCATGGTTAACCCATGACCTCCTTGCAAGGATCCTCCTAGAAAGTATCCTAAGGTTAACCCATGACCCCCATGCCATATTCTTATGGATAACCCATGACCCCTTGCAAGGATCCCCTTAGAAAGGATGCCATTGTTAACCCACGACCCCCTTTCTTGAATCCCATGGTTAGACCATGACCCCCTTGCAAGGATTCCATGGTTAACTGTTGACCCCCTTGAAAGGATCCCCCTAGAAAGGATCCTGTTGTTAACCTATTACCCTCTTTCCTTGATCCCATGGTTAACCCATGACCCCCTAGATAGGATGCCATGGTTAACCTATGACCCCCTTGCGAGGATCCCATGTTTAACCAATGACCCACTTGCATAGATCTCATGGTTAACCCATGACCCACTTGCCATGACCCCATGGTTAACCCATGACCCCACTTGCAAGGATCCCCATAGAAAGGATCCCATAGTTAACCACAACCCCCTTGCAAGGATCCCATGGTTAACCTATGACCCACTTGCCATAATCACATGGTTAACCTGTTACCCCTTGCAAGGATCCTCCTAGAATGGATCCCATGGTTAACCCATGACCCCTTTACAATGATCCCATGGTTAACCCCTGATCCCCTTCCAAGGTGTTGACAAGTGACTCCAAACACAAGAGGGGGGTGAATTGTGTGTTTCAACAACTTTGGCAAAGATAAAAACTTTTTCCTTTTAATATATTATGAAAAACAACTTTGTTAAATATGCATGCGATTAAAAATGTTTTGCAAAAGATAAAGCATGAATAAAAAGATAAGCGTTGAGAAGATGAACACAAGCGAGATATCCTGGTTCGGCCACAAACTACCCAATGGCCTACGTCCAGTCCCCAAGGCAATACCACCATGGATTTTCAATCTACTCTAGATTTTAACAGGATCAACTAGAACCTTTACAAAACAGAGAACCCTTAACACAAATCTCAGGACATACTATCCCTTGTGTAAGACCCTCAAACACTAGCTTTTAAACAGGAGCAGCTAGAACCTTTACAATTCAGAGAACCCTTAACACAAATCACAGGACATACAATCCCTTGTGTAAGAGCCTCAAAAATATCCCAAGAGATATACCCTCTCTTGTTTGGTAACCAAAAATGTAGTTTGAGTCAATCTGACCCTTGCCAAGATAAAGCACTCTAATTAGTGCAGATAAAAACAAATTGAAGAACAATTACAATAACACCTATATGGTGTATAGAATACTCAATATAATATGGTCAAACTGATAATGCAAGATAAAAATAGTATAAAACGATCAGAGATTTAAGCACAGAGTATGATAGCAAATGATTGTGTGTCTTAGGCAAGGCTGCCTATTCTCCTATTTATAGAAAACAGGTGATGGTTCATAATGACATTAGGTCAAGCCTCTTAAGGCTCATTTTTGGCGAGTCATAATAGATTATCACAAAACAATATTCGATTATTTAATTAAAAACTCAGGAAGCGAGCGTTGATAGAAAGGTGGTAATCGATTATGCTAATCGATTATGGGTCCACTGACTTTGATATAAAAATCCATAATCGATTACGGGGTTTCTGTTTGAAGCTCGTTGAAAGCCAGAAAGAACATAATCGATTATACATTTTACATAATCGATTATTCTAATTCAAAAATCAAACTCAACAGCTTTAATGTCATAATTACTCATTAACACCAATTAAAGCCCATTAACCCCGACTCATAATCGATATAGGATTACCATAATCGATTATGGCACGTATAAAATTTGAATTTGAAAACCTTGACAATTAAGGAATTGATTACTCATTAAGTATGATTAATTGTCAGATTTAATTCTTTAAGCACATGTAAAAAGTGTGTGTGTGAGACCAATATTAAATTAAGAACTCTACTTACCATTTACACACATTTTCTAAAACATCCAATACAAATACTGAAATTCCCAATTTGACACTTGTGCTTGCTTGCTTTATAACTTTCCGCTTTTTGCAGGTTGGTCCTTCTGGACTTTTTCCTTTTGTCCATCATCAAAACAAAAGTACCTATCAAGGCATATATTCACACAAGGATCCCATGGTTAACCCATAACCCATTAGCAAGGATTCCATGGTTAACCCAAGACCACATTGCAAGGATCCCAAAAGGAAAGGATCTCATGGTTAACCCATGACCCCCCTTGTAAGGATCCCATGGTTAACCCATATCCACTTGTAAGGATCCCATGGTATGACCCCCTTGCAAGGATCCCACGGTTGACCCATGACCTACATGGAGAGATCCCATTGTTAACCCATGACCCCATTACACGGATCCCATGGTTAACCCATGGCCCCCTGACAAGGATCACCTTAAAAAGGACACCATGGTTAACCCAAGACCCCCTAGAAAGGATCCCATGATTAACCCAAGACCTCTTTGCAAGGATCCCATGGTTAACATATTAATAACTGGTAAGGATTACATGATTAACCCATGACCCCCTTGCTAAATCCCCCTAGAAAAGATCACATGGTTAATCCATGACCCCCTTTATGGATCCCATGGTTTACCCATTACCCACTTGCCATGTTCCCATCGTTAACCCGTGACGCACTTGCAAGGATCCCCCAAGAAAGGATCCCATGGTTAACCGATGACCCCCTTGCAAGGATCCCATGGTTAAGGTATGACCCACTTGCCATGATCCCATGGTTAACCCATGACCCCCTTGCAAGGATCCCCTAAGAAAGGATCCCATGGTTAACCCATAACCGCCTAGAAAGGATCTCATGCTTAAACCATGACCCCCTTGCAAGGATCCCATGGTTAACCCATGACCACCTGTAAGGATCCCAAGGTTAACCCATGACCCCCTTCCAGGGATCCTATGGTTAACCCATGACCCCCTTGAAAGGATCCCATGGTTAACCCATGACCCCCTTGAAAGGATCCTATGGTTAACCCATGATCCCCTTCTAAGGATCCCCCTAGAAAGGGTCCCATGGTTAACCCATGACCCCCTAGAAAGGATCCCATGGTTAACCAATGACTCCCTTGTAAGGATCCCATAGTTAATTCATGACCCAGTTGACATGATCCCAGAGTTAACCATGACACCCTTGCAAGGATGCCCAAGGAAAGGATCCCATGGTTAACCCATGACACACTTGCCAAGATCCCAAGGTTAACCCCTGACCCCCTAGCAAGGATCCCATGGGTAAACCATGACCTACTTGTATGGATACCGTGGTTAACCCATGGCCCACTTGATGGATCCCAGGGTCAACCCATGACCCACTTGCAATGATCCCATGGTTAACCCATGACCTCCTTGCAAGAATCCCCTAGAAAGTTTCCCATGGTTAACCCATGACCCCTTGGCCGTGATCTTATGGATAACCCATGCCCCCTTGAAAGGATCCCATTGTTAACCCATGACCTACTTGCAAGGATATCGTGGTTAACGAATGACCTACTTGGCATGATCCCATAATTAACCCATGACCCCCTTGCAAGGATCCCCCTAGAAAAGATCCCATGGTTAACCCAATACCCCTTTGCCATGATCCCGTGGTTAACCCATGAACCTCTTCCAAGGATCCCATGGTTAACCAATGACCCCATTGCAAGGATCCCGTAAGAAAGGATCCCATGGTTATCCCATGACCCCTTAGAAAGGATCCCATGGTTAACCCATGACCCCCTTGCAAGGATCTCATGGTTTATCCATGACCCCCTTACAACGATCCCATGGTTAACCCATGAACCCTTTGCAAGGATTCTCATAGAAAGGATCACATGGCTAACCCATGACCCACTTGCCATGATCGTATGGTTAACCCATTAACCCCTTGGAAGGGCCCCGTGGTTATCCCATGACACACTTGCAAGGATCCCATGGTTAACCAATGACTCCCTTGCAAGGATCCCCCTAGAAAGGGTCCCATGGTTAACCCATGACCGCCTTGCAAGGATCCCATGGTTAACCCATGACCCACATGCCAGGATCCCATGTTAACCCGTGACCCACTTGCCATGATCCCATGGTTAACCCATGACCTCATTGCAAGGATCCCTCTAGAAAGGATCTCACGGTTAACCGATGACCCCCATGCCATGATCGTATGGTTAACCCATGAACCCTTTGTAAGGGTCCCACGGTTAACCCGTGACACTCTTGCACGGATCCCTTGGTTAACCAATGACCCCCTTGCAAGGATCCCCCTAGAAAGGGTCCCGTGGTTAACCTATGACTGCCTTGCAAGGATCCCATGGTTAACCCATGACCCACTTGCCAGGATACCATGTTAAACCGTGACCCACTTGCCATGATCCAATGGTTAACCCGTGACCACCATGCAAGGATCCCTCTAGAAAAGATCTCATGATTAAACCATGACCACCTTGCCTGATTGTATGGTTAACCCACGAACCTCATGCAAGGGTCCCATGGTTAACCCATGACACTCTTGCAAGGATACACCCCCTTGCAAGGATCCCCTTAGAAAGGGTCCAATGGTTAACCCATGACCGCCTTGTAAGGATCCAATGGTTAACCCATGACCCACTTGCCAGGATCCCATGTTAACCCGTGACCCACTTGCCATGATCCCATAGTTAACCCATGACCACCTTGCAAGGGTCCCCCAAGAAAGGATCTCATGGTTAACCCATGACCCCCTACAAGGATCGCAAGGTTAACATATGACCCCCTTGCCACGATTCTATGGTTAACCCATGAGCCTCTAGAAAGGATAACATGGTTAATCCAATACCCCTTTACAAGGATCCCATGGTTAACCCATGACCCCTTGCAACGATTCCCCTAAAAAGGATCCCATGGTTAACCAACGACCCCCTTGTAAGCATCCCATAATTAGCCCATGACCCACTTGCCAAGTTCCCATGGTTAACCCATGACCCCCTTGCAAGGATCCCGTAAGAAAGGATCCCATGGTTATCCCATGACCCCTTAGAAAGGATCCCATGGTTAACCCATGACCCCCTTGCAAGGATCCCATGGTTTATCCATGACCCCCTTACAACGATCCCATGGTTAACCCATGAACCGTTTGCAAGGATTCTCATAGAAAGGATCACATGGCTAACCCATGACCCACTTGCCATGATCGTATGGTTAACCCATGAACTCCTTGCAAGGGCCCCGTGGTTATCCCATGACACACTTGCAAGGATCCCATGGTTAACCAATGACTCCCTTGCAAGGATCCCCCTCGAAAGGGTCCCATGGTTAACCCATGACCGCCTTGCAAGGATCCCATGGTTAACCCATGAACCACTTGCCAGGATCCCATGTTAACCCGTGACCCACTTGCCATGATCCCATGGTTAACCCATGACCTCATTGCAAGGATCCCTCTAGAAAGGATCTCACGGTTAACCGATGATCCCCATGCCATGATCGTATGGTTAACCCATGAACCCTTTGTAAGGGTCCCACGGTTAACCCATGACACTCTTGCACGGATCCCTTGGTTAACCAATGACCCCCTTGCAAGGATCCCCCTAGAAAGGGTCCCGTGGTTAACCTATGACTACCTTGCAAGGATCCCATGGTTAACCCATGACCCACTTGCTAGGATACCATGTTAACCCGTGACCCACTTGCCATGATCCAATGGTTAACCCGTGACCACCTTGCAAGGATCCCTCTAGAAAGGATCTCATGGTTAAACCATGACCACCTTGCCTGATCGTATGGTTAACCCACAAACCTCATGCAAGGGTCCCATGGTTAACCCATGACACTCATGCAAGGATACACCCCCTTGCAAGGATCCCCTTAGAAAGGGTCCAATGGTTAACCCATGACCGCCTTGCAAGGATCCAATGGTTAACCCATGACCCACTTGCCAGGATCCCATGTTAACCCGTGACCCACTTGCCAAGATCCCATAGTTAACCCATGACCACCTTGCAAGGGTCCCCCAAGAAAGGATCTCCCCAAGAAAGGATCTCATGGTTAACCCATGACCCCCAACAAGGATCCCAAGGTTAACACATGACCCCTTTGCCACGATTCTATGGTTAACCCATGAGCCTCTAGAAAGGATAACATGGTTAACCCAATACCCCTTTACAAGGATCCCATGGTTAACCCATGACCCCTTGCAACGATTCCCCTAAAAAGGATCCCATGGTTAACCAACGACCCCCTTGTAAGCATCCCATAATTAGCCTATGACCCATTTGCCAAGTTCACATGGTTAACCCATGACCCCCTTGCAAGGATCCCCTTGAAAGGATCCCATGGTTAACCAATGAGCCCCTTGCAAGGATCCCATGGTTAACCCAAGACTCCCTTGCAAGGATCCCCTAAGAAAGGATCCCATGGTTAACCTATCACCCCCTTGCAAGGATCCCATGGTTAACTCATGACCCAGTTGCCATGATCCCAGGGTTAACCCACGACACCCATGCAAGGATGCCCTTGGAAAGGATCCCATGGTTAACCAGTGACCCACTTGCCATGATCCCATGGTTAACCCCTGACCCCCGAGCAAGGATCCCATGGGTAACCTATGACCCACTAGCATGGATACCATGGTTAACCCACGGCCCACTTGCATGGATCCTATGGTCAACCCATGACCCCCTTGCAAGGATCCCATGGTTAACCCATGACCAACTTGCAAGGATATCATGGTTAACCCATGACCCACTTGGCATGATCCCAGGGTTAACCCGTTACCCACTTGGCGTGATCACATGGTTAACCCATGACCCCCTTGCCATGATGTCATGGTTAACCAATGACCCACTTGCAAGGATCCCGGTTAACCCATGCACCCTCGCAGGGATCCTATGGTTAACCCATGACCCCCTTGCAAGGATCCCCATAGAAAGGTTCCCATGGTTAACTCATGACCCACTTGCAAGGATCACATGATTAACCCATGACCCCCGTGCTCTAGAAAGGATCTCACGGCTAACCCATGACCCCCTACAAGGATCCCAAGGTTAACCCATGACCCCCTTGCAAGGATCCCATGGTTAACCCATGCTCCCTTACAAGGATCCCATGGTTAACCCATGCCCCCTTGCAAGGATCCCATGGTTGACCCATGACCCACTTGTAAGGATCCCATGGTTAACCCATGATCCCCTTGCTATGATCACATGGTTAACCCATGACCCCCTTGCAAGGATCCCATGGTTAACCCATGACACACTTGCAAGGATACCATGGTTAACCAATGACCCGCTTAGCATGATCCCATGGGTAACCCATGACACACTTACAAGGATACCATGGTTAAACTATGACCCTCTTGCAAGGATCCCTCTAGAAAGAATCCCATGGTTAACCCATGACCCACTTGCCAGGATCCCATGTTAAGCTATGACCCCCTTGAAAGGATCCTATGGTTAACCCATGACCCCCTTCCAAGGATCCTGCTAGAAAGGGTCCAATGGTTAACGTGTGACCCCCTGTAGGGATCCCAAGGTTAACCCATGACCCCCTTGCAGGGATCCCATGGTTAACCCATGACCCCTTTTCCATGATCCCGTGGTTAACCCTTGAACCTCTTGCAAGGATACCATGGTTAACCAATGACCCCCTTGCAAGGATCCCCTAAGAAAGGATCCCATGGTTAACCCATGACCCCCTGGAAAGGATCCCATGGTTAACCCTTGCCCCCCTTGCAAGGATCCCATGGTTAACTCATGACCCCCTTGCAACGATCCCATGGTTAACTTATGACCCCTTTGCTAGGATTCCCCTAGAAAGGGTCACATGGTTAACCCTTGACCCACTTGCATGATCATATGGTTAACCCATGAACCCCTTGCAAGGGTCCCATGGTTATCCCATGACACACTTGCAAGGATCCCATGGTTAACCAATGACCCCCTTGCAAGGATCACCCTAGAAAAGGTCCTATGGTTAACCCAAGACCGCCTTGCAAGGATCTCATGGTTAACACATGACCCATTTGCCAGGATCCCATGTTAACCCGGGACCCACTTTCCATGATCCCATGGTTAAACCATGACCTCTTAGCAAGGATCCCTCTAGAAAGGATCTCATGTATAACCCATGACCCCTATTGCCATGATCGTATGGTTAACCCAAGAACCCTTTGCAAAGGTCCCATGTTTAACCCATGACACTCTTGCAAGGATCCCATGGTTAACCAATGACCCCCTTGCAAGGATCACCCTAGAAAGGGTCCCATGGTTAATCCATGACCGCCTTGCAAGGATCCCATGGTTAACCCATGACCCACTTGCCAGGATCCCATGATAACCCGTGACCCTCTTGCCATGATCCCATAGTTAACCCATGACCACCATGCAAGGGTCCCCCAAGAAAGGATCTCCCCAAGAAAGGATCTCATGGTTAACCGACGACCCCCTACAGGGATCCCAAGGTTAACCCATGACCCCCTTGCCACGATTCTATGGTTAACCGATGAGCCCCTAGAAAGGATCACATGGTTAACCCAATGCCCCCTTGCAAGGATCCCATGGTTAACCATGACCCCCTTGCAACGATTCCCCTAGAAAGGATCACATGCTTAACCAATGACCCCCTTGCAAGGATCCTATGTTTAACCCATGACCCACTGGCCATGGTCGCATGGTTAACCCCTGACCCTCTTGCAAGGATCCCCTAGAAAGGATCCCATGGTTAACTCATGAGCCCCTTCAAGGATCCCATGGTTAACCCTTGACCCACTTGCCATGATCCCATTGTTAACCCATGACTCCCTTGCAAGGATCTCACAATTAGCCCCTAACCCACTTGCAAGGATCCCATGGTTAACCCTTGACCCCCTAGAAAGGATCCCATGGTTAACTTATGACCCAGTTGCCATGATCCCATGGTTAACCCATTACACCCTTGCAAGGATGCCCTTGGAAAGGATGCCATGGTTAACCCATGACCCACTTGCCATGATCCCATGATTAACCCCTGACCCCCTAGAAAGGATCCCATGAGTAACCTATGACCTACTTACATGGATACCATGGTTAACCCATGGCCCACTTGCATGGATCCCAAGGTCAACCTATGACCCACTTGGCATGATCCCATGGTTAACCCATGACCCCCTTGCCATGATCTCATGGTGAACTGATGAACCCCTTGCAAGGATCCCATGGTTAACCCATGCCCCTATGCAAGGATCCCATGGTTAACCCATGATCCCCTTGAAAGGATCCCCCTAGAAAGGGTCCCATGGTTAACTCGTGACCCACTTGCAAGGATCCCATGGTTAACCCATGACCCCCTTGCTCTAGAAAGGATCTCATGGTTAACCCATGACCCCCTTGCTCTAGAAAGGATCCCATGGTTAACGAATGACCCACATGCAAGGATCCTATGGTCAACACGTGACCCCCTTGCAATGATCCCATGGTTAACCCACGATCCCCTGACCCCCTTGCAACGATCCCAAGGTTAACCCATGACCTACTTGAAAAGATCCCTTGGTTAACCCATGACCCCATTGCAAGGATCCCATGTTTAAACCCATGACCCCCTTGCAAGGATCCCTCTAGAAAGGATCCCATGGTTAACCTATGAACCCCTTGCCATGATCCCATGGTTAACCCATGTCCCCCTTGCAAGGATTCCATAATTAAGCCATGACCCCTTTGCAAGGATCCCATGGTTAACCAATGATCCCCTTGCTATGATCCCATGGTTAACCCTTGACCCACTAGAAAGGATCCCATTATTAACCCTTGACCCCCTTGCAAGGATTTCCTGGTTAACCCATGACACCCGTGCAAGGATACCATGGTTAACCCATGACCCACTTGGCATGATCCCATGGTTAACTCATGACCCCCTTGCAGGGATCCCCCAAGAAAGGATCCCATGGTTAACCCCTAAACACCTTGTAAGGATCCCAAGGTTAACCTATGACCCCTTTGAAAGGATCCCCCTTGAAAGTATCCCATGGTTAACCAAGGACCCCTTGCCATGATCCCATGGTTAACCCCTAAACACCTTGTAAGCATCTCACGGTTAGTCCATGACCCACTTTAAAAGATCCCATAGTTAACCCACGACCACCTTGCAAGGATCCCAAAAGGAAAGGATCCCATGGTTAACCCATGACCCCCAAAAAAGGATCCCATGGTTAACCCATGACCCCCTTGCACGGATCCCATGATTAACTCATGCCCCACTTGCCATGATCCCATGGTTAACCCATGATACCCTTACAAGGATGCCCTTAGAAAGGATCCCCTGGTTAACCCATGACCCATTTTCCATTATCCCATGATTAGCCCCTGACACCCTAGCAAGGATCCCATTGGTAATCCATGACCCACCTGCATGGATACCATGGCTAACCCATGGTCTCCCATGGTTAACCCATGACCCCTTTGCCATAATAACATGCTTAACCAATGACCCCTTGCAAGGATCCTCCTGGAATGGATCCCATGGTTAACCCATGACCCCCTTGCCATGATCCCATGGTTAACCCATGGCCCACTTGCAAGGATCCCATAGTTATCCCACGACCACCTTACAAGGAGCCCAAAAGGAAGGGATCCCATGGTTAACCCATGACCTACTTACAAAGATCCCATGGTTCACCCATGACCCCATTGCAAGGATCCCATGGTTAACCCATGACCCCTTTGCAAGTATCCATCTAGAAAGGATCCAATGGTTAACCTATGAACCCCTTGCCATGATCCCAAGTTTAACCCATGACCCCTTAGAAAGGATCCCTTGGTTCCCATGGTTAACCCATGACCTACTTGCAAGGATATCATGGTTAACTCATGACACACTTGGCATGATCCCAGGGTTAACCCATGACCCCCTTGCAAGGATCCCCCTAGAAAGGATCCCATGGTTAACCAATGACTCCCTTGCAAGGATCCCATGGTTAACCCATGACCCCCTTGCACGGATCCCCCTAGAAAGGGTCCCATGGTTAACTCATGACCCACTTGCAAGGATCCCAAGGTTAACCCATGACCCCCTTGCAAAGATCCCATGGTTAACGAATCACCCACATGCAATGATCCTACACATGACCCACTGGCAAGGATCCCATGGTTAACCCATAACCCCCTTGACATGATCCCATGGTTAACGCATGACCCCCTTACAACGATCCCATGGTTAACCAATGATCCCCTTTCTATGATCACATGGTTAACACATGACCCCCTTGAAAGGATCCCATTGTGAACCCATGACCCCCTTGCAAGGATCCCATGGTTAACCCATGACTACACTTGCAAGGATACCATGGTTAACCCATAACCCCCTTGAAATGATCCCATGGTTAACCCACGACCCCTTTACAAGGATCCCATGGTTAACCAATGATCCCCTTGCTACGATCACATGGTTAACCCATGACCCCCTAGAAAGGATCCCATTGTTAACCCATGCCCCTTGCAAGGATCGTATGTTTAACCCATTAACAACTTGTAAGGATCCCATGGTTAACCCATGACCCCCTTATAAAGATCCAATGGTTAACCAATGATCCCCTAGCTATGATCACATGGTTAACCCATGACCCCCTAGAAAGGATCCTATTGTTTACCCATGACCCTTGCAAGGATCCCATGGTTAAACCATGACACAATTGCAAGGATACCATGGTTAACCCATGACCCACTTGGCATGATCCCATGGTTAACCCATGACCCCCTTGCAAGGATGCCTCTAGAATGGATCCCATGGTTATCCATGACCCCTTTGCCATGATCTCATGGTTAACCGATGAACCGCTTGCGAGGATCCTTTGGTTAACCGATGAACCCCTTGCAAGGATCCCATTGTTAACCCATGCCCCCTTGCAAGGATCCCATGGTTAACCGATGACCCCCTTGCAAGGATCCCCCTAGAAAGGGTCCCATGGTTAACTCATGACCCACTTGCAAGGATCCCATGGTTAACCCATGACCCCCTTTCTCTAGAAAGGATCTCATGGTTAACCCATGACCCCCTACAAGGATCCCAAGGTTAACCCATGACCCCCTTGCTATGATCACATGGTTAACCCATGACCCCCTTGCAGGGATCCCCCTAGAAAGGATCCCATGGTTAACCAATGACCCCTTGCAAGGATCCCATGGTTAAACCATGACCCCTTGCACGGATCGCCCTAGAAAGGGTCCCATGGTTAACTCATGACCCACTTGCAAGGATCCCATGGCTAACCCATGACCCCCTTTCTATAGAAAGGATCTCATGGTTAACCTATGACGCCCTACAAGGATCCCAAGGTTAACCCATGACCCCCTTGCAAGGATCCCATGGTTAACCCATGACCCCCTTGCACGGATCGCCCTAGAAAGGGTCCCATGGTTAACCCATGACACACTTGCAAGGATCCCATGGTTAACCCATAACCCCCTTGACATGATCCTATGGTTAACCCACGACCCCCTTGCAAGGATCCCATGGTTAACCAATGATCCCCTTGCTATGATCACATGGTTAACCCATGACCCCCTACAAGGATCTCATTGTTAACCCATGACCCCCTTGCAAGGATCCCTTAGTTAACTCATGACCCCCTTGCAAGGATCCCCCTAGAAAGGATCCCATGGTTAACCCATGACCCCTTGCAAGGATCCCATGGTTAAACCAGGACCCCCTTGCACGGATCGCCCTAGAAAGGGCCCCATGGTTAACTCATGACCCACTTGCAAGGATCCCATGGTTAACCCATAACCCCCTTGACATGATCCCATGGTTAACCCACGACCCCCTTGCAAGGATCCCATGGTTAACCAATGATCCCCTTGCTATGATCACATGGTTAACACATGACCCCCTAGGAAGGATCCCAGTGTTAACCCATGCCCCTTGCAAGGATCCCATGGTTAACCCATGACCACCTTGCAAGGATCCCCATAGAAAGGATCCCATGGTTAACACTTGACCCCCTTGCAAGGATCCTGTGGTTAACCCATGACCCCCTTGCACGGATCGGCCTAGAATAGGTCCCTTGGTTGACTCATGACCCATTTGTAAGGATACCATGGTTAACCCATGACCCGCTTTCTATTGAAAAGATCCCAGGGTTAACCCCTGACCCCCTACAAGGATCCCAGGGTTAACCCATGACCCCCTTGCAAGGATCCCATGGTTAACCCATGACCCCCTTGCACGGATCGCCCTAGAATGGGTCCCATGGTTAACTCAAGACCCACTTACAAGGATCCCATGGTTAACCCATGACCCCCTTTCTATAGAAAGGATCTCATGGTTAACCCATGACCCTCCACAAGGATCCCACGGTTAACACTTGACCCCTTTGCAAGGATCCTAAGGTTAACCCATGACCCTCTTGTAAAGATCCCATGGTTAACGAATGACCCACATGCAAGGATCCTACACATGACCCACTTGCAAGGATCCCATGGTTAACCCATAACCCCCTTGACATGATCCCATGGTTAACCCATGACCCCCTTACAAGGATCCCATGGTTAACCAATGATCCCGTTGCTATGATCACATGGTTAACCCATGACCCCCTTACAAGGATCCCATGGTTAACCAATGATCACCTTGCTATGATGACATGGTTAATCCATGACCCCCTTGAAAGGATCCCATTGTTAACCCATGATCCCCTTGCAAGGATCCCATGGTTAACCCATGACACACTTGCAAGGATACCATGGTTAACCCATGACCCACTTGGCATCATCCCAAGGTTAACCCATGACCCCCTTGCAAGGATGCCTCTAGAAAGGATCCCATGGTTAACCCATGACCCCCTTGCAAGGATCCCATGGGTAACCGATGACCCCCTTGCAAGGATCCCCCTAGAAAGGGTCCCATGGTTAACTCATGACCCACTTGCAAGGATCCCCTAGTTAACCCATGACCCCCTTTCTTTAGAAAGGATCTCATGGTTAACCCATGACCCCCTACAAGGATCCCATTGTTAACCCATGACCCCCTTGAAAGTATCCCTTGGTTAACCCATGACCAGTATTGCAAGGATCCCCCTAGAAAGGATCCCATGGTTAACCCATGAACCCCTTGCAAGGGTCGCATGGTTAACCCATGATGCCCTTCCACGGATCGCCCTAGAAAGGGTCCCATGGTTAATTCATGACCCACTTGCTAGGATCCCATGGTTAACCCATGACACCATTTCTATAGAAAGGATCTCATGGTTAACCCATGACCCCTACAAGGATCCCAAGGTTAACCCATGACCCCCTGGCAAGGAGCCCATGGTTAACCCATGACCCCCTTGCAAACTTCTCATGGTTAACCAATGACCCACAGGCAAGGATCCTACACATGACCCACTTGCAAGGATCCCATGGTTAACCCATGACCCCCTTGCTATGATCACATGGTTAACCCATGACCCCCTTGCAAGGATCCCCCTAGAAAGGATCCCATGGTTAACCAATGACCCCTTGCAAGGATCCCATGGTTAAACCATGACCCCTTGCACGGATCGCCCTAGAAAGGGTCCCATGGTTAACTCATGACCCACTTGCAAGGATCCCATGGCTAACCCATGACCCCCTTTCTATAGAAAGGATCTCATGGTTAACCTATGACGCCCTACAAGGATCCCGAGGTTACCCCATGACCCCCTTGCAAGGATCCCATGGTTAACCCATGACCCCCTTGCACGGATCACCCTAGAAAGGGTCCCATGGTTAACCCATGACACACTTGCAAGGATCCCATGGTTAACCCATAACCCCCTTGACATGATCCCATGGTTAACCCACGACCCCCTTGCAAGGATCCCATGGTTAACCAATGATCCCCTTGCTATGATCACATGGTTAACCCATGACCCCCTACAAGGATCTCATTGTTAACCCATGACCCCCTTGCAAGGATCCCTTAGTTAACCCATGACCCCCTTTCAAGGATCCCCCTAGAAAGGATGCCATGGTTAACCCATGACCCCGTGCAAGGATCCCATGGTTAAACCAGGACCCCCTTGCACGGATCGCCCTAGAAAGGGTCCCATGGTTAACTCATGACCCACTTGCAAGGATCCCATGGTTAACCCATAACCCCCTTGACATGATCCCATGGTTAACCCTCGACCCCCTTCCAAGGATCCCATGGTTAACCAATGATCCCCTTGCTATGATCACATGGTTAACACATGACCCCCTAGGAAGGATCCCAGTGTTAACCCATGCCCCTTGCAAGGATCCCATGGTTAACCCATGACCACCTTGCAAGGATCCCCATAGAAAGGATCCCATGGTTAACACTTGACCCCCTTGCAAGGATCCTGTGGTTAACCCATGACCCCCTTGCACGGATCGGCCTAGAATGGGTCCCATGGTTGACTCATGACCCATTTGTAACGATACCATGGTTAACCCATGACCCGCTTTCTATTGAAAAGATCCCAAGGTTAACCCATGACCCCCTACAAGGATCCCAGGGTTAACCCATGACCCCCTTGCAAGGATCCCATGGTTAACCCATGACCCCCTTGCAAGGATCCCATGGTTAACCCATGACCCCCTTGCACGGATCGCCCTAGAATGGGTCCCATGGTTAACTCAAGACCCACTTACAAGGATCCCATGGTTAACCCATGACCCCCTTTCTATAGAAAGGATCTCATGGTTAACCTATGACCCTCTACAAGGATCCCACGGTCAACACATGACCCCTTTGCAAGGATCCTAAGGTTAACCCATGACCCTCTTGTAAAGATCCCATGGTTAACGAATGACCCACATGCAAGGATCCTACACATGACCCACTTGCAAGGATCCCATGGTTAACCCATAACCCCCTTGACATGATCCCATGGTTAACCCATGACCCCCTTACAAGGATCCCATGGTTAACCAATGATCCCGTTGCTATGATCACATGGTTAACCCATGACCCCCTTACAAGGATCCCATGGTTAACCAATGATCACCTTGCTATGATCACATGGTTAATCCATGACCCCCTTGCAAGGATCCCATGGTTAACCCATGACACACTTGCAAGGATACCATGGTTAACCCATGACCCACTTGGCATCATCCCAAGGTTAACCCATGACCCCCTTGCAAGGATGCCTCTAGAAAGTATCCCATGGTTAACCCATGACCCCCTTGCCATGATCTCATGGTTAACCGATGAACCCCTTGCGAGGATCCTTTGGTTAACCGATGAACCCAGTGTAAGGATCCCATGGTTAACCCATGCCCCCTTGCAAGGATCCCATGGTTAACCCATGCCCCCTTGCAAGGATCCCATGGGTAACCGATGACCCCCTTGCAAGGATCCCCCTAGAAAAGGTCCCATGGGTAACTCATGACCCACTTGCATGGATCCCCTAGTTAACCCATGACCCCCTTTCTTTAGAAAGGATCTCATGGTTAACCCATGACCCCCTACAAGGATCCCATTGTTAACCCATGACCCCCTTGAAAGTATCCCTTGGTTAACCCATGACCAGTATTGCAAGGATCCCCCTAGAAAGGATCCCATGGTTAACCCATGAACCCCTTGCAAGGGTCGCATGGTTAACCCATGATGCCCTTCCACATATCGCCCTAGAAAGGGTCCCATGATTAATTCATGACCCACTTGCTAGGATCGCATGGTTAACCCATGACACCCTTTCTATAGAAAGGATCTCATGGTTAACCCATGACCCCTACAAGGATCCCAAGGTTATCCCATGACCCCCTGGCAAGGATCCCATGGTTAACCCATGACCCCCATGCAAACTTCCCATGCTTAACCAATGACCCACAGGCAAGGATCCTACACATGACCCACTTGCAAGGATCCCATGGTTAACCCATGACCCACTTGGCATGATCCCATGGTTAACCCATGACCCCCTTGCAAGGAAGCCTCTAGAAAGGATCCCATGGTTAACCCATGAACCCCTTGCCATGATCTCATGGTTAACCGATGAACCCCTTGCGAGGATCCTTTGGTTAACCGATGAACCCCGTGTAAGGATCCCATGGTTAACCCATGCCCCCTTGCAAGGATCCCATGGGTAACCGATGACCCCCTTGCAAGGATCCCCCTAGAAAGGGTCCCATGGTTAACTCATGACCCTCTTGCAAGGATCCCATGGTTAACCCATTACCCCCTTTCTCTAGAAAGGATCTCATGGTTAACCCATGACCCCCTACAAGGATCCCATTGTTGACCCATGACCCCCTTGCAAGGATCCCATGGGTAACCGATGACCCCCTTGCAAGGATCGCCCTAGAAAGGGTCCCATGGTTAACTCATGACCCACTTGCAAGGATCCCATGGTTAACCCATGACCTCCTTTCTATAGAAAGGATCTCATGGTTAACCCATGACCCCCTAAAAGGATCCCAAGGTTAACCCATGACCCCCTTGCAAGGATCCCATGGTTAACCCATGACCCCCTTGCAAAGATCCCATGGGTAACGAATGACCCACATGCAAGGATTCTACACATGACCCACTTGCAAGGATCCCATGGTTAACCCATAACCCCCCTGACATGATCCCATGGTTAACCCATGACCCCCTTACAAGGATCCCATGGTTAACCAATGATCCCTTTGCTATGATCACATGGTTAAACCATGACCCCCTTGAAAGGATCCCATTGTTAACCCATGACACACTTGCAAGGATTCCTTGGTTAACCTGTGACACACTTGCAAGAATACCATGGTTAACCCATAACCCACTTGGCATGATCCCATGGTTAACCCATGACCCCCTTGCAAGGATCCCTGTAGAAACGATCCCACGGTTAACCCATGACTCCTTTACCATGATCTCATGGTTAATCGATGAACCCATTGCAAAGATCCCTTGGTTAACCGATGAACCCCTTACAAGGATCCCATAGTTTACCCATGATCCCTTTACAAGAATCCCATGGTTAACCAATGATCCCTTTGCAATGATAACATGGTTAACCCATGACCCCCTAGAAAGGATACCTTTGTTAACCCATGACCCCCTTGTAAGGATCCCATGGTTAACCCATGACACACTTGGAAGGATACCATGGTTAACCAATGACCCACTTGGCATCATCCCATGGTTAACCCTTGACCCCCTGGCAAGGATGCCTCTAGAAAGGATCCCATGGCTAACCCATGACCCCCTTGCCATGATCTCATGGTTAACCGATGAACGGCTTGCGAGGATCCCTTGGTTAACCGATGAACCCCTTGCAAGGATCCCATGGGTAACCGATGAACCCCTTGCAACGATCCCCCTAGAAAGGGTCCCATGGTTAACCCATGACCCCCTTTCTCTAGAAAGAATCTCATGGTTAACCCATGACCCCCTACAAGGATCCCATTGTTAACTCATGTCCCCCTTGCAAGGATCCCTTGGTTAAACCATGACCTCCTTGCAAGGATCCCCCTTGAAAGGATCCTGTGGTTCACCCATGACCCCCTTGCAAGGATCACATGGTTAACCCATGACCCCCTTGCACGGATCGCCCTAGAAAGGGTCCCATGGTTAACTCATGACCCACTTGCATGGATCCTATGGTTAACCCATGACCCCCTTTCTATAGAAAGGATCTCATGGTTAACCCATGACCCCCTACAAGGATCCCAAGGTTAACCCATGACCCCCTGGCAAAGATCCCATGGTTAACGAATGACCCACCTACAAGGATCCTACACATGACCCACTTATAAGGATCCCGTGCTTAAGCCATAACCCCCTTGACATGATCCCATGGTTAACCCATGACCCCCATACAAGGATCCTATGGTTAACGAATGATCCCCTTGCTATGATCACATGGTTAACCCATGACCCCCTTGAAAGGATCCCAGTGTTAACCCATGACCCCCTTGCAAGGTTCCCATGGTTAACCCATGACACACTTCCAAGGATCCCATGGTTAACCCATAACCCCCTTGACATGATCCCATGGTTAACCCATGACCCCCTTACAAGGATCCCATGGTTAACCAATGATCCCCTTGCTATGATCTCATGGTTAACCCATGACCCCCTAGAAAGGATCCCATTGTTAACCCATGCCCCTTGTAAGGATCCCATGGTTAACCCATAACACCCTTGACATGATCCCATGACCCATGACCCCCTTACAAGGATCCCATGGTTAACCAATGATCCCCTTGCTATGATCACATGGTTAACCCATGACCCCCATGAAAGGATCCCATTGTTAACCAATGACCCCCTTGCAATGATTCCATGGTTAACTCATGACACACTTGCAAGGATCCCATGGTTAACCCATAACCCCCTTGACATGATCCCATGGTTAACCCATGACCCCCTTACAAGGATCCTATGGTTAACCAATGATCCCCTAGCTATGATCACATGGTTAACCCATGACCCCTTAGAAAGGATCCCATTGTTAACCCATGACCCCCTTGGAAGGATCCCATGGTTAACCTATGACACACTTTCAATGATACTATGGTTATCCCATGACCCACTTGGCATGATCCCATGGTTAACCCATGACCCCCTTGCAAGGATTCCTCTAGAAAGGATCCCATGGTTAACCCATGACCGTTTTGCCATGATCTCATGGTTAACCGATGAACCCCTTGCAAAGATCCCTCGGTTAACCAATGAACCCCTTGCAAGGATCCCATGGTTAACCCATGCACCCTTGCAAGGATCCCATGGTTAACCGAAGACCCCCTTGCAAGGATCCCCCTAGAAAGGGTCCCATGGTTAACTCATGACCCACTTGCAAGGATCCCATGGTTAACCCATGACCCCCTTTCTCTAGAAAGGATCTCATGGTTAATGCATGACCCCCTACAAGGATCCCATTGTTAACCCATGACCCCGTTGCAAGGATCCCTCGCTTAACCCATGACCCCTTTGCATGGATCCCCCTAGAAAGGATCCCATGGTTAACCCATGGCCCTTTTGAAAGGATCCCCCTTGAAAGTATCCCATGGTTAACCAAGGACCCCCTTGCATGGATCCCCCTAGAAAGGATCCCATGGTTAACCCCTATACACCTTGCTAGGATCTCACGGTTAGTCCATGACCCACTTGCAAGGATCCTATGGTTAACCCATGAAGCCCTTGAAAGGATATCCCTAGAATGGATACCTTGGTTAACCCATGACCCCCTTGCCATGATCTCATGGTAACCGATGAACCCCTTTCAAGGATCACATGGTTAACCCCTTCCCCATTGCAAGGATTCCATGGTTAACCCATGACCCCCCCTTGCAAGGATCCCCCTAGAAATGGTCCCATGGTTAACTCATGACCCACTTGCAAGGATCCCATGGTTAACCAATGACCCTTTTGCTCTAGAAAGGATCTCATTGTTAACCCATGACCCCCTACAAGGATCCCAAGCTTAACACATGACCCCTTGCAAGGATCCCATGGTTAACCCGTGACCCCCTTGCAAGGATCCCAAGGTTAACCCTTGACCCACATGCAAGGATCCTATGGTTAACTCATGACCCACCCGCAAGGATCCCTTGGTTAACCCATAACCTACTTGACATGATCCCTTGGTTAACCCAAGAACCCGTTGCAAGGATCCCATGCTTAACCCATGACCTCCTTGTTGTTTTGGCTTCAAAGACTCAAGAGGGGGGTGAATTGAGTTTTCAAAAATTCTTCCTTTTCAAAAACTTACTTTTCAAATCAGATTTGCCACAGGATCTTTAACAAATCAAGAAAGGGCTTTTTAAGATTCAGAACAGGTTATACAGGTATTAGATACAGGCCTTAGTTACTCAAGAACTGAAGTTACAATATATCAGTTTCAGTTTCAGTGATCAAGAACTGTTTTAATCAACTCAGTTTTGAACAATTAATAACTCAAAATTGATTGCAATAATACTTTTGGTTTCAATTCAAATTAAACAGATCAAGAATAGAAGTTATATGAGTATTCAATATCAATAATACTTAGAACATCAAAATCACAGATTCTTGAATATGATCAGAAGTTTATATGAGCAAGAACACAGTTATATGCGCAATACAGAAATTTAAGAGCTTTGAGTTTAGAGGTACGACACAACCAGATTTATCCTGGTTCAGCCACCACCACTATGACCTACATCCAGTCCCCACTCCACATGTGGGTTTTCACACACTAACACAGCAAGCTTTAGCCAGGTAGGTTGAAAAACCTTTACACCACAGAGCACTTCTTTCACTTCTAGGATACCACACCTCTTGTGAAAAAGCCTCAATGTTCTTCCTTAGGATTCCTCACCCTAATCACACAGAGAGACTCCCTCTCTCTTACAATCAAATAAAACAAAAAGATTGATTTCTAACTCTCAAAAGTTGAATACACAAATTGAAGTTCTAACAAGATGAAACACTCTTTTCACAATAAGCTCAAGAAAGATGATGAATGATTTTCACAATTGATCTCTCAAATTGATTTCGTGTGTTTTTGATATTATATTAGTATTCTATTGATCCCACTTTATATAGAAAACAAGTTATAACCGTTTGGGATCAGTCCAAACAGATTTGGGTCTGATATCAGAATTAGTTGAACTGATTCAAGTTCTTGGACAGGGGTTGAGTACAGGGATGTATTAACCATTTTATATACTGAAAGTTTCTATACACCTGTGTAATACATGGCTGTACGAGTTCTTTTAAAAACTTGATCTTGGTTAATCCACCAGTACTACCAGTACACCCATTCAATACATCTATGTATTAATGAACATCAGATTTTTCCAGAAACTTGAATACACGAGTACATAGCATATGTACAGGCCTGTATTCAGTTAACCATTTATAACTGATCTGATTTCATGTTATTCATAGGTGTAGTACATCTATGTACTGAATATCAAGAACTTTATTTTCATTTGTCAGTTACAGAAAAGGATATACATCCATTGAATACATGGCTGTACTGACAAAGAGTTTTCTTAATTTCAAAAATCATTTTTATTAAGACTTATTCCTTTTTAATGCAGGTTATGTAAAATGATTTTCTTCATGCATCATTTCAACTGAGCTATTTATGAATAAGAGATTTCTTCTCTTACAAATCATCTAAGACTTAAATCTACATCTTCTTTAAGCTCTTGTCTTGATGACTCCTTGATGTTTGTCCTTGCTTGTTGCTCCTTGGATTCTTCAAGTTCTTCTTTGGATATTCTCCTTTAATTGCTTATAGAGCTTGATATATTCAGCTTGATACCTGTCTTTGCAATTTGATACTAAAAACACTTGCACACACATTAAATTGTATATTTGTCATATATCAAAATCTCTATGTCATTGAATCTTACAAACTCCCCCTTTTTTATTATGACAAAACTTTTAACAAATTCTTAAATCAGAGTGTAACTGTAGCAGAAGCTAATGTGGGCAATGCTGAATGAAAAGCAAATCAGTTGGGGATATTAAATCAGTAGCTGATTTGCTTTTCATTCAGCATTGCCCAACATCATCTTGCCCACATTAGTATTAAATCATAATTCTGCAGTATGGAGTGATTTCCTCCTCATGGAATCAGGATTCTGCAAACCACATAATGCAGAGAAGCCTATCCTCTACACTCATCACACTAGTGTAGGTAACTCTACCTTCAAGTTCATCAGAGAGAACTAAGTCTACTCTAGCCATTTCCCTATCATATTCATCATACCATTCAGCTTGTGGACCATTTCCAGCAATACTAGGTCCATAAAAAGGTAAATTTGCAAGGTGGCTGAATTCCTCTAGTGACATTTTGATCTTAATTCCTTTAACTTCAGAGCTAATTCCATTAGCATTCATCTCAAAATTTGAGTAAAAGATCTTGACCAGAAATGGATAGTAATCAACTTGAGTTTCTAGAAATTCCTTGACCTTTTGACAGATTAAAATCTCAGTAAAATTGAAAGCATTATCATCAAAATACTTAAAGTCCATTATCCAAGGTTCTAGGATTCCTCTATCTTTGAAATTTTGTCTAAAGAACTCCTTCTGATTATTAGTGAGGGAATACCTTTAGAGAAGAACATCATTGTCAATGAAAGATGTTGGAGCACCATTCTCTGCAGCCTCTGTCTCTATGTGAGACTCAACTTCCATTCCTGTACTCTTCTTTGCAGCTTTGGAAGTCCCTACTTCCTTTTTCTTCTTTTCAGCCTTCTTTCGGGTTTCCATCCCTCTTCTCTTCTTCTTATGGTTAACCCACGACCCCCTTGAAAGGATCCCCCTAGAAAGGACACCATGGTTAACCCATGACCCCCTTGCCATGATCTCATGGTTAACCGATGAACCCCTTGCAAGGACTACATGGTTAAAATCATGTCCCCCTTGCAAGGATTCCATGGTTAACCCATGACCCCCTTGCAAGGATCACCCTAGAAAGGGTCCCATGGTTAACTAATGACCCACTTGCAAGGATCCCATGGTTAACCCATGACCCACTTGCCAAGATCCCATGGTTAACCAATGACCCCCTTGCTCTAGAAAGGATCTTATGGTTAACCCATGACCCCCTACAAGGATTCCAAGCTTAACATATGACCCCTTTGCAAGGATCCGATGGTTAACCCATGACCCACTCGCAAGGATCCCTTGGTTAACCCATAACCAACTTGACATAATCCCTTGGTTAACCTAAGAACCCGTTGCAAGGATCCCATGCTTAACCCATGACCTACTTGCCATCATCCCATGGTTAACCCATGATCCCTTAAACCATTTGCAATGATCCCATGGTTAACCCTTGACCTACTCACAAAGATCCCATGGTTAAACTATGACCCCATTGCAAGGATCCCATGGTTAACCCATGACCCCCTTGCAAGGATCTCTCTAGAAAGAATCCCATGGTTAACCTATCAACCCCTTGCCATGATCCCATGATTAACCCATGTCCCTCTTGCAAGGATCCCATGGTTAACCCATGACCTACTTGTAAGGATCCCATTGTTAACTCATGACCCCCTTAAAAGGATCCCATGGTTAACTAATGATCCCCTTGCTATAATCACATGGTTAACCCATGACCCCCTAGAAAGGATCCCGTTGTTAACCCATGACTCCCTTGCAAGGATCCCATGGTTGACCTATGACCCACTTGCAAGGATCCCATGGTTAACCTATGACCCCATTGCAAGGATCCCCCTAGAAAGGATCCCATGGTTAACCTATGACACCCTTGCCATAATCTCTTGGTTAACCGATGAACCCCCTGCAAGGATCCCATGGTTAACCCATGTCCGCCTTGCAAGGATCCAGCGGTTAACCCATGACCCCCTTGCAAGGATCCCCCTAGAAAGGATCCCATGGTTAATTCATGACCCACTTGCAAGGATCCCATGGTTAACCCATGACCCCCTTGCAACGATCCCATGGTTAACCCATGACACACTTGCAAGGATACCATGGTTAATCCATGACCCACTTAGGATGATCCCATGATTAACCCATGACCCCCTTGCAAGGATCCCCCTAGAAAGGATCCCGTCGTTAACCCATGACCCCCTTGAAAGGATCCCATGGTAAACCTGTGACCCCTTTGAAAGGAACCCCGTTGAAAGTATCCCATGGTTAACCCATGATCCCTTGACCTTTTTGCAATGATCCCTTGGTTAACCCAAGACCAACTTGCAAGGATCCCATAGTTAACCCATGACCCAATTGCAAGGATCTCATAGTTAACCCATGACCCCCTTGCAAGGATCTCTCTAGAAAGGATCACATGGTTAACCCATGACCCCCTTGCAAGGATCCCCCTAGAAAGGATCCCATGGTTAACCCATGACCCCCTTGCAAGGATCCCATGGTTAACACATGACCACCTTGCAAGGATCCCATGGTTAACCCATGACCCCCTTGCTAGGATCATTCTAGAAAGGCTCCCATGGTTAACCTATGAACCCCTTGCCTTGATCCCATGTTTAACCCATGATCCCTTTGCAAGGATCCTATAATTAACCCATGACCCACTAGTAAAGATCCCATGGTTAACCCATTAGCCCCTTGCAAGGAACCCATGGTTAACCAATGATCCCCTTGCTCTGATCCCATGGTTAACCCATGACCCCCTAGAAAGGATCCCATGATTAACCCATGACCCCCTTACAAGGATCCCATGGTTAACCAATGATCCCCTTGCTATGATCACATTGTTAACCATTGACCCCCTAGAAAGGATCTCATTGTTAACCCATGACCCACTTGCAAGGATCCCATGGTTAACCCATGACCCACTTGCCATGATCCCATGGTTAACCAATGACCCCCTTGCTCGAGAAAGGATGTCATGGTTAACCCATGACCCCCTACAAGGATCCCAAGCTTAACACATGACCCACTCGCAAGGATCCCAAGGTTAACCCATAAACCACTCTACATGATCCCTTGGTTAACCCAAGAACCCCTTGCAAGGATCACATGCTTAACCCATGACCCCCTTGCCATGATCCCATGGTTAACCCATGATCCCTTGACCTTTTTGCAATGATCCCATGGTTAACCCATGACCAACTTGCAAAGATCCCATAGTTAACCCATGACCCCATTGCAAGGATCCTATAGTTAACCCATGACACCCTTGAAAGGATCTCTCTAGAAAGGATCACATGGTTAACCTATGACCCCTTTGCAAGGATCCCCCTTGCAAGGATCCCATGGTTAACACATGACCCCCTTGCAAGGATCCCATGGTTAACCCATGACCCCCTTGCTAGGATCTCTCTAGAAAGGCTCCCATGGTTAACCTATGAACCCCAACCTTGATCCCATGGTTAACCCATGATCCCCTTGCTAGGATCCTATAATTAACCCATGACCCACTAGTAAAGATCCCATGGTTAACCCATGACCCCCTTGCAAGGAACCCATGGTTAACCAAGGATCCCCTTGCTCTGATCCCATGGTTAACCCATGACCCCCTAGAAAGGATCTCATTGTTAAACCATGACCCACTTGCAAGGATTCCATGGTTAACTCAAGACGCACTAGCAAGGATACCATGGTTAACCCATGAGCCACTTGGCATGATCCCATGGTTAACCCATGACCCCCTTGCAAGGATCCAATTGTTAACCCATGACCCCCTAGCTAGGATCACATGGCTAACCCATGACCCACTTGTAAGGATCCCATGGTTAACCAATGACCTCCTTACAAGGATCCCATGGTTAACCAATGATCCCCTTGCCATGATCACATTGTTAACCCATGACCCCCTAGAAAGGATCTCATTGTTAACCCATGACCCACTTGCAAGGATCCAATGGTTAACCCACGACCCACTTGCCATGATCCCATGGTTGACCAATGACCCCCTTGCTATAGATAGGATGTCATGGTTAACCCATGACCCCCTACAGGGATCCTAAGCTTAACACATGACCCACTCGCAAGGATCCCAAGGTTAACCCATAAACCACTTTACATGATCCCTTGGTTAACCCCAGAACCCCTTGCAAGGATCCTATGCTTAACCCATGACCCCCTCACCATGATCCCATGGGTAACCCATGATCCCTTGACCTTTTTGCAATGATCCCTGGGTTAACCCATGACCAACTTGCAAAGATCCCATAGTTAACCCATGACCACATTGCAAGGATCCCATAGTTAACCCATGACCCCCTTGCAAGGATCTCTCTAGAAAGGATCACATGGTTAACCCGTGACCCCCTTGCAAGGATCCCTTTTGCAAGGATCCCATGGTTAACACATGACCCCCTTGCAAGGAACCCATGGTTAACCAATGATCCCCTTGCTTTGATCCCATGGTTAACCCATGACCCCCCAGAAAGGATCTCATTGTTAAACCGTGACCCCCTTGCAAGGATTCCATGGTTAACTCAAGACACACTTGCAAGGATATCATGGTTAACCCATGAATCACTTGGCATGATCCCATGGTTAACCCATGACCCCCTTGCAAGGATCCCCTTAGAAAGGAACCCATTGTTAACCCATGACCCCCTTGCAAGGATCCCATGGTTAACCTATGACCCCTTTGAAAGGATCCCCCTTGAAAGTATCCCATGGTTAACCAAGGAACCCCTTTCCATGACCCCATGGTTAACCCCCAAATACCTTGCAAGAATCTCACGGTTAGTCCACGACCCACTTGCAAGGATCCTATGGTTAACCCATGACCCCTTGCGAGGATCCCCCTAGAAAGGATACCGTGGTTAACCCATGACCCCCTTACCATGATCTCATGGTTAACCGATGAACCCCTTGCAAGGATCCAATGGTTAACCCATCGCCCCTTGCAAGGATCCCATGGTTAATCCATGACCCCCTTGCAAGGATCCCATGATTAAGCCATGACCCCCTTGCTAGAATCTCTCTAGAAAGGCTCCCATGGTTAACCCATGATCCCCTTGCAAGGATCCTATAATTAACCCATGACCCACTTGTAAGGATCCCATGGTTAACGCATGACCCCCTTGCAAGGATCCTATGGTTAACCCATGACCCCCTAGAAAGGATCCCATTGTTAACCCACGACCCCCTTGCAAGGATCCCATTGTTAACCCACGACCCCCTTGCAAGGATCCCATAGTTAACCCATGACACACTTGCAAGGATACCATGGTTAACCCATGACCCACTTGGCATGATCCCATGGTTAACCCATGACCCCCTTGCAAGGATCCCCCTTGAGAGGATCCCATGGTTAACCCATGACCCTCTTGCAAGGATCCCATGGTTAACACATGACCCCCTTGCAAGGATCCCATGGTTAACCCATGACCCCCTTGCTAAGATCTCTCTAGAAAGGCTCCTATGGTTAACCTATGAACCCCTTGCCTTGATCCTATGGTTAACCCATGATCCCCTTGCAAGGAACCTATAATTAACCCATGACCCACTAGTAAAGATCCCATGGTTAACCCATGACCCCCTTGTAAGGAACCCATGGTTAACCAATGATCCCCTTGCTTTGATCCCATGGTTAACCCATCACCCCCTAGAAAGGATCTCATTGTTAAACCATGACCCCCTTGCAAGGATTCCATGTTTAACTCAAGACACACTTGCAAGGATATCATGGTTAACCCATGAATCACTTGGCATGATCCCATGGTTAACCCATGACCCCTTGCAACCCATGACCCCCTTGCAAGGATCCCCTTAGAAAGGATCCCATGGTTAACCCATGACCCCCTTGCAAGGATCCCATGGTTAACCTATGACCCCATTGAAAGGATCCCCCTTGAAAGTATCCCATGGTTAACCAAGGAACCCCTTTCCATGATCCCATGGTTAACCCCCAAATACCTTGCAAGAATCTCACGGTTAGTCCACGACCCATTTGCAAGGATCCTATGGTTAACCCATGACCCCTTGCGTGGATCCCCCTAGAAAGGATACCGTGGTTAATCCATGACCCCCTTACCCTGATGTCATGGTTAACCGATGAACCCCTTGCAAGGATCCAATGGTTAACCCATGCCCCCTTGCAAGGATCCCATGGTTAACCCATGACCCCCTTGCAAGGATCCCATGGTTAATCCATGACCCCCTTGCTAGAATCTCTCTAGAAAGGCTCCCATGGTTAACCTATGAACCCCTTGCCTTGATCCCATGGTTAACCCGTGATCCCCTTTCAAGGATCCTATAATTAACCCATGACCCACTTGTAAGGATCCCATGGTTAACCCATGACCGCTTTACAATGATCTCATGGTTAACCCATGACCTAGTTGCAAAGATCCCATGGTTAACCCATGTCCCCATTGCAAGGATCCCATGGTTAACCCATGACCCCCTTGCAAGGATCTCTCTAGAAAGAATCTCATGGTTAGCCTATGAACCCCTTGCCATGATCCCATGGTTAACCCATGTCCCCGATACAAGGATCCCATGGTTAACCCATGACCCACTTGCAAGGATCCCATGGTAAACCCATGACCCCCTTACACGGATCCCATGGTTAACCAACGATCCCCTTGCTATGATTACATGGTTATCCCATGACCCCCTAGAAAGGATCCCATTGTTAACCCATGACACACTTGCAAGGATTCCATGGTTAACCCATGACCCACTTGACATGTTACCATGGTTAACCCATGACCCACTTGACATGTTCCCATGGTTAACCTATGACCCACTTGCAAGGATACCTCTAGAAAGGATCCCATGGTTAACCCATGACCCTCTTCCAAGGATCCCATGGTTAACCTATGACTCCTTTGAAAGGATCCCCCTTCAAAGTATCCCATGTTTAACCGATGACCCCCTTGCCATGATCCCATGGTTAACCCATGAACACCTTGCAAGAATCCCATGGTTAACCCATGAACCCCTTGCAAGGATCCCATGGTTAACCCATGCCCCCCTTGCAAGGATCCCATGGTTAACCCAAGACCCCCTTGCAAGGATCCCCCGAGAAAGGGTCCCATGGTTCAACCATGACCCACTTGCAAGGATCCCTTGGTTAACCCATGACCCACTTGCCATGATCCCAAGGTTAACCCCGGACCCCCTTGAAAGGATCCCTCTAGAAAGAAACTCATGGTTAACCCATGACCCCCTACAAGGTTCCCAAGGCTAACCATGACCCCTTTGCAAGGATCCCATGGTTAACCCTCGACCCCCTTGTAAGAATCCCATGGTTAACGCATGACCTAGTTGCAAGATACCATGGTTAACCTATGACCCACTTGGCATGATCCCATGGTTGACCCATGACCCCCTTGCAAGGATCCCCCAAGAAAGGATCCCATGGTTAACCCATGATCCCCTTGACATGATCTCGTGATTTTCGAATGAACCCCTTGCAAGGATCACATGGTTAACCCATGCCCCATTGCAAGGATCCCATGGTTAACCCATGACACCCTTGCAAGGATCCCCCTAAAAAGGGTCCCATGGTGCACTCATGACCAACTTGCAAGGATCCCATGGTTAACCCATAACCCACTTGCCATGATCCCATGGTTAACCCATGACCCCCTTTGCCTAGAAAGGATCTCATGGTTATCCCATGACCACCTACAAGGATCCCAAGGTTAACCTATGACCCCCTTGCAAGGATCCCATGGTTAACCCATGACACACTTGCAATGATCCCATGGTTAACCCATGGCACACATGCAAGGATCCCGTGGATAACCCATGACCCCCTACAAGGATCCCAAGGTTAACCCATGATCCCTTGCAAGACTCCCACGGTTAACCCATGACCCACATGCAAGGATCCCATGGTTAACCCATGACCCACTTGCAATGATTTCATGGTTAACCTAAGAACCCCTTTCAAGCATCCCATGTTTAACCCATGACCCCTTGCCATGATTACATGGTTAACCCATGACCCGCTGACCCCTTTGCAATGATCCATTGGTTAACCCATGCGCCCTTGCAAGGATCCTATGGTTAGCCCATGACCCCCTTGCACGGATCCCATGGTTAACCCATGACGCCCTTGCAAGGATCCCCCTCGAAAGGGTCCCATGGTTAACTCATGACCAATTTGCGAGGATCCCATTGTTAACCCATGAACCACTTGCCATGATCCAATGGTTAACCCATGACCCCCTTGCAAGGATCCCTCTAGAAAGAAACTCATGGATAACCAAGGACCCCCTACAAGGTTCCCAAGGTTAACACATGACCCTCTTGGAAGGATCCAATGGTTAACCCTTGACCCCCCTGCAAGAATCCTTTGGTTAACCCATGACCCCCTTGCCATGATCCTATGATTAACCCATGAACCCCTTGCAAGGATTGCCATAGAAAGGATCCCATGGTTAACGATGACCCCCTTGCCATGATCCTATGGTTAACCCATGACCCCATTGCACGGATCACATGGTTAACCCATGATCCACTTGCAAGGATCCCATGTGTGGATATATGCCTTGATAGGTACTTGTGTTTTGATGATGAGCAAATGGGAAATTTCAAGTCCAAGGACAAACACGCAAATTCAACTAAAGGACCAAATTGCAAAAAGCGTGAAAAGGACCAACAAACAAATACGGGTTAAAAGGGAAATTTTCTTTTATTGTATTGTTTGTTTTAGATTAAATGTAAATGGGTGTGTGTCTCTCAAAGGTAAAATAAATCACACACACACACAAATCGTTTTGGAAAAAGGTCTTTGAAATTAATTTTAGCATATCTATTTTTCAGACCTTAAAGATTTTCAAAAACCAAATTACACGAAGAATAATCGATTATGATAATCGATCATGCAGCTCATAATTATGCTTAAATGAATCTTTAAATAACAGAGCTGTTGGGTTTTTGAAATTCGAAATTCAAAGTGTGATAATCGACTATGGTAATCGATTATGGCTATTTTCAACATGTTTTAAACTCAATATTTAAATGGCTTAAATATGCTTTAATGGAGATTTGATTCTGTCATAGCCGTTGAGTTTAAAACTTGAATTATAATCGATTATGGTTTTGCAAAAATCGATTATTCATTTTCAGATCAAAAGTCAGAGTCTTCATAATCGATTAAGGTAATCGATTATGCTTACTTGATTCAGTCCAAGCTTTCAAACAGAGACCAACTAATCGATTAATATAATTGATTATGACCTGACTGTTTCAAAATGCGTCTTTTGATTTAGCCTAAAATAATCGATTATGTTTTTCTGATAATTGATTATGGCTCGAGAAAAATGAGTTTTCAAGAGTTTTGACCTAAGTTTCAAAGTAATATATTGGTCATTTTCAGAGAAAGCAAGTAAGGAACACTGAGCTAATTCTATCTATCTTTCTCTTCTCTTGAATCATTCTCTATCATTCTCATACTCTTACACTTGCATAACAATTACTTGAGAGAGACATACACACCATATAGGTGTTTTCTTGTATTGTGCTCAATTTGTCTTTATCTGCACTAATTAGAGTGCTTTATATTGGTAAGAGTCGAATTGACTCAAACCTTCTTTTGATCACCATTCTTACAAGAGAGGGTATATCTCTTGGGATATTTTTGAGGCTCTTACACAAGGGATTGTATGTCCTGTGATTTGTGTTAAGGGCTCTCTTCAGTGTAAAGGTTGTAACGATGCTTGTTTAAAAGCTAGGGATTTTGAGACTCCATCACTGGGGGATTGTATGTCTCTGGTCTGTGAGGAGTTCTTGTTATTGTAAAGGTTCTAGCTGCTCCTATTTAAAAGCTAGGGATTCGGTGAAAACCCATGGTGGTATTGCCTCGGGGACTGGACGTAGGCCACGTGGGTAGTCTGTGGCCGAACCAGAATATATCGCTGTGTCAATCTTCTTATCCCTATCTCTTTTACTTTTGCTTTATCATTTGCAAAATCGTTTTTTAACTCGCACGCGACAACGTTTTAACTTGAAAAGAATTTCATATCCGCTGCTAAATCTATTTTAAGTTTCAAAAGGTTTTTATTTAAATAAAAAGTTATCATTTTTATTTAAAACCCAAACCACCCCTCCTCTTGGGTATGGTTGCCACGGCCAACACCATGGTTAACCCATGACCACCTTGCAAGGATCCTAAAAGGAAAGGATCCCATGGTTAACCCATGACCTACTTGCAAAGATCCCATGGTTAACCCATTACCCCATTGCAAGGATCTCATGGTTAACCCATGACCTCCTTGCAAGGATCCATCAAGAAAGGATCCCATGGTTAACCTATGAACCCC
The DNA here is from genome assembly GCA_035048595.1 of Echinosophora koreensis. Classification (NCBI taxonomy): domain Eukaryota; kingdom Viridiplantae; phylum Streptophyta; class Magnoliopsida; order Fabales; family Fabaceae; genus Echinosophora; species Echinosophora koreensis. The sequence continues at coordinate 2,770,437 of JAPCYP010000065.1, forward strand.
TTGCCATGATCCCAAGGTTAACCCATGACCCCCTAGAAAGGATCCCTTGGTTAACCCATGACCCCCTTGCAAGGATCCCATGGTTAACCCATGACCTACTTGCAAGGATACCATGGTTAACTCATGACCCACTTGGCATGATCCCATGGTTAACCAATGACCCCCTTGCAAGGAATCCCCTAGAAAGGATGCCATGGTTAACCCATGACCCTCTTGCCATGATCTCGTGGTTAACCGATGAACCCCTCGCAAGGATTCCTTGGTTAACCAATGCCCCCTTACAACGATCTCATGGTTAACCCATGACTCCCTTGGAAGGATCCCCCCAGAAAGGGTCACATGGTTCACTCATGACCCACATGTAAGGATCGCATGGTTAACCCATGACCCACTTGCAAAGATCCCATGGTTAACCCATGACCCCCTTGCAAGGATCCCATGGTTAACCCATGACCCAAATGCAAGAATCCCAAAGTTAACCCAATACCCACTTGCAAGGATCGCATGGTTAACCCAAAACCCCCTTGCATGGATCCCATGGTTAACCCTTGACCCCTTGCAAGGATCCCAAGGTTCACCCATGAACCCCTTGCAAGGATCCCATGGTTAACCCATGACCCCTTCTAAGGATCCCATGGTTAACCCATGACCCACATGCAAGGATCCCATGGTTAACCCATGAACCCCTTGCAAGGATCCCATGGTTAACTCATGCCCCCTTGCAAGGATCCCATGGTTAACCAATGACCCCCTTGCAAGGATCCCCCTAGAAAGGGTCCCATGGTTCAACCATGACCCACTTGCAAGGATCCCATGGTTAACATATGACCCACTTGCCATGATCCCATGGTTAACCCATGACCCCCTTGCTCTAGAAAGGATCTCATGGTTAACCCAGAACCCCCTACAAGGATCCCATGGCTAACCCATGACCCCCTTGCAAGGATCTCTCTAGAAAGGATCCAATGGTTAGCCTACGAACCCTTTGCCTTGATCCTATGGTTAACCCATGTCCCCCTTACAAGGATCCCCCTAGAAAGGATCCCATGGTTAACCTATGACCCCCTTGCCATGATCTCACAGTTAACCGATGAACCACCTACAAGGATCCTATGGTTAACCCATGCCCCCTACAAGGATCCCATGGTTAACCCATAAGCCCTTGTAAGATTCCCACGGTTAACCCATTACCCACATGCAAGGATCCGATGGTTAACCCATGACCGACTTGCAATGATTTCATGGTTAACCTAAGAACCCCTTGCAAGGATCCCATGGTTAACCCATGACCCCTTGCCATGATCCCATGGTTAACCCATGACCCCCTGACCCCCTTGCAATGATCCATTGGTTAACCCATGCCCCCTTGCAAGGATCCTATGGTTAGCCCATGATCCCCTTGCACGGATCCCATAGTTAACCCATGACACCCTTGCACGGATCCCATAGTTAACCCTTGAACCCCTTGTAAGGATCGCCAAAGAAAGGATCCCATGGTTAACACTGACCCCTTTGCCATGATCCTATGATTAAACCCATGACCCCATTGCAAGGATCACATGGTTAACCCCTGATCCACTTGCAAGGATCCCATCGTTAACCCATGACCACCTTGCAAGGATACCATGGTTAACTCATGACCCACTTGGCATGATCCCATGGTTAACCAATTACCCCCTTGCAAGGAATCCCCTAGAAAGGATCCCATGGTTAACCCATGACCCTCTTGCCATGATCTCGGGGTTAACCGATGAACCCCTTGCAAGGATTCCTTGGTTAACCCATGCCCCCTTGCAACGATCCCATGGTTAACACATGACCCCCTTGGAAGGGTCCCCCTAGGAAGGGTCCCAAGGTTCACTCATGACCCACTTGCAAGGATCTCATGGTTAACCCATGACCCACTTGCCATGATCCCGTGGTTAACCCATGACCCCCTTGCTCTTGAAAGGATCTCATGGTTAACCCATGACCCCCTACAAGGATCCCATGGTTAACCCATGACCACCTTGCAAGGATACCATGGTTAACTCATGACCCACTTGGCATGATCCCATGGTTAACCAATGACCCCCTTGCAAGGAATCCCCTACAAAGGATCCCATGGTTAACCCATGACCCTCTTGCCATGATCTCGTGGTTAACAGATGAACCCCTCGCAAGGATTCCTTGGTTAACCAATGCCCCCTTACAACGATCTCATGGTTAACCCATGACTCCCTTGGAAGGATCCCCCCAGAAAGGGTCACATGGTTCACTCATGACCCACATGTAAGGATCGCATGGTTAACCCATGACCCACTTGCAAAGATCCCATGGTTAACCCATGACCCCCTTGCAAGGATCCCATGGTTAACCCATGACCCAAATGCAAGAATCCCAAAGTTAACCCAATACCCACTTGCAAGGATCGCATGGTTAACCCAAAACCCCCTTGCATGGATCCCATGGTTAACCCTTGACCCCTTGCAAGGATCCCAAGGTTCACCCATGAACCCCTTGCAAGGATCCCATGGTTAACCCATGACCCCTTCTAAGGATCCCATGGTTAACCCATGACCCACATGCAAGGATCCCATGGTTAACCCATGAACCCCTTGCAAGGATCCCATGGTTAACTCATGCCCCCTTGCAAGGATCCCATGGTTAACCAATGACCCCCTTGCAAGGATCCCCCTAGAAAGGGTCCCATGGTTCAACCATGACCCACTTGCAAGGATCCCATGGTTAACATATGACCCACTTGCCATGATCCCATGGTTAACCCATGACCCCCTTGCTCTAGAAAGGATCTCATGGTTAACCCAGAACCCCCTACAAGGATCCCATGGCTAACCCATGACCCCCTTGCAAGGATCTCTCTAGAAAGGATCCAATGGTTAGCCTACGAACCCTTTGCCTTGATCCTATGGTTAACCCATGTCCCCCTTACAAGGATCCCCCTAGAAAGGATCCCATGGTTAACCTATGACCCCCTTGCCATGATCTCACAGTTAACCGATGAACCACCTACAAGGATCCTATGGTTAACCCATGCCCCCTACAAGGATCCCATGGTTAACCCATAAGCCCTTGTAAGATTCCCACGGTTAACCCATTACCCACATGCAAGGATCCGATGGTTAACCCATGACCGACTTGCAATGATTTCATGGTTAACCTAAGAACCCCTTGCAAGGATCCCATGGTTAACCCATGACCCCTTGCCATGATCCCATGGTTAACCCATGACCCCCTGACCCCCTTGCAATGATCCATTGGTTAACCCATGCCCCCTTGCAAGGATCCTATGGTTAGCCCATGATCCCCTTGCACGGATCCCATAGTTAACCCATGACACCCTTGCACAGATCCCATAGTTAACCCTTGAACCCCTTGTAAGGATCGCCAAAGAAAGGATCCCATGGTTAACACTGACCCCTTTGCCATGATCCTATGATTAACCCATGACCCCATTGCAAGGATCACATGGTTAACCCCTGATCCACTTGCAAGGATCCCATCGTTAACCCATGACCACCTCGCAAGGATACCATGGTTAACTCATGACCCACTTGGCATGATCCCATGGTTAACCAATTACCCCCTTGCAAGGAATCCCCTAGAAAGGATCCCATGGTTAACCCATGACCCTCTTGCCATGATCTCGGGGTTAACCGATGAACCCCTTGCAAGGATTCCTTGGTTAACCCATGCCCCCTTGCAACGATCCCATGGTTAACACATGACCCCCTTGGAAGGGTCCCCCTAGGAAGGGTCCCAAGGTTCACTCATGACCCACTTGCAAGGATCTCATGGTTAACCCATGACCCACTTGCCATGATCCCGTGGTTAACCCATGACCCCCTTGCTCTTGAAAGGATCTCATGGTTAACCCATGACCCCCTACAAGGATCCCATGGTTAACCCATGACCACCTTGCAAGGATACCATGGTTAACTCATGACCCACTTGGCATGATCCCATGGTTAACCAATGACCCCCTTGCAAGGAATCCCCTACAAAGGATCCCATGGTTAACCCATGACCCTCTTGCCATGATCTCGTGGTTAACAGATGAACCCCTCGCAAGGATTCCTTGGTTAACCAATGCCCCCTTACAACGATCTCATGGTTAACCCATGACTCCCTTGGAAGGATCCCCCCAGAAAGGGTCACATGGTTCACTCATGACCCACATGTAAGGATCGCATGGTTAACCCATGACCCACTTGCAAAGATCCCATGGTTAACCCATGACCCCCTTGCAAGGATCCCATGGTTAACCCATGACCCAAATGCAAGAATCCCAAAGTTAACCCAATACCCACTTGCAAGGATCGCATGGTTAACCCATAACCCCCTTGCATGGATCCCATGGTTAACCCTTGACCCCTTGCAAGGATCCCAAGGTTCACCCATGAACCCCTTGCAAGGATCCCATGGTTAACCCATGACCCCTTCTAAGGATCCCATGGTTAACCCATGACCCACATGCAAGGATCCCATGGTTAACCCATGAACCCCTTGCAAGGATCCCATGGTTAACTCATGCCCCCTTGCAAGGATCCCATGGTTAACCAATGACCCCCTTGCAAGGATCCCCCTAGAAAGGGTCCCATGGTTCAACCATGACCCACTTGCAAGGATCCCATGGTTAACATATGACCCACTTGCCATGATCCCATGGTTAACCCATGACCCCCTTGCTCTAGAAAGGATCTCATGGTTAACCCAGAACCCCCTACAAGGATCCCATGGCTAACCCATGACCCCCTTGCAAGGATCTCTCTAGAAAGGATCCAATGGTTAGCCTACGAACCCTTTGCCTTGATCCTATGGTTAACCCATGTCCCCCTTACAAGGATCCCCCTAGAAAGGATCCCATGGTTAACCTATGACCCCTTGCCATGATCTCACAGTTAACCGATGAACCACCTACAAGGATCCTATGGTTAACCCATGCCCCCTACAAGGATCCCATGGTTAACCCATAATCCCTTGTAAGATTCCCACGGTTAACCCATTACCCACATGCAAGGATCCGATGGTTAACCCATGACCGACTTGCAATGATTTCATGGTTAACCTAAGAACCCCTTGCAAGGATCCCATGGTTAACCCATGACCCCTTGCCATGATCCCATGGTTAACCCATGACCCCCTGACCCCCTTGCAATGATCCATTGGTTAACCCATGCCCCCTTGCAAGGATCCTATGGTTAGCCCATGATCCCCTTGCACGGATCCCATAGTTAACCCATGACACCCTTGCACGGATCCCATAGTTAACCCTTGAACCCCTTGTAAGGATCGCCAAAGAAAGGATCCCATGGTTAACACTGACCCCTTTGCCATGATCCTATGATTAACCCATGACCCCATTGCAAGGATCACATGGTTAACCCCTGATCCACTTGCAAGGATCCCATCGTTAACCCATGACCACCTCGCAAGGATACCATGGTTAACTCATGACCCACTTGGCATGATCCCATGGTTAACCAATTACCCCCTTGCAAGGAATCCCCTAGAAAGGATCCCATGGTTAACCCATGACCCTCTTGCCATGATCTCGGGGTTAACCGATGAACCCCTTGCAAGGATTCCTTGGTTAACCCATGCCCCCTTGCAACGATCCCATGGTTAACACATGACCCCCTTGGAAGGGTCCCCCTAGGAAGGGTCCCAAGGTTCACTCATGACCCACTTGCAAGGATCTCATGGTTAACCCATGACCCACTTGCCATGATCCCGTGGTTAACCCATGACCCCCTTGCTCTTGAAAGGATCTCATGGTTAACCCATGACCCCCTACAAGGATCCCATGGTTAACCCATGACCACCTTGCAAGGATACCATGGTTAACTCATGACCCACTTGGCATGATCCCATGGTTAACCAATGACCCCCTTGCAAGGAATCCCCTACAAAGGATCCCATGGTTAACCCATGACCCTCTTGCCATGATCTCGTGGTTAACAGATGAACCCCTCGCAAGGATTCCTTGGTTAACCAATGCCCCCTTACAACGATCTCATGGTTAACCCATGACTCCCTTGGAAGGATCCCCCCAGAAAGGGTCACATGGTTCACTCATGACCCACATGTAAGGATCGCATGGTTAACCCATGACCCACTTGCAAAGATCCCATGGTTAACCCATGACCCCCTTGCAAGGATCCCATGGTTAACCCATGACCCAAATGCAAGAATCCCAAAGTTAACCCAATACCCACTTGCAAGGATCGCATGGTTAACCCATAACCCCCTTGCATGGATCCCATGGTTAACCCTTGACCCCTTGCAAGGATCCCAAGGTTCACCCATGAACCCCTTGCAAGGATCCCATGGTTAACCCATGACCCCTTCTAAGGATCCCATGGTTAACCCATGACCACATGCAAGGATCCCATGGTTAACCCATGAACCCCTTGCAAGGATCCCATGGTTAACTCATGCCCCCTTGCAAGGATCCCATGGTTAACCAATGACCCCCTTGCAAGGATCCCCCTAGAAAGGGTCCCATGGTTCAACCATGACCCACTTGCAAGGATCCCATGGTTAACATATGACCCACTTGCCATGATCCCATGGTTAACCCATGACCCCCTTGCTCTAGAAAGGATCTCATGGTTAACCCAGAACCCCCTACAAGGATCCCATGGCTAACCCATGACCCCCTTGCAAGGATCTCTCTAGAAAGGATCCAATGGTTAGCCTACGAACCCTTTGCCTTGATCCTATGGTTAACCCATGTCCCCCTTACAAGGATCCCCCTAGAAAGGATCCCATGGTTAACCTATGACCCCCTTGCCATGATCTCACAGTTAACCGATGAACCACCTACAAGGATCCTATGGTTAACCCATGCCCCCTACAAGGATCCCATGGTTAACCCATAATCCCTTGTAAGATTCCCACGGTTAACCCATTACCCACATGCAAGGATCCGATGGTTAACCCATGACCGACTTGCAATGATTTCATGGTTAACCTAAGAACCCCTTGCAAGGATCCCATGGTTAACCCATGACCCCTTGCCATGATCCCATGGTTAACCCATGACCCCCTGACCCCCTTGCAATGATCCATTGGTTAACCCATGCCCCCTTGCAAGGATCCTATGGTTAGCCCATGATCCCCTTGCACGGATCCCATAGTTAACCCATGACACCCTTGCACGGATCCCATAGTTAACCCTTGAACCCCTTGTAAGGATCGCCAAAGAAAGGATCCCATGGTTAACACTGACCCCTTTGCCATGATCCTATGATTAACCCATGACCCCATTGCAAGGATCACATGGTTAACCCCTGATCCACTTGAAAGGATCCCATCGTTAACCCATGACCACCTCGCAAGGATACCATGGTTAACTCATGACCCACTTGGCATGATCCCATGGTTAACCAATTACCCCCTTGCAAGGAATCCCCTAGAAAGGATCCCATGGTTAACCCATGACCCTCTTGCCATGATCTCGGGGTTAACCGATGAACCCCTTGCAAGGATTCCTTGGTTAACCCATGCCCCCTTGCAACGATCCCATGGTTAACACATGACCCCCTTGGAAGGGTCCCCCTAGGAAGGGTCCCAAGGTTCACTCATGACCCACTTGCAAGGATCTCATGGTTAACCCATGACCCACTTGCCATGATCCCGTGGTTAACCCATGACCCCCTTGCTCTTGAAAGGATCTCATGGTTAACCCATGACCCCCTACAAGGATCCCATGGTTAACCCATGACCACCTTGCAAGGATACCATGGTTAACTCATGACCCACTTGGCATGATCCCATGGTTAACCAATGACCCCCTTGCAAGGAATCCCCTACAAAGGATCCCATGGTTAACCCATGACCCTCTTGCCATGATCTCGTGGTTAACAGATGAACCCCTCGCAAGGATTCCTTGGTTAACCAATGCCCCCTTACAACGATCTCATGGTTAACCCATGACTCCCTTGGAAGGATCCCCCCAGAAAGGGTCACATGGTTCACTCATGACCCACATGTAAGGATTGCATGGTTAACCCATGACCCACTTGCAAAGATCCCATGGTTAACCCATGACCCCCTTGCAAGGATCCCATGGTTAACCCATGACCCAAATGCAAGAATCCCAAAGTTAACCCAATACCCACTTGCAAGGATCGCATGGTTAACCCATAACCCCCTTGCATGGATCCCATGGTTAACCCTTGACCCCTTGCAAGGATCCCAAGGTTCACCCATGAACCCCTTGCAAGGATCCCATGGTTAACCCATGACCCCTTCTAAGGATCCCATGGTTAACCCATGACCCACATGCAAGGATCCCATGGTTAACCCATGAACCCCTTGCAAGGATCCCATGGTTAACTCATGCCCCCTTGCAAGGATCCCATGGTTAACCAATGACCCCCTTGCAAGGATCCCCCTAGAAAGGGTCCCATGGTTCAACCATGACCCACTTGCAAGGATCCCATGGTTAACATATGACCCACTTGCCATGATCCCATGGTTAACCCATGACCCCCTTGCTCTAGAAAGGATCTCATGGTTAACCCAGAACCCCCTACAAGGATCCCATGGCTAACCCATGACCCCCTTGCAAGGATCTCTCTAGAAAGGATCCAATGGTTAGCCTACGAACCCTTTGCCTTGATCCTATGGTTAACCCATGTCCCCCTTACAAGGATCCCCCTAGAAAGGATCCCATGGTTAACCTATGACCCCCTTGCCATGATCTCACAGTTAACCGATGAACCACCTACAAGGATCCTATGGTTAACCCATGCCCCCTACAAGGATCCCATGGTTAACCCATAATCCCTTGTAAGATTCCCACGGTTAACCCATTACCCACATGCAAGGATCCGATGGTTAACCCATGACCGACTTGCAATGATTTCATGGTTAACCTAAGAACCCCTTGCAAGGATCCCATGGTTAACCCATGACCCCTTGCCATGATCCCATGGTTAACCCATGACCCCCTGACCCCCTTGCAATGATCCATTGGTTAACCCATGCCCCCTTGCAAGGATCCTATGGTTAGCCCATGATCCCCTTGCACGGATCCCATAGTTAACCCATGACACCCTTGCACGGATCCCATAGTTAACCCTTGAACCCCTTGTAAGGATCGCCAAAGAAAGGATCCCATGGTTAACACTGACCCCTTTGCCATGATCCTATGATTAACCCATGACCCCATTGCAAGGATCACATGGTTAACCCCTGATCCACTTGCAAGGATCCCATCGTTAACCCATGACCACCTTGCAAGGATACCATGGTTAACTCATGACCCACTTGGCATGATCCCATGGTTAACCAATTACCCCCTTGCAAGGAATCCCCTAGAAAGGATCCCATGGTTAACCCATGACCCTCTTGCCATGATCTCGGGGTTAACCAATGAACCCCTTGCAAGGATTCCTTGGTTAACCCATGCCCCCTTGCAACGATCCCATGGTTAACACATGACCCCCTTGGAAGGGTCCCCCTAGGAAGGGTCCCAAGGTTCACTCATGACCCACTTGCAAGGATCTCATGGTTAACCCATGACCCACTTGCCATGATCCCGTGGTTAACCCATGACCCCCTTGCTCTTGAAAGGATCTCATGGTTAACCCATGACCCCTACAAGGATCCCATGGTTAACCCATGACCACCTTGCAAGGATACCATGGTTAACTCATGACCCACTTGGCATGATCCCATGGTTAACCAATGACCCCCTTGCAAGGAATCCCCTACAAAGGATCCCATGGTTAACCCATGACCCTCTTGCCATGATCTCGTGGTTAACAGATGAACCCCTTGCAAGGATTCCTTGGTTAACCCATGCCCCCTTGCAACGATCCCATGGTTAACCCATGACCCCCTTGGAAGGATCCCCCTAGAAAGGGTCCCATGGTTCACTCATGACCTACATGTAAGGATCTCATTGTTAACCCATGACCCACTTGCAAGGATCCCATGGTTAACACATGACCCCCTTGCAAGGATCCCATGGTTAACCCATGACCCATATGCAAGAATCCCAAGGTTAACCCAATACCCACTTGCAAGGATCCCATGGTTAACCCATAACCCCCTTGCATGGATCTCATGGTTACCCCATGACCCACTTGCCATGATCTCGTGGTTAACCCATGACCCCCTACAAGGATCCCATGGTTAACCCATGACCACCTTGCAAGGATACCTTGGTTAACTCATGACCCACTTGGCATGATCCCATGGTTAACCAATGACCCCCTTGCAAGGAATCCCCTAGAAAGGATCCCATGGTTAACCCATGACCCTCTTGCCATGATCTCGTGGTTAACCGATGAACCCCTTGCAAGGATTCCTTGGTTAACCCATGCCCCCTTGCAGCGATCCCATGGTTAACCCATGACCCCCTTGGAAGGATCCCCCTAGAAAGGGTCCCATGGTTCACTCATGACCCACATGTAAGGATCTCATGGTTAACCCATGACCCACTTCCAAGGATCCCATGGTTAACCCATGACCCCCTTGCAAGGATCCCATGGTTAACCCATGACCCATATGCAAGAATCCCAAGGTTAACCCCATACCCACTTGCAAGGATCCCATGGTTAACCCATAAGCCCTTGTAAGACTCCCACGGTTAACCCATTACCCACATGCAAGGATCCGATGGTTAACCCATGACCCACTTGCAATGATTTCATGGTTAACCTAAGAACCCTTTGCAAGGATCCCATGGTTAACCCATGACCCCTTACCATGATCCCATGGTTAACCCATGACCCCCTGACCCCCTTGCAATGATCCATTGGTTAACCCATGCCCCCTTGCAAGGATCCTATGGTTAGCCCATGATCCCCTTGCACGGATCCCATAGTTAACCCATGACACCGTTGCACGGATCCCATAGTTAACCCTTGACCCCCTTGTAAGGATCGCCAAAGAAAGGATCCCATGGTTAACCATGACCCCTTTGCCATGATCCTATGGTTACCCATGACCCCATTGCAAGGATCACATGGTTAACCCCTGATCCACTTGCAAGGATCCCATCGTTAACCCATGACCACCTTGCAAGGATACCATGGTTAACTCATGACCCACTTGGCATGATCCCATGGTTAACCAATTACCCCCTTGCAAGGAATCCCCTAGAAAGGATCCCATGGTTAACCCATGACCCTCTTGCCATGATCTCGGGGTTAACCGATGAACCCCTTGCAAGGATTTCTTGGTTAACCCATGCCCCCTTGCAACGATCCCATGGTTAACCCATGACCCCCTTGGAAGGATCCCCCTAGGAAGGGTCCCAAGGTTCACTCATGACCCACTTGCAAGGATCTCATGGTTAACCCATGACCCACTTGCCATGATCCCGTGGTTAACCCATGACCCCCATGCTCTTGAAAGGATCTCATGGTTAACCCATGACCCCCTACAAGGATCCCATGGTTAACCCGTGACCACCTTGCAAGGATACCATGGTTAACTCATGACCCACTTGGCATGATCCCATGGTTAACCAATGACCCCCTTGCAAGGAATCCCCTACAAAGGATCCCATGGTTAACCCATGACCCTCTTGCCATGATCTCGTGGTTAACAGATGAACCCCTTGCAAGGATTCCATGGTTAACCCATGCCCCCTTGCAACGATCCCATGGTTAACCCATGACCCCCTTGGAAGGATCCCCCTAGAAAGGGTCCCATGGTTCACTCATGACATATATGTAAGGATCTCATGGTTAACCCATGACCCACTTGCAAGGATCCCATGGTTAACACATGACCCCCTTGCAAGGATCCCATAGTTAACCCATGACCCATATGCAAGAATCCCAAGGTTAACCCAATACCCACTTGCAAGGATCCCATGGTTAACCCATAACCCCCTTGCATGGATCTCATGGTTAACCCATGACCCACTTGCCATGAATCCTTGAAAGGATCCCATGGTTAACCCATGACCCCCTTGCAAGGATCCCATGGTAAACCCATGACCACCCTGCAAGGATACGATGGTTAACTCATGACCCACTTGGCATGATCCCATGGTTAACCAATGACCCCCTTGCAAGGAATCCCCTAGAAAGGATCCCATGGTTAACCCATGACCCTCTTGCCATGATCTCGGGGTTAACCGATGAACCCCTTGCAAGGATTTCTTGGTTAACCCATGCCCCCTTGCAACGATCCCATGGTTAACCCATGACCCCCTTGGAAGGATCCCCCTAGGAAGGGTCCCAAGGTTCACTCATGACCCACTTGCAAGGATCTCATGGTTAACCCATGACCCACTTGCCATGATCCCGTGGTTAACCCATGACCCCCATGCTCTTGAAAGGATCTCATGGTTAACCCATGACCCCCTACAAGGATCCCATGGTTAACCCGTGACCACCTTGCAAGGATACCATGGTTAACTCATGACCCACTTGGCATGATCCCATGGTTAACCAATGACCCCCTTGCAAGGAATCCCCTACAAAGGATCCCATGGTTAACCCATGACCCTCTTGCCATGATCTCGTGGTTAACAGATGAACCCCTTGCAAGGATTCCATGGTTAACCCATGCCCCCTTGCAACGATCCCATGGTTAACCCATGACCCCCTTGGAAGGATCCCCCTAGAAAGGGTCCCATGGTTCACTCATGACCTACATGTAAGGATCTCATTGTTAACCCATGACCCACTTGCAAGGATCCCATGGTTAACACATGACCCCCTTGCAAGGATCCCATGGTTAACCCATGACCCATATGCAAGAATCCCAAGGTTAACCCAATACCCACTTGCAAGGATCCCATGGTTAACCCATAAACCCCCTTGCATGGATCTCATGGTTACCCCATGACCCACTTGCCATGATCTCGTGGTTAACCCATGACCCCCTACAAGGATCCCATGGTTAACCCATGACCACCTTGCAAGGATACCTTGGTTAACTCATGACCCACTTGGCATGATCCCATGGTTAACCAATGACCCCCTTGCAAGGAATCCCCTAGAAAGGATCCCATGGTTAACCCATGACCCTCTTGCCATGATCTCGTGGTTAACCGATGAACCCCTTGCAAGGATTCCTTGGTTAACCCATGCCCCCTTGCAGCGATCCCATGGTTAACCCATGACCCCCTTGGAAGGATCCCCCTAGAAAGGGTCCCATGGTTCACTCATGACCCACATGTAAGGATCTCATGGTTAACCCATGACCCACTTCCAAGGATCCCATGGTTAACCCATGACCCCCTTGCAAGGATCCCATGGTTAAACCCATGACCCATATGCAAGAATCCCAAGGTTAACCCCATACCCACTTGCAAGGATCCCATGGTTAACCCATAAGCCCTTGTAAGACTCCCACGGTTAACCCATTACCCACATGCAAGGATCCGATGGTTAACCCATGACCCACTTGCAATGATTTCATGGTTAACCTAAGAACCCTTTGCAAGGATCCCATGGTTAACCCATGACCCCTTACCATGATCCCATGGTTAACCCATGACCCCCTGACCCCCTTGCAATGATCCATTGGTTAACCCATGCCCCCTTGCAAGGATCCTATGGTTAGCCCATGATCCCCTTGCACGGATCCCATAGTTAACCCATGACACCGTTGCACGGATCCCATAGTTAACCCTTGACCCCCTTGTAAGGATCGCCAAAGAAAGGATCCCATGGTTAACCATGACCCCTTGCCATGATCCTATGGTTACCCATGACCCCATTGCAAGGATCACATGGTTAACCCCTGATCCACTTGCAAGGATCCCATCGTTAACCCATGACCACCTTGCAAGGATACCATGGTTAACTCATGACCCACTTGGCATGATCCCATGGTTAACCAATTACCCCCTTGCAAGGAATCCCTAGAAAGGATCCCATGGTTAACCCATGACCCTCTTGCCATGATCTCGGGGTTAACCGATGAACCCCTTGCAAGGATTTCTTGGTTAACCCATGCCCCCTTGCAACGATCCCATGGTTAACCATGACCCCCTTGGAAGGATCCCCCTAGGAAGGGTCCCAAGGTTCACTCATGACCCACTTGCAAGGATCTCATGGTTAACCCATGACCCACTTGCCATGATCCCGTGGTTAACCCATGACCCCCATGCTCTTGAAAGGATCTCATGGTTAACCCATGACCCCCTACAAGGATCCCATGGTTAACCCGTGACCACCTTGCAAGGATACCATGGTTAACTCATGACCCACTTGGCATGATCCCATGGTTAACCAATGACCCCCTTGCAAGGAATCCCCTACAAAGGATCCCATGGTTAACCCATGACCCTCTTGCCATGATCTCGTGGTTAACAGATGAACCCCTTGCAAGGATTCCATGGTTAACCCATGCCCCCTTGCAACGATCCCATGGTTAACCCATGACCCCCTTGGAAGGATCCCCCTAGAAAGGGTCCCATGGTTCACTCATGACCTACATGTAAGGATCTCATTGTTAACCCATGACCCACTTGCAAGGATCCCATGGTTAACACATGACCCCCTTGCAAGGATCCCATGGTTAACCCATGACCCATATGCAAGAATCCCAAGGTTAACCCAATACCCACTTGCAAGGATCCCATGGTTAACCCATGACCCCCTTGCAAGGATCCCATGGTTAACCCATGACCCACTTGCAAGGATCCCATGGTTAACCCATGACCCCCCTTGCCAAGGATCCCATGGTTAACACATGACCACCTTGCAAGGATCCCATGTTAACCCATGACCCACTTGCATGATCCCATGGTTAACCATGGACCCCCTTGCAAGGATCCCATGGTTAACCCATGACCCACTTGCAAGGATCCCAATGGTTAACCCATGACCCCCTTGCAAGGATCCCCATGGTTAACCGATGACCCCTTGCAAGGATCCCATTGGTTAACCCATGACCCCCTTGCAAGGATCCATGGTTAACCCCTGGACCCCCTTTGCAGGATCCCATGGTTAACCCATGACCCCCTTTCAAGGATCCCATGGTTAACCCATGACCCCTTGCAAGGGCCCTAGAGAAGGATCCCAATGGTTAACCCATGACCCCCTACAAGGATCCCATGGTTAACCCATGACCACCTTGCAAGGATACCTTGGTTAACTCATGACCCACTTGGCATGATCCCATGGTTAACCAATGACCCCCTTGCAAGGAATCCCCTAGAAAGGATCCCATGGTTAACCCATGACCCTCTTGCCATGATCTCGTGGTTAACCGATGAACCCCTTGCAAGGATTCCTTGGTTAACCCATGCCCCCTTGCAGCGATCCCATGGTTAACCCATGACCCCCTTGGAAGGATCCCCCTAGAAAGGGTCCCATGGTTCACTCATGACCCACATGTAAGGATCTCATGGTTAACCCATGACCCACTTCCAAGGATCCCATGGTTAACCCATGACCCCCTTGCAAGGATCCCATGGTTAACCCATGACCCATATGCAAGAATCCCAAGGTTAACCCCATACCCACTTGCAAGGATCCCATGGTTAACCCATAAGCCCTTGTAAGACTCCCACGGTTAACCCATTACCCACATGCAAGGATCCGATGGTTAACCCATGACCCACTTGCAATGATTTCATGGTTAACCTAAGAACCCTTTGCAAGGATCCCATGGTTAACCCATGACCCCTTACCATGATCCCATGGTTAACCCATGACCCCCTGACCCCCTTGCAATGATCCATTGGTTAACCCATGCCCCCTTGCAAGGATCCTATGGTTAGCCCATGATCCCCTTGCACGGATCCCATAGTTAACCCATGACACCGTTGCACGGATCCCATAGTTAACCCTTGACCCCCTTGTAAGGATCGCCAAAGAAAGGATCCCATGGTTAACCATGACCCCTTTGCCATGATCCTATGGTTACCCATGACCCCATTGCAAGGATCACATGGTTAACCCCTGATCCACTTGCAAGGATCCCATCGTTAACCCATGACCACCTTGCAAGGATACCATGGTTAACTCATGACCCACTTGGCATGATCCCATGGTTAACCAATTACCCCCTTGCAAGGAATCCCCTAGAAAGGATCCCATGGTTAACCCATGACCCTCTTGCCATGATCTCGGGGTTAACCGATGAACCCCTTGCAAGGATTTCTTGGTTAACCCATGCCCCCTTGCAACGATCCCATGGTTAACCCATGACCCCCTTGGAAGGATCCCCCTAGGAAGGGTCCCAAGGTTCACTCATGACCCACTTGCAAGGATCTCATGGTTAACCCATGACCCACTTGCCATGATCCCGTGGTTAACCCATGACCCCCATGCTCTTGAAAGGATCTCATGGTTAACCCATGACCCCCTACAAGGATCCCATGGTTAACCCGTGACCACTTGCAAGGATACCACATGGTTAACTCATGACCCACTTGGCATGATCCCATGGTTAACCAATGACCCCCTTGCAAGGAATCCCCTACAAAGGATCCCATGGTTAACCCATGACCCTCTTGCCATGATCTCGTGGTTAACAGATGAACCCCTTGCAAGGATTCCATGGTTAACCCATGCCCCCTTGCAACGATCCCATGGTTAACCCATGACCCCCTTGGAAGGATCCCCCTAGAAAGGGTCCCATGGTTCACTCATGACATATATGTAAGGATCTCATGGTTAACCCATGACCCACTTGCAAGGATCCCATGGTTAACACATGACCCCCTTGCAAGGATCCCATAGTTAACCCATGACCCATATGCAAGAATCCCAAGGTTAACCCAATACCCACTTGCAAGGATCCCATGGTTAACCCATAACCCCCTTGCATGGATCTCATGGTTAACCCATGACCCACTTGCCATGATCCCGTGGTTAACCCATGACCCCCTTGCTCTTGAAAGGATCTCATGGTTAACCCATGACCCCCTACAAGGATCCCATGGTAAACCCATGACCACCCTGCAAGGATACGATGGTTAACTCATGACCCACTTGGCATGATCCCATGGTTAACCAATGACCCCCTTGCAAGGAATCCCCTAGAAAGGATCCCATGGTTAACCCATGACCCTCTTGCCATGATCTCATGGTTAACCGATGAACCCCTTGCAAGGATTCCTTGGTTAACCCATACCCCCTTGCAACGATCCCATGGTTAACCCATGACCCCCTTGGAAGGATCCCCCTAGAAAGGGTCCCATGGTTCACTCATGACCCACATGTAAGGATCTCATGGTTAACCCATGACCCACTTCCAAGGATCCCACGGTTAACCCATGACCCCCTTGCAAGGATCCCATGGTTAACCCATGACCCATATGCAGGAATCCCAAGGTTAACCCAATACCCACTTGCAAGGATCCCATGGTTAACCCATAAGCCCTTGTAAGACTCCCACGGTTAACCCATTACCCACATGCAAGGATCCGATGGTTAACCCATGACCCACTTGCAATGATTTCATGGTTAACCTAAGAACCCCTTGCAAGGATCCCATGGTTAACCCATGACCCCTTGCCATGATCCCAAGGTTAACCCATGACCCCCTGACCCCCTTGTAATGATCCATTGGTTAACCCATGCCCCCTTGCAAGGATCCTATGGTTAGCCCATGATCCCCTTGCACGGATCCCATAGTTAACCCATGACACCCTTGCACGGATCCCATAGTTAACCCTTGACCCCCGTGTAAGGATCGCCAAAGAAAGGATCCCATGGTTAACCATGACCCCTTTGCCATGATCCTATGGTTAACCCATGACCCCATTGCAAGGATCACATGGTTAACCCCTGATCCACTTGCAAGGATCCCATCGTTAACCCATGACCACCTTGCAAGGATACCATGGTTAACTCATGACCCACTTGGCATGATCCCATGGTTAACCAATTACCCCCTTGCAAGGAATCCCCTAGAAAGGATCCCATGGTTAACCCATGACCCTCTTGCCATGATCTCGGGGTTAACCGATGAACCCCTTGCAAGGATTCCTTGGTTAACCCATGCCCCCTTGCAACGATCCCATGGTTAACACATGACCCCCTTGGAAGGGTCCCCCTAGGAAGGGTCCCAAGGTTCACTCATGACCCACTTGCAAGGATCTCATGGTTAACCCATGACCCACTTGCCATGATCCCGTGGTTAACCCATGACCCCCTTGCATGGATCTCATGGTTAACCCATGACCCACTTGCCATGATCCCGTGGTTAACCCATGACCCCCTTGCTCTTGAAAGGATCTCATGGTTAACCCATGACCCCCTACAAGGATCCCATGGTTAACCCATGACCACCTTGCAAGGATACCATGGTTAACTCATGACCCACTTGGCATGATCCCATGGTTAACCAATGACCCCCTTGCAAGGAATCCCCTACAAAGGATCCCATGGTTAACCCATGACCCTCTTGCCATGATCTCGTGGTTAACCGATGAACCCCTTGCAAGGATTCCTTGGTTAACCCATGCCCCCTTGCAACGATCCCATGGTTAACCCATGACCCCCTTGGAAGGATCCCCCTAGAAAGGGTGCCATGGTTCACTCATGACCCACATGTAAGGATCTCATGGTTAACCCATGACCCACTTCCAAGGATCCCATGGTTAACCCATGACCCCCTTGCAAGGATCCCATGGTTAACCCATGACCCATATGCAAGAATCCCAAGGTTAACCCAACACCCACTTGCAAGGATCCCATGGTTAACCTATAACCCCCTTGCATGGATCCCATGGTTAGCCCATGACCCCCTTGCAAGGATCCCATGGTTAACCCATCACCCCTTGCAAGGATCCCAGAGTTAACCCATGACCCACATGCAAGGATCTCATGGTTAACCCATGACCCCCTACAAGGATCCCAAGATTAACCCATCAACCCCTTACAAGGATCCCATGGTTAACCCATGACCCCCTTGCAAGGATCCCCCTAGAAAAGGTCCCATGGTTCAACCATGACCCACTTGCAAGGATCCCATGGTTAACCTATGACCCACTTGCCATGATCCCATGGTTAACCCATGACCCCCTTGCTCTAGAAAGGATCTCATGGTTAACCCAGAACCCCCTACAAGGATCCCATGGTTAACCCATGACCCCCTTGCAAGGATCTCTCTAGAAAGGATCCAATGGTTAACCTATGACCCTTTGCCTTGATCCCATGGTTAACCCATGTCCCCCTTGCAAGGATCCCCCTAGAAAGGATCCCATGGTTAACCCATGACCCCCTTGCCATGATCTCACGGTTAATCGATAAACCCCCTACAAGGATCCTATGGTTAACCCATGCCCCCTACAAGGATCCCATGGTTAACCCATGACCCCCTACAAGGATCCCATGGTTAACCCATAAGCCCTTGCAAGACTCCCACGGTTAACCCATTACCCACATGCAAGGATCCGATGGTTAACCCATGACCCACTTGCAATGATTTCATGGTTAACCTAAGAACCCCATGCAAGGATCACATGGTTAACCCATGACCCCTTGCCCTGATCCCATGGTTAACCCATGACCCCCTGACCCCCTTGCAATGATCCATTGGTTAACCCATGCCCCCTTGCAAGGATCCTATGGTTAGCCCATGACCCCCTTGCACGGATCCCATAGTTAACCCATGACCCCCTTGCAAGGATCGCCAAAGAAAGGATCCCAGGGTTAACCCATGACCCCCTTGCAAGGATCCCATCGTTAACCCATGACCACCTTGCAAGAATACCATGGTTAACTCATGACCCACTTGGCATGATCCCACGGTTAACCAATTACCCCCTTGCAAGGAATCCCCTAGAAAGGATCCCGTGGTTAACCCATGACCCTCTTGCCATGATCTCGGGGTTAACCGATGAACCCCTTGCAAGGATTCCTTGGTTAACCCATGCCCCCTTGCAACGATCCCATGGTTAACCCATGACCCCCTTGGAAGGGTCCCCCTAGGAAGGGTCCCAAGTTCACTCATGACCCACTTGCAAGGATCTCATGGTTAACCCATGACCCACTTGCCATGATCCTATGGTTAACCCATGACCCCCTTGCTCTTGAAAGAATCTCATGGTTAACCCTTGACCCCGTACAAGGATCCCATGGTTAACCCATGACCACCTTGCAAGGATACCATGGTTACCTCATGACCCACTTGGCATGATCCCATGGTTAACCAATGACCCCCTTGCAAGGAATCCCCTAGAAAGGATCCCATGGTTAACCCATGACCATCTTGCGATGATCACGTGGTTAACCGATGAACCCCTTGCAAGGATTCCTTGGTTAACCTAAGCCCCCTTGCAACGATCCCATGGTTAACCCATGACCCCCTTGGAAGGATCCCCCTAGAAAGGGTCCCATGTTTCACTCATGACCCACATGTAAGGATCTCATGGTTAACCCATGACCCCCTTGCAAGGATCCCATGGTTAACCCATGACCCATATGCAAGGAATCCCAAGGTTAACCCAATACCCACTTGGAAGGATCCCATGGTTAACCCATAACCCCACTTGGCATGATCCCATGGTTAACCAATGACCCCCTTGCAAGGAATCCCCAAGAAAGGATCCCATGGTTAACCCATGACCCTCTTGCGATGATCTCGTGGTTAACCGATGAACCCCTTGCAAGGATCCCATGGTTAACCCATGACCCCTTGCAAGGATCCCATAGTTAACCCATGACCTACATGCAAGGATCTCAAGGTTAACCCATGACCCCCTACAAGGATCCCAAGGTTAACCCATGAACCCCTTGCAAGGATCCCATGGTTAACCCATGACCCCTTGTAAGGATCCCATTGTTAACCCATGACCCACATACAAGGATCCCATGGTTAACCCATGAACCCCTTGCAAGGATCCCATGGTTACCCATGCCCCCTTGCATGGATCCCATGGTTAACCCATGACCCCCTTGCAAGGATCCCCCTAGAAAGGGTCCCATGGTTCAACCATGACCCACTTCCAAGGATCCCTTGGTTAACCTATGACTCACTTGCCATGATCCCATGGTTAACCCATGACCCCCTTGCCCTAGAAAGGATCTCATAGTTAACCCAGAACCCCCTACAAGGATCCCATGGTTAACCCATGACCCCCTTGAAAGGATCTCTCTAGAAAGGATCCAATGGTTAACCTATGAACCCTTTGCCTTGATCCCATGGTTAACCCATGTCCCCCTTGCAAGGATCCCCCTAGAAAGGATCCCATGGTTAACCTATTACCCTTTTACCATGATCTCACGGTTAACCGATGAACACCCTACAAGGATCCTATGGTTAACCCATGCCCCCTACAAGGATCCCATGGTTAACCCATGTCCCCCTTGCAAGGATCCCCCTAGAAAGGATCCCATGGTTAACCCATGACCCCCTTGCCATGATCTCACGGTTAATCGATGAACCCCCTACAAGGATCCTATGGTTAACCCATGCCCCCTACAAGGATCCCATGGTTAACCCATGACCCCCTACAAGGATCCCATGGTTAACCCATAAGCCCTTGCAAGACTCCCACGGTTAACCCATTACCCACATGCAAGGATCCGATGGTTAACCCATGACCCACTTGCAATGATTTCATGGTTAACCTAAGAACCCCATGCAAGGATCACATGGTTAACCCATGACCCCTTGCCCTGATCCCATGGTTAACCCATGACCCCCTGACCCCCTTGCAATGATCCATTGGTTAACCCATGCCCCCTTGCAAGGATCCTATGGTTAGCCCATGACCCCCTTGCACGAATCCCATAGTTAACCCATGACCCCCTTGCAAGGATCGCCAAAGAAAGGATCCCATGGTTAACCCATGACCCCCTTGCAAGGATCCCATCGTTAACCCATGACCACCTTGCAAGAATATCATGGTTAACTCATGACCCACTTGGCATGATCCCACGGTTAACCAATTACCCCCTTGCAAGGAATCCCCTAGAAAGGATCCCGTGGTTAACCCATGACCCTCTTGCCATGATCTCGGGGTTAACCGATGAACGCCTTGCAAGGATTCCTTGGTTAACCCATGCCCCCTTGCAACGATCCCATGGTTAACCCATGACCCCCTTGGAAGGGTCCCCCTAGGAAGGGTCCCAAGGTTCACTCATGACCCACTTGCAAGGATCTCATGGTTAACCCATGACCCACTTGCCATGATCCTATGGTTAACCCATGACCCCCTTGCTCTTGAAAGAATCTCATGGTTAACCCTTGACCCCGTACAAGGATCCCATGGTTAACCCATGACCACCTTGCAAGGATACCATGGTTACCTCATGACCCACTTGGCATGATCCCATGGTTAACCAATGACCCCCTTGCAAGGAATCCCCAAGAAAGGATCCCATGGTTAACCCATGACCCTCTTGCGATGATCTCGTGGTTAACCGATGAACCCCTTGCAAGGATCCCATGGTTAACCCATGACCCCTTGCAAGGATCCCATAGTTAACCCATGACCTACATGCAAGGATCTCAAGGTTAACCCATGACCCCCTACAAGGATCCCAAGGTTAACCCATGAACCCCTTGCAAGGATCCCATGGTTAACCCATGACCCCTTGTAAGGATCCCATTGTTAACCCATGACCCACATACAAGGATCCCATGGTTAACCCATGAACCCCTTGCAAGGATCCCATGGTTTACCCATGCCCCCTTGCATGGATCCCATGGTTAACCCATGACCCCCTTGCAAGGATCCCCCTAGAAAGGGTCCCATGGTTCAACCATGACCCACTTCCAAGGATCCCTTGGTTAACCTATGACTCACTTGCCATGATCCCATGGTTAACCCATGACCCCCTTGCCCTAGAAAGGATCTCATAGTTAACCCAGAACCCCCTACAAGGATCCCATGGTTAACCCATGACCCCCTTGAAAGGATCTCTCTAGAAAGGATCCAATGGTTAACCTATGAACCCTTTGCCTTGATCCCATGGTTAACCCATGTCCCCCTTGCAAGGATCCCCCTAGAAAGGATCCCATGGTTAACCTATTACCCTTTTACCATGATCTCACGGTTAACCGATGAACACCCTACAAGGATCCTATGGTTAACCCATGCCCCCTACAAGGATCCCATGGTTAAGCCATGACCCCCTACAAGGATCCCATGGTTAACGCATAAGCCCTTGCAAGACTCCTACGGTTAACCCATTACCCACATGCAACGATCCTATGGTTAACCCATGACCCACTTGCAATGATTTCATGGTTAACCTAAGAACCCCTTACAAGGATCCCCCTCGAAAGGGTCCCATGGCTAATGCATGACCCATTTGCAAAGATCTCATTGTTAACCCATGACACCCTTGCCATGCTCCCATGGTTAACCCATATGACCCCCTACAAGGTTTCCAAGGTTAACCCACGACCCTCTTGCAAGGACCCCATGGTTAACCCTTGACACCCTTGCAAGAATCCTTTGGTTAACCCATGACCCCCTTGCTATGATCCTATGATTAACCCATGAGCCCCTTGCAAGGTCCCATGGTTAACCATGACCCCCTTGCCATGATCCTATGGTTAACCCATGACCCCTTTGCAAGGATCACATGGTTAACCCCTGATCCAATTGCAAGGATCCCACGGTTAACCCCCGACCACCTTGCAAGGATACCATGGTTAACTCATGACCCACTTGGCATGATCCCATGGTTAACCAATTACCCCCTAGCAAGGAATCCCCTAGAAAGGATCCCAAGGTTAACCCATGACCTCTTGCCATGATCTCGGGGTTAACCGATGAACCACTTGCCATGATCCCATGGTCAACCCATGACCCCCTTGCTCTTGAAAGGATCTCATGGTTAACCCATGACCCCCTACAAGGATCCCATGGTAAACCGATGTCCCCCTTGCAAGGATCCAATGGTTAACTGATGATTCCTTGTAAGGATCCCAAGGTTAACCCATGACCCACATGCAAGGATCCCATGGTTAACCCATAAACCTCTTGCAAGGATCCCATGGTTAACCCATGACCCTCTTGCTAGGATCCCCCTAGAAAGGGTCCCATGGTTTAACGATGACCCACTTGCAAGGATCCCATGGTTAACCTATGACCTACTTGCCATGATCCCATGGTTAACCCATGACCCCCT
Source organism: Echinosophora koreensis (assembly GCA_035048595.1). NCBI lineage: Eukaryota > Viridiplantae > Streptophyta > Magnoliopsida > Fabales > Fabaceae > Echinosophora > Echinosophora koreensis. Next base: position 2,794,463 of record JAPCYP010000065.1, read on the forward strand.
TGCTCTAGAAAGGATCTCATGGTTAACCTATAACCCCCTACAAGGATCCCATGGTTAACCCATGACCCACTTCCAAGGATCTCTCTAGAAAGGATCCCATGGTTAACCTATGAACCCCTTGCCATGATCCCATGGACAACCCATGACCCACTTCCAAGGATCTCTCTAGAAAGGATCGCATGGTTAACCCATGACCCCCTTGCCATTATCTCTCGGTTAACCGATGAACCCCTTACAAGGATCCCATGGTTAACCCATGACCCCCTTGCAACGATCTCTCTAGAAAGGATCCCATGGTCAACCCATGCCCCCTTTCAAGGAACCCATGGTTAACCCTTGACCCCCTTGCAAGAATCTTATGGTTAACCCATCACCCCTTTGCCATGATCCCATGGTTAACCCATGAACCCCTTGGAAGGATCGCCATAGAAAGGATCCCATGGTTAACCATGACTCCCTTGCAAGTATCCAATGGTTAACCCATGACCCACTTGCCATAATCACATGGTTAACCTATGACACCCATGCAAGGATCCCATGGTTAACCCTTGACCCCTTTGCAAGAATCCAATGGTTAACCCATGACCCCTTTGCCATGATCCCATGGTTAACCCATGAACCCCTTGCAGGGATCGCCATAGAAAGGATCCCACGGTTAACCATGACCCACTTGCAAGGATCCCATGGTTAACCCATGACCCACTTGCAATAATCACATGGTTAATCTATGACCCCCTTGCAAGGATCCCATGGTTAACCCATGACCCCTTGCAAGGATCCCATAGTTAACCCATGACCCACATGCAAGGATCTCATGGTTAACCCATGACCCCCTACAAGGATCCCAAGGTTAACCCATGAACCCCTTGCAAGGATCCTATGGTTAACCCATGACCCCTTGTAAGGATCCCATGGTTAACCCATCACCCACATGCAAGGATCCCATGGTTAACCCATGAACCCCTTGCAAGGATCCCATGGTTAACCCATGCCCCCTTGCAAGGATCCCATGGTTGACCCATGACCCTCTTGCTAGGATCCCCCTAGAAAGGGTCCCATGGTTTAACGATGACCCACTTGCAAGGATCCCATGGTTAACCTATGACCCACTTGCCATGATCCCATGGTTAACCCATGACCCCCTTGCTCTAGAAAGGATCTCATGGTTAACCTATAACCCCCTACAAGGATCCCATGGTTAACCCATGACCCACTTCCAAGGATCTCTCTAGAAAGGATCCCATGGTTAACCTATGAACCCCTTGCCATGATCCCATGGACAACCCATGACCCACTTCCAAGGATCTCTCTAGAAAGGATCGCATGGTTAACCCATGACCCCCTTGCCATTATCTCTCGGTTAATCGATGAACCCCTTACAAGGATCCCATGGTTAACCCATGACCCCCTTGCAAGGATCTCTCTAGAAAGGATCCCATGGTCAAACCCATGCCCCCTTTCAAGGATCCCATGGTTAACCCTTGACCCCCTTGCAAGAATCTTATGGTTAACCCATCACCCCTTTGCCATGATCCCATGGTTAACCCATGAACCCCTTGCAAGGATCCCATGGTTAACCCATGCCCCCTTGCAAGGATCCCATGGTTAACCCATGCCCCCTTGCAAGGATCCCATGGTTAACCCTTGACCCCCTTGCAAGAATCTTATGGTTAACCCATCACCCCTTTGCCATGATCCCATGGTTAACCCATGAACCCCTTGGAAGGATCGCCATAGAAAGGATCCCATGGTTAACCATGACTCCCTTGCAAGGATCCAATGGTTAACCCATGACCCACTTGCCATAATCACATGGTTAACCTATGACACCCATGCAAGGATCCCATGGTTAACCCTTGACCCCTTTGCAAGAATCCAATGGTTAACCCATGACCCCTTTGCCATGATCCCATGGTTAACCCATGAACCCCTTGCAGGGATCGCCATAGAAAGGATCCCACGGTTAACCATGACCCACTTGCAAGGATCCCATGGTTAACCCATGACCCACTTGCAATAATCACATGGTTAATCTATGACCCCCTTGCAAGGATCCCATGGTTAACCCATGACCCCTTGCAAGGATCCCATAGTTAACCCATGACCCACATGCAAGGATCTCGTGGTTAACCCATGACCCCCTACAAGGATCCCAAGGTTAACCCATGAACCCCTTGCAAGGATCCTATGGTTAACCCATGACCCCTTGTAAGGATCCCATGGTTAACCCATCACCCACATGCAAGGATCCCATGGTTAACCCATGAACCCCTTGCAAGGATCCCATGGTTAACCCATGCCCCCTTGCAAGGATCCCATGGTTGACCCATGACCCTCTTGCTAGGATCCCCCTAGAAAGGGTCCCATGGTTTAACGATGACCCACTTGCAAGGATCCCATGGTTAACCTATGACCCACTTGCCATGATCCCATGGTTAACCCATGACACCCTTGCTCTAGAAAGGATCTCATGGTTAACCCATAACCCCCTACAAGGATCCCATGGTTAACCCACCACCCCCTTGCAAGGACCTCTCCAGAAAGGATCCATGGTTAACCTATGAACCCTTTGCCTTGTTCCCATGGTTAACCCATGTCCCACTTGCAAGGATCCCCCTAGAAAGGATCCAATGGTTAACCTATGAACCCTTTGCCTTGATCCCATGGTTAACCCATGTCCCCCTTGCAAGGATCCCCCTAGAAAGGATCCCATGGTTAACCTATTACCCTTTTACCATGATCTCACGGTTAACCGATGAACACCCTACAAGGATCCTATGGTTAACCCATGCCCCCTACAAGGATCCCATGGTTAAGCCATGACCCCCTTGCAAGGATCTCTCTAGAAAGGATCCCATGGTCAACCCATGCCCCCTTTCAAGGATCCCATGGTTAACCCTTGACCCCCTTGCAAGAATCTTATGGTTAACCCATCACCCCTTTGCCATGATCCCATGGTTAACCCATGAACCCCTTGCAAGGATCCCATGGTTAACCCATGCCCCCTTGCAAGGATCCCATGGTTAAACCATGACCCCCTTGCAAGGATCCCCCTAGAAAGGGTCCCATGGTTCAACCATAACCCACTTGCAAGGATCCCATGGTTAACCTATGACCCACTTGCCATGATCCCATGGTTAACCCATGACACCCTTGCTCTAGAAAGGATCTCATGGTTAACCCATAACCCCCTACAAGGATCCCATGGTTAACCCACCACCCCCTTGCAAGGACCTCTCCAGAAAGGATCCAATGGTTAACCTATGAACCCTTTGCCTTGTTCCCATGGTTAACCCATGTCCCCCTTGCAAGGATCCCCCTAGAAAGGATCCCATGGTTAACCCATGACCCTCTTGCCATGATCTCACGGTTAACCCATTACCCCTACAAGGAATCCATGGTTAACCCATGACCCCCTACAAAGATCCCATGGTTAACCCATAACCCCTTGCAAGACTCCCACGGTTAACCCATTACCCACAAGCAAGAATCCTATGGTTAACCCATGACCCACTTGCAATGATTTCATGGTTAACCTAAGAACCCCTTGCAAGGATCCCATGGTTAACCCATGACCCCTTGCAATGATCCCATGGTTAACCCATGACCCCCTGACCCCCTTGCAATGATCCATTGGTTAACCCATGCCCCCTTGCAAGGATCCTATGGTTAGCCCATGACCCCCTTGCATGGATCCCATAGTTAACCCATGACCCCCTTGCAAGGATCCCCCTCGAAAGGGTACCATGGCTAATGCAAGACCCATATGCAAGGATCTCATTGTTAACCCATGATCCCCTTGCCATGGTCCCATGGTTAACCCATGACCCCCCTACAAGGTTCCCAAGGTTAACACACATCCCTTTTTCAAGGACCCCATGGTTAACCCTTGACCCCCTTGCAAGAATCCTTTGGTTATCCCATGACCCCCTTGCTATGATCCTATGATTAACCCATGAACCCCTTGTAAGGATCGCCAAAGAAAGGATCCCATGGTTAACCATGACCCCCTTGCCATGATCCTATGGTTAACCCATGACCCCATTGCAAGGATCACATGGTTAACCCATGACCACCTTGCAAGGATACCATGGTTAACCACTTGGCATGATCCCATGGTTAACCAATTACCCCCTTGCAAGGAATACCCTAGAAAGGATCCCATGGTTAACCCATGACCCTCTTGCCATGATCTAGGGGTTAACCGATGAACCCCTTGCAAGGATTCCTTGGTTAACCCATGCCCCTTGCAATGATCCCATGGTTAACCTATGACCCCCTTGGAAGGGTCCCCCTAGGAAGGGTCCCAAGGTTCACTCATGACCCACTTGCAAGGATCTCATGGTTAACCCATGACCCACTTTCCATGATCCCATGGTTAACCCATGACCCCTTTGCTCTTGAAAGGATCTCATGGTTAACCCAAGACACCCTACAAGGATCCCAAGGTTAACCCATGACCCCCTTGCAAGGATCCCATGGTTAACCCATGACCCATATGCAAGGATCCCAAGGTTAACCCAATACCCACTTGCAAGGATACCATGGTTAACCCAAACTCCCTTGCATCGATGCCATGGTTAACCCATGACCACCTTGCAAGGATGCCATGGTTAACCCATGACCCCTTGCAAGGATCCCATAGTTAACCCATGACCCACATGCGAGGATCTCATGTTTAACTCATGACCCCCTACAAGGATCCCAAGGTTAACCCCTGACCCCCTTGCAAGGATCCAATGATTAACCCATGACCCCTTGTAAGGATCCCATGGTTAACCCATCACCCACATGCAAGGATCCCATGGTTAACCCAAGAACCCCTTGCAAGGATCCCATGGTTAAACCCATGCCCCCTTGCAAGGATCCCATGGTTAACCCATGACCCTCTTGCTAGGATCCCCCTAGAAAGGGTCCCATGGTTTAACGATTACCCACTTGCAAGGATCCCATGGTTAACCTATGACCCACTTGCCATGATCCCATGGTTAACCCATGACCCCCTTGCTCTAGAAAGGATCTCATGGTTAACCCATAACCCCCTACAAGGATCCCATGGTTAACCCATGACCCACTTTCAAGGATCTCTCTAGAAAGGATCCCATGGTTAACCTATGAACCCCTTGCCATGATCCAATGGTTAACCTATGTCCCCCTGGCAAGGATCCCCTTAGAAAGGATCGCATGGTTAAACCATGACCCCCTTGCCATGATCTCTCGATTAACCGATGAACCCACTACAAGGATCCCATGGTTAACAAATGCCCCCTACAAGGATCCCATGGTTAACCCATGACCCCCTTGCAAGGATCTCTCTAGAAAGGATCCCACGGTTAACCCATTCCCCCTTGCAAGGATCCCATGGTTAACCGTTGACCCCCTTGCAAGAATCCTATGGTTAACCCATCACCCCTTTGCCATGATCCCATGGTTAACCCATGAACCCCTTGGAAGGATCGCCATAGAAAGGATCCCATGGTTAACCATGACTCCCTTGCAAGGATCCAATGGTTAACCCATGACCCACTTGCCATAATCACATGGTTAACCTATGACACCCATGCAAGGATCCCATGGTTAACCCTTGACCCCTTTGCAAGAATCCAATGGTTAACCCATGACCCCTTTGCCATGATCCCATGGTTAACCCATGAACCCCTTGCAGGGATCGCCATAGAAAGGATCCCACGGTTAACCATGACCCACTTGCAAGGATCCCATGGTTAACCCATGACCCACTTGCAATAATCACATGGTTAATCTATGACCCCCTTGCAAGGATCCCATGGTTAACCCATGACCCCTTGCAAGGATCCCATAGTTAACCCATGACCCACATGCAAGGATCTCATGGTTAACCCATGACCCCCTACAAGGATCCCAAGGTTAACCCATGAACCCCTTGCAAGGATCCTATGGTTAACCCATGACCCCTTGTAAGGATCCCATGGTTAACCCATCACCCACATGCAAGGATCCCATGGTTAACCCATGAACCCCTTGCAAGGATCCCATGGTTAACCCATGCCCCCTTGCAAGGATCCCATGGTTGACCCATGACCCTCTTGCTAGGATCCCCCTAGAAAGGGTCCCATGGTTTAACGATGACCCACTTGCAAGGATCCCATGGTTAACCTATGACCCACTTGCCATGATCCCATGGTTAACCCATGACCCCCTTGCTCTAGAAAGGATCTCATGGTTAACCTATAATCCCCTACAAGGATCCCATGGTTAACCCATGACCCACTTCCAAGGATCTCTATAGAAAGGATCCCATGGTTAACCTATGAACCCCTTGCCATGATCCCATGGACAACCCATGACCCACTTCCAAGGATCTCTCTAGAAAGGATCGCATGGTTAACCCATGACCCCCTTGCCATTATCTCTCGGTTAATCGATGAACCCCTTACAAGGATCCCATGGTTAACCCATGACCCCCTTGCAAGGATCTCTCTAGAAAGGATCCCATGGTCAACCCATGCCCCCTTTCAAGGATCCCATGGTTAACCCTTGACCCCCTTGCAAGAATCTTATGGTTAACCCATCACCCCTTTGCCATGATCCCATGGTTAACCCATGAACCCCTTGCAAGGATCCCATGGTTAACCCATGCCCCCTTGCAAGGATCCCATGGTTAACCCTTGACCCCCTTGCAAGAATCTTATGGTTAACCCATCACCCCTTTGCCATGATCCCATGGTTAACCCATGAACCCCTTGGAAGGATCGCCAGAGAAAGGATCCCATGGTTAACCATGACTCCCTTGCAAGGATCCAATGGTTAACCCATGACCCACTTGCCATAATCACATGGTTAACCTATGACACCCATGCAAGGATCCCATGGTTAACCCTTGACCCCTTTGCAAGAATCCAATGGTTAACCCATGACCCCTTTGCCATGATCCCATGGTTAACCCATGAACCCCTTGCAGGGATCGCCATAGAAAGGATCCCACGGTTAACCATGACCCACTTGCAAGGATCCCATGGTTAACCCATGACCCACTTGCAATAATCACATGGTTAATCTATGACCCCCTTGCAAGGATCCCATGGTTAACCCATGACCCCTTGCAAGGATCCCATAGTTAACCCATGACCCACATGCAAGGATCTCATGGTTAACCCATGACCCCCTACAAGGATCCCAAGGTTAACCCATGAACCCCTTGCAAGGATCCTATGGTTAACCCATGACCCCTTGTAAGGATCCCATGGTTAACCCATCACCCACATGCAAGGATCCCATGGTTAACCCACGAACCCCTTGCAAGGATCCCATGGTTAACCCATGCCCCCTTGCAAGGATCCCATGGTTGACCCATGACCCTCTTGCTAGGATCCCCCTAGAAAGGGTCCCATGGTTTAACGATGACCCACTTGCAAGGATCCCATGGTTAACCTATGACTCACTTGCCATGATCCCATGGTTAACCCATGACCCCCTTGCTCTAGAAAGGATCTCATGGTTAACCTATAACCCCCTACAAGGATCCCATGGTTAACCCATGACCCACTTCCAAGGATCTCTCTAGAAAGGATCCCATGGTTAACCTATGAACCCCTTGCCATGATCCCATGGACAACCCATGACCCACTTCCAAGGATCTCTCTAGAAAGGATCGCATGGTTAACCCATGACCCCCATGCCATTATCTCTCGGTTAATCGATGAACCCCTTACAAGGATCCCATGGTTAACCCATGACCCCCTTGCAAGGATCTCTCTAGAAAGGATCCCATGGTCAACCCATGCCCCCTTTCAAGGATCCCATGGTTAACCCTTGACCCCCTTGCAAGAATCTTATGGTTAACCCATCACCCCTTTGCCATGATCCCATGGTTAACCCATGAACCCCTTGCAAGGATCCCATGGTTAACCCATGCCCCCTTGCAAGGATCCCATGGTTAAACCATGACCCCCTTGCAAGGATCCCCCTAGAAAGGGTCCCATGGTTCAACCATGACCCACTTGCAAGGATCCCATGGTTAACCTATGACCCACTTGCCATGATCCCATGGTTAACCCATGACACCCTTGCTCTAGAAAGGATCTCATGGTTAACCCATAACCCCCTACAAGGATCCCATGGTTAACCCACCACCCCCTTGCAAGGACCTCTCCAGAAAGGATCCAATGGTTAACCTATGAACCCTTTGCCTTGTTCCCATGGTTAACCCATGTCCCCCTTGCAAGGATCCCCCTAGAAAGGATCCCATGGTTAACCCATGACCCTCTTGCCATGATCTCACGGTTAACCCATTACCCCTACAAGGAATCCATGGTTAACCCATGACCCCCTACAAAGATCCCATGGTTAACCCATAACCCCTTGCAAGACTCCCACGGTTAACCCATTACCCACAAGCAAGAATCCTATGGTTAACCCATGACCCACTTGCAATGATTTCATGGTTAACCTAAGAACCCCTTGCAAGGATCCCATGGTTAACCCATGACCCCTTGCAATGATCCCATGGTTAACCCATGACCCCCTGACCCCCTTGCAATGATCCATTGGTTAACCCATGCCCCCTTGCAAGGATCCTATGGTTAGCCCATGACCCCCTTGCATGGATCCCATAGTTAACCCATGACCCCCTTGCAAGGATCCCCCTCGAAAGGGTACCATGGCTAATGCAAGACCCATATGCAAGGATCTCATTGTTAACCCATGATCCCCTTGCCATGGTCCCATGGTTAACCCATGACCCCCCTACAAGGTTCCCAAGGTTAACACACGTCCCTTTTTCAAGGACCCCATGGTTAACCCTTGACCCGCTTGCAAGAATCCTTTGGTTATCCCATGACCCCCTTGCTATGATCCTATGATTAACCCATGAGCCCCTTGTAAGGATCGCCAAAGAAAGGATCCCATGGTTAACCATGACCCCCTTGCCATGATCCTATGGTTAACCCATGACCCCATTGCAAGGATCACATGGTTAACCCATGACCACCTTGCAAGGATACCATGGTTAACCACTTGGCATGATCCCTTGGTTAACCAATTACCCCCTTGCAAGGAATACCCTAGAAAGAATCCCATGGTTAACCCATGACCCTCTTGCCATGATCTAGGGGTTAACCGATGAACCCCTTGCAAGGATTCCTTGGTTAACCCATGCCCCTTGCAATGATCCCATGGTTAACCTATGACCCCCTTGGAAGGGTCCCCCTAGGAAGGGTCCCAAGGTTCACTCATGACCCACTTGCAAGGATCTCATGGTTAACCCATGACCCACTTTCCATGATCCCATGGTTAACCCATGACCCCTTTGCTCTTGAAAGGATCTCATGGTTAACCCAAGACACCCTACAAGGATCCCAAGGTTAACCCATGACCCCCTTGCAAGGATCCCATGGTTAACCCATGACCCATATGCAAGGATCCCAAGGTTAACCCAATACCCACTTGCAAGGATACCATGGTTAACCCAAACTCCCTTGCATCGATGCCATGGTTAACCCATGACCACCTTGCAAGGATGCCATGGTTAACCCATGACCCCTTGCAAGGATCCCATAGTTAACCCATGACCCACATGCGAGGATCTCATGTTTAACTCATGACCCCCTACAAGGATCCCAAGGTTAACCCCTGACCCCCTTGCAAGGATCCAATGATTAACCCATGACCCCTTGTAAGGATCCCATGGTTAACCCATCACCCACATGCAAGGATCCCATGGTTAACCCAAGAACCCCTTGCAAGGATCCCATGGTTAACCCATGCCCCCTTGCAAGGATCCCATGGTTAACCCATGACCCTCTTGCTAGGATCCCCCTAAAAAGGGTCCCATGGTTTAACGATTACCCACTTGCAAGGATCCCATGGTTAACCTATGACCCACTTGCCATGATCCCATGGTTAACCCATGACCCCCTTGCTCTAGAAAGGATCTCATGGTTAACCCATAACCCCCTACAAGGATCCCATGGTTAACCCATGACCCACTTTCAAGGATCTCTCTAGAAAGGATCCCATGGTTAACCTATGAACCCCTTGCCATGATCCAATGGTTAACCTATGTCCCCCTGGCAAGGATCCCCCTAGAAAGGATCGCATGGTTAAACCATGACCCCCTTGCCATGATCTCTCGATTAACCGATGAACCCACTACAAGGATCCCATGGTTAACAAATGCCCCCTACAAGGATCCCATGGTTAACCCATGACCCCCTTGCAAGGATCTCTCTAGAAAGGATCCCACGGTTAACCCATTCCCCCTTGCAAGGATCCCATGGTTAACCGTTGACCCCCTTGCAAGAATCCTATGGTTAACCCATCACCCCTTTGCCAGGATCCCATGGTTAACCCATGACCCCCTTGGAAGGATCGACATAGAAAGGATCCAATGGTTATCCATGACCACCTACAAGGATCCCATGGTTAACCCATGACCCCCTTGCAAGGATCTCTCTAGAAAGGATCCAATGGTTAACCTATGAACCCTTTGCCTTGATCCCATGGTTAACCCATGTCCCCCTTGCAAGGATCCCCCTAGAAAGGATCCCATGGTTAACCCATGACCCCCTTGCCATGATCTCACGGTTAACCGATGAACCCCCTACAAGGATCCTATGGTTAACCCATGCCCCCTACAAGGATCCTATGGTTAACCCAAGACCCCCTACAAAGATCCCATGGTTAACCCAAAACCCCTTGCAAGACTCCCACGGTTAACCAATTACCCACATGCAAGGATCCCATGGTTAACCCATGACCCACTTGCAACGATTTCATGGTTAACCTTAGAACCCCTTGCAAGGATCCTATAGTAAACCCATGACCCCTTGCCATGATCCCATGGTTAACCCATGACCCCCTGACGCCTTTGCAATGATCCATTGGTCAACCTATGCCTCCTTGCAAGGATCCTATGGTTAGCCCATGACCCCCTTTCACGGATCCCATGGTTAACCTATGACCCCCTTGCAAGGATCCCCCTCGAAAGGGTCCCATGGTTAACACATGACCCATTTGCAAGGATCCCATTGTTAACCCATGACCCACTTGCCACGATCCCATGGTTAACCCATGACCCCCTACAAGGTTCCCAAGGTTAATACACGACCCTCTTGCAAGGATCCCATGGTTAACCCTTGACCCCCTTGCAAGAATCCTTTGGTTAACCCATGACTCCCTTGCCATGATCCTATGGTTAACCCATGAGCCCCTTGCAAGGATCACCAAAGAAAAGATCCCATGGTTAACCATGACCCCCTAGCCATGATCCTATGGTTATCCCATGACCCCATTGCAAGGATCACATGGTTAACCCATGATCCACTTGCATGGATCCCATGGTTAACCCATGACCACCTTGCAAGGATTCCATGGTTAACTCATGACCCACTTGGCATGATCCCATGGTTAACCGACGACCCCCTTGCAAGGAATCCCCTAGAAAGGATCCCATGGTTAACCCATGAACCACTTGCCATGATCTCGTGGTTAATCGATGAACCCCTTGCAAGGATTCCTTGGTTAACCCATGCCCCCTTGCAACGATCCCATGGTTAACCCATGACCCTCTTGGAAGGGTCCCCCTAGGAAGGGACCCAAGGTTCACTCATGACCCACTTGCAAGGATCTCATGGTTAACCCATGACCCACTTGCCATGATCCCATGGTTAACCCATGACCCCCTTGCTCTTGAAAGGATCTCATGGTTAACCCATGACCCCTTACAAGGATCCCAAGGTTAACCCATGACCCCTTTGCAAGGATCCCATGGTTAACCCATGACCCATATGCAAGGATCCCAAGGTTAACCCAATACCCACTTGCGAGGATGCCATGGTTAACCCATAACTCCCTTGCTTGGATCCCATGGTTAACCCAATTGTTGGAGGCACATCATTCCTAGCCTATTCAACTTCACATCTTTCATCATCTATAGATAGATCTATTGCATGATCTGATGGTTCACTTTGAAACGATTCTTGGGCGTTTGAATGTGTTTGGTCTTTCATATTAAAAAAGTCCCTAGGAACAATCTTCATAACATAATGCCTATTTGTGTCAATTGAATGTAGAAGAACTGACGGACTTGAGAAGCCAACACATATGGGTCGTTTATGTAAAGTCTTCTATTGAAGTAAACACAAGTCAACCCATACTTGTCCTCTTCAACTTCAAACCAATCACATCTAAATAAAACAAATTTGAAATTGCCATAGTAGTCTAGCTCAACGATTTCAATGATTGATCCGTAATAAACCAACCACTATTTTGTGTTTTGCGTCTTGCATCACGTTGTTTGGTATGAAACCTATAACCATTAATGACATAGCCAAAAAAACGCCTTGCCGCAACATTTGGTCCTCTAGACAACTCCTTAAGTTTGTCAGATACATCATCCATCAAAGCACGATTTCTGAACCATTCAATGAAATCTTCGCTTTGACTCTTTGCTTTGCTCCACTTTTTTCTTTTATTGAGATTGGTCATGTCATTTTCATGCTCTCTACAAGATAAATAACATTGTTAAATTAATTTGAAAAAAAACTATTTAACACAACTAGAGCCTATAACAAGTATTTTTATTTACCTAATGAACTTTTGAACTTCATCGTAATTGAACAAGATGTAACAGTGGGCTTGTCTCCTTGACTTGTCGTCTAAAGAAAATGCTTCACCCTTTTTCTTTCCTCCAATGGGATGACCAATGTTGGAAAATAAGTTTGAACCTTCAACTTCACAAGGATCACATGTATCGCTGTTTCTAGTCATTCTATTAAGCCTTGTATCTACACCACTGTGCAAATATCTTGAGCATAATGTCAAGCATTCTTCAACCAAGTATCCCTCGGCAATAGAACCCTCTGGACGACTTCTGTTATGAACATAACCTTTGAATTTACCTAAATATCTTTCTGGAAAGTACATCCATTGAAATTGAACTGGTCCTCCTAATCTCACCGCATTCACTAGATGTATAGGCAAATGAACCATTATATCAAAGAAACAAGGAGTAAAAATGGTCTCCAATTGGCAAAGTGTTTCTGTAATCTCTGATTCTAATATATTCAAATCTTTCACCTCAATAACTTTTTGGCATAAACAACAAAAAAACGAACATAGTCGAATTAAAGGATGAGCAACTTGGTTAGACATTACACTTCTCATGGCTACTTGAAGCAAATAATGTAGCATGAAATGTGCATCATGACTCTTGTAGCCAGAAATTTTTCTTTCAGCAAGCTGAACACATCTTGAAATGTTTGATGCACAACCATCTGGTATTTTTGCATCCTTTAAGACACCACAAAAAATAGACTTCTCATTTTTTGTCATAGAGAAACATGCTTTTGCCAACATTATATTTTTACCATCATTTGTCTCTTTAGGATGAAGTTTTTTTCTAATGCCCATGTCTTGTAAGTCAAAACGAGCTTTTTCGTGATCTTTTGTCTTCCCCGGTATATCCAACAAAGTCCCAATTATATTGTTAAATACATTTTTCTCTATATGCATTACATCAAGGTTATGCCGTAAAGTATTGTGCTTCCAATATGACAACTCAAAAAATATTGATTTTTTCTTCCAGGGACAATCAATCGATTTCTTTTGTGTCTTTCCAAACACATTATTGAAGTTTTCTAACAATTCTAAGATATCTACCCCTTGTAGCAAAGCAGGTGGAGGCCTAGATTCTTTTCTCCCATTAAAAGGTCTAGTATTCTATCTATATTTATGATCCATAGGTAAAAAAACACGATGGTCCATATAACACATCTTCCGACTATACTTCAAATAAGTTGAATTAGTGCTATAATTACAACACGGGCATGCCAATTTCCCTTTAGTACTCCACCCACTCAACATAGCATACCCAGGGAAGTCACTAATGGTCCACAACAGAGGTGCTCTCATTTGAAAGGTTTGATTTTCTGAAGCATCATAAGTTTCTACGCCTGAAACCCACAACACCTGCAACTCTTCGATCAACGGTTGGAGGTACACATCAATGTTATTGCCTAGGGATTGTGGTCCAGGGATTAGTAATGATAACATAGAATACTCAGCCTTCATGCACCACCAAGGTGGAAAATTATATGGAATTAGTACCACAGGCCATGTACTGTGAGACACATTCATAGATCTAAATGGATTGAATCCATCACTGGCCAACCCAAGCCTTACGTTACGTTACGTGAATCATCAGCGAAGTCAGGATGACATTTATCAAAGTCTTTCCATGCAATGCCATCTGCAGGATGCCTTAATTTCCCATCTTTTGAACACTCTTCTTCATGCCACCTTAATGCGCTAGCTGTCTTTGAACACATAAACAACTTTTGAAGTCTAGGAATCACGGGGAAATGTCTTAAAATTTTAGCAGAAACTTTGTGAACTTCCTTTTTTCCATCACTCTCATAATCTCCTTTAGTATTTCCAATCCATCTTGGAGCACCACAAACATGGCAAGAGGAGTCATTCTTATGATCATTCCGATATAGCATGCAATCATTAGGGCATGCATCAATCTTTTTATAATCAAGCCCCAAATCTCTTATCATGCCTCTAGCTTTATTAAATGATTCGGGAATATTCAAATGAGGCATTGCTTCTCTTAAGAGCTCTAACAAAGAGGTAAATGATGCATTGCTCCAACCATGAAGACATTTCAACAAGTACAAGCGAATTGTGAATGATAAGGTAGAGAAATCTTTGCAACCGGGGTACAACTCTTTCTTTGCTTTTTCAATTAGATCATAAAACTTTTTAGCATCTTCATTGAGGCCCTTGTGAACTCCATATTCTTGTTGCACATCTCTAAATCTTTCATACAATAGTCCCTCAATATCATCAATTGAATGCTCTTCATCATCCATTTCACCATCAAGATCCATGGGGTTTAGCCCCTCACCATGACGAACCCATACATTGTATCCTTTTTCAAATCCGTAGCATATTAAATGATTAAATACTACTGCCCTTTCTTCCCAACAAGTATTGTGACATTTAGCACAAGGACACAAAATCTCTTCTCCTTGAGGTTTTCCTTTGGTGTAAGCATAATTTAGGAAAAATTCAACACCATTAATGTACTCTGGGCTATATCTTGGCAATTTCAGCCACTCCTTGTCCATCAAGTTTGCTAGACGAATGACAAATAAAAATGGTAAGGATTGACTAATTGTTAGCAAATATATAATGAAATGACCAACATATAGCTGCTAGTAAGTTAAGAGTGTTTGAGTCATTTTAATATTATTAATTAGGAGGATTTATTAATAAAAAAAGTTGTAAAAGAATATAACATTTTTGAGAGTTATTAATAGTCTTGTTTTTAGATAAGAGTTATATCATATATTTCTAAAATTTCAAATAATGATACTAAATAAAAAAGTATTAAAATATTTAATATCTTAAAAATATAAGGGAGAAATCTTTGGAGGCAATTCTTTAGATTTCTACTTATTTTTTTATTAGATAGTTTTAACAGCTGTTTTTTGAAAGTGGAAGTTTTTTTTAAATAATTTTGGTGAGACGAATGTTGTAGAAATATGAGTTGATTATGAGATGACTTGAACTACCATGCATATATGTCTATTATCCTCTTTCATTATCTTCAAGTCTAAATATAAAAAGTCTTAATACCTTCAAGTCAGAAGACACCCAAAAGCAAAATCGAATGCAAATTCAGAAAAATCTGAACAAATCTACAGCAAAACAAATTTTCAATATAGACTAATTGCATGCATATAGGAACAATGATTTTATACCTGCAAAGCCTTCAAACTTGTTGGCTGATAAAGAGCTTCTAAAAAAGATTTTTTGACCTGACCAAATGCTAATGGTTTCCTTGCTACCTGTAAAAAGATAAATCATAAATTAAAGTACTATTACAAGATTATGGGCTTTGTAGCAAAAAGCATTTGTAGATAGAGCGACAAGAGAGAAAGATTGATTGAAAGAAGTGGGCAAGTATCCGTAGACCTGCAAAGGAAGATAGTTGGATACCCATAAAGAAAAGAATATAAATCTTAGGCAAAATTACACTTTTGGTCCCTTAAGTTATTTGTTTTGTTCAAATTGGTCCCTTAAGTTTTTTTTTGTGACAAACTAGATCCTTAAGTTAAGTTTAGGTTTCAAATTGGTCCCTTAAGTTTGTTTTGTAACAAACTAGACCCATAAGTTATGTTCGGGTGACAAATTGATCCCTTAAGTTATTAAAAATAATAAATTAAGGGTCTAATTTATTGGTCCCTTTGACAAATTAAGGGATCAATTTGTCACCCGAACATAACTTAAGAGTCTAGTTTGTCAAAAAAAAACTTAAGGGACCGATTTGAAACCTGAACCTAATTTAGGGCTCTAGTTTGTCACAAAAAAAACTTAAGGGACCAATTTGAACAAAACAAATAACTTAAGGGACCAAAAGTGTAATTTTGCCTAAATCTTATATATATGTCTCACATCTAGCTTGCTCTGTTATTTGCTTGCATGCATATATCTAAGCACATCATGTCAAACTGCATAATACAATCAAGAAGATCTACTCATAGTAGATAACGTGAACTAGAGATGATAAAGTAGAATTTTTTGTGTAGTATATATAGCACTAGAAGACATGTCATTCTTAAGCTACTTCTACATGAATCACAAGTAAACTTTCCATTTTCTATTGTCATTTTTTAAATAACTGTAAAACTAAATAACTCACAAAGATGAAACCAAACTTCCATTATTTTTTTAGAAACTTTAAGTTCTATAATTTATAATAGTGTTCAAGTTTTCAAAATGTTAACAAAGACCTGTAGTCAAACATTGGAGGTCAACACCTTCACCAAATATTCAAGAAAAAGGTTTAAAATGTTAGAGGAAAAGCAATGGCCATTAATTGATGAACGAACCTAAAACACCAAAACATCATTAAAGGGTCCTTAGTAATCCTCCAATTATAGAGAAACACCATATCAATTTCCCCACTTGATTTACCATTAGGATATGCAGATTTGCCAAACTTCTTGTACATACCATGGCCATGACTATTATGATTGGTAGAAAACAATATCAGGTTGGAGCTCAGACATTCAGATAGCCTTTCCTCTCCCAGGTGCCCTCACCTAATCACCCATTTTCTCTCTTGCTTATCCATGTCTCATGAACAATCTCTAATTGTAGATGGTACACAAACTAGAGTTGCTAGGACCATATATATGCAAGACTACTATGAAACAATTCTGGCCCTTTATTTAATGTTTTGAAATTATTTTATTACACACATGAGATTTATTACTTGTAGTTTATTAATGAAAGACACAATTAATCCTCCTAAAGCACAAGGTGTGCCCAAAGATGAGCAGTTTAAGACTTTTGTGCAAAAATAAAAATGATATTTGAACACCCGGGTGCGACACCTTACACTGTAGCGGCACTGTAGCCGCTACAGTGCACTTTTTTTTTTTTTTTTTTTTACATTTTTTAATAAATATTTAAAATATCAGATTAATTTTTTATCATGTAAATATTTGGTTAATCAAGTGTAAATATCAGGTTAATTTAGTTATTTGTTTGGTTAATCGGTCATCCTAAGCTTACTATCATTTTTCACAACATATAAATATGTGGTTAATTACGTACAAATATCTGGTTAATTCAGTTCATTATATGGTTAATGGGTCTTCCTGAAGCTTACAATCATTTTTCACACTCATGTAAATACATGGTTAATCACATGCAAATATCTGGTTAATTCAGTTCAATATATGGTTAATGCGTCTTCTTGAAACTTACAATCATTTTTCACACCCATGTAAATACATGGTTAATCATGTGCAAATATCTGGTTAATTCAGTTCAATATATGGTTAATGGGTCTTCCGGAAGCTTACAATCAATTTTCACATCCATGTAAATATGTGGTTAATCACGTGTAAATATCTGGTTAATTCAGCTCATTATATGGTTAATGGGTCTTCCTGAAACTTCCAATCATTTTTCACACCCATGTAAATATATGGTTAATCACGTGTAAATATTTGGTTAATTCAGTTCATTATATGGTTAATGGGTCTTCCTGAAACTTCCAATCATTTTTCACACCCATATAAATATATGGTTAATCACGTGTAAATATTTGGTTAATTTAGTTCATTATATGGTTAATGGGTGTAAAAAAAAATCAACCAAATATTTCAAATATTTATTTAAAAAATGTAAAAAAAAAAGTGCACTGTAGCGGCTCTGTAGCCGCTACAGTGCAAGGTGTCGCACCCGGGTGTCAATCCCGGGTGTGCAAATATCACAGCTCGTGCAAAAATAACAGACCAAAACCAGAAGAAATTAGCCTTCACCTAGCCCCACCCACACATAATGAAATAGGGCATTAGCACACTTGGGCCAATAGAACCCATCGTAAAACAAGAAGTGAACACCCAGCTGCATAAGACACAATTATATTTTTTGAATATTTGCAATATCATCATACTTGTTGAAGTAAGTAAATATATCCAAGGGCCATAAAACTTGTATAACAGGACATGGTTACTAACCTCCAAGCACAACATTATCAATATACATAGAACTGAGTCACTATCCACCATAATTAAATCATAGCTTTTCTATTTCTTCATCTCAGTATGGTCTCTAGTGCAAAAACTCTAAGTTGTATAATATTGTATTTTGTTTTGAATAATGTTTGCAAAGAGCAAAGACATCAATTAGCCTCAGAATAGTTAAATTATTAAATTGAACTCAATGACATGGCATAATTAAAAGGTAATAGAATATATGGTTTAGTGAGTTGGTTAGGAATTAGTTACATATGGTTAGCCTAATCTAGCCTATAAATAAGTCATCAATGTACACAATTATGCATCTTTTATCAATATGATTCCTCATGAGAAGCTCTTCTCACTTGCAAGCTTTGATGCTTCCAAGAACTACTTTTCCTATGAAGCTAGTCTTCAACTCTATGATCCCGTGGTTGGTAACATGGTATCAGAGCGATACCGTGCTTCCGCCGCCGATGAGAGTGACGAAGATTATGGCGACTCTGATTCGGATGAAGAAGTTTCAGAGGAGGAAGAACCAAGCCTCACCTCTGTTCTTGAAACTGGATTCTTGGAGTTCGGAAGTTTTCACTCCCACACTGTTCCGATCAAGCCATTGAAGCCAATCAAGCCAGAGATCAAAGGTTCAGCGATCAAGTTTGGAGAAATCACATGTACCTTCGTCACAGACAACAGTGATGCTGCACCACCGTTCTTGAATCCTCAATCAGCCGATGTGAGCAACTTTGCCGTCGCCGATCTGTTGAGTCCGGAACTGGTGAGTCCAGAACCAGTGACTTCGATACCGGATGATTCTCCAATCTTTGACCGTCGCGTTATCTCCTCCTTCGTCGACTCCCGTAATCTGAGTCTGATTTTGCCATGTTTGGCTTCGGTCCACCGCATTCTTGGCCGCACCACCATTGCAGTCGAGCTTTTAGCTCCCTGGTTCGTCACCGGCAAGCCAAGAAAAGGGATCGATGTTCTTGACGAAGCACTGGAACGGCAGATCGTGACCACCGCGTTCCCTGTCGGAAGCTGCGTTTGGCTCTCCGATCTCATCGACGTCTGCACCGCTGTCTTCGATCCCGGTGGATTTCTCACGCCGGCGCCGGCACCATCCTGCTCTGAGTTCGTCTTCGATCCCGGTGGAATAGCCACGATTCCATCGAGTCTCCGTCCAGCAACACACGGTGGACAAAACCGACAGTTCCTCCGCTTCCCTCTCCAAGCTTCTCGCCAACACCGTCAGCCGCCTCTGCAACTCGGAAACCACCAC
This sequence comes from Echinosophora koreensis, assembly GCA_035048595.1. Lineage (NCBI taxonomy): Eukaryota > Viridiplantae > Streptophyta > Magnoliopsida > Fabales > Fabaceae > Echinosophora > Echinosophora koreensis. Next base: position 2,814,260 of record JAPCYP010000065.1, read on the forward strand.
TGTTTGCCATCGTTTTCATCGCCACGTTCAGGATTTGTCTTCGATCCCGGCGGAAGCATCGTTTGCGTCACTGTCTTTGACCCCGGAGCTCTCACCGCCGTCCAGTTGATCTTCGCCGCCATTCTTCTCTGCCTTGCATCGATTAGGGTTCAGCTTGGGGAAGGCAAGAATGCAGCTGCTAGAAGCTTCCGTGCTTCCATCTCATGGGCTGGGCCCGTTTCCATTGGATCTCAGTTTGAGATTGTAACTGGACTTATTTTTTTTAAGTGTTGTTTTAGTGTGTTTTTTTTAGATGCTTGTGATTCAAGCTTAGTAATATTTTTTTTCCTTTTGTTGCTTGTATGTTCAAGCTGATTGTGGTGTTACCACTTATCAGCTTGCGGGAGGGTAATAGAATATATGGTTTAGTGAGTTGGTTAGGAATTAGTTACATATGGTTAGCCTAATCTAGCCTATAAATAAGTCATCAATGTACACAATTATGCATCTTTTATCAATATGATTCCTCATGAGAAGCTCTTCTCACTTGCAAGCTTTCATGCTTCCAAGAACTACTTTTCCTATGAAGCTAGTCTTCAACTCTATGATCCCGTGGTTGGTAACAAAAGGTAAAAACTTGACAAGTGTATAGTAATAAGTAAGAGTGGGTAATATTGCTTTTTTGGTGGATTTATTGATAACGTGTGAAAGTGGTGACAAAGGAAGAATAGGGAACAAGAATTGCAGAGAGAAGGCAACAATAACATGATTCGAATGGAAATTTGCTACGTCTTCTCCAGTCGGGGCTTATTACTCTTTATTCACATCAGCAACACAAGCATAAAAACTTAAAAATGAAAATGAAAAAGATGCCAGACACTTCGCCAGACCAAACTGATAATGAGCAACACAAGCATTGTAACACCCCAGTTTTTACTATTCTTCAATAATAGTAAATATGTGTATATGTTTATTTTGGTTTATTTTATGTGGTTTGGTTTGAGTTATTTTACTTACTCATTTAAAATTTATTTTTGAGTGCGTTAATACTGTCTTATGTCAGTGTAGGCACGATTACTAGACAATACTATTATGTTATTGTCACTCGTAGTATTTGTTTAGAAAAGCATTTTTACTAATAAGATTGAAAGAAAATTACTGTTATATTTATTCTATTTAATTTTAGAGTTAAAAAAATATTATGGTTTGACATTAATCAGAGATTAATTTTGGACCGTTAATTTTTTTGGTAGATCAATTCAACTATCACTCTTGACTCTATTTGAAATTTTGAAATCCTATTTTTGTCAACTATTATTTTTAGATCCAAAAGCCAAAAACATTTTTATTTTTAGGCTCAATATTTACTACTCATTTTGTACCTACTATTACAAATTACAAATTTTTCCTCCTTATATCTCCCTTCCCGTATGCAACAGCCCCGCACTCTTCTTCTTTCTTTTTTTTTTCTTCTTTCTTTCCTTTCTTCTTCCTTCCACTTCAACCTCACCTCTTTCCTTCCTCCACTACTTAGACCGGCGTCGCTCAGCCAAGCTCCAGCCGCCGCTCGCCGACGCGACAGGGAAGCCGTGCGCCGCCTCCTGCTCGTGTCCGGCCGTCATCCCACGCGAATCGCCGCCCCGTCCAGCCGTGCGCCACCCCTGTCTCGCGCGAAATCGTGCCCTCCACTGCAGTAAGCGTCGCATCGCCACCTTCCATGGTGGTTTTCCACCATTTTCCTATCAGTTGAACCTCTCTTCTCCTTCCCCAAAGCTTACTTTCATTTTGGGTTATGGTTGTTACAGAAAAGCTCCCTGTCGTCATCCTCCGCCGCATTTCCGTCGTCGCCGTCGCACCGGATGACCCAACAGCCACCATCTCTTCTTCCTCTTTGTTGGGTGAGTGATTTCCTCATTTTACCTTGCCTATTTTCAAAAATCCCCAATTTCAGTGCAAAACCCTAAACCCTAGCCTTTTGAGTTCAGTTTCCAATTTTGAAATTGAACTGTGTTTTATGCAATTGAGGTAGTGTATTAGTGTTTCCCTACATTTATGTCATTGTTCTTTGGCTAAATTGATTTTTCCCCAATTTCACTAATACCCCAAATGTCCCAATTTGAAACATTAGTCAAATTATGTTGATTTCTTAATTTTGATTATGTTTTAAGGTGATTAAAGGTAATCTATAATTTCTTAGCCTAGTTTCAAATTACTTTGGTCACAATTGATTTTCCTAAATTCCTAATGAACTCTAAAACCCCAATCGCTTTTTAAGTGAAAAACCAATATTGTTTCCTTAGTTGAATCAATTATTTAAGTTGTACAAACTTATGGTTTGTGATGATAAGTTCTGATTTGTATGGTGTTGGATATTGGTTATGATGATGACCGATTTTCCATCTGTGTATGTGGCTGTCATAGTTGAAGGAGAAGAGGTTAAGTGGTTGAAGCTGTCTTGGAGTTTCCTAAATGTGTGGCCAAGTGTTAGAGTAATCCGGAGTGTCATGTCAGGGTGTCAATTGAGGTGTAATCTGATGCTACTTCGTTGTGAAGGAAACAAAATGTTGGAACGTCAAAAGACTGATCTTTAGTTCTTCTGCTATAGGTAAGGGGAGATTGCCTGAGGGATTTTCGGTAACTGCATGCTATTTGTGTGTCATATTTGAGTATATCTGTTGTGATGTGTGGTGTTAAGTTGTTATATGACTGTTTTGTGGGTTTTAATGTTTTCTGTGAACGCATGACTATATCTGTGATGTTTGGATATCTGTTATGTATGGATTATCTGTTGGTTGGTTGATTGATTGAGAAGCCTGACAGTGGTCAGTGCTCAACTAAATTAAAGATAAAAGTTTTGAAAAAGCTTGAGGATACATTTAAAGGATTTGATTTATGGAAGTGGAAGAAAAATATTGAAAATTATGTGATTTATAAATGGCTTTATTTCTAATGAACAATACTTTGTGAAAGTATGTACGACGAAGACTATGAGGAACAATTTTATTATTACGGAAAAAGGAGTTTCTAAAAGGGATCCCATGGTTAACCCATGACCCCCTTGCCATGATTCCATGGTTAACCCATGAACCCCTTCAGGGATCGCCATAGAAAAGATCCCATGGTTAACCATGACCCCCTTGCAAGGATCCCATGGTTAACCCATGACCCACTTGCCATAATCACCTGGTTAACCTATGACCCCTTTCCAAGAATCCTATGGTTAACCCATAACCCCCTTGCCATGATCATATGGTTAACCCATGACCCCATTGCCATAATCCCTTGGTTAACCCATGACCCACTTGCAAGGATCCCATGGTTAACCCATGACCACCTTGCAAGGATCCCAAAAGGAAAGGATCCCATGGTTAACCCATAACCAACTTGCAAAGATCCCATGGTTCACCAATGACCCCATTGCAAGGATTCCTTGGTTAACCCATGACCCTCTTGCAAGGATCCCCCTAGAAAGGGTCCCATGGTTCACTCATGACCCACTTGCAAGGATCCCATGGTTAACCCATGACCCACTTGCCATGATCCCAAGGTTAACCCATGACCCCCTTGCAAGGATCCAATGGTTAACCCATGACCCATTGCAAGGACCCCATGGTTAACCCATGACCCAAATGCAAAGATCCCAAGGTGTTAACCCATGACTCACTTGCAAGGATCCCATGGTTAACCTATAACCCCCTTGACATGATTCAATGGTTAACCCAAGGACCCCTTGCAAGGATCCCATGGTTAACCCAAGACCCCCTAACCCCTTTGCAATGATCCCATGGTTAACCCATGACCCCATTGCAAGGATCCCATGGTTAACCTATAACCCCCTAACCCCCTTGCAATGATCCCATGGTTAACCCATGACCCCATTGCTAGGATCCCATGGTTAACCCATGAACCCTTGCAAGTATCCCTCTAGAAAGGATCCCATGGTTACCCTATGAACCCCTTGCCATGATCCCATGGTTAACCCATGTCCCCCTTGCAATGATCCCATGGTTAACCCATGACCCACTTGCAAGGAACCCATGGTTAACCTATGACCCCCTTGCAAGGATCCCATGGTTAACCCATGACCCCTATGCTATGGTCCCATGGTTAACCTATGACCCTCTAGACAGGATCCAATCGTTAAGCCATGACCCCGTTTGCAAGGATCCCATGGTCAACCCATGGCACACTTGCAAGGATTCCATGGGTAACCCATTACCTACTTGGCATGATCATATGGTTAACCTATGACCCCCTTGCAAGGATGTTGACAAGTGACCTCAAACACAAGAGGGGGGTGAATTGTGTGTGAATTGATTTTTGAAAACTTTTAGCAAATTAAACTAAGTTTAAAACTTGTTTTGATAAACAATAACTTAATGATAAAACTTTGTGAAATAAAGCGTATGGAAAATAAAAACGTTGCGATAAACATAAAGAAATAAGGAAGAAGATGACACAGTGATGTATCCTGGTGCGGCCACACAACTACCCACGTGGCCTACGTCCAGTCCCCAAGGCAATACAACCAAGGGATTTCAATCAACTCTAGTTTTTAAAACAGGCTAAACTAGAACCTTTACAAATTAGAGAACTCTTAACACAATCACAGGACGTACTATCCCTTGTGCAAGAGCCTCAAGAAACCGTTCGTGAGATCACACTCACTTAAAAACAAACTGTAAAAGTTTTACAATGAGAAAGCACTCAAAAGTGCAGATATAAGATACAACTTGAAGCACAATAATAGTAACACCTATATGGTGTATAAGTTTCTCAAAATAATATGATCACGTGAGTGCAAGAGTAAAATAAAATAATAATCAGAGTTTAAGCACAATAGAGAGTAGTAGATGGGGCATTTGTCAAAGGCTGCCAAGCTTCCTATTTATAGAGAATAGGTTAGGGTTCAGTGTGAAATTAGGTCAAGCCTCTTAAAATGCATTTCTGCCGCAGCATAATCGATTATCTAAAATCCATAATCGATTATTTAATGTGTTTTCATGAAGCGCGCGTCTGGACAGAAAGGTCATAATCGATTACCATAATGATTATGTCTTCACTGGTTTTTCACCAAAGAAGATAATCGATTGCCTTAATCGATTATGATGTTACTAACTCTTTAATAAAATGCTATAATCGATTACATAATCGATTACAGGGTTTCAGGTGTAGCACATTGGAAGTCAGTAAGGTCATAATCGATTATCCAATTTCAATAATCGATTATTATATTCAAAATTTGAAATCAACGGCTTTAATATCATAATTACTCATTAACACTCATTAAAGCCATTTAACCACGACTCATAATCGATTATAGCATTTCCATAATCGATTATGGTGCGTATCAGGTGGTTTTTCAAAAACTTGACAATTAAGGAAAGATTGCCCAATTAATCTCAATTTTAATTGTCAGTTTTAATCACATGTTATTATTTATTTAATCACATGATTTATCTTTTAAAGCACATGTTAAATATGTGTGTGTGTGAGTGACCGTATTAAATTGAAAAACCTACTTACCATTTACAGATTATTCTAAAACAACCAATACAAGTAGTAAAATTCCCTTTCTACCCCTCTTGATTGCTTTGCCTAATCTTGACTGCTCGTTTAGCCTTTTTCACGCTTTTTGCAAATAAGTCCTTTAGACTTAAAAATTGCTTTTGTCATTCATCAAAATATATGTACCTGTCAAGGCATACATCCACAAACTCCCCCTTTTTTATGATGACAAACATCTCATGAGGGAATTTCTAAAATATAGAGTTAGAGCAATGAGTATATATATCTGAGTTTTAAAACGTTTGCTCAACTCCCCCTCACTTCATGCAATATTTTGAAATTATCAAAAATCTCCCCCTTAAGCATGCACTCAAATATCTCTCCCCCTTTTGGCATTATAAAAAAGCGGGAAAAGCAAGTTAAATACTTCATGGCATACATCCACCAATATTTAAGCATTTCAAGCATGAGATATATTTAGCCATGGCATGCATATAAATAGTAAACCACACATCATAAATAATTAAAGAGTGTGCATACGGAAGCTAAAGTGCCAGGAATATACAGTCATCCAAAAACAAACAGTAGTGAAATGTATAAACTAAATATAAAATATTACTATATATAGTACTCATCACCACCATCTCCTCCATCATCATTACCACCATCATCATCATCATCATCACCATCATCACCATCAGTGCCATCCTCAGTGCTGCTGCTGCTGTCCAAGTCAACCTGAGGCTGTGGTGCTCCACGGAGTGGGGTGGCCTCAGATGCAGTGACTCTACACTCCAAGGATTTTACTTCCAATGAGAGCTCACGAATAGCCGTAGAGTTTGCTCGGATCTCAGTGGTGTTCACCCAAACTTCAGCTAGAATACTCTCAAGTAAAGCCATCATTTCTGGTGAGACTGTAGCAAGAGGTGCCTGTGAAGATGATGCTCCACCGGTGTTGGTTTGCTCAGTTGTACGCCATTTCCATCCTTTGGGTTTGTATTCCCAATCATCAACATAAAATTCAATGCCCATCTGATTGATAGTGCCCTCCTTCATCATAGCATGAAACTTCTTGTAATCCAACTTAACCTCTCCAGTGAGGTTAACCCTAACATGCTTAAGGATCCGAGTCACTAGATGACCATAGGGCAAGTCAGGACCACCCCTATTGTCATACATATGCTGCATGACTAATCCAGCCCAGTTTACTTTCTTTTTCTTTTCCAGCAGCCACAGAATAACAACATCCATTCTTAATAACTGAGAAAAATTATGGCGTCTAGGAAATAAAAGCCTAGCTACCACATAGTGCAACAACCTGCTTTGCACTTTCATCTGACCAGCATTTATTTCTTTATCTATTGCATTAGAAGGCTCAGTTAGGACATCCCTGATTGCTTGAATTCTAGCAATACCAAGGGTTCCGCAGCAGGATCCTCGGCAGTGGCATAGGTGCCTTCAGAAGGCAAGCCAACTACTCTCCCAAACGCCTCATCATTGAGACGAATGGGTTTCCCACAGACTTCAGACATTAAAACTCCATCAACTAGTCTAAGGTTGCAGTAAAATACCTTAACCAAGTCTGGGTAGATATCCTCTGATTGAGACAGAAAGTCAGTGATTTCTGCATGGTCCAGATATTCCAAGAATTTGAAGTTGCTTTTTCTCATCCATTCAATGTCCAGAAAATGGGGTTTCTGAATCTCTTTCCCAATGTAGGTGCTCATGTAGGTTGCCAACTGATCCCCATTGGTGAACCATTTATCCACTTGTTCTTGTGTAAGTGGACCTGGATTGATCGCTGCTGTTCTTTGGCGTTTTGGAGGCATGATGATGATAGGAGTGTAGTAGGGATGAAGAGTTTTGAAAAAGATGAGTTTTGTAGCAGAGAAACCAGAGAAAAGAGAAGATGGAGGCGTGTGAACAGTGTTATGCAAGTGGAAAATGACGTTAGGGTTCGGATTTACCTTATAAACTCGCACAATAATCGATTATCTTACCAGCATAATCGATTATTTTGATGACGTGGCAGCTCCTGATTGGCTGGGTCCTGCCCGTGTGGTTTTGGCGCCAACCTTTCTGCTTCACATAATCGATTATATAATCAATTATTTTCTGGGTTCTTCATCAGAAATCGATTATGGATGAACATTGAAGAACACTAATCCATTATGTAATCGATTATTCTGTTTCTGGATTTCTGACTTTGTAGTGCTAATCGATTATCATATTCCTGTCCACGCTGCCCAAAGAGACAGTGGATGCATAATCGATTATGGTAATCGATTATGACTGCTCTGTTTTGTGGACTGAAACTTTTATTTTGTCATAATCGATTATGCTAATCGATTATGCTCTTTTTGCCTGCACACTTAATAAACATATTAGCAAATAACAAGGTGTGTTATGCAGAAATGCATGACTGATTTAAAATTCCTAATTCAGTTCTTATGAAAAAGAAGCTTTCTTTAAATAGGGGTTTTGTAAAAATATCTGCAAGTTGTTTGGTTGTTTCAACAAATTCGATCATGCAATCCCCTTTTTGAACATGATCCCTAATAAAGTGGTGTCTAATTTCAATGTGTTTAGTCCTTGAGTGATACACAGGATTTTTAGTGAGGTTTATGGCACTTGTGTTGTCACATTTTATGGGAACAGTGTTGAGATTAATTCCATAATCATTTAACTGTTGCTTCATCCAAATGATTTGTGCGCAACAACTACCCGCCGCAACGTATTCCGCTTCGGCGGTGGATAAAGCCACACTTGCTTGCTTCTTGCTATGCCAAGAAACTAAAGCATTTCCTAGTAAGTGGCAAGTTCCACTAGTGCTTTTTCGGTCTAATTTGCAACCCGCAAAATCAGAGTCCGAATATCCAATTAGGGTACAATCTGCCCCTTTAGGGTACCATAAACCCATGTTTTGTGTGCCAATGAGATATCTCATGATGCGTTTTACCGCGGCGAGATGTGATTCTTTTGGGTTCGATTGAAAACGTGCACACATGCAAACACTAAACATGATATTAGGGCGACTAGCAGTAAGATAAAGAAGAGAACCTATCATACCTCTATACTTACTTATGTCGACGGATTTACCATTTTCATCCTTGTCAAGGTAACAGGATGTGCTCATGGGAGTTGATAGTTCTTTTGAATTGTCCATCCCAAACTTCTTAAGAAGCTCTTTGCAGTACTTTGACTGATTGATGAATATTCCTTCCTTTGATTGCTTAATTTGCAACCCAAGAAAGTAGTTAAGCTCCCCCATCATTGACATTTCAAATTCACTTTGCATAATTTTTGAAAAATCCTTGCACAAAGCTTCGTTAGTGGCACCAAAAATTATGTCGTCCACATATATTTGCACAAGTAAAATGTCATACCTTTTATTTTTGATAAAAAGTGTGGTGTCAACTTTTCCTCTTTGAAAACCATTTTCAAGTAAGAATTTGCTTAGGCGTTCATACCAAGCCCTAGGGGCTTGCTTTAGTCCATATAAAGCCTTTTTCAGTTTGAAAACATGGTTTGGAAATTCATAATTTGTAAAACCAGGAGGTTGATCCACATAAACCACTTCTTGAATAAAACCGTTCAAGAAGGCGCTTTTGACATCCATTTGAAAAAGTTTAAAATCCATGATGCAAGCAAAAGCAAGTAGCATACGAATAGCTTCTAGTCTAGCTACGGGAGCATAGGTTTCATCAAAGTCTATGCCCTTTTGTTGGTTATAGCCCTTAGCAACAAGTATAGCTTTGTTTCTAGTTATTATTCCATTTTCATCTAGCTTGTTACGAAAAACCCACTTAGTTCCAATTACTAAATGGTTTTTGGGTTTAGGGACTAATTCCCAAACATCATTTCTTTCAAATTGGTTTAATTCTTCTTGCATGGCAAGTGTCCAATGTTCATCTACTATGGCTTCATCAACATTATTAGGTTCAATTTGAGAAACGAAAGCCATGTAATGACATATTTGATTAAGAGAGTTTCGAGTTGTTACCCCTTTTGATATATCACCTATTATGTTGTCAAGAGGATGGTGTCTTGAGGTTCTCCATTCTCTTGGAAGATCGGGAAGGGGTGTCTCTTCTTCTTGTGGAGGTGGTTGATCAATAATGTTCTCCTCTTGAGTTCTTTTCTCCTCAAGAAAAGTGTTTCCTAGAATTTCTGCAACATCATCAACACTATCCTCTACTACAATTTTAGGGTTAGTTTCATCAAAAGACACATGCACAGATTCTTCAATGGTCATAGTTCTTTTATTATATATTCGAAAAGCTTTACTAGAATTTGAATATCCAAGAAATATACCTTCATCAGCTGTAGCATCGAACTTACCAAGATTTTCTTTACCATTATTTAAAACAAAGCACTTACATCCGAATACGTGAAAGTGGGAGATGTTAGGCTTCCTTCCCTTGTAAATTTCATAGGGCGTTTGTTTCATAATAGGTCTTATAAGGACTCTATTCATCACATAGCATGCGGTGCTTACTGCGTCTGCCCAGAAATACTTAGGAAGGTTGGTCTCATTGAGCATCGTCCTCGCTAGCTCTACTAGAGACCTATTTTTCCTTTCCACCACCCCATTTTGTTGGGGAGTCCTTGGTGAGGAAAAATTATGCCTGATTCCATTTTCAGTACAAAAGGCCTCAAATGCCTCATTTTGGAACTCACCACCATGATCACTTCAGATAGTTACAATGTTTAATCCCATCTCGTTTTGAATAACCTTGGCAAGTTTACGAAAGGCACCGAAAGCGTCATTTTTATGAGAAATAAACAATGTCCATGTATAACGAGAATAGTCATCCATAATTACAAGTGCATAGTAATTACCACCAAAGCTCATGGTTCTAGATGGACCAAACAAATCCATATGTAAAAGTTGTAAAGGCCGGTTTGTAGAAATAACATTTTTAGTTTTGAAAGAGGCCTTTACTTGTTTTCCTTTTTCACAAGCATCACACATTTTGTCTTTTTCAAAACGGAGCTTTGGTAAACCAATTACTAAGTCCTTGCGAACCAACTTATTAAGATGGTCCATGTGAATATGGGCCATCCTCCTATGCCATAGCCAAGTTTCATCCTCTTTGCTAATTAGACAGCATACATCATTTGAAGGTAGGTCATCTAAGCAAACCATATAGATATTTCCAATTCTTTGTCCAATTAACTTGGTTTGATTTTTAGAATCTATGACCGTGCATTTTAAGTTATCAAAAACAACATTGAAGTTCTTATCACAAAGTTGGTTAATACTCAAAATATTGTGTTTTAAACCTTCAACATACAAAACATTTTCAATGATGAGATTTGGACTCTTACCAACCGTTCCAATTTCCAAGATTCTACCTTTGTTGTTGTCACCGTAGAAAACAAATCCACCCTTTTTGGGTGTGAGAGAGGAGATCTTGTTTTTGTCTCTCGTCATGTGCTTGGAGCATCCGCTATCAAGATACCAATTTGTGTTCCTTGCTTTCAAGCACACCTACAAAACAATTTCAAGTTTTAACTTTTGGTACCCAAATCATGTTGGGTCCTTGAGAGTTAGCTTTGGGCGCATTGCCCTTTTTAACCCATACTTTCTTGCCTTTGACATTCACATTCTTTCTAGCATTGCAAATAGATGCAGTATGTCCCTTTCTACCACAATAGAAGCATTTTACAAACAGACTACTAGAAGTATTGGTTGGGCTAAAAAACTTTTTAAAGGATTTTTCATGTAATTTAGGGTGATAACCCAAACTAGCTTTATCATAGGTTCCTTTTTGATTTCCTAACAAAACATTGAGGTTGTCTCTCCCATTTGTGAATTTTGCAAGAGTATCATACAAGTCCTCGATTTTGTTTTTCAAAACATTACATTCATTGCATTTCGAAATTTCATTTATTTTGTTTTCACATGATAAGCATGATGAGGTTTTGTTTGAAAGAATTTGTTTTTCCTTGATAGCCTCCATTTCTTTATTTAATAAACCTATTTTTGTTTCAAGAATAGAAATGGTTTTCTTTGCAGATAAAATGATTTTCCTAAGACGCATGCTTTCATTATTCAATTCTTCACATGCACAAAGTAAATCATCATATGACAATTCATTTTCAATTTCATTATCAGTTACTTCATCCTCGTCGTCCTCATGATTAGCCATGAGGCAAAGGTTTGCCTCCTCGTTGTCGGATTCATCGGAGGAGTCCATGTCATTGTCTTCCCAAGCAATGTATGCTCTCCTTCCTCTTTTGTCCTTTTGTGGCCTCTTTTCAAATTTGTCATTCTTCTTTTGACTTAGAGGACACTCAGGCCTTATGTGACCTTTCTTTTTGCAGTTGAAGCATGTTGGCACATATGTGGTTCCCTCTCCATCAACCTTCTTTTGAGGGTTGAAGCTTGGTTGTGTTTTCCCTTTGCTCCTCATAAATTTCTTAAATTTTCTTACCATTAGACTCATATTCTCATCTCCTTCACCAAGCTCATCAAGTTCATCAAAGTCAATATCTTCCTCATTTGTTTCACTTATACATGCTTTGAGAGCAAGCCCTTTCTTTTTCTTATCACTTTCCTCACTTTCTATGAGGCGATTCAACTCAAGTTCATGTTCCTGCAATTTACCAAATAGAGTTGCCAAAGACATAGATGTTAAATCACGTGATTCGGAAATCGCAGTTACTTTGGGTTGCCAACTTCTATTTAAACATCGAAGAACTTTATTTATTAAATCTTCATTATTAAACACCTTCCCAAGAGCCTTAAGATGATTTATTATATGGGTGAAGTGTTTTTGCATATCTTGTATGCTTTCACCTTGTTTCATCCTAAATAGCTTATACTCATAGGTTAATGTGTTCATCCTAGCCCTTTTGACCTCGGTAGTACCTTCATGGGTCAATTCAAGGGTGTCCCACATTTCTTTAGTGGTCTTGCAATTTGAGACCCTATAGAACTCATCGTAGCTTAAAGCTGAGGTGATGATGTTCCTAGCTTTCAAATTGTATTGGACCTTTTTCTTTTCCTCGTCGGTCCAAAGAGTTTTTGGTTTATCCACCGAAGCACCATTAACTTCGTGCCTGGGGACAAATGGACCATTTTCCACAGCATCCCAAATATCAATATCAGATGCTTCTAAAAAGATTTGCATTCTTTCTTTCCAATAACCATACCCCTCACCATCGAACGATGGAGGTCTGTTTACGGAATTACCCTCATTACGAAAACTGTTTGAAGTCATCTTTCCTCTTGAGACGGTTTCGTCCTTTATATCCAAGAGTTAAGCTCTGATGCCACTTGTTGACAAGTGACCTCAAACACAAGAGGGGGGTGAATTGTGTGTGAATTGATTTTTGAAAACTTTTAGAAAATTAAACTAAGTTTAAAACTTGTTTTGATAAACAATAACTTAATGATAAAACTTTGTGAAATAAAGCGTATGGAAAATAAAAACGTTGCGATAAATATAAAGAGATAAGGAAGAAGATGACACAACGATGTATCCTGGTTCGGCCACACAACTACCCACGTGGCCTACGTCCAGTCCCCAAGGCAATACGACCAAGGGATTTCAATCAACTCTAGTTTTTAAAACAGGCTAAATTAGAACCTTTACAAATTAGAGAACTCTTAACACAATCACAGGATGTACTATCCCTTGTGCAAGAGCCTCAAGAAACCGTTCGTGATATCACACTCACTTAAAAACATACTGTAAAAGTTTTACAATGAGAAAGCACTCAAAAGTGCAGATATAAGATACAACTTGAAGAACAATAATAGTAACACCTATATGGTGTATAAGTTTCTCAAAATAATATGATCACGTGAGTGCAAGAGTAAAATAAAATAGTAATCAGAGTTTAAGCACAATAGAGAGTAGAAGAGAGTAGTAGATGGGGCATTTGTCAAAGGCTGCCAAGCTTCCTATTTATAGAGAATAGGTTAGGGTTCAGTGTGAAATTAGGTCAAGCCTCTTAAAATGCATTTCTGCCGCAGCATAATCGATTATCTAAAATCCATAATCGATTATTTAATGTGTTTTCATGAAGCGCGCGTCTGGACAGAAAGGTCATAATCGATTACCATAATCGATTATGTCTTCACTGGTTTTTCACCAAAGAAGATAATCGATTGCCTTAATCGATTATGATGTTACTGACTCTTTAATAAAATGCTATAATCGATTACATAATCGATTACAGGGTTTCAGGTGTAGCACGTTGGAAGTCAGTAAGGTCATAATCGATTATCCAATTTCAATAATCGATTATTATATTCAAAATTTGAAATCAACGGCTTTAATATCATAATTACTCATTAACACTCATTAAAGCCATTTAACCACGACTCTTAATCGATTATAGCATTTCCATAATCGATTATGGTGCGTATCAGGTGGTTTTTAAAACACTTGATAATTAAGGAAAGATTGCCCAATTAAGCCCAATTTTAATTGTCAGTTTTAATCACATGTTATTATTTATTTAATCACATGATTTATCTTTTAAAGCACATGTTAAATATGTGTGTGTGTGAGTGACCATATTAAATTGAAAACCCTACTTACCATTTACAGATTATTCTAAAACAACCAATACAAGTGGTAAAATTCCCTTTTTACCCCTCTTGATTGCTTTGCCAAATCTTGACTGCTCGTTTGGCCTTTTTCACGCTTTTTGCAAATAAGTCCTTTAGACTTAAAAATTGCTTTTGTCATTCATCAAAATATATGTACCTGTCAAGGCATACATCCACAAAGGATCCCCCTAGAAATAATCCCATGGTTAACCCATGACCCCCTTGCAAGGATCCCATGGTTAACCCCTGAACACGTTGCAAGAATCCTGTGGTTAACCCATGACCCGCTTGCCATGATCCTATGGTTAACCCATGACCCCATTGCCATAATCCCTTGGTTAACCCAACACCCACTTGCAAGGATACCATGGTTAACCCATGACCACCTTGCGAGGATCCCAAAATGAAAGGATCCCATGGTTAACCCATGACCTACTTAAAAAGATCCCATGGTTAACCCAAGTCCCCATTGCAAGGATTCCATGTTTAACCTATGATCCCCTTGCAAGGATCCATCTAGAAAGCATCCCATGATTAACCTATGAACCCCTTGCCATGATCCCAAGGTTAAGCCATGACCCCCTAGAAAGAATCCCTTGGTTAACCCATGACCACCATGCAAGGATCCCATGGTTAACGATTGACCTGCTTGCAAGGATACCATACTAAACCCATGACCCACTTGGCATGATCCCATGGTTAATCCATGACCACCTTGCAAGGATCCCCTGGATAACCCCTGAACTCCTTGCAAGGATATCTCGGTTAGCCCATGACCCACTTGCAAGGATCTCATGGTTAACCCATGACCCCCTTGCAAGGATCCCCCTAGAAAGGATCCCATGATTAACCCATGACCCCCTTGCCATGATCTCGTGGTTAACCGATGAATCCCTTGCAAGGATCCCATGGTTAACCCATGACCCCGTGGAAGGATCACATGGTTAACCCATGACCCCCTTGCAAGGATCCCCCTACAAATGGTCCCATGGTTCACTCATAACCCACTTGCTAGGATCCCATGGTTAACCCATGACCCACTTGCCATGATCCCATGTTTAACCCATGACCTCCTTGCGCTAGAAAGGATCTCATGGTTAACCTATGACCCCCTACGAGGATCCCAAGGTTAACCCATGACCCCCTTGCAAGGATCCTATGGTTAACCCATGACCCCTTGCAAGGATCCCATAGTTAACCCTTTACCCAAATGCAAGGATCCCAAGGTTAACTCAAGACTTACTTGCAAGGATCCTATGGTTAACCCATAACCCCCTTGACATGATTCCATGGTTAACACAAGAACCCCTTGCAAGGATCCCAAGGTTCACCCATGACCCCCTAACCCTTTTGCAATGATCCCATGGTTAACCCGTGACCCATTGCAAGGATCCCATGGTTAACCCACGAACCCTTGCAAGGATCCCTCTAGAAAGGATCCCATGGTTAAACCATGAACCCCTTGCAAGGATCTCATGGTTAAATAATGACCTCTTTGAAAGGATAACCCTTGAAAGTATCCTATGGTTAACAAATAACCCCCTTGCCATGATCCCATGGTTGACCCATGTCCCCCTTGCAATGATCCCATGGTTAACCCATGACCCACTTGCAAGGATCCCATGGTTAACCTATGGCCTCCTTGCTAGGATCCCATGGTTAACCCATGAACCCTTTACTATAGTCCCATGGTTAACCTATGACCCTCTAGAAAGGATCCAATCGTTAACCCATGACCCCGTTTGCAAGGATCCCATGGTCAACCCATGACACACTTGCAAGAATACAATGGGAAACCGATTACCCACTTGGCATGATCCCGTTGTTAACCTATGACCCCCTTTCAAGGATCCCCTTAGAAATAATCCCATGGTTAAACCATGACTCCCTTGCAAGGATCCCATGGTTAACCCCTGAACACCTTGCAAGAATCCTATGGTTAACCCATGACCCCCTTGCCATGATCCGATGGTTAATCCATGACCCCATTGCCATGATCCCTTGGTCAACCTATGACCACTTGCAAGGATCCCATGGTTAACCCATGTCCACCTTGCGAGGATCCCAAAAGGAAAGGATCCAATGGTTAACCCATGACCTACTTGCAAAGATCCCGTGGTTAACCCATGACCCCATTACAAGGATTCCATGTTTTACCTATGACCCCCTTGCAAGGATCCATCTAGAAAGGATCCTATGGTTAACCTATGAACCCCTTGCCATGATCCCAAGGTTAACCCATGATCCGCTAGAAAGGATCCCTTGGTTAACCCATGACCACCTTACAAAGATCCCATGGTTAACGAATGACCTACTTGCATGGGTACCATACTAAACCCATGACCTACTTGGCATGATCCCGTGATTAACCCATGACTCCCTTGCAAGGATCCCTTGGTTAATCCCTGAACTCCTTGCAAGGATCTCTCGGTTAGCCCATGACCCACATGCAAGGATCCCATGGTTAACCCATGACCCCCTTGCAAGGATCCCCCTAGAAAGGGTCCCATGGTTCACTCATGACCCACTTGGAAGGATCCCATGGTTAACCCATGACCCACTTGCCATGATCTCATGGTTAAACCATCACCTCCTTGCTCTAGAAAGGATCTCATGGTTAACCCATGACCCCCTACGAGGATCCCAAGGTTAACCGATGACCCCCTTGCAAGGATCCCAAGGTTAACCCATGACCCCCTTGCAAGGATCCCCTGGTTAACCCCTGAACTCCTTGCAAGGATCTCTCGGTTAGCCCATGACCCACTTGCAAGGATCCCATGGTTAACCCATGACCCCCTTGTAAGGATCCCCCTAGAAAGGATCCAATGATTAACCCATGACCCCCTTGCCATAATCTCGTGGTTAACCGATGAACCCCTTACAAGGATCCCATGGTTAACCCATGACCCCTTGCAAGGATCCCATGGTTTCCCCATGACCCCCTTGCAAGGATCCCTCTAGAAAGAGTCCTATGGTTCACTCATGACCCACTTGCAAGGGTCCCATGATTAACCAATGACCCCCTTGCTCTAGAAAGGACCTTATGGTTAACCCATGACCCTCTTGCAAGGATCCCATGGTTAACCAATGACCCACTTGCCATGATCCCATGGTTAACCTATGACCCCCTTGCTCTAGAAAGGATCTCATGGTTAACCCATGACCCCCTACGAGGATCTCAAGGTTAACCCATGACCCCTTTGCAAGGATCCCATGGTTAACCTATGACCCCCTTGCAAGGATCCCATGGTTTACCCAATATCCAAATGCAAGGATTCCATGGTTAACCCATAACACACTTCCAAGGATCCTATGGTTAACCCATAACCCCCTTGACATGATCCCATGGTTAACCCAAGAACCCCTTGCAAGAATCCCATGGTTAACCCATGACCCTCTCTTGCCATGATTGTTGCCTTAAAAATAGTTATTCTTAGGCTTGTGCAAGTATACACAATTGCCTCAATTAATATAGAACTTTAGTTCATATATCGTTCCCACAGGGATTAAATTGATGCAATAAAATTTAGTTCAGATTATATGTTCAACAGTTAGCAAGAAGTAACCAAATATTATTGTATGCTGATATATTAAAATAAGGATGTTAATGCTAAAAGAAATAAACAAGTTACAACGTAAAGGTCACTCAAAACAGATTGAGAAAGAGAAGAGATCTGTATATTCAGATAATTAAATCAGCTCCGGGTATGCTGCAACATAATTCATGTTTAGCTATCATTATGCTTTAACTATGCTCTAGCATCAAGCTCCAGGAAATTAAAGTTTGTTTTCCAACATTACAGGGTCAGATTCATTAACTTTGTTCTATTCCTAGATTCAGATTAATTACGCCACCCTTTAGTTAAAGCTCGTTCCAGCTAGCTTAGAGGCATGAATAGCTATTCCTAGCCTAATCATCATCAATTAATTTTCCAATTAATGATTTAATCTCTATCCTTTACCAAGTTCCCACTTACTTAATTCTTCCAAAATAGATAAGCTAGATGTTCAATCAAGTTGATCACTCTTAATTAAACAGCGTTAAATACATGATAAAAGAAGATGCGAACACAGTTATTACATAACTCGGCTAAACATTCATTATAATTGCATACCTAAAGCTTAAAGAGTTTAGCTCATAGTGAGCTTACAAAGAACAAATGTAGATAAAGGGCAAGAAATCATTACAATGTAGGAACGTAAAACACAGAAACAGCAGCTCAGGAAGAAGAAGAAAGCTCAGCTCTCAACTAAACAATTTGTGTAAAATCAGAATATTCCCCTCTGCCTCCAATAAGGTTTCCTAGTTGCTTTTTATAGTGCACTAAACCCTATTCTCTTTCATTCCATTTTGGGCCAACAATCAAAAGTATTCATAAAATAACCTAGCCCAAATTCTAAATGATGTAAGGCAGATGGTCCTATACGCATGTGTTTCCATAAAAACGACAGCGTCAGCGCCCTTTAGGAGAGATGGAAGGTGTCCTTGTCAGTTTTTGTCCTTTAGTGCCATGCTACTGAGAAATGGTCCTTGCTGCAGCAACCAAGCTTTTGTATCCCCCAGCTTCAGCCTTGCTCCAGCAAGCTTCCTGCTCACCAAGACACATGATTTTTTGACAATGATAGAGCAATCAGGAGCAAAAGGCTATTATTCACTATACTTAACACCAATTTATACAAAGTAACATTTTCCCTAAGAAAGCAAACTTAAAACAAAAAAGGTAGCAAAGAATCTCAGTAAAAAATATTTAAATAACTCTTCATTCAAAGAGTTATCAAACCCCCAAACTTAAACCATTGCTTGTCCTCAAGTAATGAAAAAGAAACATACCAAGAACACCAAAATACTCCTAACTAATGAATGACATGTAAGTATACCCCAGCTTTGTTCCTCTTTCAACCTCCCATCCGGAAATCCACATCTAACTCCCTAATCAAATTGCTCTGCCTATTCTGCTCTCAACAACAACTGCTACACATTGATTCAAAAAGATTAACACATGCTGCAGCATATAACTCTTGGAACAGTTGGTTCTGCTTCTCACCATCTCATCAGAATTTCACTCTCACCACAAACATGCATCTCTGATATAAACTTGATAAGATTCTATCACAATCAAATCATCACAGAATTACACACAGCAAGAGGTCTTTTATGGTTGTAACAGGGCTTAGGACAGGTGGGATTAAGAAATTTGGGTAAGTAGCTAATCTCAAGGTAGAGCAAAAGGATGCTTTTCAATTCAGCTCACAATCCCCATTGTTCCTACAATCCATACATTTTTCTATGTTCTTGAGTCCTTTTCTTTTGTTACCCAGTCCACCATTTATTTGTGAACAGATAACATTCTGTGTGAAATTTATTTATTTATTTTATTTTATTTTATTTTTATTTTATTTTATTTTATTTATTTTTTAACTTACAGACAGGGCTGGCAGCTTCACATTTTTCACTTATGACTTTTTGATTTGTCTGCTGCCTATCCCTGAGTGATTTATTTACAATCCTGCTGCAGCATACATATGTGTTGCAGTACAGCACCCCCAAACTTAAATTGGTGCCTGTCCTCAAGCCACCCCCAAACTTATCTCAGAACATAGCTACAAAAACATCCTTAAGCACCACCTATTCAAGTATTCTTTGTTTTTCCAGTTAAGGGCTTGTAATGTGCTAGTTTTCACAATAAAGGGCTAAGGCTCAAAGGGGTAACACTAAGGACATATAGATTGAGAGGGTTGGCTGTTTAGGCACTGGCTAAAAAAAATAAAAACAAAATAAGAAAATGCCTCAAGCACAAAGTGTGTGCAATCCTATGTGGTCAGATCAAACAGAAACAAAGCAAGCCTTACAGAAAATGCATGAGTGTGGTGTATATGAACAGTGTAATTTTGTCACTTAGGCTCACTTTTATATGTTCATGCTGCAGCACATATGTCCTCTATTCTAACAACTGTGCAGCAATGTTGGTGATTTCAAACAAGTTGGTGCAGTAGATTAGACAGCCAGAGTTTCATTCTAAATAGAAAGATTTGGAATCAACAAAGATGGCCAAAGGCCTTTTCCAATTAAACATTAATCATTTGGAATCAAAGACAGGGGTGGGATTCATGCACAATCATTCATTAGCCAAAAGTCAAACAATTATGGCCTTAATGGCCCTACAGACAAACGGACAAAATAGGTCCTAGTGACCACTACGTTACCAATACTTAAAAGAAAACAATATTAAACTGGGAATGGGGTGGAGAGTTTAGGGCATCCTGATGTGGGATGCTGCAGCGAACTGCAGCATCCACAATGGCTCTGTTTCAAGCCTATGCAGCTCTGGTGCGCAAACTCTTCCTAGTGCCTTTGCTCTTGGAGGGCACCTTGGCTTGTGTTGCTCCAGTGACCTGGATTTCCTCCTCATCTTTCTCTTCTTCAGCTTTTTCTTCTTGTGCCTCTGTCTCAACATTTTCATCATTCTCCTCATCAGCCTCAGTGCTTTCTGCAGCTCCGTCTTCTTTTTCTTCTTCTATTTGAGCAGCATCTTCTTTGTCAGAATCTTCTACTGCCTCAATGCTGCAGCAACCTTCTCCTTCTTAATCTTCACAGCCACATTGGGCGCAACCATCTTTAGCTTCTTGGAGAGAGGCACTGTGTCTTCCTCCTCTTCTTCCTCCTCTACAACATAACTAGCAGCAATTTTTGTTACTGGGCTCTCCTTCTCAGTAGCTGACTTTGTGCCTTTTGCTGGTTTTGATGCAGAGGGAGGATTTGATGCCACTGCAGTGGTGGTGGACACTTCTGCAGAGGCTGCAGCACAGGGTCTTTTACTGCTCCCCTGCTCTTGCTGTGAGGTTTTAGAGGCAGACTTCTTCATTTTAGAGGCAGGTGCTCTTCTTCTTTTTGCTGCTGCTGCTTAGATGGGGCAACACCCATCCAATCTTCATCCGAAGCAGAACTGTGGGCAGGGTCAATGTTGGCTGATTTCTCAGGGTTTGCAGGCACTGGATCTGAGGCAGATTTTTGTTGTTGGGGGTGTTACAGGGATATCTTCAACAAAAGGTGGCAGAATTTCCTGGGGGAACTGGGGGATTGGAGTCTCAAGCTTCCAACCATTGAGCTTCATTGTCTGTTTCTCCCAATGATACTTACAAAAGCAGTATTGCCAGAAAGTTTTCTCATGCTACATATGTTGCTGCAGCATAGCTGTCAATTCTTCGACTTTCTGCTCCAGCATCCCAGAACGATCCTGCTGCTCTGGGGTGCTGGATCTGGGAGGCTTGCTACCACTAGCACTGGCTTTCTCATAATTTGAATACATCCTCAACACACAGTTCATATCAATGGGGCCTTTGTTCAGTTCTAGCCCCTCCCCAGTGTTATACTCTATTCCTTGATCTAAACACAGATCAGTAATCAGACAAGGAAACATTAAGTTACCTTGTTGCTTCATTGCACAGAGTGTGATCTGAGTCTTGAGTGTCTCCCCCACATTTATCTTTTTCTTGCTCAAGATACAGTGGAGTAAAACCAGGCATTCTTTGTCCACAGTTTCCAGATGAGAAGTAGGGGAGAGAGAGTATCTGAGGAAGTGATACCATATTTTTGCAAGAGGTTGCAACATGGATCGAGGTAGTTTGAGTTGGCCTTCTGCCTGTTGGATGAATTCTGCACCAAGGGCTAGTTCTTTCTTCATTTGCTGCAGCTGAGAAGCAGGGTGTTGCAGCTTTCAGAGAGTTGTAGATATTTTTTTCAAAGATGTTGATTAGATGTTTGATTCCTAAATTGTCTTAGCAGACAGACGCCTACTTGTTCCTCCAAAATTCCTCATTTGTGTAAAAATCCATCTCTGTACAAAATCCATCAGACGCAGCAAAGGTCCTCCAAATTTTTTCTGGACAAGCTCTGGGAGCAGTTTCACTCCTTTTCTTGAAAACTTTTTCTTGATGGAGACTGCGGTGGAGGGTTTCTTTTTCATACTTTTCTTGAGCCTCTTCACTAACCCAGCTGGTTAGGGTTTCAGTTGGGTTAGAAGAAGGTGGTGCAGTGTTCTTTATAGCTTTTTGCTTCACACGGCTCAATTTCTTGGCAGTCATAGTGGGTTGATTTCTTGAAGAATAGGGAGAGAGGATGCTAGGGTTACGGGTTGAAGAAGGAGAGAAAAGACTTTGAATGGGTTGAGTGAGGAAGAAGGGTGAGTGGTCTATTTAAGGTGTAAAATGAGAGAAAGGTAGCAGTTACCGAGGGTCGTGGGAAAAGAAAAGAATGGAGAAGAAAGAGAGGTGGAGAACGTGTGGTTGGGGGTTAGGTTTATGGAAGAAAGTTTTCTCTCTCCACATCTTTTAGTATTTAATAAAATTCAAAACTTCTTAAATCTGTCCACTTTCCTCCCTCTCACAACGGACAAAAAGGCCAGCTGGTCCCCACAATTATAACCAATTGTAACCTGTATTTTGTTTTATGCTGCAGCCTGACTCACTTCTGCCCTTACTTCTGCTTCTTATTTAGAAAGGTAAATGCTTTATTTATAGGCTGCCTCCCATAAGCGCTTGGTTTGCCAGGTCCTCAGCCAGACCTTGCTGCAACATCATTTAGTATCATCAAGATTCGTGGTGACCTTCATTCTATCTACAGGTTCGCCAAAATAATGCTTGACTCTCGACCATTAACTTTGAATTCTCTTCCACTACCAGTATCCAACAGATCAACAGCTCCATGTGGGTAAACCTTTGCAATTGTAAATGGCCCTGACCATCTTGATTTCAGCTTACCAGGGAACAGCTTTAGCCTAGAGTTAAATAGCAACACTTGCTCTCCTTCATGAAAGGATCTGTGATGTATCTTCTTATCATGCCAGAGCTTAATTTTTACCTTGTAGGTTTCAGCATTTTCATATGAAAACAGTCTGTGTTCCTCCAATTCATTAAGCTGCAGCATACGTGCTACTCCAGCAGATTGAAGATCAAAGTTCAGTTTCTTTGTTGCCCAGAATGCTTTGTGCTGCAACTCTAAGGGTAGATGGCAAGCTTTCCCATACACGAGTCTATATGGGGACATCCCCAAAGGAGTCTTGAATGCAGTTCTATAAGCCCACAGTGCCTCATCCAGGTGTGATGACCAATCCTTCCTACTAGTGTTAACCATTTTCTCCAGAATCCTTTTGATTTCCCTGTTAGTCAACTCAGCTTGACCATTAGTTTGGGGATGATAGGCTGTGGCAACTTGATGCTTAACTCCATATTTTGCAAGCAATTTAGAAAAAGACTTGGTTGCAAAAATGGGTTCCTTCATCATTAATGATTGCTCTAGGGGTTCCAAATCTAGCAAAGATGTTTTTCTGTAAAAACTTTGTCACCACCCTAGCATCATTCTTGATTGTAGCCACAGCCTCTACCCATTTAGACACATAATCAATAGCTACTAGAATGTAAGTGTAGCCAAAGGAAGGGGGAAATGGTCCCATAAAATCAATACCCCATACATCAAAAAGTTTAATTTCCAAAATGGTGTTTAGAGGCATTTCATTTTTATTGGACAAGTTCCCTATCCTTTGACATCTATCACAGTGTTTAACAAATTCATGTGCATCTTTAAAAAGGGTAGGCCAAAATAAACCTGATTGGAGAACCTTTGCGGCAGTTCTCATACCACCAAAATGTCCTCCATATGCTGCAGCATGGCAATGAGTCAGAATATCAAGAAATTCTTCATCTGCAGCACATCTTCTGTTTAGATTGTCTGGGCACATTTTGTAGAGGTATGGTTCATCCCAGACGTATTGTTTGGCCTGATGGAAAAATCTCTTCCTTTGTTGAGAGTTCATGTCTGGAGGAACCACACCACTAGCAAGAAAATTGAGTAGGTCAGCATACCAGGGTGTTGCAGCATTTTGGACTGCTAACAGTTGCTCATCAGGGAAAGATTCTTCAATTGCTATTCCCCTGTGATCTGCAACATCCTCTGGCAATCATGAGAGGTGATCAGCCACTTGATTCTCCACTCCTTTCTTATCTCTGATTTCCAGATCAAATTCTTGTAATAGCAACACCCACCTGATCAGCCTTGGTTTAGCATCTTTCTTGTCAATTAAATATTTGATTGCAGAGTGATTTGTGTATACCACCACTTTTGTTCCAACAAGATAGGATCTGAACTTTTCGAAGGCATACACTACGGCTAGCAACTCCTTTGCAGTAGTGGTGTAATTGATCTGAGCATCAATCAAGGTTTTGCTTGCATAATAGACTGGATGTAACATTCTGTTGTACCTCTGTCCCAGAACTGCTCCCACTGCATAGTCACTTGCATCACACATAAGCTCAAAAGGCTTCTCCTAGTCAGGTGGAACACTAATGGGAGCAGTGATAAGAGCAGTCTTGAGAAGTTCAAAGGCTTTCATGCATTCTGCATTAAATTCAAAAGTCCTATCATGCTCCAGCAACTGACACAATGGCTTAGATATTTTTGAGAAGTCCTTGATGAACCGTCTGTAAAACCCTGCATGACCTAGGAAGCTTCTAGTTCCCTTAACTGATGGGGCGGGGGGGGGGGGCAGCCTTTCAATCACTTCAATCTTTGCCTTGTCCACTTCAATGCCATTTCTGGAAATTCTATGTCCCAGCACAATGCCCTCAGTCACCATGAAGTGACATTTCTCCCAATTCAACACAAGATTTGTTTCTTCACATCTATCCAAAATCTGTTCCAAATTTATTAAACAGGTTTGGAAAGTTTCTCCAACCACTGAAAAATCATCCATAAATACTTCTACTGATTTCTCAATCATATCAGAGAAAATGGCCATCATACATCTCTGAAAGGTTGTTGGAGCATTGCACAGGCCAAATGGCATTCTCCTGAAAGCAAAAGTACCATAAGGACAAGTGATAGTTGTCTTTTCCTGATCCTCTAGTGCTATAGCAATCTGGTTGTACCCTGAGTATCCATCCAGAAAACAATAATACTCCTTTCCAGCAAGTCTGTCCAACATTTGATCAATGAAAGGCAACGGGAAATGATCTTTTCTTGTGGCTTTGTTCAACTTCCTATAGTCCATACAAATCCTCCATCCAGTTACAGTTCTTGTGGGAATGATCTCATTTTTCTCATTGGTGACTACAGTTACACCTCCTTTCTTAGGTACACACTGAACTGGGCTCACCCAAATACTGTCAGAGATAGGGTAGATAATCCCTGCATCCAGCTACTTTATAATCTCCTTTTTGACTACTTCCTTCATGATTGGGTTCAGCCGTTTCTGACTTTCAATACTATTCTTTGAGTTGTCTTCCAAGAGAATTCTGTGCATGCATATTGATGGACTAATCCCCTTTATATCTGCTATCTGCCGCCTTATTACCTTTTTGTGCCTTTTTAATGCTGACAACAGTTGTTCTTCTTGCAGCCCATTCAATGAAGCAGAGATGATAACAGGCAAAGTATTATCATCACCAAGGTAGGCATATTTCAAATGACTTGGCAATTATTTCAATTCGAGGGATGGAGGTTTAACAATAGAAGGAATATTGTCTTTCACAGTGTCATCAGTTACCTCCAATGATTCATATTTTCTGGTCCAAATATGTTGCACTGCCTTGCTGTCCTGTAGTTTATTAGAATCCTCATCAAGAAGATTTTCCTCTTCTACTGATGCTGCAGCATGATATTTATAGTTCTTCAGAAATTGCTGTTGCACCAACTCATCAAATGTCTCAATGCGAGAACATTCTTCCATGCCCTCATCAGGATATTTCAGAGCATTGAAAACATTAAATGTCACATGCTGATCATTAACTCTCATGGTGAGTTCTCCCTTTTGCACATCAATTAGGGTTTTTCCTGTTGCCAGAAATGGTCTCCCGAGGATGATGGGGACCTCTTTGTCTGCTTCAAAATCCAGAATGATAAAGTCCACAGGGAATACAAATTTGTCAACTTTAATCAAGATATCTTCAATTTTTCCTTCTGGGTATGCAATGGATCTATCAGCTAGCTGAAGTGTGACAAATGTAGGTCTTGCTGCTCCAACTTCTAGCTTCTTGAAGATAGACATGGGCATAAGGTTGATGCTTGCTCCCAAGTCACATAAAGCTTTACCACAGTAGGTATCTCCAATAAAACATGGTATGGTGAAACTTCTAGGATCTTTCATTTTCCTTGGCACCTTGTTCTGCAACATCATGCTGCATTCTTCAGTCATAGCAACAGTTTCAAATTCTCCCAATCTTCTTTTCTTAGTGAGGACATCTTTCATGAACTTTGTATAATTGGGCATCTGTTGCAAAGCTGTTACCAACAGTATGTTGATATGAAGCTGTTTTAGCACATCCAGAAATTTGTTGAATTGTTTCTCTTGGTGGGCTTTCTTCAATCTCTGAGGAAAAGGTGGTGGAGGCCTTTCTGGGGTCAATTTGGGCATAGCAGATTGTGTTGCATCATCAGGCACTTTGTCAACAACTGCAGGTTGCTCTGCTGCCATATTTTCTTCTGATTTTTTCTTGTCTGAATCTGAGTTATTCACCTTTTGTTTCTTCTTTGGCTCTGCAACTTCTACATCTTTACCACTTCTCAAATGGATTACCTTGCATTGTTCTTTACCTCCTCCAGAACTTGAGGATTTAGGTTGTTCAGTAGATACTGGTAGTGAACCAGCTGGCCTTAAATTGATTGCATTGGCCAACTATCCCACTTGGGTTTCTAAGTTCCTCATTCCGGCTTTGGTTTCTGTCATGAATGCCTTCAGTACAGCTTCTAATGATGAATCTGGAGCTTTCTGTTGCACTTGAAGTTGCTGCTTCCTAGGCTGCTGCTGTTGATTGTATCCAGAGGGTGGATTCAGTGTATTGCTATAGTTTGAATACCTCAGATTAGGGTGTTGTGGCTGTTGCCATCCTGTATTTCCGAATGAATTATTGCCTTTGTAGTTGTTGTTTCCCACATAGTTGATAGCAACAGGGTTTGCTAAACAATTTTCAAACAAATGATCTCCTCCACAATAAACACATGATACAGTATCTGCCTTGTAGATTTGTTCAGTCACCATCTCTTTAGTCATTATGGGTGGAGCAAAGGAATTTCCTTGATTTTCTATGGTCATCCCCCTAACCATATTGGTTAAAGAGGTCATTTGAGCTGACAGTGCTGCAACTTCTCTTACTTCATATGCTCCTACTGTAGTATTGCTTTTCCCAGAAACTTGTCTTGATGTTGGTCACTGATAACTGTTAGCTGCTATACCTTCTATCAGAGCATAGGCCTCATTGTAGGATTTAGTGAGGAGACTGCCTCCAGCTGAAGCATCTAACATCATCCTTGAGCTAGGTAAAACTCCATTATAGAAGTGTTCCATTTGAATACAAAATGGAATGCCATGGTGGGGACACTTCTTAATAAGTTGTTTAAATCTCTCCCATGCTTCAAATAGGGGTTCATCTTCATGCTGCCTGAAAGAAGTGATGTCAGTTCTCATCTTTGCATTCATAGTTAGTGGGAAGAACTTGGTCAGGAATTTCTTAGCAAGTTTGTTCCAGGTATCAACTGAATTTGCATCCAAGGAATTTAGCCAGTTTTTAGCCCTTCCTCCCAAAGAGAATGGAAATAATCGCAATCTGAATGCATCATCAGTGATTCCTGGAATCTTGAAGTTGCTTGCCACATCCAGAAACTGTTTGAGATGCAAGTGAGGGTCCTCTGTTGTAGCTCCATTAAATTGACCAATTGTTTGCAACATTTGAAACATCGCTGGCTTGAATTCAAACTGAGGTGCAGTGATGGGTGTCCTCACTATTCCTATGTTCATGGCTTCAGGGTCAAACACTGCATATCCCCTGATGGCACAGTTTTTGTCATTAGCCATAGCCATGCTGTCTTGAGGCACTTCTTCTGCCATTTCTGATTCAGCAGGGGACAATGTTCCAGAAGAGTCAGGTGTGGAACTGATTGGAGTATTCATAACCAACTCAGGTACAGTCTAAGATGTTTGACCTCTTCTACGCCTTCTAAATGTCCTTTCTATCTCTGGATCAAATCTATAATTAGGTGATAAGAACCTGTGCATACAGTTCCAGTACCCTGTGCTACAGCAAAGCACTAAGAGTATTAGTATCGCTAACTACAGAACTAATAATCTAGAAGCAAAATATTTTAGCATCAATCATAATCCCCGGCAACGGCGCCAAAAACTTGTTGCCTTAAAAATAGTTATTCTTAAGCTTGTGCAAGTATACACAATTGCCTCAAGTAATATAGAACTTTAGTTCAGATATCGTTCCCATAGGGATTAAATTGATGCAATAAAATTCAGTTCAGATTATATGTTCAACAGTTAGCAAGAAGTAACCAAATATTGTTGTATGCTGACATATTAAAATAAGGATGTTAATGCTAAAAGAAATAAACAAGTTACAACGTAAGGGTCACTCAAAACAGATTGAGAAAGAGAAGAGATCGGTATATTCAGATAATTAAATCAGCTCCGGGTATGCTACAGCATAATTCATGTTTAGCTATCATTATGCTTTAACTATGCTCTAGCATCTAGCTCCAAGAAATTAAAGCTTGTTTTCCAACATTACAGGGTCAGATTCATTAACTTTGTTCTATTCCTAGATTCAGATTAATTACGCCACCCATTAGTTAAAGCTCGTTCCGGCTAGCTTAGAGGCATGAATAGTTATTCCTAGCCTTATCATCATCAATTAATTTTCCAATTAACGATTTAACCTCTATCCTATACCAAGTTCCCACTTACTTAATTCTTCCAAAATAAATAAGCTAGACGTTCAATCAAGTTGATCACTCTTAATTAAACAACGTTAAATACATGATAAAAGAAGATGCGAACACAGTTATTACATAACTCTTAGACAATGATAGAGAAATCAGGAGCAACAGGCTATTATTTACTATACTTAACACCAATTTATACAAAGTAACATTTTCCCTAAGAAAGCAAACTTAAAACAAAAAAGGTAGCAAAGAATCTCAGTAAAAAGGATTTAAAAAACTCTTCATTCAAAGAGTTATCAATGATCCCATGGTTAACCTATGACCCCCTAACCCCCTAGCAATAAACCCATGTTTAACCCATGACCTACTTGCAAAGATCCCATGGTTAACCCATGACCCCATTGCAAGGATCCCATGGTTAACCCATGAACCCTTGGAAGGATCCCTTTAGAAAGGATCCTATTGTTAACCTATCAACCCCTTGCCATGATCCCATGGTTAACCCATGTCCTCCTTGCAAGGATCCCATTGTTAACCCATGACCCTCTTGCAAGGATCCCATGGTTAACCTATGACCCCCATGCAAGGATCCCAGGGTTAACCCATGACCCATTTGATATGATCCCATAGTTAACCCATAACCCCCTAGAAAGGATCCAATCGTTAACCCATGACCCCTTTTGAAAGGATCCCATGGTTAACCCATGACACACTTGCAAGGATCCTATAGTTAACCCATGACCCCATTGCCATGATCCCTTGATTAACCCATGACCCACTTGCAAGGATCCCTTGGTTAACCCATGACCCACTTGCAAGGATCCCTTGGTTAACCCATGACCCACTTGCAAGGATCCCTTGGTTAACCCATGACCACCTTGCGAGGATCCCAAAAGGAAAGGATCCCAATGTTAACCCATGACCTACTTGCAAAGATTCCATGGTTAACCGATGACCCCCTTGCAAGGATCCATCTAGAAAGGATCCCATGGTTAACCTATGAACCCCTTGCCATGATCCCAAGGTTAACTCAAGACCCCATAGAAAGGATCCGTTGGCTAACCCATGACCACCTTGCAAAGATCCCATGGTTAACGAATGACCGACTCGCAAGGATACCATACTAAACCCATGACCCACTTGGCATGATTCCATGGTTAACCCATGACCCCCTTGCAAGGATCCCCTGGTTAACCCCGGAACTCCTTGCAAGGATCACTCGGTTAGCCCATGACCCACTTGCAAGGACCCCATGGTTAACCCATGACCCCCTTGCAAGGATCCCCCTAGAAAGGATCCCATGATTAACCCATGACCCCCTTGCCATGATCACGTGGTTAACCGATGAACCCCTTGCAAGGATCCCATGGTTAACCCATGACCCACTGCAAGGATCCCATAGTTAACCCATGACCCATTGCAAGGATCCCATGATTAACCCATGACCCCCTTGCAAGGATCCATCTAGAAAGGGTCCCATGGTTTACTCATGACCCACTTGCACGGATCCCATGGATAACCCATGACCCACTTACCATTATCCCATGGTTAACCCATGACCCCCTTACTCTAGAAAGCACCTCATGGTTAACTCATGACCCCCTTCGAGGATCCCAAGGTTAACCCATGACCTCCTTGCAAGGATCCCATGGTTAGCCCATGACCCCCTTGCTCTAGAAAGGAACTCATGGTTAACCCATGACCCCCTACGAGGATTCCAAGGATAACCCATGACCCCCTTGCAAGGATCCTATGGTTAACCCATGACCCCTTTGCAAGGATCCCATGGTTAACCCATGACCCAAATGCAAGGATCCCAAGGTTAACCCATGACTCAAATGCAAGGATCCCATGGTTAACCCATAACCCCCTTGACATGATCCCATGGTTAACCCAAGAGCCCCTTGCAAGGATCCCATGGTTCACCCATGACCCCCTTGCCATGATCCCATGGTTAACAATGACCCCTAACCCCCTTGCAACGATTCCATGGTTAACCCATGACATTCTTGCCAAGATACCACGGTTAACCCATGACCCCATTGCAAGGATCCCATTGTTAACCCATGAACCCTTGGAAGGATCCCTCTAGAAAGGATCCTATGGTTAACCTATGAACCCCTTGCCATAATCCCAGGGTTAACCCATGTCCTCCTTCCAAGGATCCCATGGTTAACCCATGACCCACTTGCAAAGATCCCATGGTTAACCTATGACCCACTTCCAAGGATCCCAGGGTTAACCCATGACCCATTTTCTATGATTCCATGGTTAACCCATAACCCCCTAGAAAGGATCCAATCGTTAACCCATGACCCCTTTTGAAAGGATCCCAGCGTTAACCCATGACACACTTGCAAGGATTTCATGGTTAACCCATGACCGACTTGGCATGATCCCATGGTTAACCTATGTCCCCCTTGCAAGCATCCCTCTAGAACGGATCCCATGGTTAAACCATGACCCCATTGAAAGGGTCCCATGGTTAACCCCTGAACACCCTGCAAGGATCTCACGGTTAGCCTATGACTCACTTGCAAGAATCCCAGGGTCAACCCATGACCCCCTTACAAGGATCCCATGGTTAACGCATGCCTCCATTGCAAGGATCTCTCTAGAAAGGATCCCATGGTTAACCCATGACCCCCTTGCAAGGATCCCCCTAGAAAGGATCCGATGGATAACCCATGACTCCTTTGCAAGGATCCCATGGATAACCCACGACCGCCTTGCAAGGATCCCCCTAGAAAGGATCCCATGGATAACCCATGACCCCTTTGCAAGGATCCCTCTAGAAAGGATCGCATGGTTAACCTATGACCCCCTTGCAAGGATCCCCCTAGAAAAGATCCCATGGTTAACCGATGACCCCCTTGCAAGGATCCCATGGTTAACCCATGACCCCCTTGCAAGGATCTTTCAAGAAAGGATCCCATGGTTAACCCATGACCCCCTTGCAAGGATCCTATGGTTAACCCATGACCCACATGCAAGGATCTCGTGGTTAACACATGACCCACTTGCAATGATCCCAAGGTTAACCCAAGAACCCCTTCCAAAAATCCCATGGTTAGCCCCGGAACCCCTTGCCATGATCCCATGGTTAACCCATGACCCCCTAAGCCCCTTTCAATGATCCCATGGTTAACCCATGCCCCCTTGCAAGGATCCCATGGTTAACCCATGACCCACTTGCAAGGATCCCAAGGTTAACCGATGACCTTCTTGCAAGGATCCCCCTCGAAAGGGTCCCATGGTTAACGCATGACCCACTTGCAAGGATCCCATTGTTAACCCATGACCCACTTGCCATGGTCCCATGGTTAACCCATGACCCTCTTGCAAGGATCCCTCTAGAAAGAAACACATGGATAACTCATTACCCCTTACAGGGTTCCCAAGGTTAACCCATGAACCCCTTGCAAGGATCCCATGGTTAACCATTGACCCCCTTGAAAGAATCCTATGGTTAACCCATCACCCCCTTGCCATGATCCCGTGGTTAACCCATGAACCCCTTGGAAGGATCGCCATAGAAAGGATCCCATGGTTAACCATGACCCCCTTGCAAGGATCCCATGGTTAACCTATGACCCACTTGCCATAATCACATGGTTAACCCATGACCCCCTTGTAAGGATCCCTCTAGAACGAAACTTATGGATAACCCATGACCCCCGTCAAGGTTCCCAAGGTTAACCCATGACACCCTTGCATGGATCCCATGGTTAACCCTTGACCCCCTTGCGAGAATCCTATGGTTAACCCATCACCCTTTTGCATGATCCCTTGGTTAACCCAATGAACCCCTTGGAAGGATCGCCATAGAAAGGATCCCATGGTTAACCATGACCCCCTTGCAAGGATCCAATGGTTAACCCATGACCCACTTGCCATAATCACATGGTTAACCCATGACCCCCTAACCCCCTTGCAATGATCCCATGGTTAACCCATGACCTACTTGCACAGATCCCATGGTTAACCCAGGACCCCGTTGCAAGGATCCCATGGTTAACCCACGAACCCTTTCATGGAACCCTCTATTAAGGATCGCATGGTTAACCTATGAACCCCTTGCCATGATCACACTGTTAACCCATGTCCCCCTTGCAAGGATCCCATGGTTAACCCGTGATCCACTTGCAAGGATCCCATGGTTAACCCATGATCCACTTGCAAGGATCCCATGGTTAACCCATGACCCCATTGTGATGATCACATAGTTAACCCATGACCCCCTAGAAAGGATCCAACCGTTAACCCATGACCCTCCTTGCAAGGATCCCAGGGTTAACCCATGATCCACTTGCAAGGATTCCATGGTTAACCCATGATCCACTTGCAAGGATCCCATGGCTAACATATGACCCCCTTGCAAGGATCCCATCGTTAACCCATGACCCCATTGTGATGATCACATTGTTAACCCATGACCCCCTAGAAAGGATCCATCCGTTAACCCATGATCCTCTTTGCAAGGATCCCATGGTTAACCCATGACACTCTTGCAAGGATCCCATGGTTAACCCATGTCCCCCTTGCAAGGATCCCATGGTTAACCCATGATCCACTTGCAAGGATCCCATGGGTAACCCATGATCTACTTGCAAGGATCCCATGGCTAACCTATGACCCACTTGCAAGGATCCCATGGTTAACCAATGACCCCATTGCTATGATCACATAGTTAACCCATGACCCCCTAGAAAGGATTCAATCGTTAACCCATGACCCCCTTTGCAAGGATCCCATGGTTAACCCATGACACTCTTGCAAGGATACCATGGTTAACCCATGACCCACTTGGCATGATCCCATGGTTAACCTATGACCCCCTTGCAAGGATGCCCCTAGAAAGGATCCCATGGTTAAACCATGACCCCCTTGCAAGGATCTAATGGTTAACTTATGAACCCTTTGAAAGGATCCCCCTTGAAAGTATCCCATGGTAAACAAATAACCCCCTTGCCATGATCCCCTGGTTAACCCCTGAACACCTTGCAAGGATCTCACGGTTAGCCTATGACCCACTTGCAAGGATCCCATGGTTAACCCATGACCCCCTTACAAGGATCCCACGGTTAACCCTTGCCCCCTTTGCAAGGATCCCTCTAGAAAGGATCCCATGGTTAACCGATGACCCCCTTGCAAGGATCCCCCTAGAAAGGATACCATGGTAAACCCATGACCCCCTTGCAAGGAACCCATAGTTAATCCTTGACCCCTTTGCAAGGATCCCCCTAGAAAGGATACCATGGTTAATCCATGACCCCCTTGTAAGGATCCCATGGTTAATCCATGACCCCTTTGCAAGGATCCCTCTAAAAAGGATCCCATGGTTAACTGATGACCCCCTTGCAAGGATCCCATGGTTAACCCATGTCCCACATGTAAGAATCCCATGGTTAACCCCTGACCCGCTTGCAATGATCCCATGGTTAACCCAAGAACCCCTTGCAAGAATCCCATGGTTAACCAAGGACCCCCTTGCCATGATCCCATGGTTAACCCATGGCCCCCTGAACCCATTGCAAGGATCCCATGGTTAACCCCTGACCTCCTTACAAGGATCCCCCTCGAAAGGGTCCCATGGTTAACGCATGACCCAATTGCAAGGATCCTATGGTTAACCCATGATCCACTTGCCATGATCCAACGGTTAACCCATGACCCTCTTGCAAGGATCCCATGGTTAACCCATGAGCCACTTGGAATGATCCCATAGTTAACCCATGATCCCATGGTTAACCCGTGACCCACTTGCAAGGATCCCATGGTTAACCAATGACCTTCTTGCAAGGATTCCCCTCGAAAGGTTCCCATGGTTAATGCATGACCCACTTGCAAGGATCCAATGGTTAACCCATGTACCCCTTGGAAGGATCGCCATAGAAAGGATCCCATGGTTAACCATGACCCCCTTGCAAGGATCCAATGGTTAACCCATGACCCACTCGCCATAATCACATGGTTAACCTATAACCCCCTTGTAACGATCCCATGGTTAACCCATGACCCCCTTGCCATGATCCCATCGTTAACCCATGACCCCCTAACCCCCCTGCAATGATCCCATGGTTAACCCATGACTTACTGGCACAGATCCCTTGGTTAACCCATGACCCCGTTGCAAGGATCCCATAGTTAACCCATGAACCCTGTCAAGGAACCCTCTGGAAAGGATCGTATGGTTAACCTATGAACCCCTTGCCACGATCCCACGGTTAACCCATGTCCCCCATGCAAGGATCCCATGGTTAACCCATGATCCACTTGCAAGGATCCCATGGTTAACATATGACCCCCTTGCAAAGATCCCATGGTTAACCCATGATCCACTTGCAAGGATCCCACATGGTTAACCTATGACCCCCTTGCAAGGATCCCAGGGTTAACCCATGACCCCATTGCTATGATCACATAGTTAACCCATGACACCCTAGAAAGGATCCAATCGTTAACCCATGACCCACTTTGCAAGGATCCCATGGTTAACCCATGACACTCTTGCATGGATACCATGGTTAACCCATGACCCACTTGGCATGATCCCATGGTTAACCTATGACCCCCTTGCAAGGATCCCCCTAGAAGGGATCCCATGGTTAAACCATGACCCCCTTGCAAGGATCTTATGGTTAACTTATGACCCCTTTGAAAGGATCCCCCTTGAAAGTATCCCATGGTTAACAAATAACTCCCTTGCCATGATCCCATGGTTAACCCCTGAACACCTTGCAAGGATCTCACGGTTAGCCTATGACCCACTTGCAAGGATCCCATGGTTAAACCACGACCCCTTGCAAGGATCCCATGGTTCACCCATGTCCCACATGTAAGGATCCCATGGTTAACCCCTGACCGCTTGCAATGATTCCATGGTTAACCCAAGAACCCCTTGCAAGAATCCCATGGTTAACTAAGGACCCCCTTGCCATGATCCCATGATTAACCCATGACCCCCTGACCCCCTTGCAACAGTCACATGGTTAACCCATGCCCCTTGCAAGGATCCCATGGTTAACCCATGACCCCCTTTCAAGGATCCCATGGTTAACCCCTGACCTCCTTGCAAGGATCCCCCTCGAAAGGGTCCCATGGTTAACGCATGACCCACTTTCAAGGATCCCATGGTTAACCGTTGAGCCACTTGCCATGATCCAATGGTTTACCCATGACCCTCTTGCAAGGATCCCATTGTTAACCCACAACTCACTTGGAATGATCCCATAGTTAACTAATGAACCCCTTGGAAGGATCGCCAAAGAAAGGATCCCATGGTTAACCTTGACCCCCTTCATGGATCTCATGGTTAACCCATGACCCACTTGCAAGGATCTCATGGTTAACCCATGACTTTCTTGCAAGGATCCCTCTCGAAAGGGTCCCATGGTTAACGCATGACCCACTTGCCATGGTCCCATGGTTAACCCATGACCCTCTTGCAAGGATCCCTCTAGAAAGAAACTCATGGATAACCCATGACCCCCTACAGGGTTCCCAAGGTTAACCCATGAATCCCTTGCAAGGATCCCATGGTTAACCCTTGACCCCCTTGAAAGCATCCTATGGTTAACCCGTCACCCGGTTGCCTTGATTCCATGGTTAACCCATGAACCCCTGGGAAGGATCGCCATAGAAACGATCCCATGGTTAACCTTGACCCCCTTCCAAGGATCCCATGGTTAACCTACGACCCAATTGCCATAATCACATGGTTAACCCATGACCCCCTTGTAAGGATCCCTCTAGAAAGAAACTTATGGATAACCCATGACCCCCGACAAGGTTCCCAAGGTTAACCCATGACACCCTTGCAAGGATCCCATGGTTAACCCTTGACCCCCTTGCAAGAATCCTATGGTTAACCCATCATCCATTTGCATGATCCCATGGTTAACCTATGTACCCCTTGGAAGGAGCGCCCTCGAAAGGATACCATGGTTAACCATGACACCCTTGCAAGGATCCAATGGTTAACCCATGACCCACTCACCATAACCACATGGTTAACCTATAACCCCCTTGTAAGGATCCCATGGTTAACCCATGACCCCCTTGCCATGATCCCATAATTTAACCCATGACTTACTTGCACAGATCCCATGGTTAACCCTTGACCCCGTTGCAAGGATCTCATGGTTAACCCATGAACCCTTTCAAGGAACCCTCTAGAAAGGATCGCAAGGTTAACCTGTGACCCCCTTGCAAGGATCCCAAGGTTAACCCATGACCCTATTGCTATGATCACATAGTTAACCCATGACCCCCTAGAAAGGATCCAATCGTTAACCCATGACGCCCTTTGCAAGGATCCCATGGTTAACCCATGACACTCTTGCAAGGATACCATGGTTAACCCATGACCCACTTGGCATGATCCCATGGTTAACCTCTGACCCCCTTGCAAGGATCCCCCTAGAAAGGATCCCATGGTTAAACCATGACCCCCTTGCAAGGATCTCATGGTTAACTTATGACCCCTTTGAAAGGATCCCCCTTGAAACTATCCCATGGTTAACAAATAACCTCCTTGCCATGATCCCATGGTTAACCCCTGAACACCTTCCAAGGATCCCATGGTTAAACTACGACCCCTTGCAAGGATCCCATGGTTAACCCAAGTCCCACATGTAAGGATCCCATGGTTAACCCCTGACCCGCTTGCAATGATTCCATGGTTAACCCAAGAAACCCCTTGCAAGAATCCCATAGTTAACTAAGGACCCCCTTGCCATGATCCCATGGTTAACCCATGACCCCCTTTCAAGGATCCCATGGTTAACCCCTGACCTCCTTGCAAGGATCCCCCTCGAAAGGGTCCCATGGTTAACGCATGACCCACTTGCCAGGATCCCATGGTTAACCCATGACCCACTTGCCATGATCCAATGGTTAACCCATGACCCTCTTGCAAGGATCCCATGGTTAACCCATGACCCACTAGGAATGATCCCAAAGTTAACCCATGAACCCCTTGGAAGGATCACCAAAGAAAGGATCCCAATGGTTAACCATGACCCCCTTGCAAGGATCTCATGGTTAACCCATGACCCACTTGCAAGGATCCCATGGTTAACCCATGACCTTCTTGCAAGGATCCCCCTCGAAAGGGTCCCATGGTTAACGCATGACCCACTTGTAAGGATCCCATGGTTAACCCATGACCCACTTGCCATGGTCCCATCCCAGGACCCTCTTGCAAGGATCCCTCTAGAAAGAAACTCATGGGTAACCCATGACCCCTTATAGGGTTCCCAAGGTTAACCCATGAACCCCTTGCAAGGATCCCATGGTTAACCCTTGACCCCCTTGAAAGAATCCTATGGTTAACCCATCACCCCGTTGCCATGATCCCATGGTTAACCCATGAACCCCTGGGAAGGATCGCCATAGAAACGATCCCATGGTTAACCTTGACCCCCTTGCAAGGATCCCATGGTTAACCTATGACCCAATTGCATAATCACATGGTTAACCCATGACCCCCTTGTAAGGATCCCTCTAGAAAGAAACTTATGGATAACCCATGATGCCCGACAAGGTTCCCAAGGTTAACCCATGACACCCTTGCAAGGATCCCATGGTTAACCCTTGACCCCCTTGCAAGAATCCTATGGTTAACCCATCATCCATTTGCATGATCCCATGGTTAACCCATGACTTACTTGCACAGATCCCATGGATAACCCTTGACCCCGTTGCAAGGATCTCATGGTTAACCCATGAACCCTTTCAAGGAACCCACTAGAAAGGATCGCAAGGTTAACCTGTGACCCCCTTGCAAGGATCCCAGGGTTAACCCATGACCCTATTGCTATGATCACATAGTTAACCCATGACCCCCTAGAAAGGATCCAATCGTTAACCCATGACCCCCTTTGCAAGGATCCTATGGTTAACCCATGACACTCTTGCAAGGATACCATGGTTAACCCATGACCCACTTGGCATGATCCCATGGTTAACCTCTGACCCCCTTGCAAGGATCCCCCTAGAAAGGATCCCATGGTTAAACCATGACCCCCTTGCAAGGATCTCATGGTAAACTTATGACCCCTTTGAAAGGGTCCCCCTTGAAGTATCCCATGGTTAAGAAATAACCTCCTTGCCATGATCCCATGGTTAACCCTGAACACCTTGCAAGGATCCCATGGTTAAACTACGACCCCTTGCAAGGATCCCATGGTTAACCCATGTCCCACATGTAAGGATCCCATGGTTAACCCCTGACCTGCTTGCAATGATTCCATGGTTAACCCAAGAACCCCTTGCAAGAATCCCATGGTTAACTAAGGACCCCCTTGCCATGATCCCATGGTTAACCCATGACCCCCTTTCAAGGATCCCATGGTTAACCCCTGACCTCCTTGCAAGGATCCCCCTCGAAAGGGTCCCATGGTTAACGCATGACCCACTTGCAAGGATCCCATGGTTAACCCATGACCCACTTGCCATGATCCAATGGTTAACCCATGACCCTCTTGCAAGGATCCCATGGTTAACCCATGACCCACTAGGAATGATCCCAAAGTTAACCCATGAACCCCTTGGAAGGATCACCAAAGAAAGGATCCCATGGTTAACCATGACCCCCTTGCAAGGATCTCATGGTTAACCCATGACCCACTTGCAAGGATCCCATGGTTAACCAATGACCTTCTTGCAAGGATCCCCCTCGAAAGGGTCCCATGGTTAACGCATGACCCACTTGTAAGGATCCCATGGTTAACCCATGACCCACTTGCCATGGTCCCATGGTTATCCCAGGACCCTCTTGCAAGGATCCCTCTAGAAAGAAACTCATGGGTAACCCATGACCCCTTTATAGGGTTCCCAAGGTTAACCCATGAACCCCTTGCAAGGATCCCATGGTTAACCCTTGACCCCCTTGAAAGAATCCTATGGTTAACCCATCACCCCGTTGCCATGATCCCATGGTTTAACCCATGAACCCCTGGGAAGGATCGCCATAGAAACGATCCCATGGTTAACCTTGACCCCCTTGCAAGGATCCCATGGTTAACCTATGACCCAATTGCATAATCACATGGTTATCCCATGACCCCCTTGTAAGGATCCCTCTAGAAAGAAACTTATGGATAACCCATGATGCCCGACAAGGTTACCAAGGTTAACCCATGACACCCTTGCAAGGATCCCATGGTTAACCCTTGACCCCCTTGCAAGAATCCTATGGTTAACCCATCATCCATTTGCATGATCCCATGGTTAACCTATGTACCCCTTGAAAGGAGCGCCCTAGAAGGATACCATGGTTAACCATGACCCCCTTGCAAGGATCCAATGGTTAACCCATGACCCACTCACCATAATCACATGGTTAACCTATAACCCCCTTGTAAGGATCCCATGGTTAACCCATGACCCCCTTGCCATGATCCCATGGTTAACCCATGACTTACTTGCACAGATCCCATGGATAACCCTTGACCCCGTTGCAAGGATCTCATGGTTAACACATGAACCCTTTCAAGGAACCCTCTAGAAAGGATCGCAAGGTTAACCTGTGACCCCCTTGCAAGGATCCCAGGGTTTACCCATGACCCTATTGCTATGATCACATAGTTAACCCATGACCCCCTAGAAAGGATCCAATCGTTAACCCATGACCCCCTTTGCAAGGATCCTATGGTTAACCCATGACACTCTTGCAAGGATACCATGGTTAACCCATGACCCACTTGTCATGATCCCATGGTTAACCTCTGACCCCCTTGCAAGGATCCCCCTAGAAAGGATCCCATGGTTAAACCATGACCCCCTTGCAAGGATCTCATGGTTAACTTATGACCCCTTTGAAAGGATCCCCCTTGAAAGTATCCCATGGTTAAGAAATAACCTCCTTGCCATGATCCCATGGTTAACCCCTGAACACCTTGCAAGGATCCCATGGTTAAACTACGACCCCTTGCAAGGATCCCATGGTTAACCCATGTCCCACATGTAAGGATCCCATGGTTAACCCCTGACCCGCTTGCAATGATTCCATGGTTAACCCAAGAACCCCTTGCAAGAATCCCATGGTTAACTAAGGACCCCCTTGCCATGATCCCATGGTTAACCCATGACCCCCTTTCAAGGATCCCATGGTTAACCCCTGACCTCCTTGCAAGGATCCCCCTCGAAAGGGTCCCATGGTTAACGCATGACCCACTTGCAAGGATCCCATGGTTAACCCATGGACCCACTTGCCATGATCCAATGGTTAACCCATGACCCTCTTGCAAGGATCCCATGGTTAACCCATGACCACTAGGAATGATCCCAAGTTAACCCATGAACCCCTTGGAAGGATCACCAAAGAAAGGATCCCATGGTTAACCATGACCCCCTTGCAAGGATCTCATGGTTAACCCATGACCCACTTGCAAGGATCCCATGGTTAACCAATGACCTTCTTGCAAGGATCCCCCTCGAAAGGGTCCCATGGTTAACGCATGACCCACTTGTAAGGATCCCATGGTTAACCCATGACCCACTTGCCATGGTCCCATGGTTATCCCAGGACCCTCTTGCAAGGATCCCTCTAGAAAGAAACTCATGGGTAACCCATGACCCCTTATAGGGTTCCCAAGGTTAACCCATGAACCCCTTGCAAGGATCCCATGGTTAACCCTTGACCCCCTTGAAAGAATCCTATGGTTAACCCATCACCCCGTTGCCATGATCCCATGGTTAACCCATGAACCCCTGGGAAGGATCGCCATAGAAACGATCCCATGGTTAACCTTGACCCCCTTGCAAGGATCCCATGGTTAACCTATGACCCAATTGCATAATCACATGGTTAACCCATGACCCCCTTGTAAGGATCCCTCTAGAAAGAAACTTATGGATAACCCATGATGCCCGACAAGGTTACCAAGGTTAACCCATGACACCCTTGCAAGGATCCCATGGTTAACCCTTGACCCCCTTGCAAGAATCCTATGGTTAACCCATCATCCATTTGCATGATCCCATGGTTAACCTATGTACCCCTTGGAAGGAGCGCCCTAGAAAGGATACCATGGTTAACCATGACCC
This sequence comes from Echinosophora koreensis, assembly GCA_035048595.1. Classification (NCBI taxonomy): domain Eukaryota; kingdom Viridiplantae; phylum Streptophyta; class Magnoliopsida; order Fabales; family Fabaceae; genus Echinosophora; species Echinosophora koreensis. The sequence continues at coordinate 2,856,082 of JAPCYP010000065.1, forward strand.
CCTTGCAAGGATCCAATGGTTAACCCATGACCCACTCACCATAATCACATGGTTAACCTATAACCCCCTTGTAAGGATCCCATGGTTAACCCATGACCCCCTTGCCATGATCCCATGGTTAACCCATGACTTACTTGCACAGATCCCATGGATAACCCTTGACCCCGTTGCAAGGATCTCATGGTTACCCCATGAACCCTTTCAAGGAACCCTCTAGAAAGGATCGCAAGGTTAACCTGTGACCCCCTTGCAAGGATCCCAGGGTTTACCCATGACCCTATTGCTATGATCACATAGTTAACCCATGACCCCCTAGAAAGGATCCAATCGTTAACCCATGACCCCCTTTGCAAGGATCCCATGGTTAACCCATGACACTCTTGCAAGGATACCATGGTTAACCCCATGACCCACTTGGCATGATCCCATGGTTAACCTCTGACCCCCTTGCAAGGATCCCCCTAGAAAGGATCCCATGGTTAAACCATGACCCCCTTGCAAGGATCTCATGGTTAACTTATGACCCCTTTGAAAGGATCCCCCTTCAAAGTATCCCATGGTTAAGAAATAACCTCCTTGCCATGATCCCATGGTTAACCCCTGAACACCTTGCAAGGATCCCATGGTTAAACTACGACCCCTTGCAAGGATCCCATGGTTAACCCATGTCCCACATGTAAGGATCCCATGGTTAACCCCTGACCCGCTTGCAATGATTCCATGGTTAACCCAAGATCCCCTTGCAAGAATCCCATGGTTAACTAAGGACCCCCCTTGCCATGATCCCATGGTTAACCCATGACCCCCTTTCAAGGATCCCATGGTTAACCCCTGACCTCCTTGCAAGGATCCCCCTCGAAAGGGTCCCATGGTTAACGCATGACCCACTTGCAAGGATCCCATGGTTAACCCATGACCCACTTGCCATGATCCATGGTTAACCCATGACCCTCTTGCAAGGATCCCATGGTTAACCCATGACCCACTAGGAATGATCCCAAAGTTAACCCATGAACCCCTTGGAAGGATCACCAAAGAAAGGATCCCATGGTTAACCATGACCCCCTTGCAAGGATCTCATGGTTAACCCATGACCCACTTGCAAGGATCCCATGGTTAACCCATGACCTTCTTGCAAGGATCCCCCTCGAAAGGGTCCCATGGTTAACGCATGACCCACTTGTAAGGATCCCATGGTTAACCCATGACCCACTTGCCATGGTCCCATGGTTATCCCAGGACCCTATTGCAGGGATCCCTCTAGAAAGAAACTCATGGGTAACCCATGACCCCTTATAGGGTTCCCAAGGTTAACCCATGAACCCCTTGCAAGGATCCCATGGTTAACCCTTGACCCCCTTGAAAGAATCCTATGGTTAACCCATCACCCCGTTGCCATGATCCCATGGTTAACCCATGAACCCCTGGGAAGGATCGCCATAGAAACGATCCCATGGTTAACCTTGACCCCCTTGCAAGGATCCCATGGTTAACCTATGACCCAATTGCATAATCACATGGTTAACCCATGACCCCCTTGTAAGGATCCCTCTAGAAAGAAACTTATGGATAACCCATGATGCCTGACAAGGTTCCCAAGGTTAACCCATGACACCCTTGCAAGGATCCCATGGTTAACCCTTGACCCCCTTGCAAGAATCCTATGGTTAACCCATCACTCTTTTGTATGATCCCATGGTTAACCCATGAACCCCTTGGAAGGATCACCATAGAAAGGATCCCATGGTTAACCATGACCCCTTTGCAAGGATCCAATGGTTAACCCATGACCCACTTGCCATAATCACATGGTTAACCTTTAACCCCTTGTAAGGATCACATGGTTAACACATGACCCACTTGCCGTGGTCCCATGGTTAACCCATGACCCCCTAACCCCCTTGCATTGATCCCATGGTTAACCTATGACCTACTTCCACAGATCCCAAGGTTAACCCATGACCTACTTCCACAGATCCCATGGTTAACCCATGAACCCTTTCAAGGATCCATCTAGAAAGGATTGTATGGTTAACCTATGAACCCCTTGCCATGATCCTACGGTTAACCCATGTCCCCCTTGCAAGGATCCCATGGTTAACCCATGATCCACTTGCAAGGATCCCATGGTTAACCTATGACCCCCTTCCATGGATCCCAGGGTTAACCCATGATCCACTTGCAAGGATCCCATAGTTAACCTATGAACCCCTTGCAAGAATCCCATGGTTAACCCATGACCCCATTGCTATGATCACCTAGTTAACCCATGACCCCCTAGAAAGGATCCAATCGTTAATCCATGACCCCCTTTGCAAGGATCCCATGGTTAACCCATGACACTGTTGCAGGAATACCATGGTTAACCCATGACCCACTTGGCATGATCCCATGGTTAACCTATGACCCCCTTGCAAGGATCCCCCAAGAAAGGATCCCATGGTTAAACCATGACCCCCTTGCAAGGATCTCATGGTTAACGTATGACCCGTTTGAGTGGATCCCCCTTGAAAGTATCCCATGGTTAACAAATAACCCCCTTGCCATGATCCCATGGTTAACCCCTGAACACCTTGCCAGGATCTCACAGTTAGCCTATGACCCACTTGCAAGGATCCCATGGTTAACTCTTGACCCCCTTACAAGGATCTCATGGTTAACCCATGCCCCTTTTGCAAGGATCCCTCTGGTAAGGATCCCATGGTTAACCCATGACCCCCTTGCAAGGATCCCCCTAGAAAGGATACCATGGTTAACCCATGACCCCCTTGCAAGGATCCCCTGGTTAATCCAAGCCCCCTTTGCAAGGATCCCTCTAGAAAGGATCCCATGGTTAACCCTTGACACCCTTGTAAGGAACCCATGGTTAAACCACGACCCCTTGCAAGGATCCCATGGTTAACCCATGTCCTACATGCAAGGATCCCATCGTTAACCCAACCCCTTGCAAGGATCCCATTGTTAAACCAGGACCCCCTCGCAAGGATCCCAATGTTAATCCATGGCCTCCGTGCAAGGATCCCCCTCGAAAGAGTCCCATGGTTAATGCATGACCCACTTGCAATGATCCCATGCTTAACCCATGACCCACCTGCCATGATCACATGGTTAACCCATGACCCCCTTCCAAGGATCCCCCTTGAAAGAAACTCATGGATAAACCCATGACCCCCTACATGGTTCCCAAGGTTAACCCAAGACCACCTTGCAAGGATCACAAGGTTAACCCTTGACCCCCTTGCAAGTATCATATGGTTAACTCATGAATCCCTTGGAAGGATCACCATAGAAATGATCCCAAGGTTAACCATGACCCCCTTGCAAGAGTCCCTTGGTTGACCCATGACCCACTTGCCATAATCACATGGTTAACCTATGACATCCTTGCAAGGATCCTATGGTTAACTCATGACCACCTTGTAGGGATCCTAAAAGGAAAGGGTCCCATGGTTAACCCATGACCAACTTGCAAAGATCCATGGTTAACCCTTGACCCCATTGCAAGGATCCCAGGGTAACCCATGGCCCCCTTGCAAGGATCCATCTAGAAAGTATCCTTTGGTTAGCCTATGAACCCTTTGCCATGATCCCAAGGTTAACCCATGACCCCTAGAAAGGATCCCTTGGTTAATCGATGACCCCCTTGCAAGGATCCCATTGTTAATCCATGACCTACTTGCAAGGATACCATGGTTAACCATGACCAACTTTCAATGATCCAATGGTTAACCTATGACCCCCTTGCAAGGATCCCCTAGAAAGGATCCCCTGGTTAACCCATGACCCCCTTGCAAGAATCCCATTGTTAACCCATGACCCATTTGCAAGGATCCCTCTAGAAAAGATCCCATGGTTAACCCATGACCCTCTAGCAAGGATCCCATTGTTAACCCCTGACCCCTTGCAACGATTCCATGGTTAAACCATGACCCACATGCAAGGATCCCATGGTTAACCCATGACCCACTTGGAATGATCCCATGGTTAACCCAATAACCCCTTGCAAGGATCCCATGGTTAACCCAAGACCCCCTTGCAAGGATCCCAATGTTAATCCATGACTTCCTTGCAAGGATCACCCTCGAAAGGGACCCCTGGTTAACGCATGACCCACTTGTAATGATCCCATGGTTAACCCATGACCCACTTGCAAGGATCACATGGTTAACCTTTGACCCCCTTGCAAGAATCCTATGGTTAACCGATCACCCCCTTGCCATGATCCCATGGTTAACCCAAGAACCCCTTGGAAGGATCGCCATAGAAAGGATCCCATGGTTAACCATGACCCCCTTGCAGGGATCCCATGGTTTACCCATGACCCACTTGCCATAATCACATGGTTAACCTATGACCCCCTTGCAAGAATCCTATGGATAACCCATAACCCACTTGCCATGACCATATGTTAACCCAACACCCTATTGTAAGGATCCCATGGTTAACTCATGACCCACTTGCAATGATCCCATGGTTAACCCATGACCGCCTTGCAAGGATCCCAAAAGGAAAGGTTCCCATGGTTGACCCACGACCTACTTGCAAAGATCCACGATTAATCCATGACCCCATTGCAAGGATCCCATGGTTAACCCATGACTCCCTTGCAAGGATCACAAGGTTAACCCTTGACCCCCATGCAAGGATCCCACTGTTAATCCATGACCTACTTGCAAGGATACCATGGTTAACCCATGACCAACTTTCAATGATCCTATGGTTTACCCATGACCCCCTTGCAAGGATACCCCTAGAAAGGATTCCATGGTTAAATCATGACCCTCTTGCCATGATCTTGTGGTTAACTGATGAACCCCTTGCAAGCATCCCATGGTTAACCCATGCCCCTTTTCAAGGATCCCATGGTTAACCCATGACCCCCTTGCAAGGATCCCCCTAGAAAGGGTCCCATGGTTCACTCTTGACCCACTTGCAAGGATCCCAAGGTTAACCCATGACCCAATTGCCATGATCCCATGGCTAACCCAAGACCCTCTTGCTCTAGAAAGGATCTCATGGTTGACCCATGACCCTCTACAAGGATCCCAAGGTTAACCAATGACCCCGTTGCAAGGATCCCGTGGTTATCCCATGACCCCCTTGCAAGGATCCCAGTGTTAACGCATGACCCACATGTAAGGATCCCAAGGTTAACCCATGATCCACTTGCAAGGATCCCATGGTTAACCCACAACCCCCTTGACATGATCCCATGGTTAACCCAAGAACCCCTTGCAAGAATCCCATGGTTAACCCATGACTCATTTGCCATGATCCCATTGTTAACCCTTGACTCCCTTACCCCCTGGCAATGATCCCATGGTTAACCCATGACCTACTTGCAAAGATCCCATGGTTAACCCATTACCCCACTGCAAGGATCCCATGGTTAACCCCTGAACCCTTGCAAGGATCCCTCTAGAAAGGATCCCATGTTTAACCTATTAACCCCTTGCCATGATCTGATGGTTAACCCATGTCCCCCTTGCAAGGATCCCATGGTTAACCCATGACCCACTTGCAAGGATCCCATGGTTAACCAATGACCACACCCTTGAAGGATCCCGTGGTTAACATTTGACCCCTTTCAAAGGATCCCCCATGAAAGTATCCCATGGTTAACCAATGACCCCCTTGCCGTGATCCCATGGTTAACCCCTGAACACCTTGCAAGGATCTCTCGGTTAGCCCATGACCCACTTGCAAGGATCCCATGGTTAACCCATGACCCCTTGTAAGGATCCCCCTAGAAGGATCCCATGGTTAACCCATGCCACCTTGCAAGGATCCCATGGTTAACCCATGACACACTTGCAAGGATACCATGGTTAAACCATGACCCACTTGGCATGATCCCGTGGTTAACCCATGACCCCCTTGCAAGGATCACTATAGAAAGGATCCCATGGTTAACCTAAGACTCCCTTGTATGGATCCCATGGTTAACCCATGACCCCTTTGAAAGGATCCCCCTTGAAAGTATTCATTGGTTAACCAATGACCCCCTTGCCATGATCACATGGTTAACCCCTAAAACACCTTGCAAGGATCTCTTAGTTAGCCCATGACCCCTTGCAAGGATACCATGGTGAACCCTTGACCTACTTTCAATGATCCTATGGTTAACCCATGACCCCCTTGCATGGATCCCCCTAGAAAGGATCCCATGGTTAACCCATGACCCTCTTACCATGATCTCGTGGTTAACCGATGAACCCCTTGCAAGGATCCCATGGTTAACCCTTGACCCCCCTGCAAGGATCCCCCTTGAAAGGGTCCCATGGTTCACTCATGACCAACTTGCAAGGATCCCATGGTTAACCCATAACCCACTTGCCATGATCCCATGGTTAACCCATGTTCCCTTTGCAAGGATCCCATGATTAACCCATGACACCTTGCATGGTTCCCCCTAGAAAGGGTCCCGTGGTTCACTCATGACCCAAATGCAAGGATCCCAAGGTTAACCCATGACTCACTTGCAAGGATCACATGGTTAACCCATAACCCCCTTGACATGATCCCATGGTTAACATAAGAACCCTTTGCAAGGATCCCATCGTTAACCCATGACCCCCTTGCCATGATCCCATGGTTAACCCATAACCCCCTAACCACCTTGCAAGGATCCCATGGTTAACCCATGACCTACTTGCAAAGATCCCATGGTTAACCCATGACCCCATTGCAAGTATCCCATGGTTAACCCATGAACCCTTGCAAGGATCCCTCTAGAAAGGGTCCCATGGTCAACCTATGAACCCCTTGCCATGATCCCATGGTTAAACACAGGTCCCCCTTGCAAGGATCCCATGGTTAACCCATGACCCATTTTCAAGGATCACATGGTTAACCTATGACCCCTTTGCATGGATCAGATGGTTAACCCATGACCCCTTTGCTATGATCACACTGTTAACCTATGACCCCCTTGCTCTAGAAAGGATCTCATGGTTGACCCATGACCCCCTACAAGGATCCCAAGGTTAACCCATGACCCCCTTGCAATGATCCCATGGTTATCCCATGACCCCCTTGCAAGGATCCCATGGTTAACGCATGACCCACATGTAAGGATCCCAAGGTTAACCAATGATCCACTTGCAAGGATCCCGTGGTTAACCCACAACCCCCTTGACATGATCCCATGGTTAACCCAAGAACCCCTTGCAAGGATCCCATGGTTAACCCATGACTCCCTTGCCATGATCCCATGGTTAACCCATGACCCCCTAACCCCCTGGCAAAGATCCCACGGTTAACCCATTACCCCATTGCAAGGATCCCATGGTTAACCCATGAACCCTTGCAAGGATCCCTCTAGAAAGGATCCATGGTTAACCTATGAACCCCTTGCCATGATCCGATGGTTAACCCATGTCCCCTTTGCAAGGATCCCATGGTTAACCGATGACCCACTTGCAAGGATCCCATGGTTAACCAATGACCCCCTTGAAGGATCCTGTGGTTAACCTTTGACTCCTCTGAAAGGATCCCCCTTGAAAGTATCCCATGGTTAACCAATGACCACCTTGCCATGATCCCATGGTTAAACCCTGAACACCTTGCAAGGATCTCTCGGTTAGCCCATGACCCACTTGCAAGGATCCCATGGTTAACCCATGACCCCTTGCAAGGATCCCATGGTTAACCCATGACCCCCTTGCAAGGATCTCTTAGTTAACCGATGACCTACTTGCAAGGATACCATGGTTAACCCATGACCCACTTTCAATGATCCTATGGTTAACCCATGACCCCCTTGCAAGGATCCCCCTAGAAAGGAACCCATGGTTAACCCGTGAACCTCTTACCATGATCTCGTGGTTAACCGATGAACCCCTTGCAAGGATCCCATGGTTAACCCATGCCCCCTAGCAAGGATCCCATGGTTAACCAATGACCCCCTTGCAAGGTTCCCCCTAGAAAGGGTCCCATGGTTCACTCATGACCCAAATGCAAGGAACCCAAGTCTAACCCATGACTCACTTGCAAGGATCCCATCGTTAACCCATAACCCCATAACCCCCTTGCAATGATCCCATGGTTAACCCATGACCTGCTTGCAAAGATCCCTTGGTTAACCTATGACCCTATTGCAAGGATCCCCTGGTTAACCCATGAACCCTTGCAAGGATCCCTCTAGAAAGGATCCCATGGTCAACCTATGAACCCCTTGCCATGATCCCATGGTTAAACCCGTGTCCCCCTTGAAAGGATCCCATGGTTAACCCATGACCCACTTGCAAGGATCCCATTGTTAACCTCTGACCCCCTTGCAAGGATCCGATGGTTAACCCGTGACCCCTTTGTTATGATCCCTTGGTTAACCCATGACCCCCTTTGCAAGGATCCCATTGTTAACCCATGACACACTTGCAAACATACCATGGTTAACCCATGACCCACTTGGTATGATCCCATGGTTAACCTATATCCTTCTTGCTCGAATCCCCCAAGAAATAATCCCATGGTTAAACCATGACCCGCTTGCAAGGATCCTATGGTTAACCCCAGAACACCTTGCAAGAATCCTATGGTTAACCCATGACACCCTTGCCATCATCCTATGGTTAAGCCATGACCCCATTGCCATGATCCCTTGGTTAACCCATGACCCACTTGCAAGGATCCCATGGTTAAACCATGACCACCTTGCGAGGATCCCATAAGGAAAGGATCCCATGGTTAACCCATGACCTACTTGCAAAGATCCCATGGTTAACCCATGACCCCATTGCAAGGATTCCATGGTTAACCTATGACCACCTTGCAAGGATCCACCTAGAAAAAATCCCATGGTTAACCTATGAACCCCTTACCATGATCCCAAGGTTAACCCATGACCACCTAGAAAGGATTCCTTGGTTAACCAATGACCACCTCGCAAGGATCCTATGGTTAACGCATGACCTACTTGCAACGATACCTTACTTAAACCATGACCCACTTGGCCTTATCCAATGGTTAACCCACGACCCCCTTGCAAGGATACCATGGTTAACCTCTGAACACCTTGCAAAGATCCTTCGGCTAGCCCATGACCTAGGCATGATCCCAGGTTAACCCATGACCCCCTTGCTCTAGAAAGGATCTCATGGTAACCTAAGACCCCCTACAAGGATCCCAAGGTTAACCCATTACCCCCTTGCAAGGATCACATGGTTAACCCATGACCCCCTTGCAAAGATCCCATGGTTAACGCATGACCCACATGCAAGGATCCCAAGGTTAACCCATGACCCACTTCCAAGGATCCCATGGTTAACCCATGACCCCCTTGACATGATCCCATGGTTAACCCAAGAACCCCTTGCAAGGATCCCATGGTTAACCCATAACTCCCCATCCATGATCCCATGGTTAACACATGACCCCCTAACTCCCTTGTAATGATCCCATGGCTAACCCATGACCCCATTGCAAGGATCCCATGGTTAACCCATGAACCCTTGCAAGGATCCCAAGGTTAACACACGACCCACTTGCAAGGATCCCATGGTTAACCTATGGTCCCCTTGAAGGATCCCATGGTTAACCTATGACCTCTTTGAAAGGATCCCCCTTGAAAGTATCCCATGGTTTACCAATGACCCCCTTGCCATGATCCCATGGTTAACCCCTAAACACCTTGCAAGGATCTCTCGGTTAGCCCAGGACCCACTTGCATGGATCCCATGGTTAACCCATGACCCCTTTGCAAGGATCCCCCTAGAAAGGATCACATGGTTAACCCATGACCCCCTTGCGATGATCTCATGGTTAACCGATGAACCCAGGCCCGGCCCAAGGGGGAATCAGCCCAAGCAAGGGCTTTAGGCCTCAAAAAAAACTTTTTATTTACTACCCACTTTTTTTGGGAAAAAAAAAAGTCCACATGACTCTCCATCTTCACCCCTCAGTCACGTTCAAATTCAATCACGTATCTGAATGAATCTCCCTATGTTTAGCATTCCAATTTTTTGAAAAATAAAAGTTAATAACTCACAATTACTCACATTTATCTCTAATCCCTCCCTCTCTCTTGTCTCTATATCTCCCTTTGTGACTCCTCTCAGACTCTATCCCTCACTACCTCACCTCTCTTTGCTCATTTCAGTGATTTGCTCTCAACTCTGCATCTCCCTCAGGCCTCACTGACTCAGTCTCAGACCCTCACGGCCTCACTCTCTGCGTGACTGCGTCTCCATTGACACCTCGCGCCTCGACGGTCTTTGTTGGCTCTGCGACTCCCTCCGCGGCCAGGGGGCCTCCGGTAGTGCGGCACGCCGGAGCTTCGAGTACTGGACGTCTCCCTCTCCGGCCTCCGCTGCGGTGCTATAACTAGTTTGACTGAGGGGTTTGCCGCAATTCCGCCGAGTCGGAAACTGTTGGTGTCTGAACTTGGAAGAAAAAAAAGAGAGCCATTTTGCTGGAGTAGAGTGCTGGTCAGTACATATTAGTTGTTATGATACTCTGATAGTGTGTATAATGTTTTGTAGAGTAGCGTCAGCAACAGTGTGTTACAGGCTTTTACAACTTTGTGCGGTTGTTATTGTGTAAAGTGTAACATCTTTAATTTTTTATAAAAATAATTCAATAAAATGGTAAATTATTTTTTCTCCCATTGCAGAAATTTGTATCTGTTCATGTTGCATTTGGCCAAACAAGTATCCAGAATTTTCATGTGAAATAATCTTTTGGCAACCAGGTTTTATTGTTCTTAACATTTTCTCTTTAGTCTTGATTTATAGTGGTTTAATTTATAATTTTTATATAAGATTATGACTTTTATTATTGATTGAAAAATAAATGGTAAATGAAATCATTTATAATAGTTAATAAATGATTTTGCATCACAAAAAGCACGAAAGATAAACTTTTAAAAAAAAATATAATAATTTTAATAAAATATTATTATTTTCTCTAAAAGGCCTCATTTTTAGAGTTCGCTTTAGGCCTCAACAAGTGTTGGGCCGGCCCTGGATGAACCCCTTGCAAGGATCCCATGGTTAACGCATGTCCCTTTTCAAGGATCCCTGATGTAAGCCAAAGGGGGGCAAGTCAAGATTTCCTCAAAGAAGAAAAGAGCACAAGCCCAAGCATGATCCAAGAAACAATATAAGGACTTGATGGGCCTAAGACAAGAACAAGAGCAAGGAAAGCCCAACAAGTCTCCATTCAAATAATGGCTCTTATCTTGATAGGAGCAAACCCAAGATCAAGAACAAATAGAGTGGAGCCCAAGTTAATAACTTACATGATCCAACTAAAGGATCCATGAAGCATGGGGCGAAATTGATGAAGTCTAGTTGGGGTCCATTAGTTGTTTTTCCATTTTAATTCAATAAGTGTGGGAATTATGTAAGTGGGTCCATTTTGGCAATTTGTTGCAGCCCCATTTTCCTAATTCTGCACATGTGAATCTAGTTAGGATAAGATTCCTTCTTGATGTAAGTTGTGGGGGTTACACTTTATAATTTGAGAAGCAAAGTGTAACCACCCATAATAAAGGATGGTGGGGGCGTGAACTTCATGGTTGGAGGCTGACTTGATTATGTAATATGGCTGGGTTAAAATGGGTCATAAATAGGTTAATCAAGTGTGGGTTATGGAACCATTAAATAGATTAAGTTAGTCATGAATTTGGCTTTTATGTGGGGGTTAAGGAATAGTTGAGGAGGCAAGGAGTCAAGCCAATGTGGGCAGCCAACTCCTCTATATGTACACGCCCAAACACATGTAAATGGAACTTGGATGTTCATTTGGATTATTTCCATTGAGTGAGACTTGTGTTCTCCTAGGTTCTTGGCTGAACCAAATTTGTTCTTATCAAGAATCCAAGATTCTTGTGGCGAACCTCACAAGGCTTATCAAACAATCTTGTTTGTAGCGCCTATCACCATCTCAATCTCTTCCATTTTCTTTGTTTTCTTCACTTGTTGTTTTTGATACAATATTGAACTCAAGTGACACTATATTTTGAAAGGTGATTGCGTTTTGTTTTTTTCTGGAAATTCAACCAAAAAGATCTTGTAAAGGCATCCCATCATCTGGATGTCTTCAAGTGGTATCAAAGCTTAGGCTTTGGTTGAATTTGGGATTGTGTTCTTCATTTTTTTTTTCGTTTTTTGTTCATCTTCTACCTTTCTACCTATCTTCTTATCAACCCAAAATCAAAAAAAAAAAAAAAAAAATTCTGTCTTTTTTCAAGGGAAATTTCGAAATTGTTTATTTTGCTCTAAACAAGTTTGAAGTCAGAAGTGATCACGGCCAGGCCATGATGTACATCACGGCCGTGATATTAAAAAAAAAAAAATTGATTTCCAGAGACGATCACGGGCAGGCCGTGACAACCATCACGCCCATGACCCCTTGCAAGGATACCATGGTGAACCCTTGACCTACTTTCAATGATCCTATGGTTAACCCATGACCCCCTTGCATGGATCCCCCTAGAAAGGATCCCATGGTTAACCCATGACCCTCTTACCATGATCTCGTGGTTAACCGATGAACCCCTTGCAAGGATCCCATGGTTAACCCTTGCCCCCTTTCAAGGATCCCATGGTTAACCTATGACCCCCCTGCAAGGATCCCCCTTGAAAGGGTCCCATGGTTCACTCATGACCAACTTGCAAGGATCCCATGGTTAACCCATAACCCACTTGCCATGATCCCATGGTTAACCCATGTTCCCTTTGCAAGGATCCCATGATTAACCCATGACACCTTGCATGGTTCCCCCTAGAAAGGGTCCCGTGGTTCACTCATGACCCAAATGCAAGGATCCCAAGGTTAACCCATGACTCACTTGCAAGGATCCCATGGTTAACCCATAACCCCCTTGACATGATCCCATGGTTAACATAAGAACCCTTTGCAAGGATCCCATCGTTAACCCATGACCCCCTTGCCATGATCCCATGGTTAACCCATAACCCCCTAACCACCTTGCAAGGATCCCATGGTTAACCCATGACCTACTTGCAAAGATCCCATGGTTAACCCATGACCCCATTGCAAGTATCCCATGGTTAACCCATGAACCCTTGCAAGGATCCCTCTAGAAAGGGTCCCATGGTCAACCTATGAACCCCTTGCCATGATCCCATGGTTAACACAGGTCCCCCTTGCAAGGATCCCATGGTTAACCCATGACCCATTTTCAAGGATCACATGGTTAACCTATGACCCCTTTGCATGGATCAGATGGTTAACCCATGACCCCTTTGCTATGATCACACTGTTAACCTATGACCCCCTTGCTCTAGAAAGGATCTCATGGTTGACCCATGACCCCCTACAAGGATCCCAAGGTTAACCCATGACCCCCTTGCAATGATCCCATGGTTATCCCATGACCCCCTTGCAAGGATCCCATGGTTAACGCATGACCCACATGTAAGGATCCCAAGGTTAACCAATGATCCACTTGCAAGGATCCCGTGGTTAACCCACAACCCCCTTGACATGATCCCATGGTTAACCCAAGAACCCCTTGCAAGGATCCCATGGTTAACCCATGACTCCCTTGCCATGATCCCATGGTTAACCCATGACCCCCTAACCCCCTGGCAAAGATCCCACGGTTAACCCATTACCCCATTGCAAGGATCCCATGGTTAACCCATGAACCCTTGCAAGGATCCCTCTAGAAAGGATCCATGGTTAACCTATGAACCCCTTGCCATGATCCGATGGTTAACCCATGTCCCCTTTGCAAGGATCCCATGGTTAACCGATGACCCACTTGCAAGGATCCCATGGTTAACCAATGACCCCCTTGAAGGATCCTGTGGTTAACCTTTGACTCCTCTGAAAGGATCCCCCTTGAAAGTATCCCATGGTTAACCAATGACCACCTTGCCATGATCCCATGGTTAAACCCTGAACACCTTGCAAGGATCTCTCGGTTAGCCCATGACCCACTTGCAAGGATCCCATGGTTAACCCATGACCCCTTGCAAGGATCCCATGGTTAACCCATGACCCCCTTGCAAGGATCTCTTAGTTAACCGATGACCTACTTGCAAGGATACCATGGTTAACCCATGACCCACTTTCAATGATCCTATGGTTAACCCATGACCCCCTTGCAAGGATCCCCCTAGAAAGGAACCCATGGTTAACCCGTGAACCTCTTACCATGATCTCGTGGTTAACCGATGAACCCCTTGCAAGGATCCCATGGTTAACCCATGCCCCCTAGCAAGGATCCCATGGTTAACCAATGACCCCCTTGCAAGGTTCCCCCTAGAAAGGGTCCCATGGTTCACTCATGACCCAAATGCAAGGAACCCAAGTCTAACCCATGACTCACTTGCAAGGATCCCATCGTTAACCCATAACCCCATAACCCCCTTGCAATGATCCCATGGTTAACCCATGACCTGCTTGCAAAGATCCCTTGGTTAACCTATGACCCTATTGCAAGGATCCCCTGGTTAACCCATGAACCCTTGCAAGGATCCCTCTAGAAAGGATCCCATGGTCAACCTATGAACCCCTTGCCATGATCCCATGGTTAACCCGTGTCCCCCTTGAAAGGATCCCATGGTTAACCCATGACCCACTTGCAAGGATCCCATTGTTAACCTCTGACCCCCTTGCAAGGATCCGATGGTTAACCCGTGACCCCTTTGTTATGATCCCTTGGTTAACCCATGACCCCCTTTGCAAGGATCCCATTGTTAACCCATGACACACTTGCAAACATACCATGGTTAACCCATGACCCACTTGGTATGATCCCATGGTTAACCTATATCCTTCTTGCTCGAATCCCCCAAGAAATAATCCCATGGTTAAACCATGACCCGCTTGCAAGGATCCTATGGTTAACCCCAGAACACCTTGCAAGAATCCTATGGTTAACCCATGACACCCTTGCCATCATCCTATGGTTAAGCCATGACCCCATTGCCATGATCCCTTGGTTAACCCATGACCCACTTGCAAGGATCCCATGGTTAAACCATGACCACCTTGCGAGGATCCCATAAGGAAAGGATCCCATGGTTAACCCATGACCTACTTGCAAAGATCCCATGGTTAACCCATGACCCCATTGCAAGGATTCCATGGTTAACCTATGACCACCTTGCAAGGATCCACCTAGAAAAAATCCCATGGTTAACCTATGAACCCCTTGCCATGATCCCAAGGTTAACCCATGACCACCTAGAAAGGATTCCTTGGTTAACCAATGACCACCTCGCAAGGATCCTATGGTTAACGCATGACCTACTTGCAACGATACCTTACTTAAACCATGACCCACTTGGCCTTATCCAATGGTTAACCCACGACCCCCTTGCAAGGATACCATGGTTAACCTCTGAACACCTTGCAAAGATCCTTCGGCTAGCCCATGACCTAGGCATGATCCCAGGTTAACCCATGACCCCCTTGCTCTAGAAAGGATCTCATGGTAACCTAAGACCCCCTACAAGGATCCCAAGGTTAACCCATTACCCCCTTGCAAGGATCACATGGTTAACCCATGACCCCCTTGCAAAGATCCCATGGTTAACGCATGACCCACATGCAAGGATCCCAAGGTTAACCCATGACCCACTTCCAAGGATCCCATGGTTAACCCATGACCCCCTTGACATGATCCCATGGTTAACCCAAGAACCCCTTGCAAGGATCCCATGGTTAACCCATAACTCCCCATCCATGATCCCATGGTTAACACATGACCCCCTAACTCCCTTGTAATGATCCCATGGTTAACCCATGACCCCATTGCAAGGATCCCATGGTTAACCCATGAACCCTTGCAAGGATCCCAAGGTTAACACACGACCCACTTGCAAGGATCCCATGGTTAACCTATGGTCCCCTTGAAGGATCCCATGGTTAACCTATGACCTCTTTGAAAGGATCCCCCTTGAAAGTATCCCATGGTTTACCAATGACCCCCTTGCCATGATCCCATGGTTAACCCCTAAACACCTTGCAAGGATCTCTCGGTTAGCCCAGGACCCACTTGCATGGATCCCATGGTTAACCCATGACCCCTTTGCAAGGATCCCCCTAGAAAGGATCACATGGTTAACCCATGACCCCCTTGCGATGATCTCATGGTTAACCGATGAACCCAGGCCCGGCCCAAGGGGGAATCAGCCCAAGCAAGGGCTTTAGGCCTCAAAAAAAACTTTTTATTTACTACCCACTTTTTTTGGGAAAAAAAAAGTCCACATGACTCTCCATCTTCACCCCTCAGTCACGTTCAAATTCAATCACGTATCTGAATGAATCTCCCTATGTTTAGCATTCCAATTTTTTGAAAAATAAAAGTTAATAACTCACAATTACTCACATTTATCTCTAATCCCTCCCTCTCTCTTGTCTCTATATCTCCCTTTGTGACTCCTCTCAGACTCTATCCCTCACTACCTCACCTCTCTTTGCTCATTTCAGTGATTTGCTCTCAACTCTGCATCTCCCTCAGGCCTCACTGACTCAGTCTCAGACCCTCACGGCCTCACTCTCTGCGTGACTGCGTCTCCATTGACACCTCGCGCCTCGACGGTCTTTGTTGGCTCTGCGACTCCCTCCGCGGCCAGGGGGCCTCCGGTAGTGCGGCACGCCGGAGCTTCGAGTACTGGACGTCTCCCTCTCCGGCCTCCGCTGCGGTGCTATAACTAATTTGACTGAGGGGTTTGCCGCAATTCCGCCGAGTCGGAAACTGTTGGTGTCTGAACTTGGAAGAAAAAAAAGAGAGCCATTTTGCTGGAGTAGAGTGCTGGTCAGTACATATTAGTTGTTATGATACTCTGATAGTGTGTATAATGTTTTGTAGAGTAGCGTCAGCAACAGTGTGTTACAGGCTTTTACAACTTTGTGCGGTTGTTATTGTGTAAAGTGTAACATCTTTAATTTTTTATAAAAATAATTCAATAAAATGGTAAATTATTTTTTCTCCCATTGCAGAAATTTGTATCTGTTCATGTTGCATTTGGCCAAACAAGTATCCAGAATTTTCATGTGAAATAATCTTTTGGCAACCAGGTTTTATTGTTCTTAACATTTTCTCTTTAGTCTTGATTTATAGTGGTTTAATTTATAATTTTTATATAAGATTATGACTTTTATTATTGATTGAAAAATAAATGGTAAATGAAATCATTTATAATAGTTTAATAAATGATTTTGCATCACAAAAAGCACGAAAGATAAACTTTTAAAAAAAAATATAATAATTTTAATAAAATATTATTATTTTCTCTAAAAGGCCTCATTTTTAGAGTTCGCTTTAGGCCTCAACAAGTGTTGGGCCGGCCCTGGATGAACCCCTTGCAAGGATCCCATGGTTAACGCATGTCCCTTTTCAAGGATCCCTGATGTAAGCCAAAGGGGGGCAAGTCAAGATTTCCTCAAAGAAGAAAAGAGCACAAGCCCAAGCATGATCCAAGAAACAATATAAGGACTTGATGGGCCTAAGACAAGAACAAGAGCAAGGAAAGCCCAACAAGTCTCCATTCAAATAATGGCTCTTATCTTGATAGGAGCAAACCCAAGATCAAGAACAAATAGAGTGGAGCCCAAGTTAATAACTTACATGATCCAACTAAAGGATCCATGAAGCATGGGGCGAAATTGATGAAGTCTAGTTGGGGTCCATTAGTTGTTTTTCCATTTTAATTCAATAAGTGTGGGAATTATGTAAGTGGGTCCATTTTGGCAATTTGTTGCAGCCCCATTTTCCTAATTCTGCACATGTGAATCTAGTTAGGATAAGATTCCTTCTTGATGTAAGTTGTGGGGGTTACACTTTATAATTTGAGAAGCAAAGTGTAACCACCCATAATAAAGGATGGTGGGGGCGTGAACTTCATGGTTGGAGGCTGACTTGATTATGTAATATGGCTGGGTTAAAATGGGTCATAAATAGGTTAATCAAGTGTGGGTTATGGAACCATTAAATAGATTAAGTTAGTCATGAATTTGGCTTTTATGTGGGGGTTAAGGAATAGTTGAGGAGGCAAGGAGTCAAGCCAATGTGGGCAGCCAACTCCTCTATATGTACACGCCCAAACACATGTAAATGGAACTTGGATGTTCATTTGGATTATTTCCATTGAGTGAGACTTGTGTTCTCCTAGGTTCTTGGCTGAACCAAATTTGTTCTTATCAAGAATCCAAGATTCTTGTGGCGAACCTCACAAGGCTTATCAAACAATCTTGTTTGTAGCGCCTATCACCATCTCAATCTCTTCCATTTTCTTTGTTTTCTTCACTTGTTGTTTTTGATACAATATTGAACT
The DNA here is from genome assembly GCA_035048595.1 of Echinosophora koreensis. Classification (NCBI taxonomy): domain Eukaryota; kingdom Viridiplantae; phylum Streptophyta; class Magnoliopsida; order Fabales; family Fabaceae; genus Echinosophora; species Echinosophora koreensis. The sequence goes on from JAPCYP010000065.1 coordinate 2,874,339, forward strand.
CAAGTGACACTATATTTTGAAAGGTGATTGCGTTTTGTTTTTTTCTGGAAATTCAACCAAAAAGATCTTGTAAAGGCATCCCATCATCTGGATGTCTTCAAGTGGTATCAAAGCTTAGGCTTTGGTTGAATTTGGGATTGTGTTCTTCATTTTTTTTTTCGTTTTTTTGTTCATCTTCTACCTTTCTACCTATCTTCTTATCAACCCAAAATCAAAAAAAAAAAAAAAAAATTCTGTCTTTTTTCAAGGGAAATTTCGAAATTGTTTATTTTGCTCTAAACAAGTTTGAAGTCAGAAGTGATCACGGCCAGGCCCTGATGTACATCACGGCCGTGATATTAAAAAAAAAATAAATTGATTTCCAGAGACGATCACGGGCAGGCCGTGACAACCATCACGCCCGTGACAAGAAAAGTTGTGAATCCAGAGAGGATCACGGGTAGGCCGTGATAAGCATCACGCCCGTGACCCATTAAAAAAAAAAATTTGAGCAACTTGTGTACTTGAACTATTTCCCTTCTTCCTTTTACTTCTTTGTTTCTAAAAAGCCTTTTCTTTTCTAGCCTTTCCTTTGTTGTTTCCTTTGTTTTGATAAGTTTTGTGATTTTTGTTACTTGAATTTTGGTATTTTTGGTGTTTGATTCCTCTAAGAACTCAAGGTGAACATAGAGAGGAAAAAGGCAAGAGTGAAATATACATTCTGTGTGGAAAAAGCCAAAGAGTGAAAAATTTCCATTGTGTGACTAGTGAGGGAGGTGTTGTGAGGAAATATACTATTCTACTCAATCATGGCCAACCAGGAAGATAGTCCACCTTTATCTCCAAGATCAGCCGCTCTTCATGCTAGGATGTCCAACCAAGTCCTAGCACTTCAAAGACAAATGGAGCAAATGCAAGCCAATTATGATAGGCAACTTGCCAATCTAAATCATGATGAGTCAAGTGGCTATGATAGTGAAAGAGGAAGGCGTAGAGGAGGAGGTAGAAGAGGAAGGAGGCGTGATGAAAAGCTTGAAGGAGTCAAAATCAAAGTTCCTTCCTTTATGGGGAAAAATGATCCAGAGGCTTACTTGGAGTGGGAGTTGAAAATTGAGCAAGTCTTTGATTGTAACTCTTACAATGAAGGAAAGAAGGTGAAGGTGGCAGCCCTAGAATTCAATGAGTATGCTCTTGTGTGGTGGGATCAACTACAAAAAGAGAGGAGAAGAATTGGAGCGGAACCCATTGATAGTTGGGAAGAAATGAAACTTCTCATGAGAAGGAGATTTGTCCCAAATCATTATCAAAGGGACATTCATAACAAATTACAAAGGCTCACCCAAGGATCCAAAAGTGTTGATGAGTACTTCAAGGAGATGGAGTTGGCCTTACTTAGGTCAAATTCTCAAGAAGATAGGGAGGCTACTATGGCAAGGTTCTTAAGTGGGTTGAATCAAGAAATTCAAGATGTAGTGGAATTGCAACATTATGTGGAGCTAGAAGATTTGGTCCAACAAGCTATCAAAGTGGAACAACAACTCAAGAGGAGAAAGTACAAATTTCGTTCTCCTCCTAAGTTGTCATCTTCAAATTGGAAGGGAGATTCCAAGAAGGAGGGTGGTTCATCTTCTAAGGAGGTTGTATCTAAATCTCAAGGGAACAAGTCATTGGAAACAAGTCCTAGAAGCCGTGATGTGAAGTGCTTCAAATGCTTAGGTCATGGACACATAGCATCCCAATGCCCGACAAAGAGGACCATGGTGGCAAGGAATGGAGAAGTGATCTCTCAATCTGAGGCTTCGAGTGGAGGGGAGAGTGAAAAAGGAGAAGACATTCCGGACGGAGACTTGTTCATGGTAAGAAGACTTTTGGGAGGTCAACCCACAGAGCAAGATGATAGCCAAAGGGAGAATATCTTTCATTCACGATGTCTAATTCAAGGGAAGGTATGCTCTTTAATCATTGATGGTGGCAGTTGTGCCAATGTTGTAAGTTCTAGGTTGGTTTCAAAATTAAAACTTGTTATCAAAGTACATCCGAGACCGTATAGGCTTCAATGGTTAAGGGAGGTTGGTGAAATAATTGTGAATAAGCAAGTTGAAGTCCCATTCTCAATTGGGAAGTATGAAGATTCTGTACTTTGTGATGTGGTGCCTATGGAGGCAAGCCATATTTTGTTGGGAAGGCCTTGGCAACATGACAAGAAGGTCATCTATGATGGGTTCTCAAATAAGTTTTCTTTCTTACATCAAAACAGAAAAGTTATCCTTTGTCCTCTATCCCCAAAGCAAGTTTGTGAGGATCAAGTGAAAATGAGAAAAGAGAAAGCAAGAGAGAAAAGAAAATGAGAGTCCAAAAGAAATTGAGAAAAAGAATGAAAAAGAAATTGAGAAAAAAATTGAAAAAGAGAGTGTGAAAAATAGTGAGAAAAATATTGTAGCAATTAGTGAGGAAAAGGAAAGTTATTTGACAGTGGAAAGTAAAGAGGAGAAGGCCTTAATTTCAAGGCAGCCCCAAAGCTTAATCCCTTACAACAATTTTTATTTGGTTGCTAACACTTCTAATGATCTCTTTTTGTCAAGTGGTGTTATCACTCTTATGCAGAAATTTGAAGATTTCATCCCAAGGGGAATACACTATGTTTTGAAGGACACCTTTGATGGACCACCAATGTCTAATTTTGGTGATAAAAACCATTTTAATTCGAGGTCGAATTCTTTCAAAGAAGGAGGGCATGATGTAAGCCAAAGGGGGGCAAGTCAAGATTTCCTCAAAGAAGAAAAGAGCACAAGCCCAAGCATGATCCAAGAAGCAATACAAGGACTTGATGGGCCTAAGACAAGAACAAGAGCAAGGAAAGCCCAACAAGTCTCCATTCAAATAATGGCTCTTATCTTGATAGGAGCAAGCCCAAGATCAAGAACAAATAGAGTGGAGCCCAAGTTAATAACTTACATGATCCAACTAAAGGATCCATGAAGCATGGGGCGAAATTGATGAAGTCTAGTTGGGGTCCATTAGTTGTTTTTCCATTTTAATTCAATAAGTGTGGGAATTATGTAAGTGGGTCCATTTTGGCAATTTGTTGTAGCCCCATTTTCCTAATTCTGCACATGTGAATCTAGTTAGGATAAGATTCCTTCTTGATGTAAGTTGTGGGGGTTACACTTTATAATTTGAGAAGCAAAGTGTAACCACCCATAATAAAGGATGGTGGGGGCGTGAACTTCATGGTTGGAGGCTGACTTGATTATGTAATATGGCTGGGTTAAAATGGGTCATAAATAGGTTAATCAAGTGTGGGTTATGGAACCATTAAATAGATTAAGTTAGTCATGAATTTGGCTTTTATGTGGGGGTTAAGGAATAGTTGAGGAGGCAAGGAGTCAAGCCAATGTGGGCAGCCAACTCCTCTATATGTACACGCCCAAACACATGTAAATGGAACTTGGATGTTCATTTGGATTATTTCCATTGAGTGAGACTTGTGTTCTCCTAGGTTCTTGGCTGAACCAAATTTGTTCTTATCAAGAATCCAAGATTCTTGTGGCGAACCTCACAAGGCTTATCAAACAATCTTGTTTGTGGCGCCTATCACCATCTCAATCTCTTCCATTTTCTTTGTTTTCTTCACTTGTTGTTTTTTATACAATATTGAACTCAAGTGATACTATATTTTGAATGGTGATTGCGTTTTGTTTTTTTCTGGAAATTCAACCAAAAAGATCTTGTAAAGGCATCCCATCATTTGGATGTCATCAATCCCATGGTAAACCCATGACAAACTTGGCATGATCCCATGGTCAACCCTTGACCCCCTTGCAAGGATCCCTCTACAAAGGATCCCATGGTTAACCCATGAACCCCATGTAAGGATCCCATGGTTAACCTATGAATCCCTTGCCATGATCCCAGGGTTATCCCGTGTCCCCCTTGCAAGGTTCCATGGTTAACACCTGACCCAATTGCAAGAATCCTATGGTTAACCTATGACCCCTTTGAATGTATCCCATGGTTAACCCAAGAACACCTTGCAAGGATCTCTGTGTTAGCTCATGACCCGCTTGCAAGGATCTCATTGTTAACCCATGACGCCCTTGCAAGGATCCCCCTTGAAAGGATCCCATGGTTAACCCATGACCCCCAGGCCATGAGCTCATGGTTAACCGATGACCCCTTGTAAGGATCCCATGGTTAACCCATGCCCCCTTGCAAGGATCCCATGGTTAACCCATGAACCCCATGCAAGGATCCCCCTAGAAAGGGTCCCTTGGTTAACTCATGACCCACTTGCAATGATCCCATGGTTAACCCATGACCCACTTGCCATGATCCCATGGTTAACCCATGACCACCTTGCAATGTTCCCATGGTTAACCCAAGACCTACTTGCAAAGATCCCAAGGTTAACCCATGACGCATTGCAAGGATCCCATGGTTAACCCATGGCCCCTTTCAAGGATCCCTCTAGAAAGGATCCCATGGTTAACCTATGATCCCCTTGCTATGATCCCTTTGTTAACCCATGTCCCCCTTGTAAGGATCTCAGGGTTAACCCATGCCCCCTTGCAAGGATCCCCCTAGAAAGGGTCCCATGGTTAACGCATGACCCACTTGCAAGGATCCCATGGTTAACCCATGACCCACGAGCCATGATCCCAGGGTTAACCCTTGAACCTCTTGCAAGGATCCCTCTAGAAAGAAACTAATCGATAACCCATGACCCCCTACTAGGTTCCCAAGGTTAACCCATGAACCCTTGCAAGGATCCCATGGTTAACCCTTGACCCCCTTGCAAGAATCCTATGGTTAACCCATCACCCTCTTGCCATGGTCCCTTGTTAACCCATGAACCCCTTGGAAGGGTCGCCATAGAAAGGATCCCATGGTTAACCCTGACTCCCATGCAAGGATCCCATGGTTAAACTATGACCCACTTGCCATAATCACATTGTTAACCTATGTCCCCCTTGCAAGAATCCTATGGTTAACCCATGACCCCCTTGCCACGATCCTATGGTTAACCCATGACCCCATTACCATGATCCCATGGTTAACCCATGACCCACTTGCAAGGGTCCATGGTTAACCCATGACCACCCAAGAGGAAAGGATCCCATGGTTAACCCATAACATACTTGCAAAGATCCCATGGTTAACCAATGACCCCATTGCAAGGATTCCAAGGTTATCCTATGACCCCCTTGCAAGGATCCATCTAGAAAGGATCCCATGGTTAACCTTTGAACCCCTTGCCATGATCCCAAGGTTAACCCATGACCCCTTAGAAAGGATCCCTACCCTTGCAAGGATCCCATGGTTAACCCATGACTCCCTCTCCATGATCCCATGGTTAACCCATGACCCCCTAACTCCCTTGTAATGATCCCATGGTTAACCCATGACCCCATTGCAATGATCCACTACAAGAATTCTCGGTATTTCCCAAGGCTATTTTCCCAGGGATTTAAATCCCTGGGAAATTTTGACATTTCCCAAGGCTGAAGCAGTCGGAATAGTCTCGGTCAGTTTCCCACGGGCAAAACCGTGGGAAATTTAGGCGCGAACGAATTTCCCACGGATTGGGCCGTGGCTTTTTACGCGCCGAGTTTCCCACGGCCCAGTCCCTGACAACGTGGATCAGTTTCCCAGGGCCCAAGCCCTCACAAGAGTTTCCCACGGCTTCTGCTTTTCGTAAAACGTGCCGCACCGTTTCCCACGGCTTCAACCGCCGCAAATCAGCACGCCGTTTCCCACGGCCCCAACCGTCGCAAATCAAGCGGCGTTTCCCACGGTCCATGCCGTGGGAAATTTGTTTTTAACCAGTTCTTTCCCTCTTCTTCCCCAACTCGCGCCGGACCGCACCACTTCAACAGTGGAACTCGCGCTGCAGTCTCCTCCGCTCCGCCATCCAGTTCCCTCCGCTCCGCCATCCAGTTCGTCCAGGCCGCCGCTCACAGTTCGTCCGGTCCCTCTCTGCCTTCTCATCTGTCTCTGTTTTCATAGGTATGTTGTCTTCTTATTCTTCTTCTATATATTCCTATCATTTAGTTGATTAAGAGTTTTACTTTGCATGTTTCCTTACTCTACACTCTCCACATTTAAACTTAAACTTAATTAGTAAATTCCACAGCTTATCTGATCCTTTCTAATTTATTTGGACAATTGAATCCAATATGCATAATGTTCTGTGTTGTTTCTTAAAAGGGTAATTTTTTAAGTTACTTTTAAAAAAAATTAAGTATAGTATTTGTCTATTTGATGATGACTGCATGATAGAAGCTGTTTTGAATTCGGTTTATGGTTATCATCTATGATATATTTATGGTAAGTGGTAACTATTAAATTCAGTCTTATATTTCAGTTAGGCCTTTGGTCCTTTTCTTAGATGAAGTCAACTCCTTGGAACGTTAATTAGTATAGGTTCCAGCATTTATGATGAATATGATTTTGGATTTTTATGAATAAGCTTCAATTTGAAAGTGTGTGACTGTGGAATGAATTTGAAATTTTATATGGGTTTTAGAGGGTTTTGAATTAGGAAGCTATATATGTTAATTTCTTTATACTCATGTATTGATGTATTTTTTTGTATGTGGGATAGGGGAATGTCTTTGACCCATGTTTTTTTTATTGGTGACAATTTCTGGGTAGTTCCCAGTAGTGTGCGCCACTTGGTTTGAAAGAAATGAAAACTTGGTTTCCAATTTTTTTTACTAACAGGGATGTTACTATATTATTTTATATAGGGTTGTCTTGTAGGGTTAATTTTTATTTTATATAATAGTTGAGCAAAGCCTTAGCTTCCCGTTTGAGGTACAATATTATTGAGCGCATATACTCATTAAAGGTATCGTTCAATATATTGGACCTTGAATCGTTCAAAATACTCATTTAATGTTACAATTTATCTATTTTTTATGAATATGTAGAAGATGGATTGTTATCCTTCGAATCGCAGTTGGGTCTATGATAGGTTATATCCGAAAAGAAGGGGTTTGAAACGATCATTCGTAGATGGGGTTGAAGAGTTTGTTGCCCAAGCTAAGCGACAACAGTGTTTCATAAATGATGGAAACAGGATTAGATGTCCGTGCGCTAAATGCCGATGTCGAAAGATTAAGAGCGAAGACCTTGTGAAGACTGACTTGTATATGAATGGGTTCCAGGAAAATTACTGGATTTGGACTCTCCATGGTGAAGAAGTGCCACATGTTGATTTAGGGGTTGACGAGAATTGCATGGGTGCCTCAAGCAGTCGTGCGGATATGGGATATGGGGAACAGTTTGTGTCAATTCAGGAGATGGTGTGTGACGCTCTCGGGGTAAATGAGGCGCACGATTACGATAACACCGAAGATCTTCCAAAAGAGGAAGCACAAAGATTTTATAATCTGTTAACTGAGACAGCAAAAAAGCCATTGTTTGAAGGGGCCTCGGACTCTAAATTATCGATGTGTGTGAGGCTTTTAGCTTGCAAGTCCAATTGGAATGTTCCTGAAAAGTGTTTGGATTTTTTTTTGAAAATGCTTCAGGACGTGACACCTATAAAAGGAGTTGTACCAAAGAATTATTATGGTGCAAAGAGGTTAGTGTCGAAGTTGGGATTAGAAGTCAGGAGGATTGATTGTTGCATTAACGGGTGCATGCTGTATTACAACAATGAATTCGGCATAAATGATGGAGCTTTGGTCGAATGCAAATTTTGTCAAGCTCCGAGGTATCGCCCTCCCAAGTCTGGGTCAAGCAAGAACAAACCAATTCCCGTAAAGGTGATGTTCTATTTGCCAATAGTTCCAAGGCTACAGAGAATGTTCGCATCAATGCAAACTGCAGGAAAAATGACGTGGCACTATGAGAACAGAAATTCAAACGTCTTACGGCATCCGTCTGATGGTGAAGCATGGAAGCACTTTGACCGGATACATACTGATTTTGCTGCGGATCCACGCAATGTACGACTTGGTTTCAGCTCTGATGGTTTTACCCCGTATATCCAAGCGTCGGCTTCACCATATTCTTGTTGGCCCGTAATTGTTACCCCATACAATCTTCCTCCTAATATGTGCATGTCGAAACCTTATATGTTTTTGACGTGTCTCATACCGGGACCATCCAGTCCGAAGGCTGGTATTGATGTTTATTTACAGCCTTTGATTGATGATTTGAAGAGGTTGTGGAGCGGCGTGTTGACGTACGATATCGCAAGGAAGGAAAATTTTATAATGAAGGCAGCTTTAATGTGGACCATTAATGACTTCCCTGCTTATGGTATGTTGTCTGCTTGGGGGACTCATGGTAAATTGGCATGTCCACATTGCATGGAGTATACAAAGGCCTTTACCTTGAAACACGGGGGGAAAAGTTCTTGGTTTGGCTCGCATCGTATGTTCTTGGCAATGGATCATTCATTTAGACGGAACAAGAATGTCTTCAAAAAGGGGGAAGTTGAAGAAGATGCACCGCCACCTAGGTTCACACCGGAAGAGATTTGGAGTAGAGTAAGAGAACTACCAAAAGTCACTGACAATGGTCGTATGTCCAGAGTACAAGGATACGGGGAGGTGCATAACTGGACAAAAAGAAGTATTTTTTGGGACCTCCCGTATTGGAAAGATAATCTTTTGAGACACAATCTTGATGTTATGCACATAGAGAAGAATTTTTTTGACAACATATTAAACACTGTCATGAATGTGAGCGGGAAAACCAAGGACAATGAGAAGGCAAGAATGGACTTAGCTTTGTACTGTAGGAGACCAGAGTTGGAGCTAAAGTTGCAGGCTAATGGGAAGATGTTAAAACCGAAAGCTAGTTACACTTTAACTGCCGATGAAGCAAAGACCGTTTGTCGCTGGATAACAGAACTTAGGATGCCAGACGGTTATTCTTCCAACTTAGCAAGATGTGCTGACGTCAACAAAGGAAGGATGCATGGGATGAAAAGCCATGACTGTCATGTATTCATGGAATGTTTACTTCCTATTGCTTTTAGTTCATTGCCAGTGCATGTCTTGAATCCGCTTACTGAATTGAGTCAATTCTTCAAGGATTTGTGCTCTGCAACGTTGAGGGTTAATGACCTGGTTAAGATGGAGCAAAATATTCCTATCATTCTATTCAAGTTGGAGAAAATATTCCCCCCTGGTTTCTTTGATTCCATGGAGCATCTCCCACTACATCTCGCGTATGAAGCAAGGCTTGGTGGACCGGTTCAATATAGGTGGATGTATCCATTTGAAAGGTAATATAACCATCCTAGAATTTTAATTAAACTTTTTTTTCCCATTCGAAGTGAAAGGATATGACTATGAACTTGTTTTTTTTATAGATTTATGGGTGATTCGAAACGATCGGTGAAAAATAAGGCTAAGGTTGAAGGATCAATCTGTGCGTCTTACTTGCATCGCGAGACAACCCATTTTTGTTCCCATTATTTCAAGAACTTCATGTTGTCACCGATAAATAGTAGGAATGAAATGGAAAGTGAAAGTGAAAGACATCCATTAACCTTGTCAGTCTTTTGCCAACCTGGTCGTGTTTCCGGGAAGGAGACCGCTCACTGGTTATTGGATAAAGAGAGGAAGTCGGCTCATGTTCATGTGTTGATCAATTGTACCGAAGTTAAACCATACCTTGAGTACGCATTTCATATCATTTTCTTTCAATTGCCTAAAAATATATAATTTTCTGCTAATAATATATAGTCCAATTTTACAGTGCCTTCTTGAATTCTGAAAGCGAACAAGAGGAGTCCGCTCGTATACATGGAGAATTTCCAATCTGGTTTAAGCAACAAGTTAGTATCTTAAAAATCTTTGAATTATCCACTGCATGTAAAATGTAGACATGATTTTTTAGAACTGACATATGTAGGTTTACGGTGAGGAACCAACTCCCATCAACAGACACTTAAGGAACTTAGCCGATGGTCCTAATACAGAAGTCAAAGAATGGCACACTTACTTCGTGAATGGGTACAAATTTCATACCCAATCATGGACGGAGGGCAAAAAAAACCATAAACAGCGGGGTCCACGTAAAGGGCCTCACAGAAGGAATTGAAGATGACTTCTACGGCGTGATCCAACATATATATGAACTGGTGTACCCTAGTTTAGACTATACTAAAAGAATAGTTCTATTTTATTGTAGCTGGTTCGATCCGTCCAGTAGAGGCATAAAATTTAATCCAAAATGTAATACTGTGGACATCCGAATGAGTAGAAGATATCAAAGGGATGATCCGTTTATCATGGCACATAATGTGAGACAAGTGTATTATGTCCCTTATCCACCAACTCGTAGGGACAAACGAGGTTGGTCCGTTGCCATCAAGACAACACCAAGGGGTCGCATCGAAGTGGATGATTCAGAGGAAGATGTGCCTTATCAACTGGATGAAATGTCACATGTAGCTAAAGTCATTGAAGTTGACCCTATTGATGGCTTAGGTGACTTGCAAGTCGTTGGTGAAGAAGTGAATATCGCCAATTTGTCATCCATCCAGGAGCATTTTGATGAAGAAGACAATAATTCCGCAGAAGAATGTGAAGAGGCAGGATCTGAAGATGAGGAAGAAGATAATGACTCAACAGGAGCTGAAGACGATGTCTCAAATTCTGAATAAATCGTAGTTAATTTGTATTAGATCCTCTAACGACTTTATGACTTGGATAACTTTTTGGCAGTTAGATTTTTAGTTAGTTATATATGTTAACTTTATGACTTAGATAACTTATCTTGTTGCTATATCTGATTAGCTATATTTCATGAATGTTATTTTAACATTAAGTTGCTTTATAGACATGTCATCAGGATGTGACCCACCTCCACCCAACAGAGATAAGGGTAAGGGTATTATGTCTGATACTGACTCTCGTCCCCGTCGTCGTCGGAACAGACCTCCCACCAAATTAGTGATTCGTGAGTCTACAGACGGATACTCACGTATGCCCTCGACAGTGACCTCGTCAGTGTCAGCACCACAGCCACCTGTACCTACATCGCGCCCACCGCCGCTAGCACCTTCATCGCCTCCACCGCAAGCATCTACTTATGCAGGTGTGGATGAGGAGCAAGTTGATAGTCCAGGCTATTCACGCTCACCTTCAGTTGCAAATGTGCATGAGCAGTCAGAGGAGCCAGTGGCGCCAGATGAGCTAGATGAGCCAGAGGAAGTTGAGTTCATGCCCGATGGTCGACCTATTATCAGGCCTAGTGGTAATGGGTACGAATTAATAAATAAATTTCGTTTGTGTTTGGTTGATTCATGCATTTTATTATAATTTATTACTATGTGTTTGAATGGTTCATGCGTCTTTACTGTTAAGGTTCCTTCCTTCCAAGAGAGCAGCGAGTGCTGTCTCATTTGTTATTCAGCAGAGGTATCACAGGACAATTACATCATGGGGAAAACTCACTGACAATGAGCGGATTAGTATGTTTGATGCTTTTAGAGTAAGTAGCAAATTTCAATTTACTTAATGTGCCGTTTATTATTTCAGAAACTATTAGTATAACAATTATTATTTATCTTAATACAGGGTCAGGCGGCATGGAAGAACGAAGATGAGTCAGAGATCGAGAGGATCTTCCACCATAAAGCCTCCGGACGCCTCTCTGATATGCTTAGGGAGGCTCGTGAGAGTGGCATACAACGACCCTGGATTGGAGATGGTATTTGGGAGGAGTTGCTTCGTTATTGGGCTTCTGATGCATTCAAAAAATTATCAAATCAAGCAAAGAAAAACAGGGCATCAGAGAAGGGTGGGAGCCTACACACTGGAGGTAGCATTAGCCAGTCGCAGTGGGCAGAACGTATGGTATGTTCATACAAACATTCTTTATGCATTAACTGTATTTATTCCAACATCATAGTTCATTAATTGTTATCTTAATCATATATGCTTGTGTTATAGGCTAGGACGTCTAATCGAGGGGTGCAAATTCACGAGGTTCACAAACGCACTCATACTAGGAAGGGTACTGATGAGTACATAGATGAGCGCTCGAGGCGCACTCAGGTAATATGCCTTTTTTTATTTTTGAAGACGCTGCTGACTTTAATGGATAATGAACAACTCATACTTTGTTGTTGGACTTAAGAGGCAGAGAGCCTCAAATGTTACGACTAGTTTGAATATATTGCTTTGTGTGAATCTCAATGACTTGTGGATTTAAATTGTAGTGTTCTATTTGTAACCAGGGATCTTATAGTTTTAGGGGAAACTCTGTCCAATTTTCTGCAGAATTAACCGTGTAACATATTATTCATGTTTTGATTATTGAGTTCGTAGAGTCACTTATATTTGGACCTATTGATACTGTATGACATTGGAAATGTCATAACTAGTTTGGATATGGATAATTTATGTGAATCCTATATTGAGCTTTTGATGATGACTTAGGTAGTTAAATTGTGGTGTTCTGTTTGTAAACCAGGGATCTTATAGTTTTAGGGGAAACTCTGTCCAATTTTCTGCAGAATTAACCGTAGAACATATTGTTCATGTTTTGATTATTCAGTCCGTAGAGTCACTTATATTTGGACCTATTGTAACAGGAGGCATTTCATGAGAGGATGAGTCAGCATAGGTCTCAAGCATCAGCCTCTTCGCCATCCACCCCAGCTATCCCACAGGAGGACGAGCAGCTTGCACTGAATGTTTGGGCAGAAGTTGTCGGCGGCAAGTATAAGGGTCGTCTATACGGTGCTGGAGACCTTGCCGGCAACTATCGGAAAGGGCCCTCACGCAGGTTAGAGCTTAGGGTTGGAGCATCCACCAGTAGCAGTCGTCGCCCTCAGGAGTCTGCGGAGATTGCTCAGTTGAGGGAGATGTTGGCCACTTCCCAGGAAAGGGAGCGACAGAGGGACGAGGAGCATCGTCAGATGATGGATACGATGCGACAGATGATGGAGACAGTGCGACAGTTGCAGGCGCATCAGTCCACACAACAACCCCAACAGCAGCAACGACGACAGCAACGCCAGGCTAGTCAGACGACCCATCGCACCCAGGAGGACGACGATACTTTTGACCATTTTAATGAGGATCCTTATAATGATCAGGATATCTAGAATTTTGTTGTGTTTTGTATGAATTTATGTGTTTCTTTTACCTATGATGTTAATCATAGTTTGCATGACTTTTTTTTGTTGAACAAATGACTTGAATAACTTTTTTTCTGTATAAGAGATTGTTTGAATTACTTAAGTGGCTTCAATTATGATGTTAATGTCTTTGTTTATGCATCCATGTAAGAAATTTATATATTTATCTATCTAGCTTAATTATAATTAATTAATTCATTTTGTTTCAAAAAAAAAACTTCATTCATTCATTAAGCTATAAATGATTTTTTTTTTTTTTTTAAAATGAGGTTTCCCAGGGCTTTTTCCCTGGGAAACTTTAAATATTTCCCAGGGCTAAAACCCTGGGAAAATTTAAACTTTTCCCAGGGCTAAAACCCTGGGAAAAGTTTCCCAGGGATCAAGCCGTGGGAAAGTTTCCCAGGGATAAAGCCCTGGGAAATTTTCCCAGGGAACAAGCCGCGGGAAATTTCCCAGGGTTTATCCGTGGGAAACTGTTTCCGACGCCCTGAAAACCGACGGATCTGGATCCGTGGGTCATCCATGGGAAATTTGTATTTTCCCACGGATTTGTTGAATTTCCCAGGGCTTTTGGCCCTGGGAAATAGCGAAAATTCTTGTAGTGATCCTATGGTCAACCCATGAACCCTTGCAAGGATCTCATGGTTAACCCATGACCCCCGTGCCATGATCTCATGGTTAACCGATGAACTCCTTGCAAGGATCCCATGGTCAACCAATGCCCCCTTGCAAGGATCTCATGGTTAACCCATGACCCTCTTGCAAGGATCCCTGTAGAAAGTGTCCCATGGTTCACTCATGACTTAGTTGCAAGGATCCCATGGTTAACCTATAACCCCCTTGCAAGGATCCATCTAGAAAGGATCCCATGGTGTAACATCTTTAATTTTTTATAAAAATATTTCAATAAAATGATAAATTATTTTTTCTCCAATTGCAGAAATTTGTATCTGTTCATGTTGCATTTGGCCAAACAAGCATCCAGAATTTTCATGTGAAATAATCTTTTGGCAACCAGGTTTTATTGTTCTTAACATTTTGTCTTTAGTCTTGATTTATAGTGGTTTAATTTAAAATTTTTATAAAAGGTTATTACTTTTATTATTGATTGAAAAATAAATGGTAAATGAAATCGTTTATAATAGTTTAATAAATGATCACAAAAAGCACGAAAGATAAACTTTTTAAAAAAATATAATAATTTTAATAAAATATTATTATTTTCTCTAAAAGGCCTCATTTTTAGAGTTCGCTTTAGACCTCAACAAGTGTTGGGCCGGGCCTGTCAGAAGCAGCCCAAGCAAGGGCTTTAGGCCTCAAAAAAAACTTTTTATTTACTACTCACTTTTTTTGGAAAAAAAAAAAGTCCACATGACTCTCCATCTTCACCCCTCAGTCACGTTCAAATTCAATCACGTATCTGAATGAATCTCCCTATGTTTAGCATTCCAATTTTTTGAAAAATAAAAGTTAATAACTCACAATTACTCACATTTATCTCTAATCCCTCCCTCTCTCTTGTCTCTCTATCTCCCTTTGTGACTCCTCTCAGACTCTATCCCTCACTATCTCACCTCTCTTTGCTCATTTCAGTGATTTGCTCTCAACTCTGCATCTCCCTCAGGCCTCACTGACTCAGTCTCAGACCCTCACGGCCTCACTCTCTGCGTGACTGCGTCTCCATTGACACCTCGCGCCTCGACGGTCTTTGTTGGCTCTGCGACTCCCTCCGCGGCCAGGGGGCCTCCGGTAGTGCGGCACGCCGGAGCTTCGAGTACTGGACGTCTCCCTCTCCGGCCTCCGCTGCGGTGCTATAACTAGTTTGACTGAGGGGTTTGCCGCAATTCCGCCGAGTCGGAAACTGTTGGTGTCTGAACTTGGAAGAAAAAAAAGAGAGCCATTTTGCTGGAGTAGAGTGCTGGTCAGTACATATTAGTTGTTATGATACTCTGATAGTGTGTATAATGTTTTGTAGAGTAGCGTCAGCAACAGTGTGTTACAGGCTTTTACAACTTTGTGCGGTTGTTATTGTGTAAAGTGTAACATCTTTAATTTTTTATAAAAATAATTCAATAAAATGGTAAATTATTTTTTCTCCCATTGCAGAAATTTGTATCTGTTCATGTTGCATTTGGCCAAACAAGTATCCAGAATTTTCATGTGAAATAATCTTTTGGCAACCAGGTTTTATTGTTCTTAACATTTTCTCTTTAGTCTTGATTTATAGTGGTTTAATTTATAATTTTTATATAAGATTATTACTTTTATTATTGATTGAAAAATAAATGGTAAATGAAATCGTTTATAATAGTTTAATAAATGATTTTGCATCACAAAAAGCACGAAAGATAAACTTTAAATAAAAATATAATAATTTTAATAAAATATTATTATTTTCTCTAAAAGGCCTCATTTTTAGAGTTCGCTTTAGGCCTCAACAAATGTTGGGCCGGCCCTGACCCCCTAGAACGGATCCCATCGTTAACCCATGACCCCCTTGCAAGGATCTCATGGTTAACACATGACTCACTTGCAAGGATACCATGGTTAACCCATGACCCACTTGGCATGATCCCATGGTTAACCCATGACCCACTAGCAAGGATCCCTCAAGAAAGAAAGTCATGAATAACCCATGACCCCCTACAAGGTTCCTAAGGTTAACCCATGACCCCCTTGCAAGGATCCCATGGTTAACCCTTGACCTCCTAGCTAGAATCCTATGGTTAACCCATGACCCCGATGCCATGATCCCATGGTTAACCATGACCCACTTGCCATAATCACATGGTTAACATATGACCCCCTTGCAAGGATCCCATGGTTAACCCTTGACCCCCGTGCAAGAATCATATGGTTAACCCATGACCTCCTTGCCATAATCCTATGGTTAACCCATGAACCCTTTACAAGGATCGCCATAGAAAGGATCCCATGGTTAATCATGACCCTTTTGCAATGCTCCCATGGTTAAGCCTCGACCCACTTGCCATAATGATATGGTTAACCTATGAACCCCTTGCAAGAATACTTAGGTTAACCCATGAACCCCTTGTCATGATCCCATGGTTAACCCATGACCCCACTTGCAAGGATCGCCATTGAAAGGATCCCATGGTTAACCATGACCCCCTTGTAAGGATCCACGGTTAACCCATGACCCACTTGCCATAATCACATGGTTAAATAGAATGAAAATATGAAAATACTTTTCTCTTAACCATATTATTTAAAACATTTTTCTGTACTGGTAATAATAGTGACAATAACGTAAATTATTGTCTAGTAAGCGTGCATTCACTGAAATAAGTCAGTGCTAACGCAACCAATAAAATAATTTGAAGAGAGTAATTTAATTACTCAACTAAACCACATAACAAAATAAACATAATCATCCAAATAAAATAATTAATCATATGGGTAAAAACTAGGGTGTTACATTACTACCCCTCTTAAAAAAATTTCGTCCTCGAAATTTCGTAGCTCGAAACTAAACAGGATTTTGTAATGACACCTTGATCTTAAGATCCTACTTTGCATTTCTCGTCGCTTCATTCCTTTCATCTATAAGTCTTTAACATGATCGATTCTTATGCCATTCTATTCATCCTTAAACTACCTCTGAGTCTGAGTTGCACATGATGAATTTCGTACCAAAAACCTATGAAATTCAATCCTCTTATTGAAATTGAACCTTGCCACATCTAACAAGGTCCGTTCTTTTCTTAATTTCTCCAAAATCTTTTCCTTCTTCGATTTCATATCCTTAGTTTGCCTCTCGTTTCCAATTTGGGTATCAAGCCCCGTTGACATCCCTGGTTTAGGAAATTTCACATGCACATCTACTCTATTCCCCAAATAAAATACACCACAACTCCTAACAATTCCTCCATCTGAAGAAAGTGCTCCATCACTTATGCAAGGAAGTGCTTGTATCATATATGCCCTTGTCTTCTATACTTGCAACCGAGAAAAGAGATTATAAAACAGAGTTGCTCTAAGGCCAGAACAACAAAGAGTTACACCAAAACAAAGCCAAGAAATCCAGGTGGACACTCCCCATTAGGCAATCTTGGGTTTAAAATGTCCAGCTTCATTGTGGATCATCAATCACGTATTTAACAGGATAAGGCCTCAAAGATCCGAGACATTTCACCATAGCTTATCACACATGAAAGATATAATCAAAACTTAGTCACTTCTTGCCTCAAAATTAGTCCGCTAACAAAACTTGTTCAACACCTTATCCTCACGACGAACATCAAGTTCAACATTAACTCTACCACACATATCAATTTCAACCCAAAGCACACAATTGCAGTCTTAGTTTCCTTTGGACTTATTCCACCACCCCAAATTTCATCACGGTCAGGCCTTTCAAACTCTAAAACAGGGCTCTCAAACTCTTCCCACAACTTAGTTTCTCAAGAACTCCTCTTTACTATTTCCATTCAGCTTAAGGAAAACTACTAAAGATATTTTTCCGTTAATCCTCGGACTCACGAAGTCAACATTAACCATAAACGTTGACCACTACTCTAAATTCCTTTAATGGTATATCTGCCTCGATCATGATAAGGTCCATTGTAATCATCTTACTCAATGATATTGAACTTAAGGGTTCTCATAGTACCATTCACATCTATACATTAACGAAGCTCCTATCAACTCTGGTTTGTCCTACCATAGAGATGACAAAAATTAGGTACCACACTATCTTCGACATTTCACCTTAGTTTACCACATTCGAAAGCCATAATCAAAACTTAATTACTTCTATTCTCAATACGGGTCCATTACGAACCTTCTTCAACATCTAACTTCCACAGCTAACACCAAAGTCAACACTAAATTTATCATAACATGCATTAACCCTCTAATCAAGGTATGCAATCATAGTCTTAGTCCATTTGGGCTTAGTCTACTCTTCTAGTCATATCAAATTCACACTTTTCAAGTCTCCAATTAAAACGTCATAACATTCCTTAAGGTAAACTGAAATCCAAAAAGGAATCACATCGGCTAGGATTATCTAACTCATTAACTTTGAACTTCTTCAGAAACTTATTTTTCACAAGAGCTTATCTCTTTCGCTTGAATCCACTTAAGTAAAATTACTATAGGTACTCTTCTTGTTAATCTTTCAAAATTCAGGCAATCAAAGCTTAATTACAGACATTGATCATTACCCTAGGTTCCCCAACGATTATTCTGCCTCAAACAACATTTGATTTATAATAATTGTCTCACTTACTGAGATTGATCTTAAAGGTTCATATCTTACAGATCACAACTATACCTCAACACAACTCTTATCACTTATTGTCAATCTTCCTGAAGGAATGATCGTACTTAGGTACTAAACCTACTCCCAGCTAACCTTCTAAGGGTTAGATCATTTCTTATTTTCCCATCAAGTTGAGGATGATCCTTTGATCTCAATCTCAACTTGATCCTCAACACTTAGAGCGGATTTTACCGACAACATTGGTAAACTTCGGGTCTTCATCTGAAATGATGCTTAAAGATAATCCATGGAGTCTGATCAGTCCTCTGATACATTATTCGATTTACTCCTCCATTGCATAGTGGATCTTAACTTGTAAGAAGGGTGTAGACTTCACCAGTCGATCCACGATCACTTGAATTCAAACAAGACTCATGTAGGTCTTCAGCAAAGTCATAACAAGGATTCATGGTGATGCCAATATCTTAACAAGGAAGGTCTCAATTGTTAAACTATCCTTTTTTCACTGTACTCGACTAACTCTGACATCTTGATGTGGAGATACCCAACTCATGACTGATGAGATAGGTCACACATCGACGACATTTGGAGAATACGAAGAACTAAGATGATCAACGATGACATGTACTTTTTGAACCGCAATAAGACATGACCTTGGTTATCATAAAAGAATTTTTCAAGACAAGAAATTTTTCTTGATTTCACTTTCACAAAAGCATAGAAAAGAATTTCATTAATTTGAAGGATACAGGAATATCCAGTATGGAAAAGGCTCTTCAAATAGGTTCGTGGGTGTAAAAATGTATGGCCAACACCTATTTACAACCATGAATCTAATTAAGTTCATTCTTCCACAAGAATCTTCCAGCGGATTTTGGAAATCACAAGATGAATAGTTCATAATCCCAAGAGGATTTATACTTAGTATAAAGAATTAACAAAATGACAACCTTTAAAAGAAAACCATCTGGTCAAAATCAGACTTGGTCACTTCTACCAAAAGTAAAAGTGACTAGACTAAGTTTCAATAAGAAACTTTTATTATCAAAAAGTCATTCGTGTTACAACTCAAGAAATAGTCATAACAGATTTCTTTCAATGAAATACGAAAATTCCATACCAATGGATACTATCAATCAATCCACTCAAATGTCTAATACATTGAGGGTTATTTAGAAGTGTGAGTACAACTCCTCACCAACAAGGGAATCAATTGAAATAACTTGAAAGTTATGAACTAGGATAACTAATTCATGAGTCCTGACAGATTTCAAATTAATAAATCAGGAAATCTATCTGACACATACAAACTTCACTGCTGTGATTGTCTAATACAATCATAGGGACTCATGGAACAATTGTCAATTTTACAAGTTCAGAAAAGAATGAACAACATAGTGAATAGTTCCTTAATCATGAGACATTCACCCAAGATCGAAGATTCAAATCGATTCGTCTTGGTTCCGACCAACATACAATTCTTTCTAGCCATGATTAGTAGGATCACCTGGAATCGGGTACGATCCCGGGCAACCTAATCAATCTATTAAACATACAAGGAGTTGATCTTTCTTCATGAACTTAGTTGACGGCGCAAAATCTGAGATAGGTCATCACTCCAATCTGGTAATAACTCGTCTTCAAGTCGATCTTTTAGTAGACGACAACTCCTCGCACTTGATTTACCAAATCAACTACGCAAGTCAGAGAATACTTGTTCATAATTCGTCCTCTTACTTAGTTGTCAGAAATCCACACGGTGACACGAGCCTTCACACAACATTGATGCTTCACAAGGAAAACACTTGATCTAACAAACGGTTCAGGCCACCGATCTTCCAGTTGAATCGAGTCGTCCAACTCGTTTTAACTTTGTAGGCAACATCCTACGCAAAGCGACAAAGATTTGACCGAATCCAGAAACTAGATCAATCTAAAATCAATGTCCTTTGCTAACCATAAACCTAGAATATTTCCAGGGAACACTATCGGAAAAACCCTTTACACAAGCACCTTGTTTCGAATGTCTGACACGATTCGCAAGGATAATCGAATGTGATATCCGAACCCAAGTAACATTCAAGATCTACGGTCTCCCAGGACATAAAACCCTTGGAAACCCATCAAGAAAACATGTACTTGTGCGTCAACACACATTGCTTCAACAAGTAACAATTCAAACAAGAACCAACCAGAGATCACACAACAAAAACTTAACAAACCTATTCCTCAAAGATCCCGAAAGACTCGACCAGCTCTGATACCACTTGTAACACCCCCACTAGGTACTACTACGTAACACATGCGGAATTTAAATTTAAAAGATAGTTTGCTGGTTGCTTTGGGAAAATAATTTATATAAGTACACAAGCGTCTGAAATTGGATATAAAAATTTGTCACGACTTCAAACCTAAGCTTTGATCGGCACACAGGCTTACAATCCTAGCCTGGCAAGTCTATTTAATTTAGAAACATACTTGAATAAAAACTAGTATTTTTACAAAAATTTCGACAGAGTCACCTTTGTAATTCGAACATCCCAGGTAAAAGAACACCTGCTAAAATAAATACATTTTCATTCCAGAATTCCAGTTACACTAAAATACATCCAGACAGTATTATTTTGGAAATAATTACATCAACAAGCTATACCGGACCCAAAAGGAAAATCTTAGATTTTCATTCAAAAGAAATGCTCTCCGAGCTATAAACTTCACATTCAAATTCAAGGCTCTCCGAGCCATACAAATAAATACTATTAGAAATCTATAACATCTCAAAAACCTGAGCTGGTCACTCTATCAAATAGCTAAAACCAAGTCTTCGAGCGACTTAGAAAGACTCCTCTGCAACATCGGTACTAGCATACCAAGGTACAATAGCGAAACCAGGAGAAACCTGATATATCTGTAAGGGTGAGATACCGACAATTGGATATATCATACAACAACCATATACATGACACATACCACAGCAGTATATTAACATTTATTCAATAATCAAGATAAGATCATCAGACAGCAAGTGTTATATCAGTGGGTCTCATACCCGAACAATCAGTTTTATAAAATTAATGCATGACACTTCAATATTCAGGCTCTAACTTAATCTCATGAGATAACAACACCGTTTCATTGTAGAAATAATAAAGAGTTGGTCAAGCTCTGATGCCCATTGGCAAGTTGCCACCATAACCTCGTGCACCGAGGTCTCCGGATGCACAACGTCTAGAATGCCTCCAACTGGGCCAATTGGACTGACCCTCAGATACCACCTTGTATCTGGTTTACTTAAGCACGTCTGCTAAGGGGAAATGCATATGAATAAAAGACTTTCCGTTAACAAGGTTTTTCTTTATGTGTACTCTTTTTCGCTGTCGAAGCTCAAAGCTAACGACTATTCATAATTCCCCATCACTTGAACTTAAAGAAAACACAGGACACGCAGTCCGAGTGCTCAATCACAATGCCTTAGACCGATGCCGCAGTCAAGGTTTGTGGTCGTAGAAGTCACTTATGATTTTATCCATGTTTTACTCTAACATGATAAGGACTCTTAGTCCGCAGCAACGAAATTAGGACGCACCGTCCTCAATTCCGAAATTAGGACTCTTAGCCCATACATCACGATTAGGACCCTTGGCCCATAATTCTTAACACAGATCCTAGATCACGTGTATATAACTGAATACTAGAGGCGACGCCTCGCGTACTAGATTCTCTTTCACATGTACTTACTTTTCGCTCAGTGAAAATCAAATCCAAAACAAAACCTCAGTTAGTTATCCAAGTAACTGGAACATTTCTAAATCATTTAAGAGAAAATCCTTTTCCTTTGCAAACACTTTTATAAAACATTTAGGAAATTCGTTTGCTCTTTGAAATCCTTGATGGAATAAAGTCAAATATTTTCAAAGGGTTTTTCCTTCATAAAACACATAGTTCGAAAAAGGTCTTCTCTTGTACAAAACTCTAAATCATGAAAAGGTAGTTTCCTTCAACTTAAAATCACTTCAACATTTTTCTAAAAGCAAAGATCTTATTCTTCTGAAGTAAGCACTTAAACAAGGAATTGTTATAAATGAACCCAAACTTTCAAAGTTCTATCCAAGGCTTATTAAGGCTTTTAATCCTTATAGTCATTGAGCACAGACTCAAGTCCGGCTTCTCAAACTTCAATCAACAGTAATATATTCGCAACAATAATAATATCACAGTTAATGACAGTTCATCACATATATATAATTCATAACACTTTAAAGCAAGTAATGTTCCACTTCAAGTAATAACCACAATAGTTCAAGTAAACAAGTTATTCAAGTATTGTCTCAATATCACAATCATAGTCACAACGCTCAATTAACACGTACACACATGCATACAGTTATTGAATATCCCTAGGCAAGCTCCCCTTACCTTTGAAGACAAGTAAAGGATCCTCGTCTTAATGCTCACGTTAGCTCCAAGAGTGTAACTATCTACTTCATCAAGCAAGCATAGCCGTGTCAAACGTCTCAGAGAGGGAATCCAACAACGCGTAACAACCAGAAATCAAGAAATCAATTACACATGATCAAACACACATTCTAATTTGATCTAAACACTTAATCTTATTACTAAACAAGGTCATTTTCAAGGAAAATCATGTTTGGAGAATAAACTTCACAAAATGCATTTTGATTTTCCAATAAAATCAATTCGGGCAAAAGAGGTTTCATCACACAATTTGGGAAACTTGTTTTTGCTTAAAGAATCATGAAATTAACTTATAAATCATCAATTAAAAGTCCTAATTTCATTAAATCATAGTTAATTTCACAAGGATGAGTCAATTTCAACTAATGTCAGATTTGGGTTTATGACTCCTAAACCAAATTTGGGGAAAATAAGATTTACTTAAAGAAAAGCGAAATTGATTTGTCAGAACTTAAATTAACAGTCCCAATGTCATAAATGCATACTAAATTTTACAAAATATAACCAATTTCAATAAAAATAGAATTGGGGTTTTAGGGTTCATATCCTAAATTGGGAAAACTCATTCTAATCCTAGAATCATGAAATTAGTTTAATAAAACATCAATTTGTAGTCTCAATTGCACGAACACACATTTAATTTCAAAGTTTAAAGCTAAAATCAAAATGTTAGGGTTAGGGTTTTCAAACTGATCTAGGGATTTTACAAAATAAAAGAGATTAGGGGTAAAACACTTACCCAAAGTGAAGAAGACAAAGGATATGGTGGCTGCATTGGGGTTTCGGTGCGACTGCGATGGTGGAGGCGCGACGGAGCAGCGGCGAACAAAGATCGAAACGCGTTCAGAGTCGCGGCTGTCTCCTCCCTACACAGCGCGGTCAAGCAGCGACGGACGGCGACCCGGACGACGACGCAGCGGCGAGCTCAGGTGGTGCTCATGGTGGCTGACGCGACGAACAGCGCAGGAACGCGCGTCTTCTCCCTCATCAGGCGAGCGGCGGTCGGCGACATCCCCAGGGGCGGAGCGCGTGGCTGCTTCAAGGAAGGAAGGAGGAAGATGAAGTTTTAGAGAGAAGGAAGATATGTGGGTTTGATAGAGGAAGAAGAAAGTATCAGGAAGAGAAAGAAAGAAAAAAGTAGAGGGGGAGGGAAAACGTCGAGCATAAGGGAGAGGGAAGAGATAAAAGAACAAAGTTTTATTTATTTAGTGAGTAGGTACAACAATGAGTGATAATTCTTAATCCAAAACAATCAATATGTTTTTAGTTTTTGGATCTAAAAATAAAGATTGATAAATATATGATTTCGAAATTCAAATTAGAGTAAAGATTAATAGTTGAACTGATCAACTAAGAAAATATTTGGTCCAAAAATTAATTTCCGATTGATGCCAAACCAATTTATTTTCAAGTTTAAAATTAAATAGAATGAAAATATGAAAATACTTTTCTCTTAACCATATTATTTAAAACATTTTTCTGTACTGGTAATAATAGTGACAATAACGTAAATTATTGTCTAGTAAGCGTACACTCACTGAAATAAGTCAGTGCTAATGCACCCAATAAAATAATTTGAAGAGAGTAATTTAACTACTCAACTAAACCACATAACAAAATAAACATAATCATCCAAATAAAATTATTAATCATATGGGTAAAAACTAGGGTGTTACACATGACCCCTTGCAAGGATCCCATGGTTAACCCAAGACCCCCTTGCCATGATCCCATGGTTAACCCATGACCCACTGACCCCCTTGCAATGATCCTATGGTTAACCCATGACCCCATTGCAAGGATCCCATGGTTAACCCATGAACCCTTGTCAGGATCCCTCTAGAAATGATCCCATGGTTAACCTATCAACCCCTTGCCATGATCCCATGGTTAACCCATGTCCCCCTTGCAAGGATCCCATGGTTAACCCATTACCCATTTGCAAGGATCCCTTGGTTAACCTATGACCCCCTTGCAAGGATCCCATGGTTAACCCATGCCTCGTTGTAAGGATCCCATTGTTAACCCATGACCCCCTTGCAAGGATCCCCGCAGAAAGGATCCCATGGTTCGCTCATGACTCACTTGCAAGGATCCCATGGTTAACCCATGACCCACTTGCCATGATCCCATGGTTAACCCATGACCCCTACAAGGATCCCAAGGTTATCCCATGACCCCCTTGCAAGGATCCCATGGATAACCCATGACCCCTTGTAAGTAACCCATGGTTAACCCATGAGCCACATGTAAGGATCCCATGGTTAACCCATGACCCACTTACAAGGATCCCATTGTTGACCCATAACCCCCTTGACATGATCCCATGGTTAACACAAGAACCCCTTGCAAGGATCCCATGGATAACCCATGACCCCCTTGCCATGACCCCAGGGTTAACCCATGACCCCCTGACCCCCTTCCAATGATCACATGGTTAACCCATGACCCCCTTGCAATGATCGCCATAGAAAGAATCCCATGGTTAACATGACCCCCTTGCAAGGTCCCATGGTTAACCCATGTCCCACTTACCATGATCAAATGGTTAACCTATGACCCCCTTGCAAGGATCCCATGGTTAACCCTTGACCCCCTTGCAAGAATCATATGGTTAACCCATGACCCCCTTGCCATGATCCTATTTTTAAGCCATGAACCCCTTGCAAGGATCGCCATAGAAAGGATCCGATGGTTAACCATGACCCCTTTGCAAGGATCACATGGTTAACCCATGACCCATTTGCCATAATCACATGGTTAACCGATGACCCCCTTGTAAGAATACTAAGGTTAACCCATGACCCCCTTGCCATGATCCCGTGGTTAACCCATGACCCCACTTGTAAGGATCGCCATAGAAAGGATCCCATGGTTTACCATGACTCCCTTGCAAGGATCCTCCTAGAATGGATCGCATGGTTAACTGATGAGTTTTTGCCTTGGAACGGGTAAAGTGGTTTTGTGGTGTGTTTGTGGAGGAATTGAAGAATTAAATGTTTAGAATCAGTCATATTGGATCTTGCATAATCAAAAGGAGCTTGAAGAATAAAGGAAAATTGGCCAACCAGAAGCCATCACGATCAGGTCGTGATAGGCATCATGGCCGTGACCGAGTGGAGCTGAAAAGGAAGAAAGTGCTTAAAGCAGAACTGGTCACGGCCAAGCCGTGAAGTCTATCACGACCGTGACTTGAAAGCTGTACCAGACCCTCTCAGGCAGAACTGATCACGGCTAGGCCGTGATGACCATCACGGCCGTGACAGACCCAAAGTGAAGCCATCTCCCAAATCAGAAAGCATCACGGCTAGGCCGTGACGGCCATCACGGCCGTGACGCGCAATATCTGGAATTTTAAATTGAAGATTTGATTTGATTTTGTAACCGATTTGGATCCAAGTTGCCCTACATTATAAATAGGACTCTAAGGCTCGAAAATAGGGACCTCTTGACTGCTACCTTAGGCTTAAGTTTAGGATTTCTCTTCTTCTCAATTTCTTCTCTTCTCTTAGGATTTTCATGTTTTTGTTATTCAACGTTGCTATGAACTTGGCGATGTGTGAGTAGTCGTTTTATTTCTAGGAATTGGGGCTATGCCCAAGACTCGTTTTATGTGATGAATTGACGTTTTACTTCTTGTTAATTTCAATTTGCTTTCGATTTGATTCCTATTGCATGAATTACTTGTAAATTTGGTGTGCACTTATTTGCATGTCATAGATACTCTAAGGATGAACCTAGCGGTGAACTTAGGTATTGGATCTATAGGGATTGAACATAGGACTTAAATCACGAGAGTTAGAAGCGGTCCTTCGAGGGTTCATTGAATTGTCATAAATCTCAATGGGTTCAATTTAAATACAATTGCCACGAGAGTAGGGGTTGGTTTAATTGGGCATGGTTCTTGTATCTCGAGAGGGAACATTAACTTTATTAGGATAAATTCACCTTCAAAGCAATTCTGATAATTAACAAGAGGAGTAGTCAATTTAGTAGCATAAGCAGTCTTGTTGGTAACCCAATTCCTGGAAATATCTTTTAATTTGAAAAACACCAGATTAGATTTGATTGCGATTTTTTACTGATTTCGTTTTAGATATTTGATTTGTTAGTTAATCTTCATTTTAAAAATCAAATCTTTTCCAAATCTTTTTTATATATAGTTTAGTTAAATTGACTTAATAATTAATTGTTATTTAAGATCACGGTCTCTGTGGGTTCGATCTTTTTATTACTTGACGACGAAGCCGTACACTTGCGGATTCACGTTACCAAGTTTTTGGCGCCGTTATCGGGGACTGTGCTTTCTTGAATTTCAATTTAATTTTTAAATTGATTTTTCTGGACATTTTTTATTTTTTTTAAAAAAAAATTCTTTTTCTAGTGTATCTATCTCTCTCTTTGCAGGTATTTTGTCTCTTTTATGCGAAGATCCCAAAGTCTTGGAACTCTTATTGAAGTTGATCCCGAGATCGAAAGGACTTTTCACAGACGTAGGAGACTACAAAGACAAAGAGTGAGAGAAAGGTTGATCCCCATCCCACTCATGGCCGATCAACCGGATACCAAACCACTGAAGGACTACGCAGCCCCAAATGCTAGGGGTTTGCGAACTAGGATTGCTAGGCCAGAAATTAAGGCGGAGAACTACACTATATCGCCCCAGTTAATCGGCATGATTTGGCAACATCAGTTTGGAGGATTACCCTCGGAAGACCCGACTGATCATGTGGAGACATTTTTGGAGTTCACCGATGCAATAAGAATTCAAGGTGCACCGGTTGATGCTATTTGCTTGAGTTATTCCCCTCCTCTCTGACTGGAAGGGCAAGAGCTTGGTTGAAATCAGTGCCGGCCAATACTTTGTCAACATGGGACCAACTAGAGCAGGCATTCTTGGAAAAATTCTTCCCACCATTCAAGACTGCTTACCTACGAACTCGGATCACCGGCTTCTTCCAAGAGGACGGAGAATGCTTATCCGAAGCTTGGGATCGTTACAAGGGATTGCTAGAATCTTGCCCACATCATGGGCTTGAGAAGTGGCTTTTAGTGCATACCTTCTACAATGGATTGGACTATTCTTCGAAGGTGTCACTTGACTCCGCAGCTGGTGGAGCATTGATGAATAGACCATTGGCTCAAGCATTTGAGATCATTGAGAATGTTGCCACCAACTATCATCAATGGGGCTCAGAAAGAGGTAGTAACCCAAAAAAGCTTTCGGGAGGTAAGTTTGAAATGAATAGTAATGATTTAATATTGTCTAAATTTGACTCATTGAGTAAGCGCTTTGATAAACTTGAAAAGGCTAATGTGAGTTCAATAGGTGCTACTAATGTTGCTTGTGAGATTTGTGGAGTGCAGGGACATGATTCGTGGAATGCCCACATGGAAGTACTCATGAATCAGGCGCTTAGGGGGAACGAGTGAATTCATGTCACAACTTTTATGACACGAACCCGAAGTTGCCAAACTATGTTCCCCAAAATTCTTACAACCAAAGAAGGAAGAATAACTCTTATCTCTCATACGGGAACTACAACAACACGTTGAACCATGAATTCCAAGAAGGCCAAGGTAATAGGAAAACCGCATTGGGGTATCCTCAAGTACAAAAGTCTAAACTTGAATCTCTTATGGAAAATTTTGTTGAAACTCAAACAAAGCAAAATGAAGAGTTTAGGCAACATGGACGGGCTATGGGCGAAGCCATTAAGGAACTAGCTTCTAAGGTAGACAACTTAGCTATTCACAATAAGATGCTAGAGACACAAATTGCCCAACAAGCTAGTACATCTTCTAGGACTAAGGGTACGTTTCCAGGACAACCCGAAGTTAATCCCAGTGAGCACTGTAATGCTATATACTTGAGGGATGATAAGCTTGGGGTAGTTGAAAAGGGCATGGAATGTGAGGTGGACATGAGTGAACAAGAAGAAATTAAACCAAAGTCTATCCCTCCACCACCTTACCAACCCCCAATACCTTTCCCACAAAGGCTAGTAAGGAAAAAGCAAGTAGAAAAAGAGACTAAGAGCTTAGTT
The DNA here is from genome assembly GCA_035048595.1 of Echinosophora koreensis. Taxonomy (NCBI): domain Eukaryota; kingdom Viridiplantae; phylum Streptophyta; class Magnoliopsida; order Fabales; family Fabaceae; genus Echinosophora; species Echinosophora koreensis. The sequence goes on from JAPCYP010000065.1 coordinate 2,903,203, forward strand.
GAGGAGTATGATGAAAAGATGAAAACTAATATGCCTCCTAAATTAAAAGATCCAGGAAGTTTCTCTATTGCTTGCTCAATTGGAGAAGTTAAAATAGATCATGCCTTATGTGACTTAGGGGCAAGTGTGAGTTTGATGCCACTTGCCATCTTTGAGAGGTTAGGAACCAAGAAATTGAGCCCATCCAAGTTCTCTTTACAATTTGCGGATGGATCAACTAAAACCCCTCTAGGCATACTAGAGAATGTCCCCATAAAGGTAGGGAAACTTTTCATTCCTACTGATTTCATGGTGTTGGATATGAACGGGAATTCTAAATTCCCTATCATTCTTGGAAGGCCATTCTTGGCCACAGCTGGAGCAATAATAGATTTTAAAAATGGCAAGCTCTCTTTGAATGTAGAGGAAGGTAGGGTGGATTTTGATTTGACTAACTCATATAACAACCCTCCTTTTGAGAATCATGTGTGCAGGATTGATATAGTGCCTCCGGAGGTGAAAGAAGAGCTTAACATGGAAGCAACTCCCAAACTTTGCATGACAAATGATGCACCAAATAAAGATGAAATTGGAGTTTCTCAACATGTGGAGTTAAAACTTCCACCAGGAGGAAGTAAGGCCATGAAACTCAGAGTGAAAAGAGCAAAGCGAAAGCGCATGTGGCCATATGAACACTATAGGCTCATTGGTGGACTTCCTTGGAAGAGAGGTGTTCTTGCACTTCAAAGCCCACCTGATCCCGGTTGATTTAAGAGAGTATGGTCAAGCTTACGACAAAAAACAAGCGCTTCTTGGGAGGCAACCCAAGCTTTCTTTCCCTTTCTATTTTCTTTTTAATTTTTGTTTTCAATAATGTGAGAAGATTAGAGGAGAAAGATCCAAATTGATGGTTTTGCCAAGTGTGTTTACAGGTTGGAAAAGCATGAAAAAAAAAAAAGGTGGAGGCAGTGACGATCAAGGCTAGGCCGTGACAGAGCTCACGGGCGTGATGCGAAGGTGCCAGAAATCAGAGAAGATCACGCCCGAGCCATCACGGGCGTAACGCGGAAAGGACCACATAACCAGAATCGATCACAGCCCAGCCGTGAATACCCTCACGGCCATGACTCGCCCTTTTGTTAAAAAAAAATTTTAAAAATTTTCACCATCACTCTCTGGTCAATTCTCGCAGCACCCAACACCACCAAGGTGAGTTGTTCCAATTTTTTTCTCCCTCCGACTTAATTATTTACATTGGGGACAATGTAAGTTTTTAAGCTTGGGGTAGGGATATTTTTGCATTTTGCATGTTACATGTTGCATTCATTTAGGTGTAGTTTTGCATAATCACACCATTAGATTGCCCCTTGTTTAGAAATTGCATCCAATTGTGACAACTTTGTGCCAAATGGATTGTGGATTGAGACAGTGAATCTTTGAACCCAATTTTTGTATTCTTGTGATAGGCTAAAAATTAAAAATTCTAGAGATGATCTTTCGATAGTTGTTAGTTAGCATGTAGTTCCTTGGATTCTATATTTCTCATTGATTTCAAAACTATTAAAAGTGAGATTTTTGAGCCTAAAAGGGGTATTCTCTAAACTTACCCCATTCTTTGTGATTGAGTGTTTTCTTCCTCTTGGATTGTATTCTCTAGAACTTGACTTGAAATCGTTTTGAAACTTAGAAATTTTTGAAAACATATTTGAAAATGATTGAGGCACTAGGTATCTTTTCTGGCCTTCTGAGCTTTGAATCATTAAATGCTACCCCTTAGTTGCCCAATTTTGAGCCTAAAAAAAAAATGCTTTTCTTGGTATCTTGATTGTTTTTGATAAATGATGCATGGTATGACACCTTTTAAAGTATTGGAAAAAGGGCAAATTGGTAGTTTAAAAAAATTGTGGGATGAAAAAGAAAGAAAAATAAATAAATGTTTCTCTTGAATTGTAAATCTCCCCTTCTCCAAATTGAAAAAAAAATTAAATAAAAAAAAAATGGAGAAGGGGAGAAAAAGAAAGTGAGAAATTAAATTAAAAAAAAAGAAAAACGAAAGGTGGAAAAGTGAAATTAAAGCACAAAAAGGTATTTTAGAAGGTTGTCGTGCTTTGCATTGTTTGATTTTTTCCATTAGCCTTCTTGAATTTTCCTTTTCTTGGTTTCCCCACCTAACAATTAATCCCATGGCCCCATTACAACCAAAATAAAAGACCTCTTGATTCTTGTGTGTTTTCATTAATAAAGTAGAGATTCGGTTAATAGTCAAGCTTATGGTAGGTTGCTTTCCTTGAGGAAATTGAGTGCATTGTCATATGTCCCTAAACACTTGAGTGAGGTGAGAAGAGTGCCCAAAAATTGGTGAGAAGCATGAATTTTGGGAACCTATGCATCTAGTTGGACTTGAAATTGATTGTCTCTTGATTTCTTATTGGATATGCCTGTTACTTGGATTTGTTACTCGGGTTCTTGGTTCACTGTCCATGCTTTAATTGTCTATCTTGTCTGGCCATGGTTATTTCTTGAGGACAAGCAAAATCTTAAGCTTGGGGTAGTTGACCCACTTGCCATAATCACATGGTTAACCTATGATCCCCTTACAAGGATCCTCCTAGAATAGATCGCATGGTTAAACCATGACCCCATTGCCATGATCCCATGGTTAACCCCTGACCCCTTGCAAGGATCCCATGGTTAACCCATGAACCACTTGCAAGGACCCATAGTTAACCCATGACCACCTTGCTAGGATCCCAAAAGGAAAGGATCCTATTGTTAACCCATGACCTACTTGCAAAGATTCCATGGTTAACCCACCCCCATTGCAAGGATCCCACGGTTAACCCATGACCCGCTTGCATGGATCCATCTAGAAAGGATCCCATGGTTAACCTATGAACCCTTTGCCATGATCCCAAGTTTAACCCATGACCCCCTACAAAGGTTCCCTTGGTTAACCCATGACTCCCTTGCAAGGATCCCATGGTTAACCCATGACCCCCTTGCCATGATCCCAAGGTTAACCCATAACCCCCTAACCCGCTTGCAATGATCCCATGGTTAACCCATGACCCTTTTGCAAGGATCCCATGGTTAACCCATGAACCCTTGTAAGGATCCCACTAGAAAGGATCCCATGATTAACATATGAACCCCTTGTCATGATCCCATGGTTAACCCATGTCCCCCCTGCAAGGATCCCATGGTTAACCTATGACCCCCTTACAAAGATCCCATGCTTATCCCATGACCCCCTTGCAAGGATCCCCGTAGAAAGGGTCCCATGGTTCGCTCATGACTCACCTGCAAGGATCCCACTGTTAACCCATGACCCACTTGGCATGATGCCATGGTTAATCCATGACCCTTACAAGGATCCCAAGGTTATCCCAGGACCCCCTTGCAAGGATCCCATGGTTAACCCATGACCCCTTGTAAGGAACCCATGGTTAACCCATGAGCCACATGCAAGGATCCCATGGTTAACCCATGACCCACTTGCAAGGATCCCATGGTTAACCCATAACCCCCTTGTCATGATCCCATGGTTAACCCAACAACCCCTTGCAAGGATCTCATGGTTAACCCATGACCCCCTTGCCCTGATCCCATGGTTAACCCCTGACCCGCTTGCAATGATCCCATGGTTAACCCATGAACCTATTGTAAGGATCACCATAGAAAGAATCCCACGGTTAACCATGACCCCCAAGCAAGGATCCCATGGTTAACCTATGACCCACTTGCTATGATCACATGGTTAATCTACAACCCCCTTGCAAGGATCCCATGGTTAACCCTTGACCCCCTAGCAAGATTTATATGCTTAACCCATGACCCCCTTGCCATGATCCTATGGTTAACCAATGAACCCCCTATAAGGATCCCATGGTTAACCCATGACCCACTTGCCATAATCATATGGTTAACCTATGACCCCTTTGCAAGAATACTAAGTTTAACCCATGACGCCCCAGCCATGATATGCAAGGATCACCATAGAAAGGATCCAATGGTTAACCATGACCCCTTGCAAGGATCCATGGTTAACCCGTGACCCACTTGCCATAATCACATGGTTAACCTATGAACCCCTTACAAGGATCCTCCTAGAATGGATCTCGTGGTTAACCCATGACCCCCTTGCCATGATCCCATGGTTGACCCCTAACCCCTTTCAAGGATCCCATGGTTAACCCATGACCCACTTGCAAGGATCCCAGGGTTAACCCATGACCACCTTGCAAGGATCCCAAAAGGAAAGGATTCCATGCTTAACCCATGACCTACAAGCAAAGATTCCGTGGTTAACCCATGACCCCATTGCAAGGATCCCATTGCTAATCTATGAACCCCTTGCCATGATCCCAAGGTTAACCCATGACCCCCTAGAAAGGTTTCCTTGGTTAACCCATGACCCATTTGCAAGGATCCCAGGGTTAACCCATGACCTACTTGCAAGGATACCATGGTTAACCCACGACCCACTTGGCATGATTCCAGGGTTAAGCCATGACCCCTTTGCAAGTATCCCCCTAGAAAGGATCCCATGGTTAACCCATGACCCTCTTCCCATGATCTCATGGTTAACCGATGAACCCCTTGCAAGGATCCCATGGTCAACCCATGCCCCCTTGCAAGGATCCCATGGTTAACCCATGACCCACTTACCATGATCTCATTGTTAACCCATGACCCTAACAAGGATCCCAAGGTTATCCCATGACTCCCTTGCAAGGATACCATGGTTTACCCAAGACCATTTACAAGGAACCCATGGTTGACCCATGAGCCACATGCAATGATCCCATGGTTAACCCATGACCAACTTGCGAGGATCCCATGGTTATCCCATAACCCCCTTGACTTGATCCCATGGTTAACTCAAGAACCCCTTGCAAGGATCCCATGGTTAACCCATGAACCCAGTTGCAAGGACCGCCATAGAAAGGATCCAATGGTTAACCATGACTGCCTTGCAAGGATCCATGGTAAACCCATGACCCGCTCGCCATAAACACATGGTTAACCTATGACCACCTTGCAAGAATACTAAGGTTAACCCATGACTCCCTTGCCATGATGCCATGGTTGACCCATGACCCTACTTGCAACGATCAACATAGAAAGGATCCCATGGTTAACCATGACCCCCTTGCAAGGATCCCATGGTTAACCCATGACCCACTTGCAAGGATCCCATGATTAACCCGACCCTCTTAAAACGATCCCCGTAGAAAGGGTCCCATAGTTCGCTCATGACTCACTTGCAAGGAACCCAAGGTTAACCCATGACCCACTTGGCATGATCCCATGGTTAACCCATGACCCTTACAAGGATCCCAAAGTTATCCCATGACCCCCTTGCAAGGATCTCATGGTTAAACCAAGACCCCTTGCAAGGAACCCATGGTTAACCCATGACCCACTTGCAAGGATCCCATAGTTAACCCATAACCCCCTTGACATGATCCCATGGTTAACCAATGAACCCCTTGCAAGGAGCTCTTGGTTAACCCATGACCCCCTTGCCCTGATCTCAGGGTTAACCCATGCCCCCTAACCCCCTTGCAATGATCCCATGGTTAACCCATGACCCCCTTGCCATGATCCCATGGTTAACCCATGAACCTATTGTAAGGATCGCCGTAGAAAGAATCCCATGGTTAACCATGACCCCCATGCAAGGATCCCATGGTTAGCCCATGACCCACTTGCCATGATCACAAGGTTAATCCATGACCCCCTTGCAAGGATCCCATAGTTAACCCATGACCCCCTTGCAAGGATACCATGGTTTACTCCTGACCCCTTACAAGGAACCCACGGTTAACCCATGAGCCACATGCAAGGATCCCATGGTTAACCCATGACCAACTTGCGAGGATCCCATGGTTATCCCATAACCCCCTTGACATGATCCCATCGTTAACTCAAGAACCCCTTGCAAGGATCTCACGGTTAACCCATGACCCCCTTGCCATGAACCCAGGGTTCACCCTTGACCTCCTAACCCCCTTGCATTGATCCCATGGCTAACCTATGAACCCAGTTGCAAGGATCACCATAGAAAGGATCCCATGGTTAACCATGACCTACTTGCAAGGATCCATGGTTAACCCATGACCTGCTCGCCATAAACACATGGTTAACCTATGACCCCCTTGCCATGGTACCATGGTTGACCCACGACCCTACTTGCAAGGATCAACACAGAAAGGATCCCATGGTTAACCATGACCACCATGCAAGGATCCCATGGTTAACCCATGACCCACTTGCAAGGATCCCATGGTTAACCCATGACCCCCTTGCAAGGATCCCCATAGAAAGGGTCCCATGGTTCGCTCATGACTCACTTGCAAGGATCCCATGGTTAACCCATGACCCACTTGCCATGATCCCATGGTTAACCCATGACCCTTACAAGGATCCCAAGGTTATCCCATGACCCCCTTGCAAGGATCCCATGGTTAGGAATAAGAAGCGTTTAATGAACTCAGTTTTACTGCTGGAAAGCAAACTTTAATTCATGGACTAAATGCTGTAGCATCCAGAAGCATCGAATACCCTGAAGTTAAGATTACAAAGGATTAGAATCCTAACTGTTTCCATCTCTGTTCTAAAACACCCATTTATTGCTTTTATTACTTTCATGCACTTTATAATCACTGGTCTGAAACCCTATTACTCCATTTACTTTATATGCTTAAAATAACTCTTTACTTTATTAAGCTAAGTAGAAAAGGTTTAAAACTAGAATTTATATTCAAATCATTTAAATCCTCGTGGGAACGATCTTTACTCACTCTTTATTACTTGTTTGACTGTGTATACTTGCACATCTTTTTGGACAACAAGTTTTTGGCGCCGTTGCCGGGGATTTACAATGGTGTTGAATATTTAAATTCTTTTGTTAACTTTTTTTATTTAGCTAGTACTGAAAACTATGTGCACTTTGCTCAGCAACAGGTTTATATTTGCATGCGCAGCAAGGGTACACCTGAGTTTCAAATAAATTTGGAAGAAAATGCCAAAAACAGCATTGAAGGCCAGAGAAGACTGAACCCAATAATGAAATAAATGATGAAAAAGGAAATTATCAAATGGCTTAATGCAAGAATAATCCAATCCAAAGAAAGGTGGAGTCTGGCTGAGGACATTAAACCAAGCGCTACTGGGAGGCAGCCCAGCTTTATATCCTTTGTGTTGGTAGTTAATTTCAATTAATTAGTTTTAATCAATTTTAGTTAGTTTAGTAGTTTTTTATGTTTTGGTGTTACTAGTTAGGGCTGTGTGTTTTAATTCTGTGTTTGTGAAGTGTGTCTGCCCCCACATCTTCAAATGATTCGTGATTAATAGAAAGTGGGAGGCCATTTTGAAAAAGAAAAATAAAACTGAATGAATGAACTGTGTTTGCTGTCCATGTGCATCTGATGAAGAAAATGTGTTTAATTGTCCCTTAATGCATGCAAAACACTATAATGCCCTGATTTAATTCCTTCCCCACACAACATCCCTAGCTTGAAATGAACTTAAAAGAAAGGACTTCATTCGAATTCACGAATCAATTGGGGGAATTGGGTTGCACTGACCCTTGTCTAAGGAAGAGTGGGTGAGGTCTGAATTAGACTGCAACCTAAGTTTAGGGGTGAGTGAGTCTGAATGTAATGCTGCAGCACTCTACATCATTAATCCTGTGAGCTTTTGGGCTTCAACATATTCTTTCATCATGCATTCCATTCATGTATTTTCTCTGCAGAACTTGCCTTATTTCTGTGATTGATTGCACATTTCACTGCTGCACACAAATTAGCTTGAGGCACTTTTGTTGATTTAGATACTGAAACTTAAAAGGCCAACCCTCAAGTATTACCCTTTGTGAACCCCTTTAAGCCCGGGCCCCTCTTTCTGTTTTAAACCACATTACAAGCCAATCTCCCAAAAAAAAAAAAGAATAATGTAATACCCTTTTAGGTGGAGTTTGAGAATGTTGGTAAAATCTTTTGAAATGTGGGTCCTTACCAAAATGGTTGAGGACAACCATTAATATAAGTTTGGGGGGTACATATGCAATAAAAGGAGAAAAAAGAAAGGTACCAAAAGAACAATTTGAAATTTGTAAACTGCAGAAAAACTGCAGAGTGTGTTACACTCAATTTGCCTTGCCTTTCCTTCCTCTATTCTGATTTTTAAAAATAAAAAAAAATGAAAAAAAAGTACCCCTCCTTGTCATTAGAAATGTGGGCAGAAATATATAAATGTCTAAGTTTGGGGGTGGGTGATTTGGACAAGAGATCTTGAACTCAACCTAAGTTAGTTACATTCCCAAAAATTCCATACCTGAACCTCAGCCCTGTTATATCCAACAAAGTCCTCTTGCTGTGTGCAATTTGTGTTTGTGCTTTTGGATGTTAGAAATTTGTCAAGCCTATGATAGAGTGGCATATGAATGATGATTGAGTGAAACACCAACAAGAACATAAAGCTGAGTGAAAAGAGTGATGTAACAAATTCAAAAGTGTGTTAAGTCCTTTTTCATAGGAAGATAATCTGGTGAGCCCTCACCCTTGCATCCAAAGGAAAATGGGAAAATGCACCTAAGACTCTGTTGAGAGGTGGTTTGGTTGGAGTCTCTTTGATGAAGCTGAATTGAGAATAAAGGGAAATCACACACACACACTTTGGAAGGTGATTGAGAATGGGGTATTTTTGTGTTGAGCTTGTCTTTTAAAAAAAATGCATCTGAAGACTGCCATGGACTTTGCGTATGCTGTTCTGAGTTTGTTCTTAGTTTGCTCATGCTTTTGAGTGTTATTACTTGAGGACAAGCAATGGTTCAAGTTTGGGGGTGTGATAACTCATAGAAATACGAGTTATTACTATCCTTTTAGCTTTATCATTGTTCTTGTTTTGATCAATTTTGGAAAAGAAATTCAAGTTTTGCCTTATTTAGTAAATATTTGTGTTGAATTGTTAAAATGCTGACAAAGCTGTGAAATCTGAATTGTTTTTGCAGAAGGTTTGTTTGAGTTTTGAGCAGGATTTAGAAGTGAAATTACTGCAGGAGTTGCTCTGGAATGTTATGGAATGCTGCAGCGTCTGGGAAGAGAATCACTACAAGACAAAAAATTGCCAGCTCAGCACACCTTCACTACAGGACAAAGAACCTGCTGCGCTATCCCAAAACGAGGAAAGAGAAAATGCAAGGCAGCAGCTGTGTGTAGTAGGAGAATGGGCCAAAGAATATTTTATTAATTGTTGAATTTTGTAAAGCCCAAAAGTGCATGAGAGAGAGAATCGGAAACCCTATTTTGGGGACACTAGTACAAATAGGGTAGGTCAGCCTCCTTTTTGAGGGGGGCTGGTACAGCAGCCTCCATTTTCTTCCTTTTCTTCTCTGTAATTTCTTTTATGCACAGTCTTTCCTTTATTATGTTTAGTTTTGTCTTTAAGCTCTTTATGAGCTAATTTTCCTTAGCTAGGATTCTATGAATTTGTAACTGATACTTAAGGGTGATTTATGCAAATGGATGTTATTCATTTTTTTCTTCTCTGTTTGAAAGCTTAATTTCATTTTAGACTGATCAACTAATTTGGAATACTAGCTAGTTGGGTTTGGAAAAACATAATTAGTGGACTTGTTTAGAGGATAAAGATTAAACAATTAATTGGAAAATTAATTGTGTTGAATGAGCTAGGAATAGCCTTCAAGTCTTTAAGTAGCTGGACGTATTTATCTGACAAATGAGGGAAATTGATATGAACTTAGGAATAAGAAGCGTTTAATGAACTCAGTTTTACTGCTGGAAAGCAAACTTTAATTCTTGGACTAAATGCAGTAGCATCCAGAAGCATCGAATACCCTGAAGTTAAGATTACAAAGGATTAGAATCCTAACTGTTTCCATCTCTGTTCTAAAACACCCATTTATTGCTTTTATTACTTTCATGCACTTTATAATCACTGTTCTGAAACTCTATTACTCCATTTACTTTATATGCTTAAAATAACTCTTTACTTTATTAAGCTAAGTAGAAAAGGTTAAAACTAGAATTTATATTCAAATCATTTAAATCCTCGTGGGAACGATCTTTACTCACTCTTTATTACTTGTTTGACTGTGTATACTTGCACATCTTTTTGGACAACAGGATCCCATGGTTAACACAAGACCCCCTTGCCATGATCCCAGGGTTAATCCCTGACCCATTGCAAGGATCCCATGGTTAACCCATGACCACCTAGCAAGGATCCCGAAAGGAAAGGATCCCATGGTTAACCCATGACCAACTTTTAAAGATCCCATTGTTAACCCACGACCCAATTGCAAGGATCACATGGTTAACCCAGGACCCGCTTGAAAGGATCCAACTAGAAAGGATCCCATGGTTAACCTATGAACCCCTTGCCATGATCCCAAGGCTAACCCATGACCCCCTAGAAAGGTTCCCTTGGTTAACCTATGACCCTCTTGCAAGGATCCCATGTTTAACCCATGACCCCCTTGCCATGATCCCATGGTCAACCCATGACCCCCTGACCCCCTTGCAATGATCGCATGGCCAACCCATGACCCCATTGCAAGGATCCCATGGTTAACCCATGAACCCTTGTAAGGATCCCTCTAGAAATGATCCCATGGTTAACCTATGAACCCTTTGCCATGATCCCATGGTTAACCCATGTCCCCCTTCCAAGGATCCCTTGGTAAACCCATGACCCACTTGCAAGGATCCCATGGTTAACCTATGATCCCCTTGCAAGGATCCCATGGTTAACCCACGATCGCTTTGCTATGACCCACTAGAAAGGATCCCATCGTTAACCCATGACCCCCATGCAAGGATCCCATGGTTAACCCATGATACACTTGCTTGGATCCATGGTTAACTCATAACCCACTTGCCATAATCACATGGTTAACCTATGACCCTCTTGCCAAGATCCCATGATTGACCGCTGACTTGCAAGGATCCCATAGTTAACCCATGACCCACTTGCAAGGATCCCATGATTAACCCATGACCAACTTGCAAGGATCCCAAAAGGAAAGGATCCCATGGTTAACCCATGACCTACTTGCAAAGATTCCATTGTTAACCCATGACCCCATTGCAAGGATCCCATAGTTAACCCATGACCCGCTTGCAAGGATCCATCTAGAAAGGGTCCCTTGGTTAACCTATGAACCCCTTGCCATGATCCCAAGGTTAACCCATGACCTCCTCGAAAGGTTCCCTTGGTTAACCCATGACCCCCTTGCAAGGATCCCATGGTTAACCCATGACCTACTCGCAACGATACCATGGTTAACCCATGACCCACTTGGCATGATTCCATGGTTAACCCATGACCCCCTGCAAGGATCCCCCTAGAAAGTATCCCATGGTTAACCCATGACCTCCTTGCGATGATCTCATGGTTAACCGATGAACCCCTTGCAACGATCCCAAGTTTAACCCATGCCTCCTTGCAAGGATCCCATGGTTAACCCATGTCCCCCTCGCAAGGATCCCCGTAGAAAGTGTCCCATGGTTCACTCATGACTCACTTGCTTGGATCCCATGGTTAACCCATGACCCACTTGCCATGATCCCATGGTTAACCCATGACCCCCTTGCAAGGATCCCTCTAGAAAGAAACTCATGAATAACCCATGAACCACTACAAGGTTCCCAAGGTTAACCCATGACCCCCTTGCAAGGATCCCATGGTTAACCCTTGACCCCCTTGCAAGAATCCTATGGTTAACCCATGACCCTATTGCCATGATCCCATGGTTAACCCATGAACCCCTTGCAAGGATCGCCATAGAAAGAATCCTATGGTTAACCATGACCCCCTTGCAAGGATACCATGTTTAAACCATGACCCACTTGCCATAATCACATGGTTAACCTATGACCTCCTTGCAAGGAACAAATGGTTAACCCTTGACCCACTTGCAAGAATCATATGGTTAACCCATGACCCCCTTGCCATGATCCTATGGTTAACCCATGAACACCTTGCAAGGATCGCCATAGAAAGGATCCCATGGTTAACCTTGACCCCTTTGTAAGGATCCCATGGTTAACCCATGACCCACTTTCCATAATCACATGGTTAACCTATGACCCCCATGCAAGAATACTAAGGTTAACCCATGACCCCCTTGCCATGATCCTATGGTTACCCATGACCCCACTTGCAAGGATCGCCATGGAAAGGATCGCATGGTTAACCATGACCCCCTTGCATGGATCCATGGTTAACCCATGACCCACTTCCATAATCACATGGTTAACCTATGACCCCCTTACAAGGATTCTCCTAGAATATATCCCATGGTTAACCCATGACCCCCTTGCCATGATCCCAAGGTTAGCCCCTGACCCCTTGCAAGGATCCCATGGTTAACCCATGACCCACTTGTAAAGATCTTATGTTTAACCCGTGACCACCTTGCAAGGATCCCATGGTTAACCCATGACCTACTTGCAAAGATTCCATGGTTAACCCATGACCCCATTGCAAGGATCCCATGGTTAACCTATGACCCGCTTGCAAGGATCTATCTAGAAAGGATCCCATGGTTAACCTATGTACCCCTTGCCATGATCCCAAGGTTAACCATGACCCCCTAGAAAGGTTCCCTTTGTTAACCCATGACCCCCTTGTAAGGATCCCATGGTTCACCCATGACCTACTTGAAAGGATACCATGGTAAACCCATGGCCCACTTGGCATGATTCCATGGTTAACTCATGACCCCCTGCAAGGGTCCCCCTAGAAAGGATCCCATGGTTAACCCATGACCCCCTTGCCATGATCGCATGGTTAACCGATGAACCCCTTGCAAGGATCCCATGGTTAACCCATGCCCCCTTGCAAGGATCCCATGGTTAATCCATGTCGCCCTTGCAAGGATCCCCGTAGAAAGTGTCCCATGGTTCACTCATGACTCACTTGCTTGGATCCCATGGTTAACCCATGACCCACATGCCATGATCCCATGGTTAAACCGTGACCCTTACAATGATCCCAAGGCTATCCCATGACACCCTTGCAGGGATACCATGATTAACCGATGACCCCTTGCAAGGAACCCATGGTTAACCCATGAGCCATATGCAAGGATCCCATGGTTAACCCATGACCCACTTGCAAGGATCCCATGGTTAACCCATAATCCCCTTGACATGGTCCCATGGTTAACCCAAGAACCCCTTGCAAGGATCCCATGGTTAACCCATAACCCCCTTGCCATGATCGAGGGTTAACCCATGACCCCCTGACCCCCTTGCAATGATCCCATGGTTAACCCATGACCCCAGTTGCTAGGATCGCCATAGAAAGAATCCCATGGTTAACCATGACCCCCTTGCAAGGATCCATGATTAACCCATGACCTCCTTGTCATTAGAAATGTGGGCAGAAATATATAAATGTCTACGTTTGGGGGTGGGTGATTTGGACAAAAGATCTTGAACTCCACCTAAGTTAGCTACTGTCCCAAAAATTCCATACCTGAACCTCAGCCCCGTTATATCCAACAAAGTCCTCTTGCTGTGTGCAATTTGTGTTTGTGCTTTTGGTTGTTAGAAATTTGTCAAGCCTATGATAGAGTGGCATATGAATGATGATTGAGTGAAACCCCAACAAGAACATAAAGCTGAGTGAAAAGAGTGATGTAACAAATTCAAAAGTGTGTTAAGTCCTTTTTCATAGGAAGATAATCTGGTGAGCCCTCACCCTTGCATCCAAAGGAAAATGGGAAAATGCACCTAAGACTCTGTTGAGAGGTGGTTTGGTTGGAGTCTCTTTGATGAAGCTGAATTGAGAATAAAGGGAAATCACACACACACACTTTGGAAGGTGATTGAGAATGGGGTATTTTTGTGTTGAGCTTGCCTTTTCAAAAAAATGCATCTGAAGATTGCCATGGACTTTGCGTATGCTGTTCTGAGTTTGTTCTTAGTTTGCTCATGCTTTTGAGTGTTATTACTTGAGGACAAGCAATGGTTCAAGTTTGGGGGTGTGATAACTCGTAGAAATACGAGTTATTACTATCCTTTTAGCTTTATCATTGTTCTTGTTTTGATCAATTTTGGAAAAGAAATTCAAGTTTTGCCTTATTTAGTAAATATTTGTGTTGAATTGTTAAAATGCTGACAAAGCTGTGAAATCTGAATTGTTTTTTGCAGAAGGTTTGTTTGAGTTTTGAGCAGGATTTAGAAGTGAAATTACTGCAGGAGTTGCTCTGGAATGTTATGGAATGCTGCAGCGTCTGGGAAGAGAATCACTACAAGACAAAAAATTGCCAGCTCAGCACACCTTCACTATAGGACAAAGAACCTGCTGCGCTGTCCCAAAACGAGGAAAGAGAAAATGCAAGGCAGCAGCTGTGTGTAGTAGGGGAATGGGCCAAAGAATATTTTATTAATTGTTGAATTTTGTAAAGCCCAAAAGTGCATGAGAGAGAGAATCGGAAACCCTATTTTGGGGACACTAGTACAAATAGGGTAGGTCAGCCTCCTTTTTGAGGGGGGCTGGTACAGCAGCCTCCATTTTCTTCCTTTTCTTCTCTGTAATTTCTTTTATGCACAGTCTTTCCTTTATTATGTTTAGTTTTGTCTTTAAGCTCTTTATGAGCTAATTTTCCTTAGCTAGGATTCTATGAATTTGTCTCTGATACTTAAGGGTGATTTATGCAAATGGATGTTATTCATTTTTTTCTTCTCTGTTTGAAAGCTTAATTTCATTTTAGACTGATCAACTAATTTGGAATACTAGCTAGTTGGGTTTGGAAAAACTTAATTAGTGGACTTGTTTAGAGGATAAAGATTAAACAATTATTTGGAAAATTAATTGTGTTGAATGAGCTAGGAATAGCCTTCAAGTCTTTAAGTAGCTGGACGTATTTATCTGACAAATGAGGGAAATTAATATGAACTTAGGAATAAGAAGCGTTTAATGAACTCAGTTTTACTGCTGGAAAGCAAACTTTAATTCTTGGACTAAATGCAGTAGCATCCAGAAGCCTCGAATACCCTGAAGTTAAGATTACAAAGGATTAGAATCCTAACTGTTTCCATCTCTGTTCTAAAACACCCATTTATTGCTTTTATTACTTTCATGCACTTTATAATCACTGTTCTGAAACTCTATTACTCCATTTACTTTATATGCTTAAAATAACTCTTTACTTTATTAAGCTAAGTAGAAAAGGTTAAAACTAGAATTTATATTCAAATCATTTAAATCCTCGTGGGAACGATCTTTACTCACTCTTTATTACTTGTTTGACTGTGTATACTTGCACATCTTTTTGGACAACAGGATCCCATGGTTAACACAAGACCCCCTTGCCATGATCCCAGGGTTAACCCGTGACCCATTGCAAGGATCCCATGGTTAACCCATGACCACCTAGCAAGGATCCCAAAAGGAAAGGATCCCATGGTTAACCTATGACCTACTTTTAAAGATCCCATGGTTAACCTTCGACCCAATTGCAAGGATCACATGGTTAACCCAGGACCCGCTTGAAAGGATCCAACTAGAAAGGATCCCATGGTTAACCTATGAACCCCTTGCCATGATCCCAAGGCTAACCCATGACCCCCTAGAAAGGTTCCCTTGGTTAACCTATGACTCTCTTGCAAGGATCCCATGTTTAACCCATGACCCCCTTGCCATGATCCCATGGTCAACCCATGACCCCCTGACCCCCTTGCAATGATCGCATGGTTAACCCATGACCCCATTGCAAGGATCCCATGGTTAACCCATGAACCCTTGTAAGGATCCCTCTAGAAATGATCCCATGGCTAACCTATGAACCCCTTGCCATGATCCCATGGTTAACCCATGTCCCCCTTCCAAGGATCCCTTGGTAAACCCATGACCCACTTGCAAGGATCCCATGGTTAACCTATGACCCCCTTGCAAGGATCCCATGGTTAACCCACGATCCCTTTGCTATGACCCACTAGAAAGGATCCCATCGTTAACCCATGATACACTTGCAAGGATCCCATGGTTAACCCATGATACACTTGCAAGGATCCCATGGTTAACCCATGATACACTAGCAAGGATCCATGGTTAACTCAAAACCCACTTGCCATAATCACATGGTTAACCTATGACCCTCTTGCCAAGATCCCATGATTGACCGTTGAATTGCAAGGATCCCATGGTTAACCCATGACCCACTTGCAAGGATCCCATGATTAACCCATGACCAACTTGCAAGGATCCCAAAAGGAAAGGATCCCATGGTTAACCCATGACCTATTTGCAAAGATTCCATTGTTAACCCATGACCCCATTGCAAGGATCCCATGGTTAACCCATGACCCGCTTGCAAGGATCCATCTAGAAAGGGTCCCTTGGTTAACCTATGAACCCTTTGCCATGATCCCAAGGTTAACCCATGACCTCCTCGAAAGGTTCCCTTGGTTAACCCATGACCCCCTTGCAAGGATCCCATGGTTAACCCATGACCTACTCGCAAGGATACCATGGTTAACCCATGACCCACTTGGCATGATTCCATGGTTAACCCATGACCCCCTGCAAGGATCCCCCTAGAAAGGATCCCATGGTTAACCCATGACCCCCTTGCCATGATCTCATGGTTAACCGATGAACCCCTTGCAACGATCCCAAGGTTAACCCATGCCTCCTTGCAAGGATCCCATGGTTAACCCATGTCCTCCTTGCAAGGATCCCCATAGAAAGTGTCCCATGGTTCACTCATGACTCACTTGCTTGGATCCCATGGTTAACCCATGACCCACTTGCCATGATCCCATGGTTAACCCATGACCCCCTTGCAAGGAACCCTCTAGAGAGAAACTCATGAATAACCCATGAACCACTACAAGGTTCCCAAGGTTAACCCAAGACCCCCTTGCAAGGATCCCATGGTTGACCCTTGACCCCCTTGCAAGAATCCTATGGTTAACCCATGACCCTGTTGCCATGATCCCATGGTTAACCCATGAACCCCTTGCAAGGATCGCCATAGAAAGAATCCCATGGTTAACCATGACCCCCTTGCAAGGATACCATGTTTAAACCATGACCCACTTGCCATAATCACTTGGTTAACCTATGACCTCCTTGCAAGGAACAAATGGTTAACCCTTGACCCACTTGCAAGAATCATATGGTTAACCCATGACCCCCTTGCCATGATCCTATGGTTAACCCATGAACACCTTGCAAGGATCGCCATAGAAAGAATCCCATGGTTAACCTTGACCCCTTTGTAAGGATCCCATGGTTAACCCATGACCCACTTTCCATAATCACATGGTTAACCTATGACCCCCTTGCAAGAATACTAAGGTTAACCTATGACCCCCTTGCCATGACCCTATAGTTAACCCATGACCCCACTTGCAAGGATCGCCATGGAAAGGATCGCATGGTTAACCATGACCCCCTTGCATGGATCCATGGTTAACCCATGACCCACTTGCCATAATCACATGGTTAACCTATGACCACCTTGCAAGAATCATATGGTTAACCCATGACCCCCTTGCCAGGATCCTATGGTTAACCCATGAACACCTTGCAAAGATCGCCATAGAAAGGATCCCATGGTTAACCTTGACCCCTTTGTAAGGATCCCATGGTTAACCCATGACCCACTTTCCATAATCACATGGTTAACCCTTGACCCACTTGCAAGAATCATATGGTTAACCCATGACCCCCTTGCCAGGATCCTATGGTTAACCCATGAACACCTTGCAAGGATCGCCATAGAAAGGATCCCATGGTTAACCTTGACCCCTTTGTAAGGATCCCATGGTTAACCCATGACCCACTTTCCATAATCACATGGTTAACCCTTGACCCCCTTGCAAGAATCATATGGTTAACCCATGACCCCCTTGCCAGGATTTAACCCATGACCCACTTTCCATAATCACATGGTTAACCTATGACCCCCTTGCAAGAATACTAAGGTTAACCCATGACCCCCTTGCCATGATCCTATGGTTAACCCATGACCCCACTTGCAAGGATCGCCATGGAAAGGATCGCATGGTTAACCATGATCCCCTTGCATGGATCCATGGTTAACCCATGACCCACTTGCCATAATCACATGGTTAACCTATGACCCCCTTACAAGGATCCTCCTAGAATGGATCACATGGTTAACCCATGACACCCCCTTGCCATGATCCCATGGTTAGCCCCTGACCCCTTGCAACGATCACATGGTTAACCCATGGCCCACTTGCAAGGATCTTATGTTTAACCCATGACCACCTTGCAAGGATCCCATGGTTAACCCATGACCTACTTGCAAAGATTCCATGGTTAACCCATGACCCCATTGCAAGGATGCCATTGTTAACCTATGACCCGCTTGCAAGGATCTATCTAGAAAGGATCCCATGGTTAACCTATGTACCCCTTGCCATGATCCCAAGGTTAACCATGACCCCCTAGAAAGGTTCCCTTGGTTAACCCATGACCCCATTGCAAGGATCCCATGGTTGACCCATGACCTACTTGAAAGGATACCATGGTAAACCCATGGCCATGGTTAACTCATGACCCCCTGCAAGGGTCCCCCTAGAAAGGATCCCATGGTTAACCCATGACCCCCTTGTAATGATCCCATGGTTAACCCATGCCCCCTTGCAAGGATCCCATGGTTAATCCATGTCCCCCTTGCAAGGATCCCCGTAGAAAGTGTCCCATGGTTCACTGATGACTCACTTGCTTGGATCCCATGGTTAACCCATGACCCACTTGCCATAATCCCATGGTTAAACCCTGACCCTTACAATGATCCCAAGGCTATCCCATGACACACTTACAGGGATACCATGATTAACCGATGACCCCTTGCAAGGAACCCATGGTTAACCCATGAGCCATATGCAAGGATCCCATGGTTAACCCATGACCCACTTGCAAGGATCCCATGGTTAACCCATAACCCCCTTGACATGATCCCATGGTTAACCCAAGAACCCCTTGCAAGGATCCCATGGTTAACCCATAACCCCCTTGCCATGATCCTAGGGTTAACCCATGACCCCAGTTGCTAGGATCGCCATAGAAAGGATTCCATAGTTAACCATGACCCCCTTGCAAGGATCCATGGTTAACCCATGACCCGCTTGCCATAAACACATGGTTAACCTATGACCCCCTTGCCATGATCCCAGGGTTAACCAATGACCCCCTGACCCCCTTGCAATGATCCCATGGTTAACCCATGACCCCACTTGCAAGGATCGCCATAGAAAGGATCCCATGGTTAACCATGACCCCCTTGCCATAACCAAATGGGATCCCTATGACCCCCTTGCAAGGATCTTCCTAGAATGGGTCCCATAGTTAACCCATGACCCCCTTGCCATAATCCCATGGTTAACCCCTGACCCCTTGCAAGGATCCCATGGTTAACCCATGACCCACTAGCATGGTTAACCCATGACCACCTTGCAAGGATACCAAAACGAAAGGATCCCTTGGTTAACCCATGACTTACTTGAAAGGATCCCATGGTTAACCCATGACCCTATTGCAAGGATCCCATGGTTAACCCATGTCCCGCTTGCAAGGATCCATTTAGAAAGGATCCCATGGTTAACCGATGAACCCCTTGCCATGATCCCATGCTTAACCCATGACCCCCTAGAAAGGTTCCCTTGGTTAACCCATGACCTCCTTGCAAGGATCTCATGGTTAACCTATGACCCCCTTGCGATGATCTCATGGATAACTCATGACCCCTTGTCCCCCTTCCATTGATCTCATGGTTAACCCATGACACCATTGCAAGCATCCTATGGTTAACCCATGGACCCCTGTAAGGATCCCTCTAGAATGGATCACGTTGTTAACCTATGAACCCCTTGCCATGATCCCATGGTTAACCCATGTCCCCTTCCGAGGATCCCATGGTTAACCCATGACCACTTGCAAGGATCCCATGGCTTTCCCATGACCCCCTTGTAAGGATCACATGGTTAACCCATGATCCCTTTGCTATGATCCCATGGTTAACCTATGACCCCCTAGAAAGGATCTCATCGTTAACCCATGACACACTTGCAAGGATACCATGGTTAACCCATGACCCCCTTGCAAGGATCCCTCTAGAAAGAAACTCATGAATAACCCATGAACCCCTACAAGGTTCCCAAGGTTAACCCATGACCCCCTTGCAAGGATCCCATGATTGACCCTTGACCCCCTTGCAAGAATCCTATGGTTAACCCATGACCCCCTTGCCATGATCCCAGGGTTAACCCATGACCCCCTGACCACCTTGCAATGATCCCATGGTTAACCCATGACCCCAGTTGCTAGGATCGCCATAGAAAGGATCCCATGGTTAACCCATGACCCCCTTGCAGGGTTAACCCATGACGCCTGACCACCTTGAAATGATCCCATGGTTAACCCATGACCCCAGTTGCTAGGATCGCCATAGAAAGGATCCCATGGTTAACCATGACCCCCTTGCAAGGATCCATGGTTAACCCATGACCCACTTGCCATAAACACATGGTTAACCTTTGACCCCCATGCCATGATCCCAGGGTTAACCCATGACCCCCTGACCCCCTTGCAATGATCCCATGGTTAACCCATGACCCCACTTGCAAGGATCGCCATAGAAAGGATCCCATGGTTAACCATGACCCCCTTGCGTGGATCCATGGTTAACCCACGACCCACTTGCCATAATCAAATAGGATCCCTATGACCCCCTTCCAAGGATTTTCCTAGAATGGGTCCCATAGTTATCCAATGACCCCCTTGCCATAATCCCACGGTTAACCCCTGACCCCTTGCAAGGATCCCATGGTTAACCCATGACCCACTAGCAAGGATCCCATGGTTAACCCATGACCACCTTGCAAGGATCCCAAAATGAAAGGGTCCCTTGGTTAACCCATGTCCTGCATGCAAGGATCCATTTAGAAAGGATCCCTTGGTTAACCGATGAACCCCTTGCCATGATCCCAAGGTTAACCCATGACCCCCTAGAAAGGTTCCCTTGGTTAACCCATGACCCCCTTGCAAGGACCCCATGGTTAACCTATGACCCCCTTGCCATGATCTCATGGATAACTCATGACCCCTTGTCCCCCTTCCATTGATCCCATGGTTAACCCATGACACCATTGCAAGGATCCCATGGTTAACCCATGGACCCCTGTAAGGATCCCTCTAGAAAGGATCACATGGTTAACCTATGAACCCCTTGCCATGATCCCATGGTTAACCCATGTCCCCCTTCCAAGGATCCCATGGTTAACCCATGACCACTTGCAAGGATCCCATGGCTTTCCCATGACCCCCTTGTAAGGATCACATTGTTAACCCATGATCCCTTTGCTATGATCCCATGGTTAACCTATGACCCCCTAGAAAGGATTCCATCGTTAACCGATGACACACTTGCAAGAATACCATGGTTAACCCGTGACCCCCTTGCAAGGATCCCTCTAGAAAGAAACTCATGAATAACCCATGAACCCCTACAAGGTTCCCAAGGTTAACCCATGACCCCCTTGCAAGGATCCCATGATTAACCCTTGACCCCCTTGCAAGAATCCTATGGTTAACCCATGACCCCCTTGCCATGATCCCAGGGTTAACCCATGACCCCCTGACCACCTTGCAATGATCCCATGGTTAACCCATGACCCCAGTTGCTAGGATCGCCAAAGAAAGGATCCCATGGTTAACCTATGACCCCCTTGCCATGATCCCAGGGTTAACCCATGACCCCCGACCACCTTGCAATGATCCCATGGTTAACCCATGACCCCAGTTGCTAGGATCGCCATAGAAAGGATCCTATGGTTAACCATGACCCCCTTGCAAGGATCCATGGTTAACCCATGACCCATCTGCCATAAACACATGGTTAACCTATGACCCCCATGCCATGATCCCAGGGTTAACCCATGACCCCCTGACCCCCTTGCAATGATCCCATGGTTAACCCATGACCCCACTTGCAAGGATCAGCATAGAAAGGATCCCATGGTTAACCATGACCCCCTTGTGTGGATCCATGGTTAACCCATGACCCACTTGCCATAATCAAATGGGATCCCTATGACCCCCTTGCAAGGAACTTCCTAGAATGGGTCCCATAGTTAACCCATGACCCCCTTGCCATAATCCCATGGTTAACCCCTGACCCCTTGCAAGGATCCCATGGTTAACCCATGACCCACTAGCAAGGATCCCATGGTTAACCCATGACCACCTTGCAAGGATCCCAAAACAAAAGGGTCCCTTGGTTAACCCATGTCCCGCTTGCAAGGATCCATTTAGAAAGGATCCCATGGTTAACCGATGAACCCCTTGCCATGATCCCAAGGTTAACCCATGACCCCCTGGAAAGGTTCCCTTGGTTAACCCATGACCCCCTTGCAAGGATCCCATGGTTAACCTATGACCCCCTTGCCATGATCTCATGGATAACTCATGACCCCTTGTCCCCCTTCCATTGATACCATGGTTAACCCATGACACCATTGCAAGGATCCCATGGTTAACCCATGGACCCCTGTAAGGATCCCTCTAGAAAGGTTCACATGGTTAACATATGAATCCCTTGCCATGATCCCATGGTTAACCCATGTCCCCCTTCCAAGGATCCCATGGCTAACCCATGACCACTTGCAAGGATCCCATGGCTTTCCCATGACCCCCTTGTAAGGATCACATGGTTAACCCATGATCCCGTTGCTATGATCCCATGGTTAACCTATGACCCCCTAGAAAGGATCCCATCGTTAACCGATGTCACACTTGCAAGGATACCATGGTTAACCCATGACCCCCTTGCAAGGATCCCTCTAGAAAGAAACTCATGAATAACCCATGAACCCCTACAAGGTTCCCAAGGTTAACCCATGACCCCCTTGCAAGGATCCCATGATTAACCCTTGACCCCCTTGCAAGAATCCTATGGTTAACCCATGACCCCCTTGCCATGATCCCAGGGTTAACCCATGACCCCCTGACCACCTTGCAATGATCCCATGGTTAACCCATGACCCCAGTTGCTAGGATCGCCATAGAAAGGATCCCATGGTTAACCCATGACCCCCTTGCCATGATCCCAGGGTTAACCCATGACCCCTGACCACCTTGCAATGATCCCATGGTTAACCCATGACCCCAGTTGCTAGGATCGCCATAGAAAGGATCCCATGGTTAACCATGACCCACTTGCAAGGATCCATGGTTAACCCATGATCCACTTGCCATAAACACATGGTTAACCTATGACCCCCATGCCATGATCCCAGGGTTAACCCATGACCCCCTGACCCCCTTGCAATGATCCCATGGTTAACCCATGACCCCACTTGCAAGGATCGCCATAGAAAGGATCCCATGGTTAACCATGACCCCCTTGTGTGGATCCATGGTTAACCCATGACCCACTTGCCATAATCAAATGGGATCCCTATGACCCCCTTGCAAGGATCTTCCTAGAATGGGTCCCATAGTTAACCCATTACCCCCTTGCCGTAATCCCATGGTTAACCCCTGACCCCTTGCAAGGATCCCATGGTTAACCCTTGACCCACTAGCAAGGATCCCATGGTTAACCCATGACCACCTTGCAAGGATCCCAAAACGAAAGGGTCCTTTGGTTAACCCATGTTCCGCTTGCAAGGATCCATTTAGAAAGGATCCCATGGTTAACCAATGAACCCCTTGCCATGATCCCAAGGTTAACCCATGACCCCCTAGAAAGGTTCCTTTGGTTAACCCATGACCCCCTTGCAAGGATCCCATGGTTAACCTATGACCCCCTTGCCATGATCTCATGGATAACTCATGACCCCTTGTCCCCCTTCCATTGATCCCATGGTTAACCCATGACACCATTGCAAGGATCCCATGGTTAACCCATGGACCTCTGTAAGGATCCCTCTAGAAAGGATCACATGCTTAACCTATGAACCCCTTGCCATGATCCCATGGTTAACCCATGTCCCCCTTCCAAGGATCCCATGGTTAACCCATGACCACTTGCAAGGATCCCATGGCTTTCCCATGACCCCCTTGTAAGGATCACATGGTTAACCCATGATCCCTTTGCTATGATCCCATGGTTAACCTATGACCCCCTAGAAAGGATTCCATCGTTAACCCATGACACACTTGCAAGGATACCATGGTTAACCCATGACCCCCTTG
Organism: Echinosophora koreensis; assembly: GCA_035048595.1. Lineage (NCBI taxonomy): Eukaryota > Viridiplantae > Streptophyta > Magnoliopsida > Fabales > Fabaceae > Echinosophora > Echinosophora koreensis. The sequence continues at coordinate 2,927,392 of JAPCYP010000065.1, forward strand.
CAAGGATCCCTCTAGAAAGAAACTCATGAATAACCCATGAACCCCTACAAGGTTCCCAAGGTTAACCTATGACCCCTTTGCAAGGATCCCATGATTAACCCTTGACCCCCTTGCAAGAATCCTATGGTTAACCCATGACCCCCTTGCCATGATCCTAGGGTTGACCCATGACCCCCTGACCACCATGCAATGATCCCATGGTTAACCCATGACCCCCTTGCCATGATCCCACGGTTAACCCATGACCCCTGTTGCTAGGATCGCCATAGAAAGGATCCCATGGTTAACCATGACCCCCTTGCAAGGATCCATGGTTAACCCATGACCCATTTGCCATAAACACATGGTTAACCTATGACCCCCATGCCATGATCCCAGGGTTAACCCATGACCCCTTGACCCCCTTGCAATGATCCCATGGTTAACCCATGACCCCACTTGCAAGGATCGCCATAGAAAGGATCCCATGGTTAACCATGACCCCCTTGCGTGGATCCATGGTTAACCTATGACCCACTTGCCATAATCAAATGGGATCCATATGACCCCCTTGCAAGGATCTTCCTAGAATAGGTCCCATAGTTAACCCATGACCCCCTTGCCATAATCCCATGGTTAACCCCTGACCCCTTGCAAGGATCCCATGGTTAACCCATGACCCACTAGCAAGGATCCCATGGTTAACCCATGACCACCTTGCAAGGATCCCAAAATGAAAGGGTCCCTTGGTTAACCCATGTCCCGCTTGCAAGGGTCCATTTAGAAAGGATCCCATGGTTAACCGATGAACCCCTTGCCATGATCCCAAGGTTAACCCATGACCCCCAGAAAGGTTCCCTTGGTTAACCCATGACCTCCTTGCAAGGATCCCATGGTTAACCTATGACCCCCTTGCCATGATCTCATGGATAACTCATGACCCCTTGTCCCCCTTCCATTGATCCCATGGTTAACCCATGACACCATTGCAAAGATCCCATGGTTAACCCATGGACCCCTGTAAGGATCCCTCTAGAAAGGATCACATGCTTAACCTATGAACCCCTTGCCATGATCCCATGGTTAACCCATGTCCCCCTTCCAAGGATCCCTTGGTTAACCCATGACCACTTGCAGGATCCCATGGCTTTCCCATGACCCGCTTGTAAGGATCACATGGTTAACCCATGATCCCTATGCTATGATCCCATGGTTAACCTATGACCCCCTAGAAAGGATCCCATCGTTAACCCATGACACACTTGCCAGGATACCATGGTTAACCCATGACCCACTTGGCATGATCCCATGGTTAACCCATGACCCCCTTGCAAGGATCCCTCTAGAAAGAAACTCATGAATAACCCATGAACCCCTACAAGGTTCCCAAGGTTAACCCATGACCCCCTTGCGTGGATCCATGGTTAACCTATGACCCGCTTGCAAGGATACATCTAGAAAGGATCCCATGGTTAACCTATGAACCCCTTGCCATGATCCCAAGGTTAACCCATGACCCCCTAGAAAGGTTCCCTTGGTTAACCCATGACCCCTTTGCAAGGATCCCATGGTTAACCCATGACCTACTTGCAAGGAAACCATGGTTAACCCATGACCCACTTGGCATGATTCCATGGTTAACCGATGACCCCATGCAAGGATCCCCCTAGAAAGGATCCCATGGTTAATCCATAACCCCCTTGCTAGGATCTCATGGTTAACCGATGAACTCCTTGCAAGGATCCTATGGTCAACCTATGCCCCCTTGCAATGTACCCATGGTTAACCCTTGACCCCTTGCATGGATCCCCGTAGAAAGGGTCCCATGGTTCACTCAAGACTCACTTGCAAGGATCCCATGGTTAACCCATGACCCACTTGCCAGGATCCCATGGTTAACCCATGACCCCTACAATGATCCCAAGGTTATCCCATGACCCCCTTGCAAGGATACCATGGTTAACCCACGACCCCTTAACCCATGGGCCCCTTGCAAGGTTCCCAAGGTTAACCCATGACCACTTGCAAGGATCCCATGGCTTTCCCATGACCCGCTTGTAAGGATCACATGGTTAACCCATGATCCCTATGCTATGATCCCATGGTTAACCTATGACCCCCTAGAAAGGATCCCATCGTTAACCCATGACGCACTTGCCAGGATACCATGGTTAACCCATGACCCACTTGGCATGATCCCATGGTTAACCCATGACCCCCTTGCAAGGATCCCTCTAGAAAGAAACTCATGAATAACCCATGAACCCCTACAAGGTTCCCAAGGTTAACCCATGACCCCCTTGCAAGGATCCCATGGTTAACCCTTGACCCCCTTGCAAGAATCCTATGGTTAACCCATGACCCCATTGCCATGATCCCATGGTTAACCCATCAACCGCTTGCAAGGATCGCCATAGAAAGAATCCCATGGTTAACCTTGACCCCTTTGCAAGGATCCCATGGTTAACCCATGACCCCCTTGCAAGAATACTAAGGTTAACCCATGACCCCCTTGCCATGATCCCATGGTTAACCCATGACCCCACTTGCAAGGATCGCCATGGAAAGGATCCCATGGTTAACCATGACCCCCTTGCGTGGATCCATGGTTAACCCATGACCCACTTGCCATAATCAAATGGGATCCCTATGACCCCCTTACAAGGATCCTCCTAGAATGGATCCCATGGTTAACTCATGACCCCCTTGCCTTGATCCCATGGTTAGCCCCTGACCCCTTGCAAGGATCCCATGGTTAACCCATGACCCACTTGCAAGGATCCCATGTTTAACCCATGACCACCTTGCAAGGATCCCAAAAGGAAAGGATCCCATGGTTAACCCATGACCCCGTTGCAAGGATCCCATGGTTAACCTATGACCCGCTTGCAAGGATACATCTAGAAAGGACCCCATGGTTAACCTATGAACCCCTTGCCATGATCCCAAGGTTAACCCATGACCCCCTAGAAAGGTTCCCTTGGTTAACCCATGACCCCTTTGCAAGGATCCCATGGTTAACCCATGACCTACTTGCAAGGATACCATGGTTAACCCATGACCCACTTGGCATGATTCCATGGTTAACCGATGACCCCATGCAAGGATCCCCCTAGAAAGGATCCCATGGTTAATCCATAACCCCCTTGCTAGGATCTCATGGTTAACCGATGAACTCCTTGCAAGGATCCTATGGTCAACCTATGCCTTCTTGCAAAGTACCCATAGTTAACCCTTGACCCCTTGCATGGATCCCCGTAGTAAGGGTCCCATGGTTCACTTAAGACTCACTTGCAAGGATCCCATGGTTAACCCATGACCCACTTGCCAGGATCCCATGGTTAACCCATGACCCCTACAATGATCCCAAGGTTATCCCATGACCCCCTTGCAAGGATACCATGGTTAACCCACGACCCCTTAACCCATGGGCCCCTTGCAAGGTTCCCAAGGTTAACCCATGAGCCACATGCAAGGATCCCATGGTTAACCCATAACCCCCTTGACATGATCCCATGGTTTAACCAAGATCCCCTGGCAAGGATCCCATGGTTAACCCATGACCCCCTTGCCATGATCCCAAGGATAACCCAAGACCCCTGACCCCCTTGCAATGATCCCATGGTTAACCCATGACACCAGTTGCTAGGATCGCCATAGAAAGGATCCCACGGTTAACCAAGACCCCCTTGCAAGGATCCATGGTTAACCCATGACCCACTTGCCATAATCACAAGGTTAACCTATGACCCCCTTACAAGGATCCTCCTAGATTGGATCCCATGGTTAACCCATGACCCCCTTGCCCTGATCCCATGGTTTACCCCTGACCCCTTGCAAGGATCCCATGGTTAACCCATGACCCGCTTGCAAGGATCCCATGTTTAACCCATGACCACCATGCAAGGATCCCAAAAGGAAAGGATCCCATGGTTAACCCATGACCTACTTGCAAAGATTCCATGTTTAACCCATGACCCCATTGCAAGGATCCCATGGTTAACCCATGACCCTCTTGCAAGGATCCATCTAGAAAGGATCCCATGGTTAACTTATGTCCCCCTTCCGAGGATCCCTAGGTTAACCCATAACCACCTACAAGGATCCCATGGTTTACCAATGACCCCATTACAAGGATCACATGGTTAACCCATGATCCCTTTGCTATGATCCCATGGTTAACCTATGTCCCCCTTCCGAGGATCCCATCGTTAACCCATGACGCTCTTACAAGGATCCTGTGGTAAACCCATGACACACTTGCAAGGATACCTTGGTTAACCCATGACCCACTTGGCATGATCCCATAGTTAACGCATGACCCCCTACAAGGACCCCTCTAGAAAGAAACTCATGAATAACCCATGTCCCCCTACAAGGTTCGTAAGGTTAACCTATGACCCGCTTGCAAGGATCCCATGGTTAACCCTTGACCCACTTGCAAGAATACTAAGGTTAACCTATGAACCCCTTGCCAAGATCCCATGGTTAACCCATGACCCCACTTGCAAGGATCTCCATAGAAAGGATCCCATGGTTAACCATGACGCCCTTACAAGGATCCATGGTTAACCCATGACCCACTTGCCATAATCACATGGTTAACCTATGACCCCCTTGCCAGGATCCCATGGTTAACCCATGACCCACTTGCCATAATCATATGGTTAACCTATGACCCCCATACAAGGATCCTCCAAGAATGGATCCCATGGTTAACCCATGACCCCCTTGCCATGATCCCATGTTTAACCCATGACCCCTTGCAAGGATCCCATGGTTAACCCATGAACCACATTCAAGGGTCCCATGGTTAACCCATGACCACCTAGCAAGGATCCCAAAAGGAAAGGATCCCATGGTTTACCCATGACCTACTTTTAAAGATTCCATGGTTAACCTATGAACCCATTGCAAGGATCCCATGGTTAACCCATGACCCGCTTGCAAGGATCCATCTTGAAAGGATCCCATGGTTAACCTATGAACCCCTTGCAAGGATCCCAAGGTTAACACATGACCCCCTAGAAAGGTTCCCTTGGTTAACCCATGACCCCCTTGCAAGGATCCCCGTTGAAAGGGTCCCATTGTTCACTCAAGACTCACTTGCAAGGATCCCATGTTTAACCCATGACCCACTTGCCATGATCCCATGGTTAACCCATGACCCCTACAATGATCCCAAGGTTATCCCATGACCCCCTTGCAAGGATACCATGGTTAACCCACGACCCCGTGCAACGAACCTATGGTTAACCCATTAGCCACATGCAAGGATCCCATGGTTAACCCATGACCCACTTGCAAGGATCCAATGGTTAACCCATAACCCTCTTGACATGATCCCATGGTTTACCCAAGAACCCCTTGCCATGATCCCAAGGTTAACCCATGACACCCTGACCCCCTTAAAAAATGATCCCATGGTTAACCCATGACCCCAGTTGCTAGGATCGCGGTGGATCCCACGGTTAACCATCACCCCCTTGCAAGGATCCATGGTTAACCTATGACCAGCCTGCCATAAACACATGGTTAACCTATGACCCCTTTGCAAGGATCGTCCTAGAATGGATCCCATGGTTAACCCATGATCCTTTTGCTATGATCCCATGGTTAACCCATGTCCCCCTTCCGAGGATCCCATCGTTAACCCATGACGCCCTGACAAGGATCCTATGGTTAACCCATGACACACTTGTAAGGATACCTTGGTTAACCCATGACCCACTTGGCATGATCCCATAGTTAACGCATGACCCCCTACAAGGATCCCTCTAGAAAGAAACTCATGAATAACCCATGACCCCCTACAAGGTTCCCAAGGTTAACCTATGACCCCCTTGCAAGGATCCCATGGTTAACCCATGACCCCCTTGCCATGATCCCATGGTTTACCCCTGACCACTTCCAAGGATCCCTTGGTTAACCCATGACCCGCTTGCAAGGATCCCATGTTTAACCCATGACCACCTTGCAAGGATCCCAAAAGGAAAGGATCCCATGGTTAACACATGGCCTACTTGCAAAGATTACACGGTTAACCCATGACCCCATTGCAAGGATCCCATGGTTAACCCATGACCCTCTTGCAAGGATCCATCTGGAAAGGATCCCATGGTTAACCTTTGAATCCCTTGCCTTGATCCCAAGGTTAACCCGTGACCCCCTTGAAAGATTCCCTTGGTTAACCCATGACCCCCTTGCAAGGATCCCATGGTTAACCCATGACCTACTTGCGAGGATTCCATGGTTAACCAATGACCCACTTGGCATGATTCCATGGTTAACCCATGACCCCATGCAAGGATCCCCCTTGAAAGGATCCCTTGGTTAACCCATGACCCCCTTGCCTTGATCTCATGGTTAACCGATGAACCCTTAGCAAGGATCCCATGGTCAACCCATGCCCCCTTGCAAGGATCTCATGGTTAACCCATGACCCTCTTGCAAGGATCCATCTAGAAAGGATCCCATGGTTAACCTATGTCCCCCTTCCGAGGATCCCAAGGTTAACCCATGACCACCTGCAAGGATCCCATGGTTTACCAATGACCCCATTACAAGGATCACATGGTTAACCCATGATCCTTTTGCTATGATCCCATGGTTAACCCATGTCCCCCTTCCGAGGATCCCATCGTTAACCCATGACGCCCTGACAAGGATCCTATGGTAAACCCATGACACACTTGTAAGGATACCTTGGTTAACCCATGACCCACTTGGCATGATCCCATAGTTAACGCATGACCCCCTACAAGGATCCCTCTAGAAAGAAACTCATGAATAACCCATGACCCCCTACAAGGTTCCCAAGGTTAACCTATGACCCCCTTGCAAGGATCCCATGGTTAACCCATGACCCCCTTGCCATGATCCCATGGTTTACCCCTGACCACTTCCAAGGATCCCTTGGTTAACCCATGACCCGCTTGCAAGGATCCCATGTTTAACCCATGACCACCTTGCAAGGATCCCAAAAGGAAAGGATCCCATGGTTAACACATGGCCTACTTGCAAAGATTACACGGTTAACCCATGACCCCATTGCAAGGATCCCATGGTTAACCCATGACCCTCTTGCAAGGATCCATCTGGAAAGGATCCCATGGTTAACCTTTGAATCCCTTGCCTTGATCCCAAGGTTAACCCGTGACCCCCTTGAAAGATTCCCTTGGTTAACCCATGACCCCCTTGCAAGGATCCCATGGTTAACCCATGACCTACTTGCGAGGATTCCATGGTTAACCAATGACCCACTTGGCATGATTCCATGGTTAACCCATGACCCCATGCAAGGATCCCCCTTGAAAGGATCCCTTGGTTAACCCATGACCCCCTTGCCTTGATCTCATGGTTAACCGATGAACCCTTTGCAAGGATCCCATGGTCAACCCATGCCCCCTTGCAAGGATCTCATGGTTAACCCATGACCCTCTTGCAAGGATCCATCTAGAAAGGATCCCATGGTTAACCTATGTCCCCCTTCCGAGGATCCCAAGGTTAACCCATGACCACCTGCAAGGATCCCATGGTTTACCAATGACCCCATTACAAGGATCACATGGTTAACCCATGATCCTTTTGCTATGATCCCATGGTTAACCCATGTCCCCCTTCCGAGGATCCCATCGTTAACCCATGACGCCCTGACAAGGATCCTATGGTAAACCCATGACACACTTGTAAGGATACCTTGGTTAACCCATGACCCACTTGGCATGATCCCATAGTTAACGCATGACCCCCTACAAGGATCCCTCTAGAAAGAAACTCATGAATAACCCATGACCCCCTACAAGGTTCCCAAGGTTAACCTATGACCCCCTTGCAAGGATCCCATGGTTAACCCATGACCCCCTTGCCATGATCCCATGGTTTACCCCTGACCACTTCCAAGGATCCCTTGGTTAACCCATGACCCGCTTGCAAGGATCCCATGTTTAACCCATGACCACCTTGCAAGGATCCCAAAAGGAAAGGATCCCATGGTTAACACATGGCCTACTTGCAAAGATTACACGGTTAACCCATGACCCCATTGCAAGGATCCCATGGTTAACCCATGACCCTCTTGCAAGGATCCATCTGGAAAGGATCCCATGGTTAACCTTTGAATCCCTTGCCTTGATCCCTAGGTTAACCCGTGACCCCCTTGAAAGATTCCCTTGGTTAACCCATGACCCCCTTGCAAGGATCCCATGGTTAACCCATGACCTACTTGCGAGGATTCCATGGTTAACCAATGACCCACTTGGCATGATTCCATGGTTAACCCATGACCCCATGCAAGGATCCCCCTTGAAAGGATCCCTTGGTTAACCCATTACCCCCTTGCCTTGATCTCATGGTTAACCGATGAACCCTTTGCAAGGATCCCATGGTCAACCCATGCCCCCTTGCAAGGATCTCATGGTTAACCCATGACCCTCTTGCAAGGATCCATCTAGAAAGGATCCCATGGTTAACCTATGTCCCCCTTCCGAGGATCCCAAGGTTAACCCATGACCACCTGCAAGGATCCCATGGTTTACCAATGACCCCATTACAAGGATCACATGGTTAACCCATGATCCTTTTGCTATGATCCCATGGTTAACCCATGTCCCCCTTCCGAGGATCCCATCGTTAACCCATGACGCCCTGACAAGGATCCTATGGTAAACCCATGACACACTTGTAAGGATACCTTGGTTAACCCATGACCCACTTGGCATGATCCCATAGTTTAACGCATGACCCCCTACAAGGATCCCTCTAGAAAGAAACTCATGAATAACCCATGACCCCCTACAAGGTTCCCAAGGTTAACCTATGACCCCCTTGCAAGGATCCATGGTTAACCCATGACCCCCTTGCCATGATCCCATGGTTTACCCCTGACCACTTCCAAGGATCCCTTGGTTAACCCATGACCCGCTTGCAAGGATCCCATGTTTAACCCATGACCACCTTGCAAGGATCCCAAAAGGAAAGGATCCCATGGTTAACACATGGCCTACTTGCAAAGATTACACGGTTAACCCATGACCCCATTGCAAGGATCCCATGGTTAACCCATGACCCTCTTGCAAGGATCCATCTGGAAAGGATCCCATGGTTAACCTTTGAATCCCTTGCCTTGATCCCTAGGTTAACCCGTGACCCCCTTGAAAGATTCCCTTGGTTAACCCATGACCCCCTTGCAAGGATCCCATGGTTAACCCATGACCTACTTGCGAGGATTCCATGGTTAACCAATGACCCACTTGGCATGATTCCATGGTTAACCCATGACCCCATGCAAGGATCCCCCTTGAAAGGATCCCTTGGTTAACCCATTACCCCCTTGCCTTGATCTCATGGTTAACCGATGAACCCTTTGCAAGGATCCCATGGTCAACCCTTGCCCCCTTGCAAGGATCTCATGGTTAACCCATGACCCTCTTGCAAGGATCCATCTAGAAAGGATCCCATGGTTAACCTATGTCCCCCTTCCGAGGATCCCAAGGTTAACCCATGACCACCTGCAAGGATCCCATGGTTTACCAATGACCCCATTACAAGGATCACATGGTTAACCCATGATCCTTTTGCTATGATCCCATGGTTAACCCATGTCCCCCTTCCGAGGATCCCATCGTTAACCCATGACGCCCTGACAAGGATCCTATGGTAAACCCATGACACACTTGTAAGGATACCTTGGTTAACCCATGACCCACTTGGCATGATCCCATAGTTAACGCATGACCCCCTACAAGGATCCCTCTAGAAAGAAACTCATGAATAACCCATGACCCCCTACAAGGTTCCCAAGGTTAACCTATGACCCCCTTGCAAGGATCCCATGGTTAACCCATGACCCCCCTTGCCATGATCCCATGGTTTACCCCTGACCACTTCCAAGGATCCCTTGGTTAACCCATGACCCGCTTGCAAGGATCCCATGTTTAACCCATGACCACCTTGCAAGGATCCCAAAAGGAAAGGATCCCATGGTTAACACATGGCCTACTTGCAAAGATTACACGGTTAACCCATGACCCCATTGCAAGGATCCCATGGTTAACCCATGACCCTCTTGCAAGGATCCATCTAGAAAGGATCCCATGGTTAACCTTTGAATCCCTTGCCTTGATCCCAAGGTTAACCCGTGACCCCCTTGAAAGATTCCCTTGGTTAACCCATGACCCCCTTGCAAGGATCCCATGGTTAACCCATGACCTACTTGCGAGGATTCCATGGTTAACCAATGACCCACTTGGCATGATTCCATGGTTAACCCATGACCCCATGCAAGGATCCCCCTTGAAAGGATCCCTTGGTTAACCCATTACCCCCTTGCCTTGATCTCATGGTTAACCGATGAACCCTTTGCAAGGATCCCATGGTCAACCCATGCCCCCTTGCAAGGATCTCATGGTTAACCCATGACCCTCTTGCAAGGATCCATCTAGAAAGGATCCCATGGTTAACCTATGTCCCCCTTCCGAGGATCCCAAGGTTAACCCATGACCACCTGCAAGGATCCCATGGTTTACCAATGACCCCATTACAAGGATCACATGGTTAACCCATGATCCTTTTGCTATGATCCCATGGTTAACCCATGTCCCCCTTCCGAGGATCCCATCGTTAACCCATGACGCCCTGACAAGGATCCTATGGTAAACCCATGACACACTTGTAAGGATACCTTGGTTAACCCATGACCCACTTGGCATGATCCCATAGTTAACGCATGACCCCCTACAAGGATCCCTCTAGAAAGAAACTCATGAATAACCCATGACCCCCTACAAGGTTCCCAAGGTTAACCTATGACCCCCTTGCAAGGATCCCATGGTTAACCCATGACCCCCTTGCCATGATCCCATGGTTTACCCCTGACCACTTCCAAGGATCCCTTGGTTAACCCATGACCCGCTTGCAAGGATCCCATGTTTAACCCATGACCACCTTGCAAGGATCCCAAAAGGAAAGGATCCCATGGTTAACACATGGCCTACTTGCAAAGATTACACGGTTAACCCATGACCCCATTGCAAGGATCCCATGGTTAACCCATGACCCTCTTGCAAGGATCCATCTAGAAAGGATCCCATGGTTAACCTTTGAATCCCTTGCCTTGATCCCAAGGTTAACCCGTGACCCCCTTGAAAGATTCCCTTGGTTAACCCATGACCCCCTTGCAAGGATCCCATGGTTAACCCATGACCTACTTGCGAGGATTCCATGGTTAACCAATGACCCACTTGGCATGATTCCATGGTTAACCCATGACCCCATGCAAGGATCCCCCTTGAAAGGATCCCTTGGTTAACCCATTACCCCCTTGCCTTGATCTCATGGTTAACCGATGAACCCTTTGCAAGGATCCCATGGTCAACCCATGCCCCCTTGCAAGGATCTCATGGTTAACCCATGACCCTCTTGCAAGGATCCATCTAGAAAGGATCCCATGGTTAACCTATGTCCCCCTTCCGAGGATCCCAAGGTTAACCCATGACCACCTGCAAGGATCCCATGGTTTACCAATGACCCCATTACAAGGATCACATGGTTAACCCATGATCCTTTTGCTATGATCCCATGGTTAACCCATGTCCCCCTTCCGAGGATCCCATCGTTAACCCATGACGCCCTGACAAGGATCCTATGGTAAACCCATGACACACTTGTAAGGATACCTTGGTTAACCCATGACCCACTTGGCATGATCCCATAGTTAACGCATGACCCCCTACAAGGATCCCTCTAGAAAGAAACTCATGAATAACCCATGACCCCCTACAAGGTTCCCAAGGTTAACCTATGACCCCCTTGCAAGGATCCCATGGTTAACCCATGACCCCCTTGCCATGATCCCATGGTTTACCCCTGACCACTTCCAAGGATCCCTTGGTTAACCCATGACCCGCTTGCAAGGATCCCATGTTTAACCCATGACCACCTTGCAAGGATCCCAAAAGGAAAGGATCCCATGGTTAACACATGGCCTACTTGCAAAGATTACACGGTTAACCCATGACCCCATTGCAAGGATCCCATGGTTAACCCATGACCCTCTTGCAAGGATCCATCTGGAAAGGATCCCATGGTTAACCTTTGAATCCCTTGCCTTGATCCCAAGGTTAACCCGTGACCCCCTTGAAAGATTCCCTTGGTTAACCCATGACCCCCTTGCAAGGATCCCATGGTTAACCCATGACCTACTTGCGAGGATTCCATGGTTAACCAATGACCCACTTGGCATGATTCCATGGTTAACCCATGACCCCATGCAAGGATCCCCCTTGAAAGGATCCCTTGGTTAACCCATTACCCCCTTGCCTTGATCTCATGGTTAACCGATGAACCCTTTGCAAGGATCCCATGGTCAACCCATGCCCCCTTGCAAGGATCTCATGGTTAACCCATGACCCTCTTGCAAGGATCCATCTAGAAAGGATCCCATGGTTAACCTATGTCCCCCTTCCGAGGATCCCAAGGTTAACCCATGACCACCTGCAAGGATCCCATGGTTTACCAATGACCCCATTACAAGGATCACATGGTTAACCCATGATCCTTTTGCTATGATCCCATGGTTAACCCATGTCCCCCTTCCGAGGATCCCATCGTTAACCCATGACGCCCTGACAAGGATCCTATGGTAAACCCATGACACACTTGTAAGGATACCTTGGTTAACCCATGACCCACTTGGCATGATCCCATAGTTAACGCATGACCCCCTACAAGGATCCCTCTAGAAAGAAACTCATGAATAACCCATGACCCCCTACAAGGTTCCCAAGGTTAACCTATGACCCCCTTGCAAGGATCCCATGGTTAACCCATGACCCCCTTGCCATGATCCCATGGTTTACCCCTGACCACTTCCAAGGATCCCTTGGTTAACCCATGACCCGCTTGCAAGGATCCCATGTTTAACCCAGGACCACCTTGCAAGGATCCCAAAAGGAAAGGATCCCATGGTTAACACATGGCCTACTTGCAAAGATTACACGGTTAACCCATGACCCCATTGCAAGGATCCCATGGTTAACCCATGACCCTCTTGCAAGGATCCATCTAGAAAGGATCCCATGGTTAACCTTTGAATCCCTTGCCTTGATCCCAAGGTTAACCCGTGACCCCCTTGAAAGATTCCCTTGGTTAACCCATGACCCCCTTGCAAGGATCCCATGGTTAACCCATGACCTACTTGCGAGGATTCCATGGTTAACCAATGACCCACTTGGCATGATTCCATGGTTAACCCATGACCCCATGCAAGGATCCCCCTTGAAAGGATCCCTTGGTTAACCCATTACCCCCTTGCCTTGATCTCATGGTTAACCGATGAACCCTTTGCAAGGATCCCATGGTCAACCCATGCCCCCTTGCAAGGATCTCATGGTTAACCCATGACCCTCTTGCAAGGATCCATCTAGAAAGGATCCCATGGTTAACCTATGTCCCCCTTCCGAGGATCCCAAGGTTAACCCATGACCACCTGCAAGGATCCCATGGTTTACCAATGACCCCATTACAAGGATCACATGGTTAACCCATGATCCTTTTGCTATGATCCCATGGTTAACCCATGTCCCCCTTCCGAGGATCCCATCGTTAACCCATGACGCCCTGACAAGGATCCAATGGTAAACCCATGACACACTTGTAAGGATACCTTGGTTAACCCATGACCCACTTGGCATGATCCCATAGTTAACGCATGACCCCCTACAAGGATCCCTCTAGAAAGAAACTCATGAATAACCCATGACCCCCTACAAGGTTCCCAAGGTTAACCTATGACCCCCTTGCAAGGATCCCATGGTTAACCCATGACCCCCTTGCCATGATCCCATGGTTTACCCCTGACCACTTCCAAGGATCCCTTGGTTAACCCATGACCCGCTTGCAAGGATCCCATGTTTAAACCCATGACCACCTTGCAAGGATCCCAAAAGGAAAGGATCCCATGGTTAACACATGGCCTACTTGCAAAGATTACACGGTTAACCCATGACCCCATTGCAAGGATCCCATGGTTAACCCATGACCCTCTTGCAAGGATCCATCTGGAAAGGATCCCATGGTTAACCTTTGAATCCCTTGCCTTGATCCCAAGGTTAACCCGTGACCCCCTTGAAAGATTCCCTTGGTTAACCCATGACCCCCTTGCAAGGATCCCATGGTTAACCCATGACCTACTTGCGAGGATTCCATGGTTAACCAATGACCCACTTGGCATGATTCCATGGTTAACCCATGACCCCATGCAAGGATCCCCCTTGAAAGGATCCCTTGGTTAACCCATTACCCCCTTGCCTTGATCTCATGGTTAACCGATGAACCCTTTGCAAGGATCCCATGGTCAACCCATGCCCCCTTGCAAGGATCTCATGGTTAACCCATGACCCTCTTGCAAGGATCCATCTAGAAAGGATCCCATGGTTAACCTATGTCCCCCTTCCGAGGATCCCAAGGTTAACCCATGACCACCTGCAAGGATCCCATGGTTTACCAATGACCCCATTACAAGGATCACATGGTTAACCCATGATCCTTTTGCTATGATCCCATGGTTAACCCATGTCCCCCTTCCGAGGATCCCATCGTTAACCCATGACGCCCTGACAAGGATCCTATGGTAAACCCATGACACACTTGTAAGGATACCTTGGTTAACCCATGACCCACTTGGCATGATCCCATAGTTAACGCATGACCCCTACAAGGATCCCTCTAGAAAGAAACTCATGAATAACCCATGACCCCCTACAAGGTTCCCAAGGTTAACCTATGACCCCCTTGCAAGGATCCCATGGTTAACCCATGACCCACTTGCAAGAATCCTAAGGTTAATCCATGAACCCCTTGCCATGATCCCATGGTTAACCCATGACCCACTTGCAAGGATTGCCATAGAAAGGATCCCATGGTTAACCCATGATGCCCTTGCAAGGATCCCAAAAGGTTAACCCATGACCCACTTGCCACAATCACATGGTTAACCTATGACCCCCTTGCAAGGATCCCACGGTTAACCCATGATCCCCTTGCCATGATCCCATGGTTAACCCATGAACCTCTTGCAAGGATCGCCATTGAAAGGATCCCATAGTTAACCACGAATCCCTTTGCAAGGATCCCATGGTTAACCCAAGACCCCCTTGAAAGATTCCCTTGGTTAACCCATGACCCCCTTGCAAGGATACCATGGTTAACCCATGACCTACTTGGCATGATTCCATGGTTAACCCATGACCCCACTTGCAAGGATCGTCATGGAAAGGATCCCATGGTTAACCCATGCAGATCCCGCTTGCAAGGATCCATGGTTAACCCATGACCCCCTTGCCATAATCTCATGGTTAACCTATGACCCCCATACAAGGATCCCATGGTTAACCCATGCCCCCTTGCAAGGATCTCATGGTTAACCCATGAGCCTCTTGCAAGGATCCCATGGTTAACCCAAGAACCTCTTCCAAGGATCCCATGGTTAACCCATGACCCCGTTGCCAGGATCCCAAGGTTAACCCATGACACCCTGACCCCCATGCAATGATCCCATGGTTAACCCATGACCCCAGTTGCTAGATCGCCGCAGAAAGGATCCCATGGTTAACCATGTCCCCCTTCCGAGGATCCCATCGTTAACCCATGACGCAGCCTGACATAAACGCATGGTAAACCCATGACACTCTTTGCAAGGATCGTAATGGATACCTTGGTTAACCCATGACCCACTTGCCATGATCCCATAGTTAACGCATGACCCCCTACAAGGATCCCTCTAGAAAGAAACCTATGGTTAACCATGACCCACTACAAGGTTCCCAAGGTTAACCTATGACCCCTTGCAAGGATCCCTAGAATGGATCGTTAACCCATGACCCCCTTCCAATGATCCCATGGTTTACCCCTGACCACTTCCAAGGATCCCTTGGTTAACCCATGACCCGCTTGCAAGGATCCCATGTTTAACCCATGACCACCTTGCAAGGATCCCAAAAGGAAAGGATCCCATGGTTAACACATGGCCTACTTGCAAAGATTACACGGTTAACCCATGACCCCATTGCAAGGATCCCATGGTTAACCCATGACCCTCTTGCAAGGATCCATCTGGAAAGGATCCCATGGTTAACCTTTGAATCCCTTGCCTTGATCCCAAGGTTAACCCGTGACCCCCTTGAAAGATTCCCTTGGTTAACCCATGACCCCCTTGCAAGGATCCCATGGTTAACCCATGACCTACTTGCGAGGATTCCATGGTTAACCAATGACCCACTTGGCATGATTCCATGGTTAACCCATGACCCCATGCAAGGATCCCCCTTGAAAGGATCCCTTGGTTAAACCCATTACCCCCTTGCCTTGATCTCATGGTTAACCGATGAACCCTTTGCAAGGATCCCATGGTCAACCCATGCCCCCTTGCAAGGATCTCATGGTTAACCCATGACCCTCTTGCAAGGATCCATCTAGAAAGGATCCCATGGTTAACCTATGTCCCCCTTTCCGAGGATCCCAAGGTTAACCCATGACCACCTGCAAGGATCCCATGGTTTACCAATGACCCCATTACAAGGATCACATGGTTAACCCATGATCCTTTTGCTATGATCCCATGGTTAACCCATGTCCCCCTTCCGAGGATCCCATCGTTAACCCATGACGCCCTGACAAGGATCCTATGGTAAACCCATGACACACTTGTAAGGATACCTTGGTTAACCCATGACCCACTTGGCATGATCCCATAGTTAACGCATGACCCCCTACAAGGATCCCTCTAGAAAGAAACTCATGAATAACCCATGACCCCCTACAAGGTTCCCAAGGTTAACCTATGACCCCCTTGCAAGGATCCCATGGTTAACCCATGACCCCCTTGCCATGATCCCATGGTTTACCCCTGACCACTTCCAAGGATCCCTTGGTTAACCCATGACCCGCTTGCAAGGATCCCATGTTTAACCCATGACCACCTTGCAAGGATCCCAAAAGGAAAGGATCCCATGGTTAACACATGGCCTACTTGCAAAGATTACACGGTTAACCCATGACCCCATTGCAAGGATCCCATGGTTAACCCATGACCCTCTTGCAAGGATCCATCTGGAAAGGATCCCATGGTTAACCTTTGAATCCCTTGCCTTGATCCCTAGGTTAACCCGTGACCCCCTTGAAAGATTCCCTTGGTTAACCCATGACCCCCTTGCAAGGATCCCATGGTTAACCCATGACCTACTTGCGAGGATTCCATGGTTAACCAATGACCCACTTGGCATGATTCCATGGTTAACCCATGACCCCATGCAAGGATCCCCCTTGAAAGGATCCCTTGGTTAACCCATTACCCCCTTGCCTTGATCTCATGGTTAACCGATGAACCCTTTGCAAGGATCCCATGGTCAACCCATGCCCCCTTGCAAGGATCTCATGGTTAACCCATGACCCTCTTGCAAGGATCCATCTAGAAAGGATCCCATGGTTAACCTATGTCCCCCTTCCGAGGATCCCAAGGTTAACCCATGACCACCTGCAAGGATCCCATGGTTTACCAATGACCCCATTACAAGGATCACATGGTTAACCCATGATCCTTTTGCTATGATCCCATGGTTAACCCATGTCCCCCTTCCGAGGATCCCATCGTTAACCCATGACGCCCTGACAAGGATCCTATGGTAAACCCATGACACACTTGTAAGGATACCTTGGTTAACCCATGACCCACTTGGCATGATCCCATAGTTAACGCATGACCCCCTACAAGGATCCCTCTAGAAAGAAACTCATGAATAACCCATGACCCCCTACAAGGTTCCCAAGGTTAACCTATGACCCCCTTGCAAGGATCCCATGGTTAACCCATGACCCCCTTGCCATGATCCCATGGTTTACCCCTGACCACTTCCAAGGATCCCTTGGTTAACCCATGACCCGCTTGCAAGGATCCCATGTTAACCCATGACCACCTTGCAAGGATCCCAAAAGGAAAGGATCCCATGGTTAACACATGGCCTACTTGCAAAGATTACACGGTTAACCCATGACCCCATTGCAAGGATCCCATGGTTAACCCATGACCCTCTTGCAAGGATCCATCTAGAAAGGATCCCATGGTTAACCTTTGAATCCCTTGCCTTGATCCCAAGGTTAACCCGTGACCCCCTTGAAAGATTCCCTTGGTTAACCCATGACCCCCTTGCAAGGATCCCATGGTTAACCCATGACCTACTTGCGAGGATTCCATGGTTAACCAATGACCCACTTGGCATGATTCCATGGTTAACCCATGACCCCATGCAAGGATCCCCCTTGAAAGGATCCCTTGGTTAACCCATTACCCCCTTGCCTTGATCTCATGGTTAACCGATGAACCCTTTGCAAGGATCCCATGGTCAACCCATGCCCCCTTGCAAGGATCTCATGGTTAACCATGACCCTCTTGCAAGGATCCATCTAGAAAGGATCCCATGGTTAACCTATGTCCCCTTCCGAGGATCCCAAGGTTAACCCATGACCACCTGCAAGGATCCCATGGTTTACCAATGACCCCATTACAAGGATCACATGGTTAACCCATGATCCTTTTGCTATGATCCCATGGTTAACCCATGTCCCCCTTCCGAGGATCCCATCGTTAACCCATGACGCCCTGACAAGGATCCTATGGTAAACCCATGACACACTTGTAAGGATACCTTGGTTAACCCATGACCCACTTGGCATGATCCCATAGTTAACGCATGACCCCCTACAAGGATCCCTCTAGAAAGAAACTCATGAATAACCCATGACCCCCTACAAGGTTCCCAAGGTTAACCTATGACCCCCTTGCAAGGATCCCATGGTTAACCCATGACCCCCTTGCCATGATCCCATGGTTTACCCCTGACCACTTCCAAGGATCCCTTGGTTAACCCATGACCCGCTTGCAAGGATCCCATGTTTAACCCATGACCACCTTGCAAGGATCCCAAAAGGAAAGGATCCCATGGTTAACACATGGCCTACTTGCAAAGATTACACGGTTAACCCATGACCCCATTGCAAGGATCCCATGGTTAACCCATGACCCTCTTGCAAGGATCCATCTAGAAAGGATCCCATGGTTAACCTTTGAATCCCTTGCCTTGATCCCAAGGTTAACCCGTGACCCCCTTGAAAGATTCCCTTGGTTAACCCATGACCCCCTTGCAAGGATCCCATGGTTAACCCATGACCTACTTGCGAGGATTCCATGGTTAACCAATGACCCACTTGGCATGATTCCATGGTTAACCCATGACCCCATGCAAGGATCCCCCTTGAAAGGATCCCTTGGTTAACCCATTACCCCCTTGCCTTGATCTCATGGTTAACCGATGAACCCTTTGCAAGGATCCCATGGTCAACCCATGCCCCCTTGCAAGGATCTCATGGTTAACCCATGACCCTCTTGCAAGGATCCATCTAGAAAGGATCCCATGGTTAACCTATGTCCCCCTTCCGAGGATCCCAAGGTTAACCCATGACCACCTGCAAGGATCCCATGGTTTACCAATGACCCCATTACAAGGATCACATGGTTAACCCATGATCCTTTTGCTATGATCCCATGGTTAACCCATGTCCCCCTTCCGAGGATCCCATCGTTAACCCATGACGCCCTGACAAGGATCCTATGGTAAACCCATGACACACTTGTAAGGATACCTTGGTTAACCCATGACCCACTTGGCATGATCCCATAGTTAACGCATGACCCCCTACAAGGATCCCTCTAGAAAGAAACTCATGAATAACCCATGACCCCCTACAAGGTTCCCAAGGTTAACCTATGACCCCCTTGCAAGGATCCCATGGTTAACCCATGACCCCCTTGCCATGATCCCATGGTTTACCCCTGACCACTTCCAAGGATCCCTTGGTTAACCCATGACCCGCTTGCAAGGATCCCATGTTTAACCCATGACCACCTTGCAAGGATCCCAAAAGGAAAGGATCCCATGGTTAACACATGGCCTACTTGCAAAGATTACACGGTTAACCCATGACCCCATTGCAAGGATCCCATGGTTAACCCATGACCCTCTTGCAAGGATCCATCTGGAAAGGATCCCATGGTTAACCTTCGAATCCCTTGCCTTGATCCCAAGGTTAACCCGTGACCCCCTTGAAAGATTCCCTTGGTTAACCCATGACCCCTTGCAAGGATCCCATGGTTAACCCATGACCTACTTGCGAGGATTCCATGGTTAACCAATGACCCACTTGGCATGATTCCATGGTTAACCCATGACCCCATGCAAGGATCCCCCTTGAAAGGATCCCTTGGTTAACCCATTACCCCCTTGCCTTGATCTCATGGTTAACCGATGAACCCTTTGCAAGGATCCCATGGTCAACCCATGCCCCCTTGCAAGGATCTCATGGTTAACCCATGACCCTCTTGCAAGGATCCATCTAGAAAGGATCCCATGGTTAACCTATGTCCCCCTTCCGAGGATCCCAAGGTTAACCCATGACCACCTGCAAGGATCCCATGGTTTACCAATGACCCCATTACAAGGATCACATGGTTAACCCATGATCCTTTTGCTATGATCCCATGGTTAACCCATGTCCCCCTTCCGAGGATCCCATCGTTAACCCATGACGCCCTGACAAGGATCCTATGGTAAACCCATGACACACTTGTAAGGATACCTTGGTTAACCCATGACCCACTTGGCATGATCCCATAGTTAACGCATGACCCCCTACAAGGATCCCTCTAGAAAGAAACTCATGAATAACCCATGACCCCCTACAAGGTTCCCAAGGTTAACCTATGACCCCCTTGCAAGGATCCCATGGTTAACCCATGACCCCCTTGCCATGATCCCATGGTTTACCCCTGACCACTTCCAAGGATCCCTTGGTTAACCCATGACCCCGCTTGCAAGGATCCCATGTTTTAACCCAGGACACCTTGCAAGGATCCCAAAAGGAAAGGATCCCATGGTTAACACATGGCCTACTTGCAAAGATTACACGGTTAACCCATGACCCCATTGCAAGGATCCCATGGTTAACCCATGACCCTCTTGCAAGGATCCATCTAGAAAGGATCCCATGGTTAACCTTTGAATCCCTTGCCTTGATCCAAGGTTAACCCGTGACCCCCTTGAAAGATTCCCTTGGTTAACCCATGACCCCCTTGCAAGGATCCCATGGTTAACCCATGACCTACTTGCGAGGATTCCATGGTTAACCAATGACCCACTTGGCATGATTCCATGGTTAACCCATGACCCCATGCAAGGATCCCCCTTGAAAGGATCCCTTGGTTAACCCATTACCCCCTTGCCTTGATCTCATGGTTAACCGATGAACCCTTTGCAAGGATCCCATGGTCAACCCATGCCCCCTTGCAAGGATCTCATGGTTAACCCATGACCCTCTTGCAAGGATCCATCTAGAAAGGATCCCATGGTTAACCTATGTCCCCCTTCCGAGGATCCCAAGGTTAACCCATGACCACCTGCAAGGATCCCATGGTTTACCAATGACCCCATTACAAGGATCACATGGTTAACCCATGATCCTTTTGCTATGATCCCATGGTTAACCCATGTCCCCCTTCCGAGGATCCCATCGTTAACCCATGACGCCCTGACAAGGATCCAATGGTAAACCCATGACACACTTGTAAGGATACCTTGGTTAACCCATGACCCACTTGGCATGATCCCATAGTTAACGCATGACCCCCTACAAGGATCCCTCTAGAAAGAAACTCATGAATAACCCATGACCCCCTACAAGGTTCCCAAGGTTTAACCTATGACCCCCTTGCAAGGATCCCATGGTTAACCCATGACCCCCTTGCCCTGATCCCATGGTTTACCCCTGACCACTTCCAAGGATCCCTTGGTTAACCCATGACCCGCTTGCAAGGATCCCATGTTTAACCCATGACCACCTTGCAAGGATCCCAAAAGGAAAGGATCCCATGGTTAACACATGGCCTACTTGCAAAGATTACACGGTTAACCCATGACCCCATTGCAAGGATCCCATGGTTAACCCATGACCCTCTTGCAAGGATCCATCTGGAAAGGATCCCATGGTTAACCTTTGAATCCCTTGCCTTGATCCCAAGGTTAACCCGTGACCCCCTTGAAAGATTCCCTTGGTTAACCCATGACCCCCTTGCAAGGATCCCATGGTTAACCCATGACCTACTTGCGAGGATTCCATGGTTAACCAATGACCCACTTGGCATGATTCCATGGTTAACCCATGACCCCATGCAAGGATCCCCCTTGAAAGGATCCCTTGGTTAACCCATTACCCCCTTGCCTTGATCTCATGGTTAACCCGATGAACCCTTTGCAAGGATCCCATGGTCAACCCATGCCCCCTTGCAAGGATCTCATGGTTAACCCATGACCCTCTTGCAAGGATCCATCTAGAAAGGATCCCATGGTTAACCTATGTCCCCCTTCCGAGGATCCCAAGGTTAACCCATGACCACCTGCAAGGATCCCATGGTTTACCAATGACCCCATTACAAGGATCACATGGTTAACCCATGATCCTTTTGCTATGATCCCATGGTTAACCCATGTCCCCCTTCCGAGGATCCCATCGTTAACCCATGACGCCCTGACAAGGATCCTATGGTAAACCCATGACACACTTGTAAGGATACCTTGGTTAACCCATGACCCACTTGGCATGATCCCATAGTTAACGCATGACCCCCTACAAGGATCCCTCTAGAAAGAAACTCATGAATAACCCATGACCCCCTACAAGGTTCCCAAGGTTAACCTATGACCCCCTTGCAAGGATCCCATGGTTAACCCTTGACCCACTTGCAAGAATACTAAGGTTAATCCATGAACCCCTTGCCATGATCCCATGGTTAACCCATGACCCCACTTGCAAGGATTGCCATAGAAAGGATCCCATGGTTAACCATGATGCCCTTGCAAGGATCAATGGTTAACCCATGACCCACTTGCCACAATCACATAGTTAACCTATGACCCCCTTGCAAGGATCCCACGGTTAACCCTTGATCCCCTTGCCATGATCCTATGGTTAACCCAAGAACACCTTGCAAGGATCGCCATTGAAAGGATCCCATAGTTAACCACGAACCCCTTTGCAAGGATCCCATGGTTAACCCAAGACCCACTTGCCATAATCACATGGTTCACCTATGACCCCCTTGCAAGGATACTAAGGTTAAACCATGACCCCCTTGGCATGATCCCATGGTTAACCCATGACCCCACTTGCAAGGATCGTCATGGAAAGGATCCCATGGTTAACCCATGACCCGCTTGCAAGGATCCATGGTTAACCCATGACCCACTTGCCATAATCATATGGTTAACCTATGACCCCCATACAAGGATACCATGGTTAACCCACGACCCCTTACAAGGAACCCATGGTTAACCCATTAGCCACATGCAAGGATCCCATGGTTTACCCAAGAACCTCTTGCAAGGATCCCATGGTTAACCCATGACCCCGTTGCCATGATCCCAAGGTTAACCCATGACACCCTGACCCCCATGCAATGATCCCATGGTTAACCCATGACCCCAGTTGCTAGGATCGCCGCAGAAAGGATCCCACGGTTAACCATGACCCCCTTGCAAGGATCCATGGTTAACCTATGACCAGCCTGCCATAAACGCATGGTTAACCTATGACCTCTTTGCAAGGATCGTCCTAGAATGGATCCCATGGTTAACGCAGGACCCCTTTGCCATGATCCCATGGTTAACCCATGACCCCGCATGCAAGGATCGCCATAGAAAGGATCCTATGGTTAACCATGACCCACTTGCCATAATCACATGGTTAACCTATGACCCCTTACAAGGATCCTCCTAGAATGGATCCCTTTGTTAACCCATGACCCCCTTCCAATGATCCCATGGTTTACCCCTGACCCCTTGCAAGGATCCCATGGTTAACCCATGACCCGCTTGCAAGGATCCCATGTTTAACCCATGACCACCTTGCAAGGATCCCAAAAGGAAAGGATCCCATGGTTAACCCATGGCCTACTTGCAATGATTACATGGTTAACCCATGACCCCATTGCAAGGATCCCATGGTTAACCCATGACCCTCTTGCAAGGATCCATCTAGAAAGGATCCCATGGTTAACCTTTGAACCCCTTGCCTTGATCCCAAGGTTAACCCATGACCCCCTTGAAAGATTCCCTTGGTTAACCCATGACCCCCTTGCAAGGATCCCATGGTTAACCCATGACCTACTTGCGAGGATTCCATGGTTAACCAATGACCCACTAGGAATGATTCCATGGTTAACCCATGACCCCATGCAAGGATCCCCCTTGAAAGGATCCCTTGGTTAACCCATTACCCCCTTGCCTTGATCTCATGGTTAACCGATGAACCCCTTGCAAGGATCCCATGGTCAACCCATGCCCCCTTGCAAGGATCCCATGGTTAACCCGTGACCCTCTTGCAAGGATCCACCTAGAAAGGATCCCATTGTAAACCTATGTCCCCCTTTCGAGGATCCCAAGGTTAACCCATGACCACCTGCAAGGATCCCATGGTTTACCAATGACCTCATTACAAGGATCACATGGTTAACCCATGATCCTTTTGCTATGATCCCATGGTTAACCCATGTCCCCCTTCCGAGGATCCCATCGTTAACCCATGACGCCCTTACAAGGATCCTATGGGAAACCCATGACACACTTGCAAGGATTGCCATAGAAAGGAACCCTTGGTTATCCATGACGCCCTTGCAAGGATCCATGGTTAACCCATGACCCACTTGCCATAATCACATGGTTAACCTATGACCCCCTTGCAAAGATCCCACGGTTAACTCTTGATCCCCTTGCCATGATCCTATGGTTAACTCAAGAACCCCTTGCAAGGATCGCCATAGAAAGGATCCCATAGTTAACCACGACCCCTTTGCAAGGATCCCATGGTTAACCCATGACCCACTTGCCATAATCACATGGTTAACCTATGAACCCGTTGCAAGAATACTAAGGTTAAACCATGACCCCCTTGGCATGATCTCATGGTTAACCCATGACCCCACTTGCAAGGATCGCCATAGAAAGGATCCCATGGTTATCCATGACCCGCTTGCAAGGATCCATGGTTAACACATGACCCACTTGCCATAATCATACGGTTAACCTATGACCCCCATACAAGGATCCTCCTAGAATTGATCCCATGGTTAACCCATGACCCCCTTGCCATGATCCCATGGTTAACCCATGACCCCTTGCAAGGATCCCATGGTTAACCCATGACCCACATTCAAGGGTCCCATGGTTAATCCATGACCACCGTGCAAGGATCCCAAAAGGAAAGGATCCCATGGTTTACCCATGACCTACTTGTAAAGATTCCATGGTTAACCTATGAACCCATTGCAAGGATCCCATGGTTAACCCATGACCCGCTTGCAAGGATCCATCTTGAAAGGATCCCATGGTTAACCTATGAACCCCTTGCCAGGATCCCAAGGTTAACACATGGCCCCCTAGAAAGGTTCCCTTGGTTAACCCATGACCCCCTTGCAAGGATCCCATGGTTATCCCATGACCTACTTGCAACGATACTATGGTTAACACATGACCCACTTGCCATGATTCCATGGTTAACCCATGACCCCCTTGCATGGATCACATGGTTAAGGATCCCATGGTTAACCCATGACCCCCTTTCCATGATCTCATGTTTAACCGTTGAACCCCTTGCAAGGATCCCATGGTCAACCCATGCACCCTTGCAAGGATCGCATGGTCAACCCATGCCCCCTTTCAATGTTCCCATGGTTAACCCTTGACCCCTTGCAAGGATCCCCGTAGAAAGGGTCCCATGTTTCACTCAAGACTCACTTGCAAGGATCCCATGGTTAACCCATGACCCACTTGCCATGATCCCATGGTTAACCCATGGCCCCTACAATGATCCCAAGGTTATCCCGTGACCCCCTTGCAAGGATACCATGGTTAACCCACGACCCCTTGCAAGGAACCCATGGTTAACCCATTAGCCACATGCAAGGATCCCATGGTTAACCCATGACCCACTAGCAAGGATCCCATGGTTAACCCATAACCCCCTTGACATGATCCCATGGTTTACCCATGAACCCCATGCAAGGATCCCATGGTTAACCCTTGACCCCCTTGCTATGATCACAAGGTTAACACATGACCCCCTGACCCCCCTGCAATGATCCCATGGTTAACCCATGACCCCAGTTGCTAGGATCGCCATAGAAAGGATCCCACGGTTAACCATGACCCCTTTGCAAGGATCCATGGTTAACCTATGACCAGCCTGCCATAAACACATGGCTAACCTATGACCCCTTTGCAAGGATCGTCCTAGAATGGATCCCATGGTTAACCCATGACCCCCTTGCCATGATCCCATGGTTAACCCATGACCCCACTCGCAAGGATCGCCATAGAAAGGATCCTATGGTTAACCATGACCCCCTTTAAGGATCCAGGGTTAACCCATGACCCACTTGCCATAATCACATAGTTAACCTATGACCCCCTTACAAGGATCCTCCTAGAATGGATCCCATGGTTAACCCATGACCCCCTTGCTATGATCCCATGGTTTACCCCTGACCCCTTGCAAGGATCCCATGGTTAACCCATGACCCGCTTGCAAGGATCCCATGTTTAACCCATGGCATACTTGCAAAGATTACATGGTTAACCCATGACCCCATTGCAAGGATCCCATGGTTAACCCATGACCCTCTTGCAAGGATCCATCTAGAAAGGATCCCATGGTTAAACTTTGAACCCCTTGCCTTGATCCCATGGTTAACCCATGACCCCCTTGAAAGATTTCCTTGATTAACCCATGACCCCCTTGCAAGGGTCCCATGGTTAACCCATGACCTACTTGCAAGGATTTCATGGTTAACCAATGACCCACTTGGCATGATTCCATGGTTATCCCATGACCCCATGCAAGGATCCCCCTTGAAAGGATCCCTTGGTTAACCCATTACCCCCTTGGCTTGATCTCATGGTTAACCGATGAACCCCTTACAAGGATCCCATGGTCAACCCATGCCCCCTTGCAAGGATCCCAGGGTTAACCCATGACCCCCTGACCCCCTTGCAATGATCCCATGGTTAACCCATGACCCCAGTTGCTAGGATTGCCATAGAAAGGATCCCATGGTTAACCATGACCCCCCTTGCAAGGATCCATGGTTAACCCATGACCCACTTGCCATAATAACATGGTTAACCTATGACCCCTTACAAGGTTCCTCCTAGAATGGATCCCATGGTTAACCCATGACCCCCTTGCCATGATCCCATGGTTTACCCTTGACCCCTTGCAAGGATCCCATGGTTAACCCATGACCCGCTTGCAAGGATCCCATGTTTAACCAATGACCACCTTGAAAGGATCCCAAAAGGAAAGGATCCCATGGTTAACCCATGGCCTATTTGCAAAGATTACATGGTTAACCCATGACCCCATTGCAAGGATCCTATGTTTAACCCATGACCATCTTGCAAGGATCCATCTAGAAAGGATCCCATGGTTGACCTTTGAACCCGTTGCCCTGATCCCAAGGTTAACCCATGACCCCCTTGAAAGATTCCCTTGATTAACCCATGACCCCCTTGCAAGGGTCCCATGGTTAACCCATGACTTACTTGCAAGGATTCCATGGTTAACCAATGACCCACTTGGCATGATTCCATGGTAACCGATGACCCCATGCAAGGATCCCCCTCGAAAGGATCCCTTGGTTAACCCATTACCCCCTTGCCTTGATCTCATGGTTAACCGATAAACCCCTTGCAAGGATCCCATGGTCAACCCATGCCCCCTTGCAAGGATCCCATGGTTAACCCATGACCCCCAGCAAGGATCCCCGAAGAAAGGGTCCTATGGTTCACTCTAGACTCACTTGCAAGGATCCTATGGTTAACCCATGACCCACTTGCCATGATCCCATGGTTAAACCATGACCCTTAAAATGATCTCAAGATTATCCCATGACCCCCTTGCAAGGATACCATGGTTAACCCATGACCCCTTGCAAGGAACCCATGGTTAACCCATGAGCCATATGCTAGGATCCCATGGTTAACCCATGACCCACTTGCAAGGATCCCATGGTTAACCCATCACCCCCTTGACATGATCCCATGGTTAACCCAAGGACGCCTTGCAAGGATCTCATGGTTAACCCATGACCCCCTTGCCATGATCCCAAGGTTAACCCATGACCCCCTGACCCCCTTGCAATGATCCCATGGCTAACCCATGACCCCAGTTGCTAGGATTGCCATAGAAAGGATCCCATGGTTAACCATGACCCCCTTGCAAGGATCCAGGGTTAACCCATGACCCGCTTGCCATAAACACATGGTTAACCTATGACCCCCTTGCCAGGATCCTCATAGAATGGATCCAATGGTTAACCCTTGACCCCCTTGCCATGATCGCATGGTTAACCCATGACCACCTTGCAAGGATCCCAAAAGGAAAGGATCCCATGGTTAACCAATGACCTACTTGCAAAGATCCCATGGTTAACCCATGACCCCATTGCAAGTATCCCATGGTTAACCCATGACCCGCTTGCAAGGATCCATCTAGAAAGTATCCCATGGTTAACCTATGAACCCTTTGCCATGATCCCCAGGTTAACCCATGACCCCCTAGAAAGGTTCCCTTGGTTAACCCAAGACCCCTTGCAAGGATCCCATGACCCCCTTGCCATGATCCCATCGTTAACCCTTGACCATCTGACCCCCTTGCAATGATCCCATAGTTAACCCATGACCCCATTGCAAGGATCCCATGGTTAACCCATGAACCCTTGCAAGTATCCCTCTAGAAAGGATCCACTGGTTAACCTATGAACCCCAAGCCATGATCCCATGGTTAACCCTTGTCCCCCGTGTAAGGATCCCATGGTTAACCCATGAACCACTTTCAAGGATCCCATGGTTAACCCATGCCCCCTTGCAACGATCCGATGGTTAACCCATGACCCCCTTGCAAGGAACACATGGTTAACCCATGAGCCACATGCAAGGATCCCATGGTTAACCCATGACCCACTTGCAAGGATCCCATGGTTAACCCATAAACCCCTTGACATGATCCCATGGTTAACCCAAGAACCCCTTGCAAGGATCCCATGGTTAACCCATGACCCCATTGCCATGATCCCAGGGTTAACCCATGACCCCCTTGCAAGGATCCCTCGGTTAACCCACGACCCCCTTGCAAGGATCCCATGGTTAACCCATGATCCCATTTCAAGGATCCCATGGTTAACCCATGAACCCTTGGAAGGATCCCTCTAGAAAGGATCACATTGTTAACCTATAAACCCCTTGCCATGATCCCATGGTTAACCCATGTCCCCCTTCCGAGGATCCCAAGGTTAACCCATGACCACCTACAAGGATTCCATGTTTAACCCATGACCCCATTGCAAGGATCCCATGGTTAACCCATGACCCTCTTGCAAGGATCCATCTAGAAAGGATCCCATGGTTAACCTATGTCCCCCTTCCGAGGATCCCAAGGTTAACCCATGACCACCTGCAAGGATCCCAGGGTTTACCAATGACCCCATTACAAGGATCACATGGTTAACCCTTGACGCACTTGCAAGGATACCTTGGTTAACCCATGACCCACTTGGCATGATCCCATAGTTAACGCATGACCCCCTACAAGGATCCCTCTAGAAAGAAACTCATGAATAACCCATGACCCCCTACAAGGTTCCCAAGGTTAACCTATGACCCCCTTGCAAGGATCCCAGGGTTAACCCTTGACCCACTTGCAAGAATACTAAGGTTAACCCATGAACCCCGTGCCATGATCCCATGGTTAACCCATGACCCCACTTTCAAGGATCGCCATAGAAAGGATCCCATGGTCAACCATGACGCCCTTGCAAGGATCCGTGGTTAACCCATGACCCATTTGCGATAATCACATGGTAAACCTATGACCCCCTTGCAAGGATCCCACGATTAACCCTTGACCCCCTTGCGAGAATCAGATGGTTAACCCATGACCCCCTTGCCATGATCCTATGGTTAACCCAAGAACCCCTTGCAAGGATCGCCATAGAAAAGATCCCATAGTTAGCCACGACCACTTTGCAAGGATCCCATGGTTAACCCATGACCCACTTGCCATAATCACATGGTTAACCTATGACCCCGTTACAAGGATCCTCCTAGAATGGATCCCATGGTTAACCCATGACCCACTTGCAAGGATCCCATGGTTAACCCATGACCCATATTCAAGGATCCCATGGTTAACCCCTGACCACCTTGCAAGGATCCCAAAAGGAAAGGATCCCATGGTTTCCCATGACCTACTTGCAAAGATTCCATAGTTAACCTATGAACCCATTGCAAGGATCCCATGGTTAACCTATGAACCCCTTGCCATGATCCCAAGGTTAACACATGACCCCCTAGAAAGGTTCCCTTGGTTAACCCAAGAGCCCCTTGCCATGATCCCTTGGTTAACCCATGACCACTATAGGGATCCCAAGGTTATCCCATGACCCCCTTCCAAGGATACCATGGTTAACCCATGACCCCTTGCAAGGAACCCATGGTTAACCCATGAGCCACATGCAAGGATCCCATGGTTAACCCATGACCCACTTGCAAGGATCACATTGTTAACCCATAACCCCCTTGACATGATCCCATGGTAAACCCAAGAACCCCTTGCAATGATCCCATGGTTAACCCATGGCCCCCTGGCCATGATCCCAGGGTAAACCCATGACCCCCTAACCCCCTTGTAGTAATCCCTTGGTTAACCCATGACCCCAGTTGCTAGGATCGCCATAGAAAGGATCCCATGGTTAAACATGACCCCCTGCAAGGATTCGTGTTTAACTCATGACCCGCTTGCCGTAAACACATGGTTAACCTATCACCCCCTTGCAAGGATCCTCCTAGAATGGATCCCATGGTTAACCCATGACCCCCTTGCCATGATCAAATGGTTAACCCCTGACCCCTTGCAAGGATCCGTTAACCCATGACCCACTTGCAAGGATCCCATGGTTAACCCATGACCTACTTGCAAAGATCCTAGGGTTAACCCCTGACCCCACTACAAGTATCCCATGGTTAACCCATGACCCGCTTGCAAGGATCCATCTAGAAAGGATCCCTTGGTTAACCTATGAACCCCTTGCCGTGATCCCAAGGTTAACCCATGACCCCCTTGAAAGGTTCCCTTGGTTAACCCATGAACCCCTTGCAAGGATCCCATGGTTAACCCATGACGCCCTTGCCATGATCCCATGGTTAACCATGACCATCTGACCCCCTTGCAATGATCCCATGGTTAACCCATGACCTCATTGCAAGGATCCCATGGTTAACCCATGAACCCTTGTAAGGGTCCCCCATGTAAGGATCCCATGGTTAACCCATGACCCACTTGCAAGGATCCCATGGTTAACCCATGCCCCCTTCCAAGGATCTCATGGTTAACCCATGACCCCCTTGCAAGGATCCCCGTAGAAAGGGTCCTATGGTTCGCTCATGACTCACTTGCAAGGATCCTAAGGTTAACCCATGACCCACTTGCCATGATCCCATGGTTAACCCCTGACCCCTACAAGGATCCCAAGGTTATCCCATGATCCCATTGCAAGGATCCCAGGGTTAACCCATGACCCCTTGCAAGGAACCCCTAGTTAACCCATGAGCCACATACAAGGATCCCATGGTTAACCTATGACCCACTTGCAAGGATCCCATTGTTAACCCATAAACACTTGTAAGTATCCCTCTAGAAAGGATCCCATGGTTAACCTATGAACCCCTTGCAAGGATCCCATGGTTAACCCATGACCAACTTGCAAGTATCCCATGATTAACCTATCAACCCCTTGCAAGGATCCCCTGGTTAACCAATGATCCTTTTGCTATGATCCCATGGTTAACCCATGACCTCCTAGAAAGGATCCCATTGTTAACCCCTGACCCCCTTGCAAGGATCCCCCTATAAAGGATCCCATGGTTAACCCTTGACCCCCTTGCAAGGATCCCTTGGTTAAACTATGATCCCTTTGAAAGGATCCCCCTTGAAAGTATCCCATGGTTAGCCAATGACCCACTTGCCATGATCCCATGGTTAACCCCTGAACCCCTTGCAAGGATCTCACGGTTAGCCCTTGACCCACTTGCCAGGATCCCATGGATAACCCATGATCCCCTTGCCATGATCTCACGGTTAACCGATGAACCCCTTGCAAGGATCCCCTGATTAACCATGCCCCCTTGCAAGGATCCCATTGTTAACCCATGACCCCCTTCCTAGAGTCGCATGGTTAGACCATGACCCCCTTGCAAGGGTCCGATGATAACCCGATGACCCCCTTGCAAGGATCCCCCAAAAAAGGATCCCATAGTTAACCCATGACCCACTTGTAAGGATCCCATGTTTATTCCATAACCCCCTTGACATGATCCCATGGTTAACCCAAGAAACCCTTGCAAGGATCCCATGGTTAACCCTTGACCCCCTTAGCATGATCCCATGGTTAACCCATGACCCCCTAACCCCTTTGCAATGATCCCATGGTTAACCCATGACCTACTTGCAAAGATCCCATGGTTAACCAATGACCCCATTGCAAGGATCCCATGGTTAATCCATGAACCCTTGTAAGGTTCCCTCTAGAAAGGATCCCAAGGTTAACCTATGAACCCCTTGCAAGGATCCCATGGTTAACCCATGACCTACTTGCAAGGATCCCATGGTTAACCTGTGACCCCTTGCAAGGAATCCCTGGTTAACCCATGACCCGCTTGCAAGGATCCATCTAGAAAGGATCCCTTGGTTAACCTATGAACCCCTTGCCATGATCCCAAGGTTAGCCCCTGACCCCCTAGAAAGGTTCCCTTGGTTAACCCATGAACCCCTAGCAAGGATCCCATGGATAACCCATGACGCCCTTGCCATGATCCCATGGTTAACCATGACCATCTGACCCCCTTGCAATGATCCCATGGTTAACCTATGACCCACTTGCAAGGATCCCATTGTTAACCCATAAACCCTTGTAAGGATCCCTCTAGAAAGGATCCCATGGTTAACCTATGAATCCCTTGCAAGGATCCCATGGTTAACCCATTACCTACTTGCAAGTATCCCATGATTAACCTATCAACGCCTTGCAAGGTTCCCCTAGTTAACCAATGATCCCTTTGCTATGATCCCATGGTCAACCCATGACCCCCTAGAAAGGATCCCATCGTTAACCCATGACCCCCTTGCAAGGATCCCCCTATAAAGGATCCCATGGTTAACCCATGACCCCCTTGCAAGGATCCCTTGGTTAACCAATGACCCCTTTGAAAGTATCCCCCTTGAAAGTATCCCATGGTTAGCCAATGACCCACTTGCCATGATCCCATGGTTAACCCCTAAACCCCGTGCAAGGATCTCACGGTTAGCCCTTGACCCACTTGCAATGATCCAAAGGTTAACCCATGATCCCCTTGCCTTGATCCCATGGTTAACCGATGACCCCTTGCAAGGATCCCCCTAAAAAGAATCCCATGGTTATCCCATGACCCACTTGTAAGGATCCCTTGGTTAATCCATAACCCCCTTGACATGATCCCATGGTTAACCCAAGAAACCCTTGGAAGGATCCCATGGTTAACCCATGACCCCCTTATCATGATCCCATGGTTAACCTATGACCCCCTAACCCCCTTGCAATGATCCCATGGTTAACCCATGACCTACTTGCAAAGATCCCATGGTTAACCAATGACCCCATTGCAAGGATCCCATGGTTAATCCATGAACCTTTGTCAGGTTCCCTCTAGAAAGGATCCCATGGTTAACCTATAAACCCCTTGCAAGGATCCCATGGTTAACCAATGACCCTTTTGCAAGGATCCCTCTAGAAAGGATCCCATAGTTAACCTATGAACCCCTTGCAAGGATCCCATGGTTAACCCATGACCCACTTGCAAGGCTCTCATGGTTAACCTATGACACCTTTGCAACAATCCCATGGTTAACCCGCTATCCCTTTTTTATGATCCCATGGTTAACCATTGACCCCCTAGAAAGGATCCCATAGTTAACCCTTGACAGATTTGCAAGGGTACCATGGTTGACCCATTCCTCATTGCAAGGATCCCATGGTTAACTCATGACCCACCTACAAGGATCCCATTGTTTACCCATTACCCACTTGCCATGGTCCCATGGTTAACCCATTACCTCCTTGCAAGGATCCCTCTAGAAAGGATCTCATGGATAACCAATGACCCCCTATAAGGGTCCTAAGGTTAACCCAGGACCCCCTTGCCATGATCCCAGGGTTAACCCATGAACCCCTTGCAAGGATCCCATGGTTAACCCATGACCCCCTTGCCAGGATCCCATGGTTAACACATGACCCCCTTGCAATGTTACCTTGGTTAACCGATGACCTACTTGCAAAGATCCCATGGTTAACCCGTGACCTCATTGCAAGGATCCCATGGTTAACCCATGATCCCTTGTAAGGATCCCCCTTGCAAGGATCCCATGGTTAATCGATGACCCACTTGCAAGGGTCCCAAGGTTGACCCATGCCCCCTTGCAAGGATCTCATGGTTAACCCATGACCCCATTGGAAGGATCCCCATAGAAAGGGTCTAAGGGTTCGCCCATGACTCACTTGCAAGGGATCCCATGGTTAACCCATGACCCACTTGCCATGATCCTATGGTTAACCCATGACACCTACAAGGATCCCAAGGTTATCCCATGACCCCCTCGCAAGGATCCCATGGTTAACCCATGACCCCTTGCAAGGATCCCCTGGTTAACCCATGACCCCCTTGCCATGATCCCAGGGTTAACCCATGACCCCCTGACCCCCTTGCAATGATCCCATGGTTAACCCATGACCCCATTGCAAGGATCCCATTGTTAGCCCACGAACCCTTGTAAGGATCCCTCTAGAAAGGATCTTATGGTAAACCTATGAACCCCTTGCAAGGATCCCATGATTAACCCATGACCTACTTGCAAGCATCCCATGATTAACCTATCAACCCCTTGCAAGGATCCCCTGGTTAACCCATGATCCCTTTGCTATGATCCCATGGTTAACCCATGACCCCCTAGAAAGGATCCCATCGTTAACCCATGACCCCCTTGCAAGGATCCTCCTAGAAAGGATCCCATGGTTAACCTTTGACCCCCTTGCGAGGATCCCAAGGTTAACCTATGACCCCTTTGAAAGAATCCCCCTTGAAAGTATTCCATGGTTAGCCAATGACCCACTTGCCATGATCCCATGGTTAACCCCTGAACCCCTTACAAGGATCTCACGATTAGCCCTGGACCCACTTGCAAGGATCCCATGGTTAACCCATGATCCACTTCCCATGATCTCAGGGTTAACCAATGAACCCCCTGCAAGGATCCCCTGCTGAACCCATGCCCCCTTGCAAGGATCCCATTATTAACCCATGACCCCCTTCCAAGAGTCGCATGGTTAGACCATGACCCCCTTGCAAGGATCCGAAGCATAACCGGTGACCCCTTACAAGGATCCCCCTAAAAAGGATCCCATGGTTAACCCAAGAACCCCTTGCAAGGATCCCATGGTTAACCCATGACCCCCTAACCCCCTTGCAATGATCCCATGGTTAACCCATGACCTATTTGCAAAGATCCCATGGTAAACCAATGACCCTATTGCAAGGATCCCATGGTTAATCCATGAACCTTTGTAACGTTCCCTCTAGAAAGGATCCCATGGTTAACCTATGAACCCCTTGCAAGGATCCCATAGTTAACCCATGACCCACTTGCAAGGATCCCATGGTTAACCTATGACACCTTTGCAAGGATCCCATGGTTAACCCATGACCCACTTGCAAGGATCCCATGGTTAACCCAAGACCCACCTACAAGGATCCCATGGATAACCAATAACCCCCTTTCAAAGATCCACGGTTAACCCATGACCTGTTTGCAAAGATAACCTGGTTAACCCATGACCCCCTTGTAAGAAACCCCCTAGAAAGGATTCCATGGTTAACCCATGACTCCCTAGAAAGGATCCTATAGTTAACCCACGACCCCCTTGCAAGGATCCCATGGTTAACCCAGTACCCCTTTGCAAGGATCCCATGGTTAACCCAGGTCCCCCTTGTGCGGATCCCCCTAGAAAGGGTCCCTTGGTTAACCCATGACCCCCTTGCCATTATCCCATGTTTAACCTCTGACCCCCTTGAAAGGATCTCACGGTTAACCCATGACCCTCTTGCAAGGATCCCATGGTTACCCCATGACCTACTTTCACGGATCCCATGGTTAACTCATGACGCAGTTGCCATGAACCCATGGTCAACCCATAACCCCTTGCAAGGATCCTCCTTGAAAGGATCCCATGGTTAACCCATGACCCCCTTGCAAATATCCCATGGTTAACACATGACCCCCTTGCAAAGATCCCAAGGTTAACCTAAGACCCCCTTGCAAGAATCCCATGGTTAACCCATGATGTGACACCCTTCTACCCAGCACATTTTAAGGCAATTAATATAAATAATTAAAAATAAAAACATGCAATTATTGAATAAGTTTTAATCAATTGTCCATGGGTAGAAAAGTCCCACATGAACCGGTTACAACGCGGAAAATAAATTAAGCTCATAAACCATAAAACATGAAGAAATAACTACCCAACCCCGATGTCACAACTCAGAGCTGGTATAAACCATTCCGGAAAATAACATCCTCGGAAAACAAAAGAAACAACTAAACATAAAAATCCCTAACTATGAGTGGCGGCTCCTCAGAGTCACTCCTCTCCGGGCTGCCGTCGTCCTCTGCAAATGCCGATCAGGCCAAACACAAACAATAACAGGGAGTAAGATTCATGTAATCGTATAAACAGCAGGGGAATAGTACGCAAGGTAAACATACACATAAGCATACATCAACATCCAACAGTATCATAACAACCAAGTATGCTATGCTATGCAATGCATCAACTACTCCGCTACTCCAACTATGCATGTGGATCCAAACTAACTCAGGATTAACGACTTTGGAGTTTCATATCCGTATTGGCCATAAAAGCACCAACACCGGCAGTTCACCAAACCTTGGGTGAACCCCATGGATAGCCAACGCATCAAACCGTGGATGCCTCATCACGGGAGGCCTCGGTCACCAAACCTTGGGTGACCTACCGTGGATGGCCAGATCACCGTACTCTCGGGCGATCTCCCCATTGTCGAACCTCCCCCATCACCAACTCCAATGCTCTATGCAAATGGCACAACAACAAACAATCTCAACCACCTCCTTCCTTGGGCCATAAAGCTCCCAAGACTTCAACATCAACGTTCAACGTAACCTTAGACCCAAACCACGGGGTCAAGGCTCCCTTGGCCAATAAGCACCAAGGTTCAACTCAACATGCTTGGGTCTATAAGCACCCAAGACTTCAACTTTTCAAAGTGCAGTAACCCAACGGATACCGACTTAACATTTGATTATCTAATTATCTTATATAATTAATAACCAGGTTGTCTAATCTTTATCTTTGATTAGTTATCTCAACTTATCCTTATTGGGGAATAGGGTTAAAAACCCCTTAAGTCCTTTAATTGTATCACTGTCCAGGAGGGGTCAGCACGGTGTGCTTAGACCCTAGCACGGTCGTGCTTGGACACGTGAGGGCGTGCTGCCCTTTTAAGTGAAGCACGATCGTGCTTCACACTCAGCAAGGTCGTGCTCAGCAGCACAGTCGTGCTGTTTGACCTGCACGACCGTGCTAAACAGTGCGGCCATTTTCCAGAATTTAAATGGGAGCACGGTCGTGCTCCTTGTTCAGCACGGTCGTTCTCAACGCACGACTGCACTGTTCTGGGCAAAGACAGAAACCAAGTTCTAACCAATTAACTTAGGGATTAAACCCCTTAAACTAAGTACGGTTTTTAAACCTATTTAACCAATTAATATAATTTCATCAACCTCAAACTCATCATAGCAACGATATCATTAATCAACCAAGGTCATGTCAATAACAACAATTAACATGCTATCATATCATCAACAATTATCAAGAATATAAACATATATTCACAATATACCAAAACAGTCATCAACATACAATTACATACAATAGACCAAGGTCATGAGGAACCCCTTAACCTTACTCTACCCCACTGCCTAATGAAAACAATTCCCTTCTCCCCATACCTGGATTGAAGGTAGCTCTAACACTGCTCTCTAAAAGCAACTAGTACCGTTCCCAAAGCGGCTCACTCCGATGATAAACCTTGGTCAAATAAGAACACAACCGGTTAGTTTCCAATCTCATAAACATGAAAGGAAACTGAAAGGAACGAAACCATTACCTATTAACACTGAAGCAGATCAATCTAATCTCCCAAACGGCTCTCAGAACTCCACTACGGCGATGAGAGAAGGAGAAATAGAAAAAGAGAGAGTTTTGGCCGCAGCTGCACCAAGGAAAGTAGGGTTTCACGTCAAACCCTCGGCCTCTGCAACGTTTATATCGTCCGGACCTGAGCACGATCGTGCTTATCCTTGAGCACGGTCGTGCTCCACTTAGCGTCAGCGAGACGCGGTCCACGTATTGAGCACGGGCGTGCTTACTATTGAGCACGGTCGTGCTCAACTTAAAATCAGAGACATGCTTCTGACTTTAAGCACGGGCTTGCTGGCTGATGAGCACGAGCGTGCTCACGTACCAGAAAGGGACTTTTAAGCTAAAATCCCACTTAGCCGTTAACCAACATTTTTAAAATAAATAAAACTGGCTTTATTAAAACATTTTACGAAAAATGCGGTGTTACACATGACACACTTGCAAGGATCCCATGGATAACCAATAACCCCCTTTCAAAGATCCCATGATTAAACCATGACCCCCTTGCAAAGATCCAATGGTTAACCAATGACCCCCTTGCAAGAATCACCCTAGAAAGGATTCCATGGTTAACTCATGACCCCCTTGCAAGGATCCCGTTGTTATCCTATGACCCACTTGCAAGTATCCCATGCTTAACCCATAACCCACTTGCAAGGATCCCATGCTTAACCCATGACCCACTTGCAAGGATCACATGGTTAACCCAAGACCCCCTTACAAGGATCCCATGGTTAACCTTTGACCCCTTTGCAAGGATCCCTCTAGAAAGGATCCATGGTTAACCCTTAATCCCGATGCAAGGATCCCATGGTTAACGTATGACCACCATGCAAGGATCCCTGGGTTAACCCATGACCCACTTGCAAGGATCCCATGGTTAATCCATAACCCATTTGCAAGGATCCCATGGTTAACCCATGACCCCCTTGCAAGGATCCCGGGGTTAACCCATTACCCACATGCAAGGATCCCATTGTTAACACATGATCCACTTGCAAGGATCCCATGGTTAACCCATGGCCCCCTTGCACGGATCCCATGGTTAACTTATGACCCCCTTGCATGGATACAATGGTTAACCCATGACCCAATTTCAAGGATCTCATGGTCAACCTATGACCCCCATGCAAGGATACCATAGTTAATCAATGACCCACTTGCAAGGATCCCATGGATAACAAATGACCCCCTTGTAAATATCCCATGGTTAACCCATGAACCCCTTGTAGGGATCCCCCAAAAAAGTATCTCATGGTTCACCCATGACCCCCTAGCAAGGATCCCATGACCACCTTGCAAGGATCCCCCTAGAAAGGATCCCAAGGTTAACCCAGGACCCCCCTGCAAGGATCCCATGCTTAACCCATTACCCACCTACAAGGATCACATGGTTAACCCATGACACCCTTGCAAGGATCCCATCGTTAACCCATGACCCACTTGCAAGGTTCTCAGGGATAACCAATATCTCCCTTGCAAAGATCCCATTGTTAACCCATGACCCCCTGCTAAGATCCCCCATGGAAGGATCCCCTGGTTAACCCATGATCCCCTAGCAAGGATCCGATGGTAAGCCTATGACCCCCTTGCAAGGATCCCAGGGTTAACCCATGACCCCCTTGCTAGGATCCCCCTAGAAAGGATTCCATGGTTAACCTATGACCCCCTTGCAAGGATCCCTTGGTTAACCAATGACCCACTTGCAAGGGAAATGGTTAACCCTTGACCCCCTTGCAAGGATCCCTTGGTTAACCAATGACCCATTTGCAAGGGAAATGGTTAACCCTTGACCCCCTTGCAAGGATCCCATGAATAACCAATGACCCACTTGTAAAGATCCCATGGTTAACCCATGACCCCCTAGCAAGGATCTCATGGTAAGCCCATGACCCCCTTGCAAGGATCCCATGATTAACCCCTGACCCCCTTGCAACGATCCTATGGTTAACCCATGATCCCTTACAAAGATCAGCCTAGAAAGGATTCCATGGTTAACCCATGACCCCCTTGCAAAGATCCCTTGGTTAAACTATGACCCACTTGCAAGGATCCCATGGTTAACCCTTAAACACGCAAGGATCCCATGATTAACGCATGACCCCCTTCCAAGGATCCTATGGTTTACCCATGACCCCCTTGCAAGGATCCCATGGTTAACCAATGACCCACTTGCAAGGATCCCACCAGAAAAGATCCCATGGATAACCCATTAGCCTCTTACTAGGATCCCATGGTTAACTTATGACACCCTTGCAAGGATCCCACTAGAAATGATCCAATGGTTAACCCATTAGCCCCTTGTAAGGATCCCATAGTTAACCCATGTCCCACTTGCAAGGATCACATGGTTAACCAATGACCCCTTTGCAAGGATCCCATGGTTAACCCTTGATCCCGTTGAAAAGGATCCCATGGTTATCCTTTGACCCCCTTGCAAGGATCCCATGGTTAACCCGTGACCCACTTGCAAGGATCTCATGGTTAACCTATGACCCCCTTGCAAGGATCTCATGGTTAACCCTTGATACCATTGCAATGATCCCATGGTTAACCCTTGACCCCCTTTCAAGGATCCCATGGTTAACGCATGATCCACTTGCAAGGATCCAATGTTTAACCCATGACCCACTTGCAAGGATCCCACGGTTAACCCATGATCCCCTTGCAAGGATCCCATGATTAACCCATGACCTCATTGCAAGGATCCCATAGTAAACTCATGACAACTTGTAAGGATCCCATGGTTAACCAATGGCCCACTTTCAAGGATCCCATGATTAACCTATGGCCCCCTTAACCCGTGTCACCCTTGCAAGAATCCCCTTAGATAGGATCCCATGCTTAACCCATGACCCACTTGCAAGGATTACATGGTTAAGCCATGACCCCTTTACAAGGATCCCGTGGTTAACCTCTGACCCCCTTGCAAGGATCCTATGGTTAACCCATGACCCCCTTGAAAGGAATCCCATCATTAACCCATGACCCACTTGCAAGGATCTCAGGGATAACCATTAACTCCCTTGCAAAGATCCCATTGTTAACCCATGACCCCCTTGCTAAGATCCCCCAAGGAAGGATCCCCTGGTTAACCCATGACCCCCTAGCAAGGATCCGGTGGTAAGCCTATGACCCCCTTGCAAGCATCCCAAGGTTAACCCATGATCCGTTTGCAAGGATCCCTTGGTTAAGTAATGACCCACTTGAAAGGGAAAAGGTTAACCCTTGACCCCCTTACAAGGATCCCAGGAATAACCAATGACCCACTTGCAAAGATCCCATGGTTAACCCATGACCCCCTAGCAAGGATCTCATGGTAAGCCCATGACCCCCTTGCAAGGATCCCATGATTAACCCTTGACCTCCTTTCAAGGATCCCATGGTTAACCCATGATCCCCTGCAAAGATCAGCCTAGAAAGGATTCCATGGTAAACCCATGACTCCCTTGCAAAGATCCTTTGGTTAAACTATGACCCACTTGCAAGGATCTCATGGTTAACCCTTAACCCACGCTAGGATCCCATGTTTAACGCATGACCCCCTTGCAAGGATCCCATTGTTAACCCATGACCCCCTTGCAAGGATCCAATGGTTAACCAATGACACCCTTGCAAGGATCCCACTAGAAAAGATCCCATGGTTAACCCATTAGCCTCTTACAAGGATCCCATGGTTAACTTATGACAACCTTGCAAGGATCCCACTAGAAATGATCCAATGATTAGCCCAAGACCCCGTTGCAAGGTTCCTATGTTTAAAGTTTGACCCCCTAGCAGGGATTCCATGGTTAACTCATGATAACTTGTATGGATCCCATGGTTAACCAATGACCCACTTTCAAGGATCCCATGGTTAACGCATGACCCAGTTGCAAGGATCTCATGGTTAACCCTTGATCCCGTTGCAAGGATCACATGGTTAACCCATGATCCCCTTGCAAAGATCCCATGCAAAGATCAGCCTAGAAAGGATTCTATGCTTAACCCATGACCCCCTTGCAAAGATCTCTTGGTTAACCTATGACCCACTTGCAAGGATCCCAAGGTTTTCCCTTAACCCACTCGCAAGGATCCCATGGTTAACCCATGACACCCTTTCAAGGATCCCATGGTTAACCAATGACCCCCTTGCAAGGATCCAACTAGAAAAGATCCCATGGCTAACCCATTAGCCTCTTGCAAGGATCCCATTGTTAACTTATAACACCCTTGCAAGGATCCCAGTAGAAAGGATCCAATGGTTAACCCATTAGTCGCTTGCAAGGATCCCATAGTTAACCCATTTCCCACTTGCAAGGATCACATGGTTAACCAATAACCCCTTTGCATCGATCCCATGGTTAACCCTTGATCCCGTTGAAAGGATCCCATGGTTATCCTTTGATCCCCTTGCAAGGATCCCATGGTTAACCCATGAC
Source organism: Echinosophora koreensis (assembly GCA_035048595.1). Lineage (NCBI taxonomy): Eukaryota > Viridiplantae > Streptophyta > Magnoliopsida > Fabales > Fabaceae > Echinosophora > Echinosophora koreensis. The sequence continues at coordinate 2,970,274 of JAPCYP010000065.1, forward strand.
ACACTTGCAAGGATCCCAGGGTCAACCCATGATCCCCTTGCAAGGATCCCATGGTTAACCCATGACACACTTGCAAGGATCCCAGGGTCAACCCATGACCCCCTTGCAAGGATCCCATGGTTAACCCATGACCTCGTTGCAAGGATCCCACGGTTAACCCTTGACCCCGTTGAAAGGATCCCATGGTTAACCCATGACCCACTTGCAAGGATCCCATGGTTAACCCATGATCCCCTTGCAAGGATCCCATGATTAACCCATGACCCTATTGCAAGGATCCCATGGTAAACTCATGACAACTTGTAAGGATCCCATGGTTAACCAATGACCCACTTTCAAGGATCCATGGTTAACCCTTGGTCCCCTTGCAAGGATCCCCTGGTCAACCCGTGACACCCTTGCAAGGATCCCCCTAGAAAGGATCCCATAGTTAACCCATGACCCACTTGCAAGGATCACATGGTTAAGCCATGACCCCTTTGCAAGGATCCCATGGTTAACCTATGACCCCTTTGCAAGGATCCCTCTAGAAAGGATCCCATGGTTAACCTATGACCCCCTTGCAAGGATCCAATGGTTAACCCATGACCCCCTTGCAAGAATCCCATCATTAACCCATGACCCACTTGCAAGGATCTCAGGGATAACCAATAACTCCCTTGCAAAGATCCCATTGTTAACCCATGACCCCCCTGCTAAGATCCCCCAAGGAAGGATCCCCTGGTTAACCCATGACCCCCTAGCAAGGATCCCATGGTTAACCCATGACCCCTTTGCAAGGATCCCTTGGTTAAACAACGACCCACTTGTAAGGGAAATGGTTAACCCTTGACCTCCTTGCAAGGATCCCATGAATAACCAATGACCCACTTGCAAAGATCCCATGGTTAACCCATGACACCCTAGCAACGATCTCATGGTAAGACCCAGTCCCCCTTGCAAGGATCCCATGGTTAACCCATGCCCCCTTGCAAGGATCCAAGGATCCCATGGTTAACCAATGACCCCCTTGCAAGGATCCCACTAGAAAAGATCCCATGGTTCACCCATTAGCCTCTTACAACGATCACATGGTTAACTTATGACACCCTTGCAAGGATCCCACTAGAAATGATCCAATGGTTAACCCATTAGCCCCTTGTAAGGATCCCAGAGTCAACACATGTCCCACTTGCAAGGATCACATGGTTAACCAATGACCCCTTTGCAAGGATCCCATGGTTAACCCTTGATCCCGTTGAAAGGATCCCATGGTTATCCTTTGACCACCTTGCAAGGATCCCATGGTTAACCCATGACCCACTTCCAAGGACCTAATGGTTAACCTATAACCCCCTTGCAAGGATCTCATGGTTAACCCTTGATACCGTTGCAAGGATCCCATGGTTAACCCTTGACCCCCTTTCAAGGAACCCATGGTTAAAGCATGACCCACTTGCAAGGATCCCATGTTTAACCCGTGACCCACTTGCAAGGATCCCACGGTTAACCCATGATCCCCTTGCAAGGTTCCCATGATTAACCCTTGACCCCATTGCAACGATCCCATGGTAAACTCATGACAACTTGTAAGGATCCCATGGTTAACCAATGGCCCACTTTTAAGGATCCCATGGTTAACCTATGGCCCCCTTGCAAGGATCCCCTAGATAACCCGTGACACCCTTGCAAGGATCCCCATAGAAAGGATCCCGTGGTTAACCTATGACCCCTTTGCAAGGATCCCTCTAGAAAGGATCCCATGGTTAACCTATGACCCCCCTTGCAAGGATCCAATGGTTAACCCAAGACCCCGTTGCAAGGTTCCCATGGTTAAACCTTGACCCCCTAGGAAGGATTCCATGGTTAACTCATGATAACTTGTATGGATTCCATGGTTAACCAATGACCCACTTTCAAGGATCCCATGGTTACCCCAAGACCTCCTTGCATGGATCCCATGGTTAACCTTTGATCCCGTTGCAAGGATCCCATGGTTAACCTATGACCCCCTTGCAAGGATCTCATGGTTAACCCTTGATACTGTTGCAAGAATCCCATGGTTAACCCTTGATACCGTTGCAAGGATCCCTTGGTAAACACATGAGAACTTGTAAGGATCCCATGGTTAACTAATGGCCCACTTTCAAGGATCCCATGGTTAACCTATGGCCCCCTTAACCCGTGACACCCTTGCAAGGATCCCCTTAGATAGGATCCCATGCTTAACCCATGACCCACTTGCAAGGATTACATGGTTAAGCCATGACCCCTTTACAAGGATCTCGTGGTTAACCTATGACCCTGTTGAAAGGATCCCTCTAGAAAGGATCCCATGGTTAACCTATGATCCCCTTGCAAGGATCCTATGGTTAACCCATGACCCCCTTGAAAGGAATCCCATCATTAACCCATGACCCACTTGTAAGGATCTCAGGGATAACCAATAACTCCCTTGCAAAGATCCCATTGTTAACCCATGACCCCCTGCTAAGATCCCCCAAGGAAGGATCCCTTGGTTAACCCATGACCCCCTAGCAAGGATCCGATGGTAAGCCTATGACCCCCTTGCAAGGATCCCATGGTTAACCAATGACCCCCTTGCTAGGATTCCTTGGTTAAGTTATGACCAACTTGAAGGGGGAAAAGGTTAACCCTTGACCCCCTTGCAAGGATCCCATGAATAACCAATGATCCACTTGCAAAGATCCCATGGTTAACCCATGAACCCCTAGCAAGGATCTCGTGGTAAGCCCATGACCCCCTTGCAAGGATCCCATGATTAACCCCTGACCCTCTTGCAAGGATCCCATGGTTAACACCCATGATCCCCTGCAAAGATCAGCCGAGAAAGGATTCCATGGTTAACCCATGACCCCCTTGCAAAGATCTCTTGGTTAACCTATGACCCACTGGCAAGGATCGCAAGGTTAACCCTTAACTCGCAAGGATCCCATGATTAGGCATGACCCACTTGCAAGGATCCCATGGTTAACCCATGACCCCCTTTCAAGGATCCCATGGTTAACCAATGACCCCCTTGCAAGGATCCCATGGTTAACCCCTGATCCCGTTGAAAGGATCCCATGGTTATCCTTTGACCCCCTTGCAAGGATCTCATGGTTAACCCTTGATACCTTTGCAAGTATCCCATGGTTAGCCCCTGACCCACTTGCAAGGATCGCATGGTTAACCCATGACCCCCTTGCAAAGATCCTATGGTCAACCGATGACCCCCTTGCAAGGATCCGCCAAGAAAGCATCCCATGGTTAACCCATGACCCCCTAGCAAGGATCTCATGGTAAGCCCATGACCCCCTTGCAAGGATCCCATGATTAACCCCTGACCCCCTTGCAAGGATCCCATGGTTAACACCCATGATCCCCTGCAAAGATCCGCCTAGAAAGGATTCCATGGTTAACCCATGACCCCCTTGCAAAGATCTCTTGGTTAACCTATGACCCACTGGCAAGGATCGCAGGGTTAACCCTTAACCCACCCGCAAGGATCCCTTGATGAGGCATGACCCACTTGCAAGGATCCCATGGTTAACCCATGACCCCCTTTCAAGGATCCCATGGTTAACCAATGACCCCCTTGCAAGGATGCCATGGTTAACCCTTGATCCCGTTGAAAGGATCCCATGGTTATCCTTTGACCCCCTTGCAAGGATCCCATGGTTAACCCGTGACCCACTTGCAAGGATCTCATGGTTAACCTATGACCCCCTTGCAAGGATCTCATGGTTAACCCTTGATACCGTTGCAAGTATCCCATGGTTAGCCCTTGACCCACTTGCATGGATCGCATGGTTAACCCATGACCCCCTTGCAAAGATCCTATGGTCAACCGATGACCCCCTTGCAAGGATCCGCCAAGAAAGCATCCTATGGTTAACCCATGACCCCCTAGCAAGGATCTCATGGTAAGCCCATGACCCCCTTGCAAGGATCCCATGATTAACCCATGACCCCCTTGCAAGGATCCCATGGTTAACACCCATGATCCCCTGCAAAGATCAGCCTAGAAAGGATTCCATGGTTAACCCATGACCCCCTTGCAAAGATCCTTTGGTTAAACTATGACCCACTTGCAAGGATCCCATGGTTAACCCTTAACCCACGCAAGGATCCCATGTTTAACGCATGACCCCCTTGCAAGGATCCCATTGTTAACCCATGACCCCCTTGCAAGGATCCAATGGTCAACCAATGACACCCTTGCAAGGATCCCACTAGAAAAGATCCCATGGTTAACCCATTAGCCTCTTACAAGGATGCCATGGTTAACTTATGACACCCTTGCAAGGATCCCACTAGAAATGATCCAATGATTAACCCAAGACCCCGTTGCAAGGATCCCATGGTTAAAGTTTGACACCCTAGCAGGGATTCCATGGTTAACTCATGATAACTTGTATGGAACCCATGGTTAACCAATGACCCACTTTCAAGGATCCCATGGTTAACCCATGACCCAGTTGCAAGGATCTCATGGTTAACCCTTGATCCCGTTGCAAGGATCGCATGGTTAACCCATGACCCTCTTGCAAAGATCCTATGGTCAACCGATGACCCCCTTGCAAGGATCCGCCAAGAAAGCATCCCATGGTTAACCCATGACCCCCTAGCAAGGATCTCATGGTAAGCCAATGACCCCTTGAAAGGATCCCATGATTAACCCATGACCCCCTTGCAAGGATCCCATGGTTAATGCATGATCCCATGCAAAGATCAGCCTTGAAATGATTCTATGGTTAACCCATGACCCCCTTGAAAAGATCTCTTGGTTAACCTATGACCCATTGGCAAGGATCGCAAGGTTAACCCTTAACCCACTCGCAAGGATCCCATGATTAGGCATGACCCACTTGCAAGGATCCCATGGTTAACCCATGACCCCCTTGCAAGGATCCCATGGTTAACCCTTGATCCCGTTGAAAGGATCCCATGGTTATCCTTTGACCCCCTTGAAAGGATCCCATGGTTAACCCGTGACCCACTTGCAAGGATCTCATGGTTAACCTATGACCCCCTTGCAAGGATCTCATGGTTAACCCTTGATACCGTTGCAAGGATCCCATGGTTAGCCCTTGACCCACTTGCAAGGATCGCATGGTTAACCCATGACCCCCTTGCAAAGATCCTATGGTCAACCGATGACCCCCTTGCAAGGATCCGCCAAGAAAGCATCCCATGGTTAACCCATGACCCCCTATCAAGGATCTCATGGTAAGCCGATGACCCCTTGAAAGGATCCCATGATTAACCCATTACCCCCTTGCAAGGATCCCATGGTTAACGCATGATCCCATGCAAAGATCAGCCTAGAAATGATTCTATGGTTAACCCATGACCCCCTTGCAAGGATCTCTTGGTTAACCTATGACCCATTTGCAAGGATCCCAAGGTTAACCCTTGACCCACTCGCAAGGATCCCATGATTAGGCATGACCCACTTGCAAGGATCCCATGGTAAACCCATGACCCCCTTTCAAGGATCCCATGGCTAACCCATTAGCCTCTTGCAAGGATCCCATTGATAACTTATGACACCCTTGCTAGGATCCCAGTAGAAAGGATCCAATGGTTAACCCATTAGCCCCTTGCAAGTATCCCATAGTTAACGCATTTCCCACTTGCAAGGATCACATGGTTAACCAAAGACCCCTTTGCATCGATCCCATGGTTAACCCTTGATCCCGTTGAAAGGATCCCATGGTTATCCTGTGATCCCCTTGCAAGGATCCCATGGTTAACCCATGACACACTTGCAAGGATCCCAGGGTTAACCCATGACCCCCTTGCAAGGATCCGATGGTTAACCCATGACCCCGTTGCAAGGATCCCACGGTTAACCCTTGTCCCCATCGAAAGGATCCCATGGTTAACCCATGACCCACTTGTAAGGATCTCATGGTTAACCCATGATCCCCTTGCAAGGATCCCATGATTAACCCATGACCCCATTGCAAGGATCCCATGGTAAACTCATGACAACTTGTAAGGATCCCATGGTTAACCAGTGACCCACTTTCAAGGATCCCATGGTTAACCCATGACACACTTGCAAGGATCCCAGGTTAACCCATGACCCCCTTGCAAGGATCCGATGGTTAACCCATGACCCCGTTGCAAGGATCCCACGGTTAACCCTTGTCCCCATTGAAAGGATCCCATGGTTAACCCATGACCCACTTGTAAGGATCACATGGTTAACCCATGATCCCCTTGCAAGGATCCCATGATTAACCCATGACCCCATTGCAAGGATCCCATGGTAAACTCATGACAACTTGTAAGGATCCCATGGTTAACCAATGACCCACTTTCAAGGATCCATGGTTAACCCTTGGTCCCATAGCAAGGATCCCCTGGTTAACCCGTGACACCCTTGCAAGGATCCCCCTAGAAAGGATCCCATAGTTAACCCATGACCCACTTGCAAGGATCACATGGTTAAGCCACGACCCCTTTGCAAGGATCCCATGGTTAACCTCTGACCCCTTTGCAAGGATCCCTCTAGATGGGATCCCATGGTTAACCTATGACCCCTTTGCAAGGATCCAATGGTTAACCCATGACCCCCTTGAAAGGAATCCCATCGTTAACCCATGACCCACTTGCAAGGATCTCCGAGATAACCAATAACTCCATTGCAAAGATCCCATTGTTAACCCATGACCCCCCAGCTAAGATCCCCCATGGAAGGATCCCCTTGTTAACCCATGACCCCCTAGCAAGGATCCGATGGTAAGCCTATGACCCCATTGCAAGGATCCCAGGGTTAACCCATGACCCCCTTGCAAGGATCCCTTGGTTAACCAGTGACCCACTTGTAAGGGAAATTGTTAACCCTTGACACCTTGCAAGGATCCCATGAATAGCCAATGACCCACTTGAAAAGATCCCATGCTTAACCGATGACCCCCTAGCAAGGATCTCATGGTAAGCCCGTGTCCCCCTTGCAAGGATCCCATGGTTAACTCATGCCCCCTTGCAAGGATCCAATGGTTAACCAATGACCCCCTTGCAAGGATCCCACTAGAAAAGATCCCATGGTTAACCCATTAGCCTCTTACAAGGATCCCATGGTTAACTTATGACACCATTGCAAGGATCCCACTAGAAATGATCCAATGGTTAACCCATTAGCCCCATGTAAGGATCCCATAGTCAACCCATGTCCCACTTGCAAGGATCCTATGGTTAACCCTTGATCCCGTTGAAAGGATCCCATGGTTATCCTTCGACCCCCTTGCAAGGATCCCATGGTTAACCCATGACCCACTTGCAAGGATCTCTTGGTTAACCTATGACCCCCTTGCAAGGATCTTATGGTTAACCCTTGATACTGTTGCAAGGATCCCATGGTTAACCCTTGACCCCCTTTCAAGGAACCAATGGTTAAAGCATGACCCACTTGCAAGGATCCCATGTTTAACCCATGACCCACTTGCAAGGATCCCACGGTTATCCCATGATCCCCTTGCAAGGTTCCCATGACTAAACCATGACCCCATTGCAAAGATCCTATGGTAAACTCATGACAACTTGTAAGGATCCCATAGTTAACCAATGGCCCACTTTCAAGGATCCCAGGGTAAACCTATGGCCCCCTTGCAAGGATCCCCTAGTTAAACCATGACACCCTTGCAAGGATCCCCCTAGAAAGGATCCCATGCTTAACGCATGACCCACTTGCAAGGATTACATGGTTAAGCCTTGAACCCTTTGCAAGGATCCCGTGGTTAACCTATGACCCCTTTGCAAGGATCCCTCTAGAAAGGATCCCATGGTTAACGTATGACCCCTTGCAAGGATCCAATGGTTAACCCAAGACCCCGTTGCAAGGTTCCCATGGTGAAACCTTGGCCCCCTAGCAAGGATTCCATGGTTAACTCATGATAACTTGTATGGATCCCATGGTTAACCAATGACCCACTTTCAAGGATCCCATGGTTACCCCATGACCCCCTTGCAAGGATCTCATGGTTAACCCTTGAACCCGTTGCAAGGATTGCATGGTTAACCCATGACCCCCTTGCAATGATCCCATTATTAACCCTTGACCACCTTGCAAGGATCCCATGATTAACCCCATGACTAACCCCATGACCCCCTTGCAAGGATCCCATGATTAACCCCATGATCCGTTGCAAAGATCAGCCTAGAAAGGATTCCATGGTTAACCCATGACCCCCTTGCAAAGATCCCTTAGTTAAACTATGACCCACTTGCAAGGATCCCATGGTTAACCCTTAACCCACACAAGGATCCCATGATTAACGCATGACCCCCTTGCAAGGATCCTATGGTTAACCCATGAATCCCTTGCAAGGATCCCATGGTTAACCCATTAGCCTCTTAGAAGGATCCCATGTTTAACTTATGACACCCATCCTAGGATCCCCCTAGAAATATCCAATGGTTAACCCATTAGCCCCATGTAAGGATCCTATAGTTAACCCATGTCCCACTTGCAAGGATCACATGGTTAACCAATGTCCCCTTTGCAAGGATCCCATGGTTAACCCTTGATCTTGTTGAAAGGATCCCATGGTTATCCTTTGACCCACTTGTAAGGATCCCATGGTTAACCCATGACCCACTTGCAAGGATCTCATGGTTAACCCTTGATCCCGTTGAAAGGATCCCATGGTTATCCTTTGATCCCCTAGCAAGGATCCCATGGTTAACCATGACCCACTTGCAAGGATCTCATGGTTAACCCATGACCCCGTTGCAAGGACCCCATGGTTAACCCATGACCCTATTGCAAGGATCTCATGCTTAACCCTTGACCCCGTTGCAAGGATCCCATGGTTAACCCATGACCCCATTGCAAGGATCCCATGGCAAACTCATGACAACCTGTGAGGATCCCATGGTTAACCATTAACCCATTTTCAAGGATCCATGGTTAACCCTTGGTCCACTTGCAAGGATCCCCTGGTTAACCCGTGACACCCTTGCAAGCATCCCCCTAGAAAGGATCCCATTGTTAACCCATGACCCACTTGCAAGGATTACATGGTTAAGCCATGAACCCTTTGCATGGATCCCGTGGTTAACCATTGACCCCTTTGCAAGGATACCTCTAGAAAAGATCCCATGGTTAACCTATGACCCCCTTGCAAGGATCCAATGGTTAACCCAAGACCCCGTTGCAAGGTTCCAATGGTTAAACCTTGACCCCCTAGCAAGGATTCCATGGTTAACTCATGATAACTTGTATGGAACCCATGGTTAACCCATGACCCACTTTCAAGGATCCCATGGTTAACCCATGACCCCCTTGCAAGGATCTCATGGTTAACCCTTGATCCCGTTACAAGGATCGCATGGTTAACCCATGACACCCTTGCATGGATCCCATCATTAACCCATGACCCACTTGCAAGGATCTCAGGGATAACCAATAATTCCCTTGCAAAGATCCCATTGTGAACCCATGACCCCCCTGCTAAGATACCCCAAGGAAGGATCCCCTGGTTAACCCATGACCCCCTAGCAAGGATCCGATGGTAAGCCTATGACCCCATTGCAAGGATCCTATGGTTAACCCATGACCCCCTTGCAAGGATCCCCCTGGAAAGGATCTCATGGTTAACCCATGACCACCTTGCAAGGATCCCTTGATTAACCAATGACCCACTTGCAAGGGAAATGGTAAACCCTTGACCCCCTTGCAAGGATCCCATGAATAACCGATGACCCACTTGCAAAGATCCCATGGTTAACCCATGACCCCCTAGAAAGGAGCTCAGGGTAAGCCCATGACCCCCTTGAAAGGATCGCATGATTAACCAATGACCCCTTGTAAGGATCCCATGGTTAACCCATGATCCCATGCAAAGATCAGCCTAGAAAGGATTCTATGGTTAACCCATGACCCCCTTTCAAAGATCCCTTGGTTAACCTATGACCCACTTGCAAGGATCCCAAGGTTAACCCTTAACCCACTCGCAAGGATCCCATGATTACGCATGACCCCCTTGCAAGGATCCCATGGTTAACCCATGACCCCCATGCAAGGATCCCATGGTTAACCAATGACCCCCTTGCAAGGATCCAACAAGAAAAGATCCCATGGCTAAGCCATTAGCCTCTTGCAAGGATCTCATGGTTAACTTATGACACCCTTGCAAGGATCGCAGTTGAAAGGATCCAATGGTTAACCCATTAGCCCCTTGCAAGGATCCTATAGTTAACCCATTTTCCACTTGCAAGGATCACATGTCTACCAATGACCCTTTTGCATCGATCCCATGGTTAACCCTTGATCCCGTTGAAAGGATCCCATGGTTATCCTTTGATCCCCTAGCAAGGATCCTATGGTTAACCCATGACCCACTTGCAAGGATCTCATGATTTACCCATGACCCCCTTGCAAGGATCCCATGGTTAACCCATGACACCGTTGCAAGGATATCATGCTTAACCCTTGACCCCGTTGCAAAGATCCCATGGTTAACCCATGACCCCATTGCAAGGATCCCATGGTAAAGTCATGACAACTTGTAAAGATCCCATGGTTAACCATTGACCCACTTTCAAGGATCCATGGTTAACCCTTGGTCCCCTTGCAAGGATCCCCTAGTTAACCCGTGACACCCTTGCAAGTATCCCCCTAGAAAGGATCCCGTAGTTAACCCATGACCCACTTGCAAGGATCCAATGGTTAACCTTTGATCCCGTTGCAAGGATCCCGTGGTTAACCTATGACCCCTTTGCAAGGATCCCTCTAGAAAGGATCCCATGGTTAACCTATGACCCCCTTGCAAGGATCCAATGGTTAACCCAAGACCCCGTTGCAAGGTTCCCATGGTTAAACCTTGACCCCCTAGCAAGGATTCCATGGTTAACTCATGATAACTTGTATGGATCCCATGGTTAACCAATGACCCACTTTCAAGGATCCTATGGTTACCCCATGACCTCCTTGCATGGATCCCATGGTTAACCCTTGACCCCCATGCATGGATGCCATGGTTAACCATGACCCACTTTCAAGGATCCCATGGTTAACCCATGACCCCCTTGCAAGGATCTCATGGTTAATCCTTGATCCTGTTGCAAGAATCGCTTGGTTAACCCATGACCCCCTTGCAATGATCCCATCATTAACCCTTGACCCCTTTGCAAGGATCCGATGAATAACCAATGACCCACTTGCAAAGATCCCATGGTTAACCCATGAACCCCTAACAAGGATCTCATGGTAAGCCCATGACCCCCTTGCAACGATCCCATGATTAAACCCTACCCCCTTGCAAGGATCCCATGGTTAACCCATGATCCCTTGCAAAGATCGGCCTAGAAAGGATTCTATGGTTAACCCATGACCCCCTTGTAAAGATCCCTTGGTTAAACTTTGACCCACTTGCAAGGATCCCATGGTTAACCCTTAACCCACGCAAGGATCCCATGATTAACGCATGACTCCCTTGCAAGGATCCTATGGTTAACCCTCGAATCCCTTGCAAGGATCCCATGGTTAACCAATGACCCCTTTGCAAGGATCCCACCAGAAAAGATCCCATGGTTAACCCATTAGCCTCTTACAAGGATCCCATGTTTAACTTATGACACCCTTGCAAGGATCCCCCTAGAAATATCCAATGGTTAACCCATTGGCCCCTTGTAAGGATCCTATAGTTAACCCATGTCCCACTTGCAAGGATCACATGGTTAACCAATGACCCCTTTGCAAGGATCCCATGGTTAACCCTTGATCTCGTTGAAAGGATCCCATGGTTATCCCTTGACCCACTTGTAAGGATCCCATGGTTAACCCATGACCCACTTGCAAGGATCTCATGGTTAACCTATGACCCCCTTGCAAGGATCTCATGGTTAACCCTTGATACCGTTGCAAGGATCCCATGGTTAACCCTTGACCCCCTTTCAAGGATCCCATGGTTAACGCATGACCCGCTTGCAAGGATCTCATGGTTAACCGTTGATACCGTTGCAAGGATCCCATGGTTAACCCTTGACCCCCTTTCAAGGATCCCATGGTTAACGCATGACCCGCTTGCAAGGATCCGATGTTTAACCCATGACCCACTTGCAAGGATCCCACGGTTAACCCATGATCCCCTTGCAACGATCCCATGATTAACCCATGACCCCATTGCAAAGATCCCATGGTAAACACATGACAACTTGTAAGGATCCCATGGTTAACCAATGGCCCACTTTCAAGGATTCCAAGGTTAACCTGTGGATCCCTTGCAAGGATCTCCTGGTTAACCCGTGACACCCTTGCAAGTATCCCCCTAGAAAGGATCCCATGCTTAACCCATGACCTACTTGCAAGGATTACATGGTTAAGCCATGAACCCATTGCAAGGATCCCGTGGTTAACCTATGACCCCTTTGCAAGGATCCCATGGTTAACCTATAACCCCCTTGCAAGGACCCAATGGTTAACCCAAGACCCCGTTGCAAGGTTCCCATGGTTAAACCTTGACCCCCTAGCAAGGATTCCATGGTTAAATCATGATAACTTGTATGGATCCCATGGTTAACCAAAGACCCACTTTCAAGGATCCCATGGTTACCCCATGACCTCCTTGCATGGATCCCATGGTTAACCTTTGATCCCGTTGCAAGGATCCCATGGTCAACCCTTGGCCCCCATTCATGGTTGTCATGGTTAACCATGACCCACTTTCAAGGATCCCATGGTTAACCAATGACCCCCTTGCAAGGATCTCATGATTAACCCTTGATCCCGATACAAGGATCGCATGGTTAACCCATGACCCCCTTGCATGGATCCCATCATTAACCCATGACCCACTTGCAAGGATCTTAGGGATAACCAATAACTCCCTTGCAAAGATCCCATTGTTAACCTATGACCCCCCTGCTAAGATATCCCAAGGAAGGATCCCCTGGTTAACCCATGACCCCCTAGCAAGGATCCGATGGTAAGCCTATGACCCCTTTGCAAGGATCCCAAGGTTAACCCATGACCCCTTTGCAAGGATCCCCCTGGAAAGGATTCCATGGTTAATCCATGACCACCTTGCAAGGATCCCTTGGTTAACCAATGACCCACTTGCAAGGGAAATGGTTAACCCTTGACCCCCTTGCAAGGATCCCAAGAATAACCAATGACCCACTTGCAAAGATCCCATGGTTAACCCATGACCCCCTAGCAAGGAGCTCATGGTAAGCCCATGACCCCCTTGCAAGGATCCCATGATTTACCCATGACCCCCATGCAAGGATCCCATGGTTAACCCATGACCCCATTGCAAGGATTCCATGGTAAACTCATGACAACTTGTAAGGATCCCATGGTTAACCATTGACCCACTTTCAAGGATCCATGGTTAACCCTTGGTCCCCTTGCAAGGATCCCCTGGTTAACCCGTGACACCCTTGCAAGCATCCCCCTAGAAAGGATCCCATAGTTAACCCATGACCCACTTGCAAGGATTACATGGTTAAGCCATGAACCCTTTGCAAGGATCCCGTGGTTAACCTTTGACCCTTTTGCAAGGATCCCTCTAGAAAGGATCCCAGGGTTAACGTATGACCCCTTTGCAAGGATCCAATGGATAACCCAAGACACCGTTGCAAGGTTCCCAAGGTTCAACCTTGACCCCCTAGAAAGGATTCCATGGTTAACTCATGATAACTTGTATGGATCCCATGGTTAACCTTTGATCCCGTTGCAAGGATCCCATGGTTAACCCTTGACCCCCATGCATGGATGCCATGGTTAACCGTGACCCACTTTCAAGGATCCCATGGTTATCCCATGACCCCCTTGCATGGATCTCGTGGTTAACCCTTGATCCCGTTGCAAGGATCGTATGGTTAACCCATGACCCCCTTGCAATGATCCCATCATTATGCCTTAACCCCCTTTGCAAGGATCCCATGAATAACCAATGACCCACATGCAAAGATCCTATGATTACCCCATGACCCCCTAGCAAGGATCTCATGGTAAGCCCATGACCCCCTTGCAAGGATCCCATGATTAACCCCTGACCCCCTTGCAAGGATCCCATGGTTAACCCATGATCCCTTGCAAAGATCAGCCTAGAAAGGATTCCATGGTTACCTATGACCCACTTGCAAGGATCCCGTGGTTAACCCTTAACCCAGGCAAGGATCCCATGATTAACGCATGACCCCCTTGCAAGGATCCTATGGTTAACCCATGAATCCCTTGCAAGGATCCCATGGTTAACCAATGACCCCTTTGCAAGGATCCCACCAGAAAAGATCCCATGGTTAACCCATTAGCCTCTTACAAGGATCCCATGTTTAAGTTATGACACCCTTGCATGGATCCCACTAGAAATATCCAATGGTTAACCTATTAGCCCCTTGTAAGGATCCTATAGTTAACCCAGGTCCCACTTGCAAGGATCACAAGGTTAACCAATGACCCCTTTGCAAGGATCCCATGGTTACCCTTGATCTCGTTGAAAGGATCCCATGGTTATTCTTTGACCCACTTGTAAGGATCCCATGGTTAACCCATGACCCACTTGCAAGGATCTCATGGTTAACCTATGACCCCCTTGCAAGGATCTCATGGTTAACCCTTGATACCGTTGCAAGGATCCCATTGATAACCCTTGACCCCCTTTCAAGGATCACATGGTTAACGCATGACCCACTTGCAAGGATCCCATGTTAACCCATGACCCACTTGTAAGGATCCCACGGTTAACCCTTGATCCCCTTGCAAGGATCCCATGATTAACCCACGACCCCATTGCAAAGATCCCATGGTAAACTCATGACAACTTGTAAGGATCCCATGGTTAACCAATGGCCCACTTTCAAGGATCCCTTGGTTAACCCATGACCCACTTGCAAGGATACCTTGGTTAACCCTTGACCCCGTTGCAAGGATCCTATGGTTAGCCCTTGACCCCTTTGCAAAGATCCTATGGTTAACCCTTGACCCCCTTGCAAGGATCCCTTGGTTAAACCATGACCCCTTTGCATGGATCCCATGGTTAACCCATGACACCCTTGCAAGGATCCCCCTAGAAAGGATCCCATGGTTAACCCATGACCCACTTGCAAGGATCACATGGTTAACCCATGACTCCCGTTGCAAGGATCCCATGGTTAATCTATGACCCATTTGCAAGGATCCCTCTTGAAAGGATCCCCTGGGTTAACCTATGACTCCCTTGCAAGGATCCAATTGTTAAGCCAAGACCCCGTTGCATGGATCCCATGGTTAACCAATGACCCACTTTCAAGGATCCCATGGTTAACCCTTGATCCCGTTGCAAGTATCCCATGGTTAACCCTTGCCCCCCATGCATGGATGCCATGGTTAAACCATGACCCCCTTGCAAGGATCTCATGGTTAACCCTTGATCCTGTTGCAAGGATCGCATGGTAAACCCATGATCCCCTTTCAAAGATCCTTTGGTTAAACCATGACCCCGTTGTAAGGATCCCGTGGTTAACCCTTGACTCCCTTGCAAGGATTCCATGGTTAACTCATGACAACTTGTATGGATCCCATGGTTAACCAAGGACCCACATTCAAGGATCCCATGGTTAACCCATGACCTCCTTGCAAGGATCCCATGGTTAACCCATGATCCCGTTGCAAGGATCTCATGGTTAACCGTTGATCCCCTTGCAAGGATCCCATAGTTAACCAATGACCCACTTTCCAGGATCCCATGGTTAACCCATGACCCCCTTGCAAGGATCTCATGGTTAACCCTTGATCCTGTCGCAAGGACCAGATGGTTAACCCATGACCGACTTGCAAGGATCCCGTGTTTAACCCATGACCCCCATGCAAGGATCCCATGATTAACCCATGACCCCATTGCAAGGATCCCATGGTAAAATCAAAACAACTTGTAAAGATCCCATGGTTAACAATGACCCACTTTCAAGGATCCCATGGTTAACCCATGACCCCCTTGCAAGGATCCCCAAGTTAACCCTTGACCCCGTTGCAAGGATCCCATGGTTAGCCCATGACCCACTTTCAAGGATCCCATGGTTAGCCCATGACCCTGTTGCAAGGATCCCATGGTTAACCCTTGATCCCGTTGCAACGATCCCATGGTTAACCTTTGACCCCCTTTGAAGGATCTCATGGTTAACCCATGACCCCATTGCAAGGATCCCCTAGAAAGGATCCCATGTTTAACCCATGACCCACTTGCAAGGATCACATGGTTAACCTATGACCACTTGCATGGATCCAATGGTTATCCCATGACCCCGTTGCAAGGATCCCATGGTTAAACCATGACCCCATTGCAAGGAACCAATGGTAAACTCATAACTACTTGTAAGGATCGCATGGTTAACCAATGACCTACTTTCAAGGATCTCATGGTTAACCCATGACCCACTTGCAAGGATCCCCTGGTTAACCCTTGACCCCGTTGCAAGGATCCTATGATTAACCTTTGACCCCTTTGCAAGGATCCCATGGTTAACTCATGACAACTTGCAAGTATCCCATGGTTAACCAATGACCCACTTTCAAGGATCTCATGGTTAACCCATTATCCTTTTGCAAGGATCCGATGGTTAGCCCATGACACCCCTGCAAGGATCCCCGGGTTAACCCTTGACCCCGTTGCCAGGATCCTATGGTAAACCCTTGACCCCTTTACAAGGATCCCATTCTTAACTCATGACAACTTGCAAAGATCCCATGGTTGACCCATGAACCCCTTTCAAGGATCCCTTGGTTAGCCCATGACCCTGTTGCAAGGATCCCATGGTTAACCCTTGATCCCGTTGCAAGGATCCCTTGGTTTACACATGACCCACTTGCAAGGATCCCATGGTTAACCTATGAACCCCTTTCAAGGATCTCATGGTTAACCCATGACCCCATTGCAAGGATCCCCTAGAAAGGATCCCATGTTTAGCCCATGACCCAATTTCAAGGATCACATGGTTAACCTATGACCCCTTGCAAGGATCCAATGGTTAACCCATGACCCCGTTGCAAGGATCCCATGGTTAACCCTTGACCCCTTTGCAAGGATTCCATGGTAAACTTATGACAACTTGTATGGATCCCATGGTTAACCAATGACCCACTTTCAAGGATCCTATGGTTAACCCATGACCTCCTTGCAAGGATCCCATGGTTAACCCTTGATCCCGTCGCAAGGATCCCAAGGTTTACCCTTGAACACCATGCAAGGATCGCATGGTTAACTCATGATTCACTTGCAAGGATCCCATGGTTAAACCATCACCCCGTTGCAAGGATCCCATGGTTAACCTTTGACCCCCTTCAAGGAATCCATCGTAAACTCATAACAACTTGTAAGGATCCCATGCTTAACCAATGACCTACTTTCAAGGATCTCATGGTTAACCCATGACCCACTTGCAAGGATCCCCTGGTTAACCCATGACCCTGTTGTAAGGATCCCATGGTTAACCCTTGATCCCGTTGCAAGGATCCCATGGTTTACACATGACCCACTTGCAAGGATCCCATGGTTAACCTATGACCCCCTTTCAAGGATCTCATGGTTAACCCATGACCCCATTGCAAGGATCCCCTAGAAAGGATCCCATGTTTAGCCCATGACCCAATTGCAAGGATCACATGGTTAACCTATGACCCCTTGCAAGGATCCAATGGTTAACCCCTGACCCCGTTGCAAGGATCCCATGGTTAACCCTTGACCCCTTTGCAAGGATTCCATGTAACTTATGACAACTTGTATGGATCCCATGGTTAACCAATGACCCACTTTCAAGGATCCTATGGTTAACGCATGACCTCCTTGCAAGGATCCCATGGTTAACCCTTCATCCCGTCGCAAGGATCCCATGGTTTACCCTTGAACACCATGCAAGGATCGCATGGTTAACCCATGATTCACTTGCAAGGATCCCATGGTTAAACCATGACCCCGTTGCAAGGATCCCATGGTTAACCCTTGACCCCCTTGCAAGGAATCCATCGTAAACTAATAAAAACTTGTAAGGATCCCATGCTTAACCAATGACCTACTTTCAAGGATCTCATGGTTAACCCATGACCCACTTGCAAGGATCCCCTGGTTAACCCTTGACCCCTTTTTAAGGATCCCATGGTTAACCCTTGACCCCTTTGCAAGGATCCCATGGTTAACTCATGACAACTTGCAAGGATCCCATGGTTAACCAATGACCCACTTACAAGGATCTCATGGTTAACCCATTACCCTCTTGCAAGGATCCGATGGTTAGCCCATGACACCCTTGCAAGGATCCCCGGGTTAACCCTTGACCCCGTTGCAAGGATCCCATGGTTAACCCTTGACCCTTTTGCAAGGATCCATGGTTAACTCATGACAACTTGCAAGGATCCCATGGTTAACCCATGAACCACTTTCAAGGATCTCATGGTTAACCCTTGACCCTATTGCAAGGATCCCATGGTTAACCCTTGACCACCTTGCAAGGATCCTATGATAAACCCATGACACCCTTGCAAGGATCCCCTAGAAAGGATCCAATGGTTAACCCATGACCCACTTGCAAGGATCACAAGGTTAACCTATGATCCCCTTGCAAGGATCCAATGGTTAACCTATGACCCAGATGCAAGGATACCCTGGATAACCCTTGACCCCCTTGCAAGGATTCCCTGGTTAACTTAGGACAACTTGTATGGATCCCATGGTTAACCAATGACCCACTTTCAAGGATTCCATGGTTAACCCATGACCTCCTTGCAAGGATCGCAAGGTGAACCCTTGATCCCATTGCAAGGATCCAATGGTTAACCCATGACCCCATTGTAAGGATCCTATGGCTAACCCTTGACCCCTTTGCAAGGATCCCGTGGTTAACTCATGACAACTTGTAAGGATCCCATGGTTAACCAATGACCCACTTTCAAGGATCCCATGGTTAACCCATGACCCCGTTGCAAGGATCCCCTAGTTAACGCTTGACCCCGTTGCAAGGATCCCATGGTTAACGCTTGACCCCTTTACAAGGATCCCTTGGTTAACTCATGACAACTTTCAAGGATCCCATGGTTAACCCATGAACCACTTTCAAGAATCCCATGGTCAACCCATCACCCTGTTGCAAGGATCCCATGGTTAACCCTTGATCCCAGTACATGGATCCCATGGTTAACCCATGACCCACTTGCAAGGATCCCATGGTTAACCCATGACCCCCTTGCAAGGCTCCCATGGTAAACTCACGACAACTTGTAAGGATCTCATGGTGAACCAATGACCCACTTTCAAGGATCCCATGGTTAACCCATGACCCCCTTGCAAGGACCCACTGGTTAACCATTGACCCCGTTGCAAGGATTCCATGGTTAATCGTTGACCCCTTTGCAAGGATCCCATGGTTAACTCATGACAACTTGCAAGGATCCCATGGTTAGCCCATGACCTTGTTGCAAGGATCCCATGGTTAGCCCATGACACCCTTGCAAGGATCCTCGGGTTAACCCTTGACCCCGTTGCAAGGATCCCATGGTTAACCCTTGACCCCTTTGCAAGGATCCCATGGTTAACTCATGACAACTTGCAAGGATCCCATGGTTAACCCATGAACCACTTTCAAGGATCTCATGGTTAACCCTTGACCCTATTGCAAGGATCCTATGGTTAACCCTTGACCACCTTGCAAGGATCCCATGGTTAACCCATGACCCACTTTCAAGGATCCCATGGTTAACCCATGACCCCCTGCAAGGATCCCATGATAAACCCATGACACCCTTGCAAGGATCCCCTAGAAAGGATCCAATGGTTAACCTATGACCCACTTGCAAGGATCCCATGAATAACCAATGACCCACATGCAAAGATCCTATGGTTAACCCATGACCCCTTAGCAAGGATCTCATGGTAAGCCCATGACCCCCTTGCAAGGATCCCATGATTAACCCCTGACCCCCTTGCAAGGATCCCATGGTTAACCCATGATCCCTTGCAAAGATCAGCCTAGAAAGGATTCCATGGTTACCCATGACCCCCTTGCAAAGATCCCTTGGTTAAACTATGACCCACTTGCAAGGATCCCGTGGTTAACCCTTAACCCAGGCAAGGATCCCATGATTAACGCATGACCCCCTTGCAAGGATCCTATGGTTAATCCATGAATCCCTTGCAAGGATCCCATGGTTAACCAATGACCCCTTTGCAAGGATCCCACCAGAAAAGATCCCATGGTTAACCCATTAGCCTCTTACAAGGATCCCATGTTTAAGTTATGACACCCTTGCATGGATCCCACTAGAAATATCCAATGGTTAACCTATTAGCCCCTTGTAAGGATCCTATAGTTAACCCATGTCCCACTTGCAAGGATCACATGGTTAACCAATGACCCCTTTGCAAGGATCCCATGGTTAACCCATGATCTCGTTTGAAAGGATCCCATGGTTATTCTTTGACCCACTTGTACGGATCCCATGGTTAACCCATGACCCACTTGCAAGGATCTCATGGTTAACCTATGACCCCCTTGCAAGGATCTCATGGTTAACCCTTGATACGGTTGCAAGGATCCCATTGATAACCCTTGACCCCCTTTCAAGGATCACATGGATAACGCATGACCCACTTGCAAGGATCCCATGTTTAACCCATGACCCACTTGCAAGGATCCCACGGTTAACCCTTGATCCCCTTGCAAGGATCCCATGATTAACCCACGACCCCATTGCAAAGATCCCATGGTAAACTCATGACAACTTGTAAGGATCCCATGGTTAACCAGTGGCCCACTTTCAAGGATCCCATGGTTAACCTGTAGCCCCCTTGCAAGGATCCCCTGGTTAACCAGTGACACCCTTGCAAGGATCCCCCTAGAAAGGATCCCATGCTTAACCCATGACCCACTTGCAAGGATTACATGGTTAAGCCATGAACCCATTGCAAGGATCCCGTGGTTAACCTATGACACCTTTTAAGGATCCCTCTAGAAAGGACCCCATGGTTAATCTATGACCCCCTTGCAAGGACCAAATGGTTAACCCAAGACCTCGTTGCAAGGTTACCATGGTTAAAACTTGACCCCCTAGCAAGGATTCCATGGTTAACTGATGATAACTTGTATGGATCTCAGGGTTAACCAATGATTCACTTTCAAGGATCCCATGGTTACCCCATGACCTCTTTGCATGGATCCCATGGTTAACCTTTGATCCCGTTGCAAGGATCCGATGGTTAACCTTTGACCCCCATGCATGGATCCCATGGTTATCCTTTGATCCCCTAGCAAGGATCCCATGATTTACCCACGACCCCCTTGCAAGGATCCCATGGTAAACCCATGACACCGTTGCAAGGATCCCAGGTTTAACCCTTGACCCCATTGCAAGGATCCCATGGTTAACCCATGACCCCGTTGCAAGGATCCCCTGGCAAACTCATGACAACTTGTAAGGATCCCATGGTTAACCATTGACCCACTTTCAAGGATCCATGGTTAGCCCTTGGTCCCCTTGCAAGGATCCCCTAGTTCACCCGTGACACCCTTGCAAGCATCCCCCTAGAAAGGATCCCATAGTTAACCCATGACCCACTTGCAAGGATCACATGGTTAAGCCATGACCCCTTTGCAAGGATCCTATGGTTAACCTATGATCCCTTTGCAAGGATCCCTCTAGAAAGGATCCCATGGTTAACCTATGACCCACTTGCAACGATCCAATGGTTAACCCATGACCCCGTTCCAAGGTTCACATGGTTAACCAATGACCCCCTTGCAAGGATTCCATAGTTAACTCATGATGACTTGTATGGATCCCATGGTTAACCCATGAACCACTTTCATGGATCCCATGGTTAACCCATTTGCAAGGATCCCATGGTTAACCCTTGACCCCCTTGCAAGGAATCCATCGTAAACTAATAAAAACTTGTAAGGATCCCATGCTTAACCAATGACCTACTTTCAAGGATCTCATGGTTAACCCATGACCCACTTGCAAGGATCCCCTGGTTAACCCTTGACCCCTTTTTAAGGATCCCATGGTTAACCCTTGACCCCTTTGCAAGGATCCCATGGTTAACTCATGACAACTTGCAAGGATCCCATGGTTAACCAATGACCCACTTACAAGGATCTCATGGTTAACCCATTACCCTCTTGCAAGGATCCGATGGTTAGCCCATGACACCCTTGCAAGGATCCCCGGGTTAACCCTTGACCCCGTTGCAAGGATCCCATGGTTAACCCTTGACCCTTTTGCAAGGATCCATGGTTAACTCATGACAACTTGCAAGGATCCCATGGTTAACCCATGAACCACTTTCAAGGATCTCATGGTTAACCCTTGACCCTATTGCAAGGATCCCATGGTTAACCCTTGACCACCTTGCAAGGATCCTATGATAAACCCATGACCCCATTGCAAGGATCCCCTAGAAAGGATCCCATGTTTAACCCATGACCCACTTGCAAGGATCACATGGTTAACCTATGACCACTTGCAAGGATCCAATGGTTAACCCATGACCCCGTTGCAAGGATCCCATGGTTAAACCATGACCCCATTGCAAGGAATCCCTGGTAAACTCATAACTACTTGTAAGGATCGCATGGTTAACCAACGACCTACTTTCAAGGATCTCATGGTTAACCCATGACCCACTTGCAAGGATCCCCTGGTTAACCCTTGACCCCGTTGCAAGGATCCTATGGTTAACCCTTGACCCCTTTGCAAGGATCCCATGGTTAACTCATGACAACTTGCAAGTATCCCATGGTTTAACCAATGACCCACTTTCAAGGATCCCATTGTTAGCCCATGACCCTGTTGCAAGGATCCCATGGTTAACCCTTGATCCCGTTGCAAGGATCCCATGGTTTACACATGACCCACTTGCAAGGATCCCAAGGTTAACCTATGACCCCCTTTCAAGGATCTCATGGTTAACCCATGACCCCATTGTAAGGATCCCCTAGAAAGGATCCCATGTTTAGCCCATGACCCAATTTCAAGGATCACATGGTTAACCTATGACCCCTTGCAAGGATCCAATGGTTTAACCCATGACCCCATTGCAAGGATCCCATGGTTAACCAATGACCCACTTTCAAGGATCCTATGGTTAACCCATGACCTCCTTGCAAGGATCCCATGGTTAACCCTTGATCCCGTCGCAAGGATCCCATGGTTTACCCTTGAACACCATGCAAGGATCGCATGGTTAACCCATGATTCACTTGCATGGATCCCATGGTTAAACCATGACCCCGTTGCAAGGATCCCATGGTTAACCCTTGACCCCCTTGCAAGGAATCCATCGTAAACTCATAAAAACTTGTAAGGATCCCATGCTTAACCAATGACCTACTTTCAAGGATCTCATGGTTAACCCATGACCCACTTGCAAGGATCCCCTGGTTAACCCTTGACCCCGTTTTGGGATCCCATGGTTAACCCTTGACCCCTTTGCAACGATCCCATGGTTAAATCATGACAACTTGCAAGGATCCCGTGGTTAACCAATGACCCACTTACAAGGATCTCATGGTTAACCCATTACCCTCTTGCAAGGATCCGATGGTTAGCCCATGACACCCTTGCAAGGATCCCCGGGTTAACCCTTGACCCCGTTGCAAGGATCCCATGGTTAACCCTTGACCCCTTTGCAAGGATCCATGGTTAACTCATGACAACTTGCAAGGATCCCATGGTTAACCCATGAACCACTTTCAAGGATCTCATGGTTAACCCTTGACCCTATTGCAAGGTTCCCATGGTTAACCCTTGACCACCTTGCAAGGATCCCATGATAAAACCCATGACACCCTTGCAAGGATCCCCTCGAAAGGATCCAATGGTTAACCCATGACCCACTTGCAAGGATCACAAGGTTAACCTATGATCCCCTTGCAAGGATCCAATGGTTAACCTATGACCCAGATGCATGGATACCATGGATAACCCTTGACCCCCTTGCAAGGATTCCATGGTTAACTTAGGACGACTTGTATGGATCCCATGGTCAACCAATGACCCACTTTCAAGGATTCCATGGTTAACCCATGACCTCCTTGCAAGGATCGCAAGGTGAACCCTTGATAACATTGCAAGGATCCAATGGTTAACCCATGACTCCGTTGCAAGGATCCTATGGCTAACCCTTGACCCCTTTGCAAGGATCCCATAGTTAACTCATGACAACTTGTAAGGATCCCATGGTTAACCAATGACCCACTTTCAAGGATCCCATGGTTAAACCCATGACCCCCTTGCAAGGATCCCCTAGTTAACAATTGACCCCGTTGCAAGGATCCCATGGTTAACGCTTGACCCCTTTACAAGGATCCCTTGGTTAACTCATGACAACTTGCAAGGATCCCATGGTTAACCCATGAACCACTTTCAAGAATCCCATGGTTAACCCATCACCCTGTTGCAAGGATCCCATGGTTAACCCTTGATCCCAGTACATGGATCCCATGGTTAATCCATGACCCAATTGCAAGGAT